>OY725326.1:69648003-70999669 GCA_963242795.1 Inga leiocalycina
AGGAAAAATAGTTAAATATTGTGAAAAGAATTTCCCGGCCTTGCGGGCCGGCCCTGGCCCTGATGCTCTCGGGCTGGGCCTTGAAAAACTGCAATTTTCTTGACCCTGAGCCTTTTAGGGCAGGCCCTGTTAGGCCTTGGCCCTTCAGGGCCGGCCCTGATTCCTAGCTCTAGGCAGAGTTAACCTAACCTAACCCTCAGATCAGAAGTACTCTCACACTTACTCATACCTCATTTGAAACTTCTTTTCTTTGATTTTCTTTTTTCTTTTTTTGTGTGTGTGCGCCAAAATCTAAATCAGATGTTATATTATTACTGACATTTGAAGCTTGTAAACTTGCTTGATTGTGGTTGTAGACTTGTTTGATTAGTTTTAGACATTAATTATGGTTTGGACTTAAGTCTTAGTGTTTGTGTTTTATTAAACTTGAATAATATTTATATTTTAAATTAGTGTTGATGATATTTATGTTTTAAATTAGGTATTTTAGTCTTTAGGAGAATAAGGAAAAAAAAGTCATGGCAAAAAAAAATAATAAAAAAAGTTAAACGTGCTTCTTTACATAAACAAGCCAGGGCACAAATTTGATGTACTTTTTTGGATTTGGGCCTAAATAGGCTGGCCCGTTTTCCCAGCTATACTTCGAAACTAAGATAACACCTAGGTAAAATAACAGCTAAGAAAATGGAAATTAGTATTAGAAATATTAATAATAAAATTGAAACCTTTTCTTTTTTTTAAAGAGGAAAAAGAAAATTTAAATTGTTATTATTTATATATTCCCTAAACTCAATTATTTTTTTTATTTTAAATCCCATAAATGATGCACTAATCTGATTTGATCTTATAATAATATAATCTCATAAAAATCTTCTAAAACTTGCTAGATAACTCTCCAAATGACTTCAAAATATACTTTAAAAGCACTAAAAATAGAGAGTTATCACCAAGGGATGAGCAATATGTATAAGTTGTATTCCCTTTTGAAAATTAACCTATCAATGAGGTGCTATGAACTTGTCATCACTAATCTATTGTACTTGTCATTTTCATGCAGGTTTGATAACTTGTTAAAAGTTGGAATAGAGTATCAGCCACTATATGTAATGAGGACTCACTTTAGTTGGCATGCACCATTTAAATAATGCCAATAGAAAGACTTGAAATGAACTCTACAAAGTGAGACGGTCATATCACTACTAGAAAAAAGGGTTTTAACGTCCCTTTTTTTGGCCTTTTAACGTCTGAAAACAGAGGGACGTCTATGTGAGGGTCGTAGAAAAAAACGTCATTAACGTCCGTAAAATAGGGGACGTGGAAGGCAGACTTTAGACGTCCCCAGTTACAACTGGGGACGTCTAAAGTATCGCTAGCACAGTATCCACGTCCCTTTTTTAATTAAGGACGTTGAAAGTTTTTTTTTTAAAATGGACTTTTTATATATTACACTGTCTGGAAAATGTAAACTGCAGAAATAGGATTCCAACAATAGAATAAAACAACAGCAGTTCAGCAGAATGAAAACAACAACAAACACTGTGATCAACCCAAGGCTACTACATACATGCCACACAAACTTTCAAACCACACAAACTACATAACAATCTCTATATCTAAGTCTACTACATGCCACACAAACTTTCAAACCACACAAACTACACAGCAATCTATATCTAAGTCCCCTATTTGTACAATAACCAAGACTAAAAATCCAATCCATATCCGACAACAATAACGCTAATTATATGTACTACCACAAAAGTATGTCCTACACAAACTACTAAAGACTTTACTCTTCTGGTATACGTTGAAGAAGATGTCTAGCCAAAAAGTCTCTGATCCTATTTAAGTATTCATATGAGTAGGCATCTTCATTGTCAAAAATCTATAAATTAGAAAATAAGCTTAGATGAAATAATGAATGAAGTGAATGAATTGTCATTAAATCACAACACCAAGAATATTATCCTCTGAGAATGAAGAAGCGATTACTTGTACAAAATCTGTCGTAATGCCACTCTGAATGATGTTAAACATATAAAGCAAAACATAATATCCACATTCCCAGCCGCCAGGTTGTCGAGGGCACTATAAATCAAAAGCAAATGATTAAAATCAATAATGGCATATCTAAAACGACCGTCAATCAAAAGAACTTGATTTGAAACTACGTACCTTTGGAAACAACCATCTCGGATCTTTGCCACCTCTACGTTCGCATGGCCCACCAAGCGCTCGATATGTCGTGCATGCCCTATCATGAAAATGAAAATCAACATAAATTAGAATAATTCATTAAGTCAAGAATCAAGAAGCAATGAAATACAAAAAAATAACTTACGTGTTGAAGACGCTTTTAGTTTCTTTGTCTGGTCTTCTATTTAAGGAATCAAACCAGTAAACAACGTGGGACCGAGGACACACAACACACAAACTCCAGTGATAACTATCACAACATATACAGATTAAAATGAAGTTAGATGGCAAGGCAATTATTTATTAAAAATCTCAAATACACAAAATTAAAATGCGTACCCTTGAACAATCGGTGCTACATAACAACGATACTCGTCCTCTACCAATGTGAAGCCCACATAGTTCGTCCTTCTTTTCAATGTATTCCCAATCCTTGTCGTATGTGCAGGAGACAAGAATCCATATAAATCAACTCTCTGAGAGTCAATGCATATACGACGGAAGGAGCTATAATAGAATTAAAATGATGAATGTTTTAGCTAGTTAAAATCAACTTAACTAAATGAATCAAAAAATGGGAAATAAAAAACTTACAGGATTGCAAATTTGCCCCATCTAACATCTAGCTCCTCAAACTTCATGAACTGTTTAAGATCTTGTTTATCAATTGTGAAGTGATACTTTTTTCCTGGCCCACAATCCCTGTAGGCATATGTAAATCAATCTGGTGAATGCCTTTATAGATATGCTGCAGTCGTGCTAAGAAGGGCCATTTCTCTGCTTCCTGCTCGTTCTTTTAGAACATAAAAACACATACTGTTAGTATGATGTCAACACATCTCAAGTAAAAGTGAGGTAGTTCCATACCATTGGAGGTGTTGGTGGTAACAAGCCAATAAGATGTACAGGCCAAAGGATGAAAGATCCTCTCGCCTGAGCTATCGTGGCAACCTCGTCATCAGAAATAAGGATGGATGTACCTTCTTCCCCCGCTCGAACACACGTCACAGTCACCCTACGCAAATGCTGTGGAATTTGCTGATTATGGTGGGTAGTAGCTTCTATGTGAACGAGAGCATCTACAACTACACGCAGCACTAGGGCATCCAAAGAGAGGATGGCAGGTTCTCCCTGCGCTGGAGTAGGAGAAGGGTCGCCAAGTAGTTCCTCCGCCGGGTTGTAACTTCCTTTGGTGCTGTAGAAGGCCGGGGATGAATGGGTTCTACGCTCCGTAGTTGCCATCTGCAATTCAAACATCTTCTGCATTTCAGCTCGTAGCTCAGGCATCAGCTCAAGACGTAGCTCTGGCAACAGCTCTTGTCGGAGCTTGTCACGAAGGTTGGCCTCGAGCTCTTGTGAGACTTCCTGACGAATCTTGGCTACAAGCTCCCTACTGGGTTCAACTTGTGATGAATAAGGATGTGAGGCTCGGCCAAAATACTTCGTGACACGAACTCCCACTGCCTCCCCTCAAACATGACCAGGGTGATCTGGCTTCCCAATCGCCGTTGACAAGATGTCCATCCGTCCACTTGGAGTGAAAGAACCTTGGCTACTATGATCTTCCAGTTCATCTTACAGCATAAAAGTTATCGTAAGCACTCCCAATATGAAACAATAAGTTTGTACTTATGCTCTAACTACTTACAATTCTTGCGGCAACCTCAGCAACAGTCGGATTTACGTACTTCCCACCCTTAAGCCTCCCTGCTTTCCATTTTTTGTGACGTGGTGGAGGTGGTGGGGGCTGGACCACAACGATAGGATTTCATGTGGCTGCTTCCTTCAATTTCTCCAACTCTTCTGCCATTATCTTTCGCTCAAGCTTTCGATAACCACCACGAGACATGCAATGTTGATAGTTATTAGCTGCTTGCCTCTCTGCATATGCTGCACTTAATGCCTTTTAAAGGAAAACAACGAACACCGAATCAATAATGTCAACTATATTCAAATAAAACACTGATTACAGAAATCTTACCAAAAAGTTTGGATCTTCTCGTGATGCCATAAACAACCTCCAGTCCTCTGGAGACAAAAATGGATACTCATGACATGGATCCTGACCCCTCATGTCCCCTCGAATGTAATCTCGTGTGAGCCTGTTCTTGAAATCTTTCCATCGTAGATGAACCTCTGTCATCCACTCCTTGTACATCTCCGCGGTGTCAGGGATATCATAGGTTTGCTTCAAGGTAAAAACATACGTTAATTATATTTGAATCTATAGGAATAAAGATATAATGCAGATGTATTGAAACTTATATACCAAAAGTTGTTGCCAAATCAAGTCTTTGGTTTTTGGTGGAACCAACTTCCAATTATCATAGGTAATGCGAACTTTGCTTCGAGCCAAAAAACCTACGTAGCTAATGAAATGGTCTTCCTCTGAACCAATTGGTTTCATATTTTGATCAAAGTCAATATGCAACCTCTCCTGTTGATGGTGATGACGTGCTACCAATGCAGGCATTTTTGTACTGCCTCTAACCCTTCATCTCGCAACCGGTTCAGGGACAGTATCAGGTTCACGCCTATTCATTTCATTGTCCCTATCACTTTGTGAGTCACCAGAATTGTCCATATTCCTGTAAGCACAAAAATCATTGTCAGATAGGTGAATAAATTGTAAGTAAATGAATAAACTAACAAGATATAAAACAAACACCACACATTACTATTTTTTAAGTTAAGCTCGTACTCTAGATTGTTTCCCATATTCCTTCACCATGATCATTTCTGACAGCATATTCTTCATCATCTACCAATTCTACTTCACTTATTGTAGGTGGATTAATTGTGAAAGGTGGTGTGTCATCAAGGTTGAAGGTTGGATCACCATGCTTTTTTTTTACTTTGAAGTACAATGGAATTTTTTTTATTTACGGGATCTGTGACATAAAACACTTGTTTCGCCTGGCTTGCTAGAATGAAGGGCTCATCCCTATAACCTACTCTTTCAAGATCAACTGAGACAAATCCAAATTGTTGATCTATTACCACAGCATTATTGCTAACCCACTTACATTTGAATAAAGCTACTTTGAACTTGTTGTAAGTGATTTCCCATATTTCTTCTATCACTCCATAATAGGCCATGGATGCTAATATGGGGTTTTTGTCTTTCGAACTAGAAAAGTGCATGGCTTCAGCTTCTACCATCACCCCACTATTTTGCATGGTACTTCGGTCATCTTGGTCTTTTGTGTAGAAAGAATACCCGTTTATATCATAACTTCTCCAAGTAATGATCTGAAACGAAGGCCCCCAGGCTAGCCACTCTATTGTCCGAGACACACCGGTCTCATGCAAAACCTTTTCCTCAAACCACTGAATGAATGTCTTGTTTTGCTCAATAGTAATCTGCATGTCATTCTTCCTCGGATTCAACTTCTTCAATCTCTTTCTGTGTTCGTCTATGTACGGTTGAACTTCTGCCATGTTATTCAGGATATAAAGGTGTGCTTGCAACACCTCTTCATGAGGCATAGTCTTCACTTTCAGTCCTCATATTCCCTTGCTCCTCCCCTCTTCATGTCAAGATTGCTCCTTCTTCCCTGATAGATAATCGCTGCAGAAGTCCATAGCCTCTTCAACAACATACCTTTCAACTATTGAGGCTTCCGGTCGATAGGGATTTTTAGAGTACCCTTTTAAGATCTTCATGTATCGCTCGAAAGGGTACATCTATCTCAGGTAAACTGGACCGCAGAGCCTTACCTCCCTTACCAAATGAACTATCAAATGCACCATTATATCAAAAAATGAAGTAGGGAAGTGCATCTCTAATTGGGACAATATGATATAACCCTCAGCTTCCAGTTCATCCAGCTTTTCAGTGTCAATGACTTTATTACAGATAGCATTAAAGAAAACACACAATCTTTTCACAGTGCTTCGAACTTCATCTTTCATAATACCTCTAATAGCTACTGGTAACAATTGTTGCATCAACACATGATAATCATGGGACTTCATTCCTACTAACTTCAAATCGTCCATTGACACACACCTTCTCACATTCGAAGAATATCCTTATGGTGCCTTAATTTCATGCAAACACCCACACAAACTTCATTTCTCTGCTTTTGATAGTGTATGCGCTGCTGGCTCCATGTATGCCCTCCTGCCATAATCTCTTAGCTGTGGATGTAACCGTTCTCTTATTCCCATATCAACAAGGTCTAGTCTCGCACTAATCCCATCCTTGGTCTTCCCTGGAATGTGCAAAAGCGTACTGACAAGGCTATCACAAACGTTTTTCTCCACGTACATTACATCAATACTGTGTCTCACGTCAAGACTACGCCAATATGGAAGATCAAAGAAAAGTGATCTCTTCTTCCATATGTTCTTCTCACCCGAAGTCTTCTGATTCTTACCGAGTAAGACATTGATATGTTCAACCCGACTGTAAAATTCCTCTCTGGTTAATGCCTTTGGAGCCATTCCATGCTCCGGCAAGCCGTTAAAATGCTTTCTTAACCTACGATACGGGTGGAACCTAGGAAGGAACCTCCTGTGACCAAGGTAGACCGTTTTTCTTCCATGTTTAAGTTGGTGGAAGTGAGTGTCTGCTTCACAGATCAGACATGCTTTATGCCCCTTCACACTGTACCCTAAGAGGTTCCCATACGTAGGGAAGTCATTTATCGTGGTGAAAATCATTGCACGTAGCTTGAAGGACTCAATCTCATATGCATCAAACACATCTATGACTTCCACCCACAACTTCTTCAAGTCCTCAATCAAAGGCACCAAGTAGACATCGATATCGTTTCCTGGCTATTTTGGTCCAGAAATCATCATAGGAAGCATCACATACTTGCGTTTCAAACAAAGCCAGGGAGGCAAGTTGTATATTACAAGGAGTACTGGCCACGCACTGTGAGTGCTATTAAGAGTTCCATACGGATTGATGCCATCTGTACAAAGCCCAAGCCAAAGGTTTCTTGGCTCGCTGCCAAATTTAGGGAACATTTCATCTATTTTCTTCCACTGTGGAGAGTCAGCCAGGTGCCGAAGATATTTTCCGTAGGATATTCTATCATCCGAATGCCATCTCAACTTCTTTGCTTTTTTTGCAGTCCCAAACAAACGCTTAAAGCGCGGTATTATTGGAAGATACCACATAACCTTTACAGGTTGCCTTTTAGTTGTCGCATCACCACAACCACCATTTTTCCTCACTTTGTATCGTGCAGTTTGACACTTAGGGCACTCACTCAGACCTTCATACTCATTTCTATACAGTACACAGTCATTAGGGCAAGCGTGAAGCTTTTTGTACTCCATACCCATCGTAAATAGGATTCTTTTTGCCTCATACATACGATTTGGAAGCACATTATCGTCTGGAAACATATCACACAACAGTTCAAGCAGCAATGTGAAACTACTATCGGTCCACCCACAAGTTGCTTTTAAGTTAACCAAATGTAATGTTCCTGTCAGCCGTGTGTATTTACTCCCTGGGTACAATGGTGTCTTTGTATCACTCCGCAGGCTATCATATTCATGCGACTGCGCAAAGGATTCTACCTCAACATCATGAATCATTCTCTCTATTGTATCTTCATCTATGACATCCACAGCTTCCTTCTTGTGCGACAGACAATCAGTTACTTCCTCACCATGCCATATCCACCTTGTATATCGAAGATTTATTCCATCACAAAGTAGGTGATCCCTTATAACTTCAACATCCCGTCTTCTCTCATTTAAACAATTGACATAAGGACAAAAATACATTCCATTTCTGGCTGGAGAATTCCTTCTAGCATATTCAGTAAACTTTTCAACCCCATTCTCATATTCTTCACTTGTTCTCAAAGCATTCATCCAACTATAATCCATTTTATTACCACCTACGTATTCCCATTTACACTCAAGTTAAGAATAATTGTCAACACTAGGAATGCCATTTACTATTTTGTTTTTCAAAATTTTGACAGCATTTCCCCTTAAAATTGAGACATCCCAAAATCAAAATAACAAATTAAAGTGGAACTCGAACAATTAATTCATACTCCAGGAGTCAATGATATCAAGCAAATTCTAGCACTAAGTTACAACATGATTATTTATGTGTGTGTCTACACTAAGTATATATATTAATGTCTAGATTAATTTCTACCAAATTCTAGCACTAAGTTACATTAAGATTATAGATGTTTCTTCTTTTATTGCAGTCCTATTCATTTTGGAACAACACATGTCGTGTTAAATTTTTATTTTCTATTCAATCTATTTAAAATCTATTTAATGAAAAATTGTACAAAAAAAAATGCAAGTACACGAATTTCTTATATTAATGTCTATGTACACTAAGTTACAACAAGATTGCCTAATTCAAGCACTAAATATATATATATATATTAATGTGTGTGTCTTATGGCAAAAAAAAAATTAATGTGTGTGTCTACAAGATTTTTTTTTTTTTTTTTAGTTTCTTTTTATTCTTTATTCTTTTCTCATTTCTTTTCCTTTCCCTACTAATTAAAAGCATTTTCATGTGCCAAATTCTTTTCATCATAGACTATAATGATATATATAACTAAAATTATAAAATTAATAAACAAATCCAATACTATCCTAATAACTATCCACCTAATAAACCTCCACATAATAAACCTAATAGTTACCATCATCAACCTAATCAAAAAGCATAAACAGAGTAATAAAATAAACATCTAACTAATACTAAAATTATACTATACTAAAAATATAAAAAAAAGAACTCTTATTCAATAATAAAAAAACTAATAATAAAAAGAATAATAAAACGTTTATGAGGAGAGTGCCCATGAAAAGAATAATAAAAATAATAATAAAAAAGAATAAGATCACAGGGCGTTTTAATAAACAGAGTGCCCATGAATCTTCAATCATTTTCATTTGTTTATGAGGAGAAAAGGGGAGGTAATATATATCTTTAAATATTAATCTATATTGCCCATGAATCTCAATGACCAAGAATTGGAAATTGACACGGTAAGGAACTATAGAATATATTGAATATCCCAGAAAGATTGCTTTTTATGAATAAATGAAACAAATATCAGCCAAAAAGTAAAGAATAATCAAACAGAAAATGCTAACCTGAAAAGTGGTGAAGCTTTGGAGGAGGGCGACGGTGGTGGAGAGGAGATCCAATGGGGAAAACACTTTGCAAACCCAGAGCAAAGAAGGTGGCCTGGTGACGGAAGTGGTGAAGCTTTGTTGGAGAAAGAAATTAAAAAACCAAGAAAGGGAGAGGAGACCGATCAATGGGGATGGAGTGATGAATTTGGGAGGAGGTGCAGCAGGGGAGAGTGAATGGGGACGGAGAAAGAAGGAAAAAAATGAGTGCAGATGGGGACGGAGATGGGAGTGAATGAGTGATTGAGTAAAGTGGGAGGAGGAGAGATAGATGGCAGGGGAGTAGCTATGGGTCTGACATCCTCACATGCACCAGTCAAGTCAATTCTGGTGCATGTGAGTGTCTTCAACGTCCCCAGCTGTGCTGGGGACGTCTAAATATAGGCTTTAGACGTCCCCAGCTCAGCTTGGGACGTCTAAAGAAAGCCTTTAGATGTCCCCAGCTGTGCTGGGGATGTCTAAAGGCTTTTTTTTACTTTTAAAGGTCTTCCAGACGCGCCAATCTGCATAATTTGAACCTGACCATATTTTGGACGTCCCTTTTTTAAAAAGGGACGTCCTTTAGGGTAGTTGTATCCATGTTCTGTAGTAGTGATATAATTGGAGAGGGACAAGTTTTTCCCAATGTGGTTGCCCTTCAAAAACTATTATACAAGTATAGCATTAACCAAAAGTTTGTATGCAAATTTGTCAAGAACAATTAGTAAAAAATCATTGTAAAATGCATGGTTGATAGTTGTCCATGGTACTTAAGTGCGTACTTAATGGGAGAACAACAAGATTCTAAGAGAACCACATACCCATTAAGGTGTAGCTCACATGAAAAGATCAACTTTGACATTGTCAATCATAATAGAAAGTTTGAGGTGTAACATAGAGAAGAATGTAAATGAGATTGTGAGAGACATATAGAGATGATGGTGTGTGTCTAAATTATACTCAAGCATACAAGGGCAAAGAAAGAACCTTAAGGGAAATGCATGGTCTTGTAGAGGATTCATATATGGTTATTCCTTAAATACGTGATAAGCTAGTCAAGACCAATCCAAACACGGTTGCCCGATGTAAATTCTCAAATAGTAACAAGTTTTAGAGGGTATTCACTACTTGTGGTTGCTCGATCAAAGGCTTTTTACAATGGTGCCGATGCATACTTTCTATAGATTGATGTCATCTTAGTGGTCTTTATAAACAAACATTGGTCTCAGCAAATGCATATGATGCACATAATCAATTGCTTCCCTTAGCGTTTGCCATAGTTAGTGGAAAAACACATGATGATTGGAGTTGGTTTCTTTAGAATTTGAAGGATATCATTGGATAAGGGAGATCACAATAGTCTCATATAGGAATCTGGCCATTAATAGTGCTATCAGAGATATATTTGGAGCTGAGACGCATGTGTTTTGCTAAAGGCACGTGAAAGAAAGTTTTAGCACAGAGTTTGTAAAGCTAAATAGAGGAAGGGGACAGACTTCTGGGAATAACAAGGAGGATGTACTCAAGATGCTTGATGCAATTGTTTGTCAAGCATGACAATGAATATAATGTTGCATTAGGATGACTTAAATTGTTCCACTACAGCTAGATCAATGGGTTAAGACTTAAGGAGATGTAGAAAGATGGGCTGAAAGCAAGTTTCAACACAAAAGATGGGATAAAATAACTACAAATGTTGCAGAGTCATTCAATGCATGGATTTTGAAAGAGATAAAGCATCAAGTTGATATTTTCCTTCATGAGCATTGAGAAAAATTGGTAAAGAAGATGGCTGTATGCAATGCAGCAATGAGAAATTGGAAAAATGGTATTAGGCTAAATATTGAGTCCAAGTTGATGGACAAGGCTGAGGGGTTGAAAATATGGAGGCTCACTATTATGGTGATGATCATGTTTCAATTGCAACAAAGTTTCACCTTTTATGTCGTCTACTTCATTCTCACCATCTTCTTCAATTTCTTCATCAAGTTTTTCACCTTTTGCGTCTTCTGCTTCTCCCTCATCATATCCTTCATTACCTTTACTTTTTTTTCTGACCTTCTTTGTCATTTTCATCCTCTTCAATTTCTAATTCTTCTTCCTCACCTTCTCTTTCATGTTCTTCATCCTTTTCATCATCTTCATTTTCTTCAATTTTTGACAACATTTTCCCTTTATATTCATGCTCGTCGTCTTCATCAAACTTACCTAAACTTGATGGCTTATTTTCTATGTACTCTTCCTCATTTTGCACTTGTTCAGGCCCTTCTTCATTCTTCTTCTCATCTAACAACCTAGTTTAAAGCGCAAGCGGTGTTGATATCACTATGGAAACTAGTCTAACATGCTTTCTTTGTAATTCTTGAAACATAAAATTTAATTTATTCAGAAATTCATAGCTTTTATATTCCAAACTGAATGAATGTTTAGAAATTTGAATATTTTTAAAATAAATTCAAAAAAGTGTATCAAAACTAATACAAAACTCCAAATTAAATTAATGACAGGTTTAATTAAATAAAATCAAGAACACCATCTACATGTCAAAATTATCACAATTACCAGATGAGTTAGTATTAACTCAATATTAAATGTTGTACATAAATGCCCCCCCAGCATGTATAACACCATGGAGTAGCCCTTTTTTGCTTTCCTTCTTCATCGCTACTCTACTCTTGACCCTCTCATCATTCCAATATGTCATGGCATCATCATCTTCATAGGCTTTCAGTTTTCCTAAAGGAAAATGTTGTAAACAAAACATCTTTTTTTTATATACAAAGATGGTTAGCTCAAATTAACTACTCCTCACTTCTTCAGCAGAAGCCATGTCCATCAGCTAATACCGATCCAACTCAAAAGAACTACTTGAAAACGGATGGTATCTAGATGCACAAGATAAAGCATGTTTAGCTAAAACATTAGATGTTTTGCTTGTGTCATGTACCACTTGATACACCTTCACATCCCAATCCTGATTGATCTGTTCCTGTATCTCTGAGACGAGGTAATAGTCCTCATGTGAGCTCGAGCAACCTTTCAAAATAAGGTCCACTATAGTAGAAAAATCAGTCTCTAGAATAATTTGTCAACACCCTCTACCTCTAGCAACTTTAAGTCTAAGACAACAAGCCCACAATTCCATAGTAAGGCAATCGCTTTGAGAAAAATTATGTATAAAACCTGCTACACATCTATCATTAGAGGATCATATAATCCCTCTACATCTTGTGTAACTTGATAAGTCCAAATAAGCGTCATTCACATTAACCTTGCACCAACCTTAATCAAGTAAACTCCACCATCTTGGCAATACAATATTGAAAGAGTTCTGCATCCGTGTCCCCCTTAGTTTAACAATAGTTTCTTCGATAGATGTTAAGACAGCTATAGTTTGATCGTATATAGACTCCTTTCATTATTCCTTGAGCTCAAACACAAGTTACGTCTCCAGCATAATAGCCAACAAGAGATGGAAAAAAAAACTTAGCCAATTAACATGATAAGTAGGATCAGAAAAGTACAAATTTTTAGACATATAATCACGCCCATCCATTCTAAAAAACTGCCTTTCTAATCTTTGTGGTACCACTTGAGACCAATAACTATAAGTTATATCCTAATTGTGAAGTGGAACAAGAAATGTCAAATTACGACAGAATGGAGGAAACTTACCATGAGATGGAATAAGAAAGGTCAAATTGTGACATCTAATTTGCTTTTTGGACCTCCTTCATGACAACAAGACCCTTTCCCGGTGCTCTTTTCTCTTGTGCCATTTCCTCATTCAGCATAATAGTTGATTGATGGAGGAGGCGGAGGCGAAGGCTATGGCTATGGCGGAGGGGGCAATGAGGTTAGGATCCTCAATACAAATATATAACGATTATTAAGTAAAACACATCACTTAATAGAAGACCATACAAATAAATAGCGGTTCTAAGTTAATTAACGTTAAGTTAATAATAAATTTTAAAAAAATACAAATACATAATGGTTATTAAGAATTAACCGTTACCATTTATAAAAATAATATACTAAAAGACGCTACGTGTAATACCGCAAATTATCTAGAGAATAAGCTTGAATAAAGTAAACTACTAAGTCTAGTTTAGTAAGAGTCCCAAGAATGCATAAGAAACAGAATGAATTTTAGAAATCGCACTCATAATAGAGTACGAATTAGTCGAAAGAAAATACCCGATTCCTTTAGGATGTGTCAGAATAACACAAAACCTAACCCAGATCTAAAGGAAAATGGAAGTGTTGTTTAGAAAGAAGTAAGAAAGATAATTAAAAGAACTAACGACATAAGAAATAATATTTCCATAATTAAGGGCAAAAGAGACAATTGCCACTTGATCTTAAGGTTAAAATTAGAAGACCAAAATGAAGGGTTAGATATGAGATCAAAAGGAAAATTAACCCTCCTTACACAAGGGTTAAATTCGGTCAAACAAGCAAGAAAGATGGGAGAAGAGTTTTGGGTCAATTGGTCAAAGTGTCAACTTTTTCCAATTAAAACCAAGGTCAAATGTGATCACATACATATGTGGCCAATTGGTCAACAAATTCTTCCCCTCTTTTGATTGTAAATTTTGGTCATGACATTCCAAAAGGGAAGGAAGAGAATTTAAATTTAAAACTAGACATTGACAAGTCAAAAGCAAACGAAGTGAAGAAGGAAAGAAAAGTCAAAACTTCAACTTGGAAATTTTGACCAAAATGCAAGTGAATTGCAAGAGGATTTGGTCAACCAAATTGTCACCTATTTAGGCATATATTTTGGTCAAAAGAAGAGGGAAGAAGGGATGAAGATTGAATTATCTAATCAAACCAAACTAAGGTTAATTAATCATGCCTTTTTGCAAGAAGTATTAATAATAGCCATGTAGCGTCCGAAATTTGGAAAACATGGAGCCGCCATCAAAATTTTGAAAAAGGATAATTTTGGAAACCTTTTTTTTTAAAATGAAAACCAATCTACAAAAAACCAATTTAGGGTTCAAGAGTCGATTGTATATGGGGAAGGTGTTAGGCACCCTACAACACCCATTCATAAGAAAGCTTACCCTAAGTTAATTATTTAAAAATATATATGGCCTTTAATCTTATGATAATTACCCAAATAAAAAGGATATTTACAAAAATAAATGAAATAAAAACTAAAAAAATGAACATTTATTTTCAAAAAGAAAATAAGAAAAAATATATTTATTTACAAAGTTGGACTTAAACTAGGAAGAGAGCCTATGGCCTACATACCCTTTAGAGGGATCAATGCCCACGTAGTTCGGGGGTAGAATTGCGTGTTACTTTGTTGGTGTTTTTTAGAAAAATTTCCTTTAATTTATTGAAGAAAATAATTTTTTATTTGGTTTATATTTTTTAGTTGTGAAAGCAATTTCTTTATTTTTTCATGGATTAGAGTTTTTCCATTTTATTTTCATTTATAAAAATATGTTAAAATATTTTCTTTTCTTTTTTAAAAGAGAACCTAAGATAGGGATAAAGAAGAAGAAGAAGAAGAAACAGCACACGTTGAAAGAATGGGAAGCCAAATATGAGAAGACTTATGCATACTTTTTATCATTGCAAGCCATACACGTAAAAAGGCAATATATTATTAGAACCTCCATGCCAACAATAATGCCCATAATATGAAAGAGACCAACACATACCATTCATCATCACACTTATTAGCCACCTTGCCTCCCTTTTTCTCCTAAAATTCTTGTGTGTCTTTGCTCTCCTAATTTTTGTGTCTGTCTTGTTTAAACCCTTGCTCCCCTATTGATAGTCTCAAGGTAGGGTTTTCTTCATAAATGCTCCTTCTTTTTTTGAATTTTAATTTTTTTTATTTTATGTTAATAAAATTTTCTAACTTGATTCAATCACCATCAATGGAGACTTTTTTTTTTTGCTTATTATTATTATTATTTTATTTTCTATCAATAAAACTTCCTAACTTGACCTAATCATCATCAATGAGAGATTTTTTTTTTTTTTTTTTTTTCCCCACAAGTAATTTCCTAATTTAAAATTATCAACATAAATGAAAGTGTTTTTTTAAAATTTTTTTTTCTAATTTTCATATAATCCCTATAAGCAATTTCTCAATTTAAACCTATGAATGAAAGATATTTTTTTTATATTTGAATTTCTATTTTTCCCTCCGTAATGACTTCACACTAAATTTCCTAATCCGAATATCATATAACATCAATGAGATGAATTATTTTGAAATTTGTTTCCATTTGCTACAAAACCCCAAGTTCAAGGCAATAACCATTAATGATGATCAATTTTCAAATTTCAAACAATCTAATCACCATCAATGTCATTTGCTTATTAATTTAAATGTGTCAGGATTAGGCGAGTATGTGCACATTCCTACAATTTTTGAGGCCGTCAAGGTAATATGGTTGTAAGGCTACTCTCTTTTGGATATTTTAAAAAAAAAGAAGAAAAAGAGAAAAAAAGAAAAGAAAAAAAAACTCGCTAAGTTGAAAACCCTAATAGTGGCTTAGTCAAAAGTTAGAGGAAAAAAAAGAAAAAAGAAAAGGCAAAAATCTCGTTTATTTAAAAACCCGAAAGGGCATCTTAAGCAAAAGTTAGAGCAACAAAAAAGAAAAGAAACTAGAAAAAAGTCAAAAGAAAGATGGCAAATACTAAGGGAAACATGGAAAGATGTTTCTTCTATTCTACTTTTGTTTTAAGGCCTATAGAGTGTACACTTGCTTGACTCTATGTTTGGTTCTTATCACCCTTAGTTTCTTAGATATCCTTTTTCTTATACTCAGGGTAATTTTTTTCTTGGTTAGGGGAGTACATGCACATTCTTACAATTTTGAGGCCGTCAGTGTAATCTGGTTGTAAGGCTGCTATCTTTTGAATATTTTAAAAAAAAGGGGGAAAATCAAAAGAGAAGTGAATAAATACATAACACATAAGAACAATAATATGATATTCTTCATCTTCTCTTCACCCTTTGTTGGTACCCCATGCCCATATAAAAAGTCCTTGTATGGCTCTTTTCGAGATTAAAAACTTAGATTATTGCCAAGCTTATGGAATAGGAATTGGATAATTTGGATATAGAGAGTAAACAATAACCCTCAAAACCTGAGTAGTGAGAGTAAACACTATACTTGGTGAGAAAATCTTTCGGGCATTGTGTTCTTATTAAACCTTTTACCTTGATACTAGCTAACTTGAGGTTGGAGAGATGATTTAAATAACGATACATTGACAAATCTCTTAATCCTCTATTCTTATGACTTGAACGTTATGACCGAATGTTAACACCTTCCTAGGTTTCTTGAGTTATGCTCAGAGGTCTTTCCTTAAGCATTTGGGTCTAAGGAATTCTTCCATTCCAATCCTTTCCTACTCCAACTGTAGTAAGTGAGCCTTTCCTATTTTATCACTTCACATTTGGGACATTACCTTCCTTCAATTTGCCTTTCAATAAAGGGAACTAAGTTAGAATTTGGAGCCTCTCCTCAATTTTGTTGCCCCCATCCATCTCAGGACAACATTGACATTGTTAAATGAAGTTTTTAAAAAATAATTGACTATTCAAGCATTATAGATGAAGATACACAAAAAAATGATTCTTGTGCTTCACAAATTCAAATAGACTAAGGAAACAAAGTTGAATATTCAAAATTTGGCTTACTGCACAAAAGTCCTTTCTTTTATCAAGAGTTAGCACTAAGTTATGCCCAAAGAAAATTGTAATATCTTGTTATATTGGGAAAACCTTTCTTGCATTTGTCTTTGTATCAATCGTACCCTTACTTTACTTAACATGTATTGCATGCCATTTTTGGGGGCAAATTTGGAATTAATTTTTCAACCAAAGAGACTTTTATTAATATTATGCCATGCACTGCCTCAAAATGTGCTTTTGCTAAGGCTGGGGCAAACCTAGAATTTCTCAACAAGAGTCATAATAGCCTAAACAAGAATGACATCCTACATGAACCAGTAAGTCAAGGGGTTTTGAATAAGATTGAGGCCAAAACGGGGGCAACATAATTAGATAAGTAGCTTTTCATCAGTTTCATCATCCTAATCATTTCATAATTTCCATTATCATCTTTATCATGATCATCTTTATCTCCTTATCATCATCCTCATCCTCATTAGCCTTTCATCATTTTCTTTATTAGCAGCATCCTTATTTCATCATTTCCTTATCACTATCATCATTTCCTTATCATAATTATCATTATCATCATTAGCATTATCATTGTGTCATCATCCTTATTAGGATTTTATCATCATTGTCATTATCATTATCAGAGTCACCACTTCATCATGACTTCACCATTTTCATAATCTCCTTGTTATCATGGCCATCATCATCCTCTTCATCATCATGGATATCACTAGTGTCATTATCATGTTTAAGGGCACTGCATGCTCAGCGTCACATCACCACCACCACCATCATCTATGACTTCCCTATTATGGCTTTATTTCATCATCATTATTGTCATCCTCATTAGGATTTCATCATCACTACCATCATCACTATCAGTGTCATCACCCTCATCATGATCATTTTCACAATTATCATAATCTCCTTGTAATCATGACCATCATTATCCTCTTCATCATCATTGCTATCATTAGCGTCATTATTATGTTTAGGGGCACTGCATGTTAAGGTCACACCATCACTACCATTATCATCATCATCATCATCTATGACTTCCTCATCAATGCTTTATCTTAATCATAATTAATGTTATTATCATATTGCATGTTTGGGTCACTACATGCTTAGTGTCGTGTCATCACTATTTATAACTTCCTCATTAACATTTCATCAATATTTTTATCATCATCATCTCATTATGTGGGGAATCACACGCTTAGTGTCACATCATGACTATCACCATCGTCATTCATGACATCATCATCAATACTTCATTATTAGCTTATCACTATCATCTTCATTATCAATGTCATCACCCACATTGGCATTATCATAAGCACTGTCCCAAGGGGCATCACATGTTCATGGCATTAATTTCGAGCCCTGTACCGGCAAGCACCCTCAAAGCTAGTAATGGTTGGCAACCTTTTAAAGCCTTATACCGGTAGGTACCCTCAAAACCTAGTAACGGCTGGCACAATTCTTTTAAAGCCCTATAACGGCAGGCACTATTCTTTTAAAGCCCTGTGTCAACAGGCACCCTCAAAGCCCCGTAGCGGCTTGTACAATTCTTTGAAAGCCCAATAACACTTGGCACAATTATTTTGAAACACTGTAATAGTAGGAACTATTCTTTCAAAGCCTTGTATTGGCAGGCACTCTCAAAGCCCAGTAACTGCTGGCACCCTTTTTAAAACCCTGTATCAGCAGGCACCCTTAAATCCCATTAACGGCTACCACAATTCTTTTAAAGCCCAATAACCCTTGGCACAATTCTTTTAAAGCCTTGTAATGGCAGGCACTATTCTTTCAAAGCCCTATATCGGCAGGCACCCTCAAAACCAAATAAAGGTTGACACAATTCTTTTAAAGCCCAATAACACTTGTCACAATTCTTTTAAGGCCCTGTAAAGGCAGGCACTATTCTTTCAAAGCCTTGTAGCGGTAGGCACCCTTTAAGCCCAGTAACAGATGGCATAATTCTTTTAAAGCCTTGTAATGATAGGCAAAGCCCTGTATTAGCAGGTATTCTCAAAGCCCAGTAATGGCTGGCACAATTCTTTTACACCCCACCAAAGCCCAATGTAATTAGGCACTTCACTCTCACTCCAAGTAATCATCTAGCTCTATTGGCCTTCGTCTCCCCTATGAACCAACTAAAGAAGGGCATGGACATTGTATTTTGTCCAAACCCTCTGGTTTTAAAGGGGTCACCTTGTTCTTTTAGCAGGACAAAATACATGTTCTTATCTTTCCTTGCTTCATAGGTGAGAATATCACTTTTCTCAGCTATGAACAAGTAAAGAGGGGCAACTGTAAACACCCTATTTTGTCCAAGCCCAACTCAAAAATAATAAAAATGAAAAAAACAAAAGAAAAAATCTTTCTTAATCCTAACACATGTAAATTAATAAGCAAATGACATTGATGGTGATTGAATTGTTTGAAATTTGAAAAATGATCATCATTAATGGTGATTGTCTTGAACTTGGGGTTTTGTAGTAAAGATTGTTTGAAATTTGAAATATGATATTCATTAATGGTAGGGGTGTTCAACAAATTCCTGTCTCGATTTTCTCATCCCAATCCCTAGCAAATCGGGACGAGATTTTCCCATCCAGAAACTTTCAGGATAGGAAAAATTCGAGATAGGGAAATTTGAAGTTAGGATCGGGATTGGGAACGAGAATGGCATTTCCCGATCCCAAATTTTTCCCAATCCTAAAATAATAGACATTTGTAATTCTTTTTTCCTTTTAGTTGTTTAAATAAGGGCCAAAGGCCCATTTCGGCCCATCCATGACAAGCAGTATAACGCACAAACACATTGATACATCAGTCATCACACTTCAAGCCAAAAAAAATAGTCATCATTGTTCACTGACACTCAACCCTTACCAGTTCACTTGTCGCTCTTTCACCAGTCTCAGACGTATTCTGAAATCGAATTCATCAGTTCACTCCTGCTCTCTCAATCTCATATGGTCAAACCTCAGTCTCGCTCTTACACTCGAGTCTCAACCACAAATCAACACAGTCCCAACTCCCAAATTCGAACCCCTTCCCTCGTCGCCATCAGCGTCCTCGCTCTCCCTTTCCCTGACGGTAGACAGAGACGGTGCTGCCCTGCCCTAACAGTGCTTATCACTTTATGCTTGATGGATGACAGTGGCATAGTATTGCTTTGCTCTGGTTGGTCTTCTCCTATCTACATTTCTTCTCCAAATCCCTAGCTTCTAGATCTCATCGTCAAGTACTCAAGCTCTATAAGGTATCTAATTGTCATTGGTGTTGCCTGCACTCAAGCTCTGTATTCTATCTAATTGCTCAGTTGGTTTTTATATGAATTCACTTATGTTTGATGCTCTGGTCGGCCTTCTGTTCCTTACGAACTCATCAAATTTTCCCATCAACGTGTTTCTTTCTTGTGATGCTTGGCATTGGGAATTCAGGAAATTCTCAATCCAGAGCTCCAAATTTCCGGGACCGGAAATTTTCGGGATCGGGAAACAATTTGGTTCCTGAAGACTTGTCAGGATCGGGAATGGGATTTCCTGATCCCGAACACTCCTAATTAATGGTGATTGTCTTGAACTTGGGGTTTTGTAGTAAATGGAAACAAATTTCAAAATAATTCATCTCATTGATGTTATTTGATATACGGATTAGGAAATTTAGTGTGAAGTCAATGTGGAGGAAAAATTAGAAATTAAAATATAAAAAAGTATCTGTAATTCATAGGTTTATATTGGGAAATTGCTTGTAGAGATTATAAGAAAATAAAAAAATGAAAAAAAAAATATCTCATTTGTGTTGATAAGTTTAAATTGGGAAATTACTAGCGAGAAAAATAAAAAAAATAAAAATAAAATAAAATAATCTCTCATTGATGGTGATTAGGTCAAGTTAGGAAGTTTTATGGATAGAAAATAAATAATAATAATAATAATAAACAAAAATTTTTTTAAAAAAAGTCTCCATTGATTGTGATTGGATCAAGTTAGGAAGTTTTATTAACAAAAAATATAAAAAAAAATTGAAAAAATGAAAATTCAAAAAAAGAAGGAGCATTTATGAAGAAAACCCTACATTGAAACTATAAATGGGGGAGCAAAGGTTGAAGCAAAATACACAAAAAAAAAAGAGGAGAGCAAAGACACAAGAATTTAATAAGAATTTTGGAAGAGCAAGGAGGGAAGGTAAAGTGCTAATTTGATTTCTCATTCTATTACTATAATGCCCCAAATTTTGATTAAAGAATAATTATAATTATAATAAATGATTTTGGAAAATCAAAATTCATTTGAGAGACGAATCAATTATTGAAAATGCCCAACACCCTGTATTTTAGCATAATTATGTGAGAAAGTAATTTTTAGAGCTAAAATAAGGGTAAATGATGCATGAAAGAAGGAAAAGAATTTAAATATGTGTTATATGGCAATTTTTGTGAATGTGCCATAATTACGAAAAAATTTGGAAGAATGGAAAATTTACCGGGTTAATTAGTCAATGATTAATGAAAAAATTAATTACTAACTAAAAGAAATTAGGACTGTGACTAAATGGCTAATGGAGTAGTTAGTGTAACCATATAGTTACTTGTTTGGTAAGAAATAATGAGATTGAGACAAGTAGCACCATTGGATATAGAGGGAGTTGTTAGAAAGTCAAACAAAGCATTTTTTAATTCTCCTCTCTCTCTCTCCCCCCTCTCTCTTATGCATATAGAATGGGCTTGGGGGCCGAAATTCTGACTCTTCCATCTTCATCTTCATCATCTCATTTTCTCTCTCTTGCTCGCTCCATTTTTGCCATTTTTGAAGAAGAAAGAGAAAGGAAAAGCTTGAGATTAAGGTAAGATTTTGATTTCAAATGCCAAAATTTCCTGCTATAAAGTTATTCCCCTTGTTAAGAGCTTTCATCCTATGGTTTTAAATTCTCAAGAGGAGGTGTTTTTGTGCTTGAGAAAAATTGGAAGTTGAAGAACCAAGAAAGGTCTTTGATAAAGTTGTAGAGGTGAGTAAGATGAACATTTCTATATAGGTTTTATAGCCATTGGTTGAGTTTGGACTTTCTGCAAATTTTGGCCTTATTTTCAAAAATTACGGTCATTAAATGTTTTGGTATATTCTGGTCTTGGATATGATGCCTTGTGATGTGTCTTGGATAGTTAGAGTTGGATTTAGGTTGAAATGTGAAGTTTATGGATTTTGGGCAAATTGGCATTGGGTTGTTGATTATGCCATATCTTGTGAAAGCAATGTGAAATTGGTCATTTTGATGTCTCCATTGGTGTCCTTATGAAATTTTGTATGGGAATGAGTTTTGGATTGGATTTTGGAACCATTAGAGACATAGTTGCAAATTTGGAAAATTCTGGAAATTTGTTAAGTGGAAATTGCTGTGTAAGTGGCCAAATTTGCATGTAATTTGAAATAGCAAATGGTTTTGGAATAAGGTGAAACTTTTCAGTTTTGTAACTCACATTTCAAGCTTTCCATTGATATAAAGTTTGGTCAATTCTGAGTTCTGTGTTAAGAGTTATGATTTTCTAAAGTTTGGTGTTGAAACTGGACTTAATTCTGGAACAGTATGAACATATTTGTGGAATTCTGGATTTTTATGGTTATGGGCAGCCTTGATCCATATTTTTTTCAATAAATAGGACTTAAATATCTTTCATTAGGCTTTAAAATCACCTTATTTTGATTTTTCTGGAATTAGTTATGATTTTTGAAAGTTCAGCTAAGAAACAAGATTTTCTTGGCCACGGCCCAAATATTTCAGACCTATTTTTAGCTGCAGCCAGGGGATTTGTGGACCGTGGCCAACATCCAAAAATCATCATTTTGCACTTCTAAAATGTGATTTTTGGTATAGTCTTTCCTAACCCTTTAGGCATATCTTTGGGCTTCTAGTGGCCACCTAAAGGCATAAATGATAACCAAATCTAAGTATTGTGAAGTCACTTGAATATTGGAATAAGGAATAACACTTCATCCCTAATTGTGAATTATAGGATTCGATAATTGCCCTACTCGCGATAGATCGGTGCCAGAGCATGCACGAAAGGACTAAGGTAGTGACTTTTCTCTCATGTTGTGTATGATGCTTGGTATGCATGACTTATCATTGTGTTGTATGTGTTATCGACCGTAAGGCATTATAGTGTGAGCAGTCGTAGGGGGTGATGGTTATCACACCTACCCCTGCCGTTGTAATTGCCGAGACTACTTTATGGAATTGTGAATTCCTGTTTGAGTATCCAGCCAGTGTGGCTGTGTGTATGTGAAATATTTTATATGGATTCCAACTATGGTGATATATGTGATATGAACATGTGGTTGTATAATATAGTATGAGCACTTCAGCGTGAGCAAACGTAAGGGTGACGCATGTCATACTTGCCCTTGCCGTTGCAACTGCCATTGTAGTTGCTATGTGTTGTGTGATGATTTGCTTTAATGCTTTGTGGTTGTGAATACTATGAGTGATTTGTTACTACGGGGATCCCTTAGAATCTCACTCTCCCAAAACACATTTTCAGACAGGGCCAGTAATTCAAAAGAAAAGCAGGTGACGAAGGGTGGCTGAAGCTCCGAACTAGGAGTTTAATTTGGCTTTTGGTTATCATACTTTGTATTTTGGATATTTCTTGGGAAACAATTGTATATATGGATATTGGATAGTTTTGTATAATCCCCTAGTTAAGGGAAATGGATTATGAGCATTTGGGCCTTGTAAAACCTTTAATTGATTAATGGAACCCTAGTGTGTTGGGAATTTACTGTGTACTCTGATATTTATAATTGGAATCGAATTGTGGAGGCCAATTGTGAATTTGAAGTGTGAATATGAGACCATTGTTGAACAAGTTTAGAAAAGTTTTTGAAAACCATGTTTTGGGCAAAAGATAATTTTATTAAGTCCTAAATCGCATTATAGTCTCTAATTTTACATAATCATGTATTTATGAACTTAATATCGGCCTTGGTTGGAAGGAGGTTACAATTGCTCCTTCTTTTCTATCAAGGGTTTTGAGAAATAGAAATTTGTTGGAAGAACTTACTATTCTTCAAGACATGCCTAGACGCTTGCCAACATGAGATTGAGGCACTTACGTACAAAGCTCTATGCGTGTTTTTATTTGGTTTCCTTCTATCTTCATTGAATGCTCAAGTGTGCTCCCAACCATTTGATATTGCTATATTTGAACCCATTACTTCACTGATAGTTTTTTTTACGGTGATATTTTGATGGTTGAAATGATTGCATGCTCCCCTTCTCTAATGTTAACACGTCATATTGCAAGAAATCCTTTTTGTTTTGATAGGTCCTCACACTTTGTGACTCTTATATGCTTGACCAAATTTGATCTCTTGCCCCTAATATATGCTAATGAATTGTGTGTTGATCTACCCATGTGATTCTCTCATCTTGTTTGTTTGAATAACTTTCAAGGATAAAAGGTATGCATAAGTATCCTCATCTTTGGCTTCTCATTCTTTTAACTTGTGCTATTTTTTTCCTTTCTTTTTTCTTTATCCCTTTCTTAGGTTCTCTTTCAAAAAAGAAAAAATAATTTAACACATTTTTATAAATGAAAATAAAATGGAAAAACCCTCTTTCATGAAAAAATAAAGAAATTGCTTTCATAAACAAAAAACATAAACCAAATAAAAAATCATTTTCTCAAATAAATTAAAGGAACTTTTTCCTTAAAAAACACAAAAAAAGCGACAAACATTTCTACCACCGAACTACATAGGCTTTGATCCCTCTAAAATGTACGTAGGCCCTAGATTTTCATCATAGGTCAAATCCAACTTTATAAATAAATATATTTTTCCTTATTTTTCTTGAAAACAACACACATTAAAAGAAGGGAAAATCCCTCTAAAATATATTGGAAATAGAGAAATCCCTATTCAGTGCATTGAAATTGAAAAATCTGGATCAGTCCAGTGTCAATACAGATGAAATAGTGCGGGTGGCACCAAAAGATGATTTTGCCCTTCAGCTCTCATTCTCACCACTTCAGAAATAAAAACACGCGGTTCTTAATTAACAACTCTGGATTCTTGATTAACAACTATAACCCCCTTCCACCATAGGCCGAGATTTAGTTCATAAACACGTAATTAATGTAGAACTAGAGACCTTAGGTGATTTAGGACTTATACAAAATAAAATTTCCCAAAATCAAGGTTTATAAAAACCTTTCAAAAACCTGTTCACAAGGTCTCACATTCACATTACAATTACAATATGGCCTATACAAGTTGATTTCATTCATACATATCAGAGTACAATATAAATTCCTGACACACTCGAGTTCTATTAACTCATAAAAGGATTTATACAAAGGCACAAAGCACACATACTTTTCCCTTATCTTGGGGATTACACAAAACTATACAATTTATCCCAATACATATACAATTGATCCAAAAATATCCAAATGATTTACATGATAACCAATAACCAAAGTATACTCCTAAACCAGAGCTTTAACCACTCTTCGTCACTCGCTTTCCCTTCTATCCTTCTACCCTGTCTAAAACATGGTTTTTGGGAGAGTGATATTCGAAGAAATCCCCATAATGTCAAATCAATCATAGTATGCACAACAATAAGGCATGAAAGCAGTCATTACACACACATAGAGCCGGGAAATCGGGCCGAGCCCGTCGGGCCGGCCCGTTTAAGCCCTGTTAAGCCTCGGTCCGGGCTTGTAAATTGGAGCCTCCAAATGAAGTCAGGCCTAAAAGGGCCAGCCCTGTAGGGCCGAGGGCCCTGCAGGGCCGGCCCGTTAGGCCCTTCCATTTTTTTTTTTACCTGCCCGACTGCCCCAGTGCCCCCTGCCCGAGGGATTACTAACCCTAACTCCCAAAGTGAAGTGACTAAGTCCCACTGACCAGCCACACTCCCACAGCGTCACACACAGCGGCCCGACCTCGTCTCCGTCTCCCACTCTCCCAAAGTCCCACTCGGTCCTCTGAAGTCCGATCTCGCCGACTCGTCACACACAGCGGCTCGACCTCGTCTCCGTCTCCCACTCTCCCAAAGTCCCACTCGGTCCTCTGAAGTCCGATCTCGCCGACTCGCAATTGATTTCCCTTCCCGTGTGTCGAAGGTTAAAGCTCATCCTTGTCGCAGTCGTAGATCGAAGCTCGGCCATTCCGTGTGTCGAAGGTCGCCGCTCGTCCGTGTCGCAGCTCGTCCGTCTCGTAGGCTCGCAGCTCATCCGTGTCTCAGGCTCGCAACTCGTCCCTTCCCTTCAGGCCAAACGAAGGTTAGATTCTTAGCTTTGGATTTTAATCTCTTTCAGTGACCTTGCTTCTTCGATTTGAGATTCTGTTTGTTTCTTCGATTTGAGATTCTGTTTTCGATTTGAATCAACATGATTCGGTGACATCAACTTCTCTGTTTGACTGTTTCCAATTTCTCTGATTGCCTCTAAATAATGCTTGTTTCTGTGATTGCCACTGCCATTCGAATTCTATTATGTGATTGCCACTTCCACTGCCATTTAACTTCTGTGATTGTTTTGGCTTAGTGATGGTTCCGTTTTTCAAATTCTGGCTTAGTGATGGTTCCGTTTTTCAAATTCTGGCTTAGTGATGGTTCTGTTTTCCAAATTCTGGCTTAGTGATGGTTCTGTTTTCTTAAGTTCATTTATTTGACTAGTTGAGTGTGATTTTTTATACAGCCTAATGTCTTCATCACAAAAAGAACAAGGAAAAACTCAAGGGACTAATGAATCATTAGCTGTAATGGATAAAGTTCAGGCATCTTCCATTCAAGAGACCAATGAATCAAAGCCTAAGAAGCCTAGAAATTTGACTTCTGATGTTTGGAGGTATTTTAGTAGGATTGATGTTAATGGAATAGCCAAGGCACAGTGTAATGGTTGTCAGGGTTTATTTGCAAGGGGTGGGGATAAAGGCACTTCACATCTTAGTCGTCATGTTAAATCTTGTATTGGTTTAGAAAAATTTCATGCTATTGGCATGATGATGTTGGATAGAGAAGGCAAAATGAGGTCTAGGAAACTTGACCATCAACGTATTAAGGACATTATGGCTTTATGCATAATTGAACATGATCTTCCCTATTCATTTGTTGAATATAAATGGGTCAAAGAACTACTAAGGACATTAAATCCTGATGTGAGGCTCATGAGTAGAAAAACAATGACGGTTTATGTGTAGAAATTTTACCACCAACAAAGGGATATTTTGAAACAAAAATTGAAGAATAGTACTGGTAGAATATGTTTGACATCTGATTGTTGGACTTCTGTGACTTCTGAAGGATATATATGTTTGACAGCTCATTTTGTGGATGAGCTGTGGACATTAAACAGTAAGATACTAGCTTTTTGTAGGATGGAACCACCACATTCTGGATATCAAATGTCTAGGAAAGTGTTTGATTGCTTGCAAGAATGGGAGATTGATGATAAGATATTTTCCATAACTCTAGACAATGCGTCTGCAAATGATAATTTGCAAGACTTGTTGAAAGATAGGCTACTTTTGCAAAACAACTTTAGTTTGGTTTGTAATGGGGAATTTTTTCATGTGAGGTGTTGTGCCCACATCCTCAATTTGATTGTTCAAGAGGGCTTAAAAGTAACAAGTTCTTCTTTGCATAAGATTAGAGAGAGTATTAAATATGTAAAGGCATCTGAGGCAAGGATGAATCTTCTCAAACAATGTGTTCAACAAGTTGGTGGTATAGACACTTCAATGGGCTTGCGATTAGACGTGGCTACTAGATGGAACTCCACTTATGCAATGCTTAAGAGTGGTCTTAAATACCGTCGTGCTTTTGCAAAGATGGCTTTAGATGATACAAACTACAAGTTTGTTCTTGCACAAGATGAGTGGAATAGAGCTAAGGCAATGTGCAATTTCTTGAGGCCATTTGAGAAGATTACAAGGTTGATTTATGGGTCGTCATATCCAACTTCAAATTCTTATTTTATGCAAATATCAAAAATTGAGATGTTGCTTACTACAAATATGGGAAGCCCTGACCCAGTGATTCGAGAGATGTCCATGAAAATGAAAGAGAAGTTTGACAAATATTGGCATAATTATAGTGTCATTCTTGCGGTTGCAGTGGTTCTTGATCCTCGATGGAAGTTCAATATTATACAATATTTCTATGGAAAGATTGACCCTATGACTTGCAATGAGAAGATTGCCAATATAAGAAGTAAGCTGAACTTCATTTTCAATGAATATTCCAATATGGGGACATCTCTTCCAACTCAAAGAGTTGAAGGTGCATCAATCACTAGATCTTTAACAATGACGACCCATCATCCTTCTCATACTCCAAGTGCTTCAGTAACCTCCTTTGATGATGCATTTGATGTATGTTTTAATTTTAGTGTTAATTGCATTTGTTGGGTTATTCATCTAGTATTTACTTGAATGTTTTGTAATGATGCAGGATTATGAAGATATTTATGCGACGATGGATCATTCTTCCATGAACAAGTCTGAGTTGGAAACTTATCTGGAAGAACCAATACTAAAGCCTGATAATTGGAAAGAATTGGATGTTTTGAACTGGTGGAAGAGCAATCAACAAAGATTTCCGATTCTTTCAAAGATGGCAGCTGATATTCTAAGCATTCCAATTACTACAGTAGCAAGTGAATCAGCTTTCAGTATTGGTTCACGTGTTCTAACAAAATATAGAAGTTTTATTCTTCCATCTAACGTGCAAGCTCTTATTTGTACTCGCAACTGGATGCATGGATTCACATATGATGGTAATTTACTAATTTATCCATTTAATTACACATACATAACTATACTCTGAATTTACGATTTTGGTTTGTCATTTCTTGTAGATAAAGATTATGGATGTATTCATGATGCGGGAGAAGAAATTCTTGATATTTTCACTCCTCAAGTAGAGCCTACTACACAAAGTGTAGCACAATCAAATGTGCTTCAAATTGATGATAGTGACGAAGATGATGCAAATGATAGTCGTCACACTAATATTGTGTAGAGGTTAGAGTATTCAGTTTATTGCCTTATACTTTGGTCTTTGTGAGTTTTGGACAAGATTTTACTTTTGATCATGTATTAGTAACTATGTTTGTTTCTTACGTGGGACATGTTTTAAATCTAATGTTGACAACATTTATGTGTTCAATTAGAACTTTGTATATCTCTCTAAAAGAAAATATACTGGAAAAATAGTCAGATATTGCAAAAAAGACTTCCCGGCCCTGGTGCTCTCGGGCCGGGCTTGGAAAAACTGCAATTTTCCTGACCCCGAGCCCTTTAGGGCCGGCCCTGATTCCCAGCTCTACACACACATCGCTACTACAACGGCAGTTATAGCGGCAAGGGCAGGTATGACTCATATCACCCTTACATTTGCTCACGCTACATTGCATCACAACAATCCACATAATATATTTCACCACAGCTGAGATTCATATAAAGGATTTCATAATGCAAGCCATACAGGCAAGATACATACACACAGCCCACGGCTGGATCCACAAACGCTGCCCTATAAGTCGAATTTTCAAAGATCCTTGTCAATTACAATGGCACTACAACAACCAAGTTAGACATGACCAACGTCAATCCCTAAACGGCTCATGCTGCATTGCTTGCATTGTAATAGACCATGGTATACACAGTTCACAAACCCAATGACAAGTCATGCATACTAAAACATCATACACAACACGAGAGAAGAGTCACTACCTGAGTCCTTCCGTGCACGCTCTAGCACTGGTCACTCCCGAGGAGGGAAAATATCATATCCTGTAATTATAATCAGTAACGAAGAGTTATTTCCCTATTCCAATTCTCAATAGCTTCTTAAAACTTAATTGGTTATCATTATTGCTCTTTTATTACTCAAGAATACCTCTAACAATAGCCCTAAGGGGTTGAAAGAACTATCCCAAAGATCCCCTTTTGGAAGCACAAAAACTGATTTTTCACTACTGTACCTCGAGTGAAAATGGTCTCACTCGAGTGTTGATACAGACACTCGAGTGTAGAAGGCCTCACTCGAGTGATGGTACGGACAGCACCTCAAGTTCTAGAAAGTGAGGACAGAAAGTGTTTGCCTGAGAGCACAAGAACTTTTAAAGAAGAGGATCGCTCGAGTGAAGAAGACCTCACTTAAGTGAGAACTTAACACTCGCAAGTGTTAAAGCGCACTCTTGAATTTTGAACGCTAGTGACAACCCGAGACGAGAGTTCATGGTGTCAAATACACATTCACTCGAGTGAGAACCCATAGCACTTACAAGTGAGGCAACACTCTTGCCTCTCGCGCAGAAGTGCAACATGAAAACTGAAGGCCAGAGGGGAAAATATACTAATGCACTCTAGTGATGTTCTTCCCTTACTCGAGTGAACTCACTCTCACTCGAGTGATTTTATCAGAAACCAGAAAACGCAGGAAAACTGACCACATTCCCTAACACTTGCCTAATTAATCCAAATGAACCCAAATATCAAACCAAAGCTACTCCCACACAAAAAAACTCAAGGAATTCAATAGAATTATTAGAATTATCCAAATCCTACTCCATTATCATGCTTTGGTTTTGGGCAACATAATCATCCAAATTCCAAAATCATACAAATATACCATTTCAATTCCAAATCAATCTATCTATCCAAAACTCATACCAACGTACCCTTACTATACCAAAAACATACTAAAAGCCCAATAACTCTCATTTTTGGATTAAAGGTCACAATTTCCAGAAATTTCAAACTAACCCATTTGGTATAAAACTTAGATAGATAGATTAGTTTCACTTACCTCTTTCACTTTGCCAAAGAGATATCTTGATTCTCTAACTCCCAAATTTCCTTGTGGGCACAAATCAACACCAATGGCCAAACTAAAAACACCAACATGAAGCTCTCAACTTAAGGAATAACATTAAAGAAGAGAACTTAAGCAATGGAGGCCATTTACTTACCCAAATCACAAGCTTTTTCTTTCTTTTTCTTGCCCAACAATAGCGCCGGAAATGGAAGAAGAGAAGAGAGAGATGGAGTGTGTTGGAGGATGGAAAAAAAACAATGATGATGCTACTCCCTCCATGCTGCCAGCGACCAAGAGAGGAAAAGGAGGAGAAAGAAATATTATAAAACTCAATTTGACTTTTCTCACTCTTCCTTCACACCAACCCTTGCCATATGTCACACTACCATTGGCTCTCATAAAGGTAAACACCCAATTAGCCACTTAATCCCTCCATTAGCCATTTTAATTACACATTTCATTTTCTCTTAGCTAGTAATTAATTTCCCCATTAATTACTAACTAATTAACCGATAATTCCATTCTTCCAATTCTTCACTAATTATGATATATGAATTAATATTGCCATAAATCACATGATTATTCCAATTAAACGCATAATTATCCATAATAATCATGATTAACCCATAATCAAAAATTGGGATATTACAACAACTCCCCTTTCTTATTTCACAACTTCCTAATTTAAGTTTAAAGGCCAATAACAACACCTCTTTTTTTATTAACAACACGCGCTCTTAATTAACAACTTCGAATTCTTGATTAACAACTCCAGTTTCATCTTTTTTACTTTCACAATAGCAACACCGGTCTTCTTATTAACAACACCATATTCCACATTAACAACTCCCATTTCTTGTTTCACAACTTCGTAATTTAAGTTTCAGGGCTAATAACAACACCTCTTTCTTTATTAACAACACCGTATTATACATTAACAACACTATATTTTTGAGATGCAAATATGTAGAAGAATAAAGCGAAGTTGTTAATCAAGAATTCAGAGTTGTTAATAACAAGACTGGTGTTGTTATTGTGAAAAAAAAGATGAAACTGGAGTTGTTAATCAAGAATACGGAGTTGTTAATCAAGAATCCAGAGTTGTTAATTAAGAACCGCGTGTTGTTATTTCTGACGTGGCGAGAATGAGAGCAGAAGGGCAAAATTGTCTTTTGGCGCCGCCTGCACTATTCATCCGTACTGACACTGGACTGATCCAAATTTTTCAATTTCAATGCACTGAATAGGGATTTCCCTATTTCCAATGTATTTTAGAGGGATTTTCCCTTAAAAGAATGGGAAGCCAAAGATAAGGAGGTTTATGCATACCTTTTATCCTTTCAAGCCACACACACAAGAAGGCAACATATTATTAGAACCTCCATGCCAACAATATCGCCCAGAATATGAAAGAGGCCAACACATACCATTCATCATCACACATTTTAGCCATCTTGCCTCCATTTTTCTCCCAAAATTCTTGTGTGTCTTTGCTCTCCTAATTTTTTTGTATGTCTTACTTCAACCCTTGCTCCCCTATTTATAGTATAGGTAGGGTTTTCTTCATAAATGCTCCTTCTTTTTTTGAATTTTCAGTTTTTTTAATTTTTTTGTATTTTATGTTAATAAAACTTCCTAACTTGATCTAATCACCATCAATGGAGACTTTTTTTGGTTTATTATTATTATTTTTTATTTTCTATCAATAAAACTTCTTAACTTGACCTAATCACCATCAATGAGAGATTTTTTTTATTTTAATTTTTAATTTTTTTTATTTTTCTCACAAGTAATTTCCTAGTTTAAACTTATCAACATAAATGAGAGATTTGTTTTTAATTTTCTTTTCTTTTTCATTTTCTTATAATCATTACAAGTAATTTCCCAATTTAAGCCTATGAATGAGTGATTATTTTTTTTTATATTTTAATTTCTATTTTTTCCTCCACAATGACTTCACACTAAATTTCCTAATCCGAATATCAAATAACATCAATGAGATGAATTATTTTAAAATTTGTTTCCATTTACTACAAAACCCCAAGTTCAAGACAATCACCATTAATGATGATCATTTTTCAAATTTCAAACAATCTTTACCACAAAACCCCAAGTTCAAGACAATCATCATTAATAATGATCATTTTTCAAATTTCAAACAATCCAATTACCATTAATGTCATTTGCTTATTAATTTAAATGTGTCAGGATTAAGGAAGATTTTTTCTTTTTTTTATTTTTGAGTTGGACTCGAACAAAATAGGGTGTTTACAAGCCACATATTATTTTCCCTCATTTTCTTGACAAATTTTCAGCCAAGTATTAAACAACCAAAGGAAGAGGAATTTTAAAACATTTCACTCTCCCCCTCTCTCCCCTTCAAAAAGATGGCCAAGAGCAAGCAAGAAAGAGAAAGTGAAGAGCAAGAACAAGAACAAGGTAAGATCTTCTACCTTGATTTTGACCTTGTAAATCACTTCATTAGCTCAAATGATCTTCATGAAACTTGTTCTCCTCTCTAAGGGCTACATTTCCATGGTTTTTGTTTTTGAAAAGGTGGTGTTGAGTCTTATAGCAAGAGCCAAAATTGGAGAATCAAGAAAAGAGCTCAAGAAAGAGCAAGAGATGAGCAAGAGCTTCCTTTTGACATATATATTGAGTTGTTTGGCTGAATTTTTGGGACTTTTCCTTGTTGCCCTATTTTCAGTCATTTAGGGTTTTTAGGGTTTCATCATTCTTTGGTCATATACATATGGATATATGATGTTTGGGAAGCATATGAGCGTAGTTTAGTGAATAAATTGTGAATTGGTGATTTGTTGTTTTGAAACCTGACTTTTTGTCAGAACAGGGCATGAAAAAGGAGAATGATTTTTATATTTTTGAGGTCTCCAATGAATTTCTTGAGTAGGAATAATTTGTTGGTATAATTTTAGAAAGAATAAGTTTGAAATCCAAAAATTGGAATAATGCTGCCAATTAGGGTTTCTTGTGTGGCAGTCCAAATTGGTTGTGTTTTTGGGTAGTATAATGTTGTCCAATGGCCATTATATCAATATATATATAAATACTCTTCCACCAATTCCACTAAGGTTACTGTTCACAAGGAATCAATGACCCAGATTTCTTTTTTCTGCCAAAGGTTACTGTTCATAAAGAATCGACGGTTCAGATTGCTTTATGCCTCACACACACACGGCTACCTATTGGTTTTACATTTGGTTTCCCGCACTCTGAATTGTGCGTTCAAATTTCAAATTTGTTTCCCGGGTACTATATAACAAAAAAAACTCGAGTTCCTGTCATTTCCTCCCAGCCAAACCAAATTGCAAAGGGCCCGCTCTCCGCTTCCACTCGCTACTGCATGATTCTTCCTTCAGTGCTTAGGTCTGAAATGCCTTATATGAACCTTTTGACCATGCAAAACCTCCAAGACATGTGCAGGTCATTGTTGTTTTTACTCCACGTCATTTCATTATTTGTGTGATAACTGTTTTTACTTCATTTTAGTTTCCTGTACTTAACAACGCCATGTTAGCTTTTGCAACTGAAGATAAAGGTGTATGTTTTCCAATTGTTATTCGTAGTCAAAGCTATTTCTATAACCCATTTTTAAAGTTTATTTATATTCATCCCTACCTTTGAATCATACTTTCATGTAACACTATTCTTACTCTATTTTTTCCTTATGTAAACAGGGTCTCTCTGCCAGATCTCGGAGCTACACTTTCTCTTCAGCGAAGAAGAAGAAAGAGGAGGCTTTCTCCATGGGGATACCTGAGACAGATTCTGGATCTGAAAAGCGGTCGTTGGCGATGACAAGGAGGGGGGGTAAGCTTGAACCTGGGATTTTGATCATCTTTACCTTCCTCTACTTCACTGTAGCTGTCGGCATTCACCCTCAATACCATCACTGCCAATCGGAGTTGCAGTGGTGAGTTGCGGATAGAGTCTCGAGAGAGTTGAGAAGCTCGGGAGAGAGGTGACATAGAGAAGGAGAGGTGCTCTAAACCTTCGGTTACTTCCCTCTCACCATCACAGATCACCTTCACCGTTTGCAGCAGATCAGAACAGAGGAGAAGACGAGACTACCATCCCTGTTCATCACACCAGAATCAGAATCACTATCGGAGCTGCACTTCCACACAACCACCTGCATCAACCAGAACACCATTCGACCTTTTCTATGTTTTCTGGCAATGTTCATGTAATTCCGGTGACATTTCCAGATTCCGATGGTTCATTCCCAAATTCCGGCAGCTCCTTCTTTCTCTCTCTTCCCACTATCCAAAACCACAGTTACCATCTTCGCTTCTATTTCTTTTTCTTCACTGCCAAAACTACTGACACCCTTATTCAATTCCTCTGCTTCTTACTTATTCAACCTTCAACCTCTTCTTTGCCTTCCACCAATTTCTTCCACTGCCAAAGCCACTTGACCTCAGTCAAGTTCACCACAGTATCTTCATTCTCACTCATCAGCGGTATGGTATTTGAGGATGGAGTGAATGGCGGTTTAAGCTTCCTCTCCAGTGACTTTAGCTCTGGCAAAGGTAGAGATTCGAAGGAAGGAGGAAGTGTGATGATGGGGACGACGTTGGGCAAGAAGGGATGATGATGGAATTATTCTGTTTATGTCCCAAAAATGGAAGCATCGCTGCTATGACAACTGGTTCGCATTTAAAATTCTTCAAGTTCCTATGAAAGCATAAAAGGATGACAATAGCAACTAGACCCAGTCAACATTTACTTTTCTTTGTCCTTGATGTGTTTCCAATACTTTCAACGCGCTATATGTAATATTGTCAAAAGTAGGACGTGCAGTTTGTGCCTCCTTTTTCGATATATTTTTTTATACATTAAAACTGTTAAACAACAATTAATGATGCTAAAACGTATATGTGAAGGATCCAAACATCAGAGGAAAAAAAAGGTGAATATTGAACGACGTAGAAGAAGAGCAATGTGACGAGGCAAAATATTTCAGTTTAGAATAGTTTCTTTTAAAAAATAGATATATTTGACGACTATCTACCTAACGTAAATAATATATAATTTCAATTTAGAATACTTATTTTTTAGATATATATTTATTTTGATAAAGTAAGCATGGTTTTATTAATTACTCTGTAAATTAATTTAGTAGGACCCTTAAAGTCTGTTTGGTAGGAGAAAAATGGGGAGGAATGGAGGGAAATTTCTATTCACAAAAAAACAAATATAAATATATTATTCTTATATTATACAAACACTGGCATATATATAATTTAATATATTATTAAATATTTCATTGGCTAAAATATACTTGGTTTTTTAAGAAAATTTCATGAATTTTAATCATTTTTAAAAAGTACTCCACGTGTAATTAAATATCAATTTGTTTGTCGTGATGTTATAGTTTTTAAAATTCTAGTAAAGTTAATTTTGATAATGAAGACAATTTTTTTGCTGAAAATAATGCTCCTCGCGCAACGTGCGGGAAAGGAGTTGCTTGTTTTTCATAATAAAAGTAGACTTGTCAATATTTAATTTGATAGGTCATTTGCGACATTTGGATCAGTACACTAGGAATTATGAATTGTTGAATTTAGGCATTGAATCTTGAATGAATTCTGTGGCAATGAGGTTTTAGTCATAGTTCTAGAATTCTGTGGCTATAATTGGCTCTTAGTAATATTTTTATTATAAAATAGACTCAAAGAGTTTTGAATAGGAATTTGAACTGCCCCAATTGGAGTTTTATAGAATTAGTTATGAATATTTAAAATTTTGGTCAAAATGATGGCAGCTTTTAGCTACCATGCGAATTTAAGAAAGAAAGGGTTTTGTAATTAGTATGAACTACAAGGGTGAAAGTAAGTATATGGGACTGATGTAGCCCATTAAGAATTCATTTATGTTAGATCCCATATGTTTTGATGATAACAAAGGTTGGATCAATGATATAGAAAGATTTGATAACAAACAAATGAATTTTAAACAAACTAACAAAGCATTACTTGGAGTAAGCACTGGAATGATGAACCAATTCTGTGAAGGCTTACTTAGAGCCAGTAAAACGGGTCCAACCCGCGAAAATATGGGCCGCATAGGCCTGCACTACATGGCCCGCGGGTTGATGCGAGCCAACCCACAGGTTAGCAGGTTGGCCCGCAAAAAAATTTTTTTTTTTACATATAATAATTTCACAATATTTATAAGTTGTCCACTCCTATCTTGACACTTCCTAATTCAAAGAGAAAAAATCTTAGCCTCTTCCCTTCTTTTTTAAACAAAATTATTATATTTTGGTTGTTTGAGGATGGGTTTATATTTAGCTTATAAACTTTGACAAATTTAATAACTTTATCCCTTAAATTGTGAATTATGTCTTTAAATTTTTATAAGAGGAATGATTGATACTAGAAAAGTAAATTTAATAACTCATATATGTATGTCTCGTATTTTCGACTACCTTTAAAAAATAGGATCTTTTTTTTTTGAAAACAATATGTGAGCCCGCGGGCTGGCCCGCAACCCGCACACTGCTGGTTAGGGTTGGCAAAATGCCAACAACACAGAAGTGCGGGTCTCACGGTCTTGACCCGCGTGGCCCGCAGGTTGGTGCAGGCCAGCCCGCAACCCGCAGGTTGGCCCATTTTCCCAGCAAGCCCGAGTAGCCACTCGGGTAAGAAAAGCCATTACTCGAGTAGCCACTCAAGTAACCAAGGAAAATTTCATCTAGTGAAGCACTGCCAAAATTTGGACAACGTTACTCGAGGGAGTACTCGAGTAATCTGTAAAGTTATATAGACCATTACTCGAATAGCCACTCAAGTAACATGAATTACAAAGGCATCACTTGAGTAGCCACTCGAGTAACAAGGTCAAAAATCTTCCAGTAGCTCTCGGCCAAGAAATGCAACACTTTACTCGAGTAGCCACTTAAGTAACCAGGTGAGAAAAAGGATTTACTTGAGGGACCACCTGAGTAATCTGCGGAGTTATTTAAGGCAGCCACTCGAGTAATCAGAAAGCAAACTCTAGGCCAAGAATTTGAATCAATTACTCGAGGGAGTAATCGAGTAATATGCCATGTTATTTGAAATCCACTAGAGGGACCACTCAAGTAAGATGTGAAGAAAATTGAAGGCCACTCGAGTAACCATATTACCACAGTCAGCACCCGAGTAACTAGTGAAGGTAAAGATAAGGCCACTCGAGTAATTAGGTATTTCCAAGGTTTGGGATATATATCACTCAATGTCTTACTCGAGTAATATCTCATGTAATCTCATGTAAGATGTTGAATTGCTCACTGCCAGATTTTTGAAAGATTTACTCGAGGCACCACTCAAGTAACAAACTTGATCACTCGAGTAGACCCTTAAGTAAGGCAGTCCAGAAATTATGTTTTTGATCGAATGTTTATTAAATTGTTATCTATATGATTAACTCTTCATTGCATTAGTATCCTAAGTACATTTGCAAAGAAACAATGAAAATATCATGTGAATATGAGCCTATGTAAGGTAAGCATATCATGCACTAGCATTCATCTTGCATGCATTGTTAGTACTGTTTGCTACTGAGGTTCTCCCAAATCTCACCCTCCCCCACCAACCATATAGGTCCGTGTGTACAAGACAGAAGGAACGCTTGAAGATGAACAAGAAGGAAAGAAGACGAAGAATTGAAGAAGAAAGAATATTTATTTTATTGTGTGTAAATTATGTACACTCGATAAAGAATTGAATGAATACGTGAGTTAGAATTTAAGCTATAATCAGGATCGCTGAATCTAAGAATAAGAATTGAGAAATAGAACTAACTCTGATATATGAATTTGGTAAGAATAATAGCTAATAGTCATGAATGATTAATCAAACCTTGAGGAATTAAAGAATAATGCTTTCGATATGTAATTAAAGGGGTCGTAAGATGGGTCTTAAACAATGGCTCGATAATGCACGAAACCCTATTTGTATAAATGTCTGAAAATTGAACTCAATTTCTCTACTTCCATTTCAACTTTTCAAAGTTAACTTCTGTTTCAACAAAACATCCTGGACAAACGCAAGAAAACTTTTGATTTATCATCTAGCAAAAAACCAAAAGATGAACTCCTCCACCAACAAGCATTGAAGGTCTCTTCCACACAACCTATGAGCTCCATCAGATGGTCTAGGTTTGCATGCAAGAGTAAGGATGCATGGACCAGTGCTTGAAGGAGCTTACCACTCTTATTCACTCTTTGAACAAGAAGGTGGACAAGTTACTAGATAAAGAAGAATCTAATGATATATCATATTCTTAAAACATGTCCATAACTTTTTATTTTTAGTTTGTTTATTTACTTCATCTTCTTCTCTTTTTGGTTGAAAAATGATGGTTGCTTTATCAACCACCAAAATTTAAAAGAAATAGGTATATACACTATGGTTATTAAGTAACAACCATCACTTATTAGAATACCATACAAATACATAACAGTTGTACTTTGCAACCATCATTTATTGTCTCACAAGAATGATGGTTCTTACAGTAAAACCATTATTAAATGTTATATGAATAAATAAATGATTTGTCTTCTAACTTCATATCAGCAAAACAACATAACGATTTCTCTTAAATAACTGTCAACTAAATAGTCCAAACATTTCCCCTTCCCCATGCTCATGATGAGAATATGATGAAGATGTTTGTCATAACACCTTAGGGTTTACAATCAACAATTACATCCAAGTAATGCAATATAGAAAAATTTAGGTTGTTTCACTTTAAGGAGCCTTTATTTGAAATCCTAAGCTAGACTAAATGCCATTAAACATGCAATTATCTATGGAAAATAGGGAATTTGAATTTTAATCTATAAACTAAAATGCAAGAATGTTAAATGACCTAAACTACTATATTTTTGGTATTTTTAGATATGATGAAATGGAAATAGGAATGGAAGAAGTGAATCTCTTGAAAATAGCTTGTAATGGCAATTATAGTTCAACAAATGAATATATGAGTTCAATTTGCTATCTTAGTTAAAAAATGCCAAAAAAACCCTTTGATCTAGCTTGAGTTAGATTGATTAGACAATTCCATACCAGGGCTGTCTAACCTCTCAAACCAAAACTAAATGCAAAATGCTAGAATTTGCAAACAAAGTCACTCAAAATACCAAACCTCAAACACCATTGAGTCTAGTGCATTAACCAATGATTATTCCTAAAACTAGAAAATAATCACTTCATTAAAATCCACTTTGTATGCAATTTATGAAATCACTAGGTTTTTTAAATTACCAAACCTCATCAACTGATAAGTCTAGTGCTGAAAGACAGGAACCCCTACTCTTAAGATGCTAATAAGCTCTTAGTGTGTGATTATGAATCAATTAATGCAATTGGTTCTAATGCAATTCAAAGTCAACTCAATATACAAACAATATCATTCAAGATAATAGAGAATAAAGAGAATTACAATGAAACATATATGTAACCACATATATTGAGGAGCACAATATTCAATATGAACTAATTCAAATCACAAATTAATCCAAAAAAGTAACTAAGGTCTAACAACATAAATATAATCTCCATAATTTGAAATCATAACTACAAAGCCAAATAAATGGATTAACACATAAATAACTCCCCCTTGAAGCACTTGAACTCATGCTACATGCTCCATTCTCAAGAGAATGATGAATCAACTATGCATAGGAGGACTCCAAGCCACAAACAATAGCAACAAACCTTCAACCATAGAGAACTTAAGGTAAATGACGAATTTAATTAGTGAGTATGATGGAAAATGGAAGAATAGAGTGAGATTGATGGAGGAAGTGATGGAATTAACGGACGAAGAGAGAATAGAGTGAAGGAAGTATGAAGGTCCCTAGTCTATTCGTGATTGCTCAAACTTGAGGTGGAGAAGATCACTAGCAATAGAGAAGGTGGATCCAAGGTGTAGAAGGTAATAGATGAGGTTGAAGAATGTGAGGAAGATGGAAGAATAAAGGCGCCTCTAGTTTGCAGTTCTCTACTATCAAATAAAGCCCTAAAACTCTCAAAATCAACCCTAAATTTTCTACCAGAACGATGTCACTTCAAGCGGACCATTCTAGCAGTTTTCAAATTTGTGGGACTAAACTACCACTTCTGAAATTCAAGCCCCAAACTACCATTTTCAGTTTTAATCCAATTTTTCAAGCACCTAGAATTAAAATCAATTAAGCTAACATCAAATGTCTTAAACGATAAATTTAAAAAATCAGTTATTAAGAGTAATTACAATTATGATGACAATTTTGTCATTTTTAGTTCTAATTCAATGTATTTACTCTTAATCCAAATTAATCAAGATAAAGGAATTTTAAACTCAATAATTATGACAAAATAGCCCAAATAAAGTATGAAAATATTTAACAAAATATTGATTTTGTCATAATACTCTGTGCTTCTTTGTTCTTCGATAATCAGCATTAGAACCAAGTAACCTTTCATTACACCACTACACACAACTGCTCCTCTTCAACCCGTCACAAAAATGACTGTTCTTACAATAAAACCATCATGAAATGTTAGATGAACAAACAATTGATTTGTATTCCAACTTCATATCAGTAAAACAATATCACAGTTTCTCTTAAATGGCTATCAACTATATGGTCCAAACCTTTCCCCTTCTCCACGCTCATGATGGGAATACTTTATGCTTCTTTGTTCTTTGATGATCAGCACGAGAATAAAGTACCCTTTCATTACCCACCACTGTGCATGACTGCTCCTCTTCAACTTCTAAAATGTAAAATGAGGGTTTGAACCCATCAAGTGCAATCTATATAAACTTCCCATTTTCTTATGTTTATCGTATTATTTCTTCATCGTCCTCCTCTATTCATTCAATCTCCAAGATGAAATGTCATGCTAAAGATTTGCTAAAAAATCCATAGCATCCTTCTCCTCCTCCACAACCTCTACAACCTCTGCCTCTGCCTCCGCCTTAAGTAGAGGTAATGATATAGCATGCAGAATGCATTGATGATGCTGTGATGAGGCTAGCTAGATATCTATCGAGAATGAATAGGAAGGCAATCTTATCCTTAATGAGTATGAGATTAGCGACCATGATCCTGACATACTCTCAAAAGATTCAAGCTGCTCCTCTGGTGACGAGTAATGTGATGATGTGAGGTTTGCCGTGAACTTATAGAACTTTTGATTTACTCAAATAGAAGGAAATAAAAGTTCTTAAATTCATAGCAAACCTCAAATCATCTATCGAGCAAGTAGCAGTCACCAGATCAAGGGTGATACTTTTTGGTTTTATTTTTATAAAATATAAAACTATAATTATCTCCACACTAGCTGCTCAAAAAAAATTTTAAAAACCAATAACATACCTCACATTTATTAACTAATGACTATGGGGTGTGTGTGTGTGTGTGTGTGTGAAAATGTGACATAACTCATGGTTATTAATAAAGAACCATAATAAACATAATCAAATAATAACATTTTTATCAATACAACCGTTATGTAAAGCCTTATGTACGACAACCCAAAAAACTCTACCCTTCCTCTTCTATTTAAGCATCTAAAAAGGAATACACTTGACACTTGGTTTGTTTAAAATAAACCTACCAACATTGTAGCCCTATTACTCTTGTTGTCTTTCTAGCCTTCAATAGTTGTTTTCAGTCAAGCCTTACCATAAAAAGCCTTTGTCTTACTTCTCAATGACAACTATGCTAGTGAATACCTTCACACTTGTCTCAGCAATTGCCGATCGAGTTGCTTTAGCTTACCTTAACTAGTGTTTTTGACATTCCTGAGCCCTAGCTATGTCACATTCCTTTGGTGCTATGTTCTTCTTATTCGATTGAGATGCCTTTGTGAAGTCATAATATGATAAAGCATTCAAGGTGACATTAACTTGTTTTTGTAAAGTTGTATTTTTTTGAAAAACTTATTATTGCTTCGATTGAAGGTTCATTTCCTATTATAGGAAGTTATCAACTCATTGCTATGACTAAAGGTTCCTACTTTATTGATCTTTTTTATGTAACTTCTGGAGATATTATCCCTAAGCAAATACATCTCCTTTTTGTAAGTATCCATATCTCCGGAAGTTACCTCAAAAAGTTCAATAGGGATGTAATGAATAAACTAGTTTAGTTTTACTAATGAGACTCATACATGAACAAGCTATGTGAATAAACTAGTTTAGATGTACCAAGAGTCATACATGAATAAGCTCTATGAATAAATTAGTGCAGGTGACATACTGAATTGCTTTTGTGAAGTTATGTTTTTTTGGAAATCTCATTATTGCTCTGACTGAAGTTTTGTCTCCTCTTTTTCTATTAAGTAGGTGGCACTAAATTAAACACTATGAAATTCAATATTATGATTAGTCCTAGACTCTTCAATATGAGAGTTCCTGGGCTACTTGGTCTCATCTCTTTATATATAATGGAGTAATACTTCCCACATCGAGTAGAAATCAATTTGGGTAGATCAAGATTTTCTAGGCTTTATGGCTAGAATCAATTGCACTCCTGATCTATATATATATATAATATGATAATATAAGTGTTCACCTATATCTTATATCTTTTTAGCAATTAAGCTTGGAAAATAAAGGAAGATGCAGTAAAAAATAAAGGTTAAAGGCCATTTTTGCCCCAAAAGTATTTCGCTTGGGGCCAATTTTTGGCCTAGAAGTTTTTCAAGGCTTAGTTTTACCTCGGAAGTTTCAAATTTGGAGCAATTTTGCCCTTACATTAGTTGACCGTTAGTTGACTGTTAGCCGGGGTAATTTACTCCAAATTTGAAACTTCTGGGGCAAAATTGCACCTTAACCCAATGACCATTAGTCGAGCGCATTGAACACCACACGACGTCCTATGTTCTTCCAGCCACTAGACCCTACCCTCGATTGTGCCAGTGTAATATCCCAATTTTTGATTAAGGGATAATCATGATTATTATGGATAATTATGGGTTTAATTGGGATTATTATGTATTTTATGACAATATTAATTTATGTCATAATTAGTGGAAATTGGAAATATTATTGCATATGTGTGGTATTTAAAATCAAGGGTTGAGATTCCTTGACCGTGGGTCGGAATCTAGTGTATTAAGCTTGTGTGAGCTTATTATGGGAATGATTGAGATGTTGACATGTGGCAGTGTGGAGGCCATTGGATGAGGCCACAAGAGGACAAAAGGTTACTTTTTCCTCTCCTCTCTCACTCCATCTCTCCATCTCATCTCTCTCTCTCTTTCGGCCATTGAAGAGGAAGAAAGGAAGAAAGGAAAAGCTTGATCTTTGGGTAAGTAAATGATCTTCTTTGCTCAAACTCACTTCCTTAATGTTGATCCTTGAATCATGGGCTTCATTTTGGTGTGTGTAGTGTAGCCATTTGGTGTTGATTTGTGCCACACAAAAATCTGATTGTTGGTGAATCAAGAACTCCCTTTGGAGAAGTGGATAAGGTGAGTGAAACTAATCTATCTATCTAAGTTTCATACCATTTGAAGTAGTTTATAAATTCTGGAAATTTTGGCTTGAATCCGAATATTGGATGCCACTGTTCATTTGGTATGTTTTTGGCATGAGAATGGTGTTTGGAATGAGTTTAGGATAGATAGATTGATTGGTAATGGAAATGTGAAGTTTGGTTAAGATTGGTGTTTTGATGAGATTGTTGCCCAAAACCCAAAGCATGATAATGGAGTAGGATTTTGATGATTCTGAGTATTCCATTGAGTTTATTGGGTGTTTTTATGTGGGAATGGCTTTGGGGTTAAGTTTATATCCATAGGAATCAATTGGGTAAAGGTTAAGGAGAGTGCCTCTGTTTCTGCGTTTCTGCTATCTAATGGATTCACTCGAGCAGGGATGGGTCTGCTCGAGTGAAGGATGAGCATCACCCGAGCAGAGATGGGTCTGCTCGAGTGAGGGATGAATATCACCCGAGCAGGGATGAACTCTGCTCGAGTGCTGAGTGGTTTTTCCCTTTTGTGCTAAAAGTTCGTCTGGGTTTTTATGAGCAATGCTCGAGCACATCGCTTTGTGCTTGAGTGAGCGAAGAACATGCTCGAGTGAGCATGGTCTGCTCGAATGATAGTGGGAGTTCAGAGTGAAGGGTTGCTTCGGGTATTCACTTGCGGGTGGATGCCAAGAGTGTGCTCTGACACTCGCAAGCATAGCCTTCTCACTCGAGCACTGGGTGTCTGCTCGAGTGAGCTTGTGCCTCAGGTGGGGGGTGGTGCTCTCGGGTTGTCACTCGTGAGTAAGGTGCGTGAGTATGCCTTCTCACTCGCTGGAATGGTGTGTGTGCTCGAGTGATCCAGTTCTTTGAGAGCTTTGTGTGCTTACGGGTCCTCACTTCCTGGACTTCTCTCGCGGGTGCTCGAGTGAGGCATTTGGCCTTGTGCTCGAGTGAGGTTCTGTGTGCTCGAGTAAGCCAATTCCTGAAAGTTTCTTTATGCTCTCGGGTACTCACTCGCAGTCTCACTTTCTCTTGTGCTCGAGTGCTGTCCGTACCAATGCTCGAGTGAGAGCATTTGTGCTCGAGTGATGTCCATACTTGTGCTCGAGTGAGAGCATCTGTGCTCGAGTAAAACAATGAAAAATCTCAGTTTTGTGCTTCCAAAAGGGGATCTTTGGGATAGTTCTTCCTACCCTTTAGGAGTTTTGTTAGGGGTATTTAAGGACTCTAAAAGAGCAATAATGATAACCAATTAAGTATTATAAAGTGGATTAAGTCTTGGAATAGAGAATAACTCTTCGTCCCTAATTGTGAACATAGGATTTGACATTTGCCTTCCTCGGGAGAGACCGGCGTTAGGACACGCACGAAAGGATCAAGGTAGTGACTTTTCTCTCATATCTTGTATGATGTTTTGGTATGCATATCTTATCATTGAACTTGTGAATTGTGTGCCATGGTCCATTACGCCGTGAGCAGGTCAGCTTGAGCCTTATAGAGAGTGACAGTGGTCATCTCTAGGTTGGCCGTTGGACTGCCGTCGTAATCGACATGGATCTTTGTGAATCTGACCCGTGGGGGCGGCGTTTGTGAAACCAGCCGTGGGCTGCGTGTGTATATCTTGCCTATGTGGCTTGCGATTATGATATGCTTTATATGGATCCCAGCTGTGGTGAATTATACTGTGTTGATTGTTGTGATGCAATACAACGTGAGCAATTCAGCGTGAGCAATCGTTAGGGATGACATGTGTCATATTAACCATTGTCGTTGTAACTGCCGTTGGAGTTGCTTGTGTGGATAGTGATTTGATTACATGCATTATTATTGTACATTATATGATTGTCTTGTTACTACGGGGATTCCTTAGAATCTCACTCTCCCAAAAACCATGTTTTAGACAGGGCAGAAGGATCGAAAGGCAAGCGGGCGACGAAGAGTAGTTAGAGCTCCTGTTTAGGAGTATATTTTGGAGGTTATGGTTATCATTGTATATTTTGGAATTGTATATAGTAGATTTTGTGTAATCCCTAAGTAAAAGGGTATGAATTGTAGGCTTTGTGCCTTGTGTAAATCCCTTTTATTATGAATGGAACCCGAGTGAGTCGGGAACTTATTTGCACTCTGATAATTGTAAATGGAATCCACCTGTTCAGGCCATTGTTGTTTCGTATTGTAAATGTGAGACCAGTGTGAATAAGTTTTGAAAAATGTTTTTGCAAATCCAATTTTTGGGCAAAAGATTTCTTTGATAAGTCCTATCTTGAATTATGGTCTCTAATTACAACTTAATTATGAGTTTAAGAACTAAATCCCGGCCTAAGGTGGCAAGGGGGTTACAGCCAGGGTGGGAGGCTGTTGAATAGAAAAGAGAACTCTTCCTAAGGCCCCTGCAGATGTTTCCAGACTTACTAATGTTCCTGTCAGTTGCCATGTCCCGGTTCAGGAATTTTGACCCGATTTCCTTTCGAAGTACGTGGGTTGCACGCTATCAGATGGGCTTCCCCGTCTTTTAGGATCGACTATCTTATGTGCAAGTACCATTCATATGGAACATTTCCCCTCTTTGGCCTTCAAAGTTCTCACTTGAATATTTCCTACTACCACCAAGATCTGCATTGATGGCTGCTCCACCCAGGTTCATGTCCCAGGTTTTGTAGCGACCGCCATGCCTTTCTACTCATAAGGGCCTGGCACTTCCCCGACGATCAGGTATAGGTCGCGCACTTCAGCACTCTAGTGGAGCGACTGTCAATGTAGATCTTGGTGGTAGTAGCAAATATTTAGATGTGAACTTTGAAGGCCGAAGAGGGGAAAGGTTCTATGTGAACTGTACTTGCATATGAGTTAGTCGATCCTAAGAGACGGGGGAAGCCCATCTGATAGCATACAGCACACATACTTTGAAAGGGAATCAGGTCAAAATTCCTGAACCAGGACGTGGCAGTTGACAACAATGTTAGTGAGTCCGGAGACGTCGATAGGGGCCTTAGGAAGAGTTCTCTTTTCTGTTCAACAGCCTGCCTACCCTGGCTCAGCCAGAGGTAGGGTCTAGCAGCTGGAAGAGCACAGCACGTCGCGTGGTGTTTGATGTGCTCGACTATGGTTATTGGATTAAGGTGCAATTTTGCCCCAGAATTTTCAAATTTGGAGTAAATTTGCCCTGATTAACAGTCAACTGATGATCAACTAACGCAAGGGCAAATTTGCTCCAAATTTGAAACTTCTGGGCAAAATTGGGTCTCGAAAAACTTATGGGCCAAAATAAGCCCCACGCGAATACTTCCGAGGTAAAACTGACCTTTAATCCATAAAACAAATACTCCTATCAGAAAGGGCATAGGGGTTATGCAAACCCTTGAACTCAAGTGTTTACATATCCCCTCCACCCTTTAGAGTCCTTTGCTTTCCAGGGTTAATTCCTGTGAAGAGACACAATTATATATAGGTCATCAGTTATATTACCACTTATATATACATCAACAATAAAGCCTGGAATGTCTTGATCAATGCCAATTTGCATAGCCACTCGATGTAGAAGGTACTGCTATTTTATTATATATATATATATATAAAGAGGATGTCAACTAGCACAAAAACTCTCACTTTAAGAGTTTTATATTCATTCATTATGGTTATTAAATTAAAACCATAATTTATTGTAAAATTTTATGGTTCTTATTTATAAATGATTATTATGTACTAAATACATAATGGTTTTCTACGTGAGACCGTTATTTATTTTTATTAAAAGTCATGGTTCTTACATACAAACCGGTATGTATGTTATTGAATAAATAACTGTTGTAAAATGAGACCGTTATATATCATGCAAGCATTTTTATATATTATGATAATTGTTTACGTGTGCTCGTTGATTATTATTACAGTAATGGGCACATCATGGCCTCACTAAACTTCAATACATAACGGATGTTGTATTATAAATATTATAATAGGTTTAGAAGAGATAACGGTTCGGAATCGTAATATATCTGCGTCGAGCTTTTATAACACCTGCACATATTATGATTCGGAGCCTTGATATATGACAGATAATAATCATCATATATCACGATTTGTGTAAAAGTGAGTATTCATTACAAGTGATTGCATGAATCATTAGAGATTAAAAGGGTAAAATTTTCATCATATTTATGATTACCAAGATACACGGTATTATAGTAGTTTGAATTTCAGTTCATGGTATTTTGGGTCATTTGAAAGAATTTCAGAAATTACAATTCAATCCCAAAGGTATTCAATGGCAAAAAAAAAAATCCCAAAGGTATTACCACTCTAGTACCCAAATTTCAAAAATGACAGTTCGATTCAAAAAGTTATGACACACAAGGACCAAAGTGATGCTGCCCATTTTGCTCAGTTCACCATAGCAAACATGTTGTTTCTACTACTATGCATTTTAAGTTAGTGTTTCATTTCTGATACAGAAAAACCGCTTCCAGTCGCGATTTTTCACACTTGATGCCAGAAATCAACCTCCTCCCATTCGTCTTCTTTATTCCACTCCATTTTCTCTCATTATTATCCATTTTCTGTTGGAGATTGTTCCCTGGGCCAATCAATATAATGTAGATATTATATTTAATTTAATAAAAGGAGTTTTATTAAATATTTATTCATTACATTGTTTTGCATTTTTTCTTTATAATAATGATCCTTGAATAATTGAAAATTATTCTAAATGTCCCTAGTCATTTATTATTGTGGGAACAATAATAAATTAAGACTAGTATGATTTTTATTGATGATCATGAATGGAGATGCTAATCAAAATCATATGCACTTGTTAAAGACCAAGGTGTTGGACTAACCCATCATGAGATAGCTACATGCGGAACACTATGTTTTGACATGAATATAAAATGTCCTCATTTGTTCACCAAAAAAATGTCCTCATTTATGTAGAAAGTCTTATTTATGAAATAAGAGAGTTATATAAGATCTTCTAATTTGTATTAGACGGATATAGTATTATTTATAATAAAATAATACTACCTTGTTATTATTTGGAAAATAATAATATTATGTTTAATTTAGGATTTTAAACATTGAGAAGAGTTATTTTAAATAATGACATCTTTAGAAGATTTCATATGAAAAAAAAAAATCTAAACTAAACATAATACTATTAAAGATATCGATATTCATGAAAATTACTGAGTATACATAATTTTGAATTAGACATTTTATATAGGATGTATGCCATATCTCCATTCTATTGGTGGTGTATGGATTTTACATATTTAATATGTAAGATTTATATATAATTTATTGTTTAATATTTAAATATGAGGTTTGAGTTAAATAAGAGGTTATCTCAGCTATCGGAGAGGCCAACCTAATTAGCAGTGAGGCATCAGATAACCATTAGAAGCCACGTACAGGGAGAGAAAAGCTGAGAGGCAATGGAGGACATCTTCTTGGATAAAGAACCACTGTGATTCGTGAAAAGGTGCTAGCACACCGTTTGTGTTTCTTTTCCCATTAGTGTGGATACCAATGAGGATATTCTTTCGAGGAGCAACACCTATGATATGAAATTCTGAATTACTAAACGGAGTTTTAAAGATCAGATCTTGACGTCAATCTGGTAAGTCTTCATTGAGTTCATTCTCTGATTCGATATGAGCAATGCCAATGGATCTTTTGGGGGGTTTTGGCAAAAAATTGAATTTATTTCTGTGTGCCTAGAAACCCAACATTTTCTTCACTCCACACTTCATCTATTCCATTTTTATGCACCTTTTCTTCATTTTTCCACCCATTTTACCTCATTTTCGTGGCTCAGATGGTTGAAGTAGAGGAGCCGATTAGTGGAGCTTCTTCTGCACCCATTTTAGAAAATAGTTTTGGTAGTTGAAAATCAAACAAGCCTCTTCATTTTAATTAGCAATTTTGATATTTAGTTAGTGTAGGGAAAATCACTACTACAAAAAGGGTAAAAGGTGGCGCACATTTTGTGACACTTGTTTAAAGAAGTGTCACAGCTTCCCTTTTTTTATTTTTTACCTCTATAACTTTTTGTTTTTTTATTTTGGATACCAGCTGTGGCACCTAATAGGTTAGATGTCACAATTGGGGAGGCCTAGTATGGCGCCTGCCTATGTAGGCACCACACTTGGTGCCATGCAAGTAGCTGTGGCGCCTGACAAGTTAGGCGCCACAACTGCAACAAATATCATGTGTGGCGCCTAAATAGTTAGGCGCCACACATGATATAATATATATCATCCCAGGCGCCACAGCTGAATAGGCAATGTGTGGCGCCTAAATGGTTAGGCGCCACACTTGCTTATTTTTTTAAAAAAAAAAAAGGGAAAAATTTTAAATTGATAGTGTATCTCTAATTTTTTCATTTCCCGCGTAGTGGTTCCGTGTCCGCCCCCCATTCCTTCTCTTTTTAACTACTACTCCACTCTAATTATTCAACTACTCTCTCCTCCATTAAACTACTTTCCCTTTCTCATCTTCTTAGTGGATCCGTCGGCCCCCTCCCTCCATTTCCTATCATCTTCACACTAAAAAACACACCCACACGCTCACTCGTCACTCAAGCTAGCATCACCAACGTGGTCCCCCACTCACTGCGCCGGTCAATTAATAGATTTGTAAGAAGAAGACTGTTTCATTCTAGCTTGCTTTGTTTAATTTGTTTTTTAGTCAAGATAAACCGTAATATAACGTTTGCCTTTTTGTTCCTAATTTAATAGGAAAGAGTGAAAACCTAGCTTGTTTCGTTTGCCTTTTTGCTTTGTTTAAATTTTTTTGCCGACAAGCTTGCGTTTTTTATTAATCTTTTAATTTACTTAATTAGTTGTTGAGTACTGTGTTCACATATCAAGTTCTTGTATTGTGATATTTTTTATGTTAGCTTTGGAGAGTATTAATGTAAGAACATTATTGTTGGAGAACTTGAATTTTAAATGTGAAAATTATATATATATATATATATATATATATATATAATAGGTTGAAATAAAAAATAGAAAGATTGACAATTTGTGGAGATGATAAACGCGAAAGCCACTCATTTTATATAAAGCTTCACAATCAGGAAGCATAAAAAAGGGCCACAAGAAAAAAAAGAAGAAGAAGAAGAAAGAAAAGAAAAGAAAAAGAAAAAAGGGACCCTCCTATGGCGCTTGTTTGAGGAAGTGCCACAGGAGGGGGGGTCTCCTGTGGCGCTTGCTAATGTAAGGGCCACAGTAGGACCCCCTCCTGTGGCACTTGCTGACACAAGCGCCACAGGAGGCCCCCCTCCTGTGGCACTTCCTCAAACAAGCACCACAGGAGGGTATTTTTTAAAAAAAAAAATTTAAAATGTTGTGGTGCTTCCAAGCGCCACAACTTTTTTTAGTGGTATCCAGATATGTGGCACTTCTCTAGCGCCACAGTTAATGCAATTATAAGCGCTACAGCTTTACTTTTTTGTAGTAGTGAATCTGCAACTAAATAAAAAAATATTTGATTCAAGTCGCGTCCGAGGACACTGTCTTTAAGAGATATTTTGCAGCCTTCTCAGTAAATAGGAAGCGGCATCTCCCCAGGATAAAATGAACCCTTCCTGTAAGGATACAGGGTGGCAGAACTGACAAAAGATAAGGTAACTTAGTGAGAGATTACCGAGGCTTCTATTTCTCTTCTTTTCAAATGGTGTCACGGTTGGGGTATTTATAGACAATGAATCAATGCTTTGAAGTGGTGTCTCTTGAAGACTACACCTCTTCAATTAGAAGTTATAACCGTCTATTAAACATGAACCATATTGATTTATAAACCAACACAAATCCCTTTAATTTATAAGAACATGACTTCTCAAAACACATCTCTTGATTTAAACATATTCCATAATATTAAAGAGACTCTTTCTTTGACACATCTATATGCAATATTTACAACAATCCCCCACATGTGTCAACGAAAACACACCATTTGCTGAGTTACACCCATGGATATAACCATTGTATCTAGTGGTCTTTAGAACTATGAACCAGACCTAGACCAATAACACTTGGTACACAGAAATGTCAGTGAAGCCTGCTTCTATAAACTAACAAATCTTAGTGTGTATCAGAGGCATTAAGAGTCAGATTATATCCTAACATTTCTATTGTTAACGACGATTTTACGTGTTATGTCGGCCATGCGCGTGCCTGGTACGTAATGAATGCTCTAGAGATTTTGCCAATATATCATGGGAGCATGTAAGTTTGCCAGCTCTATGAACGTTACCTAGTTGAACTTTGAAATCATTAAGAGCTATGCTCAACCTATAATAATGCAGTCTAACACATTCAAAGTGTCATAGAAAGGAATGTAAAATATATTTATGCTAGACAGAACTGACAAACGACTTTTTCTTACCAATTAAACTTTCTTCATGGGATCACCAATTACAAAAGTTAGATTGTCATCGCTGTCAATTAGTAGCTGGCTTTAGTCTCATTCCTCTTGACTAATTTATTTTATCCTGCAGAGTTTTGTTAACAGCCGATAGGTCTATTGTTGACCTCACCAAATCGATTGAGATGATTCCATCATAATTCGTAAGCTAGCTTTATCATATCATACCCCAAACGATTTTCAATTATATCATTGTTCTTTCTACAATTGCTATTACAGATCATCGATGCTAAGTGTCAGTTTCTTATCAAAATATTTGCTAAGAGGTTTTCAACATTCTTAGCATTTCATTCATTTCTAGAGTAATCAACTCTGACTCACATAATATTTTATTTTCATCATCACTAAAGGTCAATGATAACCAGTTGATTTTCACACATAGACTGAATTTTAGTTAACATACATGTACACACATTAATACAACAGGAATCCACAATACATGATGTCATCATTTATGACATCCCTTAACTATTTCTTTCTCTTCATGAAAGTTTATATGTGCTCAATCTCCACACATCATCTGTTATGTCACAGGATTAACATTTATCAATGCTACAAATTCTCAACAATTTGTGCATATATTGATTGAGCTCTAAAATCATTTCAAGTAGCATATTAGCATCATAAAGAATATTCACATGTTGATTCTTAAAATCAATCCTCAGGTACATTTTCCATATGCCATTATTATTCCTTTATGATCTCAATGCTCCAAATCATATTTTTTTATTCACTCATGATTTCAATTCCAAATTACATATGAAGTCTCATAATAAGATACATGACCATGTATGCTATCCACATTAAAATTCAATATGTGTTCACAATAATCATGCATGCTTATTTCAAGATAAGTACATATCCACAAATCATTAAAATCAAAAATACATACACCATATAAATGACTAGATTTTTCATATAATTATTTCAATGCTTGTTTCAAGCCATAGATAGTTTGATAGCAAATAAGTTTGATAGCAAATAACATAACACATGTCACATGGCAATTTATAATTTTCCAACATATTTTCTTCTGCCAAAATAATAACAATATATTTTTCTATCAAGGTACCTCAAGATATCCCATATCTTATCTTAGGCACCCCACACTTTTAAATATTTTATAATCAATAAAATTATAATTAAATTAGAATCACACATAATATATTTATAAAGATTCACACTTTATAAAACTAAATAATCATATGGTTGTCTATTACAACAAGAGGTTATACCAATTTAATCTTCCATTCTAATTAAATGAGAATGTCTCAAACATTGTCATTTATTTCACATAAAAAATTTCCTTTTCATAGAAAATAACAAAGCCTCAACTTAATATATATATATATATATATATTTAATAATATTATGTCCTCACACAGAATTTTCCACATAAATTTCTAAATATTTAATTATTTTAAATACCAATATTTAATAACATTCACACGTATTTAAACATGTGAAACCAATGCCACAAATTCTCTTTGAAAATTTCAAATGATCATATTATAAAATTCACTGAAATATAAACATAATTTGCAGCATTAAAAATGTATGATTTTCAAGATTCAAACTAATTGATTTGGTATATTAAAATAAATCAGACATCGTGAAATTAATTATTTCTATTCATTGATCATGGTAAAAATTCCTTCTAATAAATTAAATAGTGGCTAAGATATTCACAAATATCACCAGATTTATTAAAATAAAATTTTGTTTCAACTGCCAACTATTATCACATTAAACACAAAAAATCCCAAAATTTATTCATCCATAACAGGAGATTCACAAAATTGTAGGATAGATAATAGGGAATTAGCAACTATTAAAAAAAATAATATTTCATTGACGTTAAACCCTTCACATAAATATTTTTAATTTTTGCAACTAGAAACCAAATAATAAAATAACAAGCATGAACCCAATAATGATCTTATTATCATCAAAATTTCATCTCCATACAATAACTAATTTAATTCAAAATATTCACTAATAAAATCTCCTGATGAAACCAAGGGCTTATTACTTGAGGAAAGTAAAACGTTTGCCTCAAAAATCATAAGATATATATTATCTTCACTTTATTAATTTAATATTCATCAAATTCTCATTAAAATAAGGAGAGATAACAAGAGATTTATTAACTTCCCTATTAATTAAAACTAATATATTTATTGACAACAAAGCCTCCAACTAAAATAAATTTACCGTCATAAAAATCTCAGATTAGCATGAATAACTAAATAACATATTGATTTCTATGGGCACATCAATACTCAAAAATCGCACATCAAATATTGAAAGTTATAACCACATTATTAAATATTTTAATATATGCCCACCAATTATTCTCAATCAACACGTACATGGGTAAAGATCGGACGTCAACAATTGTAACTTCAATGTTTATATCAGTAAATATTTATATATATCTAAGGGAGAAGAGGATCGTATAATACCCAATTGCGGGGGTGCACGACGGTTTTGGATATGTTTTTCATTTTGACTGAGCCTTGGAAAGTTGGGACTCACTTCCTGTTAAGTGCTGCCGCGCGCATCCAATATCTCTGTTTTGGGTTTTTACAAAGATTTGAGTTTTTTGACATTTTCCGTATATTGCCCAAATGTGGGGGTGCTTCCTCATAAGCAAAAAGCCTATATGGCTATATGTCTAAGAGAAGGAAAAATATATAAGTCTTACTGTATCTAATAAAAGCATATTAAAATAAGCCTATGATCAAGGCAGACCATGATCAGTATTGTAATAGGTTAATATCCAATTTCCCCTTCAACCAGACTATTTTAATCTCTATGGTAAAGAGATTTTAAGGGTATCGTGATCCTTGCAAACACAGATAAGAGGTAGAAAAGAAGTCTGCAGTCTGATTAGAAAGAGAAGCTGTCTTTGCTACGGTACGAGAAGACGATGAAGAAGAAGAAGAAGAGACAAAAATCATTCAAAGCAGTAAACAAATAGTATCAATACTTTGATAATTGCATGTGACTACTTTGAATCACAACACATGGAGTCACTTTGAGGAAACTACCGATGATGCATTAAAATATAAATTAAGGAGAGAGAATAACCGCATAAATTCAAACCGAAAGCTATGGGCGCATTTCCACTAATGCATGAAACCAACAGCTTGCTGTCTTTTATATTCTGGTTTCTTTGTACTTAATCACAAGAATAGGAGGACACCCATCACGACTCAAGATATATTTATATATATCTTTAATAACAAAACAGTGATGACAAGCACAGAAAATTGTAGCAAACGGTTTTGACAGTCATTTGATGAAAACAAGGCCCAGAACAAACTGAAAGATTTTCAATTTGAAAACCGAGAACAACAGGCAATAAAACAACCAAATCAAAGTTATTAACTTCAATGCGCAACAGAAAGCATTTTTGGGACCTCCATTTATCCATTAGGATGGTGACGGCGTCATCGCAAACTTAATTCCCTTCCGGTCCCAAAACTTTTATATATATTCAAATCAGAAAGCAAATGACCAAAGAGGATCTATAATGCTCAGGATGAATTAAAATCGAAGACCCCCATCCTCTTGCCTCCCATGTACACCTTTTCAAAACCTAAAGCACTTGTATCATCCAGGAAAGTGACAGTCTTTCTAAATGATGCTATATTCATTCCACCACAAAATATGAGCGCATCTCATAAATGATTTCATGAAATTAAAATAAATGGGGTAAAACTGAAATAAAACTTATCTTATTTTCTTTGCAATCTGCCAAGTGAATTTGGGAAATAAGATTGTAGGTAAAATTTGCAAAGACATAAGAAAATATTTGATTAAATTGGAAGCGGCATCTCCCCAGGATTAAATGAACCCTTCTTGTAACGATACAGGGCAGCAGAGCTGACGGAAGATAAGGTAACTTAGTGAGAGATTACCGAGGCTTCTATTTCTTTTCTTTTCAAATGGTGTCACAGTTGGGGTATTTATAGACAATGAATCAATGCCTTGAAGTGGTGTCTCTTAAAGACTATACATCTTCAATTAGAAGTCATAACCGTCTATTAAACATGAACCATGTTGATTTATATACCAACAAAAATCCTTTTAATTTATAAGAACATGACTTCTCAAAATGTATTTCTTCATTTAAATATCTTTCATAATGTTAGAGAGACTTTTTCTTTGATACACCTATATGCAATATTTACAACAGTTAGCTCGGAACTTAGTTAATTAGACTCCATAAAAAGATCAAAGTAGATTAGCACTTCTTTATTGCATTATTAATCTAGTTTAATATGAGCCCAAGGCCACACATGAGGATCAGGTAGAAAAAGATAAAAGTATTTATTTAAAGACCTTAGTCTCGCTGTTCTATTATTGTGAGTCAGATCGGACCAAACAAAAGAAGGCAGAGTTGGGCCACCCAATAACAAATGAGGTCATCAGTCATATATCTAAGTTCTGTTTTTTTTTTTTAATCACAAGTCACATATCTAAGTTAGTCTTAAAGACTAGTGAGAGTAACAGGCTATTAAAACAGAGCATGTTATAATCGTTGTATTTCGACTTTCCTTTCAATGAATTTCCTTGTTGGCTAAAAAAGAAACAGCCTATTAACCAAAAGCCCTAACATAGTTGATATTTAGTTGGGTTCTTTAAACATCTAATCTAGGTTTTGATTCTTGGCTATGTATATAGAGATTAGTCAGGAAGTCTATGGATATCCTGGGCCTACCCAAAAAAAAAAAAATCAACCGCCTATTTGATTTAACTTTTAAAAGTGTTTTTCCAGAATTTGAGATGAATATGTAAGAAGAGTTTTGTTTTTCAGCTTACCAAAAAGCACTTAAAAAAGCACTTTTGTGCTCTTCCCAAACGAGCAGTAAATGTGGGTGGGGTTGTGGTCTGAATAATAATATAAATAAATTTTTTTGATCTGTCAATAATAATATCAATAAATTAAACCAAGCCGATTGATGTCCTACGTTTTTAAACAATGGATTTGTACAATGTGTATTAAATTGTTTTATTCATCAGGACGGAGGCATACCTTTAAACTTGAGCTCTTCCCGCGTGCCATAAAACTTTTCCCCCAGGATCTTTTGCAGGAAAGGGATAATCTGGAACTTAAAGTTGGGGGATTCTTATTTGTACAAATGGTACTTCGAACTTGGAACGAGCATGAAGAGATTAACGATACTTCTTTATCTTTTGAGTTGTTCTGCCGGATCGGTCGCTCAAGACCTTTGGTCTCCACCCGGACCTGATGAAAAAAATGGGATCACTTCTTATGGACTCGTTGAGAATGATTCTGATCTAGTTCATGGCCTATTAGAAGTAGAAGGCGCTCTGGTGGGATCCTCACGGACAGAAAAAGATTGCAGTCAGTTTGATAATGATCGAGTGACATTGCTTCTTCGGCCCAAACCACATGCTCCACCGCTTGTGCGGGCCCCCGTCAACTCCTTTGAGTTTCATTCTTGCGAACGTACTCCCCAGGCGGGATACTTAACGCGTTAGCTACAGCACTGCACGGGTCGATATGCACAACGCCTAGTATCCATCGTTTACGGCTAGGACTACTAGGGTATCTAATCCCATTCGCTCCCCTAGCTTTCGTCTCTCAGTGTCAGTGTCGGCCCAGCAGAGTGCTTTCGCCGTTGGTGTTCTTTCTCCTAATTTCAACAAAAGAAAAAATGGAACTGAATTGTCATTGCAAAAATTTCAATTAAACATTCAAATAATCCAATGACTAGCTTTCAAATCACTTAGTCTATATTAAACTAAAAGCAACTTAATTTAAAAAGTTAAGAGAGTAAAATATAAATCCAATTTTTCAACAACGGGTCATAATTGTTATTTAAGATTTTAAATTAAAAATAGTTATACTGAATCTTGTTTAAAAATTAAAATTTAATTTAATTTAATAAGATTTATCATTATTAATTATTTTTATTCTATCGATTATTATCTTTTATTTTCACTTTTTCAGACATTATATATTACTAATATGATGAATAATTCTAGTCCTAATTAAATATCAAGAATCACTCTACTAAACCCAAGTCTTGTATCTTTTTATTATATTCATGATACTCTAAGATTTAGTGCATGCACCCACATTATAAATAGGCTCATATAGCACCATTATTTAAGTTGCATAGATATTGCATGATAAACAAAGCCTCAGTTGAAAGTGAGCTGGTATTTTGGTGACTTGTTAGGACTAAAAAGACCAAAATGCCTCTCAGTTTCGTCACCCTTCTTCAAGTTCTCATCAAACATGGCAAACAAATAAGTCTCAATAGGTCCATTAGGCCTCTTGGGGGTCCCACCCTTAACATGATTAATCAAATTCTTATAGTAAGTTCCTGCATTACCAACAGTAGCTCCAACTCCACCAGCAGAAGGCCAACCACTTTCAGACACAACAATCTTTATATTGGACCCTCCTGTTTTCTCCAAAGCAGCATACACAGAATCCAATAAAGCATCAAACAAGTTTTGATACCCAGCATCATTTTTGCCTTGTTGAGTGAACAATGCAAAAGCAAGATGAATGTTTTTCTGGTCATAAACATATGCAAAATAAGGATATATATTTGCAAGAAGTGGAGCTCCATTGTTAGATAAGAAGGTGATGATTGGCTGTATGTAGCCTTTTGCAGGATTAGTGAAAACAGCTTTGTTTGGAGGGTTAGACTCTTGAATCAATTTAGTGTCTATGGCTGTGGAGACCTTTATTTGCCCTTGTAAGTTTGCCGCAGCAATTGCTTTCTGGATGTTTTGCATGGCTGGGAGGACCGAGGATGCCGCAGCTTCACCCGGATGGACTTCATTTCCGATGGCGATGTACTTGAATTTGACGTTATTTGAGTAGGGTTTCACGTACTTGTTAACCCAATTTGTGGCCTCACTAGGGTTTTTGAGAGATTGAAGGTTGTTAGGATTAGAAACTCCAAGAATGACTTCAATGTTTGAACCTCTTAGGGCTTGGAGGGTGGCTTCATCTGGATCGTATATACGCATTTTGCCAATTCTATTGGATTTGTACAAGGTCACCACATCTTGTTTGCTAGGTAGGTTGTTCCCATTTGCACCATAACACACTCCTATTGGTTGTGCACCTATATGCAATTATTTGTGATTTTAGAAAATATTTAACAAATAAAAAATCATAAGCTACAAATTATATTTTAGGTTAAATTATACAAAACGGAACTTTATGCATGTTATATGTCAATCACTTCCCTAACATTTGAAACTCTAAAATAAATTAATCTTTCGAACTTTTACATTTATACAAAGAACTCCCATGATATTAGTTTTGTTCATTATTTATCTACTAATGGCTTATTGTTTTAGGAGTTAATATCCATATAATTCGATGTTTGAGAGGATGATATGCATAAAATTATAAAGTGTAAGGAGGTTATTTGTAGTTCAAAATTCAAGTTTTTGTTATAAGAGAAAAGGGTATAATCCCTTATGGGGTTTAGGGCAAAAAAGGTTATTGCTTCTCTCACTAAGCACACTTCTCAAAATTCAAATTTATATTATACTCCTTATAGGGTAAATATAAGTCACTCATTATCTCAACTAACAGCTTATTGATATTAAAAAAAATTTTTAAGCCACACCAACATTTGAAAGTTTATAATAAATTAATTTTTTAGGCTTTTCCATCTCTCGTGATATTAGTTTTGTTCATTATTTATCTACAAATGGCTTACTATTCTAGGAGTTTATATCCGTATAATTGGATGTTTGAGACGGTTATATGCACAAAAACATAAAGTAGGGGGTATAAAATTGATAGTTTGGAGTTATAGGTATAGATTTAGAAGTATATGGGGGTTAACTACCAAGTTTTAAAAGTTAAAGAGGCTATTTGTAGTTCAAAATTCGAAGTTATATACAATTTTACCTATAAGAGAAAATGATACAATCTCTTCCAAGGTTTAGGGATGAAAAGATTATTGTATCTCTCAACAAGTACACTTTCTGATATTCAAATTTGTGGTCTAGTAGCCTGTTTATCATTTTAACCAATAACTTACTGGTATTAAAATCTTTTTTTTAAGACACGCCAATATGCATGGAACTCCAAACATATTTCACAGGCGGAGAAAAAAATTTAAAAATTAATCTATCTTTGATAATTTGAAAAGGCGCTAGACTGCTAGCTAGACGTGAAACAAATCGAACTGAAAAAAATAGTTTGCATTTATTTTGACAAAACAAAAATTGCTATAAAGAAAGTGAAAATAAATTCATAGCAAAAACTGAACAAATAGTCAAATTTGAATAATTTAGTATAATTTCAAAGTGGGAAGCGCAAAGACAGTCCATCTAGTCAACCATTGGCCTCCACCACAATTCCTAAATAAATTAGTTTATATATGGCTAACATGTTCAAGTAATTATATATAGAGAGAGAGACAGAGGGGGAGAGAGAGACCTGTAAATTGGAGTTCTATGGAGGAGAATACAGCAAGAAGCAGCAATATAGCAGACATGGTGGAAATCTTTCTAGTAAAGAAGAATGCATCCATGGCTATGGCTTAGCTTCAATCCAAAAGCCCCTATTTATACAAAAACATACATGTACGTAACAAAGACAAAATGTTAGGAGACATCAATCACTATCAACTTCCATACCGAACACGCAAAGACTTTCATCTTCCCTGTTAGTCACTCCATTGAGTGACTATCCAAATCAGATATAGATGGCTCATATTTAAATTTTTTGTCTTCATTTTAAAAAATATTTTAATGTATAAAATCTAAAATGAATATAATATCTTAGTTATTAATTTTTCAAAAAATAAGTTTTTATTTAAAAATCATAAATTGAAAATTATTAAATTTAGACCATCTATAGACGGTCCATATCTCATGAGGTTTGGATTCTCATCACTCTCACTTAATTTTTGCCATGTATATGTGTTCTTCCACAAATAAGTAAAATGTTATGTGTCATAATTAAAGTTTAAGATACACTTACATTGCAACCCGTATACTTATCCTCCTTTTGGTTCAAGTCAAGCAGCAGCCTTTGTCTTTTGCCTCTAGTCCGTCAAGTAGCCTCACTTCATACAAACCTATTCCTTGGAGTTATTATACATATAAATATACTTCTTCTGGTGTTTATTGCAAGATACTTCCAATTATTTTAGTAGAACACTGAAGGAAGATCGATTTGTTAGAAAATGAAAAAATTTCAAATTTAACCATATTTAAAAGAATGAATTAGATCCTGAGAGGCAAACAAGAAAAATTGTAGTATATTTTAAATAGGAGCAATTTTGAAAAAAATAATGTAATTAATATTGTTCTTGATGAATTATAATAAGAAGCACTCTTTCCTTCTCAAAAAAAAATCTTATAATAGAAACCGAGGGAATACTTAAATAGTTTATGTATATATGTGTATATCCACACACACACACACATATGTAACATCCATATAAAATCTACTATTCATAGATCATAAATAATGCAGTTTAATTTGTTTATACTATATAGAAAATATAAGTTCAAAATATCTAGTTTTATAATTACATAGTTAATTTCATTTTTATTTCAATTTGATTTCATTTTTATTTTAACTTATATTTTTCTTGTTCTCTCTAGAATTTTATGTGGGTTAAGGTGCAATTTTACAAATGAAGTTTTTACCAAAAGTCTAACAGAATTAAGTTTTAAAGAACACAAAAATAGACACAATTTTTTTTTAAAACGGAGCAATTTTAGTAATTCTATTAACTGTTTTAGTGATTTTTTTTTTCAATTTTATATGGTTTTTTCCCCTTACACCTTTGATTTTGTCATCCGGTTTCATTTGTAGCCAAATTTGTCTACGTGTGCCAATTACATACATGGATACTTGATTTGTATATGTATTATTTATTTCTCCTTTCGATGCTTAATATCAAATATATTTATCTATTTTAATTAAATTAAGGAAGTTAGTTAAATTAATTAATATGACATCTTTTTCTTTTCTGAAACACCCTTTATCTTCCTTAATTCCTACCATCGCTCGCTTATTTGATTATTGTTGATGGGGCATCAACATGATTAAATTAGAAAAAAGATTGATAAATATGGAATATATATCTTATATTTAGAACCAAAATCAACTATCCAATTAGGTCATATATTAAAAACTGGATGATGATAATTATTATTATTATTATTAGCAGCCGAACTTACCATCCAGTTTAATAGATGTTTGAAAATTCTATTGCTTATAAGTATCTAATATATTTTTATACACAAAAAATTTCAGTATTTTGAATAATTTCATGCACAAAAAGTATTGGTTATTGAATTCATGTACTTATAAACAATTCGACGTTAACAATTTATATTAAATATAAAATTTATACATTTTTTCAATAAAAAAGGAAACCTTTTTTCTTGCATGATAAAAAGGAAGTTTTACCAAAAGAACACAATTACATAACCAAGAAAATGAAAGGGAAAATTGAACTGAAGTCCTAAGTTAGACAAAATCCGACCTAAAGGTCTATTGAAATCTACAATTTACAGTCAAGTCCCATGGGATATTTGGGTAATATAATCCAAGTGTAAAAAGACTAAAACAACATCATTGATTAAATAGAGAGAAAGAATAGAGGATAGTCACAGAATTGGCACGCATCTTAGAACGGAGGTGTTTGGAATGAGAGAAGCCTAAGGAGGAAGGTACAGCATTCATGCGATCACCTCTGTTATCTCCATTATTCCATTTGATTGATCATTTTTCTTGACCATCTGAACAGATTTTGATATTTGCATCATTCATCTTCTTTTTGCTCTAAAATATGAAAAAGTTGACATCTTTTTTATTTGAATATTGATTGGAGCTAATTGTGTGGGTATTCATGTGATAACCTTTATTGTCCTCCTTTATATTTGTGAACTATCAAATCTGACCTAGTTAGATGCAATATATATGTTGTGGTTGTAGTTCTAATTTATTTGGATAGTGTATAGATTTTGTGTTATGTTTTCGAGTTTCGCATGCTCTATTTCTGCATTACAAGGGTGAAGGATTGAAGATGAGGGTGAAAGTTTGTGGTTACAACATCTGGTGTGCGAAGAAAAAAATGTATTGTTAATTGGTGCAATAATAGTTGTTAATATATGTGATGAACTTATTAATGACAACTATATGTCATATTTAAATATTTTAGTTGTGGTTTAATGGGGTTTAGATAGGGTTTCAAATGTTTACTATGTTTCAAAGGTTTGTAATTAGTGGAGCCAGTGATATAACATATATAGGGAGAACAGTGAGATCAAGAACCATTAAGGAAGGTACATGTTATGAAGAGTTTAAAACAATGATATCATCGATTATGAGAAAAGAGAGTAACATAGTTGTTATAAAGTTCATACAGACATTTGATATAGCTACATTTGTGAACCTAATAGATGAAGAAGAAATTAAACATTTAATTAATTTCAAAGGAAAAAGTGGGCATGCATAGGTAGGAGAAATTGAAGATGATAATACAGCGGTAGTAGGGAATGATCCAAGTGATGCTGCTAAATTTTAAATAAGCACCGCAAGTGTACGTGCTATTGGAATAGTATAATAGCAAATCAAGGTTGATCCACAGAGATTTAAGATAATTGATAATTAGGCATCTAAAATTCCTATTTTCGTTTAAGTTGAGCAAATCAAAGAAAGAAATTGAATTTGAATTTAAACAATCAAAACAAGTCTAAAAGTATTAACCAATGTTTATAAAATTTCAAATTTCAAATTGCTAAAAAAAGCCTAGAATGACTAATCTCTTCTTTAAGTTTTAGAGCACGTAATTATCCAATTAAAAGTACTTAATGTTAAATTATTAATCTAGAGTTTAAATGGATATAAATATCTTCCAATTACTTATACCCCTCTCTCAAGGTAAAATTGTTATTCCTAACTAATTTACTCAAGAGGCAATAAATGTCCAATTTTACTCTAATATGATTATATGGGTCTAACAGGTATATTCGTATCCTATTGGCAAATTAGAATAAATTTTAATACCACATTACTTAATCTCATAGTCTAATTAAGATCCCTCCTCAAGACTAATCTAAATTCCTCAATTTCCTACTTAATAATACAAAATAAATATAACAGACAAATAAAGAAAAATAACACTAAGTATAATTAATTGATCCATGCATACTCAAATCCTCGAATCAGTTACTCTAGGTTCAAAACTATCTAGCTAGCTTTAAACATCATCACAGCAGCAAATAAACAGAGTCAAACCCATATTGGGAATCAAACTGGAATAGGGAAAATGAGTAATGAAGGAGCGTATTCTAGTTTAGCTCACTGTCAGAAGAAAAGGCACAGAATTATGGCTTCAATGGCGTCCTTCCTCCTTGTTGCGATCTGGAAGTCAATGAACAGTACCCCCACCAGCCAATGCTCCTCCGATTCCAATCTGATTCGGACGGCACGTCGATGTAGAAGAACCAGTCACGGCGGATTGCTCTCTTCTTCAGCTGGATTTGGTTTCCAATGCTCCCAACAAGAAAACCCACACCACCGACAAGCTTGTCGGACCTGGGGAAGAAGCAGATGAACCAGAAGCTAATAGCGCCTCCCCAGCTCCGGAACCTTCAGCCGATGCTCCTCTCTCTTGTGAGCTCCAGAGGACGCTAATTGTTCTCTCAATTCATCTCCTCTCTAAAACAGTCGCACACTCCAATATCAGCCGCCCTTCAACTCGGGATAATGCTCTCTAATTGTCCAATTGCTTTAGGTCTTCCCATTCCTCTATCGTTCCCAAACAGCAGTGTATCAGCTTCGATCATATATATGTGTTTTTTTTCAAATGCATATCCGGAACAAAGTCGAGAAATGGGGTCGAGTCCGTCGGGCCGACCCGTTTAGGCCCGAACCCATCAAGGGTCGAGCTTATAATTTAGGGTCAAAAAAAGGAGGTGGCTCTAAAAGGGCCGGTCTTATAGCCCTGTAAGGCCAGCCTTTTTAGGCCCGTTTAACTTTTTTTTTAACTAGGCACAGGACAGCAAGAAGTGGTCAGGGAGAAGAGTTAACCTAACCTAATCCTCATATCAGAAGTGCTCTCACACTTACTCATACCTCATTTGAAACTTCTTTTCTTTGATTTTCTTTTTTCTTTTTTTGTGTGTGTGCGCCAAAATCCAAATCAGATGTTCTATTATTACTGACATTTGAAGCTAGTAGACTTGCTTGATTATGGCTGTGGACTTGTTTGATTAGTTTTAAACATTAATTATGGTTTGGACTTAAGTCTTAGTATTTGTGTTTTATTAATCTTGAATAATATTTATATTTTAAATTAGTGTTGATGATATTTATGTTTTAAATTAGGTATTTTAGTCTTTAGGAGAATAAGTAAAAAAAAGTCATGGCAAAAAAAAATAAAAAAAAAAGTTAAACGGGCTTCTTTACATAAACAGGCTGGGGTACAAATTTGATGTACTTTTTTGGATTCGGGCCTAAATAGGCCGGCCCGTTTTCCTAGCTATACTTCGAAACTAAGATAACACCTGGGTAAAATAACAGCTAAGAAAATGGAAATTAGTATTAGAAATATTAATAATAAAATTGAACCCTTTTCTTTTTTTTTTAAGAGGAAAAAGAAAATTTAAATTTTTATTATTAATATATTCCCTAAACTCAACTTGTTTTTTATTTTAAATCCCATAAATGATGCACCAATCTGATTTGATCTTATAATAATATAATCTCATAAAAATCTTCTAAAACTTGCTAGATAACTCTCCAAATGACTTCAAAATATACTTTAAAAGCACTAAAAATAGAGATTTATCACCAAGGGATGAGCAATATGTATAAGTTGTATTCCCTTTTGAAAATTAACCTATCAACGAGGTGCTATGAACTTGTCATCACTAACCTATTGTACTTGTTATTTTCATGCAGGTTTGATAACTTGTTAAAAGTTGGAATAGAGTATCAACCACTAAATGTAATGAAGACTCACTTTTGTTGGCATGCACCGTTTAAATGATGCCAATAGGAAGACTTGAAATGAACTCTACAAAGTGAGACGATCATATAATTGGAGAGGGACAAGTTTTTCCCAATGTGGTTGCCCTTCAAAAAATATTATACAAGTATAGCATTAACCAAAGGTTTGTATGCAAATTTGTCAAGAACAATTAGTAAAAAATCATTGTAAAATGCATGGTTGATGGTTGTCCATGGTACTTGAGTGCGTACTTAATGGGAGAACAACAAGATACTAAGAGAACCACATACCCATTAAGGTGTAGCTCACATGAAAAGATCAACTTTGACATTGTCAATCATAATAGAAAGTTTGAGGTGTAACATAGGGAAGAATGTAAATGAGATTGTGAGAGACATATAGAGATGATGGTGTGTGTCTAAATTATACTCAAGCATACAAGGGCAAAGAAAGAACCTTAAGGGAAATACATGGTCTTGTAGAGGATTCATACATGGTTATTCCTTAAATACGTGATAGGCTAGTCAAGACCAATCCAAACACGGTTGCCCGATGTAAATTCTCAGACAGTATAACAAGTTTGAGAGGGTATTCACTACTTGTGGTTGCTTGATCAAAGGCTTTTTACAATGGTGCCAAGGCATACTTCCTATAGATTGATGTCATCTTAGTGGTCTTTACAAACAAACATTGGTTTCAGCAAATGCATATGATGTAGATAATCAATTGCTTCCCTTAGCATTTGCCATAGTTAGTGGAAAAACACATGATGATTGGAGTTGGTTTCTTTAGAATTTGAAGGATATCGTTGGATAAGGGAGATCACAATAGTCTCATATAGGAATCTGGCCATTAATAGTGCTATCAAAGATATATTTGGAGCTGAGACGCATGTGTTTTGCTACAGGCACGTAAAAGAAAATTTTAGCATAGAGTTTGTAAAGCTAAATAGAGGAAGGGGACAAACTTCTGGGAATAACAAGGAGGATGTACTCAAGATGCTTGATGCAATTGTTTGTGCAAGCATGACAATGAATATAATGTTGCATTAGGATGACTAAAATTGTTCTACTACAGCTAGATCAATGGGTTAAGACTTAAGGAGATGTAGAAAGATGGACTAAAAGCAAGTTTCATCACAAAAGATGGGATAAAATAACTACAAATGTTGCAGAGTCATTCAATACATGGATTTTGAAAGAGAGAAAGCATCAAGTTGATATTTTCCTTCATGAGCATCGAGAAAGATTGGTAAAGAAGATGGTTGTATACAAAGCAGCAATGAGAAATTGGAAAAATGGTATTGGGCTAAATATTGAGTCCAAGTTGATGGCAAGGCTGACGGGTTGAAAATATGGAGGCTCACTATTATGGTGATGATCATGTTTCAATTGCAACAAAGTTTCACCATTTATGTCGTCTTCTTCATTCTCACCATCTTCTTCAATTTCTTCATCAAGTTTTTCACCTTTTGCATCTTCTGCTTCTCCCTCATCATATCCTTCATTATCTTTACTTTGTTTCTGACCTTCTTTGTCATTTTCATCCTCTTCAATTTCTAAATCTTCTTCCTCACCTTCTATTTCTTCTTCTTCATCCTTTTCATCATCTTCATTTTCTTCAATTTTTGACAACATTTTCCCTTTATATTCATGCTCGTCGTCTTCATCAAACTTACCTATACTTGATGGCTTATTTTCTATGTACTCTTCCTCATTTTGCACTTGTTCAGGCCCTTCTTCATTCTTCTTCTCATCTAACAACCTAGTTTAAAGCGCAAGCGGTGTTGATATCACTATGGAAACTAGTCTAACATGCTTTCTTTTTAATTCTTGAAACATAAAATTTTATTCAGAAATTCATAGCTTTTATATTCCAAAATTGAATGAATGTTCAGAAATTTGATTATTTTTTAAAATTAATTCAAAAAAGTGTAGAAAAACTAATACAAAACTCCAAATTAAATTAATGACAAGTTTAATTAAATAAAATCAAGAACACCATCTACATGTCAAAATTATCACAATTACCGGATGAGTTAGACTCAATATTAAACGTTGTACATAAATGCCCACCAGCATGTCTAACACCATGGAGTAGCCCTTTTTTGCTTTCCTTCTTCGTTGCTACTCTACTCTTGACCCTCTCATCATTCCAATATGTCATGGCACCATCATCTTCAGAGGCTTTAAGTTTTCCTAAAGGAAAATGTTGTAAACAAAACATCTTTTTTTTTATATACAAAGATGGTTAGCTCAAATTAACTACTCCTCACTTGTCTAACAGAAGCCATGTCCATCAGCAAATACCGATCCAACTCAAAAGAACTACTTGAAAACGGATGGTATCCAAATGCACAAGATAAAGCACGTTAAGCTAAAAGATTAGATGTTTTGCTTGCGTCATGTACCACTTGATACACCTTCACATCCCAATCCTGATTTATCTGTTCCTGTATCTCTGAGACGAGGTAATAGGCCTCATGTGAGCTTGAGCAACCTTTCAAAATAAGGCCTACTATAGTAGAAAAATTAGTCTCTAGAATAATTTGTCAACACCCTCTACCTCTAGCAACTTTAAGTCTAAGACAACAAGCCCACAATTCCACAGTAAGGCAATCGCTTTGAGAAAAATTATGTATAAAACCTGCTACACATCTATCATTAGAGGATCATATAATCCCTCTACATCTTGTTTAACTTGATAAGTCCAAATAAGCGTCGTTTACGTTAACCTTGCACCAACCTTAATCAAGTGAACTCCACCATCTTGGCAATACAATATTGAAAGAGTTTTGCATCCGTGTCCCACTTAGTTTAACAATAGTTTCTTGGATAGATGTTAAGACAGCTATAGCTTGATTGTATATAGACTCCTTTCATTATTCCTTGAGCTCAAACACAAGTTACATCTCCACCATAATAGCCAACAAGAGATGGAAAAAAAACTTAGCCAATTAACATGATAAGTAGGATCAGAAAAGGACAAATTTTTAGACATATAATCATGCCCATCCATTCTGAAAAACTGCCTTTCTAATCTTTGTGGTACCACTTGAGACCAATAACTATAAGTTATATCCTAATTGTGAAGTGGAACAAGAAATGTCAAATTACAAGAGAATGGAGGAAACTTACCATGAGATGGAATAAGAAATGTCAAATTGTGAAATCTAATTTGCTTTTTGGACCTCCTTTATGACAACAAGACCCTTTCCCAGTGCTCTTTTCTCTTGTGCCATTTCGTCATTCAGCATAATAGATGATTGATGGAGGAGGCGGAGGCAAAGGCTATGGCTATGGCGAGGGGGCAATGAGGTTAGGATCCTCAATACAAATACGTAACGATTATTAAGTAAAACACATCACTTAATAGAAGACCATACAAATAAATAGCGGTTATAAGTTAATAAACGTTAAGTTAATAATAAATTTTTAAAAAATGCAAATACATAATGGTTATTAAGAATTAACTGTCACCATTTATAAAAATAATATACTAAAAGATGCGACGTGTAATACCCCAAATTATCTAGAGAATAAGCTTGAATAAAGTAGACTATTAAGTTTAGTTTAGTAAGAGTCCCAGGAATGCATAAGAAACAAAATGAATTTTAGAAATCGCACTCATAATAGAGTATGAATTTCGATGCAAATTAGTCAAAAGAAAATACCTGATTCCTTTAGGATGTGTCAGAATAACACAAAACCTAACCCAGATCTAAAGGAAAATGGAAGTGTTGTTTAGAAAGAAGTAAGAAAGATAATTAAAAGAACTAACGGCATAAGAAATAATATTGCCAGAATCAAGGGCAAAAGAGACAATTGCCACTTGATCTTAAGGTTAAAATTGGAAGACCAAAATGAAGGGTTAGATATGAGATCAAAAGGAAAATTAACCCTCCTTACACAAGGGTTAAATTCGGTCAAAACAAGCAAGAAAGAAGGGAGAAGAGTTTTGGGTCAATTGGTGAAAGTGTCAACTTTTTCCAATTAAAACCAAGGTCAAATGTGATCACATACATATGTGGCCAATTGGTCAAGAAATTCTTCCCCTCTTTTGGTTCTAAATTTCGGTCATGACATTCCAAAAGGGAAGGAAGAGAATTTAAATTTAAAACTAGACATTGACAAGTCAAAAGCAAAAGAAGTGAAGAAGGAAAGAAAAGTCAAAACGTCAACTTGGAAATTTTGACCAAAATGCAAGTGAATTGCAAGAGGACTTGTTCAACCAAATTGTCACCTATTTAGGCATATATTTCGGTCAAAAAAAGAGGGAAGAAGGGATGAAGATTGAATTATCTAATCAAACCAAACTAAGATTAATTAATCATGCCTTTTTACAAGAAGTATTAATAATAGCCATGTAGCATCCGAAATTTGGAAAACATGGAGCCGCCATCAAAATTTTGAAAAAAGATAATTTTGGAAACCTTTTTTTTTAAAATGAAAACCAATCTACAAAAAATCAATTTAAGGTTCAGGAGTCGATTGTATATGGGGAAGCTGTTAGGCACCCTACAACACTCATTCATAAGAATGGTTACCCTAAGTTAATTATTTAAAAATATATATGGCCTTTAATCTTATGATAATTACCCAAATAAAAAGGAATATTTACAAAAATAAATGAAATAAAAACTAAAAAAATGAACATTTATTTTCAAAAAGAAAATAAGAAAAAATATATTTATTTACAAAGTTGGACTTAACCTAGGAAGAGAGCCTAGGGCCTACATACCCTTTAGAGGGATCAAAGCCCACGTAGTTCGGGGGTAGAAATGCGTGCTACTTTGTTGGTGTTTTTTATAAAAATTTCCTTTAATTTATTAGAGAAAATAATTTTTTATTTGGTTTATATTTTTTAGTTGCAAAATCAATTTCTTTATTTTTTCATGGATTAGAGTTTTTCCATTTTATTTTCATTTATAAAAATATGTTAAAATATTTTTTTTCTTTTTTGAAAGAGAACCTAAGATAGGGATAAAGAAAAGAAGAAGAAGAAGAAGAAGAAACAGCACACGTTGAAAGAATGGGAAGCCAAAGATGAGGAGACTTATGCATACTTTTTATCATTGCAAGCCATCCACGTAAAAAGGAAACATATTATTAGAACCTCCATGCCAACAATAATGCCCATAATATGAAAGAGACTAACACATACCATTCATCCTCACACTTATTAGCCACCTTGCCTCCCTTTTTCTCCTAAAATTCTTCTGTGTCTTTGCTCTCCTAATTTTTGTGTGTGTCTTGTTTAAACCCTTGCTCCCCTATTAATAGTCTCAAGGTAGGGTTTTCTTTATAAATGCTCCTTCTTTTTTTGAATTTTAACTTTTTTTATTTTTTTTTATTTTATGTTAATAAAACTTTCTAACTTGATTCAATCACCATCAATGGAAACTTTTTTTTTATTTTTGTTTATTATTATTATTATTTTATTTTCTATCAATAAAACTTCCTAACTTGACCTAATTATCATCAATGAGAGATTTTTTTATTTTAGTTTTTAATTTTTTTTATTTTTCCCACAAGTAATTTCCTAATTTAAACTTATCAACATAAATGAAAGATTTTTTAAAAAAATTTTTGTTTTTTTTAATTTTCATATAATCCCTATAAGCAATTTCCCAATTTAAACCTATGAATGAGAGATATTTTTTTATATTTGAATTTCTATTTCTTCCTCCACAATGACTTCACACTAAATTTCCTAATCCGAATATCATATAACATCAATGAGATGAATTATTTTGAAATTTTTTTCCATTTGCTACAAAACCCCAAGTTCAAGGCAATAACCATTAATGATGATCATTTTTCAAATTTCAAACAATCTAATCACCATCAATGTCATTTGCTTATTAATTAAAATGTGTCAGGATTAGGTGAATATGTGCACATTCCTACAATTGTTGAGGCTGTCAAGGTAATCTAGTTGTAAGGCTACTCTCTTTTGGATATTTTAGAAAAAGAAGAAAAAGAGAAAAAAGAAAAGAAAAAAAAACTCGCTAAGTTGAAAACCCTAAGGGCGGCTTAGGCAAAAGTTAGAGGAAAAAAAAAGAAAAAAGAAAAGGCAAAAATCTCATTTAGTTGAAAACCCAAACGGGCATCTTAAGCAAAAGTTAGGGCAACAAAAAAGAAAAGAAACTAGAAAAAAAGTCAAAAGAAAGATGGGCAAATACTAAGGGAAACATAGAAAGATGTTTCTTCAATTCTCCTTTTGTTTTAAGGCCTATAAAGTGTACACTTGCTTGACTCTATGTTTGGTTCTTATCGCCCTTTGTTTCTTAGATATCCTTTATCTTATACTCAGGGTAATTTTTTCTTGGTTAGGGAAGTATGTGCACATTCTTACAATTTTGAGGCCGTCAGTGTAATCTGGTTGTAAGGCTGCTATCTTTTGAATATTTTAAAAAAAAGGGTGGAAATCAAAAGAGAAATGAATAAATACATAACACATAAGAACAATAATATGATATTCTTCATCTTCTCTTCACCCTTTGTTGGTACCCCATGCCCACATAAAAAGTCCTTGTATGGCTCTTTTCGAGATTAAAAACTTAGATTATTGCCAAGCTTATGGAACAGGAATTGGATAATTTGGATATAGAGAGTAAACACTAACCCTCAAAACCTGAGTAGTGAGAGTAAACACTATACTTGGTGAGGAAATCTTTCAGGCATTGCGTTCATGTTAAACCTTTTACCTTGATACTAGCTAACTTGAGGTTGGAAAGATGATTTAAATAACGATACATTGACATATCTCTTAATCCTCTATTCTTATGACTTGAACATTATGACCAAATGTTAACACCTTCCTAGGTTTCTTGAGTTATGCTCAGAGGTCTTTCCTTAAGCATTTGGGTCTAAGGAATTCTTCCATTCCAATCCTTTCCTACTCCAACTGTAGTAAGTGAGCCTTTCCTATTTATAACTTCACATTTGGGACAATACCTTCCTTCAATTTGCTTTTCAATAAAGGGAACTAAGTTAGAATTTGGAGCTTCTCCTCAATTTTGTTGCCCCCATCCATCTCAGGACAACATTGACATTGTTAAATGAAGTTTTTAAAAAAAAAAATTGACTATTCAAGCATTATAGATGAAGATACACAAAAAAATGATTCTTGTGCTTCACAAATTCAAATAGACTAAGGAAACAAAGTTGAATATTCAAAATTTGGCTTACTGCACAAAAGTCCTTTCTTTTATCAAGAGTTAGCACTAAGTTATGCTCAAAGAAAATTGTAATATCTTGTTATATTGGGAAAACCTTTCTTGCATTTGTCTTTGTATCAATCGTACCCTTACCTTACTTAACATGTATTGCATGCCATTTTTGGGGGCAAATTTGGAATTAAATTTTCAACCAAAGAGACTTCTATTAATATTATGCCATGCACTGCCTCAAAATGTGCTTTTGCTAAGGCTGGGGCAAACCTCGAATTTCTCAACAAGAGTCATAATAGCCTAAACAAGAATGGCATCCTACATGAACCACTAAGTCAAGAGGTTTTGAATAAGACTAAGGCCAAAGTAGGGGCAACATCATTAGTTAAGTAGCTTTTCATCAGTTTCATCATCCTCATCATCATCATCATCATTTCATAATTTCCATTATCATCTTTATCATGACCATCTTCATCTCCTTATCATCATCCTCATCCTCATTAGCCCTTCATCATTTTCTTCATTAGCAACATCCTCATTCCATCATTTCCTTATCATTATCATCATATCCTTATCATAATTATCATCATCATTAGCATTATCATTGTGTTCATCATCCTTATTAGGATTTTATCATCACTATCATCATCATTATCAGAGTCACCACTTCATCATGACTTCACCATTTTCATAATCTCCTTGTTATCATGGCCATCATCATCCTCTTCATCATCATTGATATCACTAGTGTCATTATCATGTTTAAGGGCACTGCATGCTTAGCATCACATCACCACCACCACCACCACCATCATCTATGACTTCCCCATTATGGCTTTATTTGATCATCATTATTGTCATCCTCATTAGGATTTCATCATCACTACCATCATCACTATCAGTGTCATCACCCTCATCATGATCATTTTCACAATTATCATAATCTCCTTGTAATCCTGACCATCATCATCCTCTTCATCATCATTGCTATCATTAGCGTCATTATTATGTTTAGGGGCACTGCATGCTAAGGTCACACCATCACTACCATTATCATCATCATCATCTACGACTTCCTCATCAATGCTTTATCTTAATCATAATTAATGTCATTATCATATTGCATGTTTGGGTCACTACATGCTTAGTGTCGTGTCATCACTATTTATAACTTCCTCATTAACATTTCATCAATATTTTTATCATCATCATCTCATTATGTGGGAAATCACACGCTTAGTGTCACATCATGACTATCACCATCGTCATTCATGACATCATCATCAATACTTCATCATTAGCTTATCACTATCATCTTCATTATCAATGTCATCACCCTCATTGGCATTATCTTAAGCACTGTTCCAAGGGGCATCACATGTTCATGGCATTACTTTCAAGCCCTATACTAGCAGGCACCCTCAAAGTCCAGTAATGGCTGGCACCCTTTTCAAAGCCCTATACTGACTGGCACCCTTTTAAAGCCTTGTACTGGCAGGCACCCTTTCAAAGCCCTGTACCGACAAGCACCCTCAAAGCCCAGTAATGGCTGGCACCCGTTTCATATCCCTGTACCTGCAGGACACTCAAAGCCCAGCACCAGCAGGTACCCTTTTCAAAGCCCTGCACCAGCAGGCACCCTCAAAACCCAATAACGACTGACGCCTTTTCAAAGCTAAGTAATGGCTGGCACCCTTTTCAAAGCCCTGTACCGGTAGGCACCTTCAAAGCCAGCAATGGTTGGCATCCTTTTAAAGCCTTATACCGGCAGGCACCCTCAAAACTCAACAACGGCTGGAACAATTCTTTTAAAGCCCTATAACGGCAGGCACTATTCTTTCAAAGCCCTATGTTAACAGGCACCCTCAAAGCCCAGTAGCGGCTTGTACAATTCTTTGAAAGCCTAATAACGCTTGGCACAATTATTTTGAAACACTGTAATAGTAGGAACTATTCTTTCAAAGCCCTGTATTGGCAGGCACTCTCAAAGCCCAGTAACTATTGGCACCCTTTTTGAAACCTTGTATCAGCAGGCACCCTTAAATCCTAGTAACGGCTAGTACAATTCTTTTAAAGCCCAATAACCCTTGGCACAATTCTTTTAAAGCCTTGTAATGGCTAGCACTATTCTTTCAAAGCCCTATATCGGCAGGCACCCTCAAAGCCAAATAAAGGTTGACACAATTCTTTTAAAGCCCAATAATGATTAGCACAATTCTTTTAAGGCCCTGTAAGGGCAGGCACTATTCTTTCAAAGACTTGTAGCGGCAAGCACCCTTTAAGCCTAGTAAAAACTGGCATAATTCTTTTAAAGCCTTGTAATGACATGCAAAGCCCTTTATTAGCAGGTATTCTCAAAGCCAAGTAACGGCTGGCACAATTCTTTTACACCCCACCAAAGCCCTATGTAATTAGGCACTTCACTCTTACTCCAAGTAATCATCTAGCTCTATTGGCATTCTTCTCCCCTATGAACCAACTAAAAAAGGGCATGGACATTGTATTTTGTCCAAACCCTCTTTAGTTTCAAAGGGGTCACCTTGTTCTTTTAGCCGGACAAAATACATGTTTTTATCTTTCCTTGCTTCGTAGGCAAGAATATCACTTTTCTCAGCTATGAACAAGTAAAGAAGGGAAACTTAAACACCCTATTTTGTCCAAGCCCAACTCAAAAATAATAAAAATGAAAAAAAAACAAAGGAAAAAATCTTTCTTAATCCTCACACATGTAAATTAATAAGCAAATGACATTGATGGTGATTGAATTGTTTGAAATTTGAAAAATGATCATCATTAATGGTGATTGTCTTGAACTTGGGGTTTTGTAGTAAACATTGTTTGAAATTTGAAAAATGATCATCATTAATGGTAGGGGTGTTCAACAAATTACTGTCCCGGATTTCTCATCCCGATCCCTAGCAAATCGGGACGAGATTTTCCCATCCAGAAACTTTCAAGACAGGAAAAATTTGGGACAGGGAAAATTGAAGTTAGGATCGGGATTGGGATCGAGAATGGCATTTCCCGATCCCAAATTTTTCCCAATCCTGAAATAATAGACATTTGTAATTTTTTTTTTCCTTTTAGTTGTTTAAATAAGGGCCAAAGGCCCATTTCGGCCCAGCCATGACAAGCAGTATAACGTACAAACGCATTGATCTATCAGTCATCACACTTCAAGCCAAAACAGACAGTCATCACTGTTCACTGACACTCAACCCTCATCAGTTCACTCGTCGCTCTCTCGCCAGTCTCAAACGTATTCGAAAATCAAATTCATCAGTTCACTCCTGCTCTCTCAATCTCAGATGGTCAAACCTCAGTCTTGCTCTTACACTCGAGTCTCAACCACAAATCGACACAGTCCCAACTCCCAAATTCAAACCCTTTCCCTTATCACCATCGGCGTCCTCGCTCTCCCTCTCCCTGACGGTCGACGAAGACAGTGCTACCCTACCCTAACGGTGCTTATCACCTTATGCTTGACGAATGATAGTGGCACAGTGTTGCCCTGCTCTGGTTGGTCTTCCTCTATCTACATTTCTTCTCCAAATCCCTAGCTTTTAGATCTCATCGTCAAGCACTCAAGCTCTATAAGGTATCTAATTGCCATTGGTGTTGCCTGCACTCAAGCTCTGTATTCTATCTAATTGCTCGGTTGGTTTTTATATGAATTCACTGATGTTTGATGCTCTGGTCAGCCTTCTGTTCCTTACGAAATCATCAAATTTTCCCATCGACGTGTTTCTTTCTGGTGATGCTTGGCATTAGGAATTCAGGAAATTCTCAATCCAGAGCTCGGGATTTCCGGGACGAGAAATTTTCAGGATCGGGAAACAATTTGGTTCCCGAAGACTTGTCAGGATCGGGAATGGGATTTCCCGATCCCGAACACCCCTAATTAATGGTGATTGTCTTGAACTTGGGGTTTTGTAGTAAATGGAAACAAATTTCAAAATAATTCATCTCATTGATATTATTTGATATTCGGATTAGGAAATTTAGTGTGAAGTTAATGTGGAGGAAAAATTAGAAATTAAAATATAAAAAAAAATATCTCTCATTCATAGGTTTAAATTGGGAAATTGCTTGTAGAGATTATAAGAAAATAAAAAACATCTCTCATTTATGTTGATAAGTTTAAATTTGGAAATTACTTGCGGGAAAAATAAAAAAAATAAAAACAAAAATAAAAAAATCTCTCATTGATGGTGATTAGGTCAAGTTATAAAGTTTTATGGATAGAAAATAAATAATAATAATAAAAAAAAATTAAAAAAAAGTCTCCATTGATGGCGATTGGATCAAGTTAGGAAATTTTATTAACATAAAATATAAAAAAACTTGAAAAAATGAAAATTCAAAAAAAGAAGGAACATTTATGAAGAAAACCCTACGTTGAAACTATAAATAGGGGAGAAAAGGTTGAAGCAAAATACACACACACAAAAAAAAAAAAAGAGGAGAGCAAAGACACAAAAATTTAATAAGAATTTTGGAAGAGCAAGGAGGGAAGGTAGAGTGCTAATTTGATTTCTCATTCTATTACTGTAATACCCCAAATTTTGATTAAAGAATAATGATAATTATAATAAATAATTTTGGTAAATCAAAATTCATTTGAGAGACGAATCAGTTATTGAAAATGCCCAACACCATGTATTTCAGCATAATTATGTGACAAAGTAATTTTTTGAGCTAAAATAAGGGTAAATGATGCATGAAAGAAGGAAAAGAATTTAAATATGTGTTATATGGCAATTCTTGTGAATGTGCCATAATCAGGAAAAAATTTGGAAGAATGGAAAATTTACCGGGTCAATTAGTCAATGATTAATGAAGAAATTAATTACTAACTAAAAGAAATTAGAACTGTGACTAAATGGCTAATGGAGGAGTTAGTATAACCATGTGGTTACTTATTTGGTGAGAAATAATGAGATTGAGACAAGTGGCACCATTGGATGTAGAGGGAGTTGTTGGAAAGTCAAACAAAGCATTTTTTTTAATTCTTCTCTCTCTCTCTCTCTCACTCTCTCTTATGCATATAGAATGGGCTTGGGGGCAGAAATTCTAACTCTTCCATCTTCATCTTCATCTTCATCATCTCATTTTCTCTCTCTTACTCTCTCCATTTTTTCCATTTTTGAAGAAGAAAGAGGAAGGAAAAGCTTGAGATTAAGGTAAGATTTTGACTTCAAATGCCAAAATCTCCTTCTCTAAAGTTATTCCCCTTGTTAAGAGCTTTCATCCTATGGTTTTAAATTCTCAAGAGGAGGTGTTTTTGTGCTTGAGAAAAATTAGAAGTTGAAGAACCAAGAAAGGTTTTTGAGAAAGTTGTAGAGGTGAGTAAGATGAACCTTTCTATATAGGATTTATAGCCATTGGTTGAGTTTGGACTTTCTGGAAATTTTGGCCTTATTTTCAAAAATTAGGGTCATTAAGTGTTTTGGTATGTTGTGGTCTTGGATATGATGCCTTGTGATGTGTCTTGGATAGTTAGAGTCGGATTTAGGTTGAAATGTGAAGTTTGTGGATTTTGGGCAAATTGGCATTGGGTTGTTGATTATGCCATATCTTGTGAAAGTAATGTCAAATTGGTCATTTTGATGTCTCTATTGGATTCCTTTATGAAATTTTGTATGGGAATGAGTTTTGGATTGGATTTTGGAACCATTAGAAACATAGTTGCAAAATTGGAAAATTTTGGAAATTTGTTAAGTGGAAATTGCTGTGCAAGTGGCCAAATTTTCATGTAATTTGAAATAGCAAATGATTTTAGAATGAGGTGAAACTTTCCAGTTTTGTAACTCACATTTCAAGCTTTCTATTGATATAAAGTTTGGTCAATTCTGAGTTCTGTGTTGAGAGTTATGATTTTCCAAAGTTTGGTGTTGAAACTGGACTTAATTCTGGATTTTTGTGGTTATGGGCAGCTTTAATCCATATTTTTCCAATAAATATGACTTAAATATCTTTCATTAGGCTTTAGAATCACCTCATTTTGATTTTTCTGGAATTAGTTATGATTTTTGAAAGTTCAGCCAAGAAACAGGATTTTCTTGGCCACGGCCCAAATATTTCATACCTATTTTTGGCTGCAGCCCGGGGATTTGTGGGCCATGGCCAACACCCAAAAATCATCATTTTGCACTTCTAAAACGTGATTTTTGGTATAGTCTTTCCTAACCCTTTAGGCATATATTTGGGCTTCTAGTGGCAGGCACCTAAGGGACATAAATGATAACCAAATCTAAGTATTGTGAAGTCACTTGAATATTGGAATAGAGAATAACACTTTGTCCCTAATTGTGAATTATAAGATTCAATAATTACCCTGCTCGCGATAGATCGGTGCCAGAGCATGCACAAAAGGACTAAGGTACTGACTTTTCTCTCATGTTGTGTATGATGCTTGGTCTACATGACTTATCATTGTGTTGTATGTGTTATCGGCCGTAAGGCATTATAGTGTGAGCAGTCATAGGGGGTGATGGTTATCACACCTACCCCTGCCGTTGTAATTGCTGAGACTGCTTTATGGAATTGTGAATTCTTGTTTGAGTATCCAGCCAGTGTGGCTGTCTGTATGTGAAATATTTTATATAGATCCCAACTGTGGTGATATATGTGATATGAACATATGGTTGTATAATATAGCATGAGCACTTCAGTGTGAGCAAACGTAAGGGTGACGCACGTCATACTTGCCCTTGCCGTTGTAGTTGCTATGTGTTGTGTGATGATTTGCTTTAATGCTTTGTGGTTGTGAATACTATGAGTGATTTGTTACTATCGGGATTCCTTAGAATCTCACTCTCCCAAAACACATTTTCAGACAAGGCCAGTAATTCAAAAGAAAAGCAGGTGACGAAGGGTGGCTAAAGCTCCGAGCTAGGAGTTTAATTTGGTCTTTGGTTATCATACTTTGTATTTTGGATATTTGTTGGGAAATAATTGTATATATGGATATTGGATAGTTTTGTGTAATCCCCTTGTTAAGGGAAATGGATTATAAGCATTTGGGCCTTGTAAAACCCTTAATTGATTAATGGAACCCGAGTGTGTTGGGAATTTACTTTGTACTCTGATATTTATAACTGGAATCGAATTGTACAGGCCAATTGTGAATTTGAAGTGTGAATATGAGACCATTGTTGAACAATTTTAGAAAAGTTTTTGAAAACCATGTTTTGGGCAAAAGATAATTTTATTAAGTCACAAATCGTATTATGGTCTCTAATTTCACATAATTATGTATTTATGAACTTAATCTCGGCCTTGGTTGGAAGGAGGTTACAATTGCTCCTTCTTATTCTATCACGGGTTTTGAGAAATAGAAATTTGTTGGAAGAACTTACTATTCTTCAAGACATGTCTAGATGCTTGCCAACATGAGATTGAGGCACTTACGTAGAAAGCTCTATGCGTGTTTTTGTTTGGTTTCCTTCTATCTTTATTGAATGCTCAAGTGTGCTCCCAACCATTTGATATTGCTATATTTGAACCCATTACTTCACTGATAGTTTTTTTTACGGTGATATTTTGATGGTTGAAATGATTGCATGCTCCCTCCTCTAATGCTAACACGTCATATTGCAAGAAATCCATTTTGTTTGGATAGGTCCTCACACTTTGTGACTCTTATATGCTTGACCGAATTTGATCTCTTGCCCCCAATATATGCTCATGAATTGTGTGTTGATCTACCTATGTGATTCTCTCATCTTGTTTGTTTGAATAACTTTCAAGGATAAAAGGTATGCATAAGTCTCCTCCTCTTTGGCTTCTCATTCTTTTAACTTATGCTGTTTTTTTTTTCCTTTCTTTTTTCTTTATCCCTTTCTTAGGTTCTCTTTCAAAAAAGAAAACATAATTTAACACATTTTTATAAATGAAAATAAAATGGAAAAACTCTCTTTCATGAAAAAATAAAGAAATTGCTTTCATAAATAAAACAACATAAACCAAATAAAAAACCATTTTCTCAAATAAATTAAAGGAACTTTTTCCTTAAAAAACACAAACAAAGTGACACACATTTCTACCCCCGAACTACATAGGCTTTGATCCCTCTAAAAGATACGTAGGCCCTAGATTTTCATCATACGTCAAATCCAGCTTTATAAATAAATATATTTTTCCTTATTTTTCTTGAAAACAGCACACGTTAAAAGAAAGGAAAATCCCTCTAAAATATATTGGAAATAGAGAAATCCCTATTCAGTGCATTGAAATTGAAAAATCTGGATCAGTCCAGTGTCAGTACGGATGAAACAGTGCGGGTGGCACCAAAAGACGATTTTGCCCTTTAGCCCTCATTCTCACCACTTCAGAAATAACAACACACGGTTCTTAAATTAATAACTCCAGATTCTTGATTAAAAATTGTAACCCCCTTCCACCATAGGCCGAGATTTAGTTCATAAACACGTAATTAATATAGAATTAAAGACCTTAGGTGATTTGGGACTTATACAAAATAAAATTTCCCAAAATCAGGGTTTACAAAAACCTTTTAAAAACCTGTTCACAAGGTCTCACATTCACATTCCAATTACAATATGGCCTGTACAGGTTGATTTCATTCATACATATCAGAGTACAGCATAAATTCCTGACACACTCGGGTTCCATTAACTCATAAAAGGATTTATACAAAGGCACAAAGCCCACATACTTTTCCCTTATCTTGGGGATTACATAAAACTATACAATCTATCACAATACATATACAATTGATCCAAAAATATCCAAATGATTTACATGATAACCAATAACCAAAGTATACTCCTAAACCAGAGCTTTAACCACTCTTCATCAGTCGCTTTCCCTTCGATCATTCTGCCTTGTCTAAAACATGGTTTTTGGGAGAGTGATATTCGAAGAAATCCCCGTAGTGTCAAATCAATCATAGTATGCACAACAATAAGGCATGAAAGCAGTCATTACACACACATCGCAACTACAACAGCAGTTACAGCGGTAAGGGCAAGTATGACTCATGTCACCCTTACGTTTGCTCACGCTGAATTGCTCACGCTGCATTGCATCACAACAATCCACACAATATATTTCACCACAGCTGAGATTCATATAAAGCATTTCATAATGCAAGCCACATAGGCAAGATACATACACACAGCCCACGGCTGGATTCACAAACTCCGCCCCACGGGTCGGATTCACAAAGATCCATGTCAATTACAATAGCACTACAACGGCCGAGCTAGAGATAACCAACGTCAATCCCTAAACGGCTCACGCTTTCTTGCTCGCGCTATAATGGACCATGGTATACACAGTTCACAAACCCAATGACAAGTCATGCATACCAAAACATCATACACAACATGAGAGAAGAGTCACTACCTGAGTCCTTCCGTGCACGCTCTAGCACTGGTCGCTCCCGAGGAGGGAAAATTGTTGGAAATTGTGCCCTAAGGGCCAATCATTGTACTTTAAACATTATTATTTTAATGAAATTTCTCCATTCTGTTATCATATTATTTGCATGTTAACTGTGATAATTGTATCCTTGGATAATTCATAAAGATTGTCCTAAAATGTCCCTGGTCGGTCATCTATGCGGGAGCAGAGATGAAACAAGACCAGTATGATTGCAGTGAAAAGAATGGATTCAGGATTGTTGATGGAGAAGGGACTAAGTGAATTCCGAGCTGAAATTACAGTGCTTACTCAAGCTCGACACAAACATTTGGTGGCACTTTTAGGGTATTGCTTGGATGGAAATGAGAGGCTTCTTGTGTATGAATATATGTCCCAAGGAGCACTTAGTAAGCATTTGTTTAGATGGAAAGAGAATGGATTGGAACCTCTGGATTGGACAAGAAGACTAAACATTGCCTTGGATGTAGCTAGAGGTGTTGAGTATCTGCATGCCTTGGCTCAACAAAGTTTTGTTCATAGAGATCTTAAGCCATCCAACATTCTTCTTGGAGATGATATGCGAGCGAAAGTATCAGACTTTGGATTAGTCCGGCTTGCTCCTGAAGGAAGAAATTCAGTTGAAACTAGGCTTGCTGGAACTTTCGGGTATCTTGCACCTAAGTATGCAGGTGAGTTGGCTGTAAAATTCTTAAAAAATATGTGCTCTCTGTGGCCTAAACAAAAAACTTGTTATTTGCAAAAAATTAAAAAATCCATCAACTCTGGAAAGCAGAAGAATATGCCCTTCAACATTGTCCTTTAAAATGATGTAAACCCACTTGAGCATTTTCCGGCTAACCTTGAGAATGATGAAAATGTCATCAGACTGTCATTTGTATTGTGGTAACTGATTAGTCTTCTAGAACATCATAGAGTTTGAGATTCAATATATTGATTTTACCTTGTAATGTTTTTATCTCTACACATTATATATAGATTATTATACAAGCCAGGCCATTTTGTATATAATGATACTCCCTTCGGTCCTTAATATATAAGACATATTTGGGGAGTTGATCTTAGTTTTAAATATAAGACAAAGTTTTCATATTTGTCAATCTTTTTCTAATTTACCTCTATTGATACTCCCTCAATAATAATTAAGGAGGAGAGGGAAGGAGGAAATTAAGGAAGGTGACTAGGATGTTTTAGAAAATGTATGTCGTATTAACTCACTTAACCAACTTTCTTAATCTAATCAAATTAGGTAAACATATGTCTTATATTAAGGACAAGAGGAGTAGAATTATAGACAAGGCACTAAAATGGTATGAATGATTTGTTGATGCAGCAACTGGGCGTGTCACTACAAAGGTTGATGTGTATAGTTTTGGAGTAGTTCTGATGGAGATGATTACGGGGAGGAGAGTGCTTGACCATAGCCTACCAGAGGAAGACTTCCACCTGGTTATGTGGTTCCGACGAATGATGCAGAACAAGGATTCGTCTCGAAAGGTCATTGATCCTATCATTAATGCAGATGATGAAGCAACCATGTGCAGCATTAGGACTGTCTCAGAATTGGCCGGCCTTTGCTGTGCAAATGAGCCTCATCATCGTCCCAACATGGGTTACGTAGTGAACATACTATCGCCTCTCGTTCAGGCAGCATGGAAGCCAATCATGGAGTCAAGTTCTGATGATAGTGGTGGCAAGTATGGCATTGATCTTGATATGACTTTGCCTCAAGCACTTAGAATGTGGCAATCTTTGGAAGGACAAAGCAGTTCAATATTTGTCAAAGGATCTGCTTCTCAATCACTTGTCACAAAATAATGTTATATATCATGAATTCACTGTTAGAGAGCTTAGCTATATAGAATTATATTCTTTCCAGCTTCTGTTCGATCACTTCAACACAGGGAAAACAACAATTTACCGTAGCATTTGTATGTGTGTACAAATGATAGTTACTCCCATGGAGAAAGAAGGTTTTATATAAGTTACTTTATTAAATTTTTTATGTGAATATAATGTACAATTTTTTCTTCATTTATTGTTGAGTAGATTTTGTTTTAAAGTGATATTATGTATATTAAAAAAGGATAAAGTTAGAAAGTTGTTAGATTTTAATACATAGTTAATAAAATTTAAAGATTTTCTTGGTCAGTGTAAAACTAACAATACATATATTAGACTCGATAAAGCTGTTACAATAGTGAAAATTGATGTTCTAGTCTCAAGTTGTGGCTCTAGTGGCTCCACCATATCTGATTAATTCAGTGCTTAACCTGATCTACCAACTCCCCTGCTTCTAATTTAATTACCCAAGAACTTATGCCAGAAAATCATTAATATGCCAACAATGTCAACATTTTTATGTTTAAACTTTAAACTATGCTCTGTAGGAATTATTGCATGTTTGGAAACAACAAAACCATAGTTTCAGAAGTCATTTTTCAGTAAGCCCAAATAAAACTCCTCTCATATATTTTTATTTTGTAAATTGTAAAAGTTATTTTCTAAAAACTAATACAAATATGCACTTAATCTTTAAACCTGACATTACTTATATACTTGAAAAAAATGATAATATTGGGCTCTCACAAATCAACTCACTAGTATAAGGCAAGATCGATCTGACAAGTAAGTGTCATTTATTACATATTATTGATCGATTATGATCATGAATTAATAATCATTATTCATACAGAAAAATGTATAAAATTACTTTTTCCTCAAAATTTATTTCTAATAAAATACAACATATATATATATATATATATATATATATATGTATGTATGTATGTATGTATATCCACTCCTTCACTCCTCTCCATTCTGAAAAAAATAAAAGAAATTAAAATTCCCTTCATATTGGAGTACATGTATGGTCATCATCACGAGCTAGTGTAGTGCTTTGCGTAGTAATAGAACATGTCGAAATTTGGCTGAGAAAAAGGGTTATTATTATTATTATTATTATTATTATTATTATTATTACCCACAGGTTGATAAAGTTGCATTTTCCATGATTCGCCTGCATCCACGTCTCCTTGCTTCTTATTGAATCCATTATTGGAATCCCAAAAGCAAAAATCACTCTGATGATGATCATCATCATGAGAAAAACTAATAGAAGATTCCAACAATGCCTCCCAGCTATCATCATCCTCCTTTTTACCATCATGATCTTCAAGATCAATCAATTGCTTCTCCTCTTTATCACCAATCTTCTTATTATCGTCATGTTTATCTCTTATCGCCACCACCAGCTTTTCTGACTCCGCCGAGTAGGATGACGCAGAGCTCGGTGTTGTTGCCGGTGACGACGGTGGCGATGATGACTGGGTTAGCTCCCACATGCCTTCAAGGAAAGTTTCGAGAGCTTGAATTTGCATAATTGGGATTCTATCAACCAAAGGGTACTCATAGAAACCACAAAATCCCTTAGACTTGCACCAATCATAGAACTGAGAAAGTTGACTTGTTTGTACAGCAGCTTTCTTGTAGATAGAGAAAGCAGCTATGCAATTCTCATAAGGCATTTGAAGAAGATTGTCCAAAACCACCACGATTTCTCTCCTGAACTTTGTGTAGCAAACGAAGCTGTCTCGAATTATCTGCGTCATCGCCGATCGAACGATGGAACTTTGTGTTAATTTCTCCATCGGAACACAACCCATCACTCTATCTATAATGCTTTGAAGCTTTGGTAACATCTCAAGCATGTCACCAATCTCCTTCATCTTCAATTGTAACTTCTCAGTCTCATCACTCTCTCCTTCTTCTTCTTCTTCTGCTTCGCAGAATAGTTTCTTGCCATGCAAGAAAACACTATCTAAGGCTTCATCAAGCAGCAGAGCGTAGGATCTGATGAAAACGGTGCACTCGGCTGCAGAGGACGAACACGAATTGGTGCGGAAATGACAGGGGAAGAGAGAAAGCAGACCGTTAGAACGAGAACAGAGGATTTCGGGCCGGAAGGGGCTGTCGGCGGGGACGGACCGGAGCAAGCGGTGGAGGATGAGGAGGCATTTGAGGGCGACGCGCCAGCTTCCGGTGGCGGTGAAGCGGCGAGTGAAGTTGAGGGAAAAAGAGTTGAAGGAAGAAGGGGACAAGGAGAAGATTTTCATGAGCTCGTGTGTGTATTTGTCACGAAGAGGGAAATCGTCTGGTGGTGTTGCTTTGATGAGGATGAGATTGATATCGGAAAATCCTGAGGCTGGCGCGATCTTGGCGTAGCTGACGTAGCTGTGCTCCTTCAGAGTGGTGCCTACTTGCCGGAGCTTCCTCTGCATCTTTGTTTTCTCTCTCTATCTATCTCTCCGGCGGCCTTCTTCTCTCTCTAGGGAAAGATGAAGGAGGAGGAGGGTTTAATTTGTTGGTGAACATGTACATGACACTTAAATATTCAAATAAAACAATCATTATTTATTTTCAAATTTCACAAGATGGAGGAGGATTTGCTGGTGGCAGTAAGAACAATGAGTTGTAAACAAAAACAATCCTTTATGGCCCTTTGGAATTGTATATTTTGACAAGAAATTATAAACACTTATGACTTAGCTTATTTCATTTCCCCCTTTTTACACACTCTTTATTTGAACACACCTTTTATTTGCACTGAAAAAGTGAATCTTACATTAAAAATATCGGAGATAATATATTACTCCACCGGTTGTTGGCCTTCTAGAAGTGATAGATTAATGTCTTTCTTTTTTCTAATAAAAAGTTTAGGTGAGTTGGATCCCAAACATATTAGGATTAAGGTACGTTTTAGAGTTCAAAGAAAGCTTATAGATGTGCTTATAGATTGCTCACCAACAAAATCTTTATATCGATGAGATTTGAACCTACAACTTTATGGTTAAGGGTTAATCTCTTTACCAACCATACCAACCTTTATTGATTAAATGGTTGTCCTCTGATAAGATATTAATTAAATATTTGTCCCACATCATCCTTGTTTAATACTCCAATTTAAAATTTTTTTATTTAAATATGAGCAAAATTGAAAATTTATTTTGTCATCATCAAATAAAGCTAATAGCTTAATTACCTATCCTTAATTCTAATGGTGTAGTCAGATGAGCTTTATAATAACGACAAGAGGAGAGTATGTTCTTTGTTGGAATGTATGTGTTTATTCAATATAATTGGCAGTTGGGAGGCTTAGGATGTGACGACTTTAACAACTGGGGGTGGTTTTTGTTTGGTCATGGGCCCCGTCGTGGCTCCGACTACAAAGAAGTTGTTTCGTTAATAACGTGAATGGAGACACCCATGTATAAAAACAAAAAAAAGAATGGAGATGCCCATCGTAGGTGGGTTGAGTGGAGAGGGGATTGGACTTTGTGTCTGGTTGTTCATTTTGGTATGGGTTTGATTTCTGGGAGTGGCATAAAGTGTCTCCACCTTGGTGTTTGGGGAGACATCCTAATTCCTGGGTGCCTAGGTAAATGTTTGAGGGTAATTGACGGCTCGCCCCACCCAATATTGATATGATCTATAGGAAAAAGGGAGATTTCGTCCTGTCCTTAGATTATGGGTGAGCCCAACCCCTTTCCTAAAATTTCAGTATAAAAAAAGAAAATGAGAATGGAGATGAACAAGTGTACAAAGAATAGAGACCATAAAAAGAAATAATATTTTAAAAAATATCCTCAGTTTCATACCAAAGTTTTCTTCCGATGGGGTAATTTGTCGTTTTTGCACTCAGAAATTAACGAAATGCTATGTCTTTAGCTCTAGCTCATGATTGGTCCTGTTGAGGTGGGCCAAAGTTCAACTTTTATTTTAGAAGCTTTTGTGTATGAGTTGTGGGCATTTAAAAATTTTGTTGGATCAATTTGTAGCAAAAAAGGAAAATTGTTGGATCAATTTTGTCTCATAAGTATTAAAAAGGGATAAAATTGTTATTCCCATTAAAAAATTTTTGGGCTATCGACAACTTCTTTGCCAAACTTGTGGGGTTGAAATTTGAACCTTAAGCCCCTTTTGAAATTTCGATAAAAAAAAAAACCCCCTTTTTAATTTTTTTTTTTGTTACAAACCCCTTTTTAATTCCACGCACCCCAAATACGACTTGTTCAACTTTGGGCTCACAAGGATTTGTATCCGTGGTCCAATTTAAAACAAAATTGAGACTACCCTTTCAAGTTCCAATCAAGAGTCCTGACATTAGTGTCGACCAATTAAAACAAACTAGCTTTTTTAACATTAAAAATAAACTAAATTATACAAAATCTTCTTAAATTTTGGATCAGTTGTATATAATCTTCTTGATATTTTAAAGTTTAAATTTAAACCTCTGACCTTTTATTTTTTATTATTAATCTCATGCCGTTAACTGACCATTATCTTTTTCATGGAAATTATCACGTTAGATTAATAGATGACACGTGGAATCTTATATAAATTACTAAATTTATAAAAATCCCCTGAACTTTGATAAGCTATAAATAATCACCCAACATTTTAAAATTTCAATTTAACTCCCTTAAATTTTTTATTTACAATATTAAACACCATGTCATTACTCTTATCATTTTAATAAATTTATTAATATTTTTACTATTATTTGTCAATTAAAACAACTTTTTTTGTATGGCAAAAACTATAAGAATAATATTTGAAAAATATAAAAATAAACATTGAACCTCTGATTCAAGAAAAAAATAGGAAAAATCTCATATAAAGACAGCTGAATTACTCAAATTTTAATTTGAGTTACTGAACTTAGCAAATTATATATTAGGTTATGTGTCATAATTAGATATTTAAAATCTAAGTCAAATTACTTCTATATCCCTTAGTTATTAAAACAACAAAATTAAAAATATAACCCTATTATTTACTCTATCAATTAATTCCTTATGAAGTACTTTATGACAGAGTACCTTTTGTTTTCTGACTTTCTTTCAAACATTAATCTTGCATAATATTCTTTTTTTATACAATATTCGGTTTTATAGGAAAATAAGAATATATATAATTGAAAGAGGTGAATTTTTGTGTGCTATAATGTTTCACAAATAATCCCATCCGATAAACTGGTTAAGATCAACCAATAAGTTTTTTTAAAAAAAATTAAGCTTATAGCTATATAGTTTAACACTATAGCTATTTGAGGTAATTTATAATTTATTTATTATCTATTTCAATTAATTGGTAGCATAACCAAATACAGATTATATATTGAAGGAGTTAATTGATAGAGCAAATAATAAGGGGTTAAAGTGCAATTTTATTAAAAAAGTTTTTTCCGAGATGCGTTTAGCATAAATAAGTTTTGGAAGGGGAAAAAATACTAATAAAAAATTTAAAATGGTGAAAATTCACTAAAACTGTTAAATTTCATCAAACACCATTAGGGTTTTCTTCTTTTATAATTTAATAGCCGTTTGATCAAATTTAATGGTTTTGGTGAATTTGCATCCTTTTAAATTATTTATTAGTATTTTTTATCATTCCAAAACTTATTTATGTCAAATGCTCCTCGGGCAAAATTTTATTGGTAAAATTGCACCTTAACCCATAATATGATTATATTTTTAATCATGTTTTTTTAATAAAAGGATATGGAGGTAATTTGACCCAAATTTTAAATTTATGATCATGACACATAACTTGATATATAAATTGTTAAGTTGAGTGATCCAAATTAGAATTTGGGTAATTTAATCATTTTTATATAAGATTTTTCCAAAAAGAAAACATGTGTTAATAATAAAGAATTAATGAGGGTAAAAGTGTTATCCTTTAACACAAATGTAATATTTAAATTATCAATGTTCAATTACCTCAATAATATATTTAAGACATATGATGACATTTTTATACTATCAGTGTCAATGCCCAATTATCTCAAGAAAATAAGTAAATGTTATATAAATGATGACATTTTTATTTTTATATTTTTTTAAGTTTTATTCTTCTAATTTTTACCATACAAAAAAGCTATTTTAATGGACAAATCATAGTAAAAATCTTAAAAAAATTATTAACATGATAAAAGAAAAGACAATTGGTTTAATATTATAAATCAAAATTTTAAGGAAGTTAAATTTAAATTTTGAAATATCACGAGAGTTATTTGTAACTGATCAAAGTTTAGAGGGTTTATCTGTAATTTGTTAAAGTTTATAGGGGTTTTATGAAATTATTTATTTACATAGGATACCACGTGACATCCAAGGTATTAAAACTCGGACCGGGCATTGAACCGATCGGGGTACTGGGTTAAGGGTCAGTGGGTCAGACCGGGACCAAACCGGTGAGAAATTGAAAATTTTAGACTTATAGTATGAAATTCTAAAGGAAAAATTTAAATTTTTTTTTTTAAAATACCAACCCGGACCGGACCAGCCGGTCCGGTCCAGGTTCAATAAGCATGGTGACATCTATCAATCTAACGACAAGGTGCTAATAAAATAAATAAATAAAAGGTGGGGGGTTAAACCTAATATGCCAAGGCGTCATCTATAACTACCTCAAAAGTAAGGGATTTTATATAACATAGCTTTAAAAATATTTTAAAGTAGTTATCTAAATAATTTTTTGAGAAAATCAGGAAAAAGTTTATGTTTAAAAATTTTATTAGTGAAGAGAATTTAAATAAGAATACCAGAACTTTAGATATACAAAATGTGCAAAGGACGAACACCTTCAATATATACAAATATATCAGGTTACTCTCACTAATTATCAATGGACTCGGAACCATTTTTCTCAACAACCATCATCATCACCATCGATATATCGATATATATCTTTCATTCATAGTGCTAGCTATTTCGTGATTGGTTAATGTGTATTATCCATATATTCAGGGTCATTTTTATTGGTTATTTTAATTCAATTTTCCTTTATCCACAATAAATTCCAAGCATTAAACTTGTGTTTGTCTTAGTATTTAAAATTTGAAATTCAAAATCTAATACCCTCATTTAGGTTTTTCATATTAGTGGTAAACACAACTCCTATGCATCACACTAGAGTGATCGCTTTGTTATTAACAAAAGTAATTTTGGTGTGAATTTAGCATTGTACCTCTTAATTACTTCCCTGGTTTTTAACATAGCTATATGACCTATTTAGAAAGGTGATATTAATCCTAAATATAACTTCTATTTTTCATATTTGTTAATATTTTCCTAATTTACCCCCATTTATAGGAAGAGAGAAAATATGAAAATTAAGAAAGATGACTCCGGAGGTATAGAAAATATATGTCATATTAACTAACCCAATTAAATTTCTTAATCTTATTAAATTAGGTAAATAGGTCATATTGAGGACATGAGGGAGTAAATAAAAATTGACCCCGAACCATTTTCCCAACAACTATTATTGACGAAAGTAATTTTGGTGTGAATTTAGCATTGGACCTCTTAATTACTCTCTTGGTGCTTAATATAAGATCTATTTAGGCAATTGATATTAGTCCAAAATATAAAATTTTTTTTTTCTTTATATTTGTCAATATTTTCCTGATATATTTCTAGTAATGCTCTCTCAATAATAATAATAATAATAATAAAATAAGAGAATTAAAAAAAATGTTTAGAATATTTTTAAAAATACAAGTAAATACGACATATTAATGACAGGGGAAGAAAAAAAATCAAATAAGTAGAAGTATTTACATACATAAGGGCATTTCCTTAAAAAACACAAACAAAGTGACACACATTTCTACCCCCGAACTACATAGGCTTTGATCCCTCTAAAAGATACGTAGGCCCTAGATTTTCATCATACGTCAAATCCAGCTTTATAAATAAATATATTTTTCCTTATTTTTCTTGAAAACAGCACACGTTAAAAGAAAGGAAAATCCCTCTAAAATATATTGGAAATAGAGAAATCCCTATTCAGTGCATTGAAATTGAAAAATCTGGATCAGTCCAGTGTCAGTACGGATGAAACAGTGCGGGTGGCACCAAAAGACGATTTTGCCCTTTAGCCCTCATTCTCACCACTTCAGAAATAACAACACACGGTTCTTAAATTAATAACTCCAGATTCTTGATTAAAAATTGTAACCCCCTTCCACCATAGGCCGAGATTTAGTTCATAAACACGTAATTAATATAGAATTAAAGACCTTAGGTGATTTGGGACTTATACAAAATAAAATTTCCCAAAATCAGGGTTTACAAAAACCTTTTAAAAACCTGTTCACAAGGTCTCACATTCACATTCCAATTACAATATGGCCTGTACAGGTTGATTTCATTCATACATATCAGAGTACAGCATAAATTCCTGACACACTCGGGTTCCATTAACTCATAAAAGGATTTATACAAAGGCACAAAGCCCACATACTTTTCCCTTATCTTGGGGATTACATAAAACTATACAATCTATCACAATACATATACAATTGATCCAAAAATATCCAAATGATTTACATGATAACCAATAACCAAAGTATACTCCTAAACCAGAGCTTTAACCACTCTTCATCAGTCGCTTTCCCTTCGATCATTCTGCCTTGTCTAAAACATGGTTTTTGGGAGAGTGATATTCGAAGAAATCCCCGTAGTGTCAAATCAATCATAGTATGCACAACAATAAGGCATGAAAGCAGTCATTACACACACATCGCAACTACAACAGCAGTTACAGCGGTAAGGGCAAGTATGACTCATGTCACCCTTACGTTTGCTCACGCTGAATTGCTCACGCTGCATTGCATCACAACAATCCACACAATATATTTCACCACAGCTGAGATTCATATAAAGCATTTCATAATGCAAGCCACATAGGCAAGATACATACACACAGCCCACGGCTGGATTCACAAACTCCGCCCCACGGGTCGGATTCACAAAGATCCATGTCAATTACAATAGCACTACAACGGCCGAGCTAGAGATAACCAACATCAATCCCTAAACGGCTCACGCTTTCTTGCTCGCGCTATAATGGACCATGGTATACACAGTTCACAAACCCAATGACAAGTCATGCATACCAAAACATCATACACAACATGAGAGAAGAGTCACTACCTAAGTCCTTCCGTGCACGCTCTAGCACTGGTCGCTCCCGAGGAGGGAAAATTGTTGGAAATTGTGCCCTAAGGGCCAATCATTGTACTTTAAACATTATTATTTTAATGAAATTTCTCCATTCTGTTATCATATTATTTGCATGTTAACTGTGATAATTGTATCCTTGGATAATTCATAAAGATTGTCCTAAAATGTCCCTGGTCGGTCATCTATGCGGGAGCAGAGATGAAACAAGACCAGTATGACTTTGATAAGATATGGAGATACGAATCAAAGTCTTAGACACTTGTAAGAGTACAAGATGCTGGACCGACCCACTATGAGAAAGCTACATGGATCAAGTCATAAGCTTTTCTCATGTATAACCACGTCACAATGCCCTTAGACCTGAGGTCATCATGGATTCCTACATGAGAGTTGCTAAGCTTTGAACTAGTCAAAAGTCACTTTTGACCGGGTGATGATAAAGACTATGATCGGGCTTGGTGGTTTTTCATGTAGAGGAATATGAATGATCAAGATAGAATTTGTCCCTCACATTAGTAGAGAGATATTACTGGGCCCCTCGATGAGTGAGTCTGAGAAATGTATGGCCATACTATGATGAAAGGAGTTTCTGTCTCTGTTATCAGGCTACTCAAGAATCGAGAAAGTAATGGTCAGGAACAAGAGGATGACATTTTCCATGCCTTATCCTTGATCGATATATCGTGTGACAAAAGGGACGTGACATGGTTGTATGACAGGTTGCATCATGATAACGATCCTCATATGAATTGGGTAGTCGTAATGTCTTGCTAGAGGCCGCTTGCGACTTTTGGGTTAGTGTAGTTATTGGCCCACTGCCAACTTCATATGGACCTACAGGGTCGCACACAAGAATGGCCCAACACGAGATAATGTTTGATTTAGGGTGGATGAATTTTATATTTATATATATATATAATATAAAATTCATTAATAATATTATATAGATATATATATATTTTTTCGAAATATATATCTTATATATATATATTATATTATATTATTATATTTAATAATATTATATAGATATGTATATTTTTGAAATATATTATATATATATATATATATGTATATATATATTATATGATATTATTATATTGTGTTGGTTTTAAATTTAATTTATTAAGATATATTAAATTTAATAACTAACATGATAGAGATATAGTATCTCAGATTTAATTTATGAAGATAAATTCAATCTAATGGCTCTTTATTTAGATTAAATAAATAGGTTAAATTAAAACTGTTGGACAAATTTAATTTAAATTGAATTTATTTAATTAGCTCATCAAGATAATTAATTGTTAATTAATTTCTAAATTAATGATGATTAATTTTGAAATTTGAAAATAACCCTCATGGGTTATAAACTTGATAGAGCTTATAAACTCAGGGTACATTAGAATTGAGAGCCACAAGTTAAACCCTTGGAGACATTAGAGGCGCTAGCATGCAGTCTCGGTTGGAGAGCATTCGTGTGGATACCGGTAGAGGGAGCGGACCTGACGTGTTGACTCCTAGAGATCGTGAAAACTCTGAATCATCAAAAAGGTATGAATCCTTCCAACTTGGTTTAAACGCCGTTGATAGATCCTCGATTAGAATCAGTAAAACATTTTTTAATTCTTCCGCTGTGCTTACCGATCCTACAAAAATATCGTATCCTATAATTATAATCAGTGACGAAGAGTTATTTCCCTATTCTAATTCTCAATAGCTTCTTAAAACTTAATTGGTTATCATTATTGCTCTTTTAGTACTCAAGAATACCTCTAACAATAGCCCTAAAGGGTTGGAAGAACTATCCCAAAGATCCCCTTTTGAAAGCACAAAAACTGATTTTTCACTGTTGCACCTTGAGTGAAAATGGTCTCACTCGAGTGTTGGTACGGACACTCGAGTGATGGTACGGACAGCACCTCAAGTTCTAGAAAGTGAGGATAGAAAGTGTTTGCCTGAGAGCACAAGAACTTTCAAAGAAGAGGATCACTCGAGTGAAGAAAACCTCACTCAAGTGAGAACTTAACACTCGCAAGTGTTAAGGTGCACTCTTGAATTTTAAACTCGAGTGACAACCCGAGATGAGAGTTCATGATGTCAAATATACATTCACTCGAGTGAGAGGAGGCTCACTCGAGTGAGAACCCATAGCACTTGCAAGTGAGGCAACACTCTTGCCTCTCACGAGGAAGTGCAACATGAAAACTGAAGGCCAGAGGGGAAAATATACTAATGCACTCGATTGATCCCACCCTCAATAGAGTGATGTTCTTCCCTCACTCGAGTGAACTCACTCTCACTTGAGTGATTTTATCGGAAACCATAAAACGCAGGAAAACTGACCACATTCCCTAATACTTGCCCAATTGATCCAAATGAACCCAAATATCAAACCAAAGTTACTCCCACACAAAAAGACCCAAGGAATTTAATGGAATCATTAGAATTATCCAAATCCTACTCCATTATCATGCTTTGGTTTTGGGCAACATAATCATCTAAATTCCAAAATCATACAAACATACCATTTCAATTCCAAATCAATCTATCTATCCAAAACTCATACCAACGTACCCTTACTATACCAAAAACATGCTAAAAGCCCAATGACTCTCATTTTCGGATTAAAGGTCACAATTTCCAGAAATTTCAAACTAACCCATTTGGCATAATACTTAGATAGATAGATTGGTTTCACTTACCTCTTTGACTTTGCCAAAGAGATATCTTGATTCTCTTACTCCCAACTTTCCTTGTGGTCACAAATCAACACCAATGGCCAAACTAAAAACACCAACATGAAGCTCTCAACTTAAGGAATAACATTAAAGAAGAGAACTTAAGCAATGGAGGCCATTTACTTTCCCAAATCACAAGCTTTTTCTTTCTCTTTCTTGCCCAACAATGGCGCTAGAAATGGAAGAAGAGAAGAGAAAGATGGAGTGTGTTGGAGGATGGAAAAAAAACAATAATGATGCTACTCCCTCCATGCTGCCAACCGACCAAGAAAGGAGAGGGAGGAGAAAGAAATATTATAAAACTCAATTTGACTTTTCTCACTCTTCCTTCACACCAACCCTTGCCACATGTCACACTACCATTAGCTCTCATAAAGGTAAACACCCAATTAGCCATTTAATCCCTCCATTAGCCATTTTAATTACACATCTCATTTTCTCTTAGCTAGTAATTAATTTCCCCATTAATTATCAATTAATTAACCGATAATTCCATTCTTCCAATTCTTCACTAATTATGATATATGAATTAATATTGCAATAAATCACATGATTATTCCAATTAAACGCATAATTATTCATAATAATCATGATTAACCCATAATCAAAAATTGGGATATTACAACAACCACCCTTTCTTATTTCACAACTTCTTAATTTAAGTTTCAAGGACAATAACAACACCTCTTTTTTTATTAACAACAAGCGCTCTTAATTAACAACTCCGAATTCTTGATTAACAACTCCATATTCTTGATTAACAACTCCAGTTTCATCTTTTTACTTTCACAACAACAACACCGGTCTTGTTATTAACAACACCATATTCTACATTAACAACTCCTATTTCTTATTTCACAACTTCGTAATTTAAGTTTCAAGGCTAATAACAACACCTCTTTCTTTATTAACAACACCGTATTTTACATTAACAACACTATATTTTTGAGATGTGAATATGTAGAACAATAAAGCAGAGTTGTTAATAACAAGACTGGTGTTGTTATTGTGAAAAAAAAGATGAAACTGGAGTTGTTAATCAAGAATACGGAGTTCTTAATCAAGAATCCAGAGTCGTTAATTAAGAACTGCATGTTGTTATTTCTGAAGTGGCGAGAATGAGAGCTAAAGGGCAAAATCGTCTGTTGGCCCCGCTTGCACTGTTCATCTGTACTGATACTGGACTGATCCGGATTTTTCAATTTCAATGCACTGAATAGGGATTTCCCTATTTCCAATGTATTTTAGAGGGATTTTCCCTTAAAAGAATGGGAAGCGAAAGATGAGGAGATTTATGCATACCTTTTATCCTTTCAAGCCACACACACAAGAAGGCAACATATTATTAGAACCTCCATGCCAACAATATAGCCCAAAATATGAAAGAGGCCAACACATACCATTCATCCTCACACTTTTTAGCCACCTTGCCTCCATTTTTCTCCCAAAATTCTTGTGTGTCTTTGCTCTCCTAATTTTTTTGTATGTCTTGATTCAACCCCTGCTCCCCTATTTATAGTATAAAGGTAGGGTTTTCTTCATAAATGCTCCTTCTTTTTTTGAATTTTTAGTTTTTTTAATTTTTTTGTATTTTATGTTAATAAAACTTCCTAACTTGATCTAATCACCATCAATGGAGACTTTTTTTTTATTTTTGTTTATTATTATTATTTTTTATTTTCTATCAATAAAACTTCCTAACTTGACCTAATCACCATCAATGAGAGATTTTTTTTATTTTTCCCACAAGTAATTTCCTAGTTTAAACTTATCAACATAAATGAGAGATTTTTTTATTTTTTATTTTCTTTTTTTTCATTTTCTTATAATCATTACCAGTAATTTCCCAATTTAAACCTATGAATGAGAGATTATTTTTTTTATATTTTAATTTCTATTTTTTCCTCCACAATGACTTCACACTAAATTTCCTAATCCGAATATCAAATAACATCAATGAGATGAATTATTTTGAAATTTGTTTCCATTTACTACAAACCCCAAGTTCAAGACAATCACCATTAATGATGATCATTTTTCACATTTCAAACAATCTTTACCACAAAACCCTAAGTTCAAGACAATCAGCATTAATAATGATCATTTTTCAAATTTCAAACAATCCAATTACCATTAATGTCATTTGCTTATTAATTTAAATGTGTCAGGATTAAGGAAGATTTTTTCTTTTTGAGTTGGGCTCGAACAAAATAGGGTGTTTACAAGCCACATATTATTTTCCCTCATTTTCTTAACAAATTTTCAGCCAAGTATTAAACAACCAAAGGAAGAGAAATTTTAAAACATTTCACTCTCCCTCTCTCTCCCCTTTAAAAAGATGGCCAAGAGCAAGCAAGAAAGAGAAAGTGAAGAGCAAGAACAAGAACAAGAACAAGGTAAGCTCTTCTAGGGATTTTTACCTTGTAAATCACTTCATTAGCTCAAATGATCTTCATGAAACTTGTTCTCCTCTCTAAGGGCTACATTTCCATGGTTTTCATTTTTGAAAAGGAGGTGTTAAGTCTTATAGCAAGAGCCAAAATTGGAGAATCAAGAAAAGAGCTCAAGAAAGAGCAAGAGGTGAGCAAGAGCTTCCTTTTGACATATATATTGAGTTGTTTGGCTGAATTTTTGGGACTTTTCTTTGCTGCCCTATTTTCAGTCATTTAGGGTTTCATAAGTCTTTGGTCATATACATGTGGATATATGATGTTTGGGAAGCATATGAGCGTAGTTTAGTGAATAAATTGTGAATTGGTGATTTGTTGTCTTGAACCCTGATTTTTTGTCAGAACAAGACATGAAGAAGGAGAATGATTTTTATATTTTTGAGGTCTCCAATGAATTCCTTGAGTAGGAATAACTTGTTGGTATAATTTTAGAAAGAATGGATTTGAAATCCAAAAATTAGAATAATGCTGCCAATTAGGGTTTCTTGTGTGGCAGTCCAAATTGGTTGTGTTTTTAGGTAGTAGAATGTTGTCCAATGGCCATGATATTTTTCATAATAAAAGTAGACTTGTCAAGATTTAATTTGATAGGTCATTTACGACATTTGGATCAGTACACTAGGAATTATGAATTATTGAATTTAGGCCTTGAATCTTGAATGAATTCTGTGGCAATGAGGTTTTAGTCATAGTTCTAGAATTTTGTGGCTATAATTGGCTCTTAGTAATATTTTTATTATAAAATAGACTCAAAGAGTTTTGAATAGGAATTTGAACTGTCCTATTTGGAGTTCTATAGAATTAGTTATGAATTTTCAAAATTTGGTCAAAATGCTGGCAGCTTTAGCTACCATGCGAATTTAAGAAAGAAAGGGTAATGTAATTAGTATGAACTACAAGGGTGAAAGTAAGTATATGGGACTGATGTAGCCCATTAAGAATTCATTTATGTTAGATCCCATATGTTTTGATGATAACAAAAGTTGGATCAATGATATAAAATGATTTGATAACAAACAAATGAATTTTGAACAAAGTAACATAGTTTGGGACAGGGTTAGGGTTGGGAAAATCCCAACCCGTGAAAGTGCAGGCTGCACAGGCCGCCACCGCATAGGCCTCGGGCTTATGTGGGCCAGCCCACGGGGTGGCCCGCAAAAAAATTTTTTTTTACATATAATAATTTCACAATATTTATAAGTTGTCCACTCCTATCTTGACACTTCCTAATTCAAAGAGAAAAAATCTTAGCCTCTTCCCTTCTTTTTTAAACAAAATTATTATATTTTGGTTGTTTGAGGATGGGTTTATATTTAGCTTATAAACTTTGACAAATTTAATAACTTTATCTCTTAAATTGTGAATTATGTCTTTAAATTTTTATAAGAGGAATGATTGATACTAAAAAAGTAAATTTAATAATTCATATATGTATATCTCGTATTTTCGACTACCTTTAAAAAATAGGATCCTTTTTTTTTGAAAAAAATATGCAGGCCCGCAGGCTGGCCCGCAACCCGCACACTGCGGGTTAGGGTTGACAAAATGCCAACCCGCAGAAGTACGAGTCACACGAGCCCGACCAGCATGGCCCGTGGGTTGGTGCGGGCTGGCCCGTTTTCCCAGCAAGCCCGAGTAGCCACTTAGGTAAGAAAAGCCATTACTCGAGTACCCACTCGAGTAACCAAGGAAAATTTCATCCAGTGAAGCACTGCCAAAATTTGGACAACGTTACTCAAGGGTGTACTCGAGTAATCTGCAAAGTTATATAGACCATTACTTGAATAGCCACTCAAGTAACATGAAGTACAAAGGCATCACTCGAGTAACAAGGTCAAAAATCTTCCAGTAGCTCTCAGCCAAGAAATGCAACACTTTACTAGAGTGGCCACTTGAGTAACCAGGTGACAAAAAGGATTTACTCAAGGGACCACCCGAGTAATCTGTAGAGTTATTTAAGGCATTACTCGAGTAATCAAAAAGCAAACTCTCGGCCAAGAATTTGATGCAATTACTCTTGGGATTAATCAAGTAATATGCCATGTTATTTGAAATCCACTCGAGGGACCACTCAAGTAAGATGTGAAGAAAATTGAAGGCCACTCAAGTAACCATATTACCACAGTCAGTACCCGAGTAACTAGTGAAGATAAAGACAAGGCCACTCGAGTAATTAGGTATTTTCAAGGTTTGGGATATATCTCACTCAATGTCTTACCCGAGTAATATCTCATGTAATCTCATGTAAGATGTTGAATTGCTAACTGCCAAATTTTTGAAAGATTTACCCGAGGCACCACTCGAGTAACAAACTTGATCACTCAAGTAGCCCCTTGAGTAAGTAGTCCAGAAATTACGTTTTTGATCGAATGTTTATTAAATTGTTATCTATATGATTAACTCTTCATTGCATTAGTATCCTAAGTACATTTGCAGAGAAACAATAAAGAGATCATGCAAGAAGAGCAAACTCAAATAAAAAATTTGAGATCTCACCTACCGCTACCTACCGCAAACGGATAGTTTTCAAAATTTGAAGAATATTCAACCGTTGTTGCGTGACTCTAACGGACATGTTTGAATTGCTTCCAACAGACATTACAAATCATCTATATATATGGAGCATTCAAAGAAAAGAAAATAAGTCACAAGAACTGAGAATACACTGATCAACAAACTCTTAGTGCTTTGTTTTCTTATACTCATTCATTGTACTTCAGTGATTATATATTTGCTCTGTGAGAGAGTTTTTCATTACAAACTCAATATTTGTTATTGAGACAACTTAAGGTTGTGGAACCTTGAGTTGGGGATTTGAGTACAACGTGTAAGGGGGAGCAAGTATCCAAGTGAAGGAACTTGTTATGTATTGAGGTGCCAAGAACCCATTGAATCTTGGAGAATATAGTGAAACTCTCAGAGATGCTCTGAGGATTGGACGTAGGTCAAAGTAGTTATGGCCGAACCAATATAATTCCCGGTGTACACTTCGGTGATATTTCTCTTTACTCTTAACTGCCTTAAATATTCAATCAATTTGCTTATACGCAACGAAATTTTTGGTATCACCCAATTCACCCACCCCCTCCCCCCTCTTGGGTGAAACGCTTACACTAACAATTTATCATGGAACTAATTATATGATTATATATATCTAGGGCCATGAGAAGTCAAGAAAGAAGAAGAATGGAAGAATTTCCAAGAAGCTACAATTGTTAGAAGAAAAGGAGACAAGAAGAAGGATATTAGTCCACAAGGTAGTGAACTTACTTAACTTGCATGGATTTGATGTGTATGTTGTGCATTGATGTGTGGTATTGCTTTGCTTGATTATGTGAAGCATGTATGAATGAATGAAGCTCTATTTCTATTTATACTGTGGCCATAGGTATGTTGCACGAAACATTGAGCATGCAGAAATGTCATTATGTGAATATGAGCCTATGTAAGGCAAGCATACCATGCACTAGTATTCATCTTGCATGGATTGTTAGTACTGTTTGCTACTGAGATTCTCTCGAATCTCACCTTCCCCCACCAACCATATAGGTCCATGTGTACAAGACAGAAGGAATGCTTGAAGATGAACTAGAAGGAAAGAAGATGAAGAATTGAAGAAGAAAGAATATTTATTTTACTGTGAGTAAATTATTTACACTCGATAAAGAATTGAATGAATACGTGAGTTAGAATTTAAGCTATAATCAGGATCGCTGAATCTAAGAATAAGAATTGAGAAATAGAACTAACTCTGATATATGAATTTGGTAAGAATAATGGATAATAGTCATGAATGATTAATCAACCCCTGAGGAATTAAAGAATAATACTTTCAATATGTAATTAAAGGGGTTTTAAGACGGGTCTTACACGATGGCTCGATAATGCACGAAACCCTATTTGTATAAATGTCTGAAAATTGAACTCCATTTGTCTACTTCCATTTCAACTTTTCAAAGTTAACTTCTGTTTCAACAAAACATCCTGGACAAACGCAAGAAAACTTTTGATTTATCATCTAGCAAAAAAACCAAAAGATGAACTCCCTCCACCAACAAGCATTGAAGGTCTCTTCCACACAATCTATGAGCTCCATCAGATGGTCTAGGTTTACATGCAAGAGTAAGGATGCATGGACCAGTGCTTGAAGGAGCTTACCTCTCTTATTCGCTCTTTGAACAAGAAGGTGGACAAGTTACTAGAGAAAGAAGAATCTGATGATATATCATATTCTTAAAACATGTCCGTAACTTTTTATTTTTAGTTTGTTTATTTACTTCATCTTCATCTCTTTTTGATTGACAAAAAGCGGTTGCATAATCAACCACCAAAATTTAAAAGAAATAGGTATATACACTATGGTTATTAAGTAACAACCATCACTTATTAGAATACCATACAAATACATAACAGTTGTACTTTGCAACCATCATTTATTGTCTCACAAGAATGATAGTTCTTACAGTAAAACCATTATTAAATGTTATATGAATAAATAAATGATTTGTCTTCCAACTTCATATCAGCAAAACAACATAACGATTTCTCTTAAATAACTGTCAACTAAATAGTCCAAACATTTCCCCTTCCCCATGCTCATGATGAGAATATGATGAAGACATTTGTCATAAAGCCTTAGGGTCTACAATCAACAATTACATCTAAGTAATGCAATATAGAACAATTTAGGTTGTTTCACTTTAAGGAGCCTTTATTTGAAATCCTAAGCTAGACTAAATGCCATTAAACATGCAATTATCTATGGAAAATAGGGAATTTGAATTTTAATCTATAAACTAAAATGCAAGAATGTTAAATGACCTAAACTACTATATTTTTGGTATTTTTAGATATGATGAAATGGAAATAGGAATGGAAGAAGTGAATCTCTTGAAAATAGCTTGTAATGGCAATTATAGTTCAACAAATGAATATATGAGTTCAATTTGCTATCTTAGTTAAAAAATGCCAAAAAAACCGTTTGATCTAGCTTGAGTTAGATTGATTAGACAATTCCATACCAGGGCTGTCTAACCCCTCAAACCAAAACTCAATGCAAAACGCTAGAATTTGCAAACAAAGTCACTCAAAATACCAAACCTCAAACACCATTGAGTCTAGTGCATTAACCAATGATTATTCCTAAAACTAAAAAATAATCACTTCATTAAAATCCACTTTGTATGCAATTTATGAAGTCACTAGGTTTTTTAAAGTACCAAACCTCATCAACTGATAAGTCTAGTGCTGAAAGACAGGAACCCCTACTCTTAAGATGCTATTAAGCTCTTAGTGTGTAATTATGAATCAATTAATGCAATTGGTTCTAATGCAATTCAAAATCAACTCATTATATGGCGCCGTTGCCGGGGAACCTTACTTGTTGAGGTTCTTTAGCAATCTTTTGGGCCCAAAAATATTTTGTGCTTCTGTTATTGTGAGTGTTGCTGATATTTTGCTGCTGTTATGCTCATTTTTCTATGCTGAATTGACTCTTTCAATATGTGGTAGCTGCTGGTTGCTTGATTGTGTGATTTAACTCTTCACCATTGAGGCAGCTGTTTGTGAATTTCCATTTGGATTCTGTGTTCATAATTGCTTCTATCATTGGTCAGTAGATTGCTCTTTCGTTTGGGGGTCGGGTAGTGTGTTGTATGACTAGGAGTCAACCAACACCATTACTTCCTCTAAGTGAAGATATTAACAAAACTGTTAGGCAACTTAAGAAACTCAAATCCCTTGAGCCTAATCATTCACCTCTAGTTGAAGAAAGTAGTTCCCAAGGTCATAAGCACATCAGCAATAATTTGGATAGAACTAGTGGAACATACTTAGATAGGCATTTCATAATGGATCATGTTGATCAACCTAATAATGAGGGGCACAATGATGATATACCTGGGAATAATGGTGAAAGGAAGACTATAAAAGACCTTACCTCTACTTCTGAAAATGTGGATCAGTCACGTATATATCCTGAATTTAACATTAACTTTGAGTTGAAAAGTCCTTTGCTGAGCAGGTTACCCAGATTTACTGGTCTAGCAGGGGAAGATCCTCAAAAGCATCTCAGGGAATTAAGGCTGGTCTGTTCTTCCATGAAACCAGTGGGTGTGGATATGGATGAAGTGCTTCGACAAGTCTTCCATTTTACATTGGAAGGCAGGGCTAAAGAATGGTTCATGATGCTGTCTCATCATTCTGTTGCTGCTCTAGCTACATGGACTAATCTACAAGCAGCCTTTCTAGAAAAATATTTCCCTGCCTCCAAGATCACTTCATTGACTAAGGAGATTTTTGGAGCAAAACAAGCTGTACAAGAAACTTTTTCTGAATACTGGATCAGATTTCAGGAGCTCCTCTCTAAGTGCCCAAATCACCAAATACCAGAAGCAAGATTGGTACTTTACTTTCATAGTGGTTTATTACCTCAAGATCGAAAATATTTGGACTCTTCAGCTGGGGTTACAATTCAGTTACTCACCCCTGCTGAAGCTTGGGAACTCATTGAGAGAATTGCAAACAATGATCAACAATTTGAGGGATTAGATGCACGGCAAGTTCATGAACTTTCTGCATCTAACAGAAATAATAGAACCGCTGATCCAGTAGCTGTGCAACTTGCTGCCATGAATGCAAATCTCACTAAATTGTGTCAGCTTGGTAATCTTAATATGCAAGGTCAGTCAGCCCCATCTCAAGCTTTGGTGGCTGCAAGTTGTGAAATATGTCAATCTCCAATGCATATTACTACAAACTGCCCTCATGATAATCAGACTGTTGCAGCCATGTTTCAAGGACGTCAGGGGCAGAATTCTAGACCTTGGAACCCATATTCCAATACCTACAATGAAGGGTCTCGAGCACACCCAAATTTCAGTTGGAAAAATAATGATTATAAGGAGTTCCAGAATCAGTTTCAAGTCAGCCAGCCAAGCATTAATCAGGGGCAATCTGTTGGGAATCAAGGTGTTTCTAATAGAGCCATTGTTCCTACTGAAACGAGTGCCTCTAAGGATGATATAGCTCAGCTGATTAAGAGCATGAATAATCTCTCACAATCACTCACTTCTAAGCTTGATGAGGAGCGAGCTCACACCAACTCTAAGCTTGCTGCTATGGAAAAACGGATGGAGCAATGGGAGATTAAAAGCAATAATATTTCTGGTTTTGTGACTCAATTATCCGATAGCTTGAATGATCTCCAAGCTCAAAGTGGTGGCAAATTACCTTCTAACACAGTGATTAATCCCAAATCACTTAATGCTATTCACTTGAGGAGTGGAAAACGGGTAGAAGTCAGCAGGAAAAAAATCGATACAGCTGAAGATCTGATTACTACACCTCCTGCATCTCTTCAATCTGAGTGTTCCAACTCTGGGAGTGACAAGGAAATGAAATTAAATGAGAAGAATACAGTTTCAGCTGAGCTTCCAGAGGAGCATGACACACTAGATCAAGTGATTACTCATACAACAGTGCAGAATGACATCTCTGCTGGTCCAGAACTTACTAAGGCTGATATGGGAAATTTACCATTTCCAAAAGCCTTCTTACTTGGTCCAAAAAAAGAAGCAGAGAACCAGAATCAGGATATAGTCAACTTTTTCAGAAAAATCGAAGTAAATGTTCCTCTTTTGGAATGGGTGCAACGTATGCCAGAGTATGCTAAATACTTGAAAGATTGTTGTACACATAAGAGGAAATTTAAACCTAATGAAGTGGTACAAGTTGGGGCTAATGTTTCAGCCTTGTTTAAAGCTCAAGAGTTACCAATTAAATGCCAAGATCCAGGTGCTTTCTCAATTCCTTGTACTATTGGTAAGCTTCCTATTGCTAAGGCCTTGTTAGATTTAGGTGCTGCCATCAATGTTATGCCCACTTCAGTTTATGATGCTTTAGGAATCAATATGCTCAAACCTACTAATATGCAAATTCAACTAGCTGATAAATCTGTGAGGAGACCTAAAGGAATTTTAGAGGATATTTTGGTGCAAGTTCAGGATATAGTGTTCCCTGCAGATTTTTACGTTTTGGATATGACAAGTGATGTCCTTTGTGATAGTACATTGATTTTAGGACGTCCGTTTTTGAGAACTGCTGAAACAATGATTTCCATGAAAGAGGGTATTATTACCATGGAATTTGCTGGGCATAAAATTCAGTTTAATATCTATGAAGTCATGAAGCATCCACATGAAGATTACTCTCTTTTGGGAGTCAATTTGTTAGATTTATCAGTCGATCCAGATTATATTTCCTCTTCTGATTTTGAGCTGGATAAAATCCTTGAAGATTCTGGTATTTCTAACTTGCCTTTTTCTACTACTTCTGAATATGATTCCTCACATGGCAGCCTTCTTTTATCTGATTCTGAAATTGATACTTGGCTGGCTTCGTGTTGTGACAACTCTTCTAGCTCCTCTGGTGTTCCCAATGCTGATAGTCAAAATTCTGATGTTATTTTCAATCAAAATTGTCATTACTGTGCTCACGATTCAAATCAGTCCATCATTTTGGGCTGTACTAAGCATGGACTTATTGATCTATATGTTATGGACACATATTCACAACATAGTTGTGACCAAGACTCAGCTACCGCTTCTATGGCCTCACAGCTCCTGCCTTCATTTTCAGATCTCAGCTACAGTATCTCTGAAATGTTGCATTCTTCCCCACCTCACAGTACTGTTGAAATTGATGTTCTTGAGGTTGAAACATCTGCAGCACTACAAGAGCTGTTACATAATATCTGCATTCTACCACTTTGCAAATCGCTGCTGTTGCATTCTGATTTTGCAGTATTTTCTGGTGTTTCTCCATGTTCTGCAACCTCTATACGCAGTGTTTGTGCTAACTCAGTTCTAAAGTCTGATGCTACTACTTTAAATGGGTTAGAGATCCATGATTTGATTCCCTCTATCGTACAACCACCCAAATTGGATCTCAAACCTTTACCTACTACTTTGAAGTATGCTTTTCTTGGTGATGATGACACACTACCTGTCATTATCTCCAACTCATTGACAGAAATCCAAGAATTTCAGTTGCTGAATGTTCTAAAAAAATACAAGAGTGCTCTTGGGTGGACTTTGGCAGACATTCCTGGTCTTAATGCTTCTGTTTGTACACACAGAATTCTGCTTAAAGAGGATGCCAAACCCATTCGGCAACCTCAACGCCGATTAAATCCTCTCATATTAGATGTGGTTAAAAAGGAAGTTACCAAACTACTCAGTGCTGGCATCATTTATCCCATCTCTGATAGTGAATGGGTTAGCCCAGTACAAGTTGTTCCTAAGAAGAGTGGTATTACAGTCATTCGCAATGAGAAGAATGAACTCATTCCAACAAGAATTCAAAATTCATGGCGAGTTTGTATTGATTATCGCCGACTTAATGATTCTACTCGGAAAGATCATTTTCCACTTCCATTCATTGATCAAATGTTGGAACGTTTGGCTGGGAAATCTCACTATTGTTTTTTGGATGGCTTCTCTGGTTATTTCCAAGTCCCTATAGCACCTGAGGATCAAGAGAAGACAACGTTTACTTGTCCATTTGGGACATTTGCCTACCGCAGAATGCCTTTCGGGTTATGCAACGCTCCAGGCACTTTTCAACGTTGTATGCTCTCTATATTTAGTGATTTGCTTGAGCATGGCATTGAAGTCTTTATGGACGACTTCACCCTCTATGGTGATAGTTTTGAGGAATGTTTGACTAATTTGGAGAGTGCTTTAGCACGATGTGTTGAGAAGCAATTAGTCTTGAACTTTGAAAAATGCCATTTCATGGTTGCGCAAGGTATAGTCCTTGGTCATTTAATTTCTCATAAGGGCATTGAGGTTGACAAATCCAAAATTGAGGTTATTGCTTCTCTCCCTTTTCCATCTACCGTCAAAGAGTTAAGATCCTTTTTAGGACATGCTGGGTTTTATAGGAGGTTTATTCAAAATTTCAGCACTCTTGCTTTGCCACTTTCGAAGTTGTTACAAAAAGATGTTGATTTCAAGTTTGATGCAGCATGTCAAGCCTCTTTTAATGCTATTAAGGCCAGATTGACTTCACCACCTATACTAGTTGCGCCTAGCTGGAATCTACCCTTTGAATTGTGTTGTGATGCTTCTAATGGTGCAGTGGGTGCTGTCTTGGGTCAGCGGCATGACAAGCTGGCTTGTGTCATTGCCTATGCCTCTAAAACATTGGACAAGGCACAAGTTAATTACACTACAACAGAGAAGGAATTATATGCCATTGTCTTTGCTTTGGATAAATTCAGACCTTACTTATTGCATTCTAAAGTGGTGATATTCACTGATCATAGTGCTATTAAGTACTTGACTAGCAAAGTGCATACCAAACCAAGACTCTTACGCTGGATTCTGCTGATTCAGGAATTTGATACCGACATTAAAGATAAGGTTGGAGCTGAAAATGTTGTTGCTGATCACTTGAGTCGTTTGCCTCAGCATACTACTGGTGTTACTGATTCTACCACTACTTGTGATAGTTTCAGGGACTGTTCTGTTTCCAGCATTGATATTTTAGTTCCTTGGTATTGCCACATTGCTAATTATTTAGCCACGGGGTTGATTCCACCTTCTTTGTCCAAATTTCTGTCTAATAAAATCAAGGCTGATTCTAAACATTATATCTGGGATCCTCCACTTCTATGGAAGATATGTAGTGACCAAGTGATTCGACGATGTGTTCCTCAAGCTGAAATCAATGCTATTTTGACCAGCTGCCATTCTTTCACTTGTGGTGGTCATTTCAGCCCTAACAAGACAGCTAGGAAAATTTTAGAAGCTGGCTTCTATTGGCCTACTATCTTCAAGGATTCTCATGCACATTGCAGCACTTGTGATCGCTGCCAAAGATTTGGGAGTCTGGGTAAGAAGCATGAAATGCCTCAGCATCCTATGCTTTTCTGTGAAGTGTTTGAGGTATGGGGTATTGATTTTATGGGACCCTTTCCTTCTTCTTCTGGGTATATCTTTATTTTGCTTGCTGTGGATTACTTATCACGGTGGGTGGAGGCTATTGCTACCAAGAAGAATGATGCTTCCACAGTTACTCGATTCATGAAGTCTCATATCTTCTCTCGGTTTGGGGTCCCTAGAGCTATTGTGAGTGATAATGGCACTCATTTTTGCAACAAGTTGCTTGAAGGGTTGCTTTCTAAACATGGTGTGCAACACAAGGTGGCTACACCTTATCACCCACAGACCAACGGTCAGGCTGAAAATTGCAACAGGGAAATAAAGAGGATTTTAGAAAAAATAGTATCTCCTAATAGGAAGGATTGGAGCACTCGTTTGAATGATGCCTTGTGGGCCTACCGTACAGCCTTCAAGACCCCCTTAGGCATGTCTCCTTATCGGATGGTCTATGGTAAAGGTTGTCACTTACCGGTTGAAATTGAGCATCGTTCCTATTGGGCTGTTAAGGCATGTAATCTAGATATTGTTGCAGCAGGTGATGAACGTCTACTACAGCTCCAAGAACTTGATGAATTGCGTATGGAGGCCTATGAAAATTCTCGTTTGTATAAGGAGCATACTAAGGCCATTCATGACAAACATATCTTGCGCAAACACTTTCAAGTGGGTGATCAAGTTCTTAAATACAAGGCAAGATACTCCTTTGGGCCTGGTAAACTTAAGACTAGATGGGATGGTCCCTATGAAATCCTCAAGGTTCACAACTTTGGCATGGTTAAGTTGTTTGATCCAAGCAACGGTCACACTTTTAAAGTGAACGGTCACCTACTCAAGCTTTATTCTAGTCCAGCTGCTCCTCCTTAGCCCCCGGTAGTCCCTTTCCCTCACTTACATTTTCTGTTTTGTTTTGCTTCATTTCCTTGTGATTTTGCTTATTTGACATAAGTGTGGGGGAGGGACCGCACCAGTAGCTATAGGTAGTTCTTTGTTTTCAACTTCCTCGTCTTGCTATTATTGTATGCGATTATTGAATTTAGATGCAGATTCCCTTTGCTTGCTGGCTGGACACTTTTCACACAAGTGGTTCACTTTGCATGTGTTGTGTTGTACCCTTCTGTTATGCTCTGCTTCTTCATGTTTCTGCCTTGCCTTTTATTTGTTTGCATTAGGGACAATGCAATCCTTAAGTGTGGGGGTGGGGCTGTGATATATATGTGGTTCTGTATGTCATGTTTTGTAACTTGTTAATTACCTTGCAAGTAGTATTTTGGAAGCCTGGGTAGTTTTAAGTGTGCTGTTTTCTTCTAACAAATCTAGGAATGATAGACATATGAGTACATGAGTGTTTGAGGGAATGTATTGAACGAATCTGTTTCAAGGGATACAAACCATGTGAACTTGGGAAACTGACAGTACTGAATTTAGTAATATATATGGTTTAGTCATTGTGGGTTAAAGCAAGAGAATTAGCCCACATGGAAGCATATTTGAGCTTGTTCGATTCATTAAATTTTGTGTGCATACTCTCTAGTTCTATAACTCTCTAGAACTTGTCCTAGCTCTTAGTTGAAGCCGATGTGCACATGAGGTTACATGTATATGATTGAGGCACTCATTTCACACCCACATGACCTAAACACAAGCCACTTACACCTCTTATCCCTTGCTAACCCAATTGAGCCCAGCATTTTCGTTTCTCATTCCTTCTATACAGTTTTGAATAAGTATGCAAACTGTGTCATGATGCTGTGTTTATAGCTGCACATGATTAAAAAAAAAAAAAAAAAAGAAGAAGAGCTGAAAAAAAAGAAAATAACATGCTCTCAAAAGAATGTTCAGAAGTCAATATTAAGGGAGCAAGAAAAAAAAAACAAACAAACGAAAAAGAGAAAAAGAAAAAAAAAGAGAGTGGCATGTATGAATAAACACATGTGCTAATGAATTCCATCATGCATACTTGTTTGGGCTGTATAGATTGACATTCCATATATCCCATTTTAGCCTTACCAACATTACAACCTTAATAAAGTCCTCTTGATGCATAGAAACTTGTGTGCATATGGTGGAAATGATAGAGCTTTGACAAGCCTATGGTAGAGCATAGACTAGAAGAGAGGAGTGAAATCATTACCCTATAGTGGGAGAGAGAGCTAAACACTTAACCCCGAGAGTCTCTTGAATTCTCTTTGCAATGGCTGAATCATATATATAGAGCTGGATTTGTGCTGGGTAGTGGGATTGTTTGCATGGGGAATTGAACTTGAGATAGAGAAGGGAGATACATAACCAAGGGCATGAATAAAATTCATATGTGTAGAATTGCCAGAATAAGTAAGAAGGATGGAATGCTTGATTTTGTCCAGGAGTGCAAAATGCTAAGTGTGGGGGAATTGATAAGTCCCAATTTTACCACATATTTTCATAAGCTTTTCGGGAGGTTTTAGTGATAATAGTGTGCTTGAAATGCATTTATAATGAAGAATTGTGACTAATATTGATTTTATGAAATGAGTGATTAAGAATAGCCCAATTGATATATTTTGTAATTTCTTGTAAGTAGTGGTAAAAGGAAGAATGATATTACATTGGTTTGAATTATCTTGTAGGGAGCTTGGTGGAAAGTGGAGCAAGAAGGAGTTGGAAAATAGAAAGAAGGACTGAACAGTAAGCTTGGAAACTTTGCAAGTGAAAAGGAGGAAGGACTAAAGTGCAGAAGGGAGAAAACCTTTTCAGCAAAATGATAATTTTTTTCCAGTACAGAATATGTCCACTCGCTGTGACGGGGAGCTCGGGGGAAATCGAAGAAAAGAAAAAAAAGATTAGTCTGGGGTGGAGCGAGGCGTTGTGTGCAGGGGATCGGGGACGGAGAAAAGCAGAAAAAGGGAAAAACGGAGAGAACTCCCAGATCCGGATCTCCAATTCTGATCACCATTAATAGCCATTTTCTGATTCTCCAATTTTCTTCGATAAAGCTACCATGACAGAAGCTCAGCGGAGGATCAATGGCGTCATTCCATCAACATGAATAGCTAATCTCTGTGATTCTTCCTAGGAGTAATGCTGAACCCGAATCCATGTGCTGAAATCAGAGCTTACTCAGATTTGTTATTCCTAATCGATTCTGTTGTTTTGAGATTATACGAGTTGTGTAGTTTTGGAGCAGAATTGATTTCGAAATTCATTACTGTAGTGTGTCGAATCATGCCTGGAATTAACTGTTCTGAATTAATTTGCATAAATTCAGTCAATGATTGTATCCTCTGAATTCGGTAGATTTAATCACATTAACTGATTCGAGTTGCATCAGTGAATTAGACAATCTTGACTGATTCTGTGATGATGAGCGGTAGCCATCGTTAGGGGAAATCCAGATTTACGCACTGCACTATAATGCTTGTGGATGAATAAAATACCATGTCAATTTACTCCCTGCAATGTGTCTGGTTGATTAACTCCAGGTGGTAATTGTGGATATAATGTTTAAATTGAGCTCACATACATGATTGGATAATGAAGGTGAAGTAGAACTTCTAGGAAGGATTGTCTCATCATTTTGTTAAAACATCAGTCATTTCACTTGCATCACAGTGTCATTTTAGAGCAGAAAATTAGGAAATAGAGTTAGGTACATAGTGAATATAAATCAGTTAGCTCTCTACATGCTTGTTCTACTTATTGTGGCCCATAATTTGCTAAGGATTATTACAATAGTTAGGTTCCTTAGAGAAGAATGACCTAGGCTAGGTATCACTTTACTATAGTTAGCTTAGTATTTTTGGTAAGGTTAACGACAAGCTTTATCATTATACAAACAACATCATTCAAGATAATAGAGAATAAAGAGAATTACAATAAAACATATATGTAACCACATATATTGAGGAGCACAATATTCAATATGAACTAATTCAAATCACAAATTAATCCAAAAAAGTAACTAAGGTCTAACAACATAAATATAATCTCCATAATTTGAAATCATAACTACAAAGTCAAATAAATGGATTAACACATAAATAACTCCCCCTTGAAGCACTTGAACTCATGCTACATGCTCCATTCTCAAGAGAATGATGAATCAACCATGCATAGGAGGACTCCAACCCAGAAACAATAGCAACAAACCTTTAACCATAGAGAACTTAAGGTAAATGACAAATTTGATTAGTGAGTATGATGGAAAATGGAAGAATAGAGTGAGATTGATGGAGGAAGTGATGGAATTAATAGAGGAAGAGAGAATAGAGTGAAGGAAGTATGAAGGTCCCTAGCCTGTTCGTGATTGCTCAAACTTGAGGTGGAGAAGATCACTAGCAATAGAGAAGGTGGATCCAAGGTGTGGAAGGTAATAGATGAGGTTGAAGAATGTGAGGAAGATGGAAGAATAAAGGCGCCTCTAGTTTGCAGTTCTCTACTATCAAATAAAGCCCTAAAACTCTCAAAATCAACCCTAAAATTTCTACCAGAACAATGTCACTTCAAGCAGACCATTCTAGCATTTTTCAACTTTGTGGGACTAAACTATCACTTCTGAAATTCAAGCCCCAAACTACCATTTTCAGTTTTAATCCAATTTTTCAAGCACCTAGAATTAAAATCAATTAAACTAACATCAAATGTCTTAAAAGATAAATTTAAAAAATCAATTATTAAGAGTAATTACAATTATGATGACAATATTATCATTTTTAGTTCTAATTCAATGTATTTACTCTTAATCCAAATTAATCAAGATAAAGGAATTTTAAACTCAATAATTATGACAAAATACCCCAAATAAAGTATGAAAATATTTACCAAAATAGGGATTTGTCATAATACTCTGTGCTTCTTCGTTCTTCGATGATCAGCATGAGAACCAAGTACCCTTTCATTACACCGCTACATACAACTGCTCCTCTTCAACCCGTCACAAGAATGACGGTTCTTACAATAAAACCATCATGAAATGTTAGATGAACAAACAACTGATTTGTATTCTAACTTCATATCAGTAAAACAACATAACGGTTTCTCTTAAATGGCTATCAACTAGATGGTCCAAACATTTCCCCTTCTCCACGCTCATGATGGGAATACTCTATGCTTCTCTGATCTTCATTGATAAGCACGAGAACAAAGTACCCTTTCATTACCCACTACTGTGCATGACTGCTCCTCTTCAACTTCTAAAGTGTAAAATGAGGGTTTGAACCCATCAAGTACAATCTATATAAACTTCCCATTTTCTTATGTTTATTGTATTATTTCTTCATCGTCCTCCTCTATTCATTCAATCGCCAAGATGAAATCTCATGCTAAAGATTTGCTAAACAATCCATGGCATCCTCCTCCTCCTCCTCCACAACCTCTACAACCTCTGCCTCTGCCTCTGCCTTAAGTAGAGGTAATGATATAGCATGCAAAATGCATTGATGATGCTGTGATGAGGCTGGCTAGATATCTATCAAGAATGAATAGGAAGGCCAATCTTATCCTTAATGAGTATGAGATTAGCGACCATGATCCTGACATACTCTCAAAAGATTCAAGCTGCTCCTCTGGTGATGAGTAATGTGATGATGTGAGATTTGTCGTGAACTTATAGAACTTTTGATTTACTCAAATGGAAGGAATAAAAGTTCTTAAATTCATAGCAGACCTCAAATCATCTATTGAGCAAGTAGTCACCAGATCAAGGGTGATAGTTTTTGGTTTTATTTTTATAAAATATAAAACTATAATTATCTCGGCACTAGCTCCTCAAAAAAAATTTTAAAAACTAATAACATACCTCACATTTATTAACTAATGACGTAGGGGGTGTGTGTGTGTCAAAACATGACATAACTCATGGTTATTAATAAAGAACCATAATAAATATAATCAAATAATAACATTTTTATCAATACAACCGTTATGTAAAGCCTTAGGCATGACAACCCAAAAAAATCTACCCTTCCTCTTCTATTTAAGCATCTAAAAAGGAATACACTTGACACTTGGTTTCTTTGAAATAAACCTACCAACATTGTAGCCCTATTACTCTTGTTGTCTTTCTAGCTGTCAAGAGTTGTTTTCAGTCAAGCCTTACCATAAAAAGCCTTTGTCTTACTTCTCAGTGACAACTATGCTAGTGAATACCTTCATACTTGTCTCAGCGACTACCGATCTAGTTGCTTTAGCTTACCTTAACTAGTGTTTTTGACATTCCTGAGCCCTAGCTAGGTCACATTCCTTTGGTGCTATGTTCTTCTTATTCGATTGAGATGCCTTTGTGAAGTCATAATATGATAAAGCATTCAAGGTGACATTAACTTGTTTTTGTGAAGTTATATTTTTTTGAAAAACCTATTATTGCTTCAATTGAAGGTTCATTTCCTATTATAAGAAGTTATCAACTCATTGCTATGACTAAAGGTTCGTACTTTATTGATCTTTTTTATGTAACTTATGGAGATATTATCCCTAAGCAAATACATCTCCTTTTTGTAAGTATCCATATCTCCAGAAGTTACTTCAAAAAGTTCAATAGGGATGTAATGAATAAACTAGTTTAGTTTTACTGATGAGACTCATACATGAACAAGCTATGTGAATAAACTAGTTTAGATGTACCAAGAGTCATACATGAATAAGCACTATGAATAAATTAGTGTAGGTGACATACTGAATTGCTTTTGCGAAGTTATGTTTTTTTGGAAATCTCATTATTGCTCTGATAGAAGGTTTGTCTCCTATTTTTCTATTAAGCAGGTGACACTAAATTAAATACTATGAAATTCAATATTATGATTAGTCCTAGACTCTTCAATATGAGAGTTCCTGGGCTACTTGGTCTCATCTCTTTATATATAATAGAGTAATACTTCCCACATCGAGTAGCGATCAATTTGGGTAGATCAAGATTTTCTAGGCTTTATGGCTAGAATCAATCGCACTCCTGATCTATATATATATATAATATAATAATATAATTGTTCACCCATATCTTATATCTTTTTAGCAATTAAGCTTGGAAAATAAAGGAAGATGCAGTAAAAAATAAAGGTTAAAGGCCATTTTGCCCCAAAAGTATTCGCTTGGGGCCAATTTTTGGCCTAGAAGCTTTTCAAGGCCCAGTTTTACCCCCGGAAGTTTCAAATTTGGAGTAGTTTTGCCCTTGCGTTAGTTGACCGTTAGTTGACTGTCAGCTGGGGTAAATTTACTCCAAATTTGAAACTTATGGGGCAAAATTGCACCTTAACCCAATGACCATTAGTCGAGCACATTGAACACCACATGACGTCCTATGTTCTTCCAGCCACTGGACCTACCTCCAACTGTGCTAGGGTAGGAGGCTGTTAAATAGAAAAGAGAACTCTTCCTGAGGCCCCTGCAAACGTTTCCAAACTTACTAATGTTCCTGTCAGCTACCATGTCCCAGTTCAGGAATTTTGACCCAATTCCCTTTAGAAGTACGCGGGTTGCACGCTATCAGATAGGCTTCCCCGTCTCTTAGGATCGACTATCTTATATGCAAGTCTCGTTCACATGGAACATTTCCCCTCTTTGGCCTTTAAAGTTCTCACTTGAATATTTCCTACTACCACCAAGATATGCATTGATGGCTGCTCCACCCAGGTTCACGCCCCAGGTTTTGTAGCGACCACTGTAACCCCCTACCGTAATTAATATCCGGATTATGCAATTAACGTGAAATAGAGACCAATAAGATAAAACATCATTATAAACCCATCAACCCGATGGGGTTTTCACAAATGCACTTCAAAATCATTTTAAACCCGGTCTCACATTCACACTCCGAATATAATTACTATGCGAAGATAAATTACATTTATACAATTATCAGAGTACGCAATATAAATTCCCGACAATTCCGGGACTCATATCTTCGCTCAATAATCATAAGGCATAATAGCCCATACAACTCATTCAATAGGGATTACACAAATCTCTTTCGAATACATACTCCAAATACTGGTCCAAACATACACATACATAATCCCAATTACGTATTGATAACCAACTACTAAGCTCTCACCCAGAAACGAGTCCTCTTCGTCCTTGGATGCTTGCTTCATCCTCAATCTTCCTTCCCTGTCTAAAATGTTGATAGGGGAGGGTGAGATTCTGGGGAATCTCAGTAGGAAACAGATACCAATATGCATGCAAGATAAGTATTTAATGCATGACATGCTTGCATCACAATAACTCATGTTCACATAATGATGTATCCGCATGCTCAATGTTTCACATAACATACTCATGGCCATAGCAAAACTAGAAATAGAGCTACAATCATTCTCATATGTCTCACATAATCACGCAAAGCAATAACATGCATCAATACACAAATACAATTATCAATACATGCAGGAGAGGTAAGTTCCCTACACTCTTTCCACGTAAGCTCCAGCTCCGGCTGCTCACGCTCAGGGAAATCATCAAATCCTATAACCAAGATCAAGGACATAGGATTAATCCCTTTTCCAATTCCTTAACTTTTAGACATTCAAGTTGGTTATCATTATTGCCCTTTAAGTGCCCTCAAACACCTCAATCCATAGCTCTAAAGGGTTGGAAAACTATCCCCAAAGATCCCCTTTTGAACACTCAAACTTGATATTTTTCACTGCCTCACTCGAGCACAGAAGCTCTCACTCGAGCACAAGTACGGACATCACTCGAGCACAAATGCTCTCACTCGAGCATTGGTACGGACAACACCCGAGCAAAGAGAAAGTGAGACAGAAAGCACATGCCCGAGAGCACAACCCTCACCTGAGGCACAAGCTCACTCGAGCACAGATCCTCACTCGAGCACCCGCGAGAGAAATCCAGGAAGTGAGGACCCGAGAGCACCCAACGCTCTCCAAGACCGGGATCACTCGAGCACACCACTCTCACCCGCGAGCACACCCGCGAGCATACACCTCTCACCTGCGAGCACACACGGCTCACTCGAGCAGATGCCCTCCACCTGCGAGTGAGAAGGCACACTTCTTGCACCTTGCCCGCGAGTGAAGACCAGAAAGCAACCCTTCACTCTGGACTCCCACTATCACTCGAGCAGACCATGCTCACTCGAGCATATTCCTCGCTTACTCGAGCACAAAGCAATGTGCTCGAGCATTGCTCATAAAAACCCAGGTGCACTCGAAGCGAAACAAGGGAAAACTCACATATCACTCGAGCAGGTTCTTCATCACTCGAGCAACATTCATCCCTCACTCGAGCACACCCCTGTCTGCTCGAGTGAATCTACCAGATTCCAGAAAACGCAGCAACACTTACCACATTTCCTAACTCTTGCCAAATGATCCAAATGGATCCAAAACCTCTACCAAAGCTACTCCCACACAAAATCACTCATTGAATTCAATGGAATCAATAGAATTACCAAAATCCCATTCCATTAACAAGCTTTGGCCTAGGGCAATATAATCATCCATTTTCCAAAATCATTAACCTCACACATTTCAATCCCAAATCCATTCTATCTATTCCAACTCACACCAATATACCATTCCATAACCATAACATGCCAAACTACCCATTACCCATATTTTCGAAATTAGGGCAATAATTCCAGAAATTCCAAACATAATCATTTGGCATGAAACATAGATAGAAGGATTGGTTTCACATACCTTATCCACTTTCTCAAAGACACTCTTTGATTCTCCAAGCTTCATATTTTCGTGATTCTTCAAATCACCACCAATGGAGAATCTACAACCATCACAATAAAGCTCTCAACTCAAGGATTAACATTAGAGAAGAGAGTTTGAGCTAAAGGGGCCATTTGCTTACCTCAAAAACCAAATTCTCCTTTCTCTCTCCCAAGCATATTCAGCGAAAATGGAGGAAGGAAGAGAAGAGAGAGAAACCGAGAGAGAGAAGAGAGGTGATGGAGATGATGATGATGTGTCACACTTATGACCCATCCAAGGGTCCACACTTTGCCACTTGTCACCATCTCACTCCAACTCTCATGGGCTCACATGCACACACATACACTTGATTATGCCCCATGCTCAACTACACAAGTCAATCCTAGCCATTGATCTTGAGGCTACCAATGAGTTTCCTCTTCGGCAACCAATCAAATGGTCGGTAACTTTACTGTTTTGCCCCTGATTATGGAAATTCACTTGGAATTACCATCAACTCATTTTCATATTTCTTAATCACAATTTGGACTCTTGCTAAACCAGGGCTTAGCAGTCCACTAATCTCAGGCTTAATCTCAATAATTATCATTAGTCCTTAATCGAAAATCGGGGTGTTACAACCACCGTGCCTTTCTACTTATAAGGGCCTGGCACTTGCCCCAACAATCGAGTATAGGTCACGCACTTCAGTACTCTGGTGGAGCAATCGTCAATGCAAATCTTGGTGGTAGTAGCAAATATTCAGATGTGAACTTTGAAGGCCAAAGAGGGGAAAGGTTCTATGTGAATGGTACTTGCATATGAGTTAGTCAATCCTAAGAGACGGGGGAAGCCCATCTGATAGCATGCAGCACGCGTACTTTGAAAGGGAATTGGGTCAAAATTCCTGAACCAGGATGTTGCAGCTGACAGCAATGTTAGTGAGTCTGAAGATGTCAGTAGGGGCCTCAGGAAGAGTTCTCTTTTCTATTCAACAGCCTGCTCACCCTGGCTCAACCGAAGATAGGGTCCAGCAGCTAGAAGAGCACAGCACGTCGTGTGGTGTTTGATGTGCCCGACTAATGGTTATTGGATTAAGGTGCAATTTTGCCCCAAAATTTTCAAATTTGGAGTAAATTTGCCCCGACTAACAGTCAACTGATGATCAACTAACGCAAGGGCAAATTTGCTCCAAATTTGAAACTTCCGGGGTAAAATTGGGTCTTGACAAACTTCTGGGCCAAAATAGGCCCCACGCGAATACTTCTGAGGTAAAACTGACCTTTAATCCAAAAAGAAAATACTCCTATCAGAAAGGGCATAGGGGTTATGTAAACCCTTGAACTCAAGTGTTTACATATCCCCTCCACCCTTTAGAGTCCTTTGCTTTCCAAGGTTAATTCCTGTGAAGAGACACAATTATATATAGGTCATCAGTTATATTACCACTTATATATACATCAACAATTACCATTGATTCTCCACACAAAGCCTGGAATGTCTTGATCAATGCCAATTTGCATAGCCACTCGATGTAGAAGGTACTACTGTTTTGTTATATATATATATATATATAGAGGATGTCAACTAGCACAAAAACTCTCACTTGAAGATTTTTATATTCATTCATTATGGTTATTAAATTAAAACCATAATTTATTGTAAAAGTTTATGGTTCTTATTTATAAATGATTATTTATGTACTAAATACAAAATGGTTTTCTACGTGAGACCATTATTTATTTTTATTAAAAGTCATGGTTCTTACATACAAACTGGTATGTATGTTATTGAATAAATAACTGTTGTAAAATGAGACCGTTATATATCATGCAAGCATTACTATATATTATGATAGTTGTTTACGTGTGCTCGTTAATTATTATTACAGTAATGGGCACATCATGGCCTCACTAAACTTCAATACTTAACGGATGTTGTATTATAAATATTATAATAGGTTTAGAAGAGATAACGGTTCGGAATCGTAATATATCTGCGTCGAGCTTTTATAACACTTGCACATATTACGATTCGGAGCCTTGATATATGACAGATAATAATCATCATATATCACGATTTGTGTAAAAGTGAGTAGTCATTACAAGTGATTGCATGAATCATTAGAGATTAAAAGGGTAAAATTGTCATCGTATTTATGATTACCAAGATACACGGTATTACAGTAGTTTGAATTTTAGTTCATGGTATTTTTGGTCATTTGAAAGAATTTCAGAAATTACAATTCAATCCCAAAGGTATTCAATGGCAAAAAAAAAATCCCAAAGGTATTATCACTCTAGTACCCAAATTTCAAAAATGACAGTTCGATCCAAAAAGTTATGACACACAAGGACCAAAGTGATGCTGCCCATTTTGCTCAGTTCACCATAGCAAACATGTTGTTTCTACTACTATGCATTTTAAGTTAGGGTTTCATTTCTGATACAGAAAAACCACTTCCAGTCACGATTTTTCACACTTGATGCCAGAAATCAACCTCCTCCCATTCGTCTTCTTTATTCCACTCCATTTTCTCTCATTATTATCCATTTTCTGTTGGAGATTGTTCCCTGGGCCAATCAATATAATGTAGATATTATATTTAATTTAATAAAAGGAGTTTTATTAAATATTTATTCATTACATTGTTTTGCATGTTTTCTTTATAATAATGATCCTTGAATAATTGAAAATTATTCTAAATGTCCCTAGTCAGTTATTATTGTGGGAACAATAATAAATTAAGACTAGTATGATTTTTATTGATGATCATGAATGGAGATGCTAATCAAAATCATATGCACTTGTTAAAGACCAAGGTGTTGGACTAACCCATCATGAGATAGCTACATGCGGAACACTATGTTTTGACATGAATATAAAATGTCCTCATTTGTTCACCAAAAAAATGTCCTCATTTATGTAAAAAGTTTTATTTATGAAATAATAGAGTTATATAAGATCTTCTAATTTGTATTAGAAGGATATAGTATTATTTATAATAAAATAATACTACCTTGTTATTATTTGGAAAATAATAATATTATGTTTAATTTAGGATTTTAAATATTGAGAAGAGTTATTTTAAATAATGACATCTTGAGAAGATTTCATATGAAAAAAAAAATCTAAACTAAACATAATACTATTAAAGATATCAATATTCATGAAAATTACTGAGTATACATAGTTTTGAATTAGACATTTTATATAGGATGTATGCCATATCTCCATTCTATTGGTGGTGTATGGATTTTACATATTTAATATGTAAGATTTATATATAATTTATTGTTTAATATTTAAATATGAGTTTTGAGTTAAATAAGAGGTTATCTCAGCTATCGGAGAGGCCAACCTAATTAGCAGTGAGGCATCAGATAACCATTAGAGGCCACCTACAGGGAGAGAAAAGCTGAGAGGCAATGGAGGACATCTTCTTGGATAAAGAACCACTGTGATTCGTGAAAAGGTGCTAGCACACCGTTTGTGTTTCTTTTCCCATTAGTGTGGATACCAATGGAGGATATTCTTTCGAGGAGCAACACCTATGATATGAAATTCTGAATTACTAAACGGAGTTTTAAAGATCAGATCTTGACGTCAATCTGGTAAGTCTTCATTGAGTTCATTCTCTGATTCGATATGAGCAATGCGAATGGATCTTTTGGGGGGTTTTGGCAAAAAATTGAATTTATTTCTGTGTGCCTAGAAACCCAACATTTTCTTCACTCCACACTTCATCTATTCCATTTTTATGCACTTTTTCTTCATTTTTCCACCCATTTTACCTCATTTTCGTGGCTGAGATGGTTGAAGTAGAGGAGCCGATTAGTGGAGCTTCTTCTGCACCCATTTTAGAAAATAGTCTTGGTAGTTGAAAATCAAACAAGCCTCTTCATTTTAATTAGAAATTTTGATATTTAGTTAGTGTAGGGAAAATCTGCAAAGAAATAAGAAAATATTTGATTCGAGTCGCGTCCGAGAACATTGTTTTTAAGAGATATTTTGCAGCCTCCTCAGGAAATAGGAAGATGCATCTCCCCAGAATAAAACGAACCCTTCCTATAAGGATACAGGGTGGCAAAACTGACAGAAGATAAAGTAACTCAGTGAGAGATTACCGAGGCTTCTATTTCTCTTCTTTTCAAATGGTGTCATGGTTGGGGTATTTATAAACAATGAATCAATGCTTTGAAGTGGTGTCTCTTGAAGACTACACCTCTTCAATTAGAAGTCATAACCATCTATTAAACATGAACCATATTGATTTATAAACCAACACAAATCCCTTTAATTTATAAGAATATGACTTCTCAAAACACATCTCTTGATTTAAACATATTCCATAACATTGAAGAGACTATTTCTTTGACATACCTATATGCAATATTTACAACAATCCCCCACATGTGTCAAAGAAAACACACCATTTAATGAGTTACACCCATGGATATAACCATTATATCTAGTGGTATTTAGAACTATAAACCAGACCTAGACCAATAACACTTGGTACACAGTAATGTCAGTGAAGCCTACTTCTATAAACTAACAAATCTTGGTGTGTATCAGAGGCATTAAGAGTCAGATTATATCCTAACATTTTTGTTGTTAACGACGAATTTGCTCGTTATGTCGGCCATGCGCGTGCCTAGTACGTAATGAATGCTCTAGAGATTTTGCCAATATCTCATAGGAGCATGTAAGCGTGCCTGCACTATGCACGTTACCTAGTTGAACTTTGAAATCATTAAGAGCTTTGCTCAACCTATAATAATGCAGTCTAGCACATTCAGAGTGTCATAGGAAGGAACGTAAAATATATTTGTGCTAGTCAGAACTGACAAACGACTTTTTCTTACCCATTAAACCTTCTTCATGGGATCACCAATCACAAAAGTTAGGTTGTTATTGATGTCAATTATAAGCTGGCTTTAGTCCCATTCCTCTTGACTAATTTATTTCATCCTGCAGAGTTTTGTTAACAGCCGATAGGTCTATTGTTGACCTCACCAAATCGATTGAGATGATTCCATCATAATTCGTAAGCTAGCTTTATCATATCATATCCCAAACGATTTTCAATTATATCATTGTTCTTTCTACAATGGCTATTACAGATCATCGACACTAAGTGTCACTTTCTTACCAAAATATTTGCTAAGAGGTTTTTAACATTCTTAGCATTTCATTCATTTCTAGAGTAATCAACTCTGACTCACATAATATTTTATTTTCATCATCACTAAAGGTCAATGATAACCAGTTGATTTTCACACATAGACTGAATTTTAGTTAACATACATGTACACACATCAATTCAACGGGAATCCACAATACATGATGTCATCATTTATGACATCCCTTAACTATTTCTTTCTCTTCATGAAAGTTTATATGTGCTCAATCTCCACACATCATCTGTTATGTCACAGGATTAACATTTATCAATGCTACAAATTCTCAACAATTTGTGCATATATTGATTGAGCTCTAAAATCATTTCAAGTAGCATGTTAGCATCATAAAGAATATTCACATGTTGATTCTTAAAATCAATCCTCAGGTACATTTTTCATATGCCATTATTATTCCTTTATGATCTCAATGCTCCAAATCATATTTTTTTATTCACTCATGATTTCAATTCCAAATTAGATATGAAGTCTCATAATAAGATACATGACCATGTATGCTATCCACATTAAAATTCAATATGTGTTCACAATAATCATGCATGCTTATATCAAGATAAGTGCATATCCACAAATCATTAAAATCACAAATACATACACCACATAATTGACTAGATTTTTCATATAATTATTTCAATGCTTGCTTCAAGCCATAGATAGTTTGATAGCAAATAACATAACACATGTCACATGGAAATTTATAATTTTCCAACATATTTTCTTCGGCCAAAATAATAATAATATATTTTTCTTTCAAGGTACCACAAGATATCCCATATCTTATCTTAGGCACCCCACACTTTTAAATATTTTATAATCAATAAAATTATAATTAAATTAGAATCTCACATAATATATTTATAAAGATTCACACTTTATAAAACTAAATAATCATATGGTTGTCTATTACAACAAGAGGTTATACCAATTTAATCTTCCATTCTAATTAAATGAGAATGTCTCAAACATTGTCATTTATTTCACATAAAAAATTTCCTTTTCATAGAAAATAACAAAGCCTCAACTTAATATATATATATATATATATATATATATATATATATATATATATATATATATATAATAATATTATGTCCTCACACAGAATTTTCCACATAAATTTCTAAATATTTAATTATTTTAAATACCAATATTTAATAACATTCACACGTATTTAAACATGTGAAACCAATGCCACAAATTCTCTTTGAAAATTTCAAATGACCATATTATAAAATTCACTGAAATATAAACATAATTTGCAGCATTAAAAATGTATGATTTTCAAGATTCAAACTAATTGATTTGGTATATTAAAATAAATCAGACATCGTGAAATTAATTATTTCTATTCATTGATCATGGTAAAAATTCCTTCTAATAAATTAAATAGTGGCTAAGATATTCACAAATATCACCAGATTTATTAAAATAAAATTTTGTTTCAACTGCCAACTATTATCACATTAAACACAAAAAATCCCAAAATTTATTCATCCATAACAGGAGATTCACAAAATTGTAGGATAGATAATAGGGAATTAGCAACTATTAAAAAGAATAATATTTCATTGACGTTAAACCCTTCACATAAATATTTTTAATTTTTGCAACTAGAAACCAAATAATAAAATAACAAGCATGAACCCAATAATGATCTTATTATCATCAAAATTTCATCTCCATACAATAACTAATTTAATTCAAAATATTCACTAATAAAATCTCCTGATGAAACCAAGGGCTTATTACTTGAGGAAAGTAAAACGTTTGCCTCATAAATCATAAGATATATATTATCTTCACTTTATTAATTTCATATTCATCAAATCCTCATTAAAATAAGGAGAGATAACAAGAGATTTATTAACTTCCCTATTAATTAAAACTAATATATTTATTGACAACAAAGCCTCCAACTAAAATAAATTTACCGTCATAAAAATCTCAGATTAGCATGAATAACTAAATAACATATTGATTTCTACGGGCACATCAATACTCAAAAATCGCACATCAAATATTGAAAGTTATAACCACATTATTAAATATTTTAATATATGCCCACCAATTATTCTCAATCAACACGTACATGGGTAAAGATCGGACGTCAACAATTGTAACTTCAATGTTTATATCAGTAAATATTTATATATATCTAAGGGAGAAGAGGATCGTATAATACCCAATTGCGGGGGTGCACGACGGTTTTGGATATGTTTTCATTTTGACTGAGCCTTGGAAAGTTGGGACTCACTTCCTGTCAAGTGCTGCCGCGCGCATCCAATATCTCTGTTTTGGGTTTTTACAAAGATTTGAGTTTTTTGACATTTTCCGTATATTGCCCAAATGTGGGGGTGCTTCCTCATAAGCAAAAAGCCTATATGGCTATATGTCTAAGAGAAGGAAAAATATATATGTCTTACTGTATCTAATAAAAGCATATTAAAATAAGCCTATGATCAAGGCAGACTATGATCAGTATTATAATAGGTGAATATCCAATTTCCCCTTCAACCAGACTATTTTAATCTCTATGGTAAAGAGATTTTAAGGGTATTGTGATCCTTGCAAACACAGATAAGAGGTAGAAAAGAAGTCTGCAGTCTGATTAGAAAGAGAAGCTGTCTTTGCTACGGTACGAGAAGACGATGAAGAAGAAGAAGAAGAGACAAAAATCATTCAAAGCAGTAAACAAATAGTATCAATACTTTGATAATTGCATGTGACTACTTTGAATCACAACACATGGAGTCACTTTGAGGAAACTACCGATGATGCATTAAAATATAAATTAAGGAGAGAGAATAACCGCATAAATTCAAACCGAAAGCTATGGGCGCATTTCCACTAATGCATGAAACCAACAGCTTGCTGTCTTTTATATTCTGGTTTCTTTGTACTTAATCACAAGAATAGGAGGACACCCATCACGACTCAAGATATATTTATATATATCTTTAATAACAAAACAGTGATGACAAGCACAGAAAAATTGTAGCAAACGGTTTTGACTGTCATTTGATGAAAACAAGGCCCAGAACAAACTGAAAGATTTTCAATTTGAAAACCGAGAACAACAGGCAATAAAACAACCAAATCAAAGTTATTAACTTCAATGCGCAACAGAAAGCGTTTTCGGGACCTCCATTTATCCATTAGGATGGTGACGGCGTCATCGCAAACTTAATTCTCTTCCGGTCCCAAAATTTTTATATATATTCAAATCAGAAAGCAAATGACCAAAGAGGATCTATAATGCTCAGGATGAATTAAAATCGAAGACCCCCATCTTCTCGCCTCCCATGTACACCTTTTCAAAACCTAAAGCACTTGTATCATCCAGGAAAGTGACAGTCTTTCTAAATGATGCTATATTCATTCCACCACAAAATATGAGCGCATCTCATAAATGATTTCATGAAATTAAAATAAATGGGGTAAAACTGAAATAAAACTTATCTTATTTTCTTTGCAATCTGCCAAGTGAATTTGGGAAATAAGATTGTAGGCAAAATTTGCAAAGACATAAGAAAATATTTGATTAAATTGGAAGCGGCATCTCCCCAGGATTAAATGAACCCTTCCTGTAACGATACAGGGCGGCAGAGCTGGCGGAAGATAAGGTAACTCAGTGAGAGATTACCGAGGCTTCTATTTCTTTTCTTTTCAAATGGTGTCACAGTTGGGGTATTTATAAACAATGAATCAATGCCTTGAAGTAGTGTCTCTTGAAGACTATACATCTTCAATTAGAAGTCATAACTGTCTATTAAATATGAACCATGTTGATTTATATACCAACAAAAATCCTTTTAATTTATAAGAACATGACTTCTCAAAATGTATTTCTTCATTTAAATATCTTTCATAATGTTAGAGAGACTTGTTCTTTGATACACCTATATGCAATATTTACAACAGTTAGCTCAAGACTTGGTTAATTAGACTCCATAAAAAGATCAAAGTAGATTAGCACTTCTTTATTGCATTATTAATCTAGTTTAATATGAGCCCAAGGCCACACATGAGGATCAGGTAGAAAAAGATAAAAGTATTTATTTAAAGACCTTAGTCTCGTTGTTCTATTATTGTGAGTCAGATCGGACCAAACAAAAGAAGGCAGAGTTGGGCCACCCAATAACAAATGAGGTCATCAGTCATATATCTAAGTTCTGTTTTTTTTTTTTAATCACAAGTCACATATCTAAGTTAGTCTTAAAGACTAGTGAGAGTAACAGGCTATTAAAACAGAGCATGTTATAATCGTTGTATTTCGACTTTCCTTTCAATGAATTTCCTTGTTGGCTAAAAAAGAAACAGCCTATTAACCAAAAGCCCTAACATAGTTGATATTTAGTTGGGTTCTTTAAACATCTAATCTGGGTTTTGATTCTTGGCTATGTATATAGAGATTAGTTAGGAAGTCTATGGATATCCTGGGCCTACCCAAAAAAAAAAAAAATCAACCGCCTAATTGATTTAACTTTTAAAAGTGTTTTTCCAGAATTTGAGATGAATATGTAAGAAGAGTTTTGTTTTTCAGCTTACCAAAAAGCACTTAAAAAAGCACTTTTGTGCTCTTCCCAAACGAGCAGTAAATGTGGGTGGGGTTGTGGTCTGAATAATAATATAAATAAATTTTTTTGATCTGTCAATAATAATATCAATAAATTAAACCAAGCCGATTGATGTCCTACGTTTTTAAACAATGGATTTGTACAATGTGTATTAAATTGTTTTATTCATCAGGACGGAGGCATACCTTTAAACTTAATTCTCCTAATTTCAACAAAAGAAAAAATGGAACTGAATTGTCATTGCAAAAATTTCAATTAAACATTCAAATAATCCAATGATCCGCCTAGCTTTCAAATCACTTCGTCTATATTAAACTAAAAACAACTTAATTTAAAAAGTTAAGAGAGTAAAATATAAATCCAATTTTTAAACAACGGGTCATAATTGTTATTTAAGATTTTAAATTAAAAATATTTATACTGAATCTTGTTTAAAAATTAAAATTTAATTTAATTTAATAAGATTTATCATTATTAATTATTTTTATTCTATCTATTATTATCTGTTACTTTATCTTTTATTTTCACTTTTTTAGACATTATATATTACTATTATGATGAATAATTCTAGTCCTAATTAAATATCAAGAATCACTCTACCAAACCCAAGTCTTATATCTATTTATTATATTCATGATACTCTAAGATTTAGTGCATGCACCCACATTATAAATAGGCTCATATAGCACCATTATTTAAGTTGCATAGACATTGCATGATAAACAAAGCCTCAGTTGAAAGTGAGCTGGTATTTTGGTGACTTGTTAGGACTAAAAAGACCAAAATGCCTCTCAGTTTCGTCACCCTTCTTCAAGTTCTCATCAAACATGGCAAACAAATAAGTTTCAATAGGTCCATTAGGCCTCTTGGGGGTCCCACCCTTAACATGATTAATCAAATTCTTATAGTAAGTTCCTGCATTACCAACTGTAGCTCCAACTCCACCAGCAGAAGGCCAACCACTTTCAGACACAACAATCTTTATATTGGACCCTCCTGTTTTCTCCAAAGCAGCATACACAGAATCCAATAAAGCATCAAACAAGTTTTGATACCCAGCATCATTTTTGCCTTGTTGATTGAACAATGCATAAGCAAGAGGAATGTTTTTTTGGTCATTAACATATGCAAAATAAGGATATATATTAGCAAGAAGTGGAGATCCATGGTTAGATAAGAAGGTGATGATTGGCTTTATGTAGCCTTTTGCAGGATCAGTGAAAACGGCCTTGTTTGGAGGGTAAGAGTCTTGAATCAATTTAGTGTCTATGGCTGTGGACACCTTAATTTGGCCTTGTAAGTTTGCTGCCGCAATTGCTTTCTGAATGTTTTGCATGGCCGGGAGGACAGATGACGCGGCAGCTTCACCCGGATGGACTTCATTTCCGACGGCGATGTACTTGAATTTGACGTTGTTTGAGTAGGGTTTAACGTACTTGTTTACCCAATTTGTGGCAGCATTAGGGTCTGTGAGAGATTGAAGGTTTGGATTAGAAACTCCAAGAATGACTTCAATGTTTGAACCTCTTAGGGCTTGGAGGGTGGCTTCATCTGGATCGTATATACGCATTTTTCCAATTCTATTGGATTTGTACAAGTTCACCACATCTTGTTTGCTTGGTAGGTTGTTCCCATTTGCACCATAACATACTCCTATTGGCTGTGCACCTACATGAATGAATTGTCATTTTAGCAAGTATTTAACAAAGGGTTCAATTCAATTTTGCGGAAGTTTTCACACGAGAGTTGTGGGTATTCAGAATTGTTTTAAGATTAATATCACCTAAAAGTGTTAAAAAGAAGCAGATTTGCCGTAACCGACTAACTGTTATAACACTAATGTTGATCGTTGTATATTTTGATAGTCAAGGGCAACATTGTTCATTTTCCAACACTTACAAGATGATATTGATCCAAAAAAAAATCTGGCCTGGGGTAAAATTATATTATACCATAACCCTTGAACAAGTAAATATTAATAGGAGGCTACATATTATATTTTAGGTTATACAAAACCCTTGAACATTATGCTATATGTTAATAACTTCCCTAACATTTGAAACTTTACAATAAACCTCCATATAAGCCAAACTCACATACTATTCATTTTGTTCATTATTTATCTGCAAATAACTTAAAATTTAAGGAGTTTAGAGGCATATAATTCAAAGTTTAAGAGTGTTATATATGTATATAAAAATAACGTTAGGGGATCTAACATTGATAGTTAGAAGTTATATGCATATAGATTTAAAAATTTAGGGAATTTATTATTTAATTCTAAAAATTAAGGAGGTTAATTTAAGCTAATCTTATATTTAGAAGGGTTCTACAATATCGAACTACAAACCTTAATGTAGTAAAGAAAAATTTTAAAAAATTAATCTATTTTTGATAATTTTAAATTATAGAACTTATCACTTTAGAAATTCTTATGTATTTAATAAAAATAACTATGCAAATAATGTTCATATTTTTCATTATTTTTTTAAAATAATAGCTAGAAAGAAAATGAAAAAAAAAACGTTTGAATAATTTACTATAATTTGAAGTGGTGATGTGCATAGAAGCATCGATTTAGTCAACCATTGACCTCCACTAAAATTCTTAATTAGATGAAATTGTCCTTTGATTCTATTTATTCGTTGGCTTTTTCTTTATGTCCTTATTATCTAGTCATAAATAATTAATCATTGCAATATACTTTTTCTTTGTATAATGTCCAAATAAACTCTCGGAGAAAATAAGTCAATAATAACATGCGCCACTAGCTCCATAACAAGTTAACAACACTGTGTTCAATTAATCATTCAAAAACACAATAAACTACTCCCATTAAGAATTAAGCAAAAAAATCGTATAAACAAGAATTAAGTAAAAAAACAAAGTAAATTAGTGACTATTAGACTCGCCTAAATCACTTTAAGCATGTAACCAGTTGTAATAATCTAAAACTTTTGATGTCAAATTTCATTTTACTTTATTTGAATTTTCGGAAAGAACAATCGAGAATCAGACTCAGAAATATTTGTGAAGAGATCGATCGGGGCGGAGGGAGAGAGAAGAATAATGGAGTAATAATTTCTCTATTAATGTAAGAATTTGCAAAAAAAAAAAAAAGTCTTAAAAAGGTGGGGAATCCAAAGAGATATATATGGCTCCATGTTGAAGTAATATTATATATATATATATATATATAGAGAGAGAGAGAGAGAGAGAGAGAGAGACCTGTGAATTGGAGTCCTATGGAGGAGAATACACCAAGAAGAAGCAATATAGCAGACATGGTAATGTTTCTTGTGAAAAAGAAAGTATCCATGGCTATGGCTTCAAATTAAAGCAATAGCCAAAGAAATGATCGAATTCTATTGATGACACACCATACTTCAATCCAAGAGCCACTATTTATACACAAACAAAAATGTACTGTATAGCCAAAATGTTTGAAAACTTCGTCAATCACTCTTATCAACTTCCATACGAAATAGGCAAAAGACTTTTCCCTTCCCCGTCAATCACTCCACCATTGAATTTAATCACCACTTTCAATTAATTCTTGCCATCTGTAATATGTACTTAGCTTCCACAAATAATTAATACGTATGTCATGTATGTGTGTATCATAGGTTCAAGATATGTTTACAACGGAATACTTATCCTCTTTCTGGTTCAAGTCAAGCAGCCTTGTTCGGTTCAATTCCATACATCAAGATTATAGATGTTTTGTTGGTACTTACTGTAAAGTAATCTAATGAAATCCTAATTACAGAATGTTATAACAAATCACGTAATCATTCATTTTTCACATAATTAATTTTGGTTATCAAGATTTCAACTTACATAAATCTTTGGCCGAAGTTAAAAAAAACTTACTCTTCTATATACATTCCATGAATCAACATTTAGACATTTATACCTATCATTTTAGTTTTGATAGAGTTAATAAGATAATTTTAATTTTTACGTAGATAAAATATAAATTTCATTCCACGGTTCTTTCATGGCATACCAGATAAATAATGCTTCTTTTTCATTATTATATTCACTATTACATATGTAATCCCCTACCTTGATAATCATAATTAAGATTTGAAAATGCGTAATTCAAAGGAATTAGAGACCGACGATTACAATTTTCTCAAATCTCTTTTCTAAAATTCGTTCAACATGGTCTCATATTCATCTTCCGAATCTAATTACTCTGTGCAGTTCAATCACATTCATACATATTAGAGTGCATAGCCAAATTCCCGGCAACTCCCGGGTTTCATACATATATAAACTAAGGGTTGTAAGTTCCAACTAGGGGATTACATAACCAACATCAACGTAATATCTACATTTCAAAAATAAACAGTAATCCCAAGTCCAAAATAAATAACCAACAACCTAGCAACACATCTCTACAAGATCCTAGCCGCTCCTGGTGGTTCGTTTTTCCTTGGAGCCACTTGCCCTGTCTAAAATGTTAGTCAATGGAAAGAATGAGATTCAAAAGAATCTCTGTAGTAACAAATCACTCATACAGTGTATAAACACATAGCATATATGATCATGTTAAGCAGCATCACAATGTATCATGCCTTTCACCACAAACAATAGCACTCATGGCTGTAATCTCTATGCGTCAACTTTCGCTGCGATCTCTATGTATCACAAAGTATCACTATGTGTCAGCTTGCGCTGCGAACTCAAAGAATCACAATGTATTCACAAAGTATTCTCAATGCATAACAAACATACATACAATGTTTCACACACAGTATAAGAGAAAGAGTCACTACCTTGTTCTTTCCGATTGTGCTCTAGCGCAGGTGGATCACGAACAGGGCAAATATCGAATCCTACAATTCCAAATGCACCATTTAGACACTTCCATAGTGTTTCTTGGGGTTATATGAGTCTATAATGAAAATTTACAAAAAATGCCCCCGGGACTCGGCCCGGGCCCGCCTACCCGGTTCGGTTGCACTTTTCCCGAAATTCTAATTTGGGCTATCCTAACATATTTCCGTCCAAGGAATCCATTTCGGGACTCGGAATTATCAAATTCAATGTAAAATTACAAATTTACCCTTGGTAGCCCTACTTCAAGGGTTTTAGGGGCGTTTTCGTAATTATGATTTTTCGGCCTTTTCCGAAAAAGTGGCCAACTGTAACCCCACCTAATTTTCACTCCTGAACTCAATGGAACCATCAAATCATTGAAAATCCAACTCTAAGACCCATATCTAGAGCTGGCCGAAATTTATGAGCTCTCCGAAAAAATCGGGGTTTTAAGATTTTGGCTCCGTAAACGCGTTCCTTTCTACTCCTAACCACTTTATTAACCATTACCTTAGGTTACAACTAAAATTAAGACCCAATTTGGGTAGCATAACCCCTAGGCCATATCATTTCCAAACTTTAAAATCAATGGTAATCCAGCGAAATTTCACCGATTAAATTGCCCACAGCAGCCAGAATAAGCAATATACGAAAGTTAGGAAGTTACCTCAAGCTCCTTCTGGCTTTTCTCAAGAGTGGTTGAAAACCCTAGCCCCTTGAACACCAAATTTACTTCTCAAACACCTTAAATAACATAGAAGAGAAGCTTAGGAACAAGGTTATACACATTAGGTACAAATTCACCGAAGAAATCGACCTACCTTGTAAGTTCTCTTCTCTTTCTCTCTCTAAAAGCTCTCAAACTTTCTCTCTCTCTTGGCTGCTGTTTCAGCACGAAATGAGCTAAGGAGGAAGATGGAAAAATGATTTTATAATATTTTATGTCTTACTTTAATTATTCATTAAAGTAAAATTCCAAAAATCACACTTTATGTACATAAACATAATGTTGTAAGCCCAAATAACATGTGCATAATATTTTCTCTTCTTGGCCCATGATAAAGACGTCCAAGAAGGTCCTTCCATCAGCCCAAATGAGTTTTCCATGTACCTCATAATTTCAAAACTTGCCATCACATAATTTCTTTATTTTCAGACTTAATGAGATTTCTGGCAGATTTTCTTCCCTAACTTTGAAAAATCATAACTAATTCTAGAAAAATTGAATTGGAGTGATTCCAAAGCCTATGGAACCCTTATTGAGTCTAGTTTTAAGGAAAACTATAGAATTTTTCTGGATGGAATCACAAAATTCCCAGAATTTCAATCTTTAAATACTGTTCCATAAAATAATTAATTTCGCTGGGCAAACTTGAAAAATCCATAACTCTTAGCTCACAAATCAAAATGATACAAATTATATATCCATTTTGAAGCTTGACATGTGAAATTTAAGATTAGAAAATTTCAGAATTTTTAGACACCATTTGCCTATTTAAAACGTCCATACAAATCGACTGCCTTGTATAGAGTTTCAATGGACAGAGTTTTCAACTTTTGCACAATTGTTCCCAATGGTTCCAATTTCACAATAAACACTCTCCCCACATTAATTTTCACAAGGAAGCCATTGGAATTATTAAAATATCCAAATTCCCATCACACATTCTCCAAAAGTGTTTATTGAACAATAATTACATCCACTTTTGAAGTCATTAGCCCTTAATCACTTTTTGGGATATTACAACATATTTATCATTATTTAATGGTTATTCTTACTTATATTTAACGGTTTCCGAGTGCTAAATATATACATTTAATGGTTGTCAACCGTTAATATAGGGCCCTATATTTTCACAGTTGTTTAAAGACAACTGTTATTTATATGATCCTATATTTGACGGTTTTTAGACACTGATTGTTACATATGTCAAACTATATTCAACGGTTGCTCACTAAAAACTACGACATATATTATCAAATATATTATGGTTCATATGATGAACGATTAAGTATTTGACACCAATCTTGGTCATCAGGAATTAAGGTGTATATTTGATGGTTGTTGATAATTAACCATAAAATAAATGTATATATTTAACGGTTGTTTAAAAGGACCGTGATATATATGTCAATATATGACTATTATTAGCTAATAACCGTGAAGTATTGTGGAAAATTTTTTTTAAAAGAACAAAAATTGGTGTTCATTTTCGATAAGCCCCTATATGCATATTACATATATATGTACATTATAGAAACCAATTACATATCCTTCACAGAAACCAATTACATATCCTTCACAGAAACCAATTAAACAAATTCTTTTCATGCGGTCATCAAAACGTACATATGTACAAAACTGTACATTAATAGAAACCAAAAACTAATCCAAATTACCAACCAAAAAGTAAATCAGTTAGAGCAAAAGAAAAAACAAAACAGAAAGCAAAAGTAGGAACAAAAACAGAAAACAAAGCCAAATCTAAACTAGCTAAACTAAGAACCTAATATACACTTAAATAAAAAACAATGGTACTAACTCCATTATGCTCCCATCCATTAACCAAAAACTGTTAGCTAACTCTTCTATGACTTCTTCAATTTGTCCGAGTGAATATTGCTCAAAATAATTGTCCTCAAAGTACTACATGTAAAAACAAAGTATGTTAAAATATATGACTTGACTTTTAATTTAACTTAAACACATATGCATGCATATATATACATACCTTAGTATTAATGCGCCATTTTCAAAACTGAACTTTCAGAAAAATTTTGATATGCTTGAATTCGCAGAATAGCCAATTATGCGCAGTCATGCAATAGCAACATCTCAAAACACGTCTTTAGTCCAAAAATGCATTTATACATGCAATTACCAACAATTTGAAAGTGGAATTGATCCTAAACGAGGGCAATTCAAAATTTTAATCACACCAAAGTATGGGAAAGACTTGAAACCTTATGCCCTGGATCAAAACATTCTTTTCAATATCTTGTCAAATCCTAGCATGTATAAGAGTACTTTAAGACCTCAAAAATAGCTTCTGATATGCACTTATACATGTAAAATTATCTAGGGTAAAGGGGTAAAAGTACCCACATTAATATTTTAAAAGAGTTGCTGGCACCATATTAAAACCTTGCGTGCACAAATGCCTATAAGAACTAAAAAGCAATGTTTTTGGGATCGGACCGGACCGAACGGTCTGGCCAGTCAGGCTGTGGACCGGTGGAGAAGGCGACTCGAGTCATGTTTGAAAATCGTTTTTGTTGTTTAGCCGTTTTGATCCGGTGTGAGCTGTGCCCTTTAAGCCGGGAATCGCTATTTAGCCGAAAGCCGAAGCGGCTTTAGAGTAATCGGACAGTCTGAGATGAAGAAGAAACAAGATGAAAGAGGAGGAAGACGACGGAGGAGAATATGTTGAAGACACTCGGAAGAAAGAGAAACAAATATATTTTATTACCTATGAGCTCCATTTTAAAGTCTAAACTTTGCTTGTAGTCAATATTTCTATTAGACTCCTTTAAAAAAAGTGGGCATAACACGTGACGGTTGCATAGGGAGTAGAGAAGATATTTTACTTGTGTTTTTAAACTCATTTTTTTAATTTTATAATTATATTACAAATAAATTATTCTCACATAAGTATGCAACGTCTGAGACTTTGCATAACACACCCGCCATATGTTATGAAATACTCAAATACTAAAATATTTTAATATTACTTATTTTTATATTATAATTCAAAATACATTTTTAATATTTTAAATAAATTACTTTATAGTATTTATATTTAATTTTTTATGCCAAACTAATTTGTCTAACTATAAATTGATATATAATTAGATAACACACAACATATATTATAATTAACTAACTTATTTAGTTTCTTTAACCTCTTTCAAAAAAGTCAACTGGATTTTATATTAAGGATTAGAGATAGTATGTAATTAAATCTTTTTTATTAAACTGGAATAATTACATTTATATCCTTATATATATGTAATATTATTTGTAATTTAAATGTTATTTTGTGACTTTACTAATTTCATATGAAATTAGACTAATAACTAATTATTGTAATATATATATATATATATAATATTTTTTAAATTTAATTATTACATCACCGGTCAGGCTAAATGGCTTAACCGATCTAATCGGTTGAACATTGACCCACTGACCTTTCCGGCTTGATGTTCAGTCCGATTTTTAAAACATTGCTAAAAAGTGTACAAAAATGCAACTACCGCCCAAATGACAAAACGTCCATTAAATAGCTTGTGTGGGACCCTTTTTTTTATCCAGCAATAATCATCTACTTTTGTTGACAATGAATGTGGCCAGTGAGAGATTAATAGGTTGGGTGAGGAGGGTCATCAAACCCTATATGGCCTTGTTTGGTACATGGTATTGAATTTTGATGGATTGGGATCGGAATTGGGATTGGGGCTGGGATTGGGATTGTGATTAATGTTTTAAAAATATGTTTGGTATGAGGTGTTAATTGGAGGGAATAATTTTACTAATCTTATTTAATAAATATGTATTAATTATAAAAAGACTTAAATATCCTATCCTAAATCCCAAACAATCGATCGATCAACTAAGAAGGTCCGTCCCAACAACCACAACTGCAGTAGCTGCTTGTGCAATTCCTGCAGCTTTTGCCATTTCATCTCTTTCATCATTACCCTCCTCGTCTTCCCAATCTCCCAAAACCCCACACCTTCCCTTCGGGCCTGTTTGGTTTAAAGGGAGGGGATGGGATGGGAGGGGATGGATGGGAGGAGGGAGAATCACCTTGTTTGGTTTGGTTGGAGGGGGAGGAAGGGAAAGGCTTTTTAATGATCCTTTGTTTGGTTTAAGAGGGGAGGGGAGGGAAGATAATATTTAATTTACCATTTTATCCTTAAACATTAGTTTATATATTTTTCCTTATATAAATTATTTAAATTAGTTTACACCTCAATATGAATTATATAATTTATAAAAAAAAGATGAAGATATAAAATAGAAATATTTTTCAATTTCCCTCAACTTAATTTCTTATTATATGAATATTCCAGTAATTATCATATTAAATTAAATGAAAAATTCCTTCTATTGAAAAACAATGCAGAGGAGTTGCAAAAAAAAAATATATAGATTTCATGCGCTCACACTTGTATTATGGATTTATGGATAACTCTGGTAAAAAAAAAATAAAGATTTATGGATAACATTTTATAGTCGAATTCACCTGCGAAAATATCATCACCAAAATTATATTTTAATCGCCATTCATTCCGCTGGAGATATTTATACTCAAGATTTGGTTGAACTACAAGGTTGGAAAAAAACACACACAAGCGTGAAAAACTGGAGATGATAAAAGAAGTTATATTTTTATTGAAGACTCATATGATATAATTAGGAATATGAAAAGATTATGGGGGTAAAATAGTCTCAAATTTTTGGCTCCCTCCAAAAACCCCCCAATTTGGAGGGAGCCAATTTGAGGGAGTGGGAGGGATTTAGAGCCCCTTTTTTGGGGCCCCTCCCCTCTTACTTTTCATACCAAACAAGGGGAGGGGCTCATTTTTCATCCCCTCCCCTCCCCTCCCCTCCAACCAAACAGACCCTTCCTCTCCATTTCTCAATCTTCCAACCCAAACTGATTTGGTCTTCTCAAGACTTTTGCAAACCCCAAGCCAGCTCTCCACATGTACGCCCCAACCTCTCAACACAATCCTTCTTCTCAGGTTCGCCATCATTCATCTCGAACTTTTGTCTTCTCATATTAATTCGGCTATATTCTGACCTATTTTATTGTATTTTTCCTCTTTCTCTTGACAAGCCGATGTTGTTTTACCGGATTTACTGGTACATTTCACAACTTAGTCTGGAAGCACTTGTTTCCCTTTTCTTTTATATCTGGATAGGGTTCTGCTTATGCCTTTTGTAACTTAGCTGGGCTTTTTCAGTTGTTATTTTGCTCGGCTTTAGCTAAATCTGCTGATGGTGTTCTACGGTTCGATATGCTAAAATCTGCACCATTTCCACATTTGTGTAGTATATTGGAGTATGTAACATGTGAAAATGTCTAAATCCCGTTGCAGATAATTCAGATTTAATAATCTGAAGGTTATTGTTATCTAGACTCTAGGCATATCATCACTTGAAGGCTTAGAATTTTTGTTATACTGGAGTATTATCTATCCATGTCATTATTTTTAGGGGTTTAAGTTACTTTTAATCTCTACTGCATAATAATATACACATAAAAGGGAGGGGGCTACTTCAGGGTGTAAGTCCTTGTTTTCTTGTTCATTCTAGGATCTTATTCCCTTGCTCTATTATATTCTCATTCTTGTGAACGTTGTAGATTTCTTTTGCAATAAAATGACTTGGAAGTCATCTGGTGCTTTAATGTTTTATGGTTAATTTGGTGCCAGACGGAATACATGGTGGATATGAAATGTGAGGGTTGTGTTAATGCGGTCAAGAATAAACTACAGACAGTAAATGGTAGGCTTTCTGATATGTTGTTCTAAGTGGCCTGTTTAGTATTTATTCTGGGGCATCTTGTATCCATCTTGCCAAAATTAGGATCTCACTGTATATACAAGCAACCCCTACCCCTATTGTGCATGCTTATTAAGTCCACCGACTATATGGAAAAATGAATTTTTTTTCGGAATTAGATGTATTTCGTTTATACTTTGGGGAAGCTAAAGTCACATTGGACAATGATGAAGAAATAGAGGACAATGATGAAGAAAAACTGGTTTTGTGCCATCTCCATACTAATGAATTCAAGATGTTGGCCACAAGTGAACCTCTCGTTATGACTGAGGTTTGGAATTATGTAGAAAGCTTTGTATCAGTTTGCAACATCCACATTGGAGCTTCTTCATCCTAAATCCTGGTTATTATTACATTGCATATTTATTTTATTTAGCTACTTTCAATGGAAATGAATCCATATGTAACATTTTAGATAATTTGTCCTAAATCCTTGATCTGTGATTTATTTGCTAGTATGTGGATTTTCAGTGCTTTTTGTTTAACCATTAAACAAATGGGTTTAAATACACTGAAAAGCAATGATCCTTTGCCTTAATTGTCACATTGTAGATTTACTTTATTTAGGCACTTTTAGTGGTAATGAATTCATGTATGTTTAGATCATTTTGTATTTAGATGCTTGATGTCTTTTAGAGATGCAATCGAAAACATATGATGAAAGCATATATGTAATACCATATGTTTTATTCAACGTTTGACCTATTTATAATCTTTGGGTGCTTAGTTTTCTTTTAAAGATGGATATACTATATAATTTAGCTGCGAGAGTGTGGAAAATCTTGTCCTAATATACCATGATTTTAAATACATTGTTTTATGTTCAAGTGTTGTTTGATTTTTTATTCAATTAACGGTGCTTTTGCCATGCAGAATCCTAATGCACTTGACAGCAAGGTTCTTCTGGATTTTGATCATGTTAAAAATAATTTGAAAGTTGATGATGAAGGTATGCAATGTCTTGTAGCTTCATCTTTTGTCAGCTATAATTCTGTCCTTTTATTTAATTTTTTTTATGTTGATGTCTTGATGATTTTGTTGATTCTATTCATGCTTGTATCGGCTATGATATCTCTGGTCTTCTTTCTCTCTTTGTCCATTTCTATTTCTCCTCTACATAAAAGAAGCAGTTTCTTGTGATTGTGTTTTCTCATGGTCTCAGTTGTGTATGGCTTGTATGATTTATTGGAAAAAAATTTGGTGGTGAGATTAATTATTTTGTGTTTTTTCTATCTTTGTCCGCCACAGCCTATGCATAAAGGGGAGAGATGTTTCATTTTCTCTCTGGATCCAATCATATCATGGGGCTCGGTCGATGCTAGTTTCATGGTATGGGACCCTGTGGAATTTGCAAGGATCGTCTTGCCAAGGAATTTCAAGCACAACAATTTCTCCAGTTTTATTCGCTAGCTAAATACTTATGTGGGTATTGCTTTAACACAGCGTGGAAAGGCTGCTGTGATTTGTTTGTAAATAATGTTTGGCATGTTGTAATTAATTTGTATTGTATTTTTTCCCTCTCCTTGTATTTGTTGTAATAGTCCTTCCTATGTTTGATACTTTTTGTAACTAGGATTGGTAATTGAATCGACCTTGTATATATGAAGAGTATATTGTATCAACTGCAATGTCACAATTTGGGGACATTATGCTTGTGTGTCCTTGTTCTCCTTAGTTGGTTAGAGTCCTCTCTGAATGATCTTTGATGCTCAGTTTGGCCTTGGAATGGTTGGTTGTATTCTTGATTCCATTGTAGCTAGGATTGAGAGATTCGCGACTGAAGGAATATTTGGCTTGCTGAGTTTCTTCTGTTGTCTTCAGCAATTTGTATCCTAGGTTTCGGTGGGGAATTTGTGATTCTGTTACAATTTGATTATTGCTGAATGCTAGCATTTTGATAATTTGCTTCTGTCTGTGTAAGCTAGTTATTGCCCACATATTGCATACTCAGATACAGCACCATCTTCTCTTGACGGGCATTAGTTTGGTGACCAAACAGTTTCCTATCTTATACTTATTATTTGTTTCATTTTCCTCTCCCTTCATTGCCTTGAGATCACGTCTGCTCCTACTCTATTATACCTATGACATATGGATAATCTCCTTCTCTATCCTGTATTGTTTGGATGTCCTTCTCATTCAACTGTGTTGTATATATTATTGTGACTGATTTTGATTAAAAGAAAGGGAAAAAATAAAAAACAGTGCACAGCTTCTATACATGCAGCCGTCGTAATCTTGCCGGTGTCTTAAGTTGTTCTGCATCATCTATATATACACAGATATGCTTCCATATATACATTTCATCTTAATTATTATACTGAGTCCCTTGACTTTTCTTTACCCTTTCAATTTATTCTTAAATAAAATAATTATAATTAAACCGAACCATATTTGAAAGACAAAGAAAAACACTGCAGAAAATGGAGCCATATATCCAAGTTGTGAACCAAATCGAACAACCAAAGTGTAGCAACATCTCTAATTTAGAAAATTCAAACATGGATAGACAAAAGCAACTAACCAGAAGTTCAATAATTAGAGTCTTTTGTGCATAATGAATAATTAATGAAAAAATATCTAATACCAAACTAATAAATACCTACTTAGTAATCAATGAAAAACATCTACCATAACGTTAAACAAATAATAAATCTTAAAAATAAGAGTATTTATGCTATCATTCGACGAAGCACACGAGATTTTCCCTCTTCAAGAGTGCCATAGAATGCAGTCAATAATTTCTCATCGGACATCAACCTAATATAAGCTGAATCTCATTGTTGATCTGAAAGTCCTTCAACCTGCATAATATCATTATAAAGAGAGTCCTTCATGTCATCCAAACGTTTCTCGCGTTCTTCCATATGCTTCTCGCGTTCATCTTTATTCATGTACATGGCCAATCGCTCACTTGCCTCTTTGAAGCCTTCAGCCAACGTATGAGCAATTCTCTCCATGCCTTGGAGTAGAAATTCGTCACGATCGGAACTATTTCGCTTTCATTTTTTTGACCTTGCACTTGCAGCAGATGGAGTTTGCTCATCAGGAGTCTGCTCAAATGATGGGTGCTCATCTAGAGTCTACTCAGGTTATAGATTGTTCTCATGGGATATATGTATGTCCCCATCATTGTGCTCATCCAATCCAGGTTGATTATTTATCTCTTCAACGGTATCATCATATTGTTCGGACTCCTTGCCTTGTGCATAATCCTTATTAAATATAAGGCTAAACTCCTCATAAAAAGGGAAAGACATATGCCTGAACTTTGCAGCTTTCTTATGAGCCTGCAAGGACATTACATAAAATTGACATCGGGACTAATTAAATTTAATTACCAATAAACGATGTGTGTATATATATATATATATAATTAATCATATTCACCTTTATATATTCATCCCAAACTGTCTTAGGAGCTGTCACACATTTTGTTTCAGAGTTCCAACCAAACCCAGATAAGTTAAGAAGGTCAGTCACCACACTATAGTGAGCCTTTAAAATTTTATATCTAGATTGGATATGAGGATGTGCCTGAATTTGGCATCTGGGTATAGTCTCATGAAATTTGTCCTTCAATGTGTTCAAGACACCAGGCCTAAGACCATTTTCACTAATAAGATCACCCTTCTCATGCAATTCTAGCATGAAATGGATTAACAACTCATCCTCCACACTTGTCCATTTGTGAATATCCGACTTTCCAGATTTTTCTGACATGTAGGTCAACTGTAAGACATGTTAGAATCTAACATAAATTATGCATAAAAGAATAACATATATAGCTTAAATAAAAAAAAGGAGTAGTTATAGCATAAATAAAAATTGTACAAAATACACATCTCTTTCAACTCATTGTTCTATTAGAAGTAAAAGCAATAAACATTTCATTAGCAAGATTATTCCAAAAAGTAGCCCATTGAGTAGAGCTATCCATGTTTTGGATTGGAGGGTTGTACATCCTATCTCCACTAACTTCCAGGTCATCTAATTCATTTTCAAGTGGATCTATGCCGTCTTGACGAATTAAGTTGTGCAAGAGGCAGCAAGCAATTATGATCAGGTTGTAAGTCTTAATAGGATAAAATGATGGGCTCCTTAGAATAGCCCAGCGTAACTTCAGAATGCCAAAACACCTCTCAATGACATTTCGTGCTGATGAATGTCTCATATTGAAGCACTCTTGTGCATTTCTAGGATATCGCCCTTCTCTCTATTCATTTAAGTGGTATCTTTGTCCTCAATATGGTGCAAGAAATCCCTCATAATTGGCATACCCAGCATCAACCAAGTAATATTGACCTTGTGGAACTTTTAAGCCATTCCTTCTACTAATGGCATCACGAAGAACTCTTCTATCTGCTGCAGACCCTTCCCAACCAGGCAACACATATATGAAGTAGCCATCTTGTGAGCAAACACCAAGCACATTTGTGGTTATGTCTCCTTTCCTATTTCGGTATCTTGCCTTATCCAAAGCAGAAACTTTCACCTTAATATGAGTTCCATCCAACGCTCCTAAACAATGCTATCAAAAAGTAAAAAAATATATTACAAACCATCTATATGTTTATATAAAATTTAATGAGTATATAATATATATATATATATATATATCTACCTTGAACCATTTCCACCTATCATCATTGGAGTCTTCTGCCACAGGCTCTGCTTTTTTGAATAAAATATGTCTAACCCTCATCATACTATGTAGAAAGGAATTGAAATACCTACTAATGGTTTCTCCAGATCTATTAAAGTTATATTGTATTACTCTATTCTTCACATGATGTGCTAGTATGTAAAGAAAAATGGCAACTTGCTCATCTATAAGCATATTCTTACTAGGTTGGAGACCTCCCACATCCGTTAGCATAGAGCATAGCTTATCAAATGTTGACCTATTCATTCTAAGTAAGTTGTAACATGCTACATCACTACTACACACTAATCTCTTTAGATAAGATCTCTTTGCAAAAAAGTCCATTTTGTAAGGTAAATGAATGATCCGCCGCCTCCTTAACATGATCATCATACTCACACACAGATAAAACCAATGTATTGCCTCAGCCATGCTTTGCCACCAAAGTAACAAGCACAACAAGGCTCTCTTTTCTTCAGATATTGTCATAACTGTGTAAACAACCATATAAGAGTTAATAAGGAAATATGTCACCGATTGGTTTTTTTCACTTCATGTAATGTGTCCAATTGGTTCTATAAGTTGGAGATAAAAAATCTTCATATAAGATAGGAATCTATTTTCTTTTTAGTTCTTAACAAAATATGAAACTCTCCTGAAATCAATAATTAATCCAAGAACACAAAACATGTTTAAGCGAAGCTAAAGGAAAACCATAAACAAAGGAGAGCTAATAAGAAGGATGAGATCCATTACTAGTTACTTTGCAATGACAACACATGGGGGTTACATCTAAAAACACAACAAAATGCCATAGGTTCAGAATTAATTTTGTGGAAGGATGACGTAGCTCACTTACTACGTACACCCTAGTGACAGCAACAAAGACCAATAAAATTAGCAATTAACTCAAAATTCTAGTTCATCAATTTGTCCCCTTAATGTTCAGACCAAAAGAATTTACAGAACTTTGTTTTTAAGGTTCTCTATAGTTTGTACAACTTGACAATTTATTGCAGCTTCAATTTGAGTGTAAGATATCAGTCTAAAGTACCCAACAAGTTAGTCACACAATCAGGTTCGAAGTTCAGAATATAAGCTCAATTAACAAGCAATTGTCACCCTTAAAACACTAACTCCTCAAATCAGCAACAATTCCAAAGTGCCATCAAAAAAGTTACAGAGATTCAAGTTCAGGAGCACTGCATTCGAGATTGCAGCAAGTCTCAAGTTGAATGTGACAGTCTATGCACTTGACAGCAACAATTCATAAGTTCAGTAGCACCCATGTTCATTTCTTAAATGAACCATACTAATTTCCAATTTATGACAGCAGTTATGGACAGAATCTAGTTACGCAGTAAACCAGGAATTTCAATTCAAGATTCAGTGGCTCAAGAACAGTACATTTAGTGGTAAAATATGTACCAATATCAGCCAATTTGCAGAGCATAGTAAAAATTTGATGACCAAAGTCCAAAAGGCCAAAGAACACCAGAAATTTAGCAAGTGATCAAAGAAAAACTAGATTGTGCACTTCAGAAGTCAGAGATTCAGCATGCAGAAATTTAGCAAGTGATCAAAGAAAAACCAGATTGCAGACTATGTATAACTTTATATAATCATTCATCTCGCAAAGTGCTGTTAGGTCTGAGATTTTCGTCTTGTATTTGTAAGATCTATGAATAGCATAGCAAAAGCTTATGGGAGTGTTCTACTTTGTTAAGATTGTATCTAATAATTATTAACTTGTGTAAATGGAGCCAACGATCAGGAAAGAAACTCATGCACACGTTTGCAAGATTGGCTTCTTCTATGAAAATAAATTGGAATTGGGGGCCGTTTAACGGAACTGCCAAGTTGCGAGTAGAGGAAACAAGGCCTTATAGCACTCGCGCAATTACAGAAATTATCCAAAGAAAATCATGAGCAAGCACACATACCTGGAATATCACCATAAATTCGTATTATGCAACCGGGTCCAACGACGGCAGTAGCGGCTTATCTCCACCAATGGTGATTCTGACGGCCAGAGAAGAACAACTGCGGGAGAGATGATGAAAGTTGAAATAAAATTTGAGTTATAATTTAGGGTAAGATTAATAAAGGGTATTTTTTTCAAGAGAATATTATAAATAGGGGTATTTTTGTCTCTAAAATTTGCAATACCAGGATTGAAAACGCAATACCAGGGGGAAGTGGCTTTGCAGCAATCCCACTTTTGTGGTACTCCCAATCCCTAGGGATCCATAGTCCCTTAAACTAAACAATGTATTATGGCCCAATCCCTTATCCAATCCCAATCCCTACCCCCAAATACCTCATACCAAACAGGGCCTATATTCCGACACTGCCTTCTTCTTCTTCTTCATCATGCCTTTCTTCTTCCCTTTACTCCACCACCCCTTCAGTCCCAACACTGCCTTGGACTGCCCCAAGCAGCCTCCACCGCTCACCTCATGCCGCCTGGTCATTCCTCTCTCCTTTACCAAGCTTGGTCTTTCTCCTATGTCGGACTAGGTTCTTTTCCAGTACGTATACGAGGTAGGGTCCGATTAGTGTTGCTTCTTCTTGATCTTGTCCATCCACACACCCGTCTCCACCATCTGGTCCATGGTTCGTTGTTTTCATAACCCCCTGGCCTATAAGCATTTTGAAAAGAGCTATCACATCATCATCGACAGTGATGGCCGCTGCATTTACATCGGCACCGTCGTCCTAGAGGTCTACATGGTGTCCGGCCTTCCCGCCGTGTCTAACACCGAGTAGTTGGAGATCTTTGATGATGAGGGCCACGTCATCAGCTTTAGCCTCATCATTGGAGGAAAGATATGAAAATTCCACAGGTTTATTGGGGTTAGTTTTTCACTTTTCAGAGCGGCATTATTAAACACAAAAGATTTGTGAATATAGATAATGAGTGTTTAAAAGCATTATTCATCTCTCAGTAGGTAGTCCTATAACCAACTCTGTCTCCACGTCATCCTCCATTCATTCTTCATTCAAGTGCTCAACATCTTGCTCTTCATCCACCAAATTCCGCCGTTGTAGTTCATCCCCGCCACACTGTGACAACTAATCAGGCAGAACAAAAATGTGAAGATCAGTTGCCCAGAAAGTTAAAATCTATATGAGAAAAGAAGAAAGAATTTCACCTGCTCCCGCATATCTTTATTTCTTTCCAGTAAGCATTTTTCTTGGAGAATATAAAACACTGATAATATTAAGAAATTTGAAACATATATACAAGGAGGAAATGCGTGGGCACGGGCAAGTTTCGCAACATTACCTCTTCTCTTAGCTCCACGGACATAGTCAACAAGAGTAAAAGATTGCAGCTGCAAAAATAAATGGGTCCCAAACAAGCTATTTAACGAAAGTTTTGTCATTTTAACATAGTTGCATTTGTGTACCCTTTTTAAGTCTTTATAGGCATTTGTGTAATATCCCAAAAAGTGATTAAGGGCTAATGACTTCAAAAGTGGATGTAATTATTGCTGAATAAACACTTTTGGAAAATGTGTGATGGGAATTTGGATATTTTAATGATTCCAATGGCTTCCTTGTGAAAATTCGTGTGGGGAGAGTGTTTATTGTGAAATTGGAACCATTGGGAACAATTGTGCAAAAGTTGAAAACTCTGTCCATTAAAACTCTGTACAGGGCAGCCGATTTGTATGGACGTTTTAAATAGGCAAATGGTGTCTAAAAATTCTGAAATTTTCCAATCTTAAATTTCACATGTCAATCTTCAAAATGGACATATAATTTGTATCATTTTGATTTGTGAGCTAAGAGTTATGGATTTTTCAAGTTTGCCCAGCGAAATTAATTATTTTCTGGAATAGTATGCAAAGATTGAAATTCTGGGAAATTTTTTATTCCATCCATAAAAATTCTATATTTTTACTTAAAAATAGACTCAATAAGGGTTCCATAGGCTTTGGAATCACTCCAATTCAATGTTTCTAGAATTAGTTATGATTTTTCAAAGTTTGGGCAAAAATCTGCCAGAATTTCTGAAAAATCCGAAATTGTTGGAAATTAATCAATAATTAAATATCATATAATATATGATATTAAATACCATCAGCCTTCTTTCTCCAACCATTTTCGTGCTGTTCCAGACCTGAAACAAGAGAGAGAAGGTGAGAGAGTTTAGAGAGAGAAAGGGAAGAAATCTCACAAGGTAAGCTGATTTCTCCGACGATTTAGCTCCTAACGCGTATAACTCCGACTCTAAGCTACTCCTCTTTATTCTTTAAGGTTGTGAAGCTCAAAATTTGGTGTTTCAAGGGTTAGGGTTCAGCCACCTTGAGGAAAAGCTAGTGGGAGTTTAAGGTAACTTCCAAACTTTCGTATATTAACTATTCTGGCTGCTGTGGGCAATTTAATCAATGAAATTTTGCCAGATTGCCATTGATTTTAAATTTTGGAAATTGAATTTCCAAAGGGTTATGATGCCCAATTTTGGTTCAAATGGTAGTTATAACCTAATGTAATAGTTAATAAAGTGGTTAAGAGTATAAAGGAACGCGTTTAAAGAGCCGAAATCGTAAAACCCTGATTTTCCCCGGAGAACTCATAAATTTCGGCCAGCTCTAGAAATGGGTCTTAGAGTTGGATTTTCAATGATTTTATGGTTCGATTGTGTTCAGGAGCGAAAATTAGGTGGGGTTACAGTTGGCCACTTTTTCGAAAAAGGCCGAAAAAGCATAATTACGAAAACGCCCCTAAAACCCTGAAGTAGGGCTGCCAAGGGTAAATTTGTAATTTTACATTGAATTTGATAATTCCAAGTCCGGAAATGGATTCCTTGGGTGGAAATATGTTAGGATAGCCCAGATAAGAATTTTGAGAAAAGTGCAACCGGACCGGGTACGGCAGGCTCGGGCCGGGTCCCCAGGGGCATTTTTGTAAATTTTCATTATAGACTCATATAACCCCAAGAAACACTATGGAAGTGTCTAAATGGTGCATTTGGAATTGTATGATTCAATATTTACCCTGTTCGTGATTCACCTGTGCTAGAGCATAATCGGAAAGAACAAGGTAGTGACTCTTTCTCTTATACTGTGTGTGAAACATTGTATGTATGTTTGTCATGCATTGAGAATACTTTGTTAATACATTGTGATGCTTTGAGTTTGCAGCGCAAGCTGACGCATAGTGATACTTTGTGATACATAGAGATCGCAGCGAAAGCTGACGCATAGAGATTACAGCCATGAGTGCTGTCATTTGTGGCGAAAGCCATGATACATTGTGATGCTGCTTAACATGATCATATATGCTATGTGTTTATACATTGTATGAGTGATTTGTTAGTACAGAGATTCTTTTGAATCTCATTCTTTCCATTGACTAACATTTCAGACAGGGCAAGTAGCTCTAAAGAGAAAAGAACCACCAGGAGCGGCTAGGATCTTGTAGAGATGTGTTGTTAGGTTGTTGGTTATCTATTTTGGACTTGGGATTACTGTTTATTTTTGAAATATAGATATTACGTTGATGTTGGTCATGTAATCCCCTAGTTGGAACTTACAACCCTTAGTTTATACATATATGAAACCCGAGAGTTGCCGGGAATTTGGCTATGCACTCTGATATGTATGAATGTGATTGAACTTCGCAGAGTAATTCAATTCGGAAGATGAATATGAGACCATGTTGAATGAATTTTAGAAAAGAGATTTGAGAAAAACGTATACGTCGGTCTCTAATTCCTTTAAATTACGCATTTTCGAATCTTAATTACGGTTATCAAGGTAGGGGATTACAATTTGTGCCCCCAAGGTTTTAATATGGTGCCAGTAGCTCTTTTGAGATATTAACATGGGTACTTTTACTCCTTTACCCAATTATCTAATTCAACAAATCTCATAACTGAAATGGCTTCATGAAAACCGTTAAGTATGGAGCATCAATTACACGTGATTTTATAGTAGTGATTTTCTACTACTCCCTTCGATCCTAAATATAAGACCTAATTTAGAAGTGAAATTTGATCCTAAATATAATTCCTTTTTTAGGAAAATCCCTGAAAAAGAACTTAAAAATAGGGAAAAGACAAAAAGACGATCTCAATTTGCATATTCCCATAGAGGTTTTAGTGCCTGATTTTTCATTTTTGAAATCAAAAGAAAATTATACCAATGCCCTTGACAAAACCATCTTCTCTATCCTTCAACAAATCATCTTCTCCTCCAACAATAGCTACGGCGGCCTCCTCTAGCAACTGCGACTATTTCTTCAGTGACGGTGGGCTTTAGATCTTCGATCTCTACCACCATATTTAACTTCTACAATTTCTCTAGCTCCCATATCAACATCGATCTCTATATTCATCGACCCATCTTACATAATATCTCAAAACCGACCCAATTTGCCATATGTATTTGTCCACTCATTACGAGATTACGGACTGGGCATATCGAAAAATCTCTCCGGCAAAGAAGTTGACAACGATGATAAGTTCTGAATATGTAAAAAATTTTCCATTCACTCGAGTTCTAAATTTGTCACTCAAGTGATTATGTTAAATAGGTACATCACTTGCAAGGCACCTGATGGTTGTAATACCTCAGCTTTTGAGACTCGAGGCTAGAGAATAAGCCTGAGATTATTGGATTGTTAAACCCCGGTTTAGCAATATCCCAAATTGTGATTAAGGGTTAATGACTTCAAAAGTGGATGTGGTTAGTGATAAATAACCCTTTTGGAGAATATGATGTGATTTGGCACTCGAATGTGATTTGTGTGTGTTGTGAGCAGCACCGAAACCCTGTATTTGAGTTCAATTGTGGATTAATATCCAAATTGACTTAGCATAGAGGAAAGAATTGAATGTGAATTGTGTTGACATGTTGAGATTGTTGTGAAAACATGTCAATGTGATGTGAATTTGATTGATTTGGTGTTTCCAATGGATTCCTTGTGAAAATTTATGTGGGAATGATGTTTGGTATGGAAATAGAACCAATAAAAGCAAAGATGCAAAATCTGAAATTCTGTCCAGTGAAACTCTATTCTGAGCAGTCAGTTTGTGTGAATGTTTTCAATGACAAAATGGTGTCTAAAAATTTTGAAACTTTCCAATCTTATATTTCACATCTCAAGCTTCAAAATGAACACATAACTTATGCCATTTCGCTTTGTGAACTAGGAGATATGACTGTCCAAAGTTTGGGATGGAAACTGAACTCTGTTTTGGGGCAATGATGAGTTTTATGTAATTCTGGAATTGTGTGGTGATTTTTAGTAATGGCCAATATTTTTCCTATGAAGAGGACTTAAATATCTTTAATTTGGCTTTAGAATCACCTCATTTTGAGTTTTCTATAATTAGTTATGATTTTTCAAAGTTTAGGCAGAAAATCTGCCAGAAAATCCAAAAATGGGAATTATGACATCATCAAAATAAAAGATGACATCAGCATGGAAATTAAAACATTTTCTCATCATCTTCAGCTCTCATTTTCATGCTGAACCAGAAGCCAATAGAGAGAGAAAGTTTGAGAGCTTTTAGAGAGAGAGAGAAAGGAGAAATCTCACAAGGTAGGTCGATTTCTTCGGTGAATTCGTACCTAACGTGTATAATCCTTCTCCTAAGTTATTCCTCTATGTGAATTAAGGTCTTGAAGCAAGGAATTTCATTGTTTAAAGAGGCTAGGCTTCAGCCATAAGAAGGATAAGCCAGAAGGAGCTTAAGGTAACCTCCGAAACTTCAATCTTTAATTGTTCTGGCTGCTGTGGTTGATTTAATTGGTGAAATTTCACCGGATTGTCTTTGTTTGTAAATTTGGAAAATGGGTTGGCCTAGGTGTTATGCTGCCCAAATTGACACTAAATGGTAGTTCTAACCCAATGTGATGGTTAATAAAGTGGTTAGGAGTAGAAAGAAACACGTTTACGGAGCCAAAACCGAAAAACCCCAATTTTCCCCGGAGTACTCGTATATTTCGGTTATGGCTATAAATGGGTCTTAGAGTTGGATTTTCAATGATTTTATGGTTCCATTGAGTTTAGGAGCAAAAATTAGGTGGGGTTACAGTTGGTCACTTTTTCAGAAAAGGTCGAAAAAGCATAATTACGAAAACGCCCCTAAAACCCTTAAAGTGGGGCTGCCAAGGGTAAATTTGTAAATTGACATTGAATTTGATAATTCCGAGTAGGAAATGGATTCCTTGGGCGAAAATATGTCAAAATAGCCCATGTCAAAATTTCAAGAAAAGTACAGCCGGACCAGGTACGGCGGGGCCAGGCCGGGTCCCCGGGGGTATTTTAGTAAATTTTCAATATAGCCTCATATAACCCCCAGAAACACTATAGAAGTGTCTAAATAGCACATTTGACATTGTAGGATCAAATATGAAGCCCCGAGTTGATGGCACGCAAATCGAGGAGAAAAGACTGGAAGTAGGAAACTTATCTCTCCTGCATGCTCTGATAACTGTATTAATGTGTTGATGCATGTTATTACTTTGCTTGATTATGTGGAATATGTATGAATGATTTAAAGCTATGTTTCAATATATGCTATGGCCATATGTGTATCGTTCGAAGCATTAAGCTTATAGATTTATCATTGTATGTGTGTATGAGTTATGTGATGCAAGCATGTCATGCATTAAACACTTATCTTGCCTACATATTGATAATGTTTCCCTACTGAGATTCACTTGAATCTCACCCTCCCCTACCAACAATTTAGACAGGGCAAGTGGCTCGTGGAGGAAGCGGCTAGAACTCCTTCGAGATAAGAGTTGGTAGTTGTTACCAATGAGTTGTGAAGACTGTATATAACTCAGTTGAATATATGGTTATGAATTTGAGATGAGATTGTGTAATCCCCATTTGAAGAATTGTAATGGGCAATTGTGCCCTGTGTATCTTTAGCAAAGGTATGTACCTGGGATTGCCGGGATGATTATGTTGTGCACTCCGATATTTATATGAATGTGATTTATCTTTGCATAGTAATTGTATTCGAAATGTGAATATGAGACCAAGTTAATTAGATTTTAAAAGGTATTTTTGAAAACCCTATCTCAAGGATGGGATTTTAAATGATTTTTTATTATTATTGGTCTCTATTTCATTTTAATCGCGTATTTCAGATATAATTACAGAGGGGGTTACAATGGTGATACTTGAAAATCACCTAATCACTCGAGTCATGAATATGTCACTCAAGTGATTAAATGAATACTTGATGGGGATCTTTAAAAATCTCCTATCACTCGAGTCTCAAATTGAGATTAGCCTTTATCAATACACTGTTACATTTTCTTAATATCCTATAAGACTTTCACAGGTTCAATCACTCGAGTGATATACAAAAACATTGTGTCACTTTCCAGGTACGTGACAATGACACACTGTTTTTGTATATCACTCGAGTGATAAATGTGGGACTCGAGTCATGTCATGGACTCCTGCTATTAATGAACCTGTGAAAGTCTTATATGAAATTGAGAAAATATAACACTGTATTGATAAAGGTTAATCTCGATTTGTCGGTGATGTCGATAATGAAGCAGATGTCAGTGATAACGGTGAGGAAGAAGATGACAAGTTGTTGGCGGTGATGGTGTCGAAGTTGTTGGCGGCAATGGCAAAGAAGAAGAAGATGATGATGAGGACGACGACGATGGGTAATCATACATATGAGACAAGTAATTGAGTTGCCAACTATCCAACTCTTAAAATTAAATGTTAAAGGACATTGTAGCTGCAAAATTCCCTTGACAGACTGTAGGAGCAATTGCAAAATTCCCATCGAAGATCTGTCATGGATGTAATTGCCGAGTGAGCAATTACATGAGGTTTATGTGTGTCACTTGAGTGAGCAATTACATTGGAAAATTGTAATGGTGTATTGAGAAAGACCAATCTCGATTCGGGAAAACGATTTTTTTAGTGGGGACTCGAGTCCTGAACATGTCACTCGAGTGATTAAATAAAAACATTGTGTCACTTGCAAGATACCTGATAGTAATCTTTAAAAATCTCCTCTCACTCGAGTCCCAAATTGATATTAGCTTTTATCAATACAGTGTTACATTTTCTCAATGACATATAAGATTTCACAGATTCATCAACAACAGCATTCCATGACATGACTCGAGTCCCACATCTATCACTCGAGTGATATACAAAAATAGTGTGTTACTATCAGGTACATGGAAAGTGACACAGTGTTTTTGTATATCACACGAGTGATAGATGTGGGACTTGAGTGATTGAACCTGTGAAAGTCTTATAAGATATTGAGAAAATGTAACAGTATATTGATAAAGGCTAATCTTGATTTGGGACTTGAGTGATAGGAGATTTTTAAATTTCACCATCAGGTATTCATTTAATCACTTGAGTGACATGTTCAGAACTCGAGTCATTGGGAGATTTTCAAGTATCACCATCAGGTACCTTACAAGTGACACAGTGGCTTTACTTAATCACTCGAGTGATTGGGTGATTTTCAAGTATCATCATCTGGTACCTTGCAAGTGATGTACCTATTTAACATAATCACTTGAGTGACAAATTCAGAACTCGAGTGAAAGGAAAATTTTGTACATATTCGGAACTCGTCATCGTTGTCGACTTCTTCATCGGAGAGATTTTTCAATATGCCCAGTCCGTAATCTCGAAATGGGTGGACAAATACAAATGGCAAATCGGGTCAGTTTTGAGAGATTATAGAAGATGGGTCGACAAATACAAAGATCGTTGTTGATGTGGGAGCTGGAGAAATTGCAGAAGCTATATGTGGTGGTGGATATCGAAGATCTAAAGCTCGCAGTCACTGGAGAAATAGTCGTCGTTGCCAAAGGAGGCCACTGTAGCCATTGTTGAAGGAGAAGATGATTTTGTCAAAGGATGGAGAAGATGATTTTGTCAAAAGCATTAGTGTAATTTTCTTTTGATTTCAAAAATGATAAATTAGGCACTAACACCTCTACTGGAATATGCAAATTGAGATCACCTTTTTGTCTTTCCCCTATTTTAAAGTTCTCTTTCAGGGATTTTTCCTTCTTTCTTTTTCATTTTATCTCTTATATTCAGAGAACAAAAAACCGGACCCAAACGGCCGGTTCGACCGATTGAACCGGCCGGTGGTCCGGTCTAGTTTGATTATTAAACCGCCAGACCGGATGGACTGGTTTGAAACCGGTTGAACCAGGTAAAACCATGGTTCAACGGGTTGGACTGGTTTCATTTTTTTTTTATTTTTTGCTTTTTTAGGGGAAAATGGAAGGTTGAAAACCAAAATGAAGAGAAAAATAGATAAAGAAAAAACAAATCTAAAAAAAGTGAAGAAGATAATGAAAAAAAATTATTTAAAAGATATAATAATTATAGGAAATAAGATATCATTGCATAAATATAGGCATTATAACTAATACTAATAGATTTTAAGAATTTTTTTTCTAAAAATCTTCATTTTTATCTATAGAAGTTTAAAAATATATTAATATATATTGCCACTAATAAATTATAATATTTTAATATGACCGGTTCAACTACCAGTTAGATCCTGGTTGACCAATTAACCCTTGAACCTATACTATGACTGATTCATTACCCGATCCGATTTTTCGTTCCTTACTTATATTTATCATTTTTCTCTAAATTAATTTATCTACTATATAAATTGATGTATAATCTAATATTATATATAAATATTTAAAAGATATAATATTATATATATTATAATTAAATAATTTATTTAACTTCATTCACTTCTATAAATTCAAGATAAAAAGGTAAGCGGTAGTAAACATTCCCTGTGAAACGGGCAAGTGGTCTTTTGCCCCTCTAGGCAAGCAGCCTCATTACTTCACGCAAACCTATGCCGTGGAGAAAGTCTACATTTTTGTAATCTTGTTAGTATTTAAAAATTGCAAGGTTTACTCAAAAGTCTAACTTGGACGTCCTATCTTGACCGTCAGTAATTATTTTATATGCAATTACATCCCTGCATGTGCTTGTATCTATTATTATTATTATTATTTGGCCCCAACTTGCCATCCAGTCTAGAGCCTAGCCGAATACGCGCTTGTCGATATACATATGCAGGGGTTGGCGCCTTCACTGGAAGCGGATCCTCTCTCTCTTATCCCTCCCCATGTGGCTCTCATACTTTTCTATGAAAATGTGCCATTTTAATACAAAATACACAAACTCTTCATTTTTTTTTAAAAAAATATAGCATTTATCATTTTAAATTAATTTTTAAGTACTAATCAATACTTTATAATATTTTTCAATATTATTTAGTATCATGAACTAATTTTTTAGGATCTTGAAAAATATTTTAAAGAATTGAGTGCTACTGAAAAAATTAGAAACAGTGAAATGCTGTTTTTTCAAAAAAAAAATTAGAAACTTGTGTATTTTACATCAAAATGGTGCAGTTTGAAAGAAAAAGATAGGAGCAGACTATAAGAGAAAAAGAGAAATCCCCTTTTGGCTTCATGACACCAAAAATAAAATACATGTAAATAAATTAATAAATTAACATCATGAGCAGCAATATTAATTTAAAGGTAAAATACACAAATTTTTTTAATCAAAGATAACAATTCTCTTTGAAGAGACATCATCAGTCACTATATGTGAGAACATCTCTCAACAAAAATTTAAATTTGATTTTGTCATGCGAAATATGTCCATTAGTTAAAAAACACAAAATTTGGCAGGGCCCGCCTTCCAGATTGTTGGGCCCCAAACATATCCAAATTACGATCACAAATATATGCAAAACATTATTGTTTTATATTCTTTATTACAATAATATAAAAGGCAAGATAAAGGGATGTCAAAATTAGTTTATCCCCAAATTATTTTTTATATCAATCTCTATATTATTTTTAAATATAAACCTCAAGAATTTGGATGAGGATTATGTTGATGGTCCTGATTTATTTTCGAATTAAATATATTGTGAAAATTATTAACATAAAAATAATACTCTAATTAAAAATTAAGTTACATGAATATATTAAATTTCTTTCTAGGCATTACACATAAAATATTACTAATAATACTTGTAATGGTGAATGCAGCTGAGAAAAACTTCTTGAATTAAATTTTACATATGTGTATAAACGTATAATTTTTATTTATAAACTAATTGACTTTTGTTATATAAATCAAGTGACAAGCTTAGATCAGCTACTTAGAGGCTAGGTGGCTCAGTATTTTGAAAAATATTTTTGTGCTTTGCAAGATAAAATTCTTCTCATATATTTATCTTATATAATACTAAATTACTTAAAATAAGTTAATTCAAATATGCACTAATTTCTTTGGAGTAACTCGCTCATCTTTCTATGTTATTATTTTTCCTTTTTTTTTTTCCTTGATGAGTTTATTTGAATAGTAGTATTCATTGAATTTATATGCCTCGTAGGTAGAATCATATTGGGCTAGTTATGTTACGGTTATGAGGAAAAGCCTTTTTCTCCATGGTATGTTGAGCCCAACAAACCCAAATGTTATGCTTCTTTCTTTCTTTTCTTTTTTTTTTTTTTTTGTTGCCAGAATGTTACGTTGCTTTCAAAACGATTCTATCCACTTTTTATAACATTCCTTCTTATGCAGTGTTAATTTGGACTGTTTTAATTAAACAAAGACAATCCTATGTGATTAACTTTGGGCCTTTGTGGTAACAATATTGAAGATATACTACAACATGTGAACTGTTTTTTTATGATTTGTTTTTCTTTGAATACACCACAAATGCAGTTAATTTTGAATACTACAACATGTGCTTACCTTTGTACTCTATTGTCAAGTTGCTATTGATATGGGAAGAGTTAACATTAGCCATAGATATGGATTAAAGAGCATTTTTGTGTCTGAACTATTTCAAGAGTAGCATAGGTTATCTTAAATTAGTTAATGGAGCAATGTTACTCTTCAAGTATAAAAATTGTAGCAATATTACCCCTTGACTAATAGATATTGATGTTAACCATTAATAACTTCAATCAAAGAGCATTTTCATAGAGAAGTTACCTGGCATACTAAAGTTCAATAATATAGAGGTTTTTTTTTTTTTGAACAATATATAATATAGAGCTATTGACATTAATGCATTTTGTGCTGTTATCAAAATATGTCACATCATGTCTAAGGTGTACATATGACTTACCAACTGAGTGTTTATTAATAAATTAAAAAAAGGTTTGCCTGTCTATACTAATTATTACCTCCCTCCGGTTTTAATTATAGGACAACATTTGGGAGTTGATCTTAATCCTAATTATATGACAAAATTCTAATTTTTATCAATTTCTTCCTAAAATACCCCCTATTGATACTTTCTCAATAATAATTAAACACAATAATAATTTAAGAATACATTTATGTATTTTATAAAGTGAGTAATGCTTGCAACTCATTAATGCCATATACACCTCAATTTTACTGTTTTTTGTAAATTTTAAGTTTTAAATACGGGCATTTTAGGAAAATAAATATGATTAACTAATTTAACTACTATCCTTAATTTCTCCAAAGTTAGATAAATATGTCATATAATTAGGACCGGAGGGAGTAACTAATAGTACTGTGACAAGTTATATATGTCTATATTGTCATATGTTATGTAAGGGGTTATCAATCAATCCTTCCGCTAGTTAGGATAGACATATATAATCTGTGACAACAGCTAGGACTGACAAACGTTTTTCCTTTTTACCGATAAGTCCCTAAATGGCATGCCAAGGGACATCCATTTTATCCTCTTATTTTTTTAACCAAAACATTGCATCATGTTTTGATGTTGACCGTCAATGCAAGCATCCATTTTATCCTCTTATTTAGCAAATCATGATACATGCATACAACTTTTGACAATGTTGCTAATTGACACCTTAGACATGATCTCACGTGTTTTGATGAAAGAAGGATACCAATTACTCCGCATTATTATACTTTCGGGTATTAGTTACTCTTTTTTATTCTAATTATAAGACAAAATTGACTTTTTTTGGAGAAATTAAGGAAGTTAATTAAATTACTTTAGAGTATTTATATTTTTATTTTTTTTCTTCAAACTAATTAGTTTAACTAATAAATTAATATATAATCTAAAGATACATAGCATATGATATGATTAAGTAACTTATTTAGCTTCCTTAATCTCTAAAAAAAATCAACTTTGTTTTATATTTAGAGCCGGAGGTAGTACTATTTTATGAATATAAAGGGTAAAAATGTTCTTTAACCTAAATTAAAGTCAATACAAAACTAAGGATCAACATCAATACTCATTAGTTAATGGGGGACATTGCAATGATTTTATACTTGAGGGACAACTTTGCTAGAATAAATTGTTTAAAATGCTTAGTGCTACACACAAAATAGCTCAAGCCATGAAATTGTCCTTTAACCCAAAATAGATTCTCCAACTTTGACAAACTTTTGAAATAGAATACAACTTTTTAAAATTTGCATATTTGGGCACATCAAGCTCACAGTGTTACAATTCTTATTCTAATGGAATCTCCTTGTTTGTCAAAAAATAATCAAAAAAGAAAAATGTCTCAATAAGGTTGCAAATGTTGCTGGCATGTATAGCTTTAATGCATCCTTAGACCTCAAGTCCAAAACCTTACTCTATTAGAGAAATTTACCTTCGAATACTGAGGGTGTTTCTTTGTGAATAGGGGTGGAGATTGACCAAGTCTTTATTAAGAGTCTATATGGGTGGGCTAAAGCTTGATAAGAATTAAACTATTTAGTAAATAGATTAGGCTTCACGCCTATTTAAAGGCCTTTTTAGTTAAATAGGCTAAGTTCTTTATTTTCAGGTTTGACCTTCAAGCCTACATATCTAACTTATTGAATGTATTTCATATATTATTTACTTTAACTTATATTTAAATTTGGTCTATTTAAATTTATATACTTAATATACTTTTCACACAAATTCATATAAAAGTAAACATGTTAAATAGGCTTTAAAGCTTATAATTTGTAAATATATAGACTTTATAAACTACCAAAATCCTACATAAATGTAGGTTTTAATAGGCTTAAAGCCTAAATTATGGCTTTTTTTTTTGAACAATCTACTTATGGCATTCATTCAAAGCTTGAAATGTCGATCTGCTATGCTTCTTTATAGATCTGTCCGTTCCGTGTTGCTGTTCTGGCTCCCTGAATCGGCTGCTTTATTTTATTCGTGGATTCACTCTGCTTCTGATTTTCTCAGTCGATCAAGCTGAGTCCGTGGGTATGTTGCTGGAATTGGGAGAGGAGATCATTTTGAGTAAATGTCTGTGAGTATGTCTTTCGTTCTGCAACTATAGTTTTTTTCCAGATCTGTTTGTTCTTCTGCGTTTTCGTGGTTGTTATTCGGTATACTTTGATCGTCTCTTTCGGTGGTCTCTGTTAATTTGCAAGGGAGCACCTTTTATTCCTTAGATCTACCTAGTTTGTCATTGGTCATCGTCCTGTATTGTTCATGGGATTGGCTGTCGGTGAGGTATATTTTAAGTATTCGTAGTTTGTGTGTGTGCGTGGTTTTTTTTTCCGTAGGATTGAATATTTTTCGTTTGGACGGCTTTAAAGCTGCTAGACATGATTGAATGTGAGAGAGAACGTAGTTATGAGAGAATGGTTTTTGAGCGAATGATGAAGAAGTGTGATGCCTTGGAGCGTTTTACAAAGAAAATTCGAGATGATAATGAAGATTTCACAGGTAAGCAATCATTAGCTCCACGGGTGGAGGACTGGATGAGTAATGAGGATATTGAAAGGAAACCGTTATACCGAAAGCAACAAAAATGTCATACAAGGAGGCATGTGTCGAAGATCAGACAAGGGAGGAATGTTCAGATGAAGAAGAAGAATGGTGGAAAGAGGACGGATGGAAGTTCAGAATTGAGGTCGAGATAACGAAGAAGGGTCCTAATATCATTGTGTCTTCGGAGTTTAGAAGGAAGCTAGCACAGAAATGGTCAACGTCGTTGTTTGTTAGATTACTTGGCAGGATGGTGAGGGAGGATCAATTGGGTCGAAAATTGCAACAATTATGGGGACATAGAAGGAAGGTTGAAACTATTGAGATAGGGTCTGGGTATTTTCTGGTTCGTATGAACAATGAGGAGGACTATGATTTTGCGTTAACAGGAGGCCCTTGGTTATACATGGATCATTATCTAGCAGTGCAGCCGTGGAAGTCAGAGTTTGATCCAGATTCTAGTGAGGTTTCCAAAATTGCAGCATGGGTAAGAATTCCTAAATTCCCAGTTGATGCTATCCACATTAAAATTCAATATGTGTTCACAATAATCATGCATACTTATATCAAGATAAGTACAAATACACAAATCATTAAAATCACAAATACATACACCATATAAATAACTAGATTTTTCATATAATTATTTCAATACTTGTTTCAAGCCATAGATAGTTTGATAGCAAATAACATAACACATGTCACATGGCAATTTATAATTTTCCAACATATTTTCTTCTGCGAAAATAATAATATATAATATATTTTTCTTTCAAGGTACCACAAGATATCCCATATCTTATCTTAGGCACCTCCACACTTTTAAATATCTTATAATCAATAAAATTCCAATTAAATTAGAATCTCACATAATATATTTATAAAGATTCACACTTTATAAAACTACATAATCATATGGTTGTCTATTATAGTAAGAGGTTATACCAATTTAATCTTCCATTCTAATTAAATGAGAATGTCTCAAACATCGTCATTTATTTCACATAAAAATTTTCCTTTTCACAGAAAATAACAAAGCCTCAACTTAATATATATATTTAACAATATCCTGTCCTCACACAGAATTTTCCACATAAATTTCTAAATATTTAATTATTTTAAATACCAATATTGAAAAACATTCACACGTGTTTAAACATGTGAAACCAATGCCACAAATTCTCTTTGAAAATTTCAAATGATCATGTTATAAAAAGTCACCGAAATATAAACATAATTTGCAGCATTAAAAATCTATGATTTTCAAGATTCAAACTAATTGATATGGTATATCAAAATAAATCACACTTCATGCAATTAATTATTTCTATTCATTGATCATGGTAAAAAACCCTTCAGATAAATTAAATAGTGGCTAAGATATTCACAAATATCACCAGATTTATTAAAACAAAATTTTGTTTCAACTTCCAACTATTATCACATTAAACACAACAAATCCCAAAATTTATTCACCCATAATAGGAGATTCGCAAAATTGTAGGATAGATAATAGGGAATTAGAAACTATTAAACAAAATAATATTTCATTGACGTGAAACCCTCCACATAAATATATGTAATTTCTGCAACTAGAAACCAAATAAAATAACAAGCATGAACCCAATAATGATCTTATTATTATCAAAATTTCATCTCCATACGAAAAATAATTTAATTCAAAATATTCACTAATAAAATCTCCTAAAGAAACCAAGGGCTTATTACTTGAGGAAAGGAAAACGTTTGCCTCATAAATCATAAGATATATATTATCTTCACTTTATTAATTTAATATTCATCAAATCCTCATTAAAATAAGGAGAGATAATAAGAGATTTATTAACTTCCCTATTAATCAAAACTAATATATTTATTGACAACAAAGCCTCCAACTAAAATAAATTTACCGTCATAAAAATCTCATATTAGCATAAATAGTTAAATAACATATTGATTTCTATGGGCGCATCAATACTCAAAAATCGCACATCAAATATTGAAAGCTATAACCACATTATTAAATATTTTAATATATGCCCACCAATTATTCTCAATCAATAATGTGTGCCTGGGTAAAGATCGGACGTCAATAACGGTAACTCCAATGTGTCTCTTCTTCTTCTTCATTATCTTCTCGTACCATAGCAAAGACAGTTTCTCTTTCTAATTAGACTTGCAGACTTCTTTCTGCCTCTTATCTGTGTTTGCAAGGATCACAATACCCTCAAAATCTCTTTACCATAGAGATTCAAATAGTCCAGTTGAAGGGGAAATTGGATATTCGCTTGTTACAGTACTGATCATGGTCTATCTTGATCATAGATTTATTCTAATATGTTTTCATCAAATACAGTAAGATTTAATTCTCACTCCCTTCATTCTCTATTATCATCGGACCAACATATATATATATATATATATATATATATATATATATATATATATATATATTTTTTCCTTCTCTTAGACATAGCCATACAGGCCTTTTGCTTATCATGAAGCACCCTCACATTTGGGCAATATACCGAAAATGTCAAAAAAAAACTCAAATCTTTGTAAAACCCCAAAATAGAGTTATTGTATGCGCGCGGCAGCACTTAACAGGAAGTGAGTCGCAACTTTCCAAGGTTCAGTCAAAATGAAAAACATATCCAAAATCGTCATGCACCCCCGCAATTGGGTATTATACGATCCTCTTCTCCCATAGATATATATAAATATTTATTGATATATGAAAATCATTCGAAGCAGTAAACAAATAGTATCAATACTTTGATAATTGCATGTAACTACTTTGAATCACAACACATGGAGTCACTTTGAGGAAACTACCGATGATGCATTAAAATATAAATTAAGGAGAGAGAATAACCGCATAAATTCAAACCGCAAGCTATAGGCGCATTTCCACTAATGCATTAAACCAACAGCTTGCTGTCTTTTATATTTTGGTTTCTTTGTACTTAATCACAAGAATAGGAGAACACCCATCATGACTCAAGATATATTTATATATATCTTTAATAACAAAACAGTGATGACAAGCACAGAATATTGTAGCAAACGGTTTTGACAGTCATTTGATGAAAACAAGGCCCAGAACAAACTGAAAGATTTTCAATTTGAAAACCGAGAACAACATGCAATAAAACAACCAAATCAAAGTTATTAACTTCAATGCGCAACAGAAAGCGTTTTTGGGACCTCCATTTATCCATTACGATGGTGACGGCGTCATCGCAAACGTAATTCCCTTCCTGTCCCAATGTCCCAAAACTTTTATATATATTCAAATCAGAAAGCAAATGACCAAAGAGGATCTATAATGTTCAGGATGAATTAAAATCGAAGACCCCCATCTTCTCGCCTGCCATAAACACCTTTCCAAAACCTAAAGCACTTGTATCATCTAGAAAAGTAACGGTAATATCCTGAATTTTGGATTTAGAGGTATAGGAATAAGTCTAAATTAAGTGGACTACTAAAACCCAGTTTAACAAGTGTCCCAAATTTATTCCCTAATATTTCTTATATATTTGAGGCATTAAAAGAAATAAAATAGTGAATTAAAGAGTATAGGAAATTTGTATACAAAAATGGAATTTATTGAAGTTCCAAGTGCTTGTCGTTTCATTGCTTCGAGTGAGGCAGTGTTGTTGTGTAATGGATTTTGTTGCCCAAATGATGAGCAAAAATTATGAAATTTTACATGATACGATTAAACATTATAAGCTTTAAATTGATAGGTCATATGAATCATTTGAAGCTATATACAAAGAGTTTTGAATTTTTGAAGTTTACCCAATGGAATTGATTATTTTCTGGAACAACATGCAAAGATTGAAATTCTGGGAATTGTGTGCTTCCAGTTGGCTAAAGATTATATTTTTCCTAGAAACTAGACTCAATATGGGTTTTATAGCTTTTGGATTCACTCCAATTTGATTTTACTAGAATTAGTTATGATTTTTCAAAGTTTGGGCAGAAAATCTATCAAATTGCCAATTATTGCGATTTTTGGGAAAATAAGAAATTATGACATAAACAAAGTCAATGATGACATAAGCAAGCATCTTTCTCCTTCATATTTCCCTCTAAACCGACGCAAGTTTTAGCAAAGAGAGAAAGAGAGGTTTGAGTGCATTTAGAGAGAGAAAGAGAAGAAAACTCGTAAGGTAGGTCGATTTCTTCAGTGAATGCGTATATATAATGCATATAATACTGCTCCTAAGTTATTCTTCCCTGTATTTTAAAGATTCTGAGGCACAAATTTGGTTGTAGAAGGGCTTAGGGTTTTGGTCAATTCAAGAAGAGCCAGAAGAAAGCGAAAATTAACCTCCAAACCTTTGTATATTATGAAGCCGAAATCGAAAAACCCAAATTTTCTCTGAAGTATACCAAGATTTTGGCTAGGGCTAGATCTAAGAGTTAGAGTTGGATTTTCAATGATTTGATGGTTCCATTGAGTTCAAGAGGGAAAATTAGGTGGGGTTACAGTTGGTCACTTTTTCAGAAAAGCCTGAAAAAGGATAATTATGAAAACGCCCCTAAAACCCTTAAAGTAGCGCTGCCAAGGGCATTCTTGTCTCTTGGCATTGAATTTAGTAATTCCAAGTTCGGAAGTGGATTTTTTGGGTAAAAATATATCAGAATAGCCTAAGTCAAAATTTTAGAAAAAATACGGTCGGACCGGGTATGGCAAGGCCAGGTCCCTAGGGCATTTTGATAATTTTTCAATATAGACTCATATAACCATCAGAAACACTATAGAAGTATCTGAATTGTACATTTGACATTTTAGGACCAAGTAGAAAGCTCAAGGGGTTGGCATGTTTCTCAAGACACAGCCGGTGGTTATATTTAGCCTAGAATTGGAATATTTTGGGATATTCTATACATATTTGTAATTATTAGTGAATTTTTCTCTGTTAATGATTGTCTGTAAACAAATACTTATTATCAGTATAACTATACTTTTCTGTTTGCCTATGAAACTTGTTCATTATTGCCCTATGAATATCAAAATGGAAACAAGTGTTAACAGTAACAATCTTTCTAAATGATGCTATATTCATTCCACCATAAAATATGAGCGCATCTCATAAATTATTTCATGAAATTAAAATAAGTGGGGTAAAACTGAAATAAAACTTATCTTATTTTCTTTGCAATCTGCCAAGTGAATTTGAGAAATAAGATTGTAGGCAAAATCTGTAAAGAAATAAGAAAATATTTGATTCGAGTCGTGTCCAACGACACTGTCCTTTAGAGATATTCTGCAGACCCCTCAATAAATAGAAAGCAACATCTCCCCAGGATTAAACAAACCCTTCCTGTAAAGATACAAGGCAGTAGAACTGGGGAAAATAAGGTAACTCAGTGAGAGATTACCAAGGCTTCTATTTCTCTTCTTTTCAGATGGTGTCACGGTTGAGTTATTTATAGACAATGAATCAATACCTTGAAGTGGTATCTCTTGAAGACTACACCTCTTCAATTAGAAGTCATAATCATATATTAAACATAAACCATGTTGATTTATAAACCAACACAAATCCCTTTAATTTATAAAAACATGACTTCTCAAAACGCATCTCTACATTTAAATACATTTCATAATATTTGAGAGACTCTTTATTTGATACACCTATATACAATATTTACAACAATTAGCTAAAGACTTAGTTAATTAGACTCCATAAAAAGATAAACTAGGTTAGCAATTCTTTATTGCATTATTAATCTAGTTTAATAAGAGCCCAAGGCCACACATGAGGATCAGATAGGTAAAGATAAAAGTATTTATTTAAAGACCTTAATCTCGCTATTCTATTATTTTGAGTGAGATTGGACCAAACAAAAGAAGGCTGAGTTGGGCCACCCAGTAACAAATGAGGTCATCAGTCATATATCTAAGTTAGTCTTAAAGACTATAGTAAGATTAATAGCCTATTAACCAAAAGGACTAATATAATTGATATTTAGTTGGGTTCTTTAAATATCTAATTAGGGGTTTAATTCCTGGCTATGTATGTAGAGATTAGTCAGGAAGTCTATGAATACCTTGGGTCTACCAAAAAAAAAAGTCAACTGCCTATTTGATTTAACTTTTTAAAAACATTTTTACAGAGTTCGAGATACGTTAGAAGAGTTTTTTTTTTTCAGCTTACCAAAAAGTCCTTAAAAAAGCACTTTTGTGCTCTTCCCAAACTAGCAGTAAATGTGGGTGGGGTTGGGGTCTGAATAATAATATAAATAAATTTTTTTGACCTGTCAATAATAATATCAATAAATTAAACCAAGCCGATTGATGTCCTACGTTTTTAAACAATGGATTTGTACAATGTGTATTAAATTGTTTTATTCGTCAGGACGGAGGCATACCTTTAAACTTAATTCTCCTAATTTCAACAAAAGAAAAAATGGAACTGAGTTGTCATTGCAAAAATTTCAATTAAACATTCAAATACAATCCAATGATCCGCCAAGCTTTCAAATTACTTCGCCCATATTAAACTAAAAGCAACTTAATTTAAAAAGTTAAGAGAGTAAAATATAAATCCAATTTTTAAACAACCGGTCATAATTTTTATTTAAGATTTAAATTAAACATATTTATATTGAATCTTGTTTAAAAATTAAAATTAAATTAAATAATATTTATCATTATTAATTATTTTTATTCTATTGATTATTATCTGTTACTTTATCTTTTATTTTCACTTTTTCAGACATTATATATTACTAATATGATGAATAATTCTAGTCCTAATTAAATATCAAGAATCACTCTACTAATCCCAAGTCTTGTATCTATTTATTATATTCATGATACTTTAAGATTTAGTGCATGCACCCACATTATAAATAGGCTCATAGCACCATTATTTAAGTTGCATAGACATTGCATGATAAACAAAGCCTCAGTTGAAAGTGAGCTGATATTTTGGTGACTTGTTAGGACTAAAAAGACCAAAATGCCTCTCAGTTTCGTCACCCTGCTTCAAGTTCTCATCTAACATGGCAAACAAATAAGTCTCAATAGGTCCATTAGGCCTCTTGGGGGTCCCACCCTTAACATGATTAATCAAATTCTTATAGTAAGTTCCTGCATTACCAACAGTAGCTCCAACTCCACCAGCAGAAGGCCAACCACTTTCAGACACAACAATCTTTATATTGGACCCTCCTGTTTTCTCCAAAGCAGCATACACAGAATCCAATAAAGCATCAAACAAGTTTTGATACCCAGCATCATTTTTGCCTTGTTGAGTGAACAATGCATAAGCAAGAGGAATGTTTTTTTGGTCATTAACATATGCAAAATAAGGATATATATTAGCCAGAAGTGGAGATCCATGGTTAGATAAGAAGGTGATGATTGGAATTATGTAGCCTTTTGCAGGATCAGTGAAAACGGCCTTGTTTGGAGGGTAAGAGTCTTGAATCAATTTAGTGTCTATGGCTGTGGACACCTTAATTTGGCCTAGTAAGTTTGCTGCAGCAATTGCTTTCTGAATGTTTACCATGGCCGGGAGGATCAATGACGCGGCAGCTTCACCCGGATGGACTTCATTTCCGACGGCGATGTACTTGAATTTGACGTTGTTTGAGTAGGGTTTAACGTACTTGTTTACCCAATTTGTGGCAGCATTAGGGTCTGTGAGAGATTGAAGGTTAGGATTAGGAACTCCAAGAATGACTTCAATGTTTGAGCCTCTTAGGGCTTGTAGGGTGGCTTCATCTGGATCGTATATACGCATTTTTCCAATTCTATTGGATTTGTACAGGCTCACCACGTCTTGTTTGCTTGGTAGGTTGTTCCCATTTGCACCATAACATACTCCTATTGGCTGTGCACCTACATGAATGAATTGTCATTTTAGCAAGTATTTAACAAAGGGTTCAATTCAATTTTGTGGAAGTTTTCACACGAGAGTTGTGGGTATATTTAGAAGGGTTCTACAATATCGAACTACAAACCTTAATGTAGTAAAGAAAAATTTTAAAAAATTAATCTATTTTTTATAATTTTAAATTATAGAACTTATCACTTTAAAAATTCTTATGTATTTAATAAAAATAACTATGCCAATAATGTTCATATTTTTCATTATTTTTTTAAAATAATTGATAGAAAGAAAATGAAAAATAAAATAAAATTTGAATAATTTACTATAATTTGAAGTGGTGATGGGCATAGAAGCATCGATCTAGTCAACCATTGACCTCCACTAAAATTCTTAATTAGATGAAATTGTCCTTTGATTCTATTTATTCGTTGGCTTTTTCTTTATGTCCTTATTATCTAGTCATAAATAATTAACCATTGCAATATATTTTTTCTTTGTATAATGTCCAAATAAACTCTCGGAGAAAACAAGTCAATAATAACATGCGCCACTAGCTCCATAACAAGTTATTAACAACACTGTATTCAATTAATCATTCAAAAACACAATAAACTACTCCCATTAAGAATTAAGCAAAAAAATCTTATAAACAAGAATTAAGGGGGGAAAAAAGTAAATTAGTGACTATTAGACTCGCCTAAATCACTTTAAGCATGTAACCAGTTGTAATATTCTAAAACTTTTGCTGTCAAATTTCATTTTACTTTATTTGAATTTTCGGAAAGAACAATCGATAATCAGACTGAGAAATATTTGTGAAGAGATCGATCGGGGCGGAGGGAGAGAGAAGAATAATGGAGTAATAATTTCTCTATTAATGTAAGACTTAGCAAAAAAAAAAAGTCTTAAAAAGGTGGGGAATCCAAAGAGATATATATGGCTCCATGTTCAAGTAATATTAAATAAATAAATATATATATATATATAGAGAGAGAGAGAGAGACACCTGTGAATTGGAGTCCTATGGAGGAGAATACACCAAGAAGAAGTAATATAGCAGACATGGTAATGTTTCTTGTGAAAAAGAAAGTATCCATGGCTATGGCTTCAAATTAAAGCAATAGCCAAATAAATGATCGAATTCTATTGATAACACACCATACTTCAATCCAAGAGCCACTATTTATACACAAACAAAATGTACTGTATAGCCAAAATGTTTGAAAACTTCGCCAATCACTCTTATCAACTTCCATACGAAATGGGCAAAAGACTTGTCCCTTCCCCGTCAATCGCTTCACCATTGAATTTAATCGCCACTTTCAATTAATTCTTGCTATCTGTAATATGTACTTAGCTTCTACAAATAATTAATACTTAGGTCATGTATGTGTGTATCATAGGTTCAAGATATGTTTACAACGGAATACTTGTCCTCTTTCTGGTTCAAGTCAAGCAGCCTTGTTCGGTTCAATTCCATACATCAAGATTATAGAATTTTTTTTTTGGGTACTTACTGTAAAGTAATATAATGAAATCCTAATTACAGCAAGTTATAACAAATCACGTAATCATTAATTTTTCACATAATTAATTTTGGTTGTTTAATCAAGATTTCAACTTACATAAATCTTTGGCCGAAGAAAAGAAAAAAACTTACACTTCTGTATACATTCCATGAATCAACATTTAGACATTTATTGTCAACACTTGTTTCTATTTTAATATGCACAGGGCAATAATGAACAAGTTCTATAGGTAAACAGAAAAATACAGTTATACTGATAATAAGTATTTGTTTGCAGACAGTCATTAACAGAGCAGAAATCGATAATAATGACAAATATGTACAGAATGTTCCAAAATTATTTCACATACAGACTATATAGAACTACTGTATTCATCTTGGGAAACATGCCCGTCAGTTTCTCTTCTCTACATCCTTGGCTTTTGAGCCACTGGCACCCACTGAAACATTTAGATTAGAAAAAGGGGTGAGATTCTAAGAAATCTCAGTAGAAACATATGATCAACATATAAAATGCAAAAATTAAATATACAATGCACCGTATCAAGTAAAATGAAAACTCATATTATTCGTATGTGTACACAAAATTTAGGGCTAACTAACCCATTGAAACCCCTACATGTACCTCAGCTGAGTCCTTGACTATAGCTAGGTAAGACTAGTGTACCTCAGCTAGGTCCTAGACCACAGCTAAGTAATGTGTATTCAGCACGTGTTCAAATCACAAAATACAGTAACACGCATCATACAAATAGTTACATAATATATGAGAAATAGTAGTCCCTACCTTAACCTCTTTCCTATCTCAAAGGGTCTGCCTCGTAAAATGTGTCAACTATAAGCATCCAACTCGGTCCTAAAACATCAAATGTATAAGAAATAGGTCATAACCTATCCATGTATCATTTTAGACACTTCCATAGTATTTATTGTGGTTATATTAGCCTATAGTAAAAATTTACCAAAATATCCCGGGATCCCAGCCTGACTGCACTTTTTCTGAAATTTTGATTAGGGCTATTCTGACATATTTCCACCCAAGGAATTCATTTCCAGATTTGAAATTACCAAATTCAATGTCAAATTACAAAATTGCCCTTGGCAATCCCGCTTTAAAAGTTTCAAGGGCATTTCCGTAATTATGCTTTGTCGGCCTTTTCCGAAAAAGTGTCCAAATATAACCCCACCTAATTTTCCCTCCTGAACCCAATGGAACCATCAAATCATTGAAAATCCAACTCTAAAGGCCATCTAATAGCCCTGACAGAAATTATAGTATCCTTCGGGAAAAATCGGGGTTTTGCGGTTTTGGCTCCATAAACGCTTTCCTTTCTACTCCTAACTACTTTATTAACCATCTAATTGAATTATAACTACCATTTGAACTAAAATTGGACAGCATAACCCTTAGGCACCACATTTCCAAAATTTAAAACCAATAGCAATCTGACGAAATTTCACCGATTAAATTGCCCACAGCAACCTTAATAGTTAATATACGAAGGTTTGGAAGTTACCTCAAGCTCCCACAAGCTTTTCTCAAATATGGCCGAAACCCTAATCTTTAAAGAACAGATTTTTGAGCCTCCAAACCTTAAAGAACAAAGAAGAGTAGTTTTTATTTAATTACTCGAGTGACATGTTCAGGATTCAAGTGATTGGGTGATTTTCAAGTATCACCATCGGGTACCTTGCAAGTGATGTACCTATTTAACATAATCACTTGAGTGACAAATTCAAAATTCGAGTGAATGGAAAATTTTGTACATATTCAGAATTCGTCATCGTTGTCGACTTCTTCGCCAGAGAGATTTTTCAATATGCCTAGTCTGTAATCTCGAAATGGGTTGACAAATACATATGGAAAATCATGTCGATTTTGAGAGATTGTAGAAGATGGGTCAACGAATACAAAGATCGGTGTTGATGTGGGAGATGGAGAAATTGCAGAAGCTATATATGGTAGTAGAGAGCAAAGATCTAAAGCCCGCCGTCACTAGAGAAATAGTCGCCATTGCTAAAGGAGGCCACTGTCGTCATTGTTGGGGGGAGAAGATGATGTTGTCAAAGGATAGAGATGATGATTTTGTCAAGAGAATTGGTGTAATTTTCTTTTGATTTTAAAAATGACAAATTAGGCACTAACACCTCTATGTAAATATGCAAATTGAGATCACATTGTTTTCCTTTCCCTATTTTAAAGTTCTTTTTCATGGATTTTCCCTTCTTCTTTTTTTCATTTTATCTCTTATATTTATCATTTTTCTCTAAATTAATTTGTCTAATGTATAAATTTATATATAATCAAATATTATATATAAATATTTAATAAATATGATATCATATATATTATAATCCAATAATTTATTTAACTTCCTTAACCTTTTTAGATTAAATAAAAAGGCAAGGGGTAGTAAACATTCTCTGCGGAACGGGCACGGGCACGCGGCCTTTTGCCCCTCTAGGCAAGCAGCCTCATCACTTCACGCAGACCTATGCCATGGAGAAATCTACAATTGTGTAATCTTTCTTGTCCGTTTTAAAAAATTGTAAGGTTTACTCAAAAGTCTAATTTAATGAGTATTTAGAATAATTTATTTTTAGAAAATAAATATTTATTATATAAATCGAGATAAAACTTCTCTCACATATTTATCTTATATATCATAAATTATAATTTATAAATATTTATTATCTAAAAATAAATTATCCCAAATAAACACTTAAACGTGATATCTTTACCGTAAGTAGTTCTTTTATATGCAATTACATCCCTGCATGTGCTTGTATCTATTATTATTATTATTATTTGGCCCCAACTTGCCATCCAGTCTAGAACCTAGCCGAATATGCAATTGTCAATATAGATACGCAAGGTTTTGAGCCACAAAAAAAAAAAAAAAAAAAAAAAAAAAAAAAAAAATATATATATATATATATATAGATACATAGGGGTTGGCGCCTTCACCGGAAACAGATCCTCTCTCTCTCTCTCTCTTATCCCACCCCATGTCGCTATCATCCTTTTCTAGGGAAATGCATCGTTTTGATATAAAATACATAAACTTTTCTTTTTTAAAAAAACAAATATAGCATTTATCATTTTAAAATATTTTTTAAATATCAATAAGTAATCTATAATATTTTTTTAATATTATCTAGTATTATAAATTAATTTTTTAATATCTTGATAAAATATTTTAAAGAATTGAGTGCTACTGAAAAAATTCTTCAGAATGTTGTAATGTTGTTTTTTCAAAATAAAAAAAATAAGAAACTTATATATCTTACATAAAAACGATACAGTTTGAAAGAAAAAGATAGAAGCAGTCGATAAGAGAAAAAGAGAGATCCCCTTTTGGCTTCATGACATTAAAAATAATATATATATAGATAAATAAATTAATAAATTAACATCATGAGCAGCAATACTAATTGAAAGGTAAAATTGATGATTTTTTTAGTAAGAGGGCAATTTTGCCTACACAAATTTTTTTAATCAAAGATAACAATTCTCTTTGAAGAGACATTGTCAGTCACTAGTCACTATATGTGAGGGCATCTATCAACAAAAATTCAAATTTGATTTTGCCATGCGAAATATGTCCATTAGTTAAAAAACACAAAATTTGGCAGGGCCCGCCTTCCAAATTGTTGGGCCCCAAACATATCCAAATTACAATCACAAATACATGCAAAACGTTATTGTTTTATATTCTTTATTACAATAATATAAAAGGCAAGATAAAGGGATGTCAAAATTAGTTTATCCCCAAATTATTTTTTATATCAATCTCTATATTATTTTTAAATATAAACCTCAAGAATTTGGATGAGGATTATGTTGATGGTCCTGATTTATTTTCGAATTAAATATATTGTGAAAATTATTAACATAAAAATAATACTCTAATTAAAAATTAAGTTACATGAATATATTAAATTTCTTTCTAGGCATTACACATAAAATATTACTAATAATACTTGTAATGGTGAATACTGCTGAGAAAAACTTCTTGAATTAAATTTTACTTATGTGTATAAACGTATAATTTTTATTTATAAACTAATTGACTTTTGTTATATAAATCAAGTGACAAGCTTAGATCAGCTACTTAGAGGCCAGGTGGCTCAGTATTTTGAAAAATATTTTTGTGCTTTGTAAGATAAAATTCTTCTCATATATTTATCTCATATAATACTAAATTACTTAAAATAAGTTAATTCAAATATGCACTAATTTCTTTGGAGTAACTCGCTCATCTTTCTATGTTATTATTTTTCCTTCTTTTTTTTTCCCCTTGATGAGTTTATTGGAATCGTAGTATTCATTGAATTTATATTCCTTGTAGAACTCGTAGAATCATATTGGGCTAGTTATGTTACGGTTATGAGGAAAAGCCTTTTTCTCCATGTTAGGTTGAGCCCAACAAACCCAAATGTTATGCTTCTTTCTTTCTTTCTTTTTTTTTTTTTGCCAGAATGTTACGTTGCTCTCAAAACAGATTCCATCCACTTTCTATAACATTCCTTTTTATGCACTTTTAATTTGGACTGTTTTAATTAAATAGAGACAATCCTATGTGATTAACTTTGGGCCTTTGTGGTAACAATATTGAAGATGTACTACAACATGTGAACTATTTTTTTATGATTTGTTTTTCTTTGAATACACCACAAAATGCATTTAATTTTGAATATTACTCCCTCTAGTCTTAAATATTGAATATAATTTGTAGTACAATTTGCACTATAAATTATATCCTATATTTAAGACCGGAGGTAGTACAACATGTGCTCACCTTTGTGCTCTATTTTCAAGTTGCTATTGATATGGGAAGAGTTAACATTAGCCATATCTATTAATTAAAAAAAAAAGATATGGGTTAAAGAGCATTTTTGTATCTGAACTATTTCAAGTGTAGCATTGGTTATCTTAAATTAGTTAATGGAGCAATGTTACTCTTCAAGTATAAAAATTGTAGCAATATTATCCCTTGACTAACAAATATTGATGTTAACCATTAATAACTTCGATCAAAGAGCATTTTCATTGAGAAGTACCTGGCATACTAAAGTTCAATAATGTGGAGCTGTTGACATTAATGCATTTTGTGCCGTTATCAAAATATGTCATATCATATCTAAGATGTTATATGACTTACCAACTGAGTGTTCATTAATAAATTAAAAAAAAGGTTTGCCTGCCTATATTAATTATTAACTAATAGTATTGTGACAAGTAATATATGTCTACATTGTCATATGTTATATAAGGGGTTATCAATCAATCCTTCCCCTAGTTAGGATAGACATAGTGTGTGTTTGGTTGTGTTTATTTTTGGACAATAAGTCTTTATTACGCAAATCGAGATAAAACTCCTCTTACATACTTATCTCGTATACTGTGAATCACGATTTATAAACACTTGTTGCCCAAAAATAAGCTATTCCAAATGAGCACATATATAATCTATGACAACACCTAGGACTGACAAAACGTTTTTCCTTTTTACCGATAAGTCCCTAAATGGCACGCCAAGGGACATCCGGTTTATCCTCTTATTTTTCTTAACCAAAACATTGCATCATGTTTTGATGTTGACCATCAATGCAAGCTACTACTACATCATTTGACTTACGAGTATCTATTTTAGCAAATCATGATATATGCATACAACTTTTGACAATGTTGCTAATTGACACCTTAAACACGATCTCACGTGTTTTGATGAAAGAAGGATACCAATTACTCCGCATTATTATACTTTCGGGTATTAGCTATTCTTCTTAGTTCTAATTATAAAATAAAGTTGATTTTTTTTTAGAGATTAAGGAAGCGAATTAAATTACTTTAGAGTATTTATATTTATATTTTTTTTCAAACTAATTAGTTTGACTAATAAATTAATATATAATTTAAGGATACATAGTATATGATATGATTAAGTAACTTATTTAGCTTCCTTAATATCTCCCAAAAAAATTAACTTTATCTTATATTTAAGACCGGAGGTAATACTATTTTATGAATATAGAGGGTAAAAATGTTCTTTAATCTAAATTAAAGTCAATACGAAACTAACGATCAACATCAATACTCATTAGTTAATGGGGGACATTGCAATGATTTTATATTTGAGGGACAACTTTGCTAGAATAAATTGTTTAAAATGCTTAGTGCTACACGCAAACATGAAATTATCCTTTAACCCAAAATAGATTGTCCAACTTTTACAAACTTTTGAAATAGAATATACTTTTAAAATTTGCATATTTGGGCACATGAAGCTTACAATGTTACAATTCATATTCTAATGTAATCTCCTTGTTTGTCAAAAAATAATCTAAAAAGAAAAATTTCTCAATAAGGTTGCAAATGTTGCTGGGATTGCTAGTTTTAATGCATCCTTAGACTTCAAGTCTTTATGAATAGGGGTGGAGATTGACCAAGTCTTTATAAAGAGTCAATATGGGCAGGCTAAGGCTTGATAAGGATTAACCTATTTGGCAAATAGGTTAGGTTTTACGCTTATTTAAAGGCATTTTTAGTTAAATAGATCAGGTTCTTTATTTTGGATCACGATTCGGTGCTAAGCATCTTGATGAGCGCAAAGCGCTAACCAAGAAGTGCAGCATCCTGGCTGTTGGCTTAATTTTAATCACAGCCGTCAAAATTTTGATGGGCAATTTCATTAATCCCTTAATGAAAGTCATTCTAATTCCGCCATAAATGGCTCTCTTCCCATATTAGTTCTGCCGCTCTAGCTCAACGACACTCTGTTGTTCAGACTTAAACTCAGTTCATCAGAAACATGTGCAAAGAAATTAAAGATTTTGTGGGTGCATATCTCGTTAATGAAGTCTCATCGATCTGGCTGGATACTAATAATTCTTTTAACACCCAATTTAAGGTAAAAAATTTCATATTCAGATGCTGTAATGACAAAGGCTGATTTTTTGCGTCCAGTGCCGCATTGTGAAGCGATGAACATAGCTTGCCGGTTCTTGTTATCAGGTGAAAACAGGAACGATTAGCAGCATCATGACAGAGTATGAAGATATACTTTGACTGCAAATTTATACCAGAAAAAGAGTTTACGAACGTGAATGCGGATATATTTCGACAGTAGATTTTAACTCTATTTGCTATCTGATTGAAGTTAGGAACTTTATTTACGGTCCTGTATCCCAAATATACTTTGAGAGTTGGGATTGCAAATGTGTTGAGACTGAACATGAGTGCCATTGAGAGTTTTAGTCAAAGGATAGTAGCAAAACTGATACGGGAAGGGAGCCATTGAAGGTTAAATTAGAGTGATTTTCATTACAAGATTAATTAAATTGCCCATTGAATTTTGACGGCTGTGATTAAAATTGAGCCGACGGCTAGGATGCCGTACTTCATGATTATTAGCGCTTTGCGGTCATCAAGGTGCTTAGCCAATATATTTAGTAACAATATTGCAGAAAGAAATGACAACATCACGAGAAAGACCACTAGCATAAAGACATGATAAAAATGTCTTCACCAACCTTCGTTTTCACTTCAACTCCACTTAATATCCCAATTTTGAGTCCAAATTTTAGTGGTTGAGATATATTATGTAAAAAATATTATTCTAATATTAAATAATAAATAAATAAATAAATTTTATTGTTTCAATTTAATGTGAATGGTTTCTAATCATATATTTTTATTATATTTAACATTATAATAATATTTTTACATATTATTAATCTCAATAATTGAAAGCTAATCGAATGACAAAGACATTACATTGAAAGAAAGTGGATAGCGAAATTAGTGAAGACATTTCTCTTCCATGAGGACTAGTTATAAAACCACCTTAATATACATTATAGGCCCTGAAGATCCTAGGAGATTTTTTTTTTTTTTTTGATATGAGGAAAATACTCGTAATGATTTTCTAGTTGGCACACCATCATTTGAAATTAAAGGATATCAAAGGACCAACCAAAATCCAAACCTAAAAACAAAGAAATAGAAAGTACACAGGCAATCCTTAAAAAACATAAAACAAACATAAACACACTTCCATACATAAATTTGAGTGGCCTTAAAATAGAATACAAAAACCATAACACTACCCATTTTATAGTTACCATTAAATCTGAAAAAAAAAAAGCCAGCTCCAACAATCAAACAAGAGAAGTAATGCGGTTGAGAATTGAGATAAGCCGAAGACCCAAATTGAGGTTTCCCATTTGTAACGGAAAGAGTGGAGGCAAAAATAGGCAGAGGCAAGCTGAGATAATATATGAGCAGGGAAGGCCGGGGATGATAAATATCATGCAAGTAATTTTTCTTTGCTTTTCATGAAGTTGAATTTAAGAATTAAGAATAGTATTTTTATTGGGAGAATGACAGAAAAATATCATTTGAACTTTAAACTTCCGCTGACAAAAATGGTAATGAGATTAACAAGAATAGTAATGGGATTGACAATGCAAATCTTTATCAACGGATTAATTGGGGTTTTTAAAGTTCAAGTGGTATTTTTTTGTCATTCTCCCATTTTTATTATAATGGGACACCTTTTCTAGATTTAGGAATTAGATTCTTTGGAGTTTTGGATTAAAACTTCAAGGGTATCCATATTTTTTAGAAAAATAATAGGGAAAAAGGCATAAAAAAGAATATGAAAATTATTGTAAAATCTCAAAAAGGTGCACCAAAATTGCACAATGTCTATGATATGTAACATCCTAAATTAGGATTTTGAAATTTAAGAAAAAAGTAAAAGGAAGAATCCCAATTAAATTTGATTGAAATACTGATATTCAGATTCAGATGTGCACTTTTAACAAATCACTAATTAGGCAAGAAGGTTTATTGAGGAATTTTTGAATGCTATTAAAAGACTGCAATGTCTATCAAATTAAAATGATTGATAGATTTAGCATTATCTCTCACATCATAAATCATCTAGGAAAAAAAGAAATATCTAAGTGAAATTAGAGCTTTTGAGCGATAGAACCATAAAAGAGGAGAAACAATGCCTAGTTAGTTCTGTTAATTTCTCTTTAACCCTAATGCCTAGTTAGTGCCATAATGTATACACAAGGCTTGAAAGTATAAACACATTGGATAAAATGCACAGCTACAAAATTGGAGCAAAAGAAAAAACATGCGTGACAATACTCTGGAGGAAATTAAACCGTTCTAGAATCATCAGAAAGAAGACTTGATTATAATAATGAATGATGAATTATTAAATGTTATCCTTCTACTATGTTCAAAGAGCTGCAAATCAAGCGATCACTACTAGAAAAAAGGGTTTTAACGTCCCTTTTTTTGGCCTTTCAACGTCTGAAAACAGAGGGACGTCTATGTGAGGGTCGTAGAAAAAAACGTCATTAACGTCTGTAAAACTGGGGACGTAGTAGGCAGACGTTAGACGTCCCCAGTGAACTGGGGACGTCTAAAGTGGGACCTTAGACGTCCCCAGAAGAGCTGGGGACGTCTAAGGTGGACCTTAGACGTCCCCAGCTCTTCTGGGGACGTCTAAAGTGTCGCCAGCAGTACTATCCACGTCCCTTTTTTATTAAGGACGTTGAAAGTTTTTTTTTTTTTAAAATGGACCTTTTATACATATTGCACTGTCTGGAAAATATGTAAACTGCAGAAATAGAATTCCAACAACAGCAGTTCAGCAGAATGAAAACAACAACAAACACAGTGATCAACCCAAGGCTACTACATGCCACACAAACTTTCAAACCACAAACTACACAACAATCTATATCCAAGTCTACTACATGCCACACAAACTTTCGAACCAGACAAACTACACAGCAATCTATATCCAAGTCCCCAGTTTGTACAATAACCAAGACTAAAATTCAATCCATATCCAACAACAATAACGCTAATTATATGTACTACCACAAAAGTATGTCCTACACAAACTACTAAAGACTTTACTCTTCTGGTACACGTTGAAGAAGATGTCCAGCCATAAAGTCTCTGATCATATTTAAGTCTTCATATGAGTAGGCATCTTCATTGTCAAAAATCTGTAAATTAGAAAATAAGCTTAGATGAAATAATGAATGAAGTGAATGAATTCCCATTGAATCACAACACCAAGAATATTATCCTCAGAGAATGAAGAAGCGATTACTTGTTCAAAATCTTTCGTAATGCCACTCTGAATGATGTTAAACATATAAAGCAAGACATAATATCCACATTCCCAGCCGCCAGGTTGTCGAGGGCACTATAAATCAAAAGCAAATGGTTAAAATCAATAAAGGCATATCTAAAACGACCGTCAATCAAAATAACTTGATTTGAAACTACGTACCTTTGGAAACAACCATCTTGGATCTTTGCCACCTCTACGTTCGCGTGGCCCGCCAAGCGCTCGATACGTCGTGCATGCGCTATCATGAAAATGAAAATCAACATAAATTAGAATAATTCATTAAGTCAAGAATCAAGAAGCAATGAAATACAAAAAAATAACTTACTGGTTGAAGACGCTTTTAGTTTCTTTGTCTGGTCTTCTATTTAAGGAATCAAACCAGTAAACAACGTGCGACTTAGGACAGACAACACACAAACTCCAGTGATAACTATCACAACATATACAGATTAAAATGAAGTTAGATGGCAAGGCAATTATTTACTAAAAATCTCAAATACACAAAATTAAAATGAGTACCCTTGAACAATCGGTGCTAGATAACAAGTATACTCGTCCTCTGATAATGTAAAGCCCACATAGTTCGTCCTTCGTTTCAATGTATTCTCAACCCTTGTCGTATGTGCAGGAGACAAGAATCCATATAAATCAACTTTCTGAGAGTCAACGCATATACGACGGAAGGAGCTATAATAGAATTAAAATGATGAATGTATTAGCTAGTTAAAATCAACTTAACTAAATGAATCAAAAAATGGGAAATAAAAAACTTACAGGATTGCAAATTTGCCCCATCCAATATCTAGCTCCTCGAACTTCATGAACTGTTTAAGATCATGTTTATCAATTGTGAAGTGATACTCTGTATTCTGGCCCACAATCCCTGGAGGCATATACAAATCAATCTGGCGAATGCCTTTATAGATATGCTGCAATCGTGCTAAGAAGGGCCATTTCTCTGCTTCCTGCTCGTTCTTTTAGAACATAAAAACACATACTGTTAGTAGGATGTCAACACATGTCAAGTAAAAGTGAGGTAGTTCCATACCATTGGAGGTGTTGGTGGTAACAAGCCAATAAGATGTACAGGCAAGCCGTTAAAACGCTTTCTTAACCTACGATACGGGTGGAATCTAGGAAGGAACCTCCTGTGACCTAGGTAGACCGTTTTTCTTCCATGTTTCAGTTGGTGGAAGTGAGTGTCTGCTTCACAGATCGGACATGCTTTATGCCCCTTCACACTGTACCCTGAGAGGTTTCCGTAGGCAGGGAAGTCATTTATGGTGGTGAACAGCATTGCACGTAGCTTGAATGACTCATTCTTATACGCATCAAACACATCTACGCCTTCCTCCCACAACTTCTTCAAGTCCTCAATCAAAGGCGCCAGGTAGACATCGATATCATTTCCTGGCTGTTTTGGTCCAGAAATCATCATAGAAAGCATCACATACTTGCGTTTCATACAAAGCCAGGGAGGCAAGTTGTATATTACAAGGAGTACTGGCCACGCACTGTGTGTGCTATTAAGAGTTCCATACGGATTGATGCCATCTGTACAGAGCCCAAGCCGAAGGTTTCTCGGCTCGCTGCCAAATTCAGGGAACATTTCATCTATTTTCTTCCACTGTGGAGAGTCAGCCGGGTGCCGAAGATATTTTCCGTCGGATATTCTGTCATCCGAATGCCATCTCAACTTCTTCGCCTTTTTTGCAGTGCCAAATAAACGCTTAAAGCGCGGTATTATTGGAAGATACCACAAAACTTTTACAGGTTGCCTTTTAGTCTTCCCATCGTCACAACCACCATCTTTCTTCACTTTGTATCGTGCGGTTTGACACTTAGGGCACTCACTCAGGCCTTCATACTCCTTTCTGTACAGTACACAGTCATTAGGGCAAGCGTGTATCTTTTTATACTCCATGCCCATTGTCGATAGGATTTTCTTGGCCTCATACATACGATTTGGAAGTACATTATCGTCTGGAAACATATCACACAACAGTTCAAGCAGCAATGTGAAACTACTATCGGTCCACCCACAAGTTGCTTTTAAGTTAACCAAATGTAATGTTCCTGTGAGCCGTGTGTACTTACTCCCAGGGTACAACGGTGTCTCTGCATCACTCCGCAGGCTGTCATATTCATGCGATTGCGCAAAGGATTCTACCTCAACATCGTGAATCATTCTCTCCATTCTATCTTCATCTATGACATCCACAGCTTCCTTCTTGTGTGACGGACAATCAGTTACTTCCTCACCATGCCATATCCACCTTGTGTATCGAAGATTTATTCCATCACAAAGTAGGTGATCCCTTATAACTTCAACATCCCGTGTTCTCTCATTTAAACAATTGACACAGGGACAAAAATACTTCCCATTTTTGGCTGGAACGTTCCTTCTAGCAAATTCAATAAACTCTTCAACCCCATTCTCATATTCTTCACTTGTTCTCAAAGCATTCATCCAACTATGATCCATTCTATTACCACCTATGCCATTCACACTCAAGTTTAGAGTCGTTGTCAACACTGGGAATTGCCTTTTACTATTTTGTTTTCCAAAATTTTGGCAGCATTTCCCCTTAAAAGTGACACATCCCAAAATCAAAATAACAAACCATCTCAACTTAATTTAAACTAAACTAAACTAATTAAGAAGAGTAAAATAAAAATTCAGAACAGTAAAACAAGAGTAAAAAGCAGGAAGCTAATATTAATTCTTCTAACCAAAACAAAAGGACGAATACTTTAATTAGTGCCAATAAATATACCCTTTCTTAAAAGAAATAAAAATTTAGCCTCAATTCCTCACTAGTCTTTGGCTTCCTACAATTAATTATCAAAGCCAAATTCTATGTCTACCTACTAACACTCTAACAAGATAGAACCAAATCCTAATCAAACTCAATTCTTTCAATATCAAATCAAACAACTTTTAGAATATTTATAAATCAAAATCCAAACTTCCTAAATGCAATTTTTTTGTTCAAAAGTTTGCAAAAAAATTTCTCTATATGTATAAAAGCAAAAAAGACAAGTTATGCAAACTTAATATATAGTATTAGTTATAAATTTTTAAAACTTAAAAAAAACACAATTTAACAATTTTGTAAGGGTTTTGTAAGGGTTCACTTACGTTAGATCACAAGTGATTCTTAAAAGTCTAAACAAATATGATAAATCACCCCAACATACATAACCTTTGACATATTAATCTAACATTAATTCAATTCTAACATTGTTAATTATAACAACATCTGTTCCCCAAAATAATTATTTACATTAACAATATTCTACAAACGCAGAATAATTATTTACATTAATAATATTAACAATAATTATTAACATCTGTTCACCAAATTAATTAATTATTTACATTAACAATAATTATTTACATTGTTAACCCACGCACCTGATTTTCTCAAAATCCAAGTGCAGAATCCAAGTGCATGCAGCAACAATATAACCTAGAACGCAGAATCAAGTGCACACACCAACAATCCAGAAACGCAGAATCCAATTGCAGCAACAATATTCTACAAACGCAGAATGTAAATTCTTAATTGCTTCACATAATAATCCAACTCACGCCTCATATGCACATGATCAAAAGAAACCCAGAAACGCACCTGAATAATTCTGAGAATGCTGCAGCAGCAGCAAATGGGAAGACCCACACGGGCAGGGGAATGGGAGAAGAGGGAAGACAAATGCAGGGGAGGGGAGGTGCGCCTTTGCTCAGTGAATGAGTTCTGAAGCTCAGCTCATGGGTTTGGGAGAAGAGAGGAAACGAATGCAGCAAGGGAAATGCAAATCTGAGACGCTCACGGGTATGGCTTTGGAATTTGTTCAGTGCAGCAGAAATGAAATGCAGCTCACGGGTTTGGGAGAAGAGAGAAAACAAATGCAGCAGGGGACATTAACGGGTATGGCTTTGGCACAGAAGGTAAAGCTGCCATGTACAGTGAATGAGGTGATGTTTCTGGGGTGTTTAGACGTCCCCAATCTCTCTGGGGACGTCTAAAGTTGAGTTTACACATCCCCAGAGAAACTGGGGACGTCTAAAGTGCAGTTTAGACGTCCCCAGTTTCCCTGGGGACGTCTAAACCCCACTTTAGACGTCCCCAGTTTCCCTGGGGACGTCTAAAGTCCACTTTAGACGTCCCCAGAGACACTGGGGACGTCTAAAGTGTTGAAATTTTACACATTCAGTCAAATTCATCCAGCGCCTTATCCACCCGCCAAATATTTAACTTTGGACGTCCCTAACTTAAAAAGGGGACGTCCTTTAGGGACGTAAAAGGTCTTGTTTGTAGTAGTGGATGTTGCTCAATTGTATTTGCATTCTCTTGGAGATGTGAGTGATACTTTTCTTATTGAGAAACCCATTGGGTTTTGGAGGAGGAAGATGCAAGATTTTGAGTAGAAAAGGGTAACTATGTTCTCCACTGATTTAGAACTTGACTGTTTGTGGTTTAGTATATCATTTTAATTAAATGGATATTATAGTCTTTTACTAATATTTAAAAATTCTTAAATAGGTTTCCTTAATTGATTAGGGATTTGTTAAAAGCGCAGGTTTAAATCTGAATTTTAATACTTCAACTAAAATTAATTGGAATTTTTATTTTGGTTAATACAGGGGCCTAGCCCAACTACTCCTGAGAAATTCGCTGAGGGAAACAACGTCCCTCAAGGTCTTCCTTAAGGATAGAATCGACAGAGACAGGGGATTCCACCCATTCACTTCTATCTTGCACCATCTGTAGACTTAAAGCCGCTAGCTCATTAGCACAGCGATTTGCCTCTTGAAACATGTGATTTATGCTTACTTGCCAGTCTCGCCCCATCAACCTCTCGACTTCAACTAGTGCTTCCTTACAGCCAGAAGGGTTATTTCCTTTATTGATGGTTTCCACTACTAGTTTTGTATCGCTTTCCACTATGATCTTTTTGAAACCCAATTTCCAACAGAGAGACAAACATTCTATAATTGCACACGTTTCTGCTTCAACCAGGTTACTAGCCGTGAGTCTTATCGAGAAACCCTTTAACTATTCTCCACCGTCTCCTCTGATTACTCCTCCACTGCCAGCTCCCTTCTTAATGGACCACTCACCATCGACGTTCAGCTTGCACCAACCTGCCTGGGGGTTTCCAATGGACCATCTCCACAATTCCGCTTGGTGGATGCGTCAAGTCACCATCTCCACAATTAATTGGGATTTTCCTAAAGTAAAACTTGCTCAATTTTTAAAATAATTCCAAATCATTGGCATTTTGCAAGGGCTAGAGTTGTGAACCTTTTTCTTTTTTTGAACAATGAACTTTTTGACTTTTTACTTGAATTTTAAAATTTCAATTCAAGATGTCACATGTCAATGCCATAGGTAATTTGCAATTTCAGTGTACCTTTATAAAATTTTACAATTTTTAGATTCTTTTTCTGTATTTTTTCTAAAATAATACTTCTCTAATTTTATATGCAGACCTAATTTATAGTACTACAAATTTAAATCCTGCCACCTAAAAAAACTTAAGTCATGCATTTAAGAGCCGTATTAGTAGATTTTCTTTTGCACAAAAAAAGAATATAAATCATATGCATTATAAAACATCTTTATAAAACATCTTTCACCATTTAAACGCGGCCAAGTGCTTTTCTATCTTTTTCCTTCCAGCCAAAGGAAGACCGATAAAAACTGGTACAAGGCAAACTTTGTGAATTCATCCTTTTTCATTAATAATAATAATAATAACTAATCACTAATACTAATTAATAATAATTTTAATAATTATAATTATTAATTAGTATTACTGATTAGTTATTAAAAAAATAATAATTATTTTAATTTTTCTGAAGGCAAAAAAAATTATTTTAATTTTTCAATTTGTCTCCGTCTTCATAATTTGCATTCATTTCGATCATCTTCCAAAATAATAACCTGAGGCTTCCGACGCCACTGTTAATTATTTTTATTCCGATTGGATGACTCCGATTTTGGCATGTCGCCGGCGTTGGTAGTTCCCAGAGTTCCGGTGGACACCGACAATTTCGCTGGTTGGGCTTCGCATTCAATCTCCTCCGAACTTTTTCGGTTTTCTCCAATCAGCCGATTCGAACGACATCAAAAGTTTCCACGCCACATGGAACAAACCAATGCCATGGATGGAGCTTCTGAAATTTCGAACTCGAATGTCCAGAATACGAATTTCACCTTCAGCACCCCTTCTGCTTCGTCTTCGCGCCCGGTTTCGGGTCTGTCTAGGCCGAGATTTGTGAAGGTACGAAAGCAGAATAATGCTCAGAGTTTGAGGTCGACGACAGGGATCGAGGAGCATCTGCTGGCTCCTGGTTTCAATCCTTTTGCTTCCGTTGGCGACAACTTGGTTCGACCCTTTTCTGGGTCGGAGATGGCTTCATCGTCTACATTCAGTGAGACTGATGCTGGACAGGCTGGAAATGAGCCATTTGTCTTTGGAGCGAAGGGGGTTGATCCAGGTTCGAATTTAAACAAGAACAACATGGGTTCTGGTGTGAATTTCGATCAAGGAATTGTTGATCAAATGAGAAATCTGAAATTGGGCAATGTGAATGATGTTTCAAACTTTAAAGATGCGGGTTATAAGAAGGGTGAGTATGCATTTCAGAGTGGTCATAAGAAGAGTTCCAGTCATGATGGAAGTTTGGTGTCTACGCTTCCAGAAGATACGAGGAAGTTGAATATTGGTGTTGGTGGAGTTGAACACATTGACAAAACCAAAAACAGATGTTCAAATACACATACAGATGGTTTTTCTAAATTCACGTCCCGAAGTATATCCAACCCAAGTGTTTCTTCCAGTCTTGAAATGGAACTCCAAAGTGAGTTGAACAAGAAATTGAGTATTAAAGAAAGCAGTTCTGGTGGTCTACATATTGATAACTCAACAAATGAACTTCTCAACCAAATGAAGAATCTAAACGTGAAGGATTCTATGGGTTTTGATAGTGTTAAGAAGAATGAGGCTGATGTAACGACTGGTAGGCAAAAAGATTCTGCTTCTGCAAACAGTAAAACGACAACTAGTTATATTGGGGGAAGAACAGAAGCCGGTCTGTTGAGAGAAATGGAGAAATTAAAGTTATTCAGTGAGAAGGGGGACGTCACCGGACCAAAATTTTGGAATCCTTCCTCCCAGGTACCTGTGGGGGAAGCTAACCAAACAGATGCACATGGTGGTCAGGTAGACAAACCCAAGGAAGGCATCAGACTGACACAAAATGCCACGTGGTCATCATCATTCTTATCTGGAGGCATAAACTTTCCCATGGTTGGAAATGCTTCTGGAGTTTCCAAGAGAGATGAATTTGTCTTCACAGGGAAGAAAGATGATTCAAACTCATCTTTTGTTGAGTTCAAAACACCAGGATTAGTGAAGGAGCAAAATAGCAGCACAAGAGTGAAGAAAAGGAGAGGTAAACTGAAGCTGTCTACCCCTGTCGAGCCCTTTCATGGACAAGATTTTGTTTCAACGGAAAATGTTACTGAAGGAAACGCAGAGGCTTCTGAGGCTTATTCACCAATGGAAGTATCTCCATATCAGGAAACATTGGCTGAAACTCGGTGCTCAAGGGAGAATTCTTTGACGTCCAATGAGTCCTTGAGTCTTGATACCAACTCCACAGCTACTGATGTAGTGCAGACCACTTCTCATGATCGTATAGATGAAGATCTAATTGTGAAAACTGAACGGTTACTTATTGATGAATGTGATGCTGCATGCAAGGAAACAAACGATAAGGCTTCAGAGTACCACATTCCTAAAAATATTTTCAGTGAGGATCCACAAGATGGGTCTGCATCTGGGGTGGAAACTGAAAGCTTTAAGTCTGTAAATGATGAAGTGGACATGATTAGTGATGCGGGAAATGTATCAGTAGAAGCTGTGAGCAGTCCAAGCTCAAGTGTTGAAGCCAGTGGTGTTGTTAGTATGCCACATCTCAGTCATACTTCAAGTTCAAATGATATAAGTGGGTTCCCCTTCACATTTTCTGCCTCTTACTCAGCTGAAGCTCAATCATCTAGTCCTAAGCGCTACCTGAAAAAGAAAAATTGGCAAAAAGTTGGTTATGATGCTCACAGCTCGACTCCAAGCTTGAAGATTTCTCATTCATCGTCATCAATATCCTTTTCTTCATGCTCCCAAACATCTCTTTTCACATCAGGGCAAGCTCAGAAAGACAAAGTTTCAACTCCTCAACCTAAAACTAGGGATTCTGAGATTAATAAGGAGCAGGGGATCAAGGAGGAGGCTGCTTCTAATGTTGCTGCAGATTTTGCTGGTCAGGAAGCTAGTGAAAAGTGGCGGCACAGGTTATTATGCACTTTGACAGTGTCTTCTTTTTAAACATTTACACTCGTTTATGATGTGCTTAGTTTCATTATATTCACATCACATCTATACTGATGGAACTTCTAATCAGGGGAAACCAAGCCTATAAAAATGGGGATTTATCTATGGCTGAGGATTGTTACACTAAAGGACTTCAATGTATTTCTAAAGAAGAAACATCCAGGAGCTCTATGAGAGCTTTGATGCTTTGTTATAGCAATCGTGCTGCAACACGCATGTCTCTTGGAAGGATGAGAGATGCACTAAAAGATTGTATTCTTGCAGCTGAAATAGATCCAAATTTCCTCAGGGTACAACTTAGAGCTGCAAAGTAAGGTTTCCATTCTGCTTTTAATATACGTACATATATTAATTGAGTTGTAGGAATGAAAGAATTTAAAGGGAACGAGCATCTAGTTCATCCTAATATGCCATTCCATTTCCCTTGAACTTTGCAATTTCAGTTCTCCACTTAAGCTAGAATAAATATAAGTATTATCATTCCAAAAAGTATGCTTGTGTTTTTTCTTGTGTGTGATTTTAAGGACCTTCTCATGTGATTGATTGCTGTTCATGTGTCGCTCAACTATATTTGTCCCCTTGTAGGATTAAGCTATGTTGCATTATTTAACTCTAATTTTACAGGATGGAGTAAGAAACGGATAAAAAAAGAATTTTATATTTTTAATGATACGATAGGCATAAGTAAGCAGAAGAACTGGAACAAATTTAACACACTGAGTTATAGAATTATAATTGCACAAATTGGTATTCTGTTTTTCCTTCTAATATTGTTCATTATTTCTCCAAAAAATTGAAATGGAAGAAAGAACCAGCCTGGTAGTTTTTATCAAAGAGGGACCATTGACCTCGATGTTGTTTATTTTGTGAAGTAGTAGTTAATCATTAACCATTTTGTAACAAAATTAATCACGTTAGTCGTTGATAGATCCTTTTACAGGATGCTGTAGAAATGTATTTACGCATATATTATCACTGCAATTAATGAACAGCTTGGGGTTATGTTTTATCCGAAAAAATTATGTTCATTCAGAATACTAATTAATAGTGATTACAAAGTAATTGAACTCGAGGTTAATCTATTACAGAAAAGAAAAGTGTAGCATTGTACCTATGGCTATACTAATACTAGTATTGTACCTTTGATTGTATATAGCTGTCACAGCAGCAACAATTTAATAAATACAGTAACTGCATATATCGGAATAGTTGATGATTGATAAACAACATTTTCTTTTATTTGTCTCTTCTCTCTTTATAGTCTTTTAATGAATTGGAGCTTTCATGATCAAATGATTGGGAATAGGATCTGTGTCACCCCAATTGTTTATGAAAAAACTATACTTTTGCATGGGGGCTTGTTATATATATTACATCAAGCCTTATTCCGTCAAGTGAGGTCTGTTATAGGATTGTATGAGACCATTGGCCTATATTAACAACTAAATTTTCAGACATATTATTCACTATGTGATCTCATTTTATAACTGCTTTAGGTGTCCATTTGGTCTTCCTCAATATCTTTTCATAGGGCTAAAGACCACCAAATCATCTCTCTTCACTAATTCATATAGTGGCCATTTTTGAATGTATCCAAACCACCTTAATTAATTTTCTACTATTTTCTTCTCAGTAGATGCCACTCTAGCATTTTCTCATATATAATCATTTTGAATCTTGTCTTTTCTTGCATGACTACACATCTATCTTAATGTTCTTATCTTTGTTACTGATGGAGACTTGGTAGTATGGAATACTAAGTTCTACATTGAGTAGTATGGGATGGTCATTGAGCCTTTTTTCTTGAATAGTTTTTGCTTTCGGAAAGAAATAGGTGTTATCTGTTATTTAAAAAAAATTGCATCACAACATTTAACTTCCCAAAATTAAATAAATGAGCCATAAATAGTGTAGGTACTAGATCACCTAGACAGAATTTGGCTTTCCTTGATAATACCATGGTTAAATTCCTTAAAGGCTATGGAAAGTAGATATCCAAAACCTCGATCTATTGTCCAATCTTCTCCTTGTTTTATGATCATCACTAAATGTCTTGTCTTTCCTCCTTCGACGTTTATGTATATAGAAATACATATGTGTGGTCTGACATGCTTCATATATAGATATTAAGAGAGATAATTATATCTGCTGACTTTTTTCCTTCCTTTTTGTCTTTTTCAAAATTTTCTATGTTGTTAAGTTGTTACCTTGCTTTGGGGGAAGTTGAAGATGCATCACAATATTTCAAGAGGTGCTTGCAAACAGGAGCTGGTGTTTGTGTAGATCGAAAAATTGCTGTGGAAGCCTCTGATGGCTTACAAAAGGCACAGGTTCGACAACATTTAGTCATTTTGTATGGATAACTAAATTATTTGTAGATTTAAGTCATTGTCTTTTCAAATTGCTTTTGTTCTATTGGATTTGGGCTGTGCACATACTGATTTAGTATTAGAAATTTATAACATCCTGCTGCTGTTATATCATATTACTTATATTATATACTGTAAGATGGCAATTCATTTTCATTGCTTCAGATTTCAGAACTTAATTATCTCTGTTGTGAAAGTTAATGCTTTTGGCATTTATTACAGTGCGGTATTGGGGCATATTGAGGAGTTTGATACTTTGGATAATATGTTATTTTCTCTCTCTCCCCTCATATTATAGAATTATGTTTTTGAATAAATTGTATAAGTTTTTGAAACTTTTGGAAGTAGGTCTCATAATCTAAGAGTGAATATATTGCCAAATTGGCAAGATGTGGCATGCATACATGGGCCTGAGAGTGAGAGAGGGAGAAAACGTTTGATTCTATTATTTTGTACTCTAACATTCTACTGTCTGGAATCTTGTCATTGCCCCAAATATGGGGCCGTGCTGTCAATCAGTTTCCTTTTCATTTGCTACGTTGTTAACAATCCTGTGCAGAAATTCTGAGTTCGTCTGTCACTCTGTTGAGCTATTTTGCTGTGTGAAAGCCACTTCTTTTTATTGTCTTTCCAGAATCTTGTTATTTCATTTTCTGTGATGTTTAATTTCCTTTTGAAGAATTTCAGTAAATGTTTATACTTGCTAGTTTGAGTAGTATTTATGACAAAAATTTGATCTATCAATGCCCTGAAAGAAAGTGTCAGTAATATATTCAAGTCACTTGTTTTCTTAAGTCATGGTTAGTGGTCCTAAATTTTAGGGAATCATTGTTATCTTTTTTTATCTATAAATATTGAGTCTCTGTATATGTAAAAGTAAGTCTGGAATATATGAAAATTATTAGAGAATTATTTCTCTAATTACGGGAGATTCTCCCTTGGCTTTCTTAGTCGATGAGTTTAAGATTCTTGTTCATCTTCTATCAAGGATTTACCTTTTCTTTATTTCATTATGAAATTAGATGCTGATTTCATAATCTGATAAAGATTTATCCTTTTAATTTGATATGAAGTTATTATCATGCCAACAGTTGATAATAAGATACACTATTTATGATGAATCTAACTTCTTGCAATTGCTTGTTTTCTAAAATGAAAGTTCTAACCTCTCAATTTCTTTGGTAATTTTTCATGAGATGTTACGATTTCCTTTGTTGTATTTTCTTATGACATTTTAACTTGGATGTGAATAGGAACTCTTCCTGAACTGATTAGTTATTTTAATGGATGGCAGAAAGTATTAGAATTTATCAATCATTCTGTTGAACTTTTGCAAAGAAGGATGACCTCTGACACGGATAGGGCATTGGAACAAATTAAAGAGGCGTTGTTGATTAGTTCATACTCTGAAAAATTACTTGAAATGAAAGCAGAAGCTCTTTTCATGGTCCGTCCCACCTTCTTGTTATTTGCTGGCATTTTGTTATGATAATGTCTTAAGACAGTTAGTTGTAGGTTTTTATGCAAGAATTTACTGTAACACCAATTTAGTCTCTGTCTGGGTAAATGTTTATTTAAATGGCAGTTGTGTAAATTTGAAGAGGTGATTCAGCTGTGTGACCAGACCCTTGGTTCTGCTGAGAAGAATTTTCGTTCATTGGATGCTGATGGAGAAGTCATGAATTTGGATAACTCAAAACTCCCAAAAAGCTTCTACTTCCGGCTATGGCGATGCTCAATGAAACTTAAATCCTGCTTTCAACTCGGAAAGCTTGAAGAAGGCCTTTCCTTATTGGAGGAACAAGAAAAAGCAGTATCTTCTATGAACAGGTAAGGATTATGAATCTTTGAGCTTATTCACTCTTTCACTTCCTATCAAGGGATTGGAAGAAATGGTATAAAGAAAAATGGATATGTTTTATGATGACAATAGTTTTATGGAGATGAGTTTTATGCTAACCCTGCAGGAGTGGAAGCAATCTTTTTGAATCACTGATTCCACTGGCTGCCGTTGTACGTGAACTATTACATCACAAGGTTAGTTTGTTAGTGACTGTAATTCCCCTTAATTCTTCTGAATGAGTTTTGTGCATCATTTGAGTAGTTTGGCTGTCTCTTATAATGTGTCCATGGATGCTGTCTAATATCCAAATTATAAGTTGTACGTGTTTCTGTTCAATTGATGGGTTTATTGGAAAATTCAGATTTTGGTCTTCTAATAAGTGTCCATTTATCAATGATTAGAGAACTTTGATTGCTTTAAACATGAATACTTTGAGATCTGCTCAATTATTCATTAGAACTGCAAGACAGCGTCAAGTAAAGAGTTAAACCTTATAGACAATATGTTCGCCGCCTTTGATTTTGTAACATCTAGAACTTCTTCAATCACAGCCAAGTATTTCTATGCCATGCTGACCTATTTTTGTGCTGTAAATTCTGCGGTTGCATGAAAATTGCTTGCGTGAGGCTTGATTCAAATGCGTTCAATTCCAGACTGCAGGGAATGAAGCATTTCAGGCAGGAAGACATGCAGAAGCTGTTGAGCATTATACTGCAGCTTTGTCATGTAATGTGGAGTCTCGCCCATTTGCAGCTGTCTGCTTCTGTAATCGTGCTGCTGCTTATACAGCATTAGGTCAAATTACAGATGCTATTGCAGATTGCTGTCTAGCTATAGCTCTGGATGGAAATTATTTGAAGGTTTTCTTCTTCAACTGAAATTACTATTTTGAGTTGTTAGAATAGATATCAAATGGGAAAATCATGTTTGATTTTTGAGATGTGAGAATTAAAATGTTGCGGGAAATTTCAGTTTCCTTCTTAGGTCCTAAAGGCAGTCCATTTGAATGGCCATGTGAGACTAGCTTATAGAATTGACAAACATCACGGGGTCCATCTAATAAAGCTTCAAATACTGCAATTGATTTTTCCCTCTTTTAACTGTATCTGTATACTGGTTTGGCCTCCTTTAGTTTGCCAAGAAACACCGTCATCATGTTTCACCATAGCTAACTACTAAAGACCAAAATGGACTTGAGAGGTTTGACAACTTGGTTATTAATAATTCCTTCGATCAATCCCTCAATAACATCTTTTTTTCTTGGCATAGGGACATGCTTATAGGCTATAGGATGTTTCCTAGATGGTGTTTTTTTTTTGTATTTTCAATGTTAGAAATTCTTCAACCTTTACCGTTCTGTTATGTATTGGTTCATTTCTGCCAGTTTCCAACTATGTTTATATTGCATGCTAGTCTGATTGAAAATTTCTATTTCAGGCTTATTAGACATGACATTTTTCGCATACTGTTTTCTTACCCTTGCAGGCACTTTCTAGGCGTGCAACTCTGTATGAGAAGATCAGAGATTATGCCCAAGCAGCTAGCGATCTTCGGAGGCTTGTCTCTATTCTCAATGAACGGGTGAATGATAAGGCCAATCAGCATGGAATATCTGATAGGCCTTATAATTATGTTAATGAGTTGAAACAAAATTCTATTAGGCTTTCTGCAATGGAGGAGGAAGCCAGAAAGGAGGTCCCTCTTGATATGTACCTCATATTGTAAGATCTCTTACTACATATTTATTATTATGATTTTATAATTTAAAGCCGGATAACAACATATTTGAGTAGTCAGAATCTAATTTTCTAAAGGGAGTCTAGCTTATAGTTTTCTCAATATTCCTAGTTTCAAAGATTCAAATCTACAAGACTACTGAACCATTTATGAGAACGGAATGGTGAATTTTCTGTCATATAGGAAGTTGTTACAATATGCATCTAATTTCTGAACAAGGATTGCAAACTGCATAGGTTGAATATGTGATCAACAGTCTTGCATAAATAAAATAGATTTGTGGTTTACTCAAAGCTAGCATTTATCTGAAATTCCTTGCAAAATATGTCAAAATTCAACAAAATACCAGTATCAATGAAGGTGATTTGGGAAATTCAATTTGTTGATGCTATTTGTGAGCTTTCAAAAAAAAGACAAATGCTTGCACTGATGTAATGCAAAATGACCATGCAAATAGAGATTATGATGAACTTAGTAGGGTTAGCTCCCTTGAACCCACGGCCAACAGGAATATGTGCACCCCAAGAAAGCTAAATAAAGGTTTCTTGATCTACTTGAAGTGTTGAAAGATTTCACAAGGTTGATCAAGCCTTGATAAGTGTGTTCAATGAAAAAACTTATAGAGAATCTACTCTGAAGTCTGAAAATCCAAAAAATAATTCTCATTCGTTCATCAAATCTGGCTACAAATGGAGTTAGAATACATTTTTATAGTTTTCAAGTTAAATCTGTCTTTAATTAGCCGAGAAAATCTGTCTTTAACCCAGGTGAACCTCGTTAAGAGAAACCTATTTTATATCATTTTTAGTTTGAGGTTTACTTATGGTTGAGTATTCAGTTTATTCTGTGGAGTCTGTTGATAATATATTGTGGTATTTGCATGCCCTGATGCGTGTCAAATAGCATTGACTGCATTTTATGCTGTTTTGTGTTTGTCATCAGTAGCGTCTGTTGCTGATTTTTAAGAGTGACAGAAGCTTCTTGCTATTAGAGCAACCAACTGTTCCTGCTTTTCAAGTGTGTGAGTAATAATTTCAATAATTTAAAGCCATTTGCTGATTCAGATTATGATGGCAGGGGAGTTGAACCGTCTATTTCTACTTCTGAAATCAAGAAGGCCTATCGGAAGGCTGCACTTAGACATCATCCCGACAAGGTTGTTTACTCAACACTTGCTTGGATGTTCTTACGTTTATTATCATATATTAACAGAATTTTTATTGTCATAGGCTGGCCAATCTTTGGCACGAAGTGACAATGGTGATGATCAGATGTGGAAGGATATTGCTGAAGAAGTACGTCGAGATGCTGATAGGCTTTTCAAAATGATTGGAGAGGCCTATGCGGTGTTGTCAGACCCTGCCAAGGTATTTTTTTGTGTGTGTTTAGATGACTAATTTTGTTTATAAAAACGAAAGTATAAGTTGAACTTAGAGAATGTGCCCCAGTCATATAACACTTGCTCGTAGTAGACAAGAGTAGCAAGCTTTGTAAGGAACTTTATGCATGGAGGCTCTAGAATTGAACCTATAGGCATGATGTTATCTTTTATGACCCTCCTCTAAACAATAAGATATTAAGACCTAAAACTGTTGGCCAAAAAAAAAAAAAAAAAAGATATTAAGACTTAAAACAGAAAAAAACACGAGAGTGGGGAAATACTTGAGATTGACAAGACTATAACAAGGACAAACACATTACATAAATGGAACAAACACGGGAGGATTAGCGATTATACTTCAAATGACTAGACAAAGATAACATCAAAAAGAAAATACAAATACATAAACTGATACAACTCAGAACAGACAACGGATTTGCCAATCTTTCGAGAGGAATGGCACTCTTCACCCAAAGGGCCAAGCCACAATTCAAAATTCTTCTCTGCCCTCCCCCTGGACCAGATTGAATATTTAAATGCCACAAAAAGTGACTCTCATACCTCCCTTCTCATAGACTTTGGCTATAGCAGTCCTTCAGCCAACCTACTTCTCTATTTCTTTCTCCAAAATAGAGTCAAACTTCTGATCCACAAAAAGAGCCTTTCCTTTATCATTTCTTTGTCATGTATTTTTGTAGGTTTTCTAAAGTAGTCCTAACATTATCATTATAGATCCACCTGATTGCCTGTAATATATTGATGATGATGGTGACGTAATATATTTTGATGTGTGGTTGGGCTCAAATTTAAATAATGAAGTTTTTGATGGTACTGTTCCATGCGCTAGTTAGAAGTTTTTTGGCAAAAAATGCTCTATTTTGAGGTTGAATCTTTAGATGTTGCATGAAGATTCAGTCAAATCAACTGTTTGGAAGTTGGCACGATTGATTTTATTATTCCGCATGTGTTGGAGAATCCAAGACTATGTTGGCTACCACATTTTGTTACTCCAAACCAATGCTCAAATACTGAATTCTCTAAATTCTCCAACGTAGGGAGAATGGATGACAGCCTCTATCCTTTGAAATAACAACAATCATATTATGTATATAACTATGGAAATTTGATGCTTTGTCAATGGAGTTAAAGAAATTGAAATATTCCAAATCATTTCATCAACTCAAAGTTTACGTGTAGCATTTGAAGATGAACAAATAAACACTTATTACAAAATTTTACCAACTGTCTAAAAGTTTGGAAATGCGTAATTTTTGCTAGAAAAATTCAAATTTATCAAATTAAGACTTGTTAGAAAGCTCTACCCTTGAACTATCTGCTGTATCTTTCAAGGTCAGCCGTGTTCCTGGCCTCTTGAAATAACTAAAGCCAGATCTGTTTGCAGGGAAGCCAAAACTGGTTGACAGCTTTTCTGACCTAGTTTGAAAATTCATACTTCCTCTTGTCCTAAATACAAGACATAGTTGACTTTTTGGAAATATTAAGAAAAATAATTAAATTACGTTAAAGTATTTATATTTATTGTTTTTTGTCCAAACTATTTTGCCTAACTTTTAAACTGATATATAATCTAATAATACACAACATATGATATGATTAAGTAACTTATTTAGTTTCTTTAATCTCTCCAAAAAAAGTCAACTATGTCTTATATTTAGGACCAGAGAGAGTACAATATTTTTCCTATATCAATTTTCTCAGTATCTTGAAATGCAAACTAGTTAAAACTGTCAATGGCACCTTATCATGGGTTTACACTACTTGCCTACAGTGTATTCTGGGCAATCAATAGAAAGGAAGTAGAAAAATTGCTCTGCTGTGTTTTAAAATTAAATATCTACAGATGTTGTAGACATCTTTTAGATTGACGCAAATTTGAATCTTTTTCTTGGTCAATTATGACCAAATGCTTACTGTAACGCAATCTTGGATTGAGATTGAATAGTAGCTTTGATATGTGAGTGTTTGTGCGCATATCATGACTTTCCTTTTGTAGAGTTGTAAAATGAATTACTTCTATTTCTTTTTTGTTTTTTTTGGCCGGTAATGAATTACTTCTATTTCTGAATGCAAGGATTACAGAGGTCAATTCCTATAACACTGGCTTATTATTATTACTATTTACAACATAATCAATATAATATCATCACATCATTAATGTCCGGGGACTGTCAAACTGCTAAATTGTAGACTCTTTTTCTTTTCTTTTTTTTGCTAAGCTAAATTTTAAACTCATTTGTTGGTGTAGACAATAGAAGGGAAAAATAAATTGAAAATTCTGTATAGTTATCTGCTTTGGGTTATTCATGCAAGAATTAGATCAGTATGCGAAGTGAGGGGATATTATGCATTCCAGTCCTCTTCTTATGCCGAACTAGAGAGAAAAAGAAGGCAGTAGCGGTGCTTAATTACTTGAAATCCTGATCTGTTCTGCATGCCTTCATGCTTTAAACAAAGTTCTGTTTTTCATTTGTTCATTACTCCTGTTTTGCAGCATGCACGATACGATGCCGAAGAAGAAATGAGGAATGCTCAAAAGAAGCGCAATGAAGGCAGCATGGCTAGAACTAATGTTGATACCCAATCTTCCCCATTTGAACCAAGCAACATGAGGAGACACTGGCGAGATTTACGGAGATCATATGGTAATTCATCTTCTAGAGGCTTTGAGACCGGCCAGTCGGGGAGATCATATGGTAACTCATCTTTTAGGGGCTTTGAAACTGGCCAGTCAGGCAGGTACTAAAAATAAGTCAGAAACATCAATCAGTGGCAAGAATCTGGATCAACACTTGAGAATTCAACCAAGTTATATGATTCACCAGCTGCTGTTTACGCGCCAGAAATAAGGATCTATATGCACTGAGCAGGATCAGTCATGCCCTAGATCAGCCACTCGTTGGCTTCGTCGTCCTTTGGGGGTAAAGAGCTCCCAGGTTCACACACAGATTTGAGTTCACTGGCATAACCGTTAAGAATCTTGCTAAGTGAATGATTGTGATTGCCTTGGAGGCAATAGTTTTTTTCTTAATCTATCGGCGAGAGAAAGAAAAACATGCTTGCATTCTGTGATCGTTGTGTTCCTTTTATGGCTTACCAGGCTTTGGCTGGTGATTGAAAATTGAGAGCTTGGTTTGATTTTTTATTTTTTTTTCAGAGCAAAATGAGCTTGGTTTTAATTGAAAGCTTGAAATTTTGCAGTGAGACTGAGGTGTCAGTTTTTGAGACTTGTAAATGTTCCATAGTTACAAAGTTGATATTCAAAGATATAGCCAGTTTTGCCTGTAATATTACTATTTTTGCCAAGTGGGAGTAGGATTTCTCCCAGGTTTACTCAATGAAGCTTGCAATATAATTTACTATAATGTCTAGTTCTCTTGATTAAATATGTATCTCTTATTTACACAGTAGAGTTCCTGAGGATAGTAATAAGCCATTATGAAATGGGAAAATTGAAGAAAAGTCCTTTGTTGAAAATTTAATTGGTGAAAAGGACATGATAAATTTTAATACGCACAGTACTAGTATTTTGCAAATTTTGTATCCACAAAGTATTGGTATTTTAATTTCGGTCCTTCCCTCTAGTTAATTCTCTAATGGAGGGACTTTTCGCCCATTTTTCTTTATTTAATAATATGAAATATACATAATAAGTGATGCAATTCATAATTAAGAATAGTGGGACTCCTGGTTTAATATTATGCGTAGAGAAACGTCAATAATTTAGCATAATTGATGCGAATACTTTTATAAATGATTTAATTACGAGATCTCACAATGTACATAGATCATGACAAAATCAAAACTTATCTACTGTTCATTTTTAATTTCAGATCATCGAAATAATCACTTATATGTAGCTTAAGTAGATAAAAAGATTCACCCTAAAGTTAACAAATTATAAGGATGATGATAATCCTTTTAAAAAAAAATATAATTACAATATAGTTATCTGTATCTATTTTTTTTAAGGGTTAAGTAGCAAATCCACCCGGAAGGTTTCTTGAAGGAGTAATGTAGCCCTAGAAGTTTTTTTTGGCTCAATGTCACCCTGGAAGTAATAAAACGTAACAATGTCGCCCTCCACTAATAGAAAGGCCAACTGATGTTTGCCACATAGGATATGTTGACACGTACAAGGCCACGTTGGACAGACACGCTGGAGTTGAGTTGTTGAATGGTTTTGACTGGGTTGGGTTGGGTCAATAATGGGGGGGGGGGTCTTTATATCCCCACCAACCCGATGTGTTGAATCAAAAGAAGGGTTTGGAATGGAGAAGCATTTGTGAACTAAGAAGGAGCATCGAAGAGAACACATGCGCATTTGTGGAGGACCATCGAAGAGTATAGAGAATTTGAAGAATGGGAGACTCGATGACATCTTCAACAACGGCTAGGAGAAAAAGGGTGACGAAGCTCAGTCGTCTACATGGAGAAGGTGAAAACAAGGGTCTGTCGAGGCGTTGTCATTGTGGCATGGCTGCTCCATTGTGTACCTCCTGGACAGAGCCGGAGATTTTTTGGATGCAAAAATTATCTTCAAGCAAGTAGGAATCCTTGTTTATAATAAAATATTTGTTCTGATGTAGAGGGCTGTGGTATTATTTGATATTGTTTTGATGATATTCTTTGAATGTATAGGGAAAGGGTTGTGGTTTTTTCCAATGGCATGATGAAGAGGTGGGAGAAAGATCAATGAGCTGCTTGGGAATGTGGATCAGCTATATGATGGGAATGTGAACCTGAGGAGAAGTGATGAGCAAGGAGTGGCTGGATATGTTGAAAATGATATTGTTGGCATTTATGCAAAGATGAAGAAGAATGAAAGAAGAGTTAGGCTAGCTTTTTGTACATTGTTGTTGACTTAGGTGTTTATTTTTGTTTTCATTGTGTGTTAAAGAAGATGGATTAAGTTGTTGTGGGAAGGTTTAATGTTTGAGTTGAGAAGGGTTAATGTATGAATTGGGAATGATCAAAATCAAATGTATGCCTAAAATCATGTGTTGCACTTATTAATGATATTTGGCCTTTGTTGAATTTATTTTTTTTCCTTATCCAAGATGACCATCACAAACTATTTTTCTTATGCCTTTTCTTCTTTTTCTTTTCCATAGTTTATAAACAAATATTTCCTAGTAAAAGTTGAAAGTATTCGGATAGGCACATTAGTATTCGAAGAGTATGCCTAACAAATTTTTCTAAAAATAATTCAAGTGAAAAAGTATTTGAATAGTCAAGGCACTATCTAAATAGCCATTATAATTTCAAACTCAGTTTGTAAATATGTTATCTAGATAGTAGGATAACTATTCGAATAGTAAGGGTACTATTCGAATAGTGTGATGATTATCCAAATAAGTTTTTGATAAATTTCAACATCCAATATCACAAAACTATCAGGATAGTAAGGTTACTATCAGAATAGTAAGATTGCTATCAGGATAGTAAGGAGACTATCAGAAGAGTATTTGACATATTTCAAAAAGATTATTAGAATAGTAATGGAACTATCAGAATAGTCTTAGTGCAAAATAATCAAATACTATTCGAATAGTAAAGTGACTATTCGAATATCACAGGACTATTAGGATAGTAAGGAGACTATCAGAATAGTATTTGACGTATTTCGAAAAGACTATCAGAATAGTAATGGAACTATCAGAATAGTCTCAGTACAAAATAATCAAATACTATTTGAATAGTGAAGTGACTATTCAAATAGTCCATAACTGAAAAAGGGTAATTCTATTCTAATAGAAGCAATGCTATTCGAATAACAACAGCATACTTTGTTTCTTTTCAGCATGAGCGAGGTTCAGTAATTTAGTCATATCTCCTAAACCACAACTCGAATTGAGTAAAACTAATGGCATATGAAACTAGACTCCCAATACGTCATTTTGACACCCAAATCAAGTTAAAATGAGATGAGATGAGATGAAGGAGATATGAATTTTGGAAGATGACATTCAAATCATCATCATATTTCAAAACAGGTTCAATATTTTGGACATAAATCTCAAACTACACATCGGATTGCAATGAAACTGTGCCATATGAAACTAGACTTAAAGATCTTTCGATGGATAGGTTATGGTTAAGGGTAATATTTAGAGTTATATTCAAAGAGATATATGCCTTCTGAAAGTTGGAAATCATTATCAAGTGCATTATTTGAATACAACAAGTTGTATTCGAATAGTATATCATATCTTGTGGAAAGACTATTTGAATAAGAGTTGGCCTATTTGAATATGGAAGTTTATTATGAGAGAATATTATTCAAATACAAATGGCACTATTCGAATAAGATCATTTGTTTTACAAGGCAACTATTCGAATAAGGAATTCACTATTCGAACACACTTCAAGTTCTAAAAGTTTTTTTGAATAGAGGATAAAGTATTCGAATAAGGATTAATCATTATCAAAGAAGGATATTCAAATACAACAGATGTTATCTGAATAATTGATTTTCCAGAAAATAGAGCATCACCTTGAAACTTCTGAAAATCATTGAAATTTTGTGTGACTTGTTCTTATTGATTCTAATAATTCTAACACTTCATTATATTAGTGATTAAGCATTTTCCAGGTGATCAAACAAGGATTAACACACAAGATAGAGAAAGCAATTTTGTGTCAGAAGCTTCCAACGGCTAGTTCAACAGTAATATTTTAATAAGCCTATTCGAATACAAGTTTTTCTATTCAAATAAGATCACTTGTTTTCTGAAGAGACTATTTGAATAAATATAAGGCTATTCAAATACAAAGATATTATTCGAATAAAGGAAATCCAAGTTATTTTCACTAACAGTTAACATTTACTGCAATTTACTATCACCCAAAAAATTGCCATCAACATTTACTACAATTCACAAGACAGCAACATAGTCACTACATGAGTTTTGACCAAAATAGAAGCATCCTAAACACATATTAGGTACACCATAAGTTAGTCAAGTATGAGGCGTTTGGTACAAAACGAGGCAAAAAATGCATGAATAAACTCCCATTAACTACATCACCATTCCCCAGTTAGCCCTTCGTCTTCTTGCGGTGGTCTTCTTCATACTTCCACAAGTATTTAGCATGTGATCCTTATGTGCTAGCAGTTGAAAGGTCGTCATCGCCTTTTGTCCTTGCCACATAACCCCTAGAGGAGTGAATGGTAAGTTAGAAGGGGTGGATATACTAGCTCCATCACCTCAAATCTTGATTTGCCTAGGCCCTTGGCCTTGTGATGATTCAGACATGCTCCTTATGGTCCTCATTATTCTCTCATTTGGGGTTAGGAATCTTGTTTCAGGGTCCTTATGCTAGTGTATGTACTCTTCAGCCATCCCCTTATATACAACAATATGTGAAGTCATGACATGCTACAAAATTACAAATAAGATTATGTTAAGTGGTGATATTAACTTTTGTAACATTGAAAGACAGTTTCATTGCAAACATGGTACACAGTGCGTCCAGTTTCCTCATTGATACGAACTCCTAAGCCACTAACAACTTTGCTCTTATAGAAAGCTTGGCCACCACGTGGTCTTGTTGTCATTTGAGATTCTTGTGTGTTGGCATTGAATTGGTTTGTGTCAAGACGCTTTCGCTTACTAATCTTTGGCCTAGGGGTCTTCCTTCTTGTCGCTACAATTAAGAGAGGACATTTGATTAGCAAGACAAATTATTCTAAGTAGCAAAAGAAAAAAAAACTAATTAAATACTGACATCTTTGATTGTGGCTCTATTATACCCTTCTTGCTGACAAATTGTGCATTTAGAAGTTGACCCTCTCTTGGATAGCTTGTCACTTAGAGGTGGAGGGAGGTCTGCGTTGGTGTCAGCTTCAGTACTTGGTTGCTGCTGCTGAGCACCAAACACCTTCTTTCTCCTTTTAGTTTCATCAGTCCTCTTTCTCTTCTTAGTGGGTCTACCAGGTAGTTTGCACACAGGAGGTGGTTTCATGGGTTGAAACTTGGCAACCAGCCAAATTCTTTTCCCTCTCACATGTTGCAACTTAGTTTTATAACTAGACAAGTATGTCTGCTTGTGATAGAATATTGAAATCTGAGTTACTCGATCAACTTGTGCATGATATAATGCACATATGGCATGCTGGCATGGAATACTAGTCAAGTCCTTTGCCTTGCAACTGCATTGCTTCCTGGTGATGTCTACTTTGTGGCTATCTTCCCCTTCGGTGACCTCATATCCATCGTCGCCATTAAAGGAAACCATACAATGCATTGATAACTCCTTATTTGTTTCATATAAAGCAACACACTTAGAACTATTATTCCCTCTCCACCTTCCTACTTTGGATTCACTCTCTGCCTACTTGGTCATCATCCCAATTCTACTGTTTCACCTTCATTTTACAGTGGTAGAAATATGAAGTATTACTCTTTCTTAAACACATTACTTCATCAATTCAAAAACAACAAGAATTGATCATATAATTAATACCTTAGCAGCGTTGAAACAAACATACATGCGGATGAACACTCTAGACCCATGTTCAAGTGCCTCCTTGCTAATTTCAACAAAAATATCAGATATAGGATTAGAGCTCCTCAACTTATGACAATATGCCTCCAGCTTCTTAAACTTGTCAATATAACTCCCTTCCAATTCTTCCATAATCATCTTCTTTGCTCTTTTACACTTGTAAATGCTTACATGAAGCATCAACTGTAGCATCATTCTTCGTGTTAGCCACCTTATATTGTGGCCTCTCTTGCACCTTGTTCTTGAAGTAGGAAGCTAGCCACTTCACCATAGCCCTAGGATTCTTGTACACCCTGTTGCAGCTATGCTCTAGTTGCAAAGTTTTAACACTCAGCTTGGGCTTGATCCGTCTTTAGATGCAAAGAAATGAAATGGACAACCATTCTCACAAACAGCTCTCACTCTAAATGGCTCACTTGTTTTAAGGTGCAACTTCACTCCAACCTTTATTGCATACTTGTCCAAGGCTGCAAGCACCTCCTTCTTATCTCCAAATGTAGACCCCAACATGAAAAAGGGCCTCCTATCAGGCCCAACTTTTTCTTCTCTGCCTCTTCCTTCAGGTAAAGGCCCATGTCCACCAACCGGGCCCACCTCATCCTCGAACCCTTCATCTTCATAATCACTCCCATCATTACCCTTATCCAGTAACATGTCATAAAGTTCATCCTCACTATGACTGTCACTATCACCACTACCACTTTTAGACTCCTTATGAACTTCATCACTTTCACCATCACCTGCATTACAGTCCCCATTGCCTTCACACTCCTCACCTTTACTTGCATTTAAATTATCATTGTCATGCTCTGTTTCCAACACTTCCTCCTCAATTGGCATATTACACCTTGCATCAATTACTCCCCTTCTAAGGCTGCACCACTTGCCTCACCATCGACACCCTTAAATGCATCTTCAACATCAACCGGTTGCTGACTAACATAATTTGCATTCTTCCTAATATAGCATAAGTTTTTCCTAATTATGTCCAAACAGGTTTTACTAACTTCCATAAACCGCTCATCCCATCCATGACCCTCCTCATGCGAATAAAATTCCTTTTTAGCCTTACCCCAACCCTTTTCATTTACACACTGAGAGAGAGGGGAATACAATACCGAATGACTATTAAATTCATCCTCACTATGTAGGTTCCTCCAACTCCCCATACTTTCCGGTACCACCCAATGGATCACCACCGTCAGGACCACCGATGGGACCACCACTCCCAATCGACGCCATCTTACCCACAACCTAAATTAATTACAGTATAGAATTAAAAACCCCTTTTACCCATATATAAACAAAATGAGGGCGATTACGTTAAAACACTATGAAATCATAAAGAAAAAGTAAAGAACTCCAAGAAATCTACACTTTCCAAATAATCTTAGATTCCTTACCTCTTAAATCCAGACAAATCTCTGCTCTGGCTTCTCTTTGATTGTCATATGTGATTTAGAGGCAGAGCACTTGCACACCACTTTAACCTCCTACTTGACCCTCCTCTTCCAAAAACCCTAACTCACATTCACACTTGGTCTTTGGTCCTTTAACCTAATGTGAGTAAATCCCCATCCAACCCATCACTCATCCTCTACATGTTTGCCACGTTAATGGACAACATGTTTTTTTAACGCACAACCGTGTCCATTTAACAGTCAACGTTACCTTTCTATTAGTGGAGGGCAACATTGCTAAGTTTTATTACTTCCAGGGCGACATTAAGCTAAAAAAAACTTCCAGGGCTACATTGCTCCTTCAAGAAAACTTTCGGGGTGGATTTACTACTTAGCCTTTTTTTTTAATAGTGATAGAGAAAAGATAAGTAAAAATTGGTTGTGGCTATTGAGAAATGTGAAAGAAATAAGGGAAAATTAGAATAAAGGACTAAGAGGAAAAGATATTTATTGAGAAGGACCATAAAAATTGTAATAATTTAGAACGACCAAATATCATAATATAAATTTAAAATTACTAAATTGTCCCTAATCAAACCTTCTACATTATCTCTTGTAATCATAATTAAAAAATAACCAAAATTAAAGGTAAAACCGCCCATCATTCACATGTAATATGATCACATCTTTTTTTTTTTTTTTTTCACCAAGCTTTATTCGCATGTAAAATCAACATAGTATTTAATTAACTACGGTTCAAACTCATGTTTTTTTTTTCAACAAGCTCCATATTCATATAATCAATAGATAATTTAATTAATTAATATATTATCAACTTGCCAATGTATATTATCAAGTATCAACATTGATATCAATTAAGCTCTTTTTATAAAAATAAAAACTAAACTCATTTCATGTTTTGTCTGGATCTAATAGATTATTTTGATTTCTTTAATTTTATTAACATTAAATGAATTTTTTAAACCACATAAACTTCTTCTAAACTAAAAATAAATCTTATAAACTTTTTTGGTTTAACATATATAATAAATTATAAAAGACCCAAGTTTTATTCAAATTATATAATTATATTTTTAATTAAAATTTTTGTTGATTTTAACGAATTATAATTTTGACAAAATCAAAGAATGCGTAATTTTTTTCCATAGATATCTATGCATTGTGAAAAATGAAAATTGAGAAAAATTTTATTTAATTTAATGAAATTTATAATTTTGTATTTAAAAATAAGAGTGTGGGAGAGAAAGTAGGAGGGAATGTAAAGATTTCCTTAGGGATATTTTAGTATTTTTAATTTTATATTTTTGTATTTGATCATTTTAAATAATTATAATTTTGATGATCCTTTTCAGTAAATATCTTTTCCTCTTGGTCTTTTATTCTAATTTTCCCAAGAAATAATCATATTTGTGTATATTATTATCGTTCCTTATCATTCATAATGTTACTATTGGTGCAAGAAGTGAGATATTTGGTGAGGATCGACATAGTTATATGAGTGAAAGATACATTTGCCCTTTCGGTTGCAATTCCAATATCTCGTCCCACACCTCAACTTAATAAATATAGGAGTATTTTTTTTTCCATAATTCATTTTTATCTTTTTTTATGTCCCACATATTGAATGACATGCCATATTGAATTGGATTGAATTTTTAGATTTAATTATATGTTGGGTCGTTTTTCTATCGAAATAACTTCAATAAATTTGATAGAACATGCCTCAACTATAATGCAACTCTTAATCTACTGAACCCAACAACCCGCAGAGATTTTTCTGCACAAATTTGATTATCTTCTAAAGAAATAAAGCAATCAACAGCTTTACCTTCTTTTGCATTTTCTCTTTCCCTCCTCTGCAACTCAGGCAAAACAGATATAGCGGTATTATAGTGACCGACTTGGTGGGAATGTCTAATCTAAATAATCAAAGATTTTAATGAAATTTTAAAACACATATTCTTCTATCATAGTCCTTCAATATAATTATCCCTAAGTTCTCATAAGAAGATAAGCATATTACAACTATCTTCATAAATGACTAAAAGCTTTATTATTATTATTATTATTACTACTACCTGTCAACAAATGTTTCTTACCAATGACAATTGGATCAAAAGAATGCAAGTCTATTCAAACATTAATTCTTGGGACAGGAGCTTTGGTATCATGTACACCATTTTGTTCATATTCCATTACTTCCTGCAGAAACAAGATACTTGTTAACATGAAACCAAGGACAAACTCAACCCAAAAATAACAAAAACAATAATAGTGTCAAACAACAACAACCACAAGAAGAAGAAGCTTTATCCCACTAGGTGGGATCGGCTACATGGATCGCATAACACCATTGTGCTTTATCAAAAACAAATCTTTAGTTAAATTGTTAACCAAGAGGTCCCTCTCAATAATAGTGTCAAACCCAACAAACAAAACTCAAAATGGATAACGATTCTTGACAAATTGACATCTTCTATGCAAACTAAAACCTGAAAATGATAAGATACAGTAACAAAATCTTTAGCAATAAAAGCTGAAATTGTTTCAACAAGAAAGTTGACCAAATAAAAATCAGCAAGCGTACCATGGTCCTCATAACACTGCCAATCTTGTTCTTCCATAGAAAGGTATGACTGACTATAAATTCGTCTGATTTCGGGGTGAAATGGAAGAGATTTACTTCACTTTTGCTAAAATATGGTTAATCTCATACATATATTCCTAATGCAAGCTCTTTTGGATCTGATTCTACCATCCATGGGGGCCTGTTTGTTTCCAAAATAAAGGAACACATACAAAGGAAATTACAGGGTAAGTAACAAATAATGCAACTCCCGAACCTAGTTTAAGATTTGGCCCAAAAAAAAAAACAATAACCTAGTTTAAGATGCTTACTTATTCATCACAAAGTTAAATGTTCCTTGAGAAGCACGTTTGAGAAGAATTTCTCTGGCCTCGATTGCAATTCCTTCAGGCTGCAGAAATAATTGATAAAAGGTTCATAAGTCGTAACACTTTGTTTAACTTAAGTATTTAAATGATCTACTGTTGTTCTTTCACACTGCACCCGGTAAGGGGAAAAAGGAAAAAGGTAAAAAAGAGAACAAAGAAAGGAATTCTAGTCGCACAGACCTCTTCAGGAAACCAAACCCCAGGCTGTGTGCTTCCTTCAAGAACTGCAAGCACAAATGCAGCAATTGAAGTTCCTACAGATCTGCAAAGTGTGCAAACTGCAATTGTCATTACTATAAAACCTTGCATTTAAGATTCAAGATTTAAACAAATCAAAGCATTCAAGAACAAAGATGTTTAAAAGGTAGTCATTGTTCTCACACACAGCTGTAGCTCAATGAGTGGCTACTTTTTTGGCACATAACATCAACATGAGAACATATGCTATGCATTTGTTGAGAACTCAGAGCCTATCAAATGCATTAATTAAGAACATTGATGATTCAATTTCAAATCAATACCATCTTATTCTAATCAATCAAGTTGAAGACATGGACCGGCAAGATGAGGACAATAGAACACTGATTAAGAGAAAGAACATCTATGTTGAAGGATAAACAATTCCTTGACTTCAGTCGAATGTTTTGAAGTTGAACAATAGGTGTAATGCAATAGACACAGTTCATATCTTCTATGTTATACATTTATATTAACAAGCATCATATGAAACAAAACTGATGGGATGCATATTCAAATAATCAACTTAATTATCAATTCTAGCAATTCTGATAAATTATGCATACATCAGAAACTAATTAATTATCTCCATGGTTATCACTTACACAGAAAGTTTCTTGTGACTAAATATGCCCACTGTACTGCGACCATCTGAACACTCCAAATCAATCTATCCATGGCATCAGAAGGAAAATGCATAACCAATTAGATGAGCTTCATCATGCGTGACCGAAACTATACTCTTCAGAAGAAAGATTTTATGAGCTAAAAATCTGCTAAATGGGTACTTGTTTATTTCTTTTTTCACATTTGCCTACCCTTATTGACACACGTTCGCCAGCAATCCCATCTACTGCTCGAACAAAAGGATCAAACAGTTGAACCAACCTTTGGACTTTGCTTCTGTCTCTCAGAAATTCCTGCATGGTTTGCACAGAACAAGTCTTTCTGTGGTACACAATAATAACATAAATGCAAAAGTTACTCTTGAATTAAAATTAAGAACTGTAAATCCTAGATATTTTAGCAGCTTGAGATGACTACATACAGAATATTAACTCAAGAATCAACTGCTCATGAATGTTCAAATTCATTCATAGACTACATGAAACAAAGTATAACTCAATCCATAAATTTAGTGTAGATCATTATTATAATATTGTATTTTGGCTGCAGTAGACCAAAGAAATTTTAAACATGTTTATGGCCAAGGACTTCAGAGGAAGTTCTTACTGCTGAAGCTTTTATATTGATAATTAGTTAGAATGCGCCTTCCAAGTCATGCAGGACTGTAGGTGCGAGCCTAGTGAGCTGAATTCTTGTTCTTTTCCATTGGATTTATTTGTAAAAATCTGCAGCTTGATTTGATCTTTACCTTGAGGGTAAGTGTTAAGAAATATGGGATGAGTTTACAAATTAAGTGGGTCTGTTAAAAATTAGAGTTTGTTATTATTAAGACAAGAAGTCATGGAGTTTATTTTTCATGCATACAAATAGCAATTATATCCATCAGGAAACAAGTCGGTCCAAGCAAGTCATGAGCATACCTCAGGAAGGAGTCTTGTCATAGCTTCCATTCCCCAATTCCAAAAAAATGGAGCAGTTCCAAATCTAGCACTTACAGTTGGCACACCCAGGATCTCATGAGCACTTCTAACCTCTGGTAAGTTCCTGAAAGTCATGTATTTGGGAGGAATTGTTGCTATTAGGACTTGATGAATCTTAATTTCTGCTTTCTCTCTCTTTTTGAAAAAAGGGGTATTTTGTGTGTGTGTGTGTGAGAGAGAGACAGAGGGAGGGAGGGAGAATAGGGGTATTTAATCAACTTGTTGCATGTCATATATCATATATGACAAAAGACAAGACCAAAGTCCCCTTGTGAAAGTTTGATTAAGTAGCAGGAAAATGAACTTCACAAAATGGATATTAACACGTACGAAACAAACAGATTCAATGAAGATCTTTTTTTTATATATAATAATTAAGATCTTACTCCTATTATGTTTGAGCCTGGAAAGAAAGCATGCTCCAACTTTAATTCTTTCTTTGTATTAAAGTACTTACAATAGATAAACATCTCTTTTGCCAATCCCTTTTCCGAAGTCAACGCTGAGCATGCCACTATAAGGCTTTAGTTTCACCTTTTCTCCTAGTTTAAATAGTCCAACATCATCAATCCCACATACAAAATGGTAGTTTAATCTATCTAAAGCAATTAACTTTAGAAGCTCTAGATAAGAACCTTTGCTGTATGCAACTACTTCCTCTCCCAACAATAAGAAACTTGTAGCTAATATGGTTGGACCTGCTCCACCACTTCCGGCTGTGTAGTAATTGAACCTGCGATGATCATACAGAGTATAAGTTGCCACATCAAAAACCAAAAAAATATGCTTGCAAGGGAAAAAATGTAGACTTAAGATTGTCGTGAGAGCAACTATTACCTTAGCCTCTCTGGCTTCTCTTTGTTCTCACTTTCTGCAGCACGAACAAGCTCTGCCGCCATGACTACCACAAAATCACAGCAAGTGTTACTAGGAAGTGGAATACACCAGATGAAAGATTTTAACTCCTCACTTAAAGCATGATATGACATGACGTTGATACTAATCTACCATCATCTGACTGAATTTGAGCTCACCATAACCTTTAGGTATTCTATTCTAAATCCTAAGATGCTGCCAAATAAAGCAAAATATTCAAGATTTGTCTTGGATCATCCTAGCCCAAACAAAGCCCAGCAGCAGTATAGTGTAGAGTTACCCAAAAAAAAAAAAAAAAAATTAAAATTACAAAGAAAAAGGGCATCGCATACATCAGCACAAATTTCTTACAGCTGTTCCTGGCCACCAAAAATCCATGGCAGTGAATCCACCAAGTATCATATGAAACATGATTCACTTGCCAAAATTTACAGAATAAGGTTTATCTCACAGCATCAAGTTTTTACAATAATTGAATTGGAAGGCCTGAAAAGTACATTCTAAATTTCTTAGTAATTACTCATTTTCCTTTTTACTCTAAAATAAAAGATGGCAAGGACATAAGCATACCACCATGATCAGCATAATAATTGTGTTTAATGAAGTTCAACAAAAGTTAATGAAAAAGGTGAATTTCCCAATTATTCAACATATTAGATAATGCTCTGCTCACAAGTAAGCACCATTGCTCACTCCAGGGTATATTCCTCCAGTCGTTATGGCCGAAACATTTGCAGCTACTGCCTTACTCTGTAAGGATTTTGCACGAAATGCATAGCTTGTGTCATCACAAACGTCAATATATGCGGTCTGTACCAAGATAAATAGCAAAAAAAAAAAAAAAAGAAAAAAGAAACAGAGAAGGTGGATAAGAATGTGTGAAGGAAAGAGATATGACTATATGTGTGCAGAAATTGTGGCCGATAAAAAACAATAAGGATTTAGACACAAACAAAACATGTTTTCCAATGCATTACAGTCTCAATTTTTACGATTTACAATAAATTTATTATGTATGTTGATATTTGTTGAACATGTAGGTTAACTTTTTCTCACCTTAGTCTTTATGGCAGCCTCAAGTACACTACATTTTTTAGCCTGTTGGAATGGTCCAGCAGCATGAACTACAACATCCACATCTGCAAAGGCAATCTCAGAGCATAAATTTCAAATCCTACAAGACAAAAAGCAGGATATATTCTTAGCCACCCAGCGTGATGGCTATGAACTTTTATAACAATCCAATTAATTTGTACAATAATTCTGTATAGGCTAAACCCATACACACTACCTTTCAAGCAGTTAGAACCACAATATTGCTGTGATGCAATCTAGAAATGTAAGGGATGTCCCAAAAAATCAGCTTAGACACAGATTGGCCAAATCCAGCCCCCCAAAAAGAGATAGAAAGAGAGACTGAAATACCCCCTCCTGATGGGAACATGAAAATCTTAATTTTGTTCCTGTAAATGATAATTTGAATATTATGGTTTAACATCTTGTATTTAGTAGATCCTCTAGGAAGATAACAGTCTCCGGCACTCAGAATACAGAATAATGCCCAGATGATAAGGGTACGGTGAAATAGGGTGTAAGTAGTGATCAAGATTCAAACACTCTTGATATAACAAAAAAGAATAGGATCATGCCAAGTGTGTTTTTCTTTGGAAATAGACTGACAAAATGGACATCTATCAAATTACTATTTCAATATGACACATGCCAACAAATTGAATCTGTGTGCAGATCCATGTCACGTGTTTTATATTTTTGAAGCTTGACCAGTCCAACATTTCAATGTCTATGTTGTGTCGCGTGCCAGTATCAATTACTATATTTCATAGCATATAGACTAATCAAGATTATGAGCTCATGAAAATATATTTACACACACGCGCACATATTTAGTGATAGATCAATTAGTAGAAGCTGTGAAGGGGGAAAAACTATGGGTGTTGAGGAAGGGCAGCATGAATTGGCAGGAAAGGGGGAAGGGACACCTGGAGATTAGGCCAACAGTTAAGTTTCAGAAGTACATTAGGTTAATTAATATTAAAAGGGATATCAGAGGTGCGGAGGGCGGCAAGAATTCAGTATTATTGAAAGAGGTTCTACTCCTCAAAATGCTAGAGTATTTTCTTTATTTTTCTTTCTTTTCTACCCTTGTTTACAGTAATTGGGCTGTTTTGTACTGAATTTTTAAGATGGAACCTAAGAGGTTTCATCAAAAAAACTTAACGACACAGTTTTGTATTTGACTAACTACATGACCTACAAAGAAATTGGTTTACAACTAAAAAGTAGATTAAATTAAGTTGTTCTACCTCCCCCCAAAGAGAGGTCATGATTGTTTTTACAGCAACAACAACAAAGCTTTTATCCCGCTAGGTGGGGTTCTTGATTGTTTTTAATAATTAGAAATTCACGATATAAAAATATATTCTTGATTATAGAAACATGAATTACTAGATAACTTCACAGGCCTTCCTTCATCACTTGGGCAGGCAAAGAAATATAGGCTATACTCTCATGATACAATAGAGCAATCATTTAATAGATGCATTTCCTAACTGTTGAAAAAAGCCAGACAAGATGAAGCATTAGACTTGTAATTAATATGGTTTAAGCAAATTAGTTTATTTATTGTGCACCCAGAACTTAGACGCAATATTCAATTATCCTGGTTGGGAGCATAGAAACCTAGAAATGTTTGAGGTATATTTCAAGTTGTGGAAACTTTTCTGGATGGTATTGAGTAAGACATTTGAAAAAGTACTTGATAGAAACCTAAGTGAGATGCGAATCCATCTCCCAAAAGCTATCTATTAAGATGAAGCATCCCATACTAATCAACATTAGAGTCAACGCCACAACAGCTACACTCCACAACACTTTGGTTTTCTTGTTGGTAAAAACACTCTACACAGCCATTTTGATATGATGTTGTAATAAATGATTTGAAAAGTTAGTTAGATTAGTTAGTTAATTAGAAGAGTGGGATTAACCATTAGTAGCATTTGTTGTTTAAGAGCAACACTAGCCAAACATGGCCTTACCCATATCTAATTACTAATAGGTCATTGATTAATGAACCCCTAATCCCTGCTGTTTCTGTTTCCCGGTTCTGTTCTAGTGCCTATATATATGGCAGATTGTACTCACTATGATCAGTTTTGCAAGTTAATGAACACCAGAGTATTATTCAGCATACTTCTCAATCTCTTTCAATCCCTCTCTTCTCTCTAAATCCTCTAATTCTCTTCTGATTTCTTCTCTATTCTACCCTAATCCCCAATTCTAAAGATTCAAATTACCCTAGGTTATCAGTGATATCAGAGCTTTTGGTCCTTGGCCCTGGTTATTGGCTCGTCGCTTCTAATTGAATGGTACAGACAAGATCACAAGGAACAGCAAGAAATATGGAAGAAAGGTGACATGCTATGGAACAACAATTGGAAACTGTGAATGATCTTCATGAGGCTGTTCAAGGCTTCAGGGAAGAACAACAATTGATTCAACGTGGGATGCAGCAGAATTTAGACACACTAGCGCAAGATATTCAACGACGAATGCAACAAGATTTGGCGAATCTTACGCAAGAAGTCAGAACCTTGGCTGTGATGCCAAGAAACCCACTGAATGGACACCATCGATTCCAAGAAGACCAGGACCGAGGAAACGGAAAGGGCGGGTATCACAGACCGACTCAATTTACCAAGATGGAATTTCCTCGATATTCTGGAAAAGATATACAGACCTGGATTTTGAAGTCTGAACGCTACTTTGCGCTGGATCGCATGCTGGAAGAAGCAAAGGTAGATATGGCCTCTATGAATTTAGATGACGATAGCTTCCAATGGCACGTGGCTGCCGAAAATCGATGGCAAGACCGTCGACCCACCTAGGTTGAATATAAGGAGATGCTAAAACTCACGTTCAGCCAGCCATGTGAAATGCTGATGACAGATTTGATGCACCTTCGGCAGACATCGTCCCTGGCCAAATTCAACGTACGCTTCGATTCCGTCACAGCGAAATTGAACCTGCCTGAGGAGTATCTCGTTGACGCTTATATTGGGGCTCTAAAGAATGAGATCGCCGATTTTGTCCGTCTCTTTTACCCCAGAACCTTGTTGGAAGCACGTCGCCTAGCACGAGTTCAAGAGATTGGCGTAAATCGCAAGACTTCTTCAGAACGATATCAGAATAGGTCCTCGATCAACTCAGGAATTCAATCCGCAACAGCCACGTCGAATTCAAATAAGGTGGCTTTTTTTTTCTAACGGGTCACAGCGAAAAGACCAGAAAACCCCATTCTTTAATCAAAATACCGGGTTTCTCCCCAAGTCCATCTCACGACCCGTGAAAGCTTTAATAGCCGAAGAAGAGGCAGATCACAGAGCTAACAACCTCTGTTTCTTTTGCCATGGGCCATTTTCAAGGGATCATAAATGTCCCCAAAGGCAGAAAATGCAATTACACTTGGTTGTATTGGACGAAGAAGAAGAGGGTACTGCAGTTACACCAGAAATTTCAGATTTTGTGCTTCCAGAAGAAACAGAGCACCCTTGTATTTCACTGGATGCGTTAGAAGGAATAGATCATACCCAGTCCATGAGGGTCCTAGGGGCTGTGGGGAAATGTTCTCTCCAAATTCTAATTGATAGTGGCAGTACACATGATTTTTTAAATATGGAAACAGACACTAAGTTGGGATGGAAGGCACAAAATACACTCCCGTCCCATGTTGAAATAGCCGGTGGTGGTAAATTGAAAATTCATGGTGTTTGGCATGGGTTTCGATGGAAAATGCAAGGTTTGGAATTCATCTTTGATATGCGAATTATTGATTTACATACATATGACATAGTGCTAGGTTTACAATGGCTTAAAAGCATAAAGAATGCTTTTTGGGACTACGAGTAATTATCCACGTATTTTTGGAAGGATGCTCAATTAGTGAAATTGCAGGCTCATATTCCTCATTCTCTAAAGGTTGTAGCACCCAAGAGAGTGGAGGCTAGCTGCCTCAAAGAGGAACAATTATATTTGATGCAGCTGGTTGAAGTTCAAAATGATAAGATGAGTTGCTTTGCCATCAAAATGATAAAATGATATCTTTCGTCCTTTTCTTAGACAATTTATACTAGTATTCTTCGATGATATATTGATTTATAGTCCCTCACTTGCAGATCATCAGGAGCACTTGAGGATTGCTTTGCAAACGTTGTAGCAACATCACTACTTTGTGAAGGAGAGCAAGTGTACCTTTGCTGCTACAAGTGTGGAGTATCTAGGGCATATACTAGGGAATGGGGTAGTAGTAACTGATCTTAAGAAGATCCAGGTAGTTGCAAATTGGCCTCAACCAACTACACTCAAGCAATTGAGAGCATTTTTAGGGTTAGCTGGCTACTATCAACGTTTTATCAAGAGTTATGGTATTATTGCAAGACCCTTGACTCTACTATTGAGAAAGAATGCCTTTGTATAGTCTGATTCTGCTAGTGAAGCCTTTCAACGTCTCAAAGATGCATTAGTTTCAGCTCTTGTTCTTGTTCTTCCTGATTTTACTAAGCAATTTGTGGCAGAATCAGATGCTTGTGGGGTGGGAATTGGTGCTGTTTTGATGCAGTAGGGACAGCCTCTTGCATTCTTTAGTAAAGGCCTCTCTCCACGACACCAAAATCTCTCAGTTTACAAAAAGGAGTTGATGGCAGTGGTGCTGGCGGTGTTGCATTGGCACCAATACCTTGAAAGGGGTAAGTTTCTCATTCGTACAGATCAGCAAAGCCTTAAGTTTCTGTTGGGTCAGCAACTTAAGACACCATTTCAGATGTTTTGGGTGGCAAAACTTGCTGGTTTTGACTATGATATAGCATATAAGAAGGGGGTGAATAACTCGGTAGCTGATGCACTCTCTCGCCTTCCTAAGCAACAACTAATGCAAATGACTTATAACACCACATCACCAGAATTGTTGCAGTAGGTAAAGGATAGTTGGTATGTAGATGACTTTACTCACTCTCTACTTGAAAAGGTGCAACAAAATGAGGGAGTGTGGAGTCACTTTACCTGGGATGGTACTCTTTTGCGAAGGAAGGGAAAATTGGTTGTAGGCAAGGTAGAAGCTCTTTGGTTGCATATTCTTGAGTGGTTGCATTCAAGCCCTCAAGGAGGACATTCAGGGATACAAGCTACTTATCATCGCATTAAAGGTATTTTTTGGTGGAAAAAGTTAATAAATGATGTTGTGGAATATGTCAAAAGGTATGACACATGCTCTAGGTGCAAGTATGAGACTATAGCTTCTCCAGGGTTGTTGCAGCCTTTGCCTATACCTAGTAGTGTGTGGGAGTCAATTACTATGGATTTTATTGAGGGTCTTCCAAAATCACAAGGGAAGGATACTATATGGGTTGTCATAGATCGAATGAGTAAATATGCCCATTTTATATCCCTTACTCATCCCTTTTCAGCATCTACCTTGGCACACAATTTATGGATTAGGTTTACAAACTTCATGGTGCCTTGGCTGAAGGTGTGAGTGATCATGATTCACTCTTCGTTAGTAGCTTTTGGAAAGAATTTCTTCGTGTGTTGGGTGTGGACCAAAAGCTTTCTACAGCCTATCATCCTCAAACAGATGGGCAATCGTAACTCGGAAGTGCTTAATAGGTGTTTGGAAACGTATTTGCGGTGTATGTGTTGGGAAAAGCCTAAAGATTGGGCTAAGTGGATTTCACATGCAGAATGGTGGTACAATACAACATATCACACAGCCACTAGAGCTACACCATATGAGTTGCTTTATGGGCAACAACCTCCATTACACACCCCTTATTTACCTCACAATTCAGTATTGGAGTTGGTGGATCATAGCTTCACGGCTAGAGAAGAAGTTCTAGAACTTTTGAAGCATCATTTGCACCGTGCAGCAAACTTGATGAAGCAGAGGGCTGATTTGCATAGGACGGATTGTGAGTTTCAGGTTGTGCAATGGGTGTTCTTGAAGCTTAAGCCCTATAGGCAAATCTCTATAGCAACAAGGGGTTCTCAAAAGTTAGCTCCTAGGTTCTATGGTCCTTATCAGGTGGTAGAGCAAGTTAGAGCTGTTGCATATAAGCTAGCATTACCACCAGAATCTAGAATTCACTCTACCTTTCATGTTTCCCTATTAAGGCTATGTCCCGATCCTACTGTAAGGCCTAGGCACCCTCCTATTGAGTTTCTGGAGTTGCCACCAGCCATGGAACCAAAAAGCATTCTGAACCGAAGGGTCAAAAAGCATTGTAAGAGGATGATTACGGAAGTATTGGTTCAATGGAAGGGCTTACCTGATGAAGAAGCCTCTTGGATGGCCCTTCACTCTTTTCAACAACAATATCCTACATTTGTGGTTCCTAATCCTTGAGGTCAAGGATGTTTAAAGGAGGGGTATTGATATGATGTTGTAATAAATGATTTTAAAAGTTAGTTAGATTAGTTAGTTAATTAGAAGATTGGGATTAACCATTAGTGGCATTAGTTGTTTAAGAGCAACACTAGCCAAACATGGCCTTACCCATGTCTAATTACTAATAGGTCCTTGATTAATGAACCCCTAATCCCTGCTGTTTCTGTTTCCCGGTTCTGTTCTAGTGCCTATATATATGGCAGATTGTACTCACTGTGATCAGTTTTGCAAGTTAATGAACACCAGAGTATTATTCAGCGTACTTCTCAATCTCTCTCAATCCCTCTCTTCTCTCTGAATCCTCTAATTCTTTTCTGATTTCTTCTCCATTTTACCCTAATCCCCAATTCTAAAGATTCAAATTACCCTAGGCTATCACCTTTTAAGGTCACTAAAAACCAACTCTAATACTCCTCTGGTCTTTAATATAAGACACATTTTAGGAGTTGATTTTGGTCCTAAATATAAGACATAGTTTTTATATTTGTCAATCTTTTCCTAATTTACCCCTATTGATGCTCCCTCAACCATAATCAAGGAGGAGAGGGAAGAAAGGAATTAAGAAAGATGACTAGGGTGTTTTAGAAAATACATATCATATTAACTAACTTAACCAACTTCCTTAATCTAATCAAATTAGGCAAATATGCCTTATATTAAGGACCGGATGAGTACTAATTAATGAAAGAAAAAAGGGAACAGAAAGGCAAGTTCAGATTTCAAGTGTCATAACTCTCCTTCCCTTTCTTCATACAGCAATATATCTTGGTCAGTTAGAGCTTAGCTAACTAACAAGGCATAAATATTAAAACCTCCTAATCAATTCAGAGCTACATTTTAAACTCCTAACAATTCCATGAAGAAACAATTTCAAAACACACATATTTCTGCAAATTTTGAACTGCAAAAATTGAGCAATTGTGCTGCTGAAAGTGCAATATGTAGTATTATCATCATGGTTTGTTGCATGCTCAGCTATTGATTAGTTAAGCCGTAAAACTATATCCTATCGTGAAACTTTGAAATAAGTGCTGCTTAAGGTTGCTAGTTGTTTTGGCCAACTGCTGGTTGTATATTGATTGGATAAAAATAAGTGGATGAGATATAAGGAAGGGCATTATAGAAAATGAAAAGGCATAACTTATCTGACCAAATTAATACAGTTAATAACTGAGCCATAATAAATATGGTTACCAATACAGTGAATAAATAAACCAAAATAATATTTATGGCTCTTTTTCTTTTACCTTCCAAAGCAGTTTCCAGCGATTTCATGTTGTCGATGTCAACTTGAGCAAAACTCGAATTACCCCCAAGTTTTTTCACCATGGTTGCACCCTTTTCTCTGTCCCATCAACCATTCATTGATCATTAGCAACTAAAAAGCACCCAATTTTGAACAAAGCATATTCTTCTCTAGTTTCAGAGGGAAATGATAGGTATATGAGTAACGAAACATGATTTAAAGTTAATAATATAAAATAGCACTCCCTGAACACCAAACACCAGCCCCAAACATCAAACACCACTGAAGAAGGATGTTTTGTTTATTCAGGGATTTTTCGGTTACATTCTGAAGTTTTTTTCGTCAAAATCATCGAGGCAACTGCATGTAGTTTCCTTTCTTTTCTTTTCTTTTTCCCCTTTCTTTTGAGCTAAAGTAAATGCACGAAGCAATGCACTGACCTATTTCGGCCGGCGACGATGACTCGAAGGTCGGGACAGAAATTAGAGAGAGCAATGGCGGTGGATCCTCCGACCCGACCTGTTCCTCCAAGCACCAAGACGCTGGAATTGAGGGTCTTCTCCGGAAGCTGAACTTGTTCAACGGTACTGATTTGCTGTTGGCTCTTGACTCTGGACCTGGCGAAGGCTGTCGCTGGCAACCATTTCAGAGGTAGAGAGGTTGGCGCCATTGATGACCGACCCCTTGGGACTTGCAGCTCGCTCTCTTCTCTCGTTGCTCTTATCGGATCATCTTTGATGATGATGTGGCGCCGTACAGGTTATGTTGCTGACGTGGAAAAGTCGAGGCCGTCAACTTTTTTTGAGCAGAAGCCGATATCCATTGATTAAAAAAAAAAAAAAAAAATTTCCTTAGTCATCTTCCAAGCATATGCCATGGGTGGGTAAAGATAAGGCTAGATAGGGTAAGACCCCTATTCAACACATTGCCCGAAAGATGAATAGGCTACAAAATGCAGCTCGTTGCCTGACTCTACCCAATAAAAGCCTTAACCATTTTGGGTAGGGTGGGTACCCAAGTGGTAACTCCCTCACCAATACCATATTTAAAAAAAAAAAATTATATCTAATAAATACTATTAAAAACTTCTAATACATTCCATAATTTCACGCTTTGAAATATTTCAAAATAAATCTATAACTTGAGTTTTGAAATTAAAAAAAAAAAAGCTACCATATATCTTAACAATTATATGATAAATTATAAAGTAATATATGTTTGTATATGAACATTGATTGATATGAATAGGTGCAATTACGATAAAGACTTCAAAGAAACTAAATTTCTTGTCTATGATATCAATTTTTTAATACTTTGTATCATCTATCCAAATCAAAAAGCCACATCCATCTAAAAAGCAATAACTTATATGTAATATAACATGTTTCATAAAAATGAAACAATATATACATTTTAAATTAAATAATACATATAGAACAATTTTATTTTATATAAACAATATATATTAAATAATATATATTTTAAATAAATTGCATATAATTTTCTGGATAGGGCCAAATGGGCAAGCAGCACCCCCTGCCTGATGCCCGACCCTGCCCAATAATTAGCTCTAACCAAAGATGCTCAAATTTTTTTTGAGCCACTTTTTTCACGCTGAGTTGGGCAATTTTTGATCGGGTTCAAGTAGACAAATTGGGTAACTGGGCACCATCCACAAAATAAAATAATAGGGTTAAGGTTAGTACTAGGAAATCGGGCTAGCTCGCACTTGACGGGCTGGCCCGACACGGGTTGGGCTCATTTGAGCTTGACCCCTAAATAGGCTGCAAAGATGCAGCCCGAGCCCATTTAATCGGGCTGACGGGCTAGCCCATGAGCCCGATTAAAAATTGGGCTTTTTTTGTAAAGTGCAACCTAAATCATTTTTTTCCGGCCAGAATGCAACTGCAGCCCAAATATGATAAAGGTCGATTGTTTTCTTTTTCTTTGTTTTTTCCAACGTAGCCCAATGTTTTAGCTCATACTTTTTTTTTGCCAAGAATGTTTCAACTCATACTACTCATTAGGAATTTCAATGATGAATCATGAAAGTATGAAACCATCAACATGGATTTTGAAACCTGCCCATACAATTTTGTTTCAATCCAAATAATGACATTTATTAATGGGGTATAACGGAAAGAATTTTTCCCTTTAATATGAAATTTGTAAGATTGTAATAAGCAAAAAAAAAAAAAACCTTGAAAGTTGAAATGCAACAAAAGTTATCACTTATCGAGCAAAGTGAGTAGAGCCATGCATACTTACAGCAAGAGAGGCCTCTTAGAAGGGACCAGCGAAGAGCAAGAGAAGGACAACCAAAAAAGTTGCAAATGGTAAGGCAGCAAAAGAACCACAAACATCAAACTTAGTCAGGAGATAGAAGCTAAGTAACTTGCAGCCAAGACAACATTTAAGAAGGCCAAACTTAAAAAAGTAAATCAAAATAAACGCAAGTCCATAACAACGGTCAACAGATAACAATAAACTTATACATTATAATGTTCCTCATTCTTCATTCATCAATAATGATATTTGAAGCATTATCAGAAGCTGCAAAAACAGAAACAGGAGCAGTTTGCCTTTTCTCTGTCTCAGAATCCTCTACCATAGCCTACACATATAACATAAACAACAAAGAGTGTTAGTAAGATAATTAGTTTTTGTAATTATTGTATAGACTAAAAAATTAAATAATTAGATATTACCATCCCATGGAAATTCAAGAAGCCAATTTCGAGTGCAAATAAGAGCTTCAACATGATCTGGAAGAAGACAAGATCGATACTTTGTGAGAACACGAGATCCAATGTTAAAAGCTGATTCACTGGCAACAGTTGTAATTGGAATGCTAAGGATATCACATGCCATTTTTGAAAGGCAAGGAAATCGAGAAGAGTTAGCTTTCCAATAATCAAAGACATTAAATCTTGTAACCAATCTATTATCAAGTGTCGCTTCTTCCAAATAGTAGTCCAATTCTGACTTTTCGATTGTTAACTCATTTTGACTCTTGAATGAAAAAGAATCATACACCAATTGTATAATTAATAAAGGGTCAACATAGAAAAGTGTCACTCAATATAACATTAAATCTAAACATTTAAATAGTAAAGAAGTTCAAACTTACATCGAATACATCATAGTCATATACTTGAGTCGAGTTAGGGGCAACAACCGATTCTGTGATTAACACGTTGGCACTAGAGATTGATACAGTTCCAACAATTGGGGCTGAATATGAAGATGATGGTCCACTTTTATACTAATTGAAAATATAGTACAACTTGCTTCTTATGTTTTCAACCTTTTCTTGAGCATTCATGGGATCAACTTTCCCAAAAGTGAACTTAATGACATCAAGCTTCATTCGAGGATCAAGGATAATTGCTAGAGCAAGGATGACACTATAATCACTCTAATATTTGTCAAACTTGTCAAGCATAGTTTGAGCCATTTCTTGGATCATAGAATCGTTATTATGCAAATGTCCTTTCAATAGCAACTCAGTCTTCAAAATCTGTGTAAAGTACATGTTGGAAGTGGGATATGATGATCTAGAAATCAAGTTTGTAATCACAACAAAAAACTTCAAGAATGTGCATATAGTCTCTGCTCTAGTCCACTCTTCATTTGTTGGACAATGACTGTAATTTGTGTCATTCAGAGCTAAGCTAGCAAAAGCATGACGATACTTAAGTGCACTCTCAAGCATTGCATGTGTCGAATTCCATCTAGTCAGTACATCATACCGTAAACCTACTGAAGTGTCAATACCCCCAACTTATTTGACCCTTCTCCTGAATTCTATCATCCTTGCCTCTGATTTTCTTACATATAAAATGCTATTTCTAATCTTGTTCAAAGCACCCTCTGCTACTCTCAAGCCATCATAAACTATGAGATTCAAGATGTGGGCAGAACATCGAATATGAAAGAACTCTCCATTGCATATCAAGCAATGACACAAATTCAAATTCTCTTTCAAAATTCTTTGCATATGAAAATTTGCTGAAGTATTTTCCAGAGTAATCGAGAATACTTTCTTTTCAATCCCCCGTTCTATCAATATGTCATGTGCCCTTTTTACCATTTCAACCCCAGTGTGAGGAGGCTCTATCTTAGAAAATGAAAGAATTTTGCTATTAAGATTCCATTGCTCATCCACAAAGTGAGCAGTCAAGCAAAGATATCCTTCAGCAGTTATTGCTGTCCAACAATCGAAAGTTAAACATATTCTACTCGGACTTATTGAAAGCTTTTTCTTCAGGTTATCCTTTTGGTGAAGATAGAAATTCCAGACATCTACCACAACAGTTTTTCTAGTAATGTTTCTATAATCCGGATTCAAATATGTGAGAAACTCCCTAATGCCATCATACTCAACAAAAGAATATGGAAGATTATGCTTAATGATGCAATAAGCAATGATTTCTCATACCTTGTTTAGGTCAATTTTTCTAGATCTAACAATCCCTGCTTGGTCTATTATCATAGCACCGATATCCTTGTATTTTGGGAGTGATTTACATTGTTCAACATGAAGTCGAAGGTGTGAAGTCCTATAATCCTTGCTTCCCACAACATATGGTTTCCCATACCCATTACATTTAGTTTTCTCCTTGCCATCAACCATGCCAAGTTTAGTAAAGTATCTCCAAATATCAGATGTGGTACACCTCACCTTTTTTACTTGGAGCAGTAGCATCTTTATTTTGTGTTTGTAAACAAGAAGAGTCAGGTTGAACATGTTGCTCAGATTGTGTTGGCACACCGTCAATATCCATTGCAGAAGGTCTACTACTGTCAACATTCTTTCTTTTATTACCTTTAGTCTCATCATTGACATTTGTAATTGTAGCCATCTTTTTATAACAAAATAATAAAAATGTCCAGCACATTGCAACGAGCATACAATAACAGTAGAAATCAAGATTAACATTTAGTAGCATAATTGGAAAAACAATTATACCAAGCAATTCAAAATACAGATTACCACCAAAATCATTTTTAGGTTCCAATATTCTAAAATTCAGATACCTGAGAGTCTGAGAGTGAGAGAACGGACGACAAAGGAGATGAGAGTGTCAAAGAATCAAGGCCACAGTAGAGAAATCCACTCATTCAGAATTCAAAGACATGGGAGGTTGGGACTGCGTGGCTGGGACAAAATTATAAGTTTATAACAACAGCAAACCACATATAAATAATATGTTTCATAGAATGATATGGAGGGCAAGCACTAAATACAATCATGTTCATGTAGGACCCAAAAATAATTTCCATCAACTTTATAGTTAAGCAAATATATATATATAATATCCGATTCTTGTGGACGAATTACATATAATGACACACACACCAATGAGACAATGACACCATTAAGCCACAACAAGAATTTTTTTTGCCAACACACATCAATAATTACATATAAGGTTATTCACACAGATCTAATGAAGAATGATCACTCTCTTGTTCTTCTGGATACATGCAAACTAGCACAATACTAGCCTATACTTGTATTTTTTTCTCTTTGGGGTCAAAGAGCCTATTGTTAAATTATATGACATGATCACGTCACACCATCTTCCTCCTCATTTTCAGCTAAAAGGTGTTCATAGAGAAGCAAATGGCTAACATTAAACTTCTAACTGATCAAAGTAACTACAAAGCAGAAAAACCAGTCCAAAGAACCTTACTGGCAGAAAAATCAGAGCAGCGTGAACACTAAACCCATACAGTCTCAATCAAATTTAGTTTTCTCCTTTCAAAGATTGAATTCCTAGATGAGTTCAATGATAACCTAGTTTATTTCACCTTTTAGTCGGTTTATCCTATCAGTATTAGGATCTCACAGTGTAGAAACCTCACTGGCTCTGTGGCTCATTGCCTCGCACGGTGGACGGGGAAGAGTGGAGGACAGAGGTGGTCGCCAAAAAATAGAGGAAGAGATGAAGGCCGAAGATGGAGAGTGGGAGACGGAGATTGACAAACGGAGACCAAGAGGAGGCCACGATCTGCCGCCGAGAACACAAGATTGGCTACCCACCATCGCAGCAGTGGTCTACCTCCCGCTATCAAGGTAATCGCCGGCGAAGAGGGACATGATGACGGACATGGCAAGCCTGTAATAGACTTAGGGTTCGGTAGTTTGGTGTGTGCCGTGCCTGTGCAGAGTCGAGATTAAGAGGTGAGAAAGGAAAAAAGAATTTAAATGAGTGTGTGTTGGTGGAGTAGTGGGGGAAATTTTTTTAAAATTTTTTATTGGTTAAACGGGTTGGCCTATTTAACCCGCGAGTAAACGGGTTAAACCCATTTAGCTCGTTTTTTAAACGGGCTGGATTTCTGCAGCCCGAACCTGTTTTTAGGGAGGGCTAACGAGCCCAACCTGCCAGCCCGCCCCGTTTTACCAATGCTAGTTAAGGTGCTAAGTAACCTTCAACTTTTATCAAAACTACAACGTAACCATAAACTATGTTTATGGAGCAAAAGTAACCATAAACTTTTAAAATTAGGGCAAAACCAATAAACCTAACTAACTTTCATCTATTAAAATGAGAAAAATTAATTTTTTAACCCTTAAAGTTTTGACTCACTTATAACTCAGTCCTTAGAGTTTGACTTGGTATAACTTAGCCCATAAACTTTTGACTTGCTTGCAACTCATTGATCTATTTTATGTGGTTGATTAAATAAGTTTTGTTTTCTAGTTAAAATAGCCGGTTCTACTTCCCGTGGCATTGATAATGCCCTTAGTTCTAATAGTACCTCTACTTCTGATAATGTTCCCAATGGTACTTATATACCCCTAGGCCATCCAGAAACGAGACCCCAAAAGAGGTATTAGAATGAGTGTAAGATATGTAAAGAGGGACCGCTATGCCTTAACTTTGTGAACCAAGCAAAGTCTTTGGGGAGAAGATTTCACATGACATGGAACAATGATGGTCAACCTCTTGAGCCGCCACACTTCACCAGCTACATCTACTAAACAGCAAGGACCAACGCTCCTATTATAGCAGGTAACTGGCGAAGGAAATATAGAGATAACGCAGGCGTTATTTGGGATAATATTGGAGTAAGGTATATATACCTGCTACTTACATGCTATGTATTGTAAAAATGTTAACTTGAATTGTGTGTGTAACCCCCTGCCTTATATATAGTAATTATAATTTGAAAATGCATAATTAAGTTATGCTAGAGACCAATGACTATTTCAAAATCTACTAAGTCCTAAAACTCACATCTAGGAATCGCCCTGAACTGAAGTGAGTTTTCAAAATTTCTTTCAAAACCTGTTCGATTTGGTCTCATATTCATATTTTGAACATATTTCACCTGTACAGTCAAGTCACATTATATATATCAGAGTGTACAACAAAAATCCCAGCAACCTTGGGTTTCATATCATAGCTAAAGGGTTTTCGGAGCATACTCGACCCTTACAATTTCCCAATAAGGGGATTACATAACCATATCCAAAATAATATTTACAAAATATACAGTGATCTCCAAGTAAAATATGACAACCAACTATAACCTTAGTCTGTACTATCCGCCCTTGGTTGCCAGCTTCTCCTTTGAGCTACTTGCCCTATCTGTAGATTAGTCAAAGGAAAGAATGAGATTCAAAAGAATCCCAGTAGTAACCAACACACTTATACAATATATAATCACATAAAATGCAAATATATCACAAACAGCAGCAATCACAATGATGCATGGCTTTCGCCACAAATGATAGCACTCCTGGCTGTATCCACATGATGCGTGACCAACGTCACAAGCGACATAACTCAAGACTATATCTACCTAATGCGTGACCAACATCACAAGATATATACACAACAGGCTCCGTATCATTTGAACTCATCACAAAATAGTGATACAACATACATACAAAGCATTACATAAAGTATAAGAGAAAGTGTTACTACCTTATTTTTTCCAAGCATGATCTAGGACTAGTGGAACACAATTAGGGCAAATATCAAATCCTGGCAATCAAAATCAAGGACACAGGGTTATTCCCTTTTCCAATTCCTCAACTTCCAAACACTAAAGTTGGTTATCATTCACGACCTTTAGGTGGCTACTCAAAGCCTAAACACATGCCTAAAGAGTTGGGAAAGATTATACAAAAAACCACCTCTCAGAAGTGCAAAATAATGATTTTTGGGGGTTGGCCGAGGCCCACAAATCCACTGGCCGTGGCAAAAAATAGATCAAAAACATTTGGGCCACGGTCTATAACCTCTGGTCGTGGCCAAAATAATCTTGTTTCTTGGCTAAAATTCCAAAAATAATAAATAATCCCAGAAAAATCAAAATGAGGTCATTCCAAAGGCAAATAAAAGCTATTTAAGTCCTCTTCATAGGAAACATATGAATCAATGCTTTCCATAACCATGAAAATACAGAATTGCACAAAATTCAACACTACTCTAAAACAGATTCCAGTTTTGATCCTAAACTTTGGACAATCATTACTCCCATCTCACAATACGAAATGACATGAATTATATATCCATTTTGAAGCTTGGAATGTAAACTTTAAGAATGGAAAGTTTCAAAATTTTTAGACACCATTTAGTCATTCAAAACATCCACAGAATCAAACTGCCCAGTACAGAGTTCACACTAGACAGATTTTTAGATTTTCATAATTGCTTCCAATGGTTCCCATTTTCACATCAAACACCATTCCCACAAAAAATTTCACAAGGAATCCATTGGAAACACCAAATCAATCAAATTCACATCACATTGACATGTTTTCACAACAATCTCAACATGTCAACATAATTCACAATTCAACTCAAAATTGCAGACTCTTTCCATTTAGTGTTCCAAACCAATTTCATTGCTCAAAACATATAACAAAATACCAATTCCACCACCAAAACACCATGCAATGCCTAGGACCCTAATGGCATGAAAGTTAGGGCTAAAAATCCAAAAATTCCAAAGTTCAATCAATAAGCATAATATATATATCAAAAGGAAGGTATTTCTCACCTCTTTTACTTTCCAAAGCTTGTTCTTTGATTCCACTACTTCCAACTTTCCACAAGTTCTCAAACTCCTCCTTTCAAAAATTTGATACCATAGAAATTAAGCTTTCATCACCATGATCAAAGTTAAAGAAGAGCATTTGAGCTCAACTACAATGTCAAAATATCACCTTAATTTTGAACTTCCTCCTCTTCTTTCACTTAGACGTCTATGGCAGCCTAAAGAGAGAGAAATGATGATGAAAGATGCAACAACTTCATGTTTTTCAGCCCCCTTAGCCGACTTTGAGAGGAGAAGATAGAGGTAAAGGAGTTTGAAACTTTGACTCATCCTAAGGTGTCAATTGTGCCATGTGTCATGATCTTGGCACTCTTCCATGAGCTCACATGAGCACACACACATGTGATTCCACCCTTTTTATTCTCATAACAATCAATTACAACTATTGATCTTTGAGTTACCAATAAGCTTCCTCTTCGGTAGCTGATCAATTGGCCGGTGACTTTTCTGTTTTGCCTCTGATTATGACAATTTTCACTGAATCACCACCAAACACCTCATATCTTTCCATTTCACCACATTATGAGCCCTCCTTCTATTTTAAGTCAATTTAGATGTTAATCCATAATTGAACTTAAATGCAGGGTTTCAACACTACTTGTAACGCATTCGAATCACAACTCATATCATATTCTCCAAAAGTGTTGATTTAACGATAATCACATTTACTTATGGAGTCATAATCCCTTAATCAAATTTTAGGATATTATATTTCTCCCCCCGTTCAATAAACTTCGTCCTCAAAATTTGTACATCCCTTAAACCACAAACTATGAACACCTCATCATGATAGCTTCCATTTCACAAATTGTTTCTTATTAGGACGGTTTCTTTTAGACCACACAAATGGTACACTATAGGTATGATTTTCACAAGAATCTCAGCATACCAATGCGTCATGGCTCAACGCCTTTCACTTGACCGCGCCACTAATTCCCATACCCGGAGACACTCTTACAAGTATGTGATCTCTACTTTCAAACTTTAGAGGCTTCCACCTCATTCAATCATAATTTGAACATATTGTACTCGTTTAGCCTAGCATTGAGCCTCTTCAATCTCAATTGTCAAATTACTTCCCCCTCGGGGAACTCTGTACCTAACACATACAATTGGATTCAAGAAATTCAATTCCCAAAAATCCTACAACATCATTCTAACAATTCCAATTTTTCTTACGACCAAATACACTTGAGACAATGTCACCTTTACCCGGATGATACTCAACCTCCAGAATACTTGAGGCACTAATGGTCACCATACTGTTCTATCGTTTCCCTAAATAGGTAATGGCATTATAACTTGACACCCACATATCGACACAACACATTTGCCCCAAAAGCCGTAATCGCCACTATACGCAACTGCTACAAAACATAATCACCGCATGATAGTTTTTGCCAATTTCATTGCACCAATTTATTACACTAACCAACAACTGCCGCTGTATTGACATATACCTCAACTTCCGCTGGTTGTAATTATCCCGTCGGCTTATGCATATAGCTCCACCGTGTTCTTCACTAGCAGCGGTGGACACACAAGTCACAAAATAATAGCACCTCACCGTATAAATTTCTATAGTGTTATCACAATTGTCACATGAATGCAATCACCACACGTACGATTGCTTCAAAACACCATTCTCATATGAACACAATCACCGCAAGCTCCGGAGCATGAGTGAGATAATAGCTTCACAAGACCTTAGCAGTTGGGAAGCATATGCCACCGCTTCGCTCAGTCTAACCAACCCTTTCGGTATCCACTAAATCAAAGCAAACTTATAGCAGACTCTAATTTTACACACCACCTTTTGGCCTATGGTCAATTTCGGTGCAACCAGTCAGTGGCTAGCCATGCTGGCCATGTCGGGGTAAGTGCCTTCACTAGTGAGAACCCCAATCATGTAGTCGAATTCGTCATCAGCTAAACTAGCTCTACTTTACCGTATATGACCACACCCCAATCCCAGCTTATTCATATATGATACACAACACAATCAAGCTAGGTAGGGTACACCCCAACCCTTGCTTGTTTACAACACATCACAGTATACAACAAATCAAGCTGGGATCAAGTATACTCAATATTAGTCTCGTTAACAATTTCTCCTTTAGCTCCGTGAGCTCTTCACACATCATTCACATCATTCATCCCACTCAAATGATTGATCCTTTCACATGAGCTTGATCATCGGCGAAACAATTCAAAAAAAGTTCAGAATGAATCCTTCAGCTATACAGCAAGACTTAAAGCTATACGTCCTTGTAACAAATCCTAGCCTCTGCCAATCTAACATTTCCTCCACTATACTGGGATCCTTCAAGACCCCTTCTCATAAGATAATTCGGTCTTGAAGTTTTACCTACAGAAGCCATAACTAACATATCATTGAGAGCCAACGTTTCTATAGCTCTACTCTATGATTCAACATCACGGCAGCTATACTCCATGGTTCATCATTAAGGCGGCTGCACACTAGGGTTCATCTTCACGGTGGATCCACACTATGATCAGAACTCATCGTAGGTAGCCTTCTCCGATCAGAACTCTCCATAGGTAGCCCTTTTCGATCTGTGTCCTCAGTAGATAACTCTTTCCCATTAATCATCTCCTATTGGAAGTATCGTTGTAACGAGAGTCCTGAAACCACTATACATTCTACTTCTTATCTCAACCATGAGACCACAATCTATGGCTACTTGTACAGTATATCAAAATGTCAACAACGAAAATCATCATGAACCAACCTAACTACAGTCGGCGGATGTGAATTATTGAATTCACATACACAGCGGATACATTTCTTACTGTCAACCAATTAAAATACTATAGGACTTCCAATTGATAACCTGGCAATTACAGCAAATCAATTATAGGCACATGCCTTTCCACAATTCGCACACATTTCAGGCAAGCATCAGGAATCATAGCCTTAACAATCATCAACATCATCACAACTAGTTCAACTAGCAGTTTATACACACACACAGTTCCGGGCATTTCACACAATCATCACAATGAAGAAATAACTTGTACTTGAATCGAATAAAGTTTTAAATAAACTATTATCGAGAAAGAGTTTACCTTGAATCAGGTTAGAGGACCTCTGAGCTTTTTCGTGTATCATAGCAAACACTTTGCCTTGATTCCTAGGCCTTTGCTAAACCCGCAGCCGGTTGCATTCACTAGCAATATGTCTAGGTTGCTAGCAATTATAACATGTCACTTGACCCTCACACGTTCGGCCTTGATATGCCTGGTTACAATGAGGATATATCCACCCTGTGAAAGCTCTCTGAGGTTCACAATTCTCAGGCTGATAGGGCTTCTTACCATCACCTTTGGATGAGAACCCCTGACTCTTCCGCTTCTGGGAAGTATTACCCTTACTGGGTTCACTGCGGCTATTGGTACCCTTGATAGGATACAAATCCCTCAAATTATTCTCAATGATTTTGTACTCTTCTACCGCTTTATTAAACTCCATGAATTGGTGGGTGGCTAACCTCTTTCTTAATTCACGCCGCAACCCACAAATTAACATATCCAAACTCCATTCCTTATCATCCATTTGCCGTAGATAAGAGGAATACTTGGCTAGCTGGATGAAACGAGACAAGTAATTATTGAAGGTCTCTATGTCACCCTGCTTGATAGATAAGAACTCAGTCTCTTTCTCAAATCGAACCGACTTAGGAAAATACTTTTCATTAAACTGTTATTGAAACAACTCCCAGGTCAGTGGCATATTCTTGCTTCACAATGTTAGAGCGATATTTCGCCACCATCGATCTGCATTGCCCTCCAACTTGTACATAGCCAACCGTGCTTTTACCTTCGTCGGGCATTCAAGCACTTCAAATATCTTTTCCAATCGGTTCAACCAGTCTTTGGCTGCTTGGGGATCAAATCTCCCACTGAATACTGGAGTTAGGTCTTGCAAAACTTTGAAACCCAGTATTGAAGATCTCTTTCTTCTCTAGTTGGTACCCCATATGACTCTTGGTTCGGTTCAATCTGAGGAGGTGACTTTGGTGGTCGTATTGACCCTTCTATAGTTTCTTCCCGTTGAGTCTCCTCCTGGGTCTCCTCCTTTATGGACTGACCTTGACCCTCATTACGTCTTGACTTTTCTATTCTGAGCTCTTCTCTTAGCTCAGTAATCATATCCTTCTGATCTCTAATCAGACCCATCATCTCCTGCATAGGATCTGGTGGATTGTCATTAACCACCTCTACCTCTGGGTCTACTTGCACTCTAGGACGACCTTTTATTTTCTTCATTCTACAAATCATTTACCATGTCAATACCATAGATAATGTATGCACATAATCCACAAATCTCATATATATATATATATATATCTACAATAGTAAGACATACATGTGTATACACACAACTATAAAAAATCATCTTCTATTCCTAAGGCAAAGAACTAAGGGAGCTATCCTAGCAAACTCTACCCTTGCCAGGAACTACTGCTCTGATACCACAAATGTAACCCCTTGCCTTATATACAGTAATTATAATTCAAAAATGCATAATTAAGTTATGCTAGAGACTAATGACAATTTAAAAATCTACTAAGCCCTAAACCTCACATCCAGGAATCGTCCTGAACTGAAGTGGGTTTTCAAAATTTCTTTCAAAACCTATTTGATTTGGTCTCATATTCACATTTCGAATATATTTTACTTGTACAGTTAAGTCACATTATATATATTAGAAAGTACAACAAAATCCTGGCAACCTCAGGTTTCATATCATAGCTAAAGGGTTTACAGAGCATACTCACCCCTTACAATTTCCCAATGAGGGGATTATATAACCATATCCAAAATAATATTTACAAAATACACGTGATCCCCAAACAAAATATGACAACCAACAATAACCTAAGTCTGTACTATCCGCCCTTAGTTGCCGGCTTCTCCTTCGAGCCACTTACCCTGTCTGTAGATTAGTCAAAGGAAAGAATAAGATTAAAAAGAATCCCAGTAGTAACAACACACTTATACAATATATAATCACATAGCATGTAAATATATTACAAATAGCAGCAACACCAGCAATCACAATGATGCGTGGCTTTCGCCATAAATGATAGCACTCTTAGATGTATCCACATAATGCATGACCAATGTCACAAGTGATAGCACTCACGGTTGTATCCACATGATGCGTAACCAACGTCACAAGCGACAATACTCACGTCTGTATACACCTGATGTGTGACCAACATCACAAGATACACACACAACAGTCTCTGTAGCATTTGAACTCATCATAAAATAGTGATAAAACATACATACAATGCATTACATAAAGTATAAGAGAAAGTGTCACTATCTTATTCTTTCCAAGCGTGCTCTAGCACCAGTGGATCACAATTAGGGCAAATATCAAATCCTGGCAATTAAAATCAAGGACATAGGGTTATTCTCTTTTCCAATTCCTCAACTTTTAAACACTAAAGTTGGTTATCATTCATGACTTTTAGGTGGCTACTCAAATTCTAAACACATGCCTAAAGGGTTGGGAAAGACTAGGCCAAAAACCACCTCTCAGAAGTGGAAAATATTGATTTTTGGGGGTTGGCCGCATCCCATAAATCCATTGGCCAAGGCAAAAAAAAGTCATAAATATTTGGGCTGCGGTCCATAACCTCTAGCAACGGGCAAAAAAATCCTATTTCTTGGCTGAAATTCCAAAAATCATAACTAATTCCAGAAAAATCGAAATGAGGTCATTCCAAATCCAAATGAATCAATGCTTTCCATAACCATGAAAATATAGAATTGCACAAAATTCAACACTGTTCCAAAACAAATTCCAGTTTTGATCCCAAACTTTGGATAATCATTACTCCCAGCTCACAAAACGAAATGACATGAATTATGTATCCATTTTGAAGCTTGGAATGTGAATTTTAAGACCGGAAAGTTTCAGAATCTTTAGACACCATTTGGTCATTCAAAACGTCCACAAAATCAAACTGCCCAATATAGAGTTCACACTAGATAGATTTTCATAATTACTTCCAATGGTTCCCATTTTCACATCAAACACCATTTCCACACAAACTTTCACAAGGAATCCATTAGAAACACCAAATCAATCAAATTCACATCACATTGACATGTTTTCACAACAATCTCAACATGTCAACACAATTCGCAATTCAACTCAAAATTGCGAACTCTTTCCATTTAGTATTCCAAACCAATCTAAACCAATTTCATTGCTCAAAACGTATAACAAAAAACCATGCAATGCCTATGTCCCTAATGGCAAGAAAATAAGGGCTAAAAATCCAAAAATTCCAAAGTTCAATCAATGAGCATTATATATATATATATATATATATATATATATATCAAAAGGAAGGTATTTCTCACCTTTTTTACTTTCCAAAGCTTGTTCTTTGATTTCACCACTTCCAACTTTTCACAAGTTCTCAAACTCCTCCTTTCAAAAATTTGAAACCGTAGAAATGAAGCTCTCACCACCATGATTAAAGTTAAAGAAGAGCATTTAAGCATTTGAGCTCAACTATAATTGGGCATGTTTGTTTTAGCGATCAAATTGCTTATAAGCTGCTTTTCACATAAATTGAGACACAACTCCTCTCACATACTTACCTCGTATATCGGAAATCACGATTGAAAAGCTGCTTTTAAGCATTTCAATCGCTAATCCAAACGAGCACAATGTCAAAATCTCATCTTAATTTTGAACTTCTTCCTCATCTTTCACGTGGACGTCTATGGCAGCCTAAAGAGAGAGAAATGATGATGAAAGATGCAACAACTTCATGTAGAAGCTTGATGAATGAAGAAGGAATTAGCCATGAAATTGTAGCAGTCACTACTACATCGCTATTTAGTTCCTTTTCGTTCCAACTGCCCTTTTTCTTCCTTCTTCATAGCCACTGTAACCCCCACCTCAATAAAGACCACAATTAGCATTTAAACACGTTTGAATAATTGAATGAGAGATCCGGGCTAATTAAAAACTTTTTCAACACATGAACAATATGATCTCCATTCATTCATTCATAAAAGCAACTGGCTTATTTGGTTTATAACATGCATAATATCAGAGTATAAGCATAATTCCCGACGTTCACTTGGGATAATAACATTAATCCAAAGATTTATACAAGGCATCATTGCCTATCTTAGTATCCATACCGGGGATTACACAAAACTATAATGCTATGATCTATTCAATATGAACATTTATCCTAAAATGATAACCAGTTCAGTATAAACCAAAATATCTAACTAAGACTACCGCTGGCAGTCCTAATTGTCCTTGCTCACTTGCTTGTTCTTCGATCCACTTGCCCTGTCTAAAAATATTATTTGGAAAGAATGAGATTCTAGAGAATCCCAGTAGTAATAGTTTATGTATACGATGCATATTAAACAAATCAAGTAAACATATATCACAATGAAGCAATCAATATTCGAGGCCGGGCACAATGCCACGTCCCCTTCACTGTATACAAGGCTGGGCTTTCTCCACGTCCCTTTACTGTATCTGTATTCAAGGCCGGGCTTTCGCCACGTCCCCTTACTGTATCTATATTCTATGACTAATGCAAACAAGCAATGCAATATACATGATATAGGATAACGTTTACTACCTTGTTCTTTCCGTCCTTGTTCAGGCGTAGGCCTTCTATGTTCCAGGAAAATATCAAACCCTATAGTCATAATTAAGGACGACGTGTTATCACTTATTCCAATACTCAATCGACTTCAAAACACTTAGTTTTGGTTACCATTAAAGTCCCTTAAGTAGCCATGAAAGTTTCTAACAATAGCCTACAAGGATTGGGAAGTACTAGGTTAGAAACCACTTTTCAAAATCACATGGTACTGAAAACAGTGGTTGGCTGCAGCCAGGAAACCTCTGGCTGTGGCCAGAAACAGCATAGAAAGTTTCTGGCTGTGGCTAGAAACAACACAGAAGGTTTCTGGCTGCAGTGAAGAATTTTCTGGCTGAGGCCAGGAAAATTCTGTTTCTTGGCTTAACTTCAAAAAATCATAACTAATTCTAGAAAAATCGAAATGAGGTGATCCCATAGCCCATTGAAATCTATTTAAGTGCTCTTTACTAGAAAAATATGGGCCATAACCAGAAATCACCACACAATCACAAAATTTAAGAAATGTCCACACTGCTCCAGAATTATTCCCAGATTTAACATCAAACTTTGGACAGTCATAACTCCTAGCTCACAAATCGAAATGATATGAAATATATGTCCATTTTGAAGTTTGGCAAGTGAACTTTATGACTGAAAAGTTTCAGAATTTTTGAACACCATTTGCTATTTTAACACGTCCATGCAAATCCATTGCCAGAACAGAATTTTTCACTAACCAAGACTAGCCACTTTTAAAACTAAGTTCCCAATGGTTCAAAACTCATATCCAACACTACTCCTACACAATTTTCCACAAGGAACACAATGGAAACATCAAAATAACCAAATTCTCATTCCATCTATATGTTCTATTTTTGGCCTATGTTCAACAAAAATCCCAAAATTGTCAAACTTGGCATTTAAGTTTCAATCAAATTCTATCTATCCAAGATACATCTCAAAGCATCATATCCATGACAACAAAAACTCAAACACCACAAGACCCTAATTTTCAAAAATAGGGCTAAATTCCCAGAAATTCTAACTTAACCAAATGACCACAAAACTTATATCAAAATGCTCAACTCACTCACCTAACTTTCTCCAAGGAGTTCTTTGATTCTCCAAACTCTACATTTCCTTGAGAGCTCGAATCTTCACTAATGACAAATTTAAAACCATAGAATTGAAGCTCTCAACACAAGGAACAAGATTGAAGAAGGGAGTTTTTCCATTAGAGGTCATTAGAAGGGTCAAAATGCTTACCTTTTACAAGAATTCTTCCTCCTTCTTGGTCTCCAATGCTGCACGCATGAGAGAGGGAGAAGAGAGATGAAGAGTGGGTGAAATGATAAACATGAAGGCAGAAATTCTGCCCTCCCCTTGCCCCATAAGCATAAGAGAGAAGGAGAGAGAGAAAATGAGGGTGATTGAGTGTGAGGAGGGAGATAAAATGATGATCTCTTAGGACTCCCATGCTCAATTCAGCTGAATTGTAGGAGGGAAGGGAGAGAGAAAAATGATGAGACCATGCTTAGTTGACTTTGATCCAACCACTCCCTTCATGCATTCACAACAATGCCAATTGTCACTCTCTCATGCAATCTCCTTATAATTAATCCTCCACTTAGTTACACTAACCAATTCCATTAGCCATTTAATCACACTCTTCTTTTCTTCTTAGTTAGTAATTAATCTCTCCATTAATCACCAACTAATTAATTGATAATTTTCCATTCTTCCAATTCCTCTATTGATTATGGCATAATAACTATAATTGCTACATAACACATAATTAAATTCCTTTTCTTCTTCCATGCGTCATTTACCCCTATATTTAGCTCAAATAATTACTTTGTCACATAATTAAGCTAAAATGTGGGGTGTTTGGCATTTCTAATAACAATTCATATCTCAAATCGATTTTGATTTACAAAATCATTCACAATAATTATCATTATCCCTTAATCAAAATTCAGGGTCTTACAGCCGCCACACTTTTCTTCATTCCATCGGTTTAGCTATCTTAAATGATCTAGCTTGCTCCTTCAATTCGTTCAACTCTATTCCCTTTATTTAGCCGCCACACTTCCTCCTTTTTTTTTATTCCATTCAGTCCCTTCTTTATTTCATCTAGTCTCTAATTCTATTTGGTGCCTCCTTACGTTAGGTTGCTTCATTCCCTGTAATCCTTCTTTTCGGTCCAGCCCTCTTTTCTTAATTCCATTCGATCCACTCTTTTTAATTCAGTAAGCCATGCTTTTCGCCTCTTGTCTTCAATTATCAATTTGGCCAACACCTCTCATTTTTAATTCAACAATTTCGACTGCCACTCTCACTCTTCAATTCAGTCCAGCCATGCTTTTCCAATTTGGTCTAGCAGCCTCATCTGTTTCCTCTCTTTTCTCATCTATTCATCTTCAATTAATTTAGCTGCTTGCTTTTTCCCTTCATTCGGTTCAAGCCCTTCTATAATATTTTTGGTCCAGCTTCTCATTTCATGTGGTCCAATTACTCTTTAATTTCAGTTGCCACTTGCCTTCTCATTTCATATGGTCCCCCTCCTTCCAATTTCTTCAATTGTCTTTAGGTTAAAATGAGTTGTGCCTTGTTTGGATAAGAGGTAACAAACTATTTTGGCATTAGGCATAAAATTGCAACCACCAAACAAGGCCCTTCTCATTTAACACCCTCTTAGAAAAAATGTGAAAATAAATTCTGCACTTGTGATGTTCCACTCTTGTCCTTCATTAAGCTCTAAAATAACATCTTTGACCTTGACCACTCAAGTTGTGCCACATCATCACCAACAAAATTAGATTCATAAAGCTAATATCTTTTGCCCACAATTAGATAATAATGGGAATAACAAATATTAATTAAAAATATAACAATTTAACCACTATAATTTCCAAATTATCCTTTGACTAAAATCTCACATTAACACTTGATTATGCCCAAAATATTCAATTAAGTCCCACAACAGCCTAAGATTAATTAATAAAAATATATAAATATTGAGCTCTATCAGCCTGACCATCTCAATCTTTTTAGGGGTGCCGGCTTTGGATTAACCAAGACAAAACATTATGGTCACCGGTAATCTCAAAGAAATAACTAATATGAAAAGTATGAAAAACTCCAAAAACTATATGATGAAATGCATGAGTAAATATAGTTTCTCATACAACAGTTGATGAAAGAGCATACTATGAAGCATCAAGGGGGAAATGGCAATTCAAGTACTAGAGGCGGCTACACATTTGCCCTATGATTTGCCTGAGGTTTCGGGGGATGTTGAGTGTTTTGCTAATAGCCTTGGACAACATATAGTTGGAACAGGTCACATGTTCAACCACTTAGAGGATAACACACGTCATAATGAGCCTATCCCTCTTGAGCATGTGAAGATACAAATTAATACCAATATCGACCTCAGCTATCTACTTCCTATGCCCACCAAAGACATCGATATAATGGGAGGGGCTACAGGCAGCTTTATTGTATGGCCTTGCCATCTTCTTAGAGTATGGAAGCCCCACTTAAAAGAAGTTGGCTGTTCAAAAGAAGTTGCCTACTAATTAGTCCAAGATCCTCACTGATTAGTCTAAGCCCCTCACTTCCAAGACCTTTACTCAGTCCAAGAAGAGGAAGCATCCCTCCCACAATGATCAATCTTGGAAGAAGTCTTCCTCACATAATAAGCCTATTGGTCAATCTTCCTGGAAGTCCCTCCAAGAGTACACTAGCAAGATCTTAGCTTTAAACATGTTTACATATATCAAGTTTGAGAGAGAAGTCATCGACCAAGAAGACCAAGAGGATACTGTAAGCCAAGAACTTGTTTCTAAGGTGCTGAACAAGGAGATGGCAAGTATAAGCTCTGACAACTTCTTTATGCTATATTTCTTCAACTGTGATTAAATAGTTGGCTACTTAGAATTTTGATTACATTTTAATGTTTGTTTCGGCATTTTAGGCACATGTACCATACTTACATCCTTCTCCATGGCCTTTAGGACAAGATTAAGTTCATCCGTCTTGACCATGTTAGGCACTAGGTATCACATGAAGGAAGATGTCAAGCAAAATCATGCCTAAGCGATGAATTCATAAGGAGGGCGCTAGACGGAAGGGACACTTACTTCTTTATGCCTTACATTTAAGGGTGGGACCATCATTAACTCAACTTAAATTAGTTTTTATCTATTTTATAACTGTCCTAATGGTATGATATATTATTGTACTTAGGGAGTATTGGATGCTCATAGTGGTAAATCCAATTCGCAAAAAGATTTGATTTTATGACTCTATGTACAGGGATCTATATAGGAGACCATACATGCAAGAGACATTCAACTAGTAAGTTATCCATTCATCATCATTTATAATTCAGTTCAGCTTGCATGTTTCTATATATATAATTTATTTTATTATATCTTCACAGAGCGGTGTATAGGTACTACAGGAGAATGGTCTCGACTACAGCAATTGCAACCTCACTGACAACCGCTTCAGATATGCCTTCTAATGGCAACGTCCGAAGGTATATATATTATTCACCAGTGACATAATATTAAATTGAAGCACACATATGGTTTATATATTTGACTGAATGTCAAATTTTATCTCTTATTTCTTTATAGTGCCTGATGCAATGGATTTGAATTCTCACTTTGGCCAATGGATGTAGTATTTTCACAATACATTAACACTGGATTTGAATCATCACTTTCAAATTATATATGTTTTCTAAACATTATCAACCATATAGCTACTTGTATTGCCATAATACATATTTAAAATACGCATAATCATTATGCACCCTAAAAGTATCTCAGACCTTTTGTAGAGCTATTCCATATCTCTCATAATGGTAAGATTAGTACCAACTTACAAGTCTTACCACAAGACATATATCTGGTCTTGTATACATCATTGTGTATATTAAACTACCAACATCATTTTGCATGGAAACCTTTTTCCATTTTCTATGTTGATTTAGTTTAGGGACAAGTATCAAGACTCAAATTTTTATTCATGAAGTCATTAGGGCAGCCATGGGTTTGCATGTCCTCAGACATAATCACTCAAGAAGCTCCTTAATATAATTCTCTTGTGACAGAGAGGATTCTTTTTAAGCTATCTTGCTGTATCTCAAATCCAAAAATGTTCATTGCTTCACCCATGTGTTTCTGTTCAAAATTTATAAACATTATTCTTTAATAGGCACTATCGAATTTAAATCGTTTATGGCCAACATGATACTATCTATCCAAAAAGATATATTACAAATTACTTGACAATGGTTTTATTCAACCATTTGAAACCACATTAGGTTACGCTCTTATGAAATCTTATGTATCATTGTCTAGATGATTGCATTAATCTATAAAAGGATCTCTACAAAAAAAATGACATTATACCTCTATGAAATCTCAAATACAACTTTTAGTGAAATCTAATCATCATTTCAAAAAGGTTTCTTCATCCAGATCACCACTTAATGGTGTAGGTTTTGTATCTATTTGATGTAATGATAAATCCACTTGTTGACCATTTTCCAGAATAATTACGATTTAAGTCCATAACAAGCAAGATGAATGCCTTCTTATTGTGCTTGCCCCTTTTCAACCAAATGAGTTGTATTTTCTAATCGATCTCCCCACTCTTACTCTCCAGTCTTCAAAATTGGCTAGTTCCAAATAGCCTCTTATATTAGATTAGATCAACTAATTATCAAGCATGATTCTTTCTCAATGAATCATCACTTCCATTGTTTTCTTCCATTTTTTCTTTGTAAGATTTAATAAGTCCTCTTATAAAGAACGCACCTAATAATCTTCTAGACTAACCATAAACAATTTTCTCAGTTATTCCATTTGAATGGAGTGTCTTGCTTATCTTGTTTAGGTATCTTTATTGACCCTTATAAGCTCCCACTCACAAGGACGATTAAGAATTATTGGCGGTTCTATATTGCCTTGTCTCTATTTATCGTAAGAGATATATAGTGATTAGATTTGTCTTTGTTTAGAAACTAATCCATAATAAAGGTGGTACCTTTTTAATTATATTCAATCATAATTCCATCTTTGTTTTCACTCTTAAAAATGTGAAAATGTAACCCTAATGAGCTCCCACTTACATTCACTATGGGAATGTGCAATTGAACCTTGTGATCTACAGAAAATCAAATCTAATTTGTGCTTTGACTATAATTCATAGGGTGTAAAAGTGACCAACTTAGAGGGCATAAGGTTAAGTTCAAGACCATACACACTTCATGAAACCAAGTATGTGTACTAATCCACCAAAGGTGGATCTCATAATATTCTCCCACTCATATTATATGGGTTAGCTTGAAACATTATGTAATTAACCATGTCTCATAGTGTTTTTCAATAAGACCATATGGTGGTAGAGTGTATTGGATAGTTAGCTATTTAACTATCTTTCTCTCATCACAGAGCTCATTTGGTCCATTAAACAAATATTCACAACCTTAATTAGCTCGCAGGATCTTAAAACTTCCTATTCAACTTATTCAATTGATTTCGCAACTTGTACATTACAGTCTAAAGTACTTAAACTTCAAACTTATGTGAAATGAAACAAGTATGATCATATAATGAATAATCCTCAACAAGAGTTACAAAATGTTAAGCTTCATGCCTTTCCCTCATACACAGTACCACGTTTATGATTATAGAATATTTGCAATGGAAATCTAATCGTTGTCCCTTTACTATAAATCTCTTTATATTGCTTTACATGCTAGATTATCACAAAGGCATCTCTACATTGAAAATTAAGCTTAGCAATCCTCATTATGCTAATTTTGGTAGCAATTCCTATGTCTTTGTCTAGCATGACACTTAATTAAGCCAATATGTAATATCCTGATTTGTGATTAGGGCTGATAATCCTGATAATCATTGAGATTTGTGTAATTAAGCACTTTTGGGATTAATGCAAAGTGATTTTTTGGGAATTTATGTGTATGGTATTTAAGATCAAGGGTTGTGATTCATTGATAATGGGTCGGGATCCTACGCTTTGCGATTGTGTGTGTTTATGAAGGAGTGCTTGAGATGTGTACATGTGGCATTGTGGTAGTGGTTGGATGAGGCCACAAGAAGACAAGACCTCACTTTTTCCTCCCTTCTCTCTCTCATTTTCGGTTGAGTATGTGTGACAAGGGGAGGAAGTGACATCTCATCATCATCTCTTCCCTCTACCATATTCTCTCTCTTTCCTCCATTGTTTCCGGCGATCAAAGGAAGAAGGAAGAAGAAAGGTGAGATTTTGATGTTTTGTTTGATCTCTAATGCCCTAAACCTCTTCTTTAATATTGTGTGTCTCATTGAGAACTACATTATGGTAATTTCAGAATCTTGAAATAGTATTGGTTTGTGATTTGGTCGAAATTGGGAGTTGGAGAAACAAGATTCTGGATTGAGCAAAGGGAAGAGGTAGGCATTTAGAGCATTTGGATATATTGTTTATGAGTTTTGGCTAGGTTCGGTAAAATCTGGAAATTTTGCCCTAAGTATGCCAAATGTTGAAAATGTGGATTTTATGGTGTTTGATAGTAAAAATGGGTTAATGTTGAGTTATTTGATTATTGGATAAGATTCGGAATGTGGGAAATGTGTTAAGGGAAATCTGGAAAATGTGTGTCATAGAGACCTTAGTGGTTGATTGTGGTCAAAGTGGTTTTTGGGGTGTTTGTGGAGTTGCCATTGTGTTCCCTAGTTAGTGCTTAGAGTGTATGAGCATTGTGGGGAGTTTGGGAACCTTTGGGCATGATTTTGACCATCTGGTGTTTTTCTGGTTTTCTGCAATTCTGGGTTTCGGATGAGCATCACTCGAGCAGAGGAAGAACGTGCTCGAGTGATGGAAGAGTTTTCCCTGTTCTGCTTCGAGTGCGTCTGGGTTTCTTTGAGTAATGCTCGAGCACAGCGCTTTGTGCTCGAGTGAGCGAAGAACATGCCCGAGCAGGCATGGTCTGCTCGAGTGAAGGTGGGAGTTCAGAGTGAAGGGTTTCTTTCGGGTCTTCACTTGCTGGTGGATGCCACGAGTGTGCTCTGACACTCGCGAGCATAGCCTTCTCACTCGAGCACTGGGGGTCATGCTCGAGTGAGGTTGTGCTTCAGGTGAGAGATGTGCTTTCGGGCTCTCACTTGCGAGTGAGGTGCTCGCGGGTGAGAGGTGTGTGCTCGCGGGTGTGAGGTGTGCTCGCGGGTGTGAAGTGTGCTTCTGGTGGGAGTGTGCTCGCGGGTGGGAGTGTGCTCGCGGGTGTGGTTTTGTGCTCGAGTGATCCTATGCTTGGAGAGCTTTGGGTGCTCTCGGGTCCTCACTTCCTGGTTTTCTCTCGCGTGTGCTCGAGTGAGGTATGTGGTCTTGTGCTCGAGTGAGGGTCAGCGTGCTCGAGTGAGCCAGTTCCTGCAAGTGTTTTTATGCTCTCGGGAGCTCACTCGCAGTCTCACTCGCACTTGTGCTCGAGTGATGTCCGTACTTGTGCTCGAGTGAGAGCATCTGTGCTCGAGTGAGATGACCAAAAATCTGTGTTTTTGCCTTCGAGTAAGGGGTCTTTTGGGTAGGTTCTTCCAACCCTTTAGGCATATGTTTAGGCCTATTCTAGTCACCTAAAGAGTCCTAAACGATAACCAACTTAGAGTATTGTTGAAATATGATTATGGAAAAGAAATTGATCAAGTGTCCCTAATTTGAATAGGATTTGACATATGTCGAACGCGTGAGCCCACTGTGCCAAAGATTATCAGGAAAGATTCAGGTAGCGACCTCTCTCTTATACTTTGTGTAAATGTACTGTATGTTTGCCTATCATGCATTGTGTGCTACTGCTGCCTTGAGATGCATTGTGATACGTTGTGGAGCTTTGTGTACTGTGGAGCATAGTGCCTTGTGATACATTGTGTTTGGAGATGCTTAGTGATACATTGTGCTTTGAGTTGCTGCTACATAGTGTTCACCGCGAAAGCGGGCGTTGTGCATAGTGATTACCGCGCGAGCGGGCATAGTGTTTGCAGCGAAAGCTGTCATTGTGATTACCGCGTAAGCGGGCATAGTGCATTGTGATACAGCCGTGAGTGCTGTCGTCTGTGGCGCGAGCTATGGATCATTGTGTTGCTGATGATGTTGGTGAACATGATACATTACATGCTTTGTGTTTATATATTGTATGAGTGAGTTGTTGCTCTGGGATTCTCAAGAATCTCATTCCTCCATATGATTAACCTTTCAGGCAGGGCAAGTGGCTCGAAGGAGAAGCGACCAACCCGTAGTGGTTAGGGTCTCTTAGGGACATTAGGGATTTTTGGGGTAGTTGGTTATCCTTACTTTGGATTTGGGATTGCCAAAGTGTAAATTGATGTAAATGATTATTTTGATCGTGTAATCCCCGTTGTTGGGAAATATAAAACCCATATTATTTATGTAAGTAACCCGGGGTTGCCGGGATTTTGGTTTCCGCACTTTGATATTTATTATGTACTCTGATTTCTCAAGTAGTTATATCCGTACATGAATGTGAGACCAGGAATATATATAAGTTTTGAAATGATTTTTCGAACGCCCCATCTCTTGGATGAGGGATTATAAATTGTTAAACCATCTTATTGGTCTCTATTTCATTTAAATTTCGTAATCCGGATGTAATTACGGTGAGGGGGTTACACAATACATAAATTACAAGAAGTGGTAAAGCAATTAAGAATAGAGAGTCACTAACAATGCTCAACTCAAAGAAAACTCATGAAAGGAAAACTAAACAAAACTATATGATTTTAACTCAAAATCATGAAAGTTCAAACCATTCGAACCTATAATCTTGATGGCATGAGATAACAACTTAATCTCATTTAAACCAGTGCATGAAGCACATCATAGAGAATTAAGTCATTTCACCATATAAAGTGAACCTCTAGGCGTGAATGCCTTTCACGTCAATCCTCATATCTCTGCCAACGTCAAGCCTCTTGCTTTGATTGGACAATAGAAAACATTCTATAAAGGATCATTAATCCTAATCGCCATCATTTATGTAGCTTGTGTCTTTTTGTGCTCACTTTGCTTAGAACAATCCTTTGCAAAATGGCTCATTCTCTAGTAAGAAAAGTATTTGACCTTGCTTAAGTCATCCTTCTGTATGAAGAATTTCTTACCCTTTCTTGAATTTAAGGTTGTCCTTCTTTCTATTTTCTGGAACCTCTCACCCTTCCTTGATTTGGATTTAGAGTGTGAAGGACTTGCCTCCTTTATGAGGTAAGTTTGTCCAGAGGATTCACAAACCTCTAGACACTCATTTCCAAGCTCTAAAAACTTCAGTACATCATTGAAAGTAACAATATTTTTACTATAGGTCATGATGTCATTCATGAGCTCCTACCTGGAAAGGAGCATCATCATGAACAATCTACACTTATAAGAGGTGTTAGAAGTACCTTAAAGTGTTTCTTTCAATGTAATTTATGTGGTATTACTGTAGGATTTTTTTCATATTTGCACATGCATTTATCAAATATAGCATATGCAGGGTAATTTATGTTATGAAGTTTCTCTTGTTAGGTCATGTAGGTCTCATAATCTCTTATTGACCGAGCAAACTTCTCAACTTCAGGCCATACCAATCAATGACTTGGCAATATCTTGTTCTTTTATTTAATCGAGACAGTTTTAATGCCAGTTATAAGAATTTGTCCCCATTAAGTTTATCATTCATGTTCCTGTTCTTGGCAGCCTTTCTTGGCTTAGTCATTAAGATCATCCCACATATAGGGTTACTTAGTTAATTTTGAACCAAGAACATCCTTTTATAGCACATTGAAGTGTACAATGTTATGTACTTATATTATTCTTGACTAGAAAAAATAATAATACTAATGGGTTTATGATCAAGAGAATAAGTTTGTATATCCCATCATGCATATTCCAGTAATGCTACTATCATCTATCAAGAATTTCATGCAAATACCATGCTTAATTATGACTATCAAAATGCACAATTTCTGAAAGCTCCCACTTTGGTAGATCATATATGTTAGCTCTCACTTAAATAAAGCATATAAAGCTCTCAGAAGACTCATTTTCCAAAAGTTCCCACTCAAAAAAGAGTGTTTGACATCTACTTTTTCATGTTCCTTATCGCATTATTATGTTCATAATGTCTTATTGACTAGGCATTTTGGGACAACTCAATAGTTTTCATTGGTTTTATATTCATCTCATTTCTTTATATGTAGTTTTTAGCCAAACGAAGCTTCAAAGGGAGAAGTTACTTTGGTTCTCAAACCCAATTTTATAGGTTCTCAATAACCGTTGTTTTTTAAAGACTGAAAGAATTTTATGTCACAAGTTGTTTTAATCATTTTCAGAGTTTCTCTATCTCATTGAAGAGATATTTCAAATGTCTTATGCAACTTGTCTTTGTTTCTTCACAGAAACATTATGTATTTGTTTCTAGTATTGATGTTGAACTTGGCTTAGGGCTTTTTTCCTCTCCTGATATGGGCTTTTATCTTTATATTTAAGGTGCATCATTTCTTGAATCATTCTTCTAAGTTCCCTATGATCTGGAGGATTAGCGTTAGGAAGTTTCTCCGTTTGAGATTCCCTTTGCTTTGATCTAATACCATCTCTTTAGTAGATAATCCATCAATGTCACCTCCTTGAAGTTTGTCCGGATTTGAATCTTGACATTCTTTTTCTAAAGATTCAAGAGATTCAGGTTTTACTTTGGATTTATATTGCATATTCTCTTTCTAGTTACACATCTTAATCCATTTCAAGATCAAATAAACCTTACTTTGGATTATCTTCCTCTAGATGCTCTTCCGGATCCTTTACTTCTGGGTTATTTCAGAGGGCTTAAACTCAAATGAGCAAATTCTTATGTCATTAATCACTCAAAGGCTCATATTCCTTGATTGAATCAATACTTAGAGGCTTTATCAAATAACTAGTTTCTTTTCTAATCTACTACAAAGTAGTTCATACTAGGAATGTGTTTTTCAACATGATCATCATCCAAAAGAATAAAATCTTTTGGTTTAGTGCTTTTAAAACTCTCAAAGTTCATATTCATTTCAAATAAAATTATTATGAATTATTTAAAATATTTTTAGGACTTTTAAATGAATAAAAAATAGGAAAAATAACACTGAAAATGTTTAAAACAAGTCCAAACTTACTCCTAAAAATACCAAAAATATATCAAAATGAAGATCTTGATTTTAGGGATTTTTAGAAACAAAACGCATCTCAATAGAGCTTACACCCTTCTTCATGAGCTCCTAGAAGGAAGAGGAATGAAAAAATTCTGAAAAATTGAAAAATCCAAACAAAACTTACTCTCATGATTGGTGCGTGAATGACACGTGCCACCATGGAGTTCTTAAATGGTGACACACAAAAGCCCTCCTAGTTGCATGTACCACCTTGATGCTGATGGAGTGTGCCGCATGGCGCCTGGCCTGCCACGGCCCCACACACGCCACATAGCATTTTTCTATCACAATTTTTTAAAGGTTTACCATTTTTTTGGGTTTATGATTCAGCTTTGGGTTAGGATTATCAACCTGACCATCCAGCCATCTACCAATCCAATATTTAGTTTCTTTCTTTTTGTTTTTCAAAATCTTTAGTTAAACGACACCATTTAGGATGAGGGAGGTTATCTTCAACTTCCTATGGGGTTGACTTGACCCAGATGGTGACATTGGGTCAAGTTTGTCGAACCTGACATCTCTCTCATCCATAACTTTGCCTTCTGATGTTTGTTTTAAGCGTTCTTGGTATCATTTTCTTAATTTTTTGAGATCTACACAATGATATTGGTTTCATGGCCTAAAACATCTTATTTTGAATGACCTAATTCCAATAACAAAAAGCTTCCACGTCTGTTTCACATAACAGACGTTCTTCACAATTTCTTGGTTTGGTTTCTCGATATAGTGGTTTTTCTCTTCTTTTATTTTGTTCTTGGATGTTCATAACAGTTTCATGGCTTAAAGATTTCATTCTTCTCATAACCTAATTCAAGAAAAAATTATATCTTTGGCGGACTATTCTCAAATGACCATTCTATAAGGTTTTCTCTTCAATTTGGGTTCAGTAACTTGCATATATGATCCATATATCCTGTTAAACTAGATACATATAAGCAACATGGAAGAACAAAAGAAAAGCATAGCAACATATATTCTAGATAAATATCATAACTGAAATAAGAATATTATCAACAATATTAAGATAATAAAAACCGAAAGTCATGAACAATTTGCATATTTTTAGTAAAAGCAAATTATATCTATCACTGGACTTTGAATAGGCAAAATATCAAAGCAAGAATAAGAACATCCATATATAACATCAACAAAGTAAAGCAATGGCAGTTAGAGTAGAATGATAATATTATACATGCCTTAAGAAAATCATTTGCTCTGGTACCACTAAAGGATTTTCGGGCATACCTGGAGTTCGTTGACTCATTGAGTACCCACACAAGAGTTGTATTGCCTTATTTCCATAATCAATCAGATGATTTTTACGCAGCAAATTCAAATCACTAAACAGTATTCCTTGGCACAGCCCTTTTTATTCCCTACCTCAAGATAGGACTCGAACTTGCAGTTGAGTGGGTTTTTTCTGAATAATTTAAAACTTTTCAAAACTATCATAAGGTGGTTGATAAGTAAAATATTTACATATTTATTTTCATTTATATTATGATTTTTGGATGATATTTGAGCTTAATTTAATGAATTTGGGTGTAATTGATAAATAAATAATGATTGTGGCATAAAATAGAATTTTTTGAAAAATACAAAATTTTAACTTTGTTTCAGTTTTTAGGCAATATCTGGAGCTCTAGATATTGGATTGAGATGTTCTTTATATGCATAAAAAGCTAAGAAAAATCCATACAACTTTTATGTTGAGGCCAAAATCCAGTTCTGTCTTCAAGAGTTTTAAAGTTTGCTTAGAAGTTGAGAACATGGATTTGTCCAAGTTTGACCTTTGCCCACTAATTAGACCATAACTTGAGCTTCAAATGTTGAAATAAGGAGCACTCACATGTGTTGTAAAGCTAAGATCCAAATCTACAACTTTCATGAAGACAAAAATATGAGAATCCATCATTTTGACTATCAAAATTTGACTGCAATCAAGAAGCATGGTTGCCACAAGGTCAACATTGGTGGCTTAAAGTCAAGATTCATACCTAACAAATGGAAATCTTTACACCCCATTTATCTATAAATAAAGGAGTGGAAGACACAAGGAGACATACTATCTTAGAGTTTAATTTCATGCATTGTATTGTTTCTTGCATTCCTCCTTCTTGGAGGGCTTAGGTAGGTCTTCTTCATGGATGGTATAGGGTGCCACCTACATGGAAGGTTTTACCTCTAATAAGGAAGTCTAGATTTTTCTATTTCCATACATCTTGTAGTTGTATCTTTATGTTTTAGAATTTAATAATTGAGTTTTATGCAATGTTTATGAAGTTTTCAATTTATCTTGGTTTTTTTTAATTTCATTATGAGCTACATTTTCATTTTCCTAGGGTGATGATGTAGTTTACTAATGATGGATTGAATCTTAACTTATTAAATCTAGTTTTAATTTTTCCTTCATGATTGGTTTTTTATTATTGTTCTTAATGCTTTCAATTGATTGGCCATCTTTTGAATGATTTCAATATGTATGTTTAGACTGGAAGTACATGTATTTGTGTAGATCCTATAATTAAAGTCATAGCTTGCATATAAAATAGGAATATATTCATATGGGTTGTGTAGTCTTAATGAGTTCTATAAATCTTAATGCATGATTAATTGTTTTAATTCATATAGAGATATTGGATTAGCAATTAATTATAGAATTGCTTGACCTTGGAAGATGCTAGTAATTAAATTATGGAGACTCAGCTATCAATCATATGAAATAAATTGGACTAGAATAGATAGGTGATTCAATCCAAAATTTGCTAAGTGAAATATGATCCCTAGGGCTTTTTATCATAGTTATTTTCATATCAATTGCATTCATATTTAATCATTTTTAATTTTGTATTCTCAATCACCAACTAATTTATCGAATAAATAGAATTAAGATCACCAATTTTGATACTTAGTGATCAATCCTTGTGAGAATGATACTTTACTTACCTCTATATTACTTTTTTTTGCCAACCTCTATATTACTTGTTTACTACAGTATACACTTGCACTTTTTAATAAATCATATATACTAGTAACAAGTTTTTGGCACCGTTGCCAAGGATTGTTGTCATTAATATCAATGCAAGTAATTTTACTACTAATTTGGTCTTCATATTACATTTGTTTTTCTTTTTGGTGTCTTGTGTTTCTTTTCTGGCTTTTGTATATTGCATGACTAGATCGTAGGAGACTGAACTACAACCTTTTGATTTTGAGATTGAGAGAACTTGTAGAAAAAATGAAAAGTTCAAAAGCAGTCTACTTCAATTCTAAGCAACCAGATGGCAAATCTAGGGGAAGAAGCAACTGATACCAAAACACTCCTGACTATGCAACACCAACAATCATGGAGACAAGTTCTGGAATTAGAGAATCTCGAGTAGAAGCCAATAATTTTGAAATCAAGCTTGCAATTGTCCAGATGGTGTAAGCAAATCAGTTCGGTGGTTTACCAAAAGAATATCCTAACACACATATAGCTAACTTCCTAGAAATCTGCAACATATTCAAGCATAATGGTGTTATTGATGATGCCATTAGACTTAGACTTTTCCCTTCTTCACTTAAGGATAAGGCTAAGAGCTAGTTACACTCTCTACTAGTGGGAAGCATAACTACATAGGATGTCTTAGCATAGAAAGTTTTGGCAAAATACTTTCCTTTAGGAAAAACTTCTAAATTGAGGAATGAAATTACCTCATTTACCTAGCATGAACTAGAAAGCCTTTATGAAGCATGGGAAAGATATAAGAGTTGCTAAGGAGATGTCCTTATAATGGGTTACCAGATTGGTGACAACTGCAAACGTTTTATATTAGATGACCCATACCTCTATAATTCTTGTAGATGCTGTAGTTGGAGGATGTTTAATGGGAAAAAGTTTAAATGATGCCTACAATCTACTTAAGGAGATGGCAGCCAATGCATAACAATGGCCTTATGAACATAACATTTCAAAGAAAGTACTTGGAGTGCACGAGCTGGATATCCTTACATTCTCAAATTGCATCTATATCCAAACAAATGAGCTCATTGACAAACCAAAAAAATGTATTTAGCACTCCTACTGGAACCTATGGTTGATGTGGAGGACCTTATGCGAGCACATAATGTCAAAAAGGACATGCATTCATGCCAGAGCAAGTCATTACATTAGAAATCAAAGTATTGACTCATTTTCAAACAATTACAATCCAGATTGGCGAAATCATCCAAACCTTGGTTAGAGGAATAATCAAAATGTGTTTAAGTCACAAGGGAATTACCAGCGACAAGCTCTTCAACCACCAAATCCATCACACTAGAAAGTGAATGCAGAAGATGCACTGGCTCAACTAACCATGAATACATCTCAATTCATGGCTAGGACTGACGTAACACTCAAAATCCAAGAGGCCTCAATAAAGAACTTGGAGATCCAAATGGGCCAAATTGCAAATATGTTGAATTCCAGACAACCAGGAACTCTACCAAGTGACAAAAAAAACCTAAGAGAGCATATGAAGGCCGTTACAGTATGGAGTGAGAAAGAATTGAAAGATCCTGTAATTAAAAAGAATGACAGAGAAAAGAAAGAAAGAAAAGAAGAATAAAAGGAGGAAGCATAGAAACATAAAGAGGATGATGTGCTGCCAGGAAGAATCAGCTTTCCAGATAACCCTCCTCCATATGTACCACCAGTTCAATACCCTTAGAGACTTGTGAAGGCAAAGCTAGATAAGCAGTTTAGAAAGTTTCTAAAGGTTTTCAGAAAGATACATATCAACATTACTTATACAGATGCTCTTGCCTAAATGCCCAATTATGCAAAATTTATGAAGGATATTCTCTCAAATAAGCATAAACTTAAGGAATTTGAGACAGTTGCACTTAATGAGTAGTGCAGTGCTATTCTATAAAAAGAAATTCCCACCAAAGTTGAAAGATCCTGGAATCTTTTGCATAACTTGCACTATAGGTCAATATAACTTTGGAAAGGAACTTTGTGACCTAGGAGCAAGTATAAATCTCATGTCTCTATTTGTCTACAGAAAATTCAGTCTTAAAGAGGTGAAGCCTACTACAGTTTCATTACTTCTAGCTAACCGATTAATAAAACATCCGATGGTTGTCTTAGAAGATGTTCTAGTGAAGGTGGACAAACTCATATTTCTAGCTCATTTCATAATATTTGACATGGAAGAAGACCAAGAAATTCCTATCACTTTTGGATCACTTCCCTCTACCATTTTATTGATTAGATGCTTGACAGACTAGTTAGGAAAGCCTTTTATTGTTTTTTAGATGGGTACATAGGATATAATCAAATTACAATTGCACTGAAGGATCAAGAGAAAAGAACTTTTACATGTCCATATAGTACATTTGCCTTTAGAAGGATGCCATTTGGTTTATGCAAAGCACCATCAACATTTCAAGGGAGTATGACAACCATCTTTTCTGATATAGTGAAAAGGTTCATTGAGGTATTTATGGATGATTTCTCAATTTTTGGAGAATCATATGATTATTGTCTTTTAAATATGGCAAAAGTTTTACAACGTTGTGTAAAGAAAAATTTGGTTTTAAATTGGGAGAAATGCCATTTCATGGTGAAAGAAGGAATCGTGCTGGGTCAACAGGTATCTGATCGAGGCATTGAAGTGAACCAAACCAAGATTGAAACAATTGAAAAGCTACCACCTCTCTCTTTAATAAAAGGCATTCAGAGTTTTTTAAGATATGTGGGCTTTTATAGAAGATTCATCAAAGACCTCCTAAAAATCACAAAGCCACTTTGCATGCTGTGGGAGAAAGACACCCCCTTTGTGTTTAATGAGGAATGTTTATCAGCCTTCCAAACTTTAAAAAGTGCTTTAACTTCTGCACTAGTTATAATAGCTCTAGATTGGAACCTTCCATTTAAAATGATGTGTGATGCAAGTGATTATGCTGTTGGAGCTGTTTTAGGCCAAAGAAGAGATAAGGTTTTTCATGCCATCTATTATGTTAGCAGGACACTCTCAGACGCATAGCTGAATTATGTAACAACAAAAAAGGAGCTTTTAGCAGTAGTGTTTGCATTCGATAAATTTATAAACTACTTGATCTGGTCAAAAGTCATTATTTGGATAGATTAATCAGCAATCAAATACTTGATTGAGAAGAGATATGCTAAGCCTAGATTGATAAGATGGGTGCTTCTATCACAAGAATTTAGCTTGGAAATCAAAGACAAAAAAGGGACCGAGAATCTCATTGCATATCAGTTTTCTCGGTTAGTGCTATTTGAATAAAAGAGAGAATCACCAATTAAGGAGAATTTTCCAGATGAGCAAATTTTTGTCATGTAATCACAACCTACCCCTTGGTATGCTAATTTTGTAAATCATTTGGCAAGTGGAGTAATGCCTTATGAACTTTCTAAAGTGCAAAAGAAGTTTCTAGATGATGTAGGGCATTACTTTTGAGAGGATCATTTCTTATATAAACAATGCCCAGATCGAATTATCAAGCGATATGTTCCTGAAGAAGAAATGGCTAGCTTCTTAAATCACTACCATTCATCCCCATATGGTGGTCATTTTGGAGTAAATAGAATAGCTACTAAAGTCCTTTAATCTGGGTTTTACTACCTATACTCTTAAAGAACACCCACAAAATTGTGACAACCGATGACAGATGTCAAAGAATGAGAAATATCTAAAAAAGGCACGAAGCCCCTTTAACTAACATCTTAGAAGTTGAGCTTTTTAATGTCTGGGGGATCAATTTTATAAGGCCTTTTCTATCCTTATTTAGCAATCAGTTTATTTTAGTAGATGTTAATTATGTCTCTAAGAGGGTTGAAGCAACTGCTTTTCCTATAAATGATTCTCAAGTGGTTGTGAAGTTTTTGAGGAAAAATATTTTTACAAGATTTGGAGTGCCTAGAGCTATTATCAATGATAGAAGAAGGCATTTTTGCAATCAACTGCTTCAATCAGTGTTAGCCAAATATGGAGTAACTCATACGGTTGCAACTCCATATCATCCACAAACTAGAGGGCAAGTGGAAATCTCAAATAGAGAAATGAAATGGATCTTAGAGAAGATGATGAATTCCAATAAGAAGGATTAGGCAAGGAAATTAGATGATGTACTTTAGGCTTATAGACTGCCTCTAAGACACCAATTGGCACATCCCTATATCAATTGGTCTACCAAAAACCATGGCATCTTCTAATAGAAATGGAGCACAAAGCATATTGGGCAATAAAAGACTTAAATTTTGACTTAAAGGAAGCTGGTGAGAAGAGACTTCTCTAACTCAATGAGCTTGAAGAATTTAGACAACAAGCTTATGAGAATGCCAAGTTATATAAGGAGAAGACAAAAATGTGGCATGATAAAAGAATTTTGAGGAGAGAGTTCACACTAGGATAAAAAGTGCTTTTATATAACTTAAGATTAAAGTGCTTTCCAGGAAAGCTAAGATCAAGGTGGTCAGGACCTTTTACTATGATTCAAGTATAGCCATATGGAACTGTAGAGATCCAAGATAGTGATCAAAAATTGAAAGTGAATGGGCAAAGACTAAAAGAGTATAATAACAATAAACTCAACACTTTGAAAAATTTCATCATGTTTGAGGAACCAATAGGAAAGCTCTGAAAAAAATGTCAATTGGTTTGGTTTTTGTCTACCCAAAGACATTAAAGAAGGACGGCTATTTGGGAGGCAACCTAAAACTTCTTTTCCTTACTCATTAATTTTTCTTTCCTACTCACTGAAGCATATTGCACTGTGTTAAAAATGTTTATTTTTCATTATTTTCATTTTAAGTTAACATGGAGGAATCTCTTGTAAAACTTAAAAACAAGTTCCCCACTCTTCGTAATGATGTGCTCAGGAAGGTCTATAGCTGTCGACTTAAAAGAATGAAGATATTCAAGGTACATTTAGCAGGTGAGATTAATGAGTCATTTATTAAACCTATACTAGGAATGAGAAGAAGTTCTTACTCCAAAAAGAGAAGAGCAAAAAGAATGAAGGTCTGCCATAAATGTGCTAGGTGGACATGTGATAAGCAATGTATGTAACCCCCTTCCGTAATTATTATCTGAAATACGTGATTAAAATGAAATAGAGACCAATAATAATCAAAACTCATTTACATTCCCATCCTTAAGATAGGGTTTTCACAAATTTCTTTCACAAACACTTTAACCTGGTCTCACAATCATATTTTGAATACAATTACCTCGTGAAGATAAATCACATTCATATGAATATTAGAGTGCACAATAATAATACTGGCAATTCCGGGTTCATACCTTTACTAAAAATACGTAGGGCACAATTGCCCATTACAATTCCTCAACGGGGATTACACAAATCCATCTCCAATACATAACCAAATAACCCAATATACATCCAAGCACAAATATATCCAATATCCAATTAATCCCAACTACCATGATAACCAACTACCAAAATGACAACCTGAAGGAGTCCTCGTCGCCCTGAATGCTTGCTCCATCCTCATTCTACCTTCCCAGTCTAAAATGTTGGTAGGGGAAGGTGAGACTCTAGAGAATCCCAGTAGGAAACAGATACCAATATGCATGCAAGATAAGTGTTTAATGCATGACATGCTTGCATTACAATAAATCGTGTTCACATAATGATATATCCGCATGCTCCATATTTCAACAACATACTCATAGCCATAGCATAAATAGAAATAGAGCTTCAATCATCATATATGTTTCCCATAATCAAGCAAAGCAATAACATACATCAATACACAAACACAAATATCAATACATGCAGGAGAGGTAAGTTCCCTACCCTTATTCTTTCCACGTATGCTCCAGCATCGGTTATTCGCGATCTGAGTGGATATCGAACCATGATTAGGGCAAATACCCAACCCTATAACCAAATCAAGGACATAGGATCATTCTCTTTTCCAAATTCTCATTTTCATAACACTTAAAGTTGGTTACCATTCATGACCTTTAGGTGGCTAATCAAAGCCTAAACACATGCCTAAAGGCTTGGGAAAACACTTGATCAAAAACCATCTTCAGAAGTCCAAAATGTTTATGGTTGGCCGTGGCCCACCAATCCATTGGCTGCGGCCAACAATAGGCCAGAAACATTTGGGCCGTGGCCCAGAGTCCTTCTGGCCGCGGCCAAGAAAATCTGGTTTCTTGGCTGAAATGCCAAAAATCATAACTAATTCTATAAAAATCAAAATGAGGTGATTCCAAAGCCAAATGAAAGGTATTTAAGTCCTCTTTACTGAAAAAATATGGACCATTACTAGAAATAACCAAAAAATTATAGAATTATAAAATATCCACCACTGCCCCAAAACAGAGTCCAGTTTCCATCCTAAACTTTGGCAAAGTATAACTCTCAGTTCACAAAATGAAATGACATGAATTATATGTCCATTTTGAAACTTGGGATGTGAAATTTAGGAATGGAAATTTTCATAATTTTCCAAGACCATTTGGCCACTCAAAACGTTCGTGCAAACTGACTGCCCAGAATATAGTTTACACTTGACAGATTTCCAATTTTCTACCAAAGTGTCCAATGACTCTAAAATCATTAAAAAAATCTATTCCCATACAATTTTCCACAAGGAACACAATGGTAACCTCAAAATGACCAAATTCACAACCCATTTACATGCCCTATTTTTTTTCCAATACACAAAACCAACACAAAGTTGTCAAACTTCACATTTAAGCTTCAATGCAATTCTATCAATTCAAAACACTAAACAAGGCACCATTTCCATAACAACAACATAGCATACTCCCCCATAACCCTAAATCACGAAAATTAGGGCAAAATTTCAAGAAATTCAAGGGCCAATCAATGGCCACAAAACTTATATGAAAATGAAGCTTTAACTTACCTCAACAACTTTCCCAAAGAAGTTCTTTGGTTCACTCAAGTCCATAATTTTGTGAGAGCCCAAACAACACCAAATGGACAAACTAAATCCATGAAATTGAAGTTCTCAACACAAGGAACAACTTTATAGAAGAGCATTTTTCCATTAGAAGTCGTTTAGAAGGTTAAATACTCACCTTTTACACAAAGTTCTTCCTCTCACCTTGGGCTGCAATGGAGGATGAAAATATAGAGAGAGGAGAGAGATATGAGAGGTGAAGATGATGAAGAATGGTAGAAAAAATATGCTCCCATGCCCCTTTGGACGAAAATGAGAGGAGAGAGGGAAAAGAAATTGATAAAATATTGAATATTTGACTTTTCCAAAGCGCTTTCTCTTGACCTCATTTTGACAAGTGTCCACTTCTCATTAGTTTTCATAGAATAAGTAACCAATTAGTTTTCATTAGCCATTTTAATTTCACATCTCATATCCTCTTAATTAGTAATAAATCTCTTCCATTAGTCACTAATTTAGAGCCATTCCTTCAATTTTTCACTAAGTATAGTATATTAATTAATATTGCCACATAATACATAATTAAATTATTTTCCTTATTTCATGCGCCATTTACCCCTATATTTAGCCCAATAATTATTTCATCACATAATTATGCTAAAATACAATGTGTTGGGCATTCCCAATACTTAATCTGGATATCAAATCCACATTAATCCACATAATCATTCACAATAATTGTAATTAGCCCTTAATCAAAATTTGGGGCATTGCAATGTAAGAGTAAAGGAATAGTTTCTATAAATTGAGAAGATAAAATTCAATTCATAAAGGATGGACTGAGTAAGGAGTCATTAGATAATATTATTCAAATTATTGAGACGCATCCTAATGGTGATGTTCATGGTATTTATTTTGATTTAATGAACTTATTTAACAAAGAAAAAGAGCGCTACTGTCTTGGGAATTTAACATTAAAAAACTATGTTTACCAGTTTATAAGAAAACTAGATGGGAAGCAAATCCTTGATTCATAGAACACGTTTAAATGTTAGTAGACGTAAAATCAGAGGAAGATGTGAACCATAATTAGAACCTATGTTCATAATCATACTTTTGTCTAATCTGTCTTATCTTTTCAGTAACTTTTGACTTTCTTTACTCATTTTGTTTAATTTCTTCATGCAATATTATACCGATCATTCATGTCGGAAATGTTTTCAAACTTCCTTGAAGTATGCATGATTTCAATGATCCTTTTGTCACTGTTTTAGTAGTATAAATATGCACACTTCTACTTGTAAACACAAAATGTCAGAGAGCAAAGAAGAGAAAAGGGTATCACATTAAAATGTAGATTTAAATCTATTTGCATTTTTGGTGAAACTAATTTGGGAAAGGATAAAGAGTTTCTAAATACAGCAAAAGAACTTGGAAATGCATTAGCTGCTAGAAAGATCAACTTTGTATATGGGGGAGGCATCCAGGGCCTAAGGAGAAGTGTGGCTATTTTTGCAAACATTAAAGGAAGCATGTAATATCCCAATTTGTGATTAAGGGCTAATGGCAATGGTATTAATTGTAATTTGTGTAATTAAACGTTTATGGAGAAATGAGATGTGAATTTAGTATAAATGTGTGTGGTGTTTAAGATCAAGGGTTGAGATGTTGACATGTGGCAATGTTATGGACCATAGGATGAGGCATAAGAGACAAAAACCACTTTCTCTCTCTCTCTCTTCTCTCTCCTATGCGTTTTTGAGCATGGGCAAGGGGGAAAAGTGGTGCATCATCATCATCCTTTTTTCATCCCTTCCATCTCTCATTTTCTCTCTCTTCCTTCCCCATTTTCACTGAACTCAAGCTTGGAAAGAGAAAGGGAAAGCTTTGATTTTGGGTGAGTAATGGTCCTCCTTTGTTCAAATCCTTTTCTCTAATGTTGTGCATCTCATTGAGAGCTTCATTATGGTGATTTCAGAATTCGGAAAGGTGGTGGTTTGTGTGTTGGAGCGAAATGAAAATTTGAGAATCAAGAAACTAGTCTTGGAAAGAGGAAGAGGTAAGAATTTGGAACCTTTTGACATATTTATTGTGGTCATTGGTTTAGCTTTGAGGATTTTGGATTTTTGCCCTGATGTTGGCTTAATTTTGAAATGTGTGAATTGGTTAGTGTTTAGTGTGAAAGTGGTGTCATAGTGTGTCTTTGAGCATTTGAAATTGATTTGGAATGTTGGTTTGGATTGGTTTGGAAAATAGTGGTTTGACTGAGTTCTTAGTAAGACATGTGGTGGTCATTGTGTAACATGTCAATGGAGTTTGAATTGGGTTGTTTTGATGAATTCAATGGATTCCTTGTGTAAATTTATGTGGGAATGGTATTTGATATGAATTTGGGAACCATTGGAAGCATTGGTGCAAAATTGAAATGTTGTCCAACGAAAGTCCATTCTGGGCAGTCAGGTTGTGTGAACATTTTGACTGGGCAAATGATGTCAGAAAATTATGAAACTTTTCATTCTTAAAGTTCACATTCCAATCTTCAAAATGTATATATAATTTGTGCCATTTCGTTTTGGGAACTGGGAGATATGACTATCCAAATTTTGAGGTCGAAAATGGACTCTGTTTTGGGGTAGTGATGAGATTTGTGTGATTCTGTACTTTTGTGGTGATTTCCAGTAATGGGCAATATTTTTCCTAGGAGGAGAACTTCAATAGATTTCATTTGGCCTTGGGATCACCTCATTTTGATTTTTCTAGAATTAATTATGATTTTTCAAAATTGTCTTGGCTGCAGTAGAAAATCTTGGCTGCAGCGTAAAAGTTTCTGTGTTCGTTTTGGCCACAGCCAGAAATTCTTGGCTACAGCCAAAACCCTTTTGTGCCCGTTTTGGCCACAGTAAAAAATTCTTGGCTGCAGCCAAAAACCTTCTGTGCACGTTTTGGCTGCAGCTAGAGGATTCTTGGCTGCAACCAACCCCCATTTTCAGCATTTTGTGATTTTGCAAAGTAATTTCCAACCTAGTACTTACCAATCCTTTTAGGTTCTCTTTGAGCTTGTTATAACCATTTAAGGGACTCATATAGAACCTATTTTAAGTGTTTGGAAGTAAGAATTGGGGGTAGGAAATTAATCCACCATTCTTGATTTTTTTGTTTATAGGCTTTGACATTTGCCGTACCCTCGAGCCCACTGTGCCAAAGGACGTCAGGAAAGAACAAGGTAGTGACTGCTTCTTTATACCTTATGTGATACATTGTATGTATGGTGAATCATTGATTTGTGATGATTTGTATGCCGCAAGATTTATGAAATTGTGAATGCACCGCTATACCAATAGTCCCTGAGTCGCTAACAACGGTTCGGGTAAGGGCTGTGTGCCTTCCCGGCGGTAAAAGGGGATGAGGTTAGGGTGTGATATTTGTGAATTTGTGGGCTGAAAGGCTATTTGTGGGCCGGAAGGCGATATGTGAGCCGTAAGGCTATTCGTATGCACTACCATACCAACAGTCCCTGAGTCGCTAACAACGGTTCGGGTTAGGACGGTGTGCCTTCCCGATGGTAAAAGGGGATAAGGGTGGAGTGTGATTTGTGTTGTTGCTGATTATGTGGTGATTTGTTTACATGCTATGTGATTACATGTGGTATGAATGATTTGTTACTATTGGGATTCTTTAGAATCTCACTCTTTCCAAGTGACTAACATTTCAGACAGGGCGAGTGGCTCCAAGGATAAGCGGCCAACCAGGAGCAGTTAGGGCTTGTAGGGATATTTATTTTGGTCTATGTTAGTTATCTGTTTTAGTTGGGATTACTGTATGTATATAGTGAATTCTTTTGGATATGTAATCCCCATTTGGGAAACCTTAAACCCATTGTATATATATGAACCCCGGGGTTGCCGGGATTATAGTTACGTACTCTGATATTTGTGAATGTGATATATCTACACAGGTAATTGTATTTGAAAGTGGATGTGAGACCAGATGAAATTGTGTTTCTGAACTGTTGTTTTTTGGACACCCTATCTTGAAGATAAAGGATTTTAAATGTTGTTTTGTCTTATTGGTCTCTATTTCACTTAAATTTTGTAATCTAGGTATAATTACCGTGAGGGGGTTACAAAGCAAGGGTTTAAGTGTAAGTGTGAAGGAGTTGGATGGTCACATCTTTTCTGTAGGACAAGAGTTACATGTCTCAAGCTTGCTTGAACATATGAGATGTATGTTCTACTATGCTAACACTTTTATTTCTCTACTCGATGGTTTAGAAATGTTGGATGGGATTTCTGGCATTGTACATTGGGCTAAACTAAACTTTCACAAAAAGCCATTAGGATTGTTAAATTTTAATGGTTTTTATGATCATCTGTTGTCTTTTTTTGATCATGCTGTGGATATGGGATTCATACCCCAAGCGACTCGCGATACCATAATTTCTACATTAATGGTTGATCAGCTTATTGATCAACTACTAATCTATGAACCCAAACTAGATAAATTAGTTAAGAGAATAGGTTGGCAATCTTCAGACAACAATTAGAAGCAGAATTTAGATACCACTCTTCAGCTGTAACTTTCCTTAATCTTATAGTTTTACTCTTAGCATTATGATTTACTTTATCGAGTGTTTAGGTTTTTAAATAAAAACTTTCTCTAGGCTCTAGAAAACATTGAGGATAATGTCTAATTTAGGCTGGGGAAGGAGTTAAAAAAAGTAGTTAGTTAGTAAAACCATTAGATTCATAGGGTGTACAAAAATGGCAGAGTAAACGGTTATTCTTAACTCTTGAGACACATTTTATTAGTTGCATGTTTTTGTTTCATCTTATACAAAAAAAATCTATTTAGGGACTTTTTAATGATTTTTAAAGTATAAAGTTTAAAGTATAAATCAATTGAATTTAGAGATTTCATAGCATGACTGAACAATTGGTCGTTGGGATTGGTGATGAATTCTGAGACTGAATGAGCTGAGTTTGAAAGCCCTTGACCGTGAGCTTTTGAGCCTATTTGGTCAATAATGATTATTTTTCTTGTGTATGATATTCACCTATTAAGTTGTCACTCTAGAACTTGCTTTAAATCTGTTGAGACTACATTTCCCATGCATATTTAAAAATGATAAAGGCATTCATTTTCTTTCTTTAGCCAAAGCCAAATAGCCAACCTTGCAATTATATCGTTGATAAGCCCTTTTGAGCCTAATTGATTGTTTCTTTTTTCTCAGCCCATTGACATGTGTTTTAATGATATATTAAGTGCTTTTACCTAATTCAGAAGATTAGCAGAGCATTTGAAATTTTTGAAATGGGCTTTTTATAAGTGTGGGGGTGTATATATCATCAACTTTAGAGTTGCAAAATAAAAAAAAAGAAAAAGAAAAAGAAAAGATATTGAGTATTCGAATTAAAATTGTGGGTTGTTGTGATGAGATAAATTTATTCATAAGTTGGCACATTTTTCAATTGCTCTATTAATTGCTTAAATGTAGCCCTATATATCACATTTTACATTCCTTTTACCTTAACCTCATTACAACCCTCAATAAGTCCTTTTGATTTGAATTATGCATATGAATTAGATAATGGAGATTGAGATTTTTAGCAAGCTTATGGTAGTGAGCTTTGAGTGAAACACTTGGAGATTGAGAGAATGAGCCACAATTACAAATTCAGTTCATTCATTTTCAAATAAAGTTATCGATTTATATTTTTGTTGGTTCATGAATGCTATGATCTCTTTATTCTTCAATTGTATTTTTACTTATGACTTGACACTTCTGAGCTTGTTGGAAGCATAGTAAGAACTTATTAGTTACTCCTTGTTGTCCGAGGATGTCCAAAATCTAAGTGTAGGGGAATTTGAAACGTAAAATATTTACATATTTATTTTCCCGTATATGATGATGTTTTGGATGATATTTGAGCTTAATTTAATGAATTTGGGTGTAATTGATAAATAAATGGTGATTGTGGAATAAAATAGAATTTATTGAAAAATAGAAAATTTTAACCTCGTTTCAGTTTTCAGGCAATATCTGGAGCTCTAGATATCAGATTGGGATATTTTTTATATGAATAAAAAGCTAAGAAAAATCCCTACAACTTTTATGTTGAAGCCAAAACCGAGTTCTATCTTCAAGAGTTTCAAAGTTTGCTCAGAAGTTCAGAACATGGATTTGTCCAAATTTGACCTTTGCCCACTAATTAGACCATAACTTGAGCTGTAAATGTTGAAATGAGAAGCTCTCACATGCGTTTTCAAGCTAAGATGTAGATCTATAACTTTCATGAAGACAAAAATGTGAGAATCAACCGTTTTGACTATCAAAATTCAGCTGTAATCAAGAAGCATGGTTGTCACAAGGTCAACATTGGTGGCTTAAAGTCAAGATTCATACCTAACAAGTGGAAATCTTTGCACCCTATTCATCTATAAATAAAGGATTGGAAGACACAAGGAGACACATTATCTTAGAGTTTAATTTCATGCATTGTATTATTTCTTGCATGCCTTTTTCTTGGAAGGCTTAGGTAGACCTCCTTCATGGATGGTATAGGGTGCCACCTATATAAAATGTTTTACCTCCGATAAGGAAGGCTAGATGTTTCTATTTACATACATCTTGTAGTTGTATCTTTATGTTTTAGAATTTAATAATTAAGTTTTATGCAATGTTTATGAAATTTTCAATTTATCTTGGTTTTTTTTTAATTTCATTATAAGCTAAATTTTCATTTTCCTAGGGTGATGATGTAGTTTACTAATGACAGATTGAATCTTAACTTATTAAATCTAGTTTTAATTTTCCTTCATGATTGAGTTTTGATTATTGTTCTTAATGCTTTCAATTGATTGGACATCTTTTGAATGATTTCAATATGTATGTTTAGATTGGAAGGACATGTATTTTTGTAGATCCTATAATTAAAGCCATCGCTTGCATATAAAATAGGAATATGTCCACATGGGTTGTGTAGTCTTAATGAGTTCTATAAATCTTAATGCATGATTAATTGTTTTAATTCATATAGGGATATATTGGATTAGCAATTAATTATAGAATTGCTTGACCTTGGAAGATGCTAGTAATTAAATTAGGGAAACTCAGCTATCAACCATATGGAATAAATTGGACTAGAATAGATAGGTGATTCAATCTAAAATTTTCTAAGTGAAATCTAATCCCTAGGGCTTTTTATTATATTTATTTTCATATTAATTGCATTCATATTTAATCATTTTTTATTTTGTACTTTAATCACCAACTAATCTATCAACTAAATAGAATTAAGATTATCAATTTTGATACTTAGTGATCAATCCTTGTGGGAACGATACTCTACTCACATCTATATTACTTGTTTACGATAGTGTATACTTGCACTTTTTAATAAATCATTTATACCAATAATAATGGTTTGTACCTTCTTCGTAACTCACCGTCTCTTAATTCATTTTATTATCATCAGGGTTATTCTTTCGTAATAATCATTTCGCTTACTTAACTAATGAGCTCATACCATGCGATTACCTATTTCTAATTCAATTACTGAGCTTAAGAAATTCAATTCATCCGTCAAGCAGTAATATACAATTAATCACTCAAATGTCAATTACACAAATAGTACAGCTCGTAAATAATTCTTCTTTTCTTCATTGCAATTTCTTCTTCTGGCACAGCGTCCTGCACTTCTCTTTTGTGCTTAGTTGCCTATATGGTTGGTTGAGGGAGGGTGAGATTCGGGAAAATCTCAGTAGCAAAATAATACCAACATTGCTTGTAAGTTAAATTGCTATTGCATGATATACTTGCCTTACGTCGGCTTATGTTAACATAATGACATATATGCATGATCAATGCTTCACATTTCATACATATGGCCATAGCATCAAAAGAAACAAAGCTTCAATCATTCAACTATGTTACACATCAACAAGCGAAGCAATCATGCACACCAACACATAAGCATACATGTCGATACATGCAAGTAGGGTAAGTTCACTACCTTTTGGACTTGTGTCCTCTTCTCATCCCCTTTTCTTCCAACCATTAAGCTTCTTGGAAATTCTTCCATTCTTCTTCTTTCTAGGCTTCTCATGGCCTTATATATATAATCACATAATTAGTGCCATGATAAATGAATTATTAATGAGCTACATTAGTCCCATATACTTACTTTCACCCTTGCAATTGACACTTATTACATTTGGCCCTTTCTTTCTTAAATTCGCATGGTAGCTAAAAGCTGCCAATATTTTGACCAAAATTTGAAAAATTATAATTAATTCTATAAAACTGCAATTGGGGTCATTCAAATTGCAATTCAAATCTATTTGAGTCTATTTTATAAGAAAAATATTACTCAGAGACAATTACAACCACAGAATTCCAGAACTTCAACTAAAGGCTAACTGCCACAGAAAATATTCCAGATTCAATACCTAACTTCAAAAATTCATCTCCAAAATATACTGATCCAAATGGCACATATTATATATCAAATTAAAGCTTGACATGTATAATTTTATTCTAAAAAATATCATGGCCATTAGATCATATTTGGTCATTCAAAAACTCATCAAATTACACTATCTCCCAGAAATCACATTCTGGTAGCACTATGTTCAATTTCAAATTTGCCCAAGGAATTCATTGGAGACCTCAAAATTAGAAAATCATTCTCTTTCTTCATGCCCTGTTTTGACCGAAAATTAGGGTTCAAGACAACAATTCACCAATTCACAAATCATTCTCTAAACTAGTCTCATATGCTTCTTAAACATCATTTAACCACATGTATATGAACAAAGCATCATGAAGCACTAAAAATCTCATAACAATTGAAATTAGGACAGCAAGAGGATTCCACAAAAATCCACCAACCAACACAATACAAATATAAAAAAGAAGCCTAAGCTCACCTCTTTCACTTTCTAGGGCTTGTTTGTGATTTCTCCAACTTTGGCATTTTGTAGATAGCACAAAGCACTTCTTCTCAATAAACTAAAACTATAGAAATGAAGCTTTTAGTGAGAGGAACAACATTTATGAAGACCTCAAGCGCTAGAAAGTTGATCTAGGAGGTGAAATTTGAGTAAGAGCACTTACATTGCTTCTTTGCTATTTCTTTTACTCCTTTCTCTTTCCTTTTTCTTTTTCCACTTTTTTTCTCTATTTTTATGGGTGTTGGACGAAATTCGACTGTGTGAGGGAAAGGGTAATGTTTAATATTCACTTACTAGCCTTCTTACAATTTATTGGCCAATGTAAGACCCTATCTTACATACCACTTATTATTAACCCTAATTAGAGTAGCCTTTACGCAGTTCAATGAGCAACACAGGAAAAACGTAAATATAATGATATATTAATGCAAGGTACTTAATTACATTAATGGTTTTCCCCTCGAGGTTTAATAATATATATACAATTTTTTCTAGAAATATCAAAATAAACTAATAATAACTAATAACTCTGTTTTCTTGACCCACCCACCTTAGTTGGCAGTATTTGCTGCTTTGCCCTTGGAACCGCTAGCTTTTGCTGGGATATTTTTATATTTGAAAAAGGGTGAGATTTAAACGAATTTTAGTAGTAACATACAATCAATCATATAAAATGCGATTGATAGATATGCAATGCACCATAAAATGTAAAATGAAAAATCCATACTATAACATGTGTGCACAATACTCAAGGGCCCAAATGACTGTTTAGATGCCCTACGTGTCCGTGTACCTCAGCTGAGTCCTAAACCACAACTAGGTAATGTGCCTTAGGCATGTTTCATATCACATAATACAGCAACATGCAACATATCAATGTTCACATAGTGTATGAGAGATAAAGTTGCTATCTTAACCCCTTTTAACTTGTGTGATGTTCCTCGAACTTGTACAAATGTCTCGAGCTATTAATCTGGTCCTAAAAATTCCAAACGTACAAGTAGGTTAAAACCCATTCATGTACTATTTTAGACACTTTCAAAGTGTTTTTGTTGGTTGTACTAGTCTAAATTGCAAAAGTACCAAAATACCCCTGGGGACCCGGTCTCAGTTTTCTCAAAATCACTGCCAAATGATAGTTTTACCCTTGACAGCCCCGATTTAGGGTTCTAGGGGTATTTTCGTAATTTCATTTTCTAGGGCTTTTCTGAAAAGGTGCTCAACATCAACCCGACCTAATTTTTCCTCCTGAACATAATGGAATCATCAAATTATTGAAAATCTAGCTCCTTCCCCCTATTCTAGCTTTGGCCAAAACATATAGGTATAAAAGGGAAAATTGAATTTTTGAATTCTAACACCAAAAGCTTGCTCATTTTCACTCCTAATCACTTGATTAGCCATTTAAACTCTTAATACCTAAAATTTTAGGAAATTTGGGTAGCATAACCCCTTAGGGTTTTCCTTTCCCAAATTTACAAATTAACCAATCGAACTACCAATTAATACAAAACCAACAACAACAACAACATCAAAGATTTTGGGGTTTGTGAAGTTACCTTTCAATTTCTCTTCATCTCTCTCTTTAGCCGAAACCTCTCCCTCCTCAATCCTTGATATTTTGCTTGCTAAACATGTCAATCCATGGAGAAGAGGAGTTTAGGGAAGGAATTACACTAATTAGAAGCTAAATCACAATGAAATATCAAGGCCTACCTTTGATTTTTCCTCCTCCTTCTCTCTAACCTCCAAGCTCACTCTCTCTCTCTTCTCTATGCTTAGTCGTGGAAAGATGAAGGGAAATATGAAGCAAAAGCTTCATAAATATCTCTCATACTTTCTCTAATTTTTATTTTCCAAAAATTTGACTTTTATGACCTAATTGGTACTTGAGCTTATCTTCATGTAATTAGTGTCATATGATCTCATTAAACTTGAACTAATTCTCTTCCCTTTTGGTCAGCCCAAGTTCACGTCCCAATCCCATAAGAGAAGCAAAATAGGCTGATGTTAATTTATCCCATAATTACAACATTTGCCATCACTTTTTTTTTTCATTTTTAGATTAGTGGCAATTCTGGCAGATTTTTTGGCCAAATTTTGAAGAATCACAACTTTATTTGTAGACATAGAATATGAGTGATTCCAAAGGCTATGAAACCCTTATTGAGTCTAGTTTCAAGAAAAGAGATAGCTTTTACCCAACTGGAAGCTGAAAATTCTCAGAATTTAAGTTTTTTGACGCTTCTCCAAAAAATATACAATTTTCTTAGGCTAGCTTCAAAAATTCATAACTCTTTAGATACAGCTCCAAAAATTACCGATTACAATTAAAGCTTAGGACGTCTACTTTCATCTTGTAAACTTTCACTTTTTTTGGTCATCCAAAAACACATGACAGACTTACTGCCTCGTAGGAAATTTCACTGGCAGTACTGTTCAGATTTCAAATTTTTAGTGTTTAATTCCTATAATCATGAATATTTACTATTCTATTTTATTAAATACTTTAAATAATTACAATACATATTGGTGAATAAAATTTGGGGTGTTACAATTCACCTCCTCTTGAATAAATTTCGTCCGCGAAATTTGCTACACATACATAGCCATAAACTCTGGGTAATGCTTTCGCATATCTTCTTCTTTTTCCCATGTATGTGTGTGAAATGCCTATTAGCCTCCACACATTCAACCTTCTACTATTCACATATGCTACTTGTTTGTTATACATAGGCCATGCAGTCCATTACTGCATAAAATATTTGTCTGGTCTTACTGCCCAGGGACATTGCCCCATGCAAATATACCTATCAGGCCTTACCGCCTTTGTTCTCTGTTTTGTACTCATGTGCCACCCAACCCATTACTATATTGATTGTTCATCAGGACCCTCAGTTCATTATTCTAGGCCTCATGGCCTTGTCGGGACACTACCCGGTGTATTTAGCCTTGCGGCTTATGTCATTCTACTCTCACAACACTGAATATCTCGGTTTTACCACCTTGTACAAATATGTACATTGGGACGTACTGCCAATATATTTGTCTGCACATATGACTATATGTATTTATCCCTGCCTGTAGACATGATTGTCTATAACTGTGTCTACCTGTTTGGTATTTAGGATTAAATAACTGTTTTGACCCTTACTAGCCATACTATATATTTTGTTCAGGATCAGATAACTATTTGACCCTTACTGATCATACTGTGTTCACTGGTCACTACGTGCATCATTCACTGCATGCACTATATAATGAGTGGGTAATTATTCTGTAAGGCTATATTGTTGAGAGTATGCACCACCATTATACCCTACTATACTAGGGCTTACCCCAATCTTTATTTACACGTGTCACTATAAACCTATAGGTTGTGTGACTGTTGACCACACAAATCATGTTGCTGTAAACCACAGAGGGTTATATGGGTAATATCACTGTACATCACACAAATGCATATCACTATGACCACACAGGCTGTATTACTGTGACCACACGGTCATAACACTGTGACCACATAGGTCATATCACTGTATATCACACCGCTTAGCAGCATATTTTACACACCGCCTCTCAATCTCAAGGCTACCCGTGATTTTTGCTAGTGCAAGCAAGACTCTTTCCTGGCCATGTCAGGGTTGCATATTGATCATGGGGTTGATTAACATGCTCTGATAGGCTGTCACACCACTATATATTATATAGGGTAAATTGCCATATGCCACATAGGCTATGTCACTATTAACCACACAGGTCTAGTCATGATCTGAGATGATCAACACTGGTGTGAATATTAATCTCTCTGGTTGTCCTTAAATGTTACACATAACTATCCCACTCATTTATGTTACAGTTTCATATTAGCTTTCGTTGTGCCATTCTGATATTGTATTTTCCTCATGTGAGCTTTTATAATGTTAGGATGATTTAATAGAAGTCCCATAGGAACCTCCTATAACACTTGACTACACTAGAAATGTGTTTCTTTGTGCCAGTTCCTGGCCTATTTCAACTTAAATCATTCTGAGCCATTTAAAATTTTTGAGGAATCAAAATGTAACAGTTGATTCCTAGGTTACGGATTACTTGGTAACCCTTAGACTCATACCTTTCATCACCTCATTTGCCATCCACCAATCAACTCCTAGTATAGCCTCAAATTAGTGGAATAGCAAGCAAGTCAATTCTTTCTCTTATTTCATCAGAGAGCTATCACCTCAATCAATCTTCTATGGAAACATTTTATGATCATAATCTTTCCCTATGCTCGGCTTCATAGCTAGCAACCTTTCAAACTCCCTTTCTGCAAGGATTCGTATCTATAATAATCTTGTTCCTCAATTCCATGGATAATTACTAACTCAACATAATATTGAATGAATTTGCCAGCCTAAGGACTCATTGGTCCACTAGGTCTTAGGGCCTTTGGACACCCAGGTCCACTACAATATCACTGGCATGTAAAATCTTACAGCCTAGGGTCTTTAACCCAACTTTTAGGTTCATTATGAAATCTAGAACCTCAACATCACACAGATTGGAAATCATTTCCCTCAAGTATACCTAATAGGTTCGCTAAGAATCATGATCAGTAATGCCTAGTCTAACCTCCATGGTATTTGGGTATTATCCTCAAAATATTACTGAACCATATTGCAACCTAATTCATATTTTGACCTAAGCATTATTTCAGCTTAGATCGGATTCAAACCTGTCCTCAACCTTCAGTATCATCAGATCGGATCCTTTAGGATCAATATACGATATAATCACCATTCATCATATAACACCATATATCATGTCTACATTCCTTTAGCATCACAGTGTTACTAAGGATCATCACTTAACATAGAGAAACCTCAAACATTTACTACACCTCAAGTTTCCCATCACTTTATCAAATGAACTTTTCTGTGCAGTAATTATTGCAACAGAAATTATTTGAATTAAGATTGATACCTATATCGTTATCATCTCCATGCCCCCTCTAATCATTCTTTAAATCATCTAACTAGGATGATTATTAGCCATAGGTAAATCTCAAGGCTATCACTATTTCTCAAGTCTCCATGACCTAGCCAACTTAACTTCTTAGGGTGTCACCCATCCTAAGATTTCCCTAGGTTGAGCATGCTTAACTTTTGTGTGCCTATGCCAAAATGCAGATACCACTCTATCTGCTTCTGACCACCGGTACCCTGAGACTACTCGTCATAAACATCATGCCAACTACCTTCAGTTGACTAAATATTGTGTGGTCTGAACACTGGCCTTGACCGTGCCTGCTTCCTCAAGTTCCACAATTTCCTTTGACCATCCTCAATCTAGTATTGCACCACAAGTTGCCCTCGAGTATTCCCAAACCTTTCGGGATTGATTCATAGAAAAGGGGTAGTTCACTTCCCTAGTTCCCTGTTCTGTGTGTATCTCCTTTTACCATATAATCAATATCTTATTAGTATACTATCTTGTTGCAAGAATCGCTTACTCTGATACCAAAATGTAAGACCCCATTTTACATACCACTTACCATTAGCCCTAATCAGAGTAGTCTTTATGCAGTTTAGTGAGCAATATAGGAATAGTGTAAATATACTGATATATTGATACAAAGTACTTGATTACATTACCGGTTTTCCCATCGGGGTTTAATAATATATATATACAATTTTGTCTAGAAATATCAAAATAAACTAATAATAACCAATAATTCTATTTTCTTGACCCACACACCTCAGTTGGAAGTATTTGCTGCTTTGCCCTTGGAGCCATTAGCTTTTGCTAGAATATTTTTATATTTGAAAAAGGGTGAGATTCAAATGAATCTCATTAGTAACACAATCAATCATATAAAATGTGATATATAGATATGCAATACACAATAAAATATAAAATGAAAAATCCATACTATAACATGTGTGTGCACAATACTCAGGGCCAAATGACTGTTTGAATGCCCTACGTGTCCGTATACCTCAGCTGAGTCCTAAACCACATCTAGGTAATATACCTCAGGCACGTGTTCATATCACAGAATACTGCAACATACATCATATCAATGTTCATATAGTGTATGAGAGAAAAAGTTACTACCTTAACCCCTTTTAACTCGTGTGATGTTCCTCGAATTTTGTGCAAACGTGTCAGGCTATTAATCCGGTCCTAAAAATTCTAAATATGCAAGAAGTAGGTTAAAATCCATTCATGTACTATTTTAGACACTTCCAAAATGTTTTTGTTGGTTATATTAGTCTAAACTGCAAAAGTACCAAAATGCCTTGGGGACCCAGTCCAGCCCCCTTTTGTACCCGATCTGACCGTACTTTTCAAGAAATTTTGACCTAGGCTATTCTCACATAGTTTTATGTGTATAATCCATTTTTGACCTTAGGTTTTATAAAATCACTACCAAATGATAGTTTTACCCTTGATAGCCGAGCGATTTAGGGTTTTAGGGGTATTTTCGTAATTTCACTTTCAAGGGCTTTTCTGAAAAGTGCTCAACATCAACCCCTCCTAATTTCCCTCCTGAACACAATAGAATCATGAGATTATTGAAAATCCAGCTCCTTCCCCCTATTATAGTTTGGCCAAAACATATACGTGCAAAAGCGAAAATTGGGTTTTTGAATTCTAACACCAAAAGCTTACTCCTTTTCACTCCTAATAACTTGATTAGCCATTTAAACACTTAATACATAGGATTTGAAGAAATTTGGGCAGCATAAGCCCTTAGGGTTTTCCTTTCCCAAATTTACAAATCAAACAGTCAAACCACTAATCAACACAAAACCATCATCAACAACAACAACATGAAAGATTTGAGGTATGTGAAATTACCTTTGGATTTCTCTTCCTCTCTCTCTCTCTCTCTAGTTGAAACCTTTCCTCCTCAATCCTTATATTTTGCTTGCTAAACATGTCAATCCATGGAGAAGTGGAGCTTAGGGAAGGAATTACACTAATTAGAAGCTAAATCACAATGAAATATCAAGATCTACCTTTGATTTTTCCTCCTCTTTCTCTCTAACCTCCAAACTCTCTCTCTCTCTCTCTCTCTCTCTCTCGTCCCCCTCTATGCTTAGCTGTGGAAAGATGAAGGGAAATATGAAGCGAAAGCTTTATAAATATCTCTCATACTTTCTCTAATTTTTAGTTTCCAAAAATTTGACTTTTACAACCTAATTGGTACTTAAGCTTATCTTCATGTAATTAGTGTCATATGATCTCATTAAACTTGAACTAATTCTCTTCCCTTTTGGTCAGCCTAAGTTTACATCCCAAGCCTATAGGAGAAGCAAAATAGGCTGATGTTAATTTATCCCATAATTACAACATTTGCCATCACATTTTTTTCATTTTCGCATTAGTGGCAATTCTGGTAGATTTTCTGCCTAAACTTTGAAGAATCACAACTTTATTTGTAGACATAGAATAGGAGTGATTCCAAAGGCATTGAAACCCTTATTGAGTTTAGTTTCAAGAAAAAATATAGCCTTTAGCTAAATGGAAGCTGAAGATTCCTAGAATTTAAGTTCTTGGAAGTTGTTCCAGAAAATAAACAGTTTTGCTAGGCCAACTTCAAAAATTCATAACTCTTTGGATACAGCTCCCAAAATTACCCATTACTTATCAAATTAAAGCTTAGGATGTCTACTTTTATCCTATAAACTTTCACCATTTTTGGTCATCATTTGGTCATCCCAAACAACATGACAAGTTCACTGCCTCGCAAGAAATTTCACTGGCAGCATTGTTCACATTTCAAATTTTTGAGTTTAATTCCTATGATCATGAATATTCACCATTCTATTTTATTAAATACTTTGAATAATTACAAGACTTATTGGCGAATAAAATTTGGAGTGTTACAGCCAAAAATTGCCAAAAGAGCATGTGGCCATAATTGTGGCTTCTTCATTAATCATGTTGACTTTGGTTACTTTAACCAAACTCCTTCCCTCTCTCTTCCTCCTTCTTGACCGAAATTCACTGTCAAAAAGGGAGAGGAATTGTTGACCAATTTGGTCTCTTTGTCTTTCTTTTTGGTCAAACTTTCCAAGTTAGAAAAATTTAAAGAAGCATTGACTATTTGACTAAGCTTTTCTCTTCCTTCTTTGTCCTTAAGTTGGACATTTTTTATGGGCTTAAGGAAGTGAAATGATTTGCTTTTCATTCTCATAATTGCATCTTACTTTTAAAGAGCAAATCCTAGCCCTTCATTTTGTCTTCCAATTTTAACCTCAAGATCAAGTGGCAATTGTCTTTTTTGCCCTTGATTATGAAAATATTATTTCTTGTGCCATTAGTTCTGTTAGTTCTCTTTATTACTTTTTTCTAGACACCATTTACCTTTTCCTTTAAATTCAAGTTATGTTTTATGTCATTCTAACACATTCTAAAGGAATCGGGTACTTTCTTTCAAATAATTCGCATTGAAATTTACATTCTATTCCGAGTGCAATTTCTAATAATCATTATGTTTCTCATTCGTTCCTGGCACTCTTACTAAAACCAGACTTAGTAGTCTACTTTAATCAAGCTTATTCTCTAGCTTTTTGTCTCAAAATTCAGGATATTACAAGATCAGAGCACCGATATGGACTCCAATCACATTTATATAACAGATTCACCATCAGGGAAAAGAGAACAAGAGTAGTTTCTATGGGAGTTTTCTATCAGTTACCCAAAAATGACTCCCATGAACCGATATAATCCCATGTTCACATGTGGGTGGTTATCACAATTTGAATTTCAAATTAAAAGGATAAAATTCCTCTTTTGGACCCATATTATTCTTTATTTACAAAATAACCTCATTTGCATTGGGTTTGAGCCTTGATCCACCAATAATGGACAAGGCATATTCCAACATAAGTCTAGAATAAAAAAAAAATCTGGTTTGAAGTATTTACAATCTTATACAGTAGCTAACATTCTTTTAGACATCATTTTCAAGTCTCTAGATACACATTGTGCTTGCGAAAATTGATCGAGCATTATTGCAAACAAGTTTCTATTCTTAGATTTGCCCAAACACATACAATTACACTCTGCTTTATTGTGAAAAGATTTTTAAAGATTATAAAATTTATAAACACCCAATTCAATCCCTTTTTAGTGCGTTGCCATATTTCTAACATCCTTTGTTTGCCATTAAAACCTTATGCCCAGCTTTTCAACAATGGTGCTAGACAATTCACTATTTCCTATAAAGAAGTGAAAGCATTCGTTTTTTTTTTTCACAACATTTTAGCACCTATTCATCTATTTTTATTTCTAAAAAATTATTTACTCCTCCTAATGAGTATTGCATTTGAAGGGAATGGAAAAGAGAATTAACCTAATCCCTACTTGATAATGTAAAAAAAAAAAGTCTTATATCTTTTTAAAAGAGTTGATAGTTAAATTCATTTCTTTTATTACCCTGTACATGATCAACTAATATATTTTGTTAAAAAACTAATTTTGTTACAAGGAAAATTAATTAGGAGAAATTTTCCCTCTACTCCATGTGGTTATTATTGCTCCAGAGGGGGAGGGAGGGAACCACAAGCTGCCTACAAAATTCCAAAAACAAATATGGGGCTATTTTTTTATTTTAATTAAAAGAATATTCAATATATAGCTGATTATATTCCTATCCCATGTCAAGATAAGTTATTTAACTACACTAACAAATTTACGATGCATTGATTAGGAAATAAAATTGTATTATTTTCTGTCATTTTTTTTTAAAATGTCCCTATTATAAGGGATGCAATGAATCCATTGTCTGTCAAGCTTTGAGACCATAGACAAAGGTTGGGCTTCTAATGCATGCACTAGACTCAGCTAAAAGATATATGTCAATGTCAATCCATGTGACCTAGTAATGCAAGAAGGTATACACTCTCCTTGGTCTAAACAAATTTCTAACAATAATAAATATATACTTCCTCCCATCCTAAATATAATATAGGAGCCGGTAGAGAGGTTTGTTTTTATCCCAAATGTAAAATACCTCAATCTACTTTATCTCCCTAATTTATAATTTCCCCCCTAAACTTTCTCTATAGATTGCACATATCAAAGTGGTTTTCTATCAATGGAGTAGTTTCTGACACAAACAATTAAAAGGGGTACTTTAGAAAAATTAACCCACATTTTTTGAAAATAACTAACTTAACTAATTTTTTGAATTTTTATAAATTAGTTATCTAACTCTGACATTTAGAATTGGAGAGGGAGTAGATTTTATTGATAAATGTTATGATGCATATGTTTGCATGTATGTATATGTCCCAGATCTTTGTCCAACATAATGTACAATCCATTTTAAAAAGACAAAAAATTAGAAATTAATAGTCAAAATCTACTCGCAAAAAGTTGTTGAAAATTGGCCAAAGTAACCAAACTCCAAAATGAAATGAATGATTATAAGGGATGAATTGGAGAAGATATATGTTGCCTCTATAATAGAGCTGTACATGTTTGGATTTTACATATCTTGACGTAGCAAGGCGTATGACAATAGTGGAAGCTATGATGCAGTCTATTATATATAATTATATGTAAGTTGACCAGCTAGATATATAGCGAGTGGACACAAGTTTACAAGAACAATACAACAATAATATTTATACATACACATGTATTTTTGTTGGGTGAGAAACAATCAAACAAGTGAATGTGAAATGAATATATATATATATATTAATTAGTGAATAAGGTTTTTTCTTTTTTGGTCGCAAACTTGGGTAGTATATCTGCTTGTTTTGTTGCACTTACCTAGTTGCTCTTAGCAACAATATAGGGAACATTGCCTCCAACAGCCAAGTCCAATTCAATAAAGCCAAAGCCCTATGACACTCTTTCTCTTGTGGGGTCATGTCTTTCAAATATATATTCATCATATCATAAATCATAAATTATACACACACACACACACTCTTTGATCCTAAATATAAGATAAAATTGATTGTTTTGGAAGAGGTTATGGAAGTTAATCAAGTTGTTTAATCATATTATATGTTGTGTATGCTTATATTATATATCAGTTTATAAGTTAGGTAAGATAGTTTGGAGAAAAAAATGATAAATATAAATATTTTATTATAATTTAATTAACTTTTTTAATATCTCCAAAAAAATCAACTCTACCTTTTATTTAGAGCCCGGGAGTATATATATTATATTTTAATTATTGATCAAATTCAAAACGCACCGTGTATGGTTGACGATATAATTATATTATATTTATACGTTCTGTCTCGGCAGACTTTATGGATTTCTTTTTGTGGGGCCAAAATCCAACCGTATAAGACGACTTAACAAGGACTTTCTCTTTGTTATTAATTTGTTGGCATTCTAATGTCTGTATGCATAAGAATTTTTCCAAATCTTTTGTCATAAAATTAATAGAAAGACCTTGTATAGAAATTATTTTCTCTTGAAATTTTATAAAAAATAATGTATAATAAGAAAATTCTAGAGATACAAGTGATATATAAGGATCATCATTTCTGCCTTGAAAATTTCCAATTATTAGTGGGAATTAGTGGATTTCACGCTGACGCAATACAATTCATAATAAAAGTTGCCGATAGTGCTCATGGAATTATCTTCTTTAATTATGAGCTGAAATGTGGTGTTGTTATTTGATAAAAAAAAGAAAGAAATGTGGTGATGTTATTGTAACCCAAATTTAATACACACACATATTAAAAGGAAAAGAACCATAATTTCAATTTTAAGTGAATTATTCTTGAGCTTGACCCCAAAAAATGTTTTCAATAATTTGTCGTAATTAATAATTTTACACACTCATGTCCTGTCAAGTCGATCCTTTTAGGTTTTCACCCTACATGGATGTTTACTGTTTACACAAATATATTTTAGTATCTCATTGCTAGATTTTTTTAATTATTCACTACTACAAAAAAGTAAAGCTATGGCGCTTATAATTGTATTAGCTGTGGCGTTAGGGAAGTGCCGCAAATCTGGACGCCACTAAAAAAAGCTGTGGCACTTGCAAGCGCCACAACATTTTAAATTTTTTTTTAAAAAAAATACCCTCTTGTGACGCTTGTGGTAGGAAGTGCCACAGGAGAGGGGTCTCCTGTGGCCCTTGCATCAGCAAGCGCCACAGGAGGTCCCCTTCCTGTGGCCCTTGCTCACGCAAGCGCCACAATAGGGTCCTCCTTTTTTTTCTTTTTTTTTTTGTTCTTCCTGTGGCCCTTGTTTAATTTTTTTGGAAATACAAAAATTGGAATCAAAATTAATTATAAAAATAAAAATATATAAGAAAATACACTAACGGAATTGATGGAAAAATATGAGAGAATAAAAAAGTATCACACCGGTTGAAATATCAACACTAATAAGGATCATCACATTCACACAAGTACGTGCACAAGTTTAAATGATCATCACACAAATATTGGGCTTTCTAGGGTTATTACTAAATCTAAATAATATTTTTATTATTATCCTTCTTTTTTATAAAATTTAAATTATATTCCTTTAAGAGTTTGTAGTTAAGAATGCCAGATCTTGAATGTTCTGCTATATGATTTGAGACAACCAAGAAATCACAATCAATATTATATAATTAAAAAAAAATACACCATACCTAGCTTATTGCATTCAAAAGAGTCAAGCTTATGCATAATATTGACTATTATTAATCACTACTAATGCAAACATGTTTTTTTTATTGAAGAAAAGCACGAAGCCTACACTATGAAAGACTTAAAGAATCCTTCTTGACACATTGTTGCAAACGTGTGTTTCATACCTCATCATATAGGAATATTAGAAATAGGATATATAGATATCTTAATAAGATAACTTTACTTTTTTTTTCTTATAATGTAACTTTACTTTTAAATTCATTATGTATTACGGTTAGAACATAGATATTAATTTGAAATAAAAAAGTACAGAAATTATATGCCAAGTAAAAAAAAAAGAAGAAGAATCACGTTGAACTTACAGTAGAGTGGGGGGACCACGTTGCCCATTGGTGATGCAATCTTGAGTGAGAAGGAGGAGGAAATTTGAGCAGTTGGAACAAAACAAAGAAGTAGATTTGATGATGAAGACGTGTGTGTGTGGGTGTGTTTTTAAATGTGAAGATGACAGAAAATGAAGGGAGGGGGGTGAAGGTCGTCCAGGCAAGAAGTGTAGATGATGAAAAAGGGAAAGCGAGAAAGGAGGGAATAATTAAAGTGGGATGGAGTCAAAATAAAAGAGAAGGAGGGGGGCCACTGCACGGGAAAAAAAAAAGATAAGGATGGAGGTAGGGGAAATTGTGATTGGTGGGGAGTGGATTACATTATCCACTTAAAATGTAATTTTTTTTTATAATTAGGCCAAAGTGTGACATGTTGACCCAGAGGTGGAAGGGATTAATGACAACCCACCTGATCCTATGTAGGAGATGATGGGTCTAATAAGGGAACAAAGAGACATGATTAATAAGCTAAGAGAAGAGCTTAAGGAAGAAAGGGCGAAACGTAATGAAGAAAGGGTCTAGTCTACTCAAGAAGAGACCCAAGAGGAGATACGATATGAAGAAACAGCTGAAGGGTCGATTCGACCTCCAGAGTCACCTCCCTGCATAGAACTGGACCCAGAGTCATATGGGGTACCAGTTAGAGATGAGAAGGACCTAGAATTTTGGGTCTATAAGTTTTGCAAGCATCTACCTCCAGTGTTCAGGGGAAGGTATGATCCTTAAGCAGCTGGAGATTGGCCAATGCGACTGGAGAAAATTTTTGAAGTGCTTGAATGCCCAACCGAGGTAAAGGCAAAATTGGCCATCTACAAGTTAAAGGGGGATGCCGATCGATGGTGGAGAAACATTGCTATAACCTTGAGGGTTTGAAATGTGCCGGTAACTTAGGAGTTGTTTTAAGAACAATTTATTGAAAAGTACTTCCTAAGATCGGTGAGGATAAAGAAAGAGTCAGAATTCCTATCTATCAAACAATGTGATACAATGTTATTTGATGAGTATTTCTCCCGCTTTACTTGACTAGCTCGATATTCTTCTTATCTACGGTGCTTAGATAAAGAGGAGTGGAGTTCTGACATATTGGTTCGGGGCTTAAGGCGTGAGTTGAAGAAGAGGTTGGCCTCCCACCAATTTACCGAATTCAACAAGGTGGTAGAGGAGTGCAGAATCACAGAAAATAATTTGAGGGGTTTAACCCAACCAAGGGTGGAGGTCGTGGTGAACCCAATAAGGGTAGTACTCCTCAGAAGCAAAAAGGCTAGGGATTCTCTTTGTCTAAGGGCAGTGGTAAAAAGCCCTATCAATCCCAAGACTGTGAACCTCAAAAATCCCCAGCAGTATGGATATGTCCTCTTGTTATAGGGCATATTATGGTAAAACCTATTAGGGATTAGTGATCTATTATAACTGCAAATAGACCGGACATATTTCTAGCGAATGCAAATAGCCGCAGGCAAAGCAAAGACCTAGGAATCAAGGTAGGGTGTTTGCTATGACCCACGAGGAAGATAAAAAATCCCACGACCTGATTCAAGGTAAAATTGTTCTTAATGGTAATTTATTGCAAGCTTTATTCGATTCGGGTGCAAGTCATTCTTTCATTACTTATGATTGATTGAAGTGCTTGAGATTGCATGTTCACAAGTTGCCATTTGATTTGGTTGTGTCAATGCCAATAGGTGTCAAGGCTGTGACTGCTAAGGCTTGTTTAAACTGTGTCATAACCATTGAGGGGCATGAGTCTACTATTGATTTGATTTGCTTACCGCTCCACCAATTGGTAGTTATATTGGGTTTTGATTGGTTAACGATGAATAATGTGTTGCTTGATTGTGGGAACAAGAGAATAGTGTATCCTGTAATATCCCAAAAAGTGATTAAGGGCTAATGACTTCAAAAGTGGATGTAATTATTGTTGAATAAACACTTTTGAAGAATGTGTGATGGGAATTTGGATATTTTAATGATTCCAATGGATTTCTTGTGAAAATTTATGTGAGAATGATGTTTGGTATGAAAATGGAACCAATGGAAGCAAAGATGCAAAATCTAAAATTCTGTCCAGTGAAATTCTATTCTGGGCAGTCCGTTTGTGTGAACGTTTTTAATGACCAAATGGTATCGAAAAATTATGAAATTTTCCAGTCTTATAGTTCACATCTCAAGCTTCAAAATGGACATATAATTTGTTCCATTTCGTTTTGTGAACCAGGAGATATAACTGTCCAAAGTTTGGGATGGAAACTGAACTCTGTTTTGGGGCAGTGATGAGTTTTATGTAATTCTGGAATTGTGTGGTGATTTTTATTAATGGCCAATATTTTTCCTATGAAGAGGACTTAAATATCTTTCATTTGGCTTTGGAATCACCTCATTTCGATTTTTCTAGAATTAGTTATGATTTTTCAAAGTTTGGGCAGAAAATCTGCCAGAAAATCCGAAAATGGGAATTATGACATCATCTCATTAAAAGATGATGTCAGCATGGATTATTAATCAAATTGCTCATCTTCTTCAGCCATTTCACGCCATTTCCAGCTGAAGATAGTGAGAGAAAGTTGAGAGCTCTTAGAGAGAGAAAGAGGAGAAATCTCGCAAGGTAAGCCGATTTCTCCGACGATTTAGCTTCTAACGCGTGTAACTCCGATCCTAAGCTACTCCTCTTTATTCTTTAAGGTTGTGAAGCTCAAAATTTGGTGTTTCAAAGAGGCTAGGGTTCAGCCAAGTTTGGGAAAAGCCAGAGGGAGCTTGAGGTAACTTCCAAACTTTCGTATATTGCTTATTCTGGCTGCTGTGGGCAATTTAATCGGTGAAATTTCGCCGGATTGCCATTGGTTTTAAAGTTTGGAAATTGAGTTTCCTAGGGGTTATGCTGCCCAAATTGGGTCTTAATGTTAGTTGTAACCTAATGTAATGGTTAATAAAGTGGTTAGGAGTAGAAAGGAACGCGTTTACGGAGCCGAAATCGTAAAACCCCGATTTTCCCTGGAGAAGACCATTATTTCGGCCAGCCCTAGAAATGGGTCTTAGAGTTGGATTTTCAATGATTTGATGGTTCCATTGAGTTCAGGGGCGAAAATTAGGTGGGGTTACAGTTGGGCACTTTTTCAAAAAAGGCCGAGAAAGCATAATTACGGAAACACCCCTAAAACCCTAAAAGTAGGGCTGCCAAGGGCAATTTTGTAATTTGATATTGAATTTGATAATTCTGAGTACGGAATTGGATTCCTTGGGCGGAAATATGTCAGGATAGCCCATATTAGAATTTCGAGAAAAGTGCAACCGGTCCGGGTATGGCGGGCCCAGGCCGGGTCCCCGGGGGTATTTTTGTAAATTTTCATTATAGACTCATATAACCCTAAGTAACACTATGGAAGTGTCTAAATAGTGCATTTGGAATTGTAGGATTCAATATTTGCCGCCCTCGTGAGCCAACTACGCCAGCGAACGTCAGAAAGGAAAGAGGTAGTGACTTTTCTTTTGTACCATATATGATGCATTGTATGTGTGTTATATCGTTGATTTGTAATGAATTCGTATGCTGCGACATCTGTGGATTTGTGTTAGCACTGTCATTCCAATAGTCCCTGAGTAGCTAACAACGGTTCGGGTTAGGGCGGTGTGCCTTCCTGGCGGAGAAAGGGGATGAGGATGAGGTGTGATATATGTGATTATGTGAGCCGAAAGGCTATTTGTGGAGGCCGACGGGCCATTTGTGAAAGCCGAATAGCTGTACGGGCTATAAGGCTATATGTATGCACTGCCACGCCAATAGTCCCTGAGTAGCTAACAACGGTTCGGGTTAGGCGGTGTGCCTTCCCGGCGGAGAAAGGGGATGAGGGTGGAGTGTGATTTGTGGTGCTGCTGCTGTATGATGATTTGCTTACATGCTGTGTGCTTATGTGTGGTATAAATGTTTTGTTACTACTGGGATTCTCTTGAATCTCATTCTTTCCTTTAACTAACCTTTCAGACAGGGCAAGTGGCTCTAAGGAGAAGCGTACGACCCGGAGCGGTTAGAATCCTGTAGGGGCATTTATTTTGGTTATGTTGGTTAAACCTGTTGGACAGGGTGTCTGTATATTATGTTGGTTGTAAAGAATAGTTGAACGTAGTTGTGTAGTCCCCTATATGGAGGTTGTAAACCCTTTTTGTGTATGAACGGAACCCGGGGGTTGCCGGGATTGCTATTAGATATTCTGATATGAATGAATGTGAATTAACTGCACAGGTGATTATATTCGATAATTGAACTTGAGACCGGAATAGGAAAGAAGTTTTGAAAATTTTATAAAGTCCCTACTTCACAGGGAGTTCTAAATGAGTTTTGAACTATTCGACGGTCTCTAAACCAATTTAATTACGTAATATCGAATTATAATTACGCTATTTAAGGCAGGGGGTTACATATCCTACACAGAATGTTGATAATGTAAGTACTAGTTTGAATTTCCTCTCAACAGCTAAAGCTGAGAAATATTTGGAGAAGGGGTGTCCGGGGTGTATGGTGTTCTTTTCTTTGCAATGAGAGACATAAGAAACTCTGTATTGCATACTCGTGGTAAGAGAGTTTCCTAAGGTGTTCCCAGATGGTCTTAGCGGATTGCTTCCAGAAAGGGAAGTGCAATTTCTGATTGAAATTGTGCCTGGAGCTGGTTCTATATCAAAAGCCCCATATAGAATAGCCCTAAATGAAATGGCAGAACTAAGAAGCAGATTAAAGAATTACTTGAAAAAGGGTTTATTTGACCTAGTGTTTTGCTGTAGGGAGCTCTAGTGTTGTTTGTCAAGAAGAAAGACGGGAGTCTGAGGTTGTGTTTGGATTATAGAGAATTGAACAAGATAATCGTCAAGAATAAATATCCTCTCCCAAGAATCGACAACCTTTTAGATCAATTGTCTAGTTCTTAAGTATTCTCAAAGATTGATCTAAGGTTGGGTTATCATCAGCTGCGTGTGAAACAAGAAGATGTACCGAATACTGCTTTCAGGATTAGGTATGGGCATTATGAGTTTTTAGTAATGTCCTTTGGGTTGACCAAAGCACCTGCTGTATTCATGGATTACATGAATAGTGTCTTTTGGTAGCATCTTGATCAATTTGTAGTGGTGTTTATCGACGACATTTTGATATACTCTAAATCTTTCTGACCATCTGTTGGCCGTGGCCAACCCTTCAAAAATGACATTTTGAACTTTAAAAAGGTGGTCTTTGGTCTAGCCTTTCCCAACCCTTTAGGAATTTGTTTATGCTTCTAGTAGCCACCTAAAGGTCTTAACTGATAACTAACTTTAAGTATTTTAGAATTAAGAGCTTGGGATAAAGATTAACACGTCATCCTTGATTATGGTTTTAGGATTTGATATTTGCCCTATACATGATCAACCAGTACTAGAGCACACCTGGAAAGAACAAGGTAGTGATACTTTCTCTTATACTCTGTGTAATGCATTGTATATATGTCTTATCATTGAATTGTGTTGATTGCCAATGATGTAGTGTATGTTGCTGTGAAAACTATGTGTATACAGCCGTGAGTACTGTCGATTGTGACGATTGTCACACATCATGTGTATACAGCCGTGAGTGTTGTCGTTTGTAACCCTGGTCACATATCATGTGTATACAGCTGTGAGTGCTGTCATTTGTGACAAAAGTCACATATCACTATGATCGTTGCTGCTGTTACTGCTTGGTGATTTGCTTGCACACTATGTGATTATATATTGTATGAGTGATTTTGTTACTACTGGGATTCTTTTGAATCTCATTCTTTCCATTAACTAACCTACAGCCAGGGCAAGCGGCTCAAAGGAGAACAAGCAACCAAGGGCGGCTAGTACTCCACTAGGTATGTAATTTTGGTTGTTGGTTGTCATATTTTGGTTGGGATTACTGTACATATTGTAAATGTAAATTTTGGATAGTGTTTTGTAATCCCCTGAATGGGAATTTGGTAGGGGTGAAAATGCCCGTAAACCCTTTAGTTAATGCATGGAACCCAGGTGTTGCCAGGAATTTTATTTATTCTCTGATATGTATGAATGAAACCGAACTACACTGGCCAAATATATTCGAAATGTAAATGCGAGACCAGGTTAAATAGGTTTTGAAAGAAATTTTTTGATAACCCTGTCTTGAAGATGAGATTTTAAACAAGTTTTAAATTATCCGTTGGTCTCTAATGTGATTTAATTATGCAGTTTTGAATTATAATTTTGACTATTAAGGTAGGGGGTTACATCACTAGATCATTATCATTTTAGCATTTAAATTTTTTTTAAAAATATTTTCAAAAATATTAAAAAGTTGAAAAAAAGTTGCATAAAGCCTAATGAAATAAGCAAATAAGAAGTAAAAAAATAAATTAAAAGGAAAAAGGCTATATGAGATTCAATATGAGTGGCATCATATAATTTTTGAATAATCCCTGCTTCCCTATATATAATACAAGTAGATGAATGTCTCCATTAATCTCCTCCCCACTTTCTCTTTACTTCATATTTTTATTATTGGATTAACTTTTGTTGGTTGATATTTATTTTGTTATAAAAATATTATTATAATATTAAATTAAAAAATATAAATAAATAAATTTAAATATTTAAAACTTAACATGAACAGTTCAGAATTGCAGAGGATAAAAATTAGAAAGTGTAGGTGTTTCAATAAAAATATATTGCTGTGAATTATTCTGAATAAATTTATTTATCTATTATTTAATATTTGATATTAGAATAATAATATTTCTATAAGATATCAAATTCCGGCCATTAAAAGTTGATCCAATGATAGGAGATAATAGTAGAGAGGAAGTGATAAAGAAGAATGTTAATTGAGATGTGTCATCTCTAAAATCCACAATATAAAGGGTTTATGAAAAAAGTGTTATGAAAATATCGATGATAAGAGACAACAAGAGATAAAGAAGAGAGAAATCCAAGAAAGACAATTGAGAGCACTTCTCATTCACTTGTGTGTATTTAATACTTGGCCTAAGGTCTCTATTTATAAGCATAAAAACGTGTATGAATAGTAACTTCTGCGTATGCTATACAATACTGCATATGCTACAATAAATAAATAATAACTGCTACAGTGAATGAATAGTAATAGCTACACTAATGAACAGTAATGCTATAGTATGTGTGGTCATAGATGAAGTTGACTAGAAGAGCAAGTTAGCCTGAATATGAGTCAATAGACATCCACATAATTAATATTCATAATACTCTACTAGATGTTCATTATGAATGTGCCTTCATTAAAAACTTTAATTAGGAAAAACCTAATGGGACAAAAGCCTAGCTAAAGAAAAGAGTACATCATTCATTGATATACTGTCCAGTGCTGCCTCATTAAAAACCTTTCTAAGGAAACCCAGTGTGATGAAACCTAGATAAGGGAAAAAGAGTACATCATGTATCAATTCCCTCTCTTGACAATATCAGTTGAGATCTTTGAGTCTTCGAAGACCAATGTCATGAACAAGTTTTTCAATTATTGTACTTGGAAGTGACTTGGTGAATAAATCTGCTAGATTTTCACTTGAATGGATTTGTCGGATATCTATTTTACCATCCTTTTAAGGGTCATGAGTAAAGAAGAATTTTGGTGAAATATGCTTCATTTTTTCACCCTTGATATAGTCTTCTTTAAGTTGGGCAATACATTCAGTATTGTCCTCGTATAGAATTCTTGAGACTATTTTACCTAAAGATAAGTGACAAGTTGTTCGTATGTGATGTATCACTGACCTCAACCATACACATTCTTGACTTCCTTCATGTATTGTTAAATTTCTGCATGATTAGATGATGTGGCTGATATAGTCTGTTTCATATATCACTATGAAATAGCTGTACCTCCACATGTAAACAAATAGCTTGTTTGAGATTTACCATCATGTGAATCAGACAAAAATCCAACATCTGCATAATGAACCAGTTCATGCTTGGATACATTTAAGTAGTATAACCCAATGTCCATAGTGCCTCTAAGGTAACGAAGAATGTGTTTTACTCCATTCATTTTCCTTCTTGTTGGTGAAGAATTATATCTTGCTAATAAATTAATAGCAAATGAGATATCAGGACGTGTGTGATTAGCAAGATACATTAATGCTTCAAAAGCACTAAGATATTATACTTCTAGACCAAGTAGTTCTTCATGACCTTCTTCACTAATTTCTCAAGGTTAAAATGGGTCTTTATCTGCCTGCAAAGACCTTACAATCATTGGGGTACATAATGGATGAGATTTATCCATGCAAAATCGTTATAGGACCGTCCTTGTATAAGATTCTTGATATACAAAGATCCCATTCTTGAGGTACTCGATCTATAATCCAAGAAAGAATTTTGTTTTTCCCAAATCCTTCATTTCAAATTCTTTCTTCTAACAATTAATTGCCTGTTTAAGCTCTTCAAGGGTTCAATGATGTTGATATTATCAACATAAACAACAATTATATCAAATTCACTTTTAGATCTTTTCATAAAGATGCATAGGCATATTGGATAATTTTTATACCCTTCTTTTAGTAGACATTCATTAAGATGATCATACCACACACGCCCTAATTGCTTTAAGCCATATAGGGACTTATTTAACTTAATTGAGTATTATTCTCGAGAACTTGAATTGGATGCTTCTAGTCACAACATCCATTAGATACAAATCAAGTCCTTCATTTACAACTAGGCAAATCAAATAACGAAAAAGTAGTCGCATCCACTACTAGTCAATACGTTTCTTCAAAATCAAGGCTAGGTCTTTGTGTAAAGCCTTAGGCTACAAGACGTGCCTTATATCTTGTTATTTCACCCCTTTTCATTTCTCTTTCATACGAAGATCCATTTGCATCCAACTGGCTTTACATCTTCAGGTGTAAGGACTACAGTTCCAAATACTTTTTGTTTTGCCAATGATTTTAGTTCTGCATTAATGGCATTTTTCCATAACGGCCAATCTTTTCTTTATTGGCATTCGCTAATGGATTTTGGCTCATAATCCTCATTATCATTCATTACATCATATGCTATATGATAATCAAAGATTTCATTAACGTTGAGTTCATTTGGATCCCATCAGATTCTATTCATAACATAGTTTATTGAGATCTCATTATTTTCACATATGTCATGTACCTTAGCCTCTTATAGAACTACAACATTCTCTTCTGGAGATATCTCTACTGGAGATAATAACTCTTTAGGAGATGGCTCTTTTAGAGCTACTAACTTTTCTTGATTATCATCGACTTAAGAATCTCTATTCTTTGCTCCTTTTTCTCTTTCAAGGATTTTTATCTTTTGAATAGATGGGTCTGCCATGCTTCAAGCATGCCTTAAGTTCATTCATAGTAGGTTGTCTTTCAGGGACATCAATTTTAATAGGATCATTAGTAGTTGGGAAATGTGACTTTGTCACTTTCTTTGGTTTAGTAAATGGTTCTAGCATTTGATTAGCTAAATTCTATAATGAATTATCTTTTGAACTTCTGGTTCACAATGTTTTGTACGAGGATCAAAATGAGCCAACGACAATTCATTCTATCTAATCTCTTTACCCAACTATTTGTTTTCTCCCCTTAATGTTGGGAAAAGTAATTCATCAAAATGGCAATAGAAAATCGTGCCATAAATAAATCTCCTGTAGATGGTTCTAAATATTTTATGATTGAAGGAGATTTATACCAAATATATATTCCTATCCTTCTTTGAGGACCCATTTTGGTACATTGTGGTGGTGTTACTGGCACATATACCACACACCTAAAAGTCCTTATATGGGAAATATTAGGTTCTCAAACAAAAACCATTTGTAAGGGGGAAACCTTTAGGTAACTTGTTTGGCCTAATGCGGATTAACATTACTGCATGCAAAATGACATAGCTCCAAGCAAAAATTAGGAGATTATATCTCATAAGTAAAGGCCTTACAATTAGTTGCAATCTTTTAACCAATGATTCTGTAAGTCTATTTTGCATATGAACATAAGCTACAGGATGTTCAACATCAATTCCAAGGGACATACAATATTTTTTAAAAGCTTGTGTAGTAAATCCAACAGCATTATCAAGACGTATATTCTTGATAGGATAATTAGGGTAATGTTCTCTTAATCTAATCAATTGAGCAAGTAATCTCGCAAATGCAAGGTTGCAAGAAGATAATAAACAAACATGTGACCATTTAGTTGATGCATCAATTAAAACCATATAGTACCTAAATGATCTACATGGTGGATGTATTGGCCCACAAATGTAATATTCCAAATTTTATACAGCAAAATTCCTTGCACTCTGTGGCATTTAATGGAATTAAATGGTGAATTAAAAAGCATGGGAAATGATAAAATAAGGCAATTGGTGGTTACACATAATATGAGTATGTTTGGAACAAAAATTATAAACATTTGAATTTGCTGCCGGTGAGTTTCCCTATATAGCATTTTTGTTATGTGACATTTTTAAATAGGCAAATGATGTCCAATGCCTATGAAATTTTCTAGAATAAAAGTAGACTTATCAAACTTTAATTTGATAGTTAATATAGGTTATTTGGAGTTGTACACAAAGAGTTATGTATTTTGAAGTTAGCCTAGTAAAACTGGAGAGTTTCTATGACGGCATCCAAAAATGATAATTCTGGAAATTTTGAGCTTCCAGTTGGCTAAAGGATATATGTTTTATTGAAAATGGACTTAATAAGGGTCACATAGCCTTTAGAACTACACCAATTGAATCTCTATAAATAAAGATATGAATTTTTAAAGTTTGATGAAAATTTTGCTAGCTTTTAATCAAGGTGCGAAATTACAAAGTTATAGGCAAAAAAATATAGGAAAAATATTTTTTTGGCTACATAAAAATTGAAAGCCCATATTTTCCCTTTCTCATGTGCTCTTGGATGTCCAAACATGGGGAGGCAAAGGAAAATGAATACTTGGCTCAAATTCAATCAAGAGGGAGCAATATTGGCCAAGTACAATAAGTTGAAAAGTCAACAATTTCAACTAGAGTAATATATTTGGGGAGGAGATAAATTATGATATTTTGAGATCATTATTCCTTCCCAAAGACTCTTAATTTCGTCCAACATGAGGAAGGAAAGAGAAAGTAAATGTTTGTACATAAATGGTGCATTTTTAGCCAAGCAAATTGTGGTTGAAAAGTTAATAAAGCAAAGCAAGAGTTAAATGGCCACTGCATATTAATAGCAAAAAGATGTATGAAGATAATTTAAGCAGCTCCTGGGTCCTTTCAGTAGCCCCAAATACGTCATGTTGGGAGTGGGAAAAGCAAGTCATTTATGGTCAAATACAAGGGATAAAGCCTTAATTAAATGAACATGTGCAAAATACAATAAAATAATATAAATCGAGGAGGTGGAAGAAGATATTTTAGAGGCATATTTTAGCCCGTTTTGACTCTCACTTTCGGCCAACAAAAGCAAGACGGGGGAGAGGGAGAGAGAGTTGTGAACAAGAGCAAGAACAAAGAGAAAAAGCATGGGTTCAAAAAGCAATCAAGGTGAGTTTGGTTGCAAAATTCACATATTCTTGTCTCTAAATTCATGGGAAACTCTCTCTAATCTCTATGCCTTCATAAAATACACTTGCAGCAAGACAAATCAAGAGGAAAGAAGCATAGAGAGATGAATTTTAGAGAGAGAAAGATGAGAAATCAAAGGTAATCTCCAAAACCTTGTCTTCTTGTTAGATTCAAGGTTGTTGTGGTTGATTTGTGGTTGGTTTTGCTTGGTTTTGTAAATTTGAAAAGCACAAACCTTAAGGGAAGGTGCTGTCCAAATTTTGATTAATGATGATTAAGATGGTAATTATGAGGTTAAAAGGGGTTTTATGATAATTTTGGAAGTTATGTTCAAATCTGCCTAAATTCGTTTTTTGGAGGCAGAGAACTTACAACGTGTTTTTGAATGGTCAAACCAGGTCTAAACTTTATGAAAATTTACAAGATGGAATTAGATATCTTGGGCTTTAATTTTATAGGTAATATAAGCCATTTGGACTAGTGGATTATAAGTTATGATTTTTCAAAGTTTGACCAGGAATCTGGAACAAATTTTGTGGCAGACTAGCTTTGATGAATTTCTGGAAAATATGTGGCTGTAATTGAAGCTCTGTAATATTTTTCAATAAAAGAGGACTTAAATATATTTTTATTGGAACCAACCCATTCAGATTTTTGTAAAATTAATTATGAATTTCCAAAATATGGTTAACAAAACTAGCAGATTGGGTTAACCTGCTTATATATGGCAATAATGTTTAATTGTCATAAGTATTGGACTAAATATAAGATGCATGTCCTAAAAGCCCATGTATCCACATTGGACACTCATTTTTCATGGCTCTAATGATATGATTATATATCTAGGGTCATAAGGTGATAAAGAAGAAGCATCCTCAATGGTTGGAGAAAAGTTAAGAGAGGAGGACTCAAGATAAGAGGTAGTGAACTTATCTTATTTGCATATATTTGATATTTGTGCTTGTGTATTGATGCATGTGAATGCTTTGCTTGATTATGTGAAACATATATGAATAATTGAAGCTCTATTTCTATTAATGCTATGGCCATGAGTATGTTGTATTAAACATCGAGCACGCAGATATGTCATTGTGTTAGCATGAGTTTATGTAATGCAAGCATGTCTTGCAATAAGCACTTATCTTGTATACATATCGGTATTGTTTGCTACTAAGATTCTCTCGAATCTCACTCTCCCCCAACCAACCATTTAGATAGGTGAAGATAGAAAGTGTATTGAGAACAAATAAGAAAACTGCAAGAGAGGAATGATGTGGTGGCACAAAGATGAAAGATGTCTGAGTTTTATTGTAACGGGTTTAGATACGCTAGTAGCCCTGTACGGCAACATTATTTGTAATTAATATGTACAATATCTATAGGGAATTTCTATGATGAAGTATTTATTATCAATATATTTATACTATTTCTATGTGCTCACCGAACTGCATATTGTTACTCTGGCTAATATCGGAATAATTAAGGGTGTTGACAACAAATATCTCCTTGTATTTGTTCTAGACATATAAGAGATTCACTTTCTACTTTGCTTGGTGAGAGGTGAATATTTAATTTTCCCTTGGAACATGCAGTACATGAGAAATCATGGGATTGTGGTATTTGTTTACACTTCAGGGTATGTTCACATGAATTATCAATTATTTGTCTCATCACGATTGACCAGGGATGACTTAACCGGTCATGCCAAACATTAAATTCATTAGTAAACTTCTAATTTATATTGTCAAACTTTTGGTCTGTATTGGTGAACTTCTAGTTCTCAATAACATGTGTTTCAATTGTGTTTATAAATGTATAATACAAGCTAGAAAAAATGCAGGAAAACTTTCTAATATGCATTTTCTACCATAAGCTATATTTGTGATAGTAAGGCATTCCTGATTATATTTAGTTGTTGTTTCTATACAATATCCATTTCTGCGGATATCTTTGATACTCAATAAGTTTCTTTTAGACTTGGTAGAATAAAAGGCATAATTTTGTTCATTCTAGTAACAAAATATTAGCTCTTTCAGAACTTTCAATCAAATTTATACTACCAGATATAGTCTGAACGTTGGCTTCTTGCATTATCAAGGAAGAAAAATATTTATCATTTTTTACTATGGTGCGGGTTGTTGTGCTATCAACGAAACATAAATCTTCATTATTGATACCAATAAGATTCATTCTTCATTAAAAAGAGACATAAAAAAATTAAGAGAAATACAATTAATAGAAGCAACTTTAAATACACTAAAACATATCAATTCAAATAGATAAAGATAATTTATGCTAATAAATTATCAACATCCAAATGGGTAATATCTATATCTCCATACTCAGAATTCTTAGCCTTATCATCATGATTTACTTCAACCTTTGATCCTTTACCATTATTTTTAAGTGATTGTTAGTAAAGTTCAACCAAGTGTCTTGGCGTACGACAGGTACGAGACCAATGACCCTTGCTATCACAACAATAACATGGATTTTTGGCATGTTTAATATGCCCATTAGTTTCCCTTTTGTGATTCTTATCAATTTTTCCATACTTTTGGTAGGAATTTGAACCACCATGATTTCGACCACGGCCACGCCCATGGCTGTAGCCACGTCCGTGGCTGTAGCCATGTCCATAACCACAAATATATTCATTTGATACTACATTCGCTTCTATGGAGTCGAGCCAGTTGGATGGGATTTATGGTTTTTCAATAAAAGCTCATTGTCCTGTTCAGCCACAAGGAGGCAAGAAATGAATTTAGCATATTTCTTGAAACATTTTTCATGATATTGCTACTGTAGGAGCAAATAGGATGCATGAAATGTGAAGAATGTTTTTTCTAACATATCTTCATCAGTAACATTTTCTCCATATAATTTTAATTGAGAAGTAATCCTGAACATGGCTGAGTTATACTTGCTTACAGATTTAAAATCTAGCAAACGCAAATGTATCCAATCATAACGAGCGCTTGGGAGGATGACCATCTTCTGGTGATCATACATTTCTTTTAAATTGTTCCAATGAATAGGTGGGCCTTTTAAGGTCAAATTTCAATTTTAGACCTTTATTCAAATGGCTATGAAGAAAATCATGGATTTGGCTTTATCTTGGTTGGATGCATGATTCCCTTCTTTAATTATGTCTTCCAGACCATGAGCATTCAGATGGATTGCAGTATCCAGCATCCAAGATAAATAGTTTTTCCTGGTATTGTCAAGAGCCACAAATTCAAGTTTTGCAAGGTTTGACATGATTCAAACTAATTAAAGAAATAAATGAGAATCATTAAAATATGAAATGTAAAAATGAAATATCATATAATAAACAAAAATAACAGTAACTTCGTAAAGACAAGAAATAATTAATAAGGCAAGATAAGAAAATTAAAACTTTTATGGCTTCAGGCCATTTAATCTCATAGCTTCAGATCAATTAATCTCTAGATGAGAGATTAAATTATTTAACTTCAGGATAAATGAAAGTTGTATATGGTTTCTAGCCGAACAATAAGATAAAAGATGAACGAGGTATATGGCTTTTGGCCATATAATAGGAAATCTAGGGATATGGCTTCTGGCCACATCATATCATATCAAAATAAGAAATCAGAACAATATGACTTCTGTTCATAATAACAATAATCATATAAAATAACTTCTAAAGCATATATATATAAGATATAAGAACGATAACAATCTACAATCTTAGCCATGGAATCTGATGTTTATAACAATTGGTAAAAGTATCTCTCTACTTCTATATAATGGCTCAAATTATCCCAGATCTATCAAATAAAGGTATTGTAAAATAAGGTAGATGAAATAGTCAAAGAAACGATAATAAGATCATACCTTCATTAGAGCTTTCATGTTGAAAACGTGTTATGAAAATATCAATGATAAGAGAGAACAAGAGATAAAGAAGAGAGAAATTCAAGAGAGAAAATTGAGAGCACTTCTCATTCACTTATGTGTATTTAATACTTGGCCCAAGGTCTCTATTTAGAGGGCACAAAAATGTGTATAAACAGTAACTCCTGCGTATGCTACAGTGAATGAACAGTAACTGGTACAGTAAATGAACAGTAACATTGCAATATGAACAGTGTGCCTACAATAATGTATGATCATAGATCAAGTTGACTGGAAGAGTAAGTTGGGCTGGATATGAGTCAATGGACATCCATATAATTAATATTCATAACAAAAAGAATAATGTTGCCATATTTCTAACAGCAGGACGGCTTTATGAAAAGAATAATTATGGTCAAGAAGAAAGGGGTTTAATTATGCTTTTAATGAATATATAGGGGCATTGAGGTCAAAAAAATGGACAGAGACAAAATGGAACTTTGGCATGCTTTTCTGCCATTTATATTGTAATTAAATATATGCACTGAACGCCAAAAAATATTAATCATCATAGGCTCTATTAACTACATTACTTAATCTGATCGCACCATTTCATTATTTCTTATAAATTATAAAAGGGAGAATTGCTGATAAATACCTTTTTGGCAAATTAATTGCTGAATGCTACCATTGCACATAATGGAAGATGTTTTGCACATAACGGAAGATTGCTTGCACATTTATACGGAAGACTTTTGCACACACAGAAGATGATTTGCACAAAACGGAAGATCGCTTGCACACAAGGAAGATCACTTGCACGCTTGGTAGCAATCAGCAATTAATTTGCTTCCAAAGTATTTTTCAGCAATTCTCCCATAATGATTAAAATAGACTTATACTGCCTCATAACGAAACCACCTGTATTACTAAATGCAAATCTCTTTGGGAGATATTTCTCTCTATATCTATATACGTGTACTACTACTCAGTCCGATCTTTAAAGTATGAGCTAGACAACTATTGGTTTTTCGAAAATATAATATTTAATCAATATTTGTAACTACTCTTTTGTGGAAATACTTTTAATAACTGAAATTAAAATGAATAATTTGGACTAACAAGGGTTGAGTCTAGCAGAAGTAGAGGCTAGTCCCCTCACAATGTAGTAAACCAATAGTCAAATTTTCACTACGAAAAGTGCCCATATATATTTAGTACTTCATAGTGCCTCGAATAAAATTATTTCCAATAAGAGGATACATGTGTCTAGTAAAAAAGCCAGGTTGTGTAACTCAGACCGGACCGGCCGGTCCGGCCTGAAAACCGGCGAACCAACTGGTAGGCTGGTCCGGTTCTCTGTCTGATATGGGTTCCTATTTAATTTCTTTTTATTTTTCTTTAGAATTTCATATTAATAAGCCTAAAATTTTCAATTCATCATCAGTTTGGTCCTGGTTTAGCTCCAGTTTGATTCTAATCTGATCCACTGACCCTTAAGCTAGTACCCCGACCGGTTCAATACCCGGTCCGGGTTTTAGTACTTTGTTAAAAAGGGATAATTTGTGAAATGTTATAAATTTGGGAAACAAAATAAATTGAAGTTTTACATTTAAGATCAAAGTAAACTCCCTAACCAGCTCCTATATTTAGAACAAAAGAGAACTAATTTAAGTGGTGGTTTGCAAAATACTCCACCCCTTCTCTCCATCCAAAAAGATGAAAATAATAATTTGGCTAAAATATACTTTTGATCCTTCGAGTTTAGATATGGTTTCATTTTACACCTTTAACTTTATAAAGTGAATTTTTAGTCCTTTTAAACTAACACCGTTAGCTTTACTAACAGAAAACGATGAGTTAGCAATTTAAAATACTGACATATCCAAATTTTAAGTCTTCAATATAATTACTTTTATATTTTAATTTTAAAATCAATCTTTTGGAAATACATGTCAACATCTTAAATTTGCTAAGCCGGCATTTTAAATTTGCTGACCTAACATTTTTCATCAGTGAAGTTAATGGTGTTAATTTAAAAGGACTAAACATATACTTTTTAAGGATTGAAATGAAACATCATCTAAATTTAAAGGACCAAAAATATATTTTAGCCTAATAATGTTCGTGGGTGAAAACTAAGACGCTCAGATATTTCATAGAGATATGCATTGCATGCTACTCAATGCAGAATTCATGCATCTTATATAATTTTGTTATTTTTAAAGACAAATATATAATTTAGTATTCTATCACTCTTGTTTCTATTTTTCTCCACTTCCATAAAGTATAAGAGAAAGGGCATGATAAATGTTATTAAAAAAAAGTCCATTTTAGTAAGCTCTATATAGCAAAAATATAAAAGAAAGAGATGATTCACAGGTGCTTCCATTGCCTTTTATTGAAAGGATCCATGAGCTAAACTTCATTAGAAAGGTTGCCATATATATATGGACATGTCATTTTTCAACTTTTTTGTTGATCTGAAATGTGGTGTTGTTATTCTTACTTGCTAAATTTGGTGTAGGAAAAATTATTCATATTACACTCATCTTCTTGTCTTCAAGCAGAGTAGATATTAATGAGCATCTTCTTTTTCTCAATAAATGGTTTCCATTACCCACACCGTATATAGGGAAAAGTTTAGTTTCACATAGTTTCAATTAAAATCTTTGAATTTGAGAATTTTAAATTTTAAATCAATATATTTTATAATTATAATTATAGGAACCCAGGTTATTCATAAAGCTATGAATATTATAGTTTATTTCAGACTACAATCAAATACACAAAGTTCACCTTTAAATGGAAACATAACTTTCATTCACAAAAGTATATAAAGTAGAATGTTGACATGCATAATAAAATATGATCAGTATAGTATTTGAAAATAGTCAAATATTGATTTAGTCTATAAAATTAAAGTCTCATTAGTTATAAAATATAAATAATTTGATTTATTTTTCAAAATATATAATAGATAGAAAAATTGTGTTTTGTTGAACTACAAATATATGTGTGTGTATATGTGTTCGCGCGCACATCTTGATATGGTTAAATATTGTTGTTGCTTATAATAGGCATAGATTTATCACCCAAAAATAGTTAATTAGGTATTATCAAATTTAAAAAATAAAATCAGACAGGAAATTAAGTTTTAACCAATGAGTAAAACAGTGGGATGAAAAAAAGTATAAAATAGGGCAATCGACAAAATGGTAGATACGGGTGTGCAAGTGGCTTGATTGGCCCAGCCTTGCTTATTCAATCTGAGCCAAGTAGGGGAAAAATAAAGACAATTCACGTTGAGTCTCAAGGATTGTTATTATAAAAACACATAGAATTTACGATAGAATTTATCATGGAATTCAGAGATTCCGACAGAATTTCTGACAAAATGGATTCTGTCAATGATAATAGCGTGACAAACCAATTTCCAACAAAATTCAAATTCTGTCGCAAATTCCGACGGCATTTCTAAGGGAATTAATTCCGTCACAAATTTCAGACAAAATTCCATCAAAAATTTGCGACGGAATTGAATTTCGTTGGAAATTTGTGATGGAATTTCCGATTGGCAATATCTGACAGAATTCAATTCTGTTAGAAATTCCTTCGCAAACTTATTTTTTATTTTTTAAATGTTAAAAAGCCACGTGACAACTTTGGCGGCCGCCACTTCATCGTTGGCAGTGGCGTGTGGCAGCTCTGGCGGCCTCCACCTAGTCGACGGTGCGCAAATCTACCATGTGGTGCAGCCTGCCTCCACCACGTGCCGTAAGCTCACTCTGCCATGTGTCACAACCTCTTTTTTCCTGAAAATGCAATTCAATGTACGCGTGCCATGCCTTTCCGAATGGGCTTGACTGCTTTGGTGTTTTATTATTACACAATTATATATATATATATATATATATATAATCTTATTATATATAATCAATTATTTATAAATATATATTTGTTTCTTATATACAAATGTAATAATAATATAAAATAATTTTATATATTCTTATAATTTTTAATATAAATTAACTTCAAATTAAAAAAATTTACATCTTAAATAAATTTCATATGACTATATTTTTGTCTAATTTCTAAAATTAATTTTTTATTAACATTAATTAATAACAAATAAATGTTATTTTTTATAAATAAATTTTTATTTGACCATTTTACCCCTATAAGGACCAAAACCTATAGTTGGAAACTTGAGGAGTCAAAACCAAAATGAGAAAAAATTTGAGGGATGAAAGATGATATTAATCCTAATTTTTAAATATTTATATGACTAATAATATCATAATTTTAATTTTTATAAATATATTTTTTTAAAATTTAATTTACTTAAAAAATAATAATTTTTTAATTTTTCTGATGGAGTTATCTACAGAATTATTCCATTAGAAATTCCATGGCAAAATTATTTGCCACGGAATTTCCAATAGAATTTGCTATGGAATATTTTTTGTGGTTTGGCACTGAAAATATTCCTTCAAAATTTCTATCAGAAACTTTTCCAATTGATTTTCTATGAAATTTGCCACAGAAACAAATTCCGTGGCAAATTCCATTAAAAATTTAATATTTTTTTGTAGTGTGTTTGTCATGCGTGCACACACATCTTTTTTATCTTTTCATATTTGATTGATGAAAATTGATTATTTTATGGTAACATTTTTATATGTTTAGCGCAATAACTTGATTTTATGATTATGAATATAGGATACTATTTTATTTTTAAATTTAATTTATTTAAAATTTTAACATTAGTTAGATAAATTTCTCGCATGGTTTAGATTGTAATTGGTGTATCAACTAGATGTGGAGATAGATGCAGGAAAATAAATGTTTGTTGATGTTGTATTGTATCTTGTGAATGAATGACATCCAATTTTTTATTTAAAAAATTAACTTGCTTTATAAATATTGTATAATCGAGCAAATAAAGCTTCAAGGCCTCTAGGTTTTAGTCGTTGGATCAGGGTGGAATCTCATGGATCCATTGGTGGTATTTGGCTATTGTGGAATATTGTTGATTTTGAGATTAATAATGTGACTTTGAATGTTCAAATTTTGTATTGTCTTGTCATTATTGACGGTTGGACCAATTCCTCTTGTTTTACTTCGGGGCTTTATGGTGAGACTAATATGAATGTATTGATTTTTAGGTTTAACGTCATACTTAATTAGTTTTGAAGATGACAAATATTATAACAAAACTTCTGCATAATATATATATATATATATACTTATATCAAGCTTCTTATATCCATTTCATTAAGTTCTTCAATCACATGTGATCATGTATCATATTTTTTTAATTATTACTCCCTTCAGTCCTAATTATAAGATAAAGTTGACTTTTTTGGAGAAATTAAGGAAGCTAATTAAATTACTTTAGAGTATTTATATTTATATTTTTTTCTTCAAACTAATTAGTTTGACTAATAAAATAATATATAATCTAAGGATACATAACATATGATATGATTAAGTAACTTATTTAGCTTCATTAATCTCTTTAAAAAAAAGTCAATTTTATCTTATATTTAGGACCGGAGGTAGTATCATTTAACTATAAACCCGTATGAGAAAATAAGACATATGGTTATATGTGATTGAACAACTTGATGTAATGAATATAAGAAACTTGCTATAAGTATGATCTATATATATATCACAACATACTTTGACTAACTATTAAATTTAATGTAAATACCATGTGTAGAAAATGAAGGAGTTATCATGTTAGACTATGAAGTGAGATTGATCAAGAGGAAGAAGATGAAGAAATATTGGAGAAAGAAGAATTTGTAAGCATAATTGAAAAATTCAAGATTTGAGTTTAATTAGAAGTTAGTGCACCCAATTGGACGGCAGTGTTGCTAACTGAAGTTAGAACTCCTAACTAGCTAGGAGTTAATTAGCGACCCTAATTGGAAGTTAGAGTTCATAACTAGAAGTTAGCATTCTTAACTAGAAGTTATATAATTGTATTAAAAAAAAAAACTAGAAGTTATATAATCATAACTCGAGTCACCCTTCATCAAAACTCAAGTTGAACCTCTTGTTTCATATTTAGCTATATTTTTATCTGTTTAACTCAATTCCTTTGCTACTAACTCGTGTCACTCTCTAAAAGTCAATCTACTATATTATGATATGTTTTTCTTCATCTTCGACTTATATTTGGTATTTCTAAAAAATCTTATAAACTACAAATCTTTTTCATATGAAACTTGTTTCATATGAAAGTAAACTCAATAAACTTTTGGAAGACACATATCTCAATAAGAAATATTTTCGTATGAAGGAGATCTGATTTTCAAAATCTGAAGCTTCATATTTCAAAGACTGCCAAAAAAAAAAAAAAAATCTAACCATTGTCCACTCTTTCATTTATATAATAGAATGAATTTTGGAATGGATGTTTTGCGTTAGAAACTAGACTCAGTTTTTAGTGATAAGTCATTTGTCAAATTTGAATTTAAATTCAGACATTTATGTCTACTGGAAATTGACTTTTGTTTTGTCTTCATCAAACTCAAAGTTTTCATGTTGTTATAGACTTTTATACTCATAATGTAACATCCAGAATTTCGGTCACTAAAATTCCTTATATTTAAGGGAATAAAATGGTGAATATTTATGAAACTTGAAATTTACGAAGTTAGTAAATTTTAATTTTCATGAGAATTGGGCTAGAACAAATTATGGAATTAATTTTTGGGTTTTATAAAAAGTCCAATACTGAGGTCCAAAGTAGAGGAATACAAGAGAATAATATTTGGCCTAATATTAATGTTAATTTAGGCCATAGGAATTAAATACTAAAAATTTGAAAGGTGAACAATGCTTCCAGTGAGATTTCCTGTAAGGCAGTGAGTTTGTTATGTGGTTTTAGATGACCAAATGATAACAAATATTTATGAAATTTTTCAAAATGAAAGTATACATCTTAAGCTTTAATTTGATAGGTCATATGAATCATTTAAAACCAAATACAAAAAGTTATGAATTTTTGACCTTAGCCCAAAAAAATTGTTGAATTTCTGGAACAACATCCAAAACATAAAAGTCTGGGAATTTTGATCTTCTAGTTGGCTAAATGCTATATTTTTTCTTGAAACTAGACTCAATAGGGGTTTCAGCTGGATAGTTGGCCCTGAACTTTTTGACCACACATAAATTGATGTGAATTTTTATTTTACTTGATATAGTTTCTCGTATTTTATATGTTTATAGTATGTTTCTACTGGGATTCCTTAGAATCTCACCCCTTTTTTCTAAACAAAATATCTCAGCAGGTGCCAGCGGCTCGAAAAGCAAGGAAAAAGATACGGGGAAGTGACGAGCATGTTTCCCGGATGAGGACAGTGGTTATATTTAGTCATTATTTTGAATATTTTGGGATAAATTTTATATATTAACAAACCTGCGGGGTATTCATCAATGTAGTCATGTACTAAATATCAATATTTTGATGTTATTCCTGTGTTTCCCACCGAACTGCACGCAAACTCTATGAAAATTGAGAAAGTAACTTAAGGGTCTAAAACATAACTTGTAGTTATCTATCCCTCACATATAACTCGAGTTACATTGCTATCTTTAAAATCTTTACTATCAAAAAACATTAAATTACTTATGGAATTACTGACAGATCAGACTTGCTAATGGAATCCACTCCACATGTTTGGCGGCCATAGCCACCCCATCATTGCCACATGTCATGTCCCTACCACGTCACTCCCTACATGTCCTGCCACCTCACCGCTATGTGATCGTCTCGTTTGTCAAACCCCTTAACATTTTGATATTCGCAGAGTAATAAATGCATAGTTTAATGGGCATATAGGAATAATAGAAATTCACTGATATTTAGTACTTGTTTACATCATAGGAAAATCCCTATAGGGTTTGAAAAATATATACAGTCTGTCAAAATGAACTAAGGATAACTAACAGCAACTCTTGCTTGAATCGGAACCCTCAATCGCCAATATTTACTGTTTTGCCCTTAGAGCCACTAGTTTTTGTTGGAATATTTTTAAATGTTGGAAAGGGGTGAGTTTAAATGAATCTCAGTACTAAACAAGCAACTAGTCATATAAAATACAAAAAATAAGTATGTTAGGTGTCAGACCCTTATCTTATTTTCACCTTTTTCAGAGTATTTGCGGAACATGATACGCAGTTTGGTGGGCAACATAGGAATAGTGTAAATATACTGATATATTGATACAAGGTACATGATTACCCTACTAATTTTTCACATAGGGTTTGATAATATATATACAAACTTGGTCCAAAACTATCTAAGATAAACTAATAATAACCAACAACTCTATCTTCTCGACCCGAACACCTCAGTTTTTGGTATTTATTGTTTTGCCCCTCGAGCCGCTTCCTTTTGCTGGAATATTTTAATTTTTGATTAACATGTGCCCAAACTTTAACAATTATAATTTAATTCCCTTGGCTTGAATTGATGACACTTGGCATTATTAATACCCAAGCAAATATCCACCAATAAGGAAAAATATGGGCTTTTACTTTATTTCACAATTTACACAATTGCCATTACATTTTTTCCCAAATTCACAATAGTTGGTCATTCTGGAAGATTTTTTGACCAAATTTTGAAAAATCATAACTTTCTTTTTAAACATCGAATTGGAGTGATTCCAAAGGATATAAACCCTTATTGAGTCTAGTTTCAAGGAAAAACTATAGCCTTTAGCCAACTGAAAACTCATAATTCCCAGAAATTCATTAAACCTTACCTGTTCCAGATTTGGTTCCAGGAATAGGATCTAACTTTGAAAAATCATATCTCTTAGTATATAAGTCCAAAAATTACCTATTACTTATCAAATTAAAGCTTAGGATGTCTACTTTCATCTTTCAGAATTTCATAATTTTTGGACTTCATTTGCCTATTTAAAAATACACTAAAAGAAAACTGTAATGTTGGAAAAATACCCTTATAACAATTCCTCATTCTTGGGACTCTTGCTAAACCAGGGCTTAGCAGTCCACTGAATTTAGGCTTATCCTTAAGCCTCTATTCCCAAATTCGGGATATTACATCAGGCACTATATAATGCAACATAATAATAACATTGTAAATTGGTATGAGAATATAATTCAGGGCCAACCTACTATTTGAACCCCTTACTTGTATGTGTATCACAGCTGGGTCCCAAACCACAGCTAGTTAATGTGCCCCTCGGCACTGTGTATCATAACTGGGTCCCTGTTGGGCCGCTTGGTACTTGTGCTCTTCCTACTGGACGGTACTTGTGATTTTCCCGCACCACAGCTAGATAGTGTGTGTTCATTCTTCACATTACGGAAGATGGCATACACAAAGCATATAAAACACTCACATAATGTATGAGAGAAAGAATTACTACCTTATATCCCTTTTTCGGCTCTAAACTTTGTCTCGGCTTGGGTAAATTGTCTGGTTCCAAAATTCCAAATTTTACAAGAAATCAGTTATTATCCATTCATAAATTCTCCTAAACTCATTTTGTGAGTTATCTTAGTTGAAAACTACAAAATGGCCAAAATACCCTTAGGGACCTAGTCTAAGTCCCTTTGTACCCAGTCTAATTGTACTTTTTCAAAAATTATGAGCCAGGCTTTTCCCACACAATTTTGTGTGTAGAATTGATTTTTGACCTCAGATTTACCAAATTCACTATCAAAAGATGAAAATGCCCTTGGCAGCCCCTAACTTAGGGTTTTAGGGGTAATTTTGTCATTTCACATTCTAGGGCCTTTATACTTCAAACTTTACATATACCCTACATAATTTTCCCATCTAAATCCAATGGAGCCATCAAAAACACAAAATTCTAGCCCTAACCCCCTATTCCCTATTTATTTGCTAGCTGAAACTTTAGAAAGAAAAGGGAAAAATGTGCATTCTTGATGTCACTTGTTTAAACTCTTCCTTTTCAGTCCCAATCACATGTTTAACCATTTAAACACTCATTAATCATTTCTGGAAATTTGGGCAGTATGATCCCTTAGATTTTCTGTCACACCCATATCTTATTTTCACCTTTTTCAGAATATTTGCGGAAAATGATGTGCAGTTCAGTAGGCAACATAAGAATAGCATGAATAAGTGATAATATGTGCATGAGTACTGAAATTCCCTATAAGGGGTTGTACATAATAATTAAAAATAATGTCGCAATATAGGGCTACTACGATGTCTAAATCCGTCATAGTGAAATGGAGACTTCTTCCCGTCTTCACTCCACCACTGCAATCCTTACTCGTAAAGTTCTCTTCTTTGATTTCCATGTAACTTTTGTATTCACTTGTCTAAATTGTTGGTAGGGAAGGGTGAGATCTGAAAGAATCTCAGTAGAAAACAGATACCATAATGCATGCAAGATGCTATGTGTATGACATGTTAGCTTTAACTAGATGTATACCCCCATAATGACATTTATGCATGCTCAATGTCTTATGCAACAAAACTGTGGCCACAGAAAAAACAAAAACAGAGCTTCATTTATTAAAATATGCTCTAGACAATCAAGTAAAGCAATCACATTATCACTACAAAAGCAGATATATAAAATACATGCAAGGTAAGTCCCCTACCTCTGGTCTCTAAGTCTTTCTCTTATACCTTAAATAGGCTCCTTGAACTTCGTGCCTCAATAAATATGCCAAGCCCTCGGGCTCTCAACTCAGTCCTAAAATGTTAAAACCCATTCATGTACCATTTTAGGCACTTCCATAGTGTTTATAGTGGTTATATAAGCCTATTGTAAAATTTTACCAAAATGCCCCAGGGGACTCAGCTCGGCCCCGCCGTACCTTGTTCGACCATACTTTTCCCAAAATTTTGACCTGGGCTATTATGACATATTTTTTCCCAAGCAATCCACTTCCAGACTCAGAATTACCAAATTTACTTCCAAAAGACAAGAATGCCTTACAGCCCCTGTTTGAGGGTTTTACGGCATTTTCGTAATTATGCTTTTTCAGGCTTTTCTGAAAAAGTTCTCAATTGTAACCCCACCTAATTTTCCCTCCTGAAGTCAATGGAATCATCATACCACCAAAAATCAAACACTAACCCCTCCAAACAGCATTGGCCAAATCCCAAAATTCTGCAAGGAAAATTGGGATTTTCTAATTCTGATTCCATAGGCTTGTTCCTTTCTACTCCTAATTTCTTTATTGACTATTTAATTATGTTAGAACCACCATTTAGACTCAATTTGGGTAGCATAACATTTATGTCACCGCATTTCTCAAATTTGAAATCAAAGCCAATCCGACAGAGTTTCACTGATTAAATTGCTCTTAGCAACCAAAACAATCAATATTTATAGTTTCAGAGATTACCTTAAGCTCATTCTGACTTATCCTTCTTATGGTTGAACCCTAGCCTCTTTGAATAACAAAATTTGTGCTTCAAATACCTTAAATAACATTGGAGAGAAGCTTAGGAGAATGATTATACACGTTAGGAGCTAAATCACTGAAGAAATCAACTTATCTAGCAAGATTTGCTCCTCCTTCTCTCTCTAGAATCCAAGCTCTCTATCTCTCTATTATTTCTAATGGCTACACAGTTTTTGGATCCAAGGAGGAAGAAGATGTGATTTTATAATTTTTTACTTTTTCCTTTCATTACTTAATTAAATAAATTTCCAAAATTACAATAATTGGACTTTATGTACATGTTAGTTTATGACTTAAAGTCCATTACATGTAACTAATTCTTTCCCTATCTAGTAAGCCCTTTACACTTCTTGGGGTCCAAATTTGATTTAAAGTGATTCCAAAGGCTATAAAACCCTTATTAAGTCTAGTTTCAAGGAAAAATATAGCCCTTTGCCATTTGGAAGCATAAAATTTCTAGAATTAAATTCTTTGGATGTTGTTCCAGAAAATCATTAGTTTTTTTTGGGGCTAACTTCAAAAATTCATAACTCTTTCTATACAACTCCAAAAATTACCCATTACCTATCAAATTAAAACTTAGGATGTCTACTTTCATCTTGTAAAATTTCATAATTTTTTATCATCATTTAATTATTCAAAACCATATGACAAACTCACTGCCTTGCACAGGAAATTTCACTGAAAGCATAATCATACTCTCCAAAATTCACCCTTCCATTCCATTAAATGCCACAAATTTTTACAAAGGATACTGTGGAATAAAATTTTGGGTGTTATAGTTCTTCACTCTTAAATAAATTTCATCCCTAAAATTTGCTACATCCTATAATATCATCTATGCCTTAGGTGTAATACCCCGAATTTTGAGACTCAAGGCTAGAGAATAAGCCTGAGATTAGTGGATTGCTAAGCCCCAGTTTAGCAAGATCCCAAATTATGATTAAGGGTTAATGACTCCAAAAGTGGATGTGGTTAGTGATAAATAACCCTTTTGGAGAATATGATGTGATTTTGCACTCGAATATGATTCGTGTGTGTTGTGAGCAGCGCCGAAACCCTGTATTTGAGTTCAATTGTGAATTAACATCCAAATTGACTTAGAATAGAGGGAAGAATTGAATGAGGTATTGTGTTGGAAATGGTGTCATAGTGTGTTTTGATGTCATTGAAATTGGTTTGGAACTTTGGAATGGAAATGTTGCAATGTTAGGTTTTGAAATGTGAATTGTGTTGACATGTTGAGATTGTTGTGAAAACATGTCAATGAGATGTGAATTTGATTGATTTGGTGTTTCCAATGGATTCCTTGTGAAAATTTATGTGGGAATAATGTTTGGTATGAAAATGGAACCATTGAAAGCAAAGATGCAAAATCTGAAATTCTGTCCAGTGAAACTCTATTCTGGGCAGTCTTCTTGTGTGGATGTTTTGACTAGGCAAATGGTGTCTAAAAATTCTGAAAATTTCCAGTCTTAAATTTCACATCCCAAGCTTCAAAATGGACATATAACTTGTACCATTTTGTTTTGGGAACTGGGAGATATGTCTGTCCAAAGTTTGGGATCAAAACTGGACTCTGTTTTGGAGCAGTGTTGCGTTTTGTGTAATTCTATATTTGTATGGTGATTTCTAATAATGGTCCATATTTTTCCTATAACGATGACTTAAATATCTTTCATTTGGCTTTGGAATCACCTTATTTTTATTTTTCTAGAATTATTTATGATTTTTCAAAGTTTGGGCCGAAAATCTGACAGAAAATCCAAAAATGGGAATTATGACATCATCTCAATAAAAGATGACATCAGCATGGAATTAAATATTTTCTCATCTTCTTCAGCTCTCATTTTCTGTCGTGCTGAACCAGCTGAAACTAGTGAGAGAAAGTTTAGAGTTCTTAGAGAGAGAAAGGGGAGAAATCTCGCAGGGTAAGCCGATTTCTCCGACGATCTAGCTCCTAACGCGTATAACCTTTGCTTCTAAGCTTCTCTTTCATGTTCTTTAAGGTGTTGGAAGCTCAACTTTCATGGTTTAAAAGGGGTTAGGGTTCATCCATATTGAGTATAAGCCAGAAGGAGCTTAAGTTAACCTCTGAAACTTCAATCTTTGATTGTTCTGGCTGCTGTGGTTGATTTAATCGATGAAATTTCACCGGATTGTCTTTGTTTGTAAATTTGGAAAATGGGTTGGCCTAGGTGTTATGCTGCCCAAATTGATACTAAATGGTAGTTCTAACCCAATGTAATGGTCAATAAAGTGGTTAGGAGTAGAAAGGAATGCGTTTACGGAGCCGAAACCGAAAAACCCCAATTTTTCCCGGAATACTTGAGAATTTCGGCCAGCTCTAGAAATGGGTCTTAGAGTTGGATTTTCAATGATTTTATGATTCCATTGAGTTCAGGAGCAAAAATTAGGTGGGGTTACAGTTGGTCACTTTTTCAGAAAATGCCGAAAAGGCATAATTACGAAAACACCCCTGAAACCCTTAAAGTGGGGCTGTCAAGGGTAATTTTGTAATTGACATTGAATTTGATAATTTTAAGTTCAGAAATGGATTCCCTGGGAATAAATATGTTAGAATAGCCTATGTCAAAATTTTGAAAAAAGTACAGCCAGACCGGGTATTATGGGGCCGAGCCGGGTCCCCGGGGGCATTTTAGTAAGTTTTCAATATAGCCTCATATAACCCCTAGAAACACTATGGAAGTGTCTAAATAGTACATTTGACATTGTAGGATTGAATGTGAAGCCTCGAGTTGTTGGCACGCAAATCGAGGAGAAAGGACTGGAGGTAGGGGACTTACCTTACTTGTATGTATTTGATATATTTGCTTGTGTAGTGATGTATATGATTGCTTTACTTGATTGTGTAGAGCATATTTGAATAATTGAAGCTCTGTTTCTGTTTTGCTGTGGCCATAGTTTTGTTACATGAAACATTGAGCATGAAAAATGTCATTATGGGGCATACATCTAAATAAAGCTAACATGTCATACACATAGCATCTATCATGCATGCATTATGGTATCTTTTTCCTACTGAGATTCTCTCGAATCTTACCCTTCCCTACCAACAATTTAGACAGGGCAAGTGGCTCGTGGAGGGAGCCGTTAGACTCCTTCGAGATGAGAGTTGGTAGTTGGTTACTAATGAGTTGTGAAGACTGTATATGATTCGGTTGAATATATGGTTATGAATTTGAGATGAGATTGTGTAATCCCCATTTGAAGAATTGTGATGAACAATTGTGCCCTGTGTATCTTTAGCGAAGGTATATACCCGGGATTGCCGGGATGATTATGTTGTGCACTCTGATATTTATATGAATGTGATTTATCCTCGCGGAGTAATTGTATTCGAAATGTAAATATAAGACCAAGTTAATTAGATTTTAAAAGGTATTTTTGAAAACCCTATCTCAAGGATTGGATTTTAAATGAGTTTTGATTATTATTGGTCTCTATTTCATTTTAATCGCGTATTTCTGATATAATTGTGGAGGGGGTTACATTAGGAACACACTAGCCTATAAGGTCTTAGAGCCAATGGACACACTAATATGCTACAACATCACTGGCATATAGGATCTTATAGCCTACGGCCACTGCCCATGCCATCTTGCACACAAGGTCTTATTGCCTTTGTCATTGTTCTATTCGCCATTATGATGCCCTGATACACTAGGGCTCGTTTTAAATCTTTGATTGAGTAATGCACTACTGACCATTTAATTCGTGTTACTGCAAATCTCACAGGTTGCCTCATTGTAAACCACACAGCCATATAGAACACTACATTACAAACCATATAGTTTACCTTATTGCCAATCACACAAAAGACCACATAAGTCATCTCACAGTAGACCACATAGGTTATCACACAGCAGACTACACAAGTCATCACACATCAGACATACATGTCACCACACAGTAGACTATATAGTTCACCACATAGCAGACTACATAGTTCACTACACAGCAGACCATACAGGTTGAATTACTATAAGCCACTTAGATTGTATCACTATTAACCTCACCATAAGTTAATCTTTGATAGACAAAAATTACATTTGACTCCTAAAACCACCCATAGGTGCTTCTCACATTCTTCCCTACTTCTCAAACAAAGTCTATCACATGCTAGTCTAACTTTAGTCAACAATTCTGTTCAAATACTCCACTTACATCTTTAATCAAGACATTAGGGGATTCCCTAGCCACGGGTATATTCCTATTTTCCATTTTTAGCTCCATTTAATATTGAAGAAAACCAAAATACCCTTGGTGTTATGTATGTAGCATTCTTATCTTAGATCATTACGAGAAAAATCTCAAATCACTTTACATAGTAGAACATGCATTTCTCTTATTTTTGTAGTGTAGCGATACACACTTTTCCATTAACCAACCAACTCTAACTACAATCTCGCATTTATGAAACAATTCATAAAGTAAATCTACCATAAGGTTTTTATCCATTACACATATTTTATCATTCAGTATCATTAGCTCGGATCTTCCAGGATCGATATACAGCATAATCACCACTCATCATGTATCACTGTATATCATACCTATATATATTTAACATCATAATGTTACTAAGGATCATCACATAGCATGGTGAAAACTCAACACATTTACTACACCTCAAGTTTCCCATCACTTTATCATATAAACCTTTCTGGGTAGTACTCACTACATAGAAATGTTCCAAATTAATATCAATACTTACATCATCATTATCTCCATGCTTCTAAGCATTCCTTAAATAATCTAACTAAGATGATTATTAGCTATAGAGAAATCTCAAGGCATTTATTATTCATCAAGTTTTTATAACCTTACCAACTTAACTTCCCAGGGGGTTACCCATTCTAAGATTTCCCTGGGTTAAGCACACTTAACTTTTGTGCGCCTGTGCCAAAAGGCAGATACCAGCTTTATCTTTTTCTATCCACTGATTCCTTATGACTTTCCCACCTCAAAAGATGTACCGGCTACTTTCAGGTACCCAAAATATACTTCCTGGGCCCCACATCACTTGTTGTACATATACCTCCGTACCAGGTCGGTATTATGCGCCATGAACTCCCAGAAACATTCGTTTAGGCCCTTTTTTACAATATCAATCTTCTTTCAGTTCCATAATGTTGAGTCCAGAAGGAAGTTTATGGTCGTGAAGATCCAAAATTCGTCTGACCAATTAACCTCCAGTTACTCTTAGATCCGGAATAGAGACTCCACGCTAATTAGAAATGATAAATACCGGCCAATGGAAGTGGTATGTGCACGTATAGCTTGGAAATATTTGCCTTGGATATAATCCCATAACTTTAAGTCCGGCTGCAGGTCATATGGTACATGCACCATCTCTGTTCGAGAAAAGTCCACCTCGCTCAGGTCCTCCTCCGATTCATCCTTCAGTGGATATCCAGACTCCCCCAATAGCGTCCCGGCTGGTGACGTTGACCTCGACTTAGGTCCATATACTGGTCCTGCTAGTATACTCTTCTTGGCTGTCTGCCTTATCCTAAGACCTTCCAGCGCATAGCACTCTACATGCTGTCTCTTCGGAATCCGCTACTCCTATGGACTATGGTTCATAGATGTAAGCGATCCTTCACACAACGCACTTCTAATTCTCATTATTTCTTCCCATAATGCAAATAAGACCATATCAGAATACTATTATGTTGCTAGAACTGTTACTCTTCCAGAATTGCTTGAAGCTCTAATACCAAAATGGCACACCGTTATCTTATTTTCACCTTTTTCAGAGTATTTGCGGAAAATGATGCGTAGTTTGGTGGGCTACACAGGCATAGCATGAATATACTGATAATATATGCATGATTACCGAAATTCCCTATAAGGGGTTGTACGTAATAATTACAAACAATGTAGCCATACAGGGCTACTAAGGTGTCTAAACCCGTCCCAGTGAAATGAAGACTTCTTTTAGTCTTCACTCTACCACTACAATCCTTACTCATAAAGTTCTCTTCTCTGATTTCCATGTAACTTGTGTATTCGCCTTTATAAATTATTAATAGGGGAGGGTGAGATTGGAGAAAATCTCAATAGAAAACAGATACCATAATACATGCATCAGAGATGTTATGTGTATGACATGTTAGCCTTAACTAGATGTGTAACCCCCACTGTCATCAAGGTCGTGATTAGTGTTTAAACTCATTTTATAACTGAATAAGAGATCAAGAGTAATTAAAAATTTTTACGAAAACTTGTACAATACGATTTCCATTTATTTCAAAGTAAAAGCAATTGGCCTGCTCGGTTCGTCACATATACAATATTAGAGTACTAACAAAATTCCCCACATTCACCTGGGATAATATCATTAATCCAATAGTTTTACAAGGCATTATTGCAAATCTCAATTTCCCATACTGGGGATTACACAACTGTACTATTTTATGGTCCACAAAATATATATATACAATTGTCCAAATGATAACCAAACCAAAATGAAATTAAGACTACTACCATAAATCCTAGTAGTCCTTGTTCACCTGCTTATCCCTTGACCCGCTTGCCCTGGTTAAAAATTGTTAATTGGAAAGAGTGAGATTTAAAAGAATCCCTGTAGTAACAGTTCACATATATGGTGTATAATGAAACATAGCAAGTAAGCATATATCACAAATTGACAACACAATATTCAATGTTTCTTGTCAAGCCCCATATTCCCACCGGCCTGCAGGCATGGTCCTCTACCATGGGTTGATTCCCCCATGTAGCCGCAGGTCACAGCTCTTCATTGGTATGCCCCGTATTCCCATCGGCCCGTAGGCACGGTCTTCCACTATGGGTTGATCCCCCCATATGGCTGCAGGTCATAGTTCTTCATTGGTATGCCTTGTATTCCCACCGGCTCGCAGACACGGTCCTCCACCATGGGTTGATCCCCCTATGTGGCCGCAGGTCACAGTTCTTCATTCGGTATGCCTCGTATTCCCACCAGCCCACAGGCACGGTCCTCCACCATGGGTTATCCCCCTATGTGGCCGCAAGTCACAGCTCACAATATTCAATGATAAATACACACAAGCAATACATTAAACATGATATAGGATAAAGTGTCACTACCTTGATCTTTCCATTCTTGATTAGGCATAGGACTTCTACGATCCGGGCAAATATCAAATCCTATAGTCATAATTAGGGACGAAGTGTTATTCTCTATTCCAATATTCAAGTGACTTCACAATAGTTATATTTGGTTATCATTTGTCCTTTAGGTGGCTATAAGAAGCCCAAACATATGCCTAAAGGGTTTGGGAGTAACCACATCAAAACCACTTTAAAAGTTCTAAAATGCTAATTTTTGGAAGTTGGCAGCAGCCAAGCATCTTTAGCTGTGGCAAAAAATAGGTCATAAACTTTTGTGCTGCGGACAAGAGTCTTTTGGCCGCGGCCAAAATCAGGTCAGAGAGGTTTTGGCTGTGGCCAAGAGTCTCCTGGTTGTGGCCAAAAGTATGTCAGAAACTTTTGGGCTGCGGCCAAGAACTTTCAGCTATGGCCAAGAAAATTTCAGTTTTTGGGCTGAACCTCCGAAAATCATAACTAATTATAGAAAAATTGAAATGAGGTGATCCCCAAGCCTAATAGAAGGTATTTAAATCCTCTTTACTAGAAAAATATGAATCAAGGCTGTCTATAACAACAAAAATCCATAATTCCACAAATGTTCATACTATTCTAGATTTGATCCCAGATTTAACATCAAACTTTGGACAATAATAAATCCTAGCTCACAAATCAAAATGACATGAATTATATATCCATTTTGAAGCTTGGCATGTGAAATTTAAGACTGGAAAGTTTCAAAATTTTTCATCACCATTTGCTATTTCAAAACTTCCATGAAAAACCATTGCCAGTACAAATTTCTTGCTAACCAAAACTTGCAACTTTTAAACCTAAGTTCCCCAATGGTCCAAAATTCATATCCAACACTATTCCCACACAATTTTCCACAAGGAATTAAATGAAAACATCAAAATGACCAAATCCTCATTCCATTATCATGCTTTGTTTTTGGCATATATCCAACAAAATCCCAATATTGCCAAACTTGACATTTAAGCTTCAAGCAAATTCTATCTATCCAAAACACATACTCAAGACACTATATCCATGACAACAACATGCCATACACCATGACTCTAATTTTCAAAAATCAATCCAAAATTCCAGAAAATCCAAACCGAACCAAATGACACAACCTACATAGAAAGGTTTATCTTACTTACCTCTATAACTTTTCCAAAGGAGTTCCTTGGTTCTCCAAACTCCAAAATTCCTTGAAAGCTCAAATACCACCAAATGGAAAATCTAAAACCATCAAAATGAAGCCCTCAAATCAAGGAACAAGATTGTAAAAGAGAGTTTTTCCATTAGAAGTCATTGAGAGGGTCAAATACTCACCTTTTTGCAAGAACTTCTTCTTTCCTTGGCCAACAATGGAGGACGAATAGGAGAGAGAAAAATGAGAGAGAAGGAAGCTTGAAGAAGGTGAAATGATGCCACTTCCTTCCCCATACCTGATGTCAGCTGAATGGGAGGGAAAGAGGGAAAGAGAAACTGATTTTTTAATTGCAATTTGACTTTCCATGCTCTCTCTCATCCTCTTAACTTGTCAAGTGTCAAATTTTTATTGGCTCTTATAAAGTAAGTAACCAATTAGTTACTCTAACCCCTCCACTAGCCATTTAGTTACACATCTCATTTCCCTCTTAGTTAGTAATTAATTTCTTCCATTAATCACTAACCTATGGCCATTCTTTCAATTTGTCAGTAATTATGGCATATTAATTAAAATTGCCACATAACATATAATAACTAAGATTTAATTCATAAATTATTCTCAATAATCATCATTAGCCCTTAATCAAAATTTGGGGCATTACAAGATGTATGCCCCATAATGACATTTCTGAATGCTCAATGTTTCATGCAACAAAACTATGGCCACAGCGAAAATAGAAATATAGCTTGATTTATTCAAATGTGATCTACATAATCAAGTAAAGCAATCGCATACATCACTACACAAACAAAGATATTAAATACAAGAAAGTAAGGTAAGTCCCCTACCTCTGGTCTTTGAGTCCTTCTCTTGTACCTTAAACAGGCTCCTCGAACTTCATGGCTCAATAAGCGTGCCAACCCCTCGGGCTCTCAACTAGGTCCTAAAATATTAAATGCACAAGAATTTGCCTAAAACCCATTCATGTATCATTTTGGGCACTTCCATAGTGTTTATAGTGGTTATATAAGTCTATTGTGAAAATTTACCAAAATGACCCCAGGGACTCAGCCTAGCCCCGCCGTACCCTGTTCGACTGTACTTTTTCTGAAATTTTGACCTAGGCTATTATGACATTTTTTTGCCTAAGAAATCCACTTCTGGATTCAAAATTACCAAATTCACTTCTAAAAGACAGGAATGCCCTTAGCAGCCCCTATTTCAGGGTGTTAGGGCATTTTCGTAATTATGCTTTTTCAGGCTTTTCTAAAAAAGTGCTCAAATGTGACCCCACCTAATTTTCCCTCTTGAAATGAATGGAATCATCAAATCACCAAAAATCAAACTCAAACCCCTCCAAATGGCACTAGCCAAATCCCAAAATTCTACGAAAAGAATTGGGGTTTCCCAATTCTGACTCCACAGACGTGTTACTTTCTACTCCTAATCACTCTATTAACTATTTAATTACGTTATAACCACCATTTAGAATCAATTTGGGCAGCATAACGTTTATGTCACCACATTTCTCAAATTTGAAATCAAAGCCAATCCGACAAAGTTTCACTGATTAAATTGCTCACAGCAGCCAGAAAAATAAATATTCAGAGTTTTGGAGATTACCTTAAGCTCCTTTTGGCTTATCCTTGTTATGTCTAAACCCTAGCCTCTTTGAATAACAAAAGTTGTGCTTCAAATACCTTAAATAACATAGGAGATAAGCTTAGGAGAAGGATTATAAACGTTAGGAGCTAAATCATCGAAGAAATCGACTTACCTTGCAAGATTTGCTGCTCCTTCTCTCTCTAGAATCCAAGCTCTCTCTCTCTCTATTATTTCTAGTGGCTGCATGGTTTTTGGGTCCAAGGAGGAAGATGTGATTTTATAATGTTTTACTTTATCCTTTAATTACTTAATTAAATACATTTCCAAAATTATAATAATTGGACTTTATGTACATATAAGTTTATGACTTAAAGCCCATTACATGTAACCAATTCTTTCCCTTTCTAATAAGCCCTTTACACATCTAGGGGTCCAAATTAGAACCAAAATAGGCTGATATCAATTTAATACCAAAATTTTTTTCATTTTTGGATTTATACAAATTCTGGCAAATTTTCTGTCTATAATTTGAAAAATCATAACTAAATTTGTAGACATTGTATTGGAGTGATTCCAAAGGCTATAAAACCCTTATTAAGTCTAGTTTCAAGGAAAATATAGTCCTTTACCAATTGGAAGCACAAAATTCCCAAAATTAAATTATTTGGATGCTATTCCAGAAAATCATTAGTTTTTCTAGGCTAACTTCAGAAATCCATAACTCTTTCTATATAGCTCCAAAATTTATCCATGTCGTAACAAATTAAACCTTAGGATGTCTACTTGCATCTTTTAAAATTTCATAATTTTTGCTCATCATTTGTTCATTCAAAACCATATGACAAACTCACTGCTTTGCAGGAAATTTCACTGGCAGCATAATCACATTCTCCAAAATTCATCCCTCCATTTCATTAAATGCCACAAATGTTACAAAGCATATTGGGGAATAAAATTTGTGGTGTTATAGTTTTATCATCCCAAAATTACAAAACCAACCAAGACAAGCCAAAACAAACCACAAATCCAACAAACTACAATAACAACAACATATTTATCAAGAGAATCAAGGTTCTTGAGATTTCCTTTGCTTTCTCTCTCTAAACCTCTCAAGGGGTCACCTCTCTCTCCTTCCTTGCTCTTGATTTTACTTGCTACATATGGGATTCATGAAGGAATAGAGATTAGAGAGGGTCTTACATGAATTTGGAAGCAAGAACACATGAATTCCGCTGTCAATTTACCTTGAGTTCACTTGTGCTCTCTTCTTGCTCTTTGTTTTTCTCAAACAACACACACACACACACACACACTCTCTCTCTCTCTCTCTCTCTCTCTCTCTCTCTCTCTCTCTCTCGCCCTCTCCCTCTCTTGTTTCCTTGAGTTGGCCAAAATATGGCCTTAAAGGAAAGATGATGTGCTCTTAAAAATATCCCTTCCACCTTCTTAATATATTTTAATGAAATATTCACATGCCAATTGTTTAACCTTTATCCCTTTCTAACTTAACCATAATTGTCCTCTCTTTCCTCTTGCCAAAAGTGACGTAAATAGAGCTCTAGAAGTAACCAAATGAGCTCTTGAATTAGCTTCATCCATTCCCTTGCAAATTAATTGTGTAATAGCCATTTATTTCAATTTTTGCTTTTTGACTTTTCAACTTTAATTTACTTGGCTAAAATTGTTCCCTCTTCATTTAATTTAATTTAAGCCAAGCATTTTATTTTCCCTTTTTCTCTCACTGTTTGGATGTCCCACCTCATGAAAATGGGAAAATATTGGCCTTTTAATTTTTATTAGCAAATGACTATTTTACCCATACATTTTTGTGATTTATTGCATTAAATCATAGCTTCTTCTTTCCTCCTTGTTTTTGGTCTAAACTTGACATTATTATTAGGCCAATATTTGTGCTCTTTTATGCTCCAATTTGGACTTCCATGCTAGGCCTTTAAGGGACTAAAAGTTGCTCCTTTGTGGCCAACCTTAATTATATTGGATATAGTCACTAAGCGCATTATTTTGTCATTTTATGTACACCATAATTCACCATTTTATTCCATTAGATGTCTCAATACATACAAGGAATATTGATGAATAAAATTTGGGATGTTACATCCTCCATGTCAGATAATGGTGTGTCTAGTGAAGAAGAAAGGAATCGAACCCATGACCTCGCACTCGTTCTTGATGTCTTTATCGATTGACCTATTTTAATTTGACCTTGTGATATTTACTCATTTAATTATACTTATAAGATAAAAATTAAAAAAAATATAATATTAATATAAAAATACATAATAAAAATATATATTTATATATTTCTTTTTCTATAATATACTGTATTTTTATTTCATTTAAATATTTATTATTAATATAATATATATTTAATATAAATATATATTATATTAAATATTATTTTTCTGACATATAATTTTTTATTTTTTATTTGTTATATATTATTTTTATTACTTATTATTTTATATAAATTATTAAAATATAATAAAAAAATTATAAATTTTACCAATGGAACTTTTTTTGTCGATAAATTCTGTCGATGATTACTGACAGAATTTTAGACAGACTCTCCATCGGATGTCCGTTGGGAATTATCGACGAAAAAATTTCCATTGGTAATTCATTTTTTTTGTAGTGCTCTCCTCTATAACTCGAGCTCTCTATCATTCAATCAGAAGTTAGTTCCTTGACATCATGGGTTTCACTTTGTTATTGTAGAAAATCATTTGATATATTATCCAAAACTTAAGCTAAGCTTTCTAAAATCTTCTTTACCATTCTATTCCAAGTCATACTCTTTGTAATAATCAAGTATGAAGTGATTGGCTATAGCCTACCAAAGTCACATGATCAAACGAAGTCAAAATGTTCTTATCTCAAAACAACCCTTCGAAAATCTCGAATGTTATCTAGTCTTACCTGAAGTTATCCCAAACCTTTTCTAATTGTGTCTAAGCTTAATATAACATATTAGAATACATAAAAGCATACTTTACATGTGCTTAAGCAAATGACCAATTCTAAGTGCTATATTGCATGGTTGTTGCTTTTGTGCCAAAACTCTTAACGGCAAAATACTGCAAACTCAAAGGAAGAAAGATTGTGTCTAATAGCTATCTACCAAAATGTCTTCACCAATAAATGGACATGCATTCAAGATAGAGTAGTGAGCTGAACAATCATGATGAAGAATATTATATTGCGCTTAAATTCTTATTCAATTATATCACATTAAAATCTCTGACACTTATACTCAACATCATTTATTATTGTGAGAGAGGATTCTTTGTAATCATTTATTGATTTGAAATTTACTTAAGATAGATGGATCTTAAGGGAAAAAGATTACACATAACAAGTTGTAAGGAGGAGGGATTCACAATCATCCGTATCAAACTTGAGGGAATTGAGGTTCTTAAGAATCTATGCTAAACTTGAGGGATTGTAGTGACTTCACTAGTGCATATATCAAACTTGCAGGATTATAGTGATTCTTTAAGTACCCATGTTCAACTTGAAGGATAGTGTGGACTAAATCTCATAAGGTAACTGGAGAGTGGTTGTAGGTCACATGGATTGGATCCAACCAAAATAAATCATAGTTTGCATATTCTCTTCCTTTATCTCTTAAATTATCTAATATAATTAATTTATATATTAGATAGTGCATCTATTTTTCATTGTCTTCATACTCAAAGTTACTTATTGCCTTTACAATGATGCAAAAAAGTTATTGAGTTTTATCTGACACCCAATTCACCTCTACTTTGAGTGTCAACTGATTTAAAATTGATTAATATCTTTAACAATGTTAATTGGGAAACTAGTTTTCCTAACACTTAAAGGTATGTTTGGGATAGCATTCATAATTTAAAAGACCATGTTAAAAAGTGAAAAGGCATATTCAAGTTTAAGTATATTGTTTGGATTATATATAGGGTTATGACAAAATAGCTTTTTGGCCAAAAGCTCAATCAACAAGCAGCATTCAAGGAAAAAAGTTGTGATGTTGTCGAAGAGAGAAAAGGGGAAATGATGTTGGAGAAGAAAGGAAAAATAGGCCTTTTAAAGAGTCTTTAATCATCATTAAGACATCGTTAACCACCATTATGCTTCCAATATTCATGTCTACATTCTTTTCCTATAAAAGGCAGTGTGTGATGCATGTTCAAGTTGCCCCTAAGCGATTAAGATTTCTAGCTCGTTTCCGCTTCCCCTCTTATTCTTCTTTATATTTATTGTGTTATGTTCCACTACTTTTTGCAAGAAATGTTTATTTAATTTTGGGAAGTTGTCACTTTGTCTTACCATGTGTAGCAAAAATTTTTTTAAGGATAATCCCTTCAGACAGTGCTTAAACCATTTTTTTATTAATGTTTTCAATTGAGACACCAATCAATAATTACCATATATTGAAATTGTTAGTGGGAGAATCATCTAAGAAGGGAGTGAATTGCGTAATTCAAAAATTTTAATATTTAATTGTAGATTTTTGGGCGTACTTAGAGTGAAGGTTCGTACTCTCAAGATACCCACATGAACAGGGTCACATCGGCAAACTCCAGCTATATTACACGACATATGCACAAGAGGAAAAGAAATAAGTTTGAGAGAGTTTTTTGTGTTTGGAGGTTAATAGTATATGCTCTTATTGACAACTGATATATCTTTATATGTATCAGTTTTCATACTCTCCCATAAAACCACAATATGTATAAAATCGTTCCCTCCAAGAGATATGGCCAAAAATGTTCCCCCCAAAGTGTTTGAAATAAAGGGGGAATATTTCTAATAAATATCCCATAAATCTAAATATTATTTTTGGCCCCAAGGCCAATGGTTTTAGGCCTAATCCACCAAAGGTGGATCAAAGCCCATTTTCCAACATCTACCACTTACACTTGGTGGATTAGACATCATAAGCCTTGTTTATTTCTCTCTCTCTTCCTTCTTCTATTCTAGGTGCCTTCCTGTGACCGCAGGGACATGACATCTCCTAGGTGCCTATACTATAAACCCTTTTTCATGGGCATGCGTGTAGTTTGAATTTAATATATGCCTTATATGTCCTAGATTTACTAATGTACATTTTCACATGGCATATCTGATCCCTCTCAAGTCAAGATAAAACTTAGATGGCCTTCTCATATACTTAGTGTCCATACTTATGAAATTATCAAAAATAATATCATAAGGGACATGCCTTAAACACCAACATGGGTGTATATATTCCAGGTAATATTCCTTTCAATCATATATCATTTTTATATGTGTCAATCTCTTTCCCAACATAATACCTTGGATCGTATCTGTCATGATCATAGGACGAATGTTAAGGTAGCAGTCTCTGAAGCATACCTCCATGATAATGTTAAAGTCAAAGGACATCATAAAAGTGTTTAACCTTCTTGGGACTCTCACAGCAATGAAGTAGGAATCCATTTATTTGCTTCCTATTTGTGGTTCTTTCGCACATGTGGTATGAATCATATGCTACGGTGTTACTCTTACATTATAAGAGCGTACTTCATTTTGAATCTCATTACTAACACCATACAGACATAATTTTATATACTCCCAACATCTAAACCCAAATTCTTCTACTCCATTTATCTCTCATGATGTCAATATTGAAGAATTTGTTGTCTGGCAACAGGCATAATAGAAATAAGCATCCATGATTCTATCTATATTTATATCTACATCTTATTGGATCTTATGTCAATATTCTACACTCTTGTCTAGGAGACTTAATTTGGGTTTCTTCTCTACCATATCAGTATTCCAATTACTTTATTAGTGAACACAAGTGTCTTATCTTTACATACTCCTCTTAAGCATCAAAGGCCATTGCTCGTGTGAGAGAGCCAACTCACCTGCTTGTATGACATACTAGACATTATATACTTTCATATAGACACATAAATTAATGAAGAAATACTTTCATTAATCATAAACATATTACATAGTGTCTGTAATTTTACATTTTGAGTATGCCAATAGCCTTTACATGTTTGTCATATATTTTCATGGCTAATGGCTTGGTTAGGGGATCTGTGACCATGCTCTATGTTGTACAGCAACAACTTTCTGTGCTATATAATCTCTCATAAAATTATACTTTATATTTATGTGTTTGGTCTTGCTATGATATTTGGGATTTTTCATATAGGATATGGCTACAGTATTGTCACAATACACTATCACCAGATTGGTCCTTTCATTTCCAAATTCAAGATGTTCAATAAACCTCTTAAGCCATATAGCCTGTTGCACTACTAGGGTGCATGCGACGAACTTAGCTTCCATAGGATGTAGGGCAATACACGTCAGCTTCTTGCTGCTCCAACATATGGTGCTATTGTTCAGCAAGAAGGTGTATCCTGAAGTCGATCTTTGCTTAACTTCATTTCTACCCAAATCAGCATTGGAGTATCCAACCAAGAGTACATCACTTCCTTGATAGCATATTGCATAATTTGATGTGCCCTTTAAGTATATCAAAATCTATAAGAACTGGCTAACACCCAAGAGGGGGTGAATTGGGTATATTATAAAAACTTAACAACTTTAAAATTCTTTTCACATCTTATGAAATCAATAAGTATGTGAGTAATGAAATATAAAACCATAATCAGTTATTGAAATCATATATGCTGGAAATATAATAGTTTAGGGAAGAGAAGATGCAAACTGTGATTTATCTTGGTTCGGTCCAATCCATGATGACCTATGTCCAGTCCCCAGGCTCTTCCTGAGATTTCAATCCACTATCTCCCTCAAGTTTAACAAGGTACTTGAGAGCCACTACAATCCCACAAGTTTAATCAAGGCACTTGTGAAGCCCTTATAATTCTCGTATTGAGACAAGGAGTCCCCCTTACACATTGTAAGGATACAATCTATTTCCCACTCAAGATTCCCCAATCTTGAGTAACTCTCATAAATATAGAATGATTACAATAAGCGATTACTTCTCTCTATATAAAGTAGATAATAATTAACACTAAAGTACATAGTGGGAGTATCATTATAGAGCTTTGGTCATATTAGATTCAGAGTAATATTGTCTTAAAGAATACAATACCTCACTTGAGTAATGTCATAATCACTTGAGTCATAGTCCTCTGTAGTCCATTGATGCATCATTGGCTAGTCACTGTTAGATGATATGTTTGTTGATCCCTTGTCTTTTTCCTTGATATCCTCAACTATTCGAATAGTAGACAGAGTATTCAAATAGTCTTTATTTATTTGCAACTCTTCTTATCTAAATAGAAGGAGTAGTAGTCGGATAGTTTCTTTAGGTCCGTTCACCCATTTGGTTTATTTGAATAGTATACCACTATTAGGATAGTCTTCTATCTTTGGCTCTTTGGTGTATTCATATAGAAACTTCAATATCTGATACACTTCCTTCCCTGTGAATGCCTATAGTTTATTCTATTCGAATAGGGAGTTTATTATTCGAATAGTCAATTTGAAAATTTAATAGAGATTATTCAAATAGAAGATTCATTAATCGAATACATTTTCGAGAAACAACATTATTTGAATAGTTCTTAGGGTATTCGAATAGTTTATCAAAATATAAAATGTCTCTACTCGGATAGCTTTAGTATTCGAATAAATCGCTGAAGTAACATTTGAAGATAGTCTTCTACTATTCGAATAATAAGTACACTATTTGATCACCTTCACTGTAAACCTATTTTTGTATTCAGATAGTTACTCTGTTATTCGAATAGGTTTTGTATGCTTTGTAAAAATCATCCTACTATTTGAATACTCTGTTCATTATTTAGATAGTCTCTTTGTAAAATCTGTTTTTGTATTCAAATAGAGAATCAATTAGTCAAACAGTTTTCTAAAAACTTTATATTATTCGAATAGTTTGCTATTTTTTTTTAATAAAGCTCTTGCAAAACCTTTCTTTTGTATATGAATAGTTACTCAGCTATTCAAATAGTTGTCAACAAATAGGTTGAGATAGTAATATTTATATCCAAATAAACAGTTTGTATTCGAATAAAATCCTTTCAACTTTTAACAATTATTCTCTATTCAAATAGCATATTTATTATTCGAATAATACTTTGCTTATTCGTATAAACTGAGAGTTATTTGAATAGATCTTAACCAAAAAAAAGTTTTACTATTCAAATAACAATTTGACTATTTGAATAATCCACAATATTAAATCACATGAACCTTTTCAACCCAACTTGATATCTTCTTTCTTTGCTTGACTAATATACAAGATATTTTACATTAAACACAGTAGTTAGTCAATTTAGGAGATAAATACATTAAGTAAACGTTTTTCTCTCAATATTTAACATCCATATTTGACATCATCAAAACTAATCATATCTAACATTCTTTCCCTTTTTGATGATGGCAAATCCTTTATGAAAAATATGCATGAGTATGAAGACATATTAGATGCAACATATTTTTAGTGCAATATCTCTCCCCCTATTTGACATCAGCAAAAAGTTTGAAGGATATGGAAGAAATGCTTGCGCGGAGGCAAATATGAGAACAAAGTAGAAATGCATGTGAAAGGTTTTCAAGTAAACAAACCTTTCTTTTAATCAAAAGAAATGTGTCAAGAAAAACAATTTTCTCTCGCTCTATTTGACAATATTTTCATTTTAATGCAAATAAAAGTGATGAAAATAAGTTTGAAACAATTTGAAGAGGTTTTCAGGAAAACTTTCAAATCAAAGTAAATTGAAATCAAAGATATGCAAGACATTCTCAAAGTATAGAGAGGAAGGGATTAGAAATGCTCATTTGGATTCGACAAGCTGATGATAGGTCCATGAAGTCCAGTTCACCATGCTTTCATTGTGCAACTATGATGTATATTCATGGTGTCTCCTGGATGCCTATACTGAGTTGAGCTTCTGTTCCAAATTTTTAGCACAACATGCTTAACACTCCTTTGTATTGGTATAGGTATTTGTTGTTGTCAATATTGTAGCCAATATATTTCCCTTGAGTGATCGTTAAAGCATATATCCTCAAAGTTGATATATTCTCCATTTAGTGTGCTAAGGAATGATCTTGGATAGAGCAAATTTTCCTACTATAAGTAAAAACATTCTTATAGGGAGAATAGTTAGTGTAATCAAGTGTTAAAAGTTTCCTTTCTATAAAATATATGCAAATTAAGATCATGGAAAGAAGATATATGAGTAACTCATCATAAAAACTAATCAATTGAGAGTAAATACAGATGAGTATGTTGTAATAATTTTCTTTAAATAAAGGAGATAAGCTTTTAAGATATAAAACACATGTGAATGTAAAGCTCCCATTAATGAGTGCATTGCTTTTTAAAAAAATATTATAAGGAATATAGTATAAAACTCTTATAGATTTGAAAAACCATTAGAAAACCTTTGCAGAGAAATTGAGTGTAAAAGTCAAAAGATTTAGTGTGAAATCAAGTTTTGAAAATGAAGATGCTATTTAGAGGATTTAACAGCTATACCCCAATATCACTCTAGTCATTACTCAAGTGTTCACTTCGAGTGATGCAACTCAGAGAATTTAAAGAATACAATACCTCACTCGAGTAATGTCATAATCACTCGAGTTATAGTCTTCTATAATTCATTGATGCATCATTGGCTAGTCACTATTAGATTATATGTTTGCTTATCCCTTGTCTTTTTTCTTGATCTCTTCAACTATTCTCATAGTAGATAGAGTATTCAAAAGTACTTTCTCCATCTTGTGTGTTATTCCTTGTTTCATCACCTGGAAAATTCTTAATCACTAATATAATGAAGTATTAGAGTGATTAAAATCAATAAGAACAAGTCACACAAAATTTCAATGATATTCAGAAGTTTCAAGGTGATACTCTATTTTCTGGAAAATCAACTATTCGGATAACATCTATTGTATTAGAATAGCCTTCTTTGATAATGAATAATACTTATTCAAATACTTTATCCTTTATTCGAATAAACGTTTGGAACTTGAAGTGTATTCGAATATTCAAGGACCAAAAGCAAAGTGGGTACCAAAATGTCCCTTTAGTGTTTCATGTGTGCAGATTGATTCTAGAAAAAATAGACATAAGGGTACAAAGAAAATAAAGAAGATTCCAAGAGTTCCTAATCCACCTAAAAGGAGATTCACATCAATTAGGAAAACTCCTGGATCACCTATTGCTGGAACTACAAAGTCTAATAACAAGGAAAGGCAATAAAGAATAAGAGGACGTTTTACCTCAAGAATGAACTACCATAGAGTACCATTCAGCTAACTTGAAGAGAACAAGAGATCGAGGACCTCTCAAGATTTAAGGAAAAGACTTTTAGAGTTTACATCATATGAGAGAGTATTGTATGCACCTAAAGCTAGGAATTCAAAAGTTGAACATAACAGAAAAATGCATTGGGTAAGAAAATGCAATCCTTCAAGTACCTAAAGCAAAGGTATACAATGGTAAAACCTCCTGCACTATTATCTTTAGTATTTATTGAGGTTTGTATCTTGTTACCTTAGGAATGAACATTGCAAACTTTCTTGGAAATATGGTTTTCACTCTCGGTAAAGGCTCATGTACGCCACATACTAACCTGAGACCCTAAATCATAGCACATGCCAGTTGGTTGTCTTGCAAGCATCAGCAGTAGTCTAACTATGTCTAGCATGTAATATCCTAAATTTTGGGTCTAGAGACTTGAGGATATGCCTATATCAGACAGGCTATTAAGCCCAGTTTGGGTTAGGTCCCAAGAATGTCGAGAGATAGAAAGCTCTCGGGGACTATGTGATTCAGCCTTACCGGGCAGAGGGCCCAATATACGTAGGTAGGAGAATCAAAATGTCAGCAAAAATATGTAAAGGACACATATACGGTGCCATTGTGTTGGTTGAAAGATGCCACCCAGCTATGTCATAAGGTATGAGACTGATTGGTCAAGCAAAATATGCTGGTATAAGTGTGCACATAGCATTTTCAGGGCATACATATATACCCTATGTTTTTTAAGAAGACATCGGTATGTTACGCCATGTGGGGTTTACACACATACTCCAACCTGGCGTCATCTTATGGGCTCCGATACACGTGACGCAATCCCAAGCAAGTCTGAGCGAAACCTGAGTAGACATCGATAAAGTAACTTTATTAAATAGCTTTAATAAAGTAAGTCATGATAGCTAATGATGACACAACTTTTATGTTAGCACAATAAGAAATGGACAATTGTCCCTTTATCATGATAAGGTACAAGATCACTTTTGTGTTGGGTAATTGAGAAGGTGAGAAGTGTCCCTCATGATGACACTTACTTTCTACCTTTTATGTTGGCATCCTTGGGACGCACCACCTGGCACTTGAGTCTGGGGAATCCACTGGTCTCTAGTTCGGTCGCGTACCTGAATTCCTGAATACCAAACCCAGGAGTCTGGGAAATTGTCAAGCCTTTCCTTCCCCTAACATGTAAGGATGCATAAAGAGAGATAAAAGAGAAAAGAATATGCTTTTAAGACACTTGTCATCATCTGAAGCAAGATCAGGACACATAGTACTATAGGATTAAAGCAAGTGACACATGTCACTTTAAAACAACTCAACTCTCTCTCTTCTCTTATTAAATTTCAGCCAAGGGCCAAAAATAAAGGGAAAATGAGTAAAATCAAGATAAAATAGAAGAGGAGAGAAGGTGGATGAATAGTGTTGTGTTCTTGAGCTCTAGAGCAAATTCTGACCCCGAATCATCATTATCGTCTGGTAAGTCCTTCAGGAAAGTTGTTCTACTTGCTGAGGATTTCTTTATATGGTCTTAGTTTTTTTATTGAATATGTTTTATGCCATTTGTTTAGTTGGAGTGCTGCCGAAATTTTAAACTGATCATAAAATCACGATAAGGTAAGCCTAAGCTTCATTTTGAACTGATTGTCTTGCGGTTTAGTTGAGTTTTCTTAGATTCTTGAGGCTGCCTTGATTTTTGGCCAAGTGTGATTTTTAAGGTTTAATGTTGATTTAACCTTGAATATGATGAAATAAGACTAGTTTAAGTGCTGCCAGATTTGAGTTCTGTGAGGCGGTCTGTTTGTGATGCATTTTTTACTGATCAAATGGTGTCCAATGGCTATGAAACTTTTTATATGTAAAGTATACATCATAAGCTTTAATTTGCAAGGTCATTTGTGCATTTGGATTAATATAATAGGTGTAATATCCCAAAAAGTGATTAAGGGCTAATGACTTCAAAAGTGGATGCAATTATTACTGAATAAACACTTTTGGAGAATCTATAATGGGAATTTGGTTGTTTTGGTAATTCCAATGGTTTCCTTATGAAAAATTGTGTGGGAATAGGTTTGATTGTTGATTTTGGAGCCTTTGGACACATTGGTTAGAAATTGGAAAAACTATCAAGTGTAATTTTGTGCAGGGCAGTCGTTTTGTATGGACATTTTTAATGGACAAATGGTGTCTAAAAATTCTGAAACTTTCTAGTCTTAAAGTGCACATGTCAAGCCTCAAAATGGACATATAATTTGTATTATTTCGATTTGTGATCTGGGTGTCATGAATTTTTGAAGTTTGCCCCGCCAAATTGATTATTTTCTGGACCAGCAAGCAAAGATTAAGATTCTCGGAATTTCGTGATTCCAGATAGCAAAAGTCTATATTTTTCCTTGAATCTAGACTCAATAAGGGTTATATAGCCTTTGGAATCACTCCAATTTGATTTTTCTAGAAGTAGTTATGATTTTTCAAAATTTGGGTAGAAATCTGCCATAATTTCTGAAATATCAAAAATTGTTGGAAATTAAATTAATAATTAAATATCATATAATATATGATATTAAATATCATCATCCTTCTTTCTCCAACCATTTTCACACACTCATATATGAAATTACAAAGAGAAGAGTTGAGAGAGTGTAGAGAGAGAAAGTGAAGAGAACTCGAAAGGTAAGCCAATTTCTCTGACGATCTAGTTCTTAACGCGTATAACTCTACTCCTAAGCTTCTCTTTCATGTACTTCAAGGTTGTTGGAGCTTAAATTTTCTATTTAAAGAGAGTTAGGTTTCAGCCAAGAAGAGGAAAATCTAGTGAGAGCTTGAGGTAACTTCCAAACCTTTGTATATTGACTATTCTGGCTACTGTGGGCAATTTAATCGGTGAAATTTAGCCAGATTGCCATTGGTTCTAAATTTTGGAAATTGAGTTGCCTAAGGGTTATGCTGCCCAATTTTGGTTCAAATGGTAGTTATAACTTAATGTAATAGTTAATAAAGTGGCTAGGAGTAGAAAGGAACGCGTTTACGGAGCTGAAATCATAAAACCCTGATTTTTCCTAGAGAACACATAAATTTTAGCCAGCTTTAGAAATGGATCTTAGAGTTGGATTTTCAATGATTTGATGGTTCCATTGAGTTCAGGAAGGAAAATTAGGTGGGGTTATAGTTGGTCACTTTTTCGGAAAAGTCCAAAAAAGCATAATTACGAAAACGTCCTTGGGTAAATTTTTAATTTAACATTGAATTTGATAATTCCGAGTCCAAAAATGGATTCCTTGGGCAAAAATATGCTAGGATAGGCCAGGTTAGAATTCCAGGAAAAGTGCAACCTGACCGAGTTTGGTAGGGCCGGGCCTCGTCCACGGGGGCATTTTTATAAATTTTTATTATAGACTCATATAACCCCCAGAAACACTATAGAAGTGTCTAAATGGTGCATTTGGAATTGTAGAATTTGACATTTGCCCTGATCATGAATGACCTGTGCCAGAGCATGCTCGGAAAGAAACAGGTAGTGACTCTTTCTCTTATACTATGTGTAATGCACTGTATGTGTGTTGTATCACTGTTTTGTGATGATTTTTGATACTGCTATGGTTACAGCTGATCATTTACAGTACAAGTTGTCATTTATAGCTCAAGCTGTAATTATATAGCGCAAGCTGTTGTTATTGTGATTACAGCGTAAGCTGTCGTGATTGTGAATACAGTGAGAGCTATTGCATTGTGTATATAGCCGTGAGTGCTATCATTTCTGTAAAAGCCATGTATCTTTTTAGTATTGCTGCTGTTGTTGTTTGTGATTTACTTACATGTTGTGTGCCTATATATTGTATGAGTGACTTGTTACTACTGAGATTCTTTTAAATCTTATCTTTTCTATGAACTGACCTACAGACAGGGCAAGTGACTCAAAAGAGAAGCGGAGAACCAAGAGTGGTAAGGACTCCTTAGAGATCTTTGATATTGGTTGTTGTTATCTATTTTGACTTGGGATTACTGTATATATGTGAAATGATTTTGTGTAATCACTTACATGGGAAACTGTAAACCCTTGGTGAATGAATGAAACCCGGGGGTTGTCGGGATTTTTATTATACATTCTGATATGTATGAATGCGATTCAACTGCACAGGGTAATTATATTCAAAACTTGAATTTGAGACCAGAATAGGAATGAAATTTTGAAAGAGTTTGTGAAAACCCTATCGTAAGGAGGGGAGTTTGAAATGAGTTTAATGATTCGTCAGTTGCTAATTCATTTTAATTATGCCTTTTTGAATCATAATTACGGTTTTCGATATAGGGGTTACATTTGTGGTATCAAAGCTATAGTTCCTGGCAAGGGTAAAGTTTGCTAGTATAATTTCCTTAGTCTAGTCTTAGTGATATAAGATGATTGTGAATGGTTGTTGTGTAAACACATATACTCTTTGCTATTGTGAATATATATATATATATATATGAGATTTGTGGACATGTGTATACCTATTTGTGATATTGATGGGGTGAATTATTTGTAGAATGAAGAAAACAAAAGGTCGCCCCAGAGTACAGCAAGTAGACCCAGAGGTGGAAGAAGTTAATGACAATCCACTAAATCCTATGCAAGTGCTAATGGGTCTGATAAGAGATAAAAGGGATATGATTACTGAGCTGAGAAAAGAGCTCCGAGAAGAGAGAGCGAAGCATAAAGAAGACCGGGTTCAATCCACCCAAGAGGAGACTCACGAAGAGATACCATCTGAAGAAATTGCAGAAGGGTCGACACGACCACCAGAATCACCTCCTCACACTGGACCAAACCAAGAATCATATAGGGTTTCAGTTAGAGAGGAAAGGGATCTTCAGTATTAGGTCTCCAAATTCTGCAAGCACCTACCTCCAATGTTTAAAGGGAGATTTGATCCCCAAGCAGCCGAAGATTGGTTGAATAGGCTGGAAAAGATCTTTGAGGTCCTTGAGTGCCTGGATAAGGTGAAGACACGATTGGAAATATACAAGCTCAAGGGAGATGCATATCGTTGGTGGCGGAATATCACCCTAACATTGAGAAACAGAAATGTGCCACTGACCTGGGAACTGTTCCAGCAATAATTTAAGAAACTTGTATCCAGCCATGGCTACTAGCAACCGCAATGAACCCAGTAAGGGTAATAATTCCCAGAAGCTAAAGGGCCAGGGATTTTCTTCGTCGAAGGGTAGTGGTAAAAAGCCCAATCAGTCTGGGAGTCATGAACATTAGAGAACTCTTACATTATGGATATGCCCTCATTGTAACCAGCCACATCATGGCAAAACGTGTGAGGGTCTAGTGATATGTTTTAACTGCAAGCAGCCCAGGCATATTTCGAGTGAATGCAAATGGCCGCGACCAGAGCAGAGACCGAGGACTCAAAGGAGAGTATTCGCCATGACACATGAGGAAGCTCAGAAGTCCCTAGATCTCATACAAGGTAAAATCCTTCTTAATGGTTATTTATTGCAAGCACTGTTTGACTTGGGTGCAAGTCACTCTTTTATTACTTATGATTGCATGAAGCACCTAAGATTACATATACATAAGTTGCCATTCATTTAGTTGTATCGACGCTAATGAGTGTCAAGGCTGTGACTGTTGAAGCCTGTCTAAATTGTGTTATAACTATGGAAGGGCTTGAGTTTACTGTGGATTTGATTTGTCTACCGCTACATAAATTAGAAGTCATTTTGGGTTTTGATTGGTTGACGGAAAATAATGTGTTGCTTGATTGTGGAAACAAGAGGATAGTATATCCAGCTTCTCAAAGTGTTGAAGATGTGAATGCCAGTATAAATTTCCTCTCGACGGCTAAAGTTGAGAAGTACTTGGAGAAGGGTTGCCAGGGGTATATGGTGTTCTTTTCTATATAAGGAGAGATCGAAGAAACTTTGAGTAGTATACCCGTGGTATGATAATTCCCTGAGATATTTCTGGATAATCTTAATGGATTGCCTCCTGAACGGGAAGTTCAATTCCTAATCGAGATTGTGCCTAGAGCTGGTTTGATATCAAAGGCCCCATATCATATGACCCTAAATGAAATAGCAGAGTTAAATAAACATATTAAAGACTTGCTTGAGAAAGGGTTTATTAGACCCATTGTGTCGCCTTGGGGAGCTCTAGTGTTGTTTGTTAAAAAGAAAGATGGGAATCTATGTTTATGTGTGGATTATAGAGAGTTGAACAAGATTACCATAAAAAACAAGTACCCTCTCCCAAGAATCGATGACCTTCTAGATCAACTGCCTGGTTCGTGTGTGTTTTTGAAAATTGATCTAAGGTCAGGTTATCATCAACTGCGTGTGAAAGCAGAAGATATTCCAAGTGAGCCGAAATCGTAAAACCCCGATTTTCGCCGGAGAACACATAAATTTTGGCCAGCTCTAGAAATGGGTCTTAGAGTTGGATTTTCAATGATTTGATGGTTCCATTGATTTCAGGAGGAAAAATTAGGTGGGGTTATAGTTGGTCACTTTTTCAGAAAAGGCCGAAAAAGCATAATTATGAAAATGCCCCTGAAACCCTTAAAGTGGGACTGCCAAGGGTAAATTTGCCAAGGATAGCCCAAGTTAGAATTCAGGAAAAAGTGCAGCCAGACAGGGTACGGCAGGGCCGAGCCGAGTCCCCAAGGGCATTTTTATAAATTTTCATTATAGACTCATATAACAACCAGAAACACTATGGAAGTGTCTAAATGGTGCATTTGGAATTGTAGGATTCGACATTTGCCCTGATCATGAACGACCTGTGCCAGAGCACGTTCGGAAAGAACCAGGTAGTGACTCTTTCTCTTATACTATGTGTAATGCACTGTATGTGTGTTGTATCACTGCTTTGTGATGATTTCTGATGCTGCTGCGGTTACAGCTGGTCATTTACAGTACACGCTGTCGTTTATAATGCAAGCTTTCGTTATTGTGATTACAACATAAGCTGTCATGATTGTGATTACAGTAAGAGCTGTCGCATTGTGTATACAGCTGTGAGTGTTGTCGTTTGTGTAAAAGCCATGTATCTTTGTGCTGCTACTGCTATTGCTATTTGTGATTTACTTACATGCTGTGTGCTTATAAATTGTATGAGTGACTTGTTACTACTGAGTTTCTTTTGAATCTCATTCTCTCCATGAACTGACCTACAAACAGGGCAAGTGACTTAAAAGGAAAGTGGACAACAAGAGCGGCTAGGACTCCTTAGAGATCTTTGATGTTGGCTATTGTTATCCATTTTGACTTAGGATTACTGTATATATGTGAAATGATTTTGTGTAATCCCCTACATGAGAAACTGTAAACCCTCGGTGAATGAATGAAACCCAGTGGTTGTCGGGATTTTTTTTGTATCCTCTTATATGTATGAATGCGATTCAACTGCACAGGGTAATTATATTCAAAACTTGAATTTGAGACCAGAATAGGAATGAAATTTTGAATGAGTTTGTGAAAACCCTACCATAAGGAGAGAAGTTTGAAATGAGTTTAATGATTCGTCGGTCTCTAATTCATTTTAATTATGCCTTTTTGAATTATAATTATGGTTTTCGAGGTAGGGGTTAAATTAGGAGATATGAATTTTTGAAGTTGGATTTGTAAAACTAGCGAAAATCTATGACAGTGTGAGTTTATTGGTGATTCTGGGTTTTTGTGCATGCAACTGGCTGGAGAAAGTATTTTTCCCTTAAAATAGACTTAACAAGTGACACATTGAATTTTGAACCACGTAATTTGGATATTTTTAGAAAAAGATATGAATTTTCAAAATTTCTTGAAAATTCTGCCAACTTTTGGAAATTGTATGAAAATAAAAATGGTTATGGCATTTGGTAATTAAGTTGACCTTCAAGGGTTAAGTTAAACACTTGGAGTTAGTGTGATCCCATTAAATACCCATTGGGCCTAATGTGTTAATTTTAAAGTTAACCAACCAAAGTGTCTTGAGTTATTAATATTGGAATAAGTATAAGTTCAAAGATAAGGGACATGTCGTAAAGGCTTGAGTAGCCTATTGGACATTTATTTGTCATGACTCTAATAATATGACCATTTATCTAGGGCCATGAGATAACGAAGAAGAGACAATAGAAGCAACTTCAGTGGTTGGAAGAAAAGGTACCAAAAAGGGGACTCGAAGACAAAAGGTAGTGGACTTACCCTACTAACATGTCCTTGATATTTATGCTTATGGATTGATGTGAGTAATTGATTTGCTTGATTATGTGATGTATATATGACTAATTGAAGCTCTGTTTCTATATATGATGTGGCCATGAGTATGATGTATGATACATTGAGTATGCAGATATGTCATTATGTTAGCATAAATTCATGTAAGGCAAGCATATCATGAATTAAGCATTTATCTTGCATGCTAAGTGGAATTGTTTGCTACTGAGATTCCCCTAAATCTCATCCTCCCTCAACCAACCATACAGGCATATGAGCGCAGAAGAGGAGTATAGGACAATGTACCAGGTAAAGCAATTACAAAGAAGAATTGAACATTACTACGCGCTAATCGTCATGTATAAAATAAAGTTAGAAGTGATTAATTGTATAATCTGTATGACTGATGAATTGTTGCATAAGCGTGAAATTGAACTAGGAATGGGTAATTGCACAGCATAAGCCCATTAGTCAAGTAATAAGAGGAATTAATAAGAAGAGAAAACTCTTATTCAATGAATGGAAGAACTGATAAGTTAAATTGAAAAGTATCCCCGTAAATAAGTTAATCTAGTAAATACGGTTTCACTAAATGAATAATGACCCTGAGAAGAGAAATGAATGTTTCATTTGTTGGGGGGCTAAATAAGGTTTTCCCTAAGCCAAAAATGCTTCTGCAATACATAGTAAAGGGGTCTAGGGACGGGCATTACACACCATGTGTCAAATGGGTCTACTACATTAGCTCACACACCACGTGGCTTTTTCTGACCTTTTTTTTGTTTCTTATATAATCTAATATAATTATATATATATTCATTTGGATTAGGTTGGCCCAGCGATGCTCGATTCAAAGGTCTATGGTTTTTTTTCGGCCCAATGCAATTATGATAAAAAAAACTTTATAATCTCATGGATCCGAGTCAGACCCAATGTCCGACCTGGGACCAACCCAAAACTGTGAAGCGGCTTTTTATTTAAGTGAAGCTAAAAATGATGCCATTTAGTTTTTTTTAACTTCACCTTCAAACTCTAGTTGGGTTAATCTGACCCAACTGGAGTGATAGGTCGGATCCATCGGACTTGATTCTTCTCTCGTTCGTATCTTTGCCGTATGACATTTGTTCATCTTGTTCTTGGTGTCCTTTTCTTCATATTTTTAGCTCTACACAATGGGATTGATTTTGAAACCTAAATTATTTGTTTTCTGATGACCCAGTCTATCATAATTGTGTTTTTTGTTTCATTTTTTTAAGATTGTTTTCATCTATCATATTCCCTAGTTCCAAAGTTTTCATATGTGTTTTATAAGTCTTCTAAATAAACATATTCTCATAGAATAGAGGCAAAAAAGAAAGCAAAAAAGAACATATTACATCCCTCAGAGAATGAACACAACCATCGAAAAATGTAAACACCATAAAACAGAGACTAAATTCAAACAAAATCATATACATAGGGTCAAGTGATATTTAGTTTATCATAGAGACAGTAACTATTTCAACAAAATAATATGCAGAAATCATATTCAAGAACTTTCATAGTGCACACAAAATAGTGGCACATTTATTCATATGAACATGTTCAGCAAAAGCAACTTTAAGTGTCAAGATAGATTCATACACTCTGATATCAGTGTAGATTATTGGGCCTACCTGCAGTGAAGGTTCATACCTAACAAGTGGAAATCTTTACACCCTATTCATCTATAAATAAAGGAGTGGAAGACACAAAGAGACATACAATCTTAGAGTTTAATTTCATGCATTGTATCGTTTCTTGCATGCCTTCTTCTTGGAAGGCTTAGGTATACCTCCTTTATGGATGATATAGGTAGCCACCTACATGGAAGGTTTTACCTCTATAAGGAAGGCTAGATTTTTCCATTTTCATGCATCTTGTAGTTGTATCTTGATGTTTTAGAATTTAATAATTAAGTTTTATGCAATTTTTATGAAGTTTTCAATTTATTTTGATTTTTTTTAATTTCATCAAGAGCTAAACTTTCATTTTCCTAGGGTGATGATGTAGCTTACTAATGATGAATCGAATATTAACTTATTAAATCTAGTTTTAATTTTTCCTTCTTGATTGAGTTTTGATTATTAGTCTTAATGCTTTCAATTGATTGGCCATCTTTTGAATGATTTCAATATGTATGTTTAGACTAGAAGTACATGTATTTGTGTAGATCCTATAATTAAAGTCATAGCTTGCATATAAAATAAGAATATATTCATATGGGTTGTGTAGTCTTAATGAGTTCTATAAATTTTAATACATGATTAATTTTTTTAATTTATATAGAGAAATATTGGATTAGCAATTAATTATAGAATTGCTTGACCTTGGAAGAGGCTAGTAATTAAATTAGGCAAACTCGGCTATCAATCATGTGGAATAGATTGGACGAGAATAGATAGGTGATTCAATCAGAAATTTGCTAAGTGAAATTTGATACCTTGGGCTTTTTCTTATAGTTGTTCTTATATCAATTCCATTCATATTAAATCTTTTTTATTTGTACTCTCAATTACCAACTAATCAATCGACTAAATAGAATTAAGATTACCAATTTTGGTGCTTAGTGATCAATCCTCATGGGAACGATACTCTATTCACTTCTATATTATTTGTTTCAATCCTCATGGGAACCATTTACACTCATAACAAGTTTTTGGTGCCATTGCCGAGGATTGTTGTCATTGATATCAATACCAAGTAATTTTAATACTAATTTGGTCTTCATATTACATTTGTTTTTATTTTTAGTGTCTTTTGTTTCTTTTCAGGTTTTTGCTTAATACATGACCAGATCGAAGGAGATTAAACTACAGCCTTTTAATTCTAAGATTGAGAGAACTTGTTGAAGAAATCAAAGAGTTCGAAAGCAGTATACTTTAATCCTAAGCAATCCGATGGCAAATCTGGGGGGAGAAACAACATATACCAAAACACTTTGTGACTATGCAACACCAAAAGTCTGGAGACAAATTATGGAATCAGAAAATCGCTAGTAGCAGCTAACAATTTTGAAATTAACCCTGCAATTATCCAAATGGTGCAAGCAAATCAGCTCGGTGGTTTACTAACAAAAGATCCTAATACACATATAGCCAACTTCTTAGAAAACTACGACACATTCAAGCATAATAGTGTTACTTATTATGCCATTAGACTTAGACTTTTCCTTTTTCACTCAGGGTCAAGGTTAAGAGCTAGTTACACTCGCTGCCCATGGGAAGCATAACTACATGGGATGTCTTGGTGCGGAAATTTTTGGAAAAATACTTTCCTTCAGGAAAAACTGCTAAATTGAGGAATGAAATTGCCTCATTTACCCAACATGAACTAGAAAGCCTCTATGAAGCTTGGGAAAAATACAAGGAGTTGCTAAGGAGATGTCCTCATCATGGGTTACTAGATTGGTGGCAACTACAAAATTTCTATAATGGGATGACACATACCTCCAGAATTCTTGTAGATCTGCAGCTGGAGGATGTTTAATGGGAAAATTCTAGATGATGCCTATAATCTACTTGAGGAAATGGTAGCTAAATCATACCAATGGCCTTCTGAACGTAACAATTTAAAGAAAGTACTTGGAATGTACGAGTTGGATATCCTTACAACTTTGTCTTCTCAAGTTTCATCTATATCCAAGCAAGAGAGCTTATTAACAAACCAAGCAAATGTAATCAATACTCCAACTAAAACATGTGATTAATATGGAGGACCTCATGTGAGTACATAATGTCAAGAAGGGCACCTATTCATGCCATAGCAAGCTCATTACATCAAAAATCAAAGAAATGACCCATTCTCAAACACTTACAATCCCGGTTGGTGAAATCATACAAACTTTAGTTGGAGAAATAATCAAAATGTATTTAAGCCACAAGGGAACTACCAGCAACAAGCTCTTCAACCACCAAATCCATTATAATAGAAAGTGAATACGGAAAATGCACTAGCTCAACTAATTATGAATACATCTCAATTCATGGCAAGAACTAACACAACACTTTAAAGCCAAGAAGCCTCAATAAAGAACTTTGAGATCCAAATGGTCCAAATTGCAAATATGCTAAATTCTAGACAACCAGAAACTCTACCAAGTGACACTGAAAGAAACCCAAGAGAGCATGTGAAGGATGTTGTAGTAAGGAGTGGAAAAGAATTAAAAAATCCTATAATTAAAAAAAAGAATGATGAAGAAAGAAAGAAAGAAAGAAAGTGAAGAAGAATAGAAGGAAGAAGCACAGAAACCCAAAGAGGAGGATGTGCTACCAGGAAGAATCAGCTTTCCAGAAAACCCTCCTCCATATATACCACTAATTCCATACCCTCAGAGACTAGTGAAGGCAAAGTTAGACAAGCAGTTTAGAGAATTTCTAGAGGTTCTCAAAAAGTTACATATCACCATCCCTTTCATAGACGCTCTTGCCTAAATTACCAGTTATGTAAAATTTATTAAGGAATTTCTCTTAAAAAAGCATAAACTTAAGGAATTTGAGACAGTTGCCCTTACTGAGGAGTACAATGCTATCCTATAAAAGAAATTATAACCAAAGTTGAAAGATCCAGGAAGCTTTTTATACCTTGCACCATAGGTCAATATAACTTTGAAAGAGCACTTTGTGACCTAGGAGCAAGTGTAAATCTCATGCCTCTATCTTTCCACAGAAAACTTGATCTTTGAAAGGTAAAGCCTACCGTAGTTTCATTACTTCTAGCTGATCAATCAATAAAACATTCATGGGGTGTCTTAGAAGATATTCTGGTGAAGGTGGACAAACTCATATTTCTAGTTGATTTCATAATACTTGACATAGAAGAAGACCAAAAAATTCCTATCAATCTCGGGAGGCCATTCCTAGAAACTGGGAGAACTTTAATAGATGTGCAATAAGGAAAGTTAACCTTGCGAGTTCAAGATAATCAAGTATCTTTGAACATTTTTAAGGCTTTGTCCTTTCCAAATAAAGGTGACACCTGTTATAGAGTAGATACATTGACCAGCTACATAAAAGACATGGTGAACGAAATTTGCATGTATCAACTATTAGCAATGGGAATGGTAGATGTATCAAAATATGATAATCCTAAAGTCTTAGAGCATATTAGGTACACTAAAGAAAATTCCCCAATTTTTATCAAGAATCTATTTGCAGATTTGGGAAAAAGGTCAAGTAAGACAGTACCATTAATAGGAAAATCACCAGTACTAGAGTTGAAAACACTACCATCCCACTTAAAGTATGCTTATCTGGGAGGAAATTCAATATTACCAATGATCGTCTCTACAACTCTTACTCCTGATAAAGAAGAAAATTTATTAAGAGTTCTAAGGGAGTATAAAACAACATTTGGATAGTCAATAGCTGAAATAAGAGGAATTAGTCCTTTAATTTTTATGCATAAGATTCTAATGGAAGATAACTACAAGCCATCAGTCGATCACCAGAGAAGACTCAATCTCAATATGAAGGAGGCAGTGAGAAAGGAGGTAATAAAGTGGCTGGATACTGGTATAATCTACCCAATCTCTGATAGTCAATAGGTAAGTCTAGTTTAAGTTATTCTAAAGAAAGGTGGAATGATAGTGGTGCCTAATAAGAAAATTGAACTGATTCCACAAAGAATAGTGACTGGCTAGAGAGTGTGCATTGACTATAGAAAGCTCAATAAAGCGACTAAAAAGATCACTTCCTTATGCCATTTATAGACCAAATGCCCATCAGTCTAGTTGGGAAAGCCTATTATTGTTTTCTGGACAGGTACACAGGATATAATCAAGTTATTACATTGGAGGATCAAGAAAAAACAACTTTTACATGTCCATATGGTACATTTTCAAAAAGATGCCACTTGGTTTATGTAATGTACCAACAACATTTCAAAGGAGTATGATGGTGATCTTTTCAGATATGGTGGAAAAGTTCGTTGAGGTGTTCATAGATGATTTCTAAATTTTTGGAGAATCATATGATCTTTGTCTTATATTGTTGATAAGCCCCTTTGAGTCTAATTGATTGTTTCGTTGTTCTCAACCCATTAAGATGTGTTTTAATGATATATCAAGTGCTTTTACCTAATTCGGAATATTAGCAGAACATTTGAAATAAAATGGGCATTTGACAAGTATGGGGGTGTATATATCATCAACTTTGGAGTTGCAAAAACAAAATAAAAAGAAAAAAGAAAAGATAATGAGTACTCAAATTAAATTTGTAGGTTGTTGTGATGAGATAAATTTATTCATAAGTTGGCTCATTTTTCAATTGCTCTATTAATTTTTTAAATGTAGCCTTTCATATCACATTTTACATTTCTTTTACCGTAACCCCATTACAACCCTCAATAAGTCCTTTAGATTTGAATTATGCATGTGAATTAGGTTGTAGAGATTGAGATTTTTAGCAAGCTTATGGTAGTGCAATTTTTTCAGTTGAATTTGAGCGAAACACTTACCCTTAAACACTTGAGAGATTGAGTAAATGAGTCACAATTACAAATTTGGTTCATTCATTTTCAAATAAAGTTATCAGTTTATATTTTTGTTGATTCATGAATGCTATGATCTCTTTATTATTCAATTAGAGCCGAGAAATTGGGCCTAGCCCGTCGGGCTAATCCTTTTGGGCCCGAGCCCATCAAGGGCCGAGCTTATAATTTAGAGGCTCCAAATAGAAGCGGGCTTAAAAGGGCCGGTCCTATAGGGTAGGGCTGGCCCTTTTAGGCCCATTTAATATTTTTTAAAAAATAAATTAATGTATGTAATATCATTATATCAAATTATTAAAATGAGGGATACCTAAGTACCTAATAGAGTATTACTAACAGGCAAACACTTATTAAATGGTTTGATTTATTTTGTTTTCTACAAAGGTTTATTCATTTAAACTTTAAAAAAAGGCTAATTTGGACATTAGATAATTATTTTAACTAAAAATATATGATTTTTAAAAATAATGTATCTCAATTTAAAGCAAAATAATAAATAAATTGTAAAACTTGAAAAAGAATTTTTTTTTGAATTAAAACGAGTTTAGGCCCGTTTAAGCCTGAACCCGTGAAGGGCCAGCCCTGTAGGGCCGTGGGCTTCAAAAATTGAAGGTTTTATAGGAAGCAAGCCTAAACGGGCTGACTCGTTTAGGCTCGAGCTCATGAAGGGCCAGCCCGTATTCCCACCTCTATCTTCAATATTGTATTCTTGCTTATGACTTCATACTTCTGAATTTTGTTGGAAGCGTAGTAAGAACTTCTTAGTCACTCCTTGTTGTCCGAGGACATCCAAAAGCTAAGTAAGAGGGAATTTGATACGTAAAATATTTGCATAGTTATTTTCCCTTAAATGATGATTTTTTGGATAATATTTGAGTTTAATTTAATAACTTGGGTGTAATTGATAAATAAATAATGATTTTGACATAAAATAGAATTTAGCAAAAAATACTAAATTTTAACCTTGTTTTATTTTTTAGGCAATACCCTGGAACTCTAGATGTCATATTGGAATGTCCTTTATATGGATAAGATGTTAAGAAAAATCCCTACAACTTTTATGTTGAGGCCAAAACCCAGTTCTGTCTTTAAGAGTTTCGAATTCTGCTTAGAAGTTAAGAATGTGGGGTTGTCCAAGTCTGATCTTTTCCACTAATTTAACTATAAATTGAGCTACAAATGTTGAAATGAGGAGCTCTCACATGCGTTTTAAAGTTAAGATCTAGATCTACAACTTTCATGCTAATTAAAATGCGAGAATCCACCGTTTTGACTATCAAAATTCGGCTGCAATCAAGAAGCATGGTTGCCACAAGGTCAACATTGGTGGCTCAAAGTCAAAATTCATACCTAACAAGTAGAAATCTTTGCACCCTATTCATCTATAAATAGAGGAGTGGAAGACATAAGGAGACACACAATCTTAGTTTAATTTCATGCATTATATTGTTTCTTGCATGCCTCCTTCTTGGAAAGCTTAGGTAGACCTTCTTCATGAATGCTATTGGTGGCCACCTGCATGGAAGGTTTTACCTTCTATAAAGAAGGCAATATTTTTCCATTTTCATGTATCTTATTGTTGTATCTTGATGTTTTAGAATTTAATAATTAAATTTTATGCAATGTTTATGAAGTTTTCAATTTATTTTGGTTTTTTTTAATTTCATCATGAGCTAAATTTTTATTTTCCTACGGTGATGATGTTGATTACTAATGACGGATCGAATCTTAACTTATTAAATCTATTTTTAATTTTTCCTTTTTAATTGAACTTTCAATTGATTGGCCATCTTTTGAATGATTTCAATATGTATGTTGACATCAGAAGGAGATACATGTGTGTAAATTCTATAATTAAAACCATAACGTGCATATGACATAGGAATATATTCATACAGGTTGTGTAGTCTTAATGAGTTCTATAAATCTTAATGCATGATTAATTGTTTTAATTCATATAAGGATATATTGAATTAGCAATTAATTATAGAATTGCTTGAACATAGAAGAGGCTAGTAATTAAAATCGGCAAACTCGGCTATCAATCATATGGAATAAATTGGACTAGAATATATGGGTGATTCAATCCGAAATTTCTTAAGTTAAATCTGATCCCTAGGGCTTTTTCTTATAGTTGTTTTCATATCAATTGCATTCATATTCAATATTTTTAATTTTGTATTCTCAATCAACAACTAATCAATCAGCTAAATAGAATTAAGATCACAAATTTTGGTACTTAGTGATCAATCCTCATGGGAATGATACTCTACTCACTTCTATATTACTTGTTTACGACAATGTACACTTGTACTTTTTAATAAACCATTTACACTCATAACATATTGCAGGTGAAATTCACAAAAATAATTGTTGTAGTTAATAACAATCAATTATTTAGTGATAAAAGCTATGGTTCTTTCGAAACACCTGTCATGTAACACTTACAAATGATTTGCCTTCCAACCTTACATCAATGAAAACACAAACATAATTATTATATCTATTGACCGTAAAGTATGAATTACAAAAATGACATTTCATAATAAACAACCGTCATGTAAAGAACAAATCTGAAAAGCACTTTTTCAAAACCACGTTTGGTCCAACATCAAGCACCAGTTCTCCTGAGTTAAATACTTTAGAGTGAAGTACCTATTCCTTTTGTTCTTAGTACCTTTATAAAAAGCACATTTTCATAACCTCATCCTTCTCTTCTTCTTCATGGTTAGACACTAGAGAGCTCTTTCCATTCACCCTCCTCCTCCTCCTCATCCTCACCCTCCTCCTCCACAAGCCCCTCCCCTTCCACCATCGCCTCCATCACCACCACTACCACCACCTCCTCTCCTTCCTCCTCCTAAAATGGAAGCTCTATTGCAAATGTTGGCCAGCCTTGACCACTCCATAAGGCATCTCGCTAGACATGCCCACAGTGTGAATAAGAAGTTGGACCTCATCCTTCAACACAATCTGGTTGTATATAATCACTTCTAGTCAAACCCTTCATCTCCTTCCTCAAATGTTGATGATGTACCGAGCGAGGGGGGACTGGAGAAGGAGGACACTAGTAGGGGTGATAACTAAAAATGCTACTGCTTTTTTTATTTTTGAATATTAAAAATAATTAATTGTTAGGGCAATGCAGGCCAAAAATGTTTTTAAAAAAACAATTGACTCTTCACAGTTGTTAGTATACAACTGTTACTAATTTAGGCATTTTACAATGGATGTTCACTGTTATTAGTAAATAACCGTTACTTATATTATCCATGACGATATATAACAACGCGTTTGGCTTTATAATGTAGCCCTTTCCATTCCAAAGGACACAATCTACTAGATAACCTGCAAAACCCTTGTCCATGCATCCACTTCTATTCCAACTTATGACTTTTGTTCTTTATCAATTACATGAGAGAGCAAGGTTGCATAGACAAGTGCTTGAAGGAACTGACCTTTCTCCTTCACACTCTCATTTTCTTTTTTAAATTTTTTTGTTTGTACTAATAGGTTGAATAATCAACTTAAAAAATTATTAAAAAAGTCAAATAAGTTATGGTTATTATGTAAAATCCGTCACTTTTTAGAATACCATGTCAAATTCCTAACGGTTATTAAGAAGTCACTGTCACCATTGACAAAACCTAACGATTATGATATTAAAACTATGAACTTTTGTTCAAAGGTTCATTAAGAAAACCCATCACTATTTACAAAACATAACGATTATGATATTAAAATCGTGAACTTTCATTCAAAGGTTCATTACGGTTGTAAATTAAGAACCATAAGAAAAAGGCTACCTTTTATAACGATTCTAGACTTACAAGCGTGAGCAAGTTTCCTCAAGTCTTTTAAAACACCTACTATCTTACACCTCTTTACTTTCTTAAGTTATTACACTTAACACACTTATTTTTAGTCAAACGTTACCCATCATCCTTGGAACCCCACAACTTCGATTGACTTTTCCAGCCAAAAGTTGCACTTAACACCCTTGCCACTTAACATGCAAGTCTTTTAAAATGCCTGCTATCTCATGCATCATGTTTTTCTGGAAAAACTCATTGCTCGAATCCCTGTGGCTGACTGAATGAGTTTTGTTTTTTAGTTAAAATGGCTAGTTCTACTTACTATGGCAGTGACAATACCCATAGGTTTGATAGTTCCCCTAGTTTCGATAATATTCCTAGTACTAGTATTTACTTTAGTACTAATGTTGTCCCTATGCAACCCATAAATGAGACCCTAGAATAGGCGTTAGAACATGTGCGAGATATTGTAAGGAAGGGTCGCTACACCTTAACTTTTGTCAATGAAGCGAAGTCTTTAGGGAGAAAATTCCACGTGATATGGAACAATAACAGTTAACCTCTTGAGCCATCACATTTCAACAACTACATCAGCTTAAAGGTAAAGACCAATATTCCTATCTCGGGGGGTAATTAGCATTGGGTATAGGGATACAAAGACATTATTTGGGTAAAAGTCAGGGTAAGGTATATATGTCTGCTAATTACTTGCTATGTACTTGTAAAAAATGTTAACTTGAATTGTGTGCTTTATGGTTTGCATACCATATAGACAGAAATTCCATCAAGGAATTTGTCATCAAGAATGTTGGCCAATCACTATGCATTGACGAAGGTATATTTGTAGAATCCTGAAGAGGCTGATGAAATAGAAATTACTATACATATTCGATCTAACATCAAACAGGAGGATTGGAGAGATTTTGTCATCTCACGTCGTGACCCAGCATTCTAGGTAGTAGACTTGCATGTATCTGTTTAATATTAACTTGAGTGTTGTGTGTTTTCATAGAAATTAAGCCAGATGAATAGGAAGAGGGTAAAGAACAATAAGTATCCCTTTAAGGGAGGGCAAAGGGGGCATGCTTGGATTGTTAAAAAGTTGGATGCTAAGAGTACGGAAAGTAGTAGACCTCCCTGTCATGAACTTTGGTTGGTGGCAAGGCACAATAAAGATGGCTCTTAATGCGATCCTCATGTGATGGAGGTCATCAATAAAATGGTAAGTACTAATATTAGTCCCCCATGTAAGTAATATCTTCAATTAGCCATCAATATTAACATTATTGTTAAATGCAAAGCAAGCCATATCCCAGGAATTTACAACACAGGGGATTGTCTTTCTGTGGGTGAGGACGTATTGGCCAAGACATTGAGGCCTGACCATCCCAGTCTTCTTAAGGGTGCCAGCTTTGGACTGACCAAAACAAAATATTGTGGTCAGTGGCAATCTTAGAAAAATAGCTGGGATGAAAAGTATGAAAAGCTCTAGAAATAGTATGATGAAATACAAGAACACATACGGTTTCTCATATAAAAGTTGATGAAAGAGCATTCTATGCAGCAGTAAGGGGGAAATGGCAGCCCAAATACTAGAGGTAGCTATACATTTCCCCCTGATCTGCTTGATGGTTTGGTAGATGGTGAGTGTTTTATCCATAGCCTTAGACACCATACAGTTGTAACTGGCAGCATGCTCCATTGGCTGGAGGATAACATGCTTCATAATAAGCCTATCCTTCTTGAACATGTGAAGGTACAAATTAACACCAACATTGACCCCAACTATCCACTCTATAACCCCTACCTTAATAGTCATAATTATAGTTCGAAAATGCGCCATTATGTTAAATTAGAGACCAACCGATAATTTAAAACTTATTGAAAGTCCCAACTTCAAGACAAGTTGTGGTCATGTAATAAAGTGGGTTTTCAAAAACTTTTCCAAAACCTATTTGAAACGTTCTCATATTCACATTTTGATTATAGTTGGCTTGTGCAGTTTGGTTTCATTCATATATATCATAGTGTAACAGAATTTCCTGATAATACTCGGGTTTTATTCATTCATTGAAGGGTTTACAGGGCATATTTGCCCCATTTCCAGTTTCCTATACAGGGGATTACATAACACTATTCAATATTTACAACATGTACAACAATCCCAAAAATAGAAAACCAACTACCAAAACTAGCACTCCTAGCTAGGAGCTCTAGCTGCCTTTCGTCACTTGTTTCTCCTTCGAACCGCTTGCCCTGGCTATAGGTTAGTCAATGGAAAGAATGAAATTCAAAAGAATCCCAGTAGTAACGATTCACTTATAACATGTACAATCACAAAGCATGTAAGCAAATCACAAAACAATAACACAACAATGACTTTCACAACGACAGTACAATAATGGCAATGATATGCATGACTTTCGTCACATTCACAACAGCATTTGTAGTAATCACGGCATGACAGCTTTCGTTGTATTCACAACGGCATTCTTACAACTGCTTCATTATATTCACACGGCATAAACATCAGCATTCCCATTCACCACAATTCAATGATAAGACATGCATACAATGCGTTATACATAATATAAGAGAAAGGGTCACTACCTTATTCTTTCCATTCCTGATTGGACACCAGTTTCTTATGCACAGGGCAAATGTCAAATCTTATAAATCATAATCTAGGACGACGAGTTATTACCTATTCCAATTCCTTAATAACTCATAATACTTGGGTTGGTTATCGCTATGGTCATTTAATCAAGTCAACAAAGGAGCTAAAGTGGTCAATTAACCCCAAAGACTAATTTTCTAACTTTAGAGTTCATAGTTTTTACCTTTGAATTTTCGCACACTTGAACTAAATCTGCCAAAATTTTCTCCAGACTTTGAAAAATCATAACTAATTTTAAAAAAACTTGAAATAGAGTGAATCCAAGTCCTAATTGAATATTTTCAAGTCCTATTTATAGGAAAAATATAAATCACTACCATCTATAACCACAAAAATATAGAATTCAACAAATCCCCTTACTGTTTTAAAATTGATCCCAGTTTCAACCTCAAACATTGAAAATGCATAACTCCTGACACACACATCAAAATGACACCCATAATATATATCAATTTAAAGATTGAAATATATTCTACAAAATTGGAAAGTTTCAGAATTTTTTGACATCATTTGGTTATCCAAAAACACCATATAATTAGGGTACTTCACTGGAATCCTATTCAGGTAGAAAATCCAGTTTTGAATTTTTAGTTTCAATGACCCAAAATTCACAACCCAGGGCTATACCCACACAATTGTTTGTGTAGAACACAATGCTAACGTCAAAATGAATAAATTCCTGTTGCTTCATGGTTCCCTGTTCAGGTCAAAATATTAGGGTATTTTACAATAAACAACCATTTCACTATTTAATCACTAAGATTAACTCGTTTGCCTCCAAACCAACATATAAGCACATACATAAGATGAAAGCTTCATGATCCCTAATATACCCTAAAAACCAAAATTAGGGATATTATAATAGCCCACCAAAACTCAGCCAATAAAAGCATCATATACATCAAAATAATGCTCTTACTCACCTCTTGCTTCTTCTTGTGTTCTTTTCTTGCTTCCTTAACCTTTGTTCTTAGATGATGGCACAAAACACCTCTTCTTGAAATTCTAAGACTATAGAAATGAAGTTCTCATTAAAAGGAACAATGTTTATGAAGAGCTTTAGTGCCATAGAAGAGGTTAAGGTGAAAATCCATGTAGATGATCTTACCTAAACTTTGCTCTTCATGTAAACCCCTCACGGTAATTATATCCGGATTATGAAATTTAAGTGAAATAGAGACCAATAAGACAAAAATCACATCTATAATCACTCATCTAAAGAGATGGGGTGTCCAAACAAAATGTTTAAAATACAAAATGTAACCCCCTCACCGTAATTACATCCGGATTACAAAATTTAAATGAAATAGAGACCAATAAGACAAAATAACAATTCATAATCCCTCATCCCAAGATGGGGTATTTCAAAATCATTTCTAAAGCATACTTAATCCTGGTCTCACATTCATGTGCGGATATAATTACCAGAGCGATCAAATCACATAAACAATATCAGAGTGCGGAAACCAAAATCCCGGCAACCCCGGGTTACTTACATATATAACTTGGGTTTAAGATTTCCCAAATATGGGGATTACATGATCAAAATATACATTTACCACTCATTTACATATGTCAATCCCACATCCGAAACTATGATAACCAACTACCACTTAGATTTCGGAGTAAGCCTAACTACTCCTGGTTGTCCGCTTTCCTTTCGAGCCACTCGCCCTATCTGAAAAGGTTAGTCATATGGAAGGGGTGAGATTCTAAAGAATCCCAGTAGTAACAACAATTTCATACCACATGCAATCACAGAATATGCACACCAATCATTTCATACAGCAGCACAAGTCACTCCACCCTCATCCCCTTTTACCGCCGGGAAGGCATACGACCTTCACCCGAACCGTTGTTAGCGACTCAGGGACTATTGGCGTGGCAGTGCATACAAATAGCCACACGGCTCAAATATAGCCTTTCGGCTTTCACAAATGGCCCGTCGGCCTTCTCAAATAGCCTTTCAGCTCACAATTAGCCTTTCGGCCCACATATACACATATCACACCCTAACCTCATCCCCTTTTACCGCCGGGAAGGCATACGACCTTCACCCGAACCGTTGTTAGCAACTCAGGGACTATTGGTATAGCGGTGCTTCCACAGTTTTCACAAAACTTGCAGCATACGATATCCATTTCAAAACAATGACATAATATACATACAATGTATCACACAAGGTATAAAGAAAGAGTCACTACCTGTATCCTTCCTGACTGGCTCTGGCACCTTAGCCTCACAAGGACGACAGATGTCAAATCCTATATCAATTTGGGACAACCAATCAATTTCTTATCCATATGTATATTTCAATAATACTCTATGTTGGTTATCATTTAGGACTCCTTAGGTGACTATTAGAGGCCTAAACATATGCCTAAAGGGTTGGAAGACACTACCCAAAAGACCCCTTACTCGAAGGCAAAACACTGATTTTTGGTCATCTCACTCGAGCACAGATGCTCTCACTCGAGCACAAGTACGGACATCACTCGAGCACAAGAGAGAGTGAGACTGCGAGTGAGCACCCGAGAGCACAAAGAAACCCTCGAGCACTGGCTCACTCGAGCACGCTGATCCTCACTCGAGCACAAGGACAAATGCCTCACTCGAGCACCCGCGAGAGAAGTCCAGGAAGTGAGGACCCGAGAGCACACAACGCTCTCCAAGACCATGATCACTCGAGCACAACTTCACACCCGCGAACACACACCTCACACCCGCGAGTGAGAACCCGAAAGCACAACTCCCACCTAAAGCACAACCTCACTCGAGCATGACCCCCAGTGCTCGAGTGAGAAGGCTATGCTCGCGAGTGTCAGAGCACACTCGTGGCATCCACCAACAAGTGAAGACCCGAAAGAAACCTTTCACTCTGAACTCCCATTATCACTCGAGCAGACCATGCTCACTCGAGCATGTTCTTCGCTCACTTGAGCACAAAGCGATGTGCTCGAGCATTGCCCATCAATCCCAGGCGCACTCGAAGCTGAACAAGGAAAAACTCTTCCATCACTCGAGCATGATCATCCTGTGCTGGAGTGATGCTCATCCGAGACCCAGAAATACAGAAAACCAGAAAACGCCAGATGGTCAAATTCATTCCCAAAAGGTTCCCAAACTCTCCAAAATGCTCATACACTTCAAGCACTACTTAGGGAACATAATGGCAACTTCATAAACACCCCAAAAACCAATTTGACCACAATCATTCATTAAGGTCTCAATGATACACATTATCCAAATTTCATTACACTTAATTCCAACATTCCAGATTACATCAATGATCATATATCTCCAGACTAAATCATTTTCAATCATCAATCATAACAAACTTCACATTTCCAAAAATAGGCATATTTAGGGCAAAAATTCCAGATTTGACCAACTTAGCCAAAAATCACAAACAACATACTAAAATGCTCTAAATGCCTACCTCTTTTCTTTGCTCAATTCAGAACCTTGATTCCTCAACTTCCAATTTCAGCCAAAATCCCAATCAACACCATTCAAGGCTCTACAATCATCACAATGTGGCTCTCATTGAGATGAACAATATTAGAGAAGAGGATTGGAGCAAGGGAGGATCACAACTTACCAAAATTCAAGCTTTTCTTCTTCCTCTTCTTGCCTCAATGTCGCCGGAAATGGAGGAGAAAGAGAGAGAAAATGAGAGATGGTAGAATGATGATGGTGTACCCACTTCCTCCTCTAGTCACACACACAACCGAAAATGAGAGAGAAGAGAGAGGAAAAAGTGGTATTTTGTCTCTTAGTGCCATATCCAATGGCTCACACAATGCCACATGTCATCACCCACTCACCCCCTTCAAGGAGCTCACAAAGACATAAAGCATAGGATTCCGACCCACGGTCAAGGAATCACAACCCTTGATCTTAATTACCACATGTATTTATTCCAAATCCATATTACATAGATCATAATAGTGCTTAATCAAGATAATTACAATAATTATCATAATTATTAGCCCTAATTACAAATCAGGATATTACACAAAACTCATTTGGTCTCACATTCACTTTCGAATACAATTACCTGTACAGTTATATCACATAATAAATATCAAAGTACGTAACCAAAATCCCGGCAACCCCAGGTTACTTGTATATATACACAATGGATTTAAAGTTTCCTAAAATGGGGATTACATATCAAAAAATCCATATTTATAATCCATATATACAGTAATCCCAAAATCCAGCTAGATAACCAACAATCCCAAAATCTAAAATGTCCCTACTAGCCCTAACCACTCCTAGTTGGCCGCTTCCCTTTCGAGCCACTTACCGTGTCTGAAAATGTTAGTCATTTGGAAAGAGTGAGATTCTAAAGAATCCTAGTAGTAACAAATAACTCATACAATATATAAACACAAGGCATGTAATGTATCATATTCACCAGCATCATCAGCAACAGAATGATCTATGGCTCGCGCCACAGACGACAGCACTCACGGCTATATAATAATGCACTATGCCCGTTTTCACGGTAATCATAATGGTAGCTTTCGCTGTAAACACTATACCCACTTTCACGATAATCACTATGCTAGCTCTCGCTGTAATCTCAATGCCAGCTTTCGCTGTAATCACTATGCTCGCTTACGCGGTAAACACTATGCAGCAGCATCATAAGGCATAAAGCATCACAAAGCTCCACAAAGCATCTCAAGGCACAACGTATCATAAGGCATAAAGCTTCATATGGTATCTCAATGCATCTCAAAGCAGCAACAACAACACATAATGCATGATAGGAAAACATACAATACATTTACATAAAGTATAAGAGAGGAGTCACTACCTGTATCTTTCCTACAATTCTTTGGCACAGTGGGCTAACACGTCTGACAGATATCAAATCCTATACTAATTTAGGGACAATTGATTAATCTCTTTCCTAAATACTTATTTCCATAATACTTTAAGTTGGTTATCATTCAGGACTCTTTAGGTGACTATTAGAGGCCTAAACATATGCCTAAAGGGTTAGGAGAAATTACCCTAAAGACCCCTTTTTTGAAAAGCAAAACATTGATTTTTGGCTGGCTCACTCGAGTGATGAAAGACTCGTAATCGAGTGAGACTAGCTCTCACTTACGAGTGTTTAACAGTGAGCAACCAACATAGCCAGAAAGTTCTCACCACACTCAAGCATAAGGTTTTGCACTCGGGTGATGACTCCAAATCCACTCGAGTCCCTGAAAGTGCGACACAGAAAGTGACAATCCGAGAGCACATACAATATCAGAGGGACAAGCTCACTCGAGCATACCTCCTAGCACTCGGGTGAGAAGGTTTCACTTGCGAGTGTCAGAACACACTCTTGAACATCAACCAGCGAGTGACAACCCAAGAACAACCCTAACCTTGAACACACACCATCACTCGAGTGATCCTATGCTCACTCGAGTGATCACCAACATCACTCACGGTGAAGGAAGTGCACTCGAGCTTTCTTCATGAAAACCCAGGCAAAATACAAAGCAATAGGCAAGACACAAGGAAGCACTCGAGTGGGTTCCTCCCTCACTCGAGTGAGGCTTATCAGATTGCCAGATGCAGCAACTGACAGAAATTCCTAGATTGGTCAAAATCACACCTAATGGTTCCCAAACTCCACATAAAGCTCATACCCACTCAAAATGACATAGGGAACCCATTGGTAGCCTCCAAAATACCCAAATACCATTTTAAACATAATATATGCCCTTGGGTCTCTATGACACACAATACCTAATTCTAATCAATACACTTCTAAACTTCAAAACTATTACCAATACTCCAATAACCTCACAACATACCATTTCCAACATCAATCACTATGAAATTCATACATTCCAAAATGGGCATAAACCAGGGCAAATTTTCCAGAATTTCCTAACTCATCCAAAAATCACAAATAATACACCACCTTTCAAGATTATGAAATAACCAAAATGGAGCTCTCAACTCTATGAACAAGCTTAAGGAAGAGGATTTGAGCATAGGAGGATCATTAATCACCAAAGATTCAGCTTTCGCTTTTCTCTTCCCTTGCTTGTGACCACTGAAAATAGGAGAAGGATGAGAGAGATGATAAGAAATGGAAATGATGATGATGTGTTTCTCTTCCCTTGCCCGTACACAAACCGAATAGGAGAGAGAAGAGAGAAAAAAGTGGATATTTGTCTTTTAGCTTGATCCCATGGTCCACACAATGCCACATGTCAACATCTTCTCACTTCCACTATGAGCTCACATAAATGGAAAGCATAAGATTCTAACCCATGGTCAGTAAATCTCAACCATTGATCTTAAATCTCCAAATACACTTATATCAAATTTACATCACATTTATCCAAAAGTGTTTAATTACACTAATTATAATCAACATTAGAGTTATTAGCCCTTAATCCCCAATTGGGTCATTACACTTCACTTTCCCTTATCCTCTTAGTAGATGACAAAAAATGTGGCCCAAAGATAAAGAAAAGTTATGGCTAATAATGAATCCCTTTGGTCATATAGTCAGACTATTTAACTTGAGTTTTTCGTTTCCTATTCCCTTCATCTTTTGACCTAAAATTTTCTTCCCAAAAGTGTCCAAATTCATTCAATTTTCAACCCCTGTTCTCTCTTCATTTGACCAAAATATGTCTCAAAAAGATAACAATTTGGTTGACCAAGCTTTCTTTCAATTAACTTGCTTTTTAGTCAAAATTTCCAACTTGTAACCAATTGTAAGTTTAGTTGAATTTTCTCCTCTTCTTCTTTCTTTCTTTCTTTCTGACTTTTCAATGGTTATGCTTTAATTATATATGCTCTTACTCTTTCTTTGGGATCTTAGACAAAATCAATTGAGAGAAAAGGGGAGAGAGATATTGATCCATTGAACTCTTGGTTCTTGCTTTATTTATACCTAGCCATAATTGTTGACTTTTCAAATGGAAAAGATGAAGAAGTATATCATTTAAATTCTCTTCCATACGCCATTTGCCTTCTTCTTAAATTCAAATTAGGCCTTTGGTCATTTTTTGACTTTAAGTGAAAAGACTAAGTAGTTATCTCAATTTAATCGAAAATAAAGTTTTAACAAAATTTTTGGGGTAATTCTGTCATTAATCCCACCCTGTATTATGTACATTTAGCCCTTGAGTACATTTTGGGGTATTACACACTCCTTGTACCTACCAGAGACATAAATAACGTGGGAGGGGCTATGAGCAGCTTCGTTGCATAATCTCACCGTCTACTTAGAGTATGGGATTCTCCGCTCAAAAGAAGTCAATCGCTTAAAAGAAGATGCTAACCAAGTCCAAGCCCCCTACTTACTCCAAGCTCCCCCAATCAGTCCAAGCCCCCTACTGATCAATCCAAGCCCCTTAATCAGTCTAAGCCCCACTTCCAAGACCCTCAATATGTCCAAGCCTACCACTTCTAAGACCTTAATTAGTCTATGACCCCCACTCTATCCAAGAAGAGGAAAATCCTACCCCTAATGATCAATCTAGGAAGAAGTCTTCCTCACAGAATAAGACCATTGGTCAATCTGCACGAAAGTTCTCAAGGAGTTCGTTGACATTCATTTCAAACTAGTTCTCAATCATCAAATTTGAGAGAGAGGTCTTTGACCAACCAAATTAAGAGGAATCTATAATAGAATAGCTTGTTTCTGAGGACCAGAATGAGAGCATTGTAATATCCTGAAATTTAGCAACCAATATTGCCTTATGTACATAATTAGTCAGATAAATATATTGGTGCATATGTGTATGAGGATACTTGGTGTTTCTTTAGGACACACACATGGCACCATTTTTATGGCACTTAGGCATAGATGACGCTATGCCATTTGTTAACACCTATATAGACACTCGATGTTTTCCAAGACATACTTATATGCACTCAGCAATCCCCTGAGGCACAGGTATATGTGGCATCATCTGATGGCTTGGTACAGACACTTAGAATGTTCTTGGAAATCATATGCACATATGGCACCACTATGAGTAAGACACCATAAAAGTTACTTTATTAAAGCATCTTTTTCATAAAGTGGCTTTTACTTTTGGGTTGGACTAACAAAAAGATGACACATACCCCTCTTACTTTATACCTAACTCAAATTTTGTGTTGGTTCAATGAGGATGGCGCCACCTATCCCTCAAGCATCACATGCTTAAACTTACCGGGAAAACCCACCGTCTCTTATTCGAGCACGTGGCTGACTTTCCCCAATACCAAAATGAAAGTCAGGGGAATTCATTGGGCCTCTCCTCCTGGACAACTAAGTTGGCCAAAGGCCTAAGAGAGGAAGTATTAGGTCGGTCAAGAGGGAGAGAGAAAAGAGGTCAGATTTTCAAGAAGGATCGTTAGGCACCCTGTGACTTGAACACTTGGACACTTGTCCATTTAATCCAATACCTTCCCAACCCTTATTAAATTCAGACAAGGCAATAAAAATAAGAGATAAAATAGTAAGAAATAGAAAAATGACATCTTGAAGAACACCAAGAGAGAGAAAGTGTTCTTGCCGATTTTCAACCTTGAACTCGCGTTTCTAGCCTATCGAGCCTCATGAATCTTGTTCTACTTGTTAAGGGCTACGTTTCTTCAGTTTTGGAATCTTAAATAGAGGAGTTTCATACTACCTCTAAGGTGTAGGTGTTGGCAAAATCTAGAACGGGCTATAGCATTGAGTAAAGGTAAGCATAAGCTTTGATTTGAGTATAATCTTAAGTTTCAGTTGAGTTTTTATAAAGTTGTTATTTTGCCCTAAATTTTGGTCAGATGTAGAACACTAGGAAATAAAATGATTTTGATGATTTTGAGGTTTCTAATGGGTTTAGAATGAAAAATTATGTAGGAGAAAGGTGAGAAAATGGTTCTGAAAGCTCTAAATACAAAACAGAATTTTGGCCGAGAAACCCTAAATTTTGATCTTGATGAATTCATTGGGAAGTAACTAGATTTTGATGAATTTGAGGTTTGAAATGGATTCTATATGCAAAATTATGTAGGAATATCTTGCGGTTATGATTTGGGATGACTTGGAATGGAAACCCTGAAATTGGAATTAAAGGTTGCTTGTAGTTAGTGCTGCCAGATTGCGTTTTTAGGAAACTAGCTTGCTTTGGGTTGTGTTTTGATGGTTCAAGCCTTGTCTAATGACTTTGATATTTTACAGAACAATATTAGACATCATAAGCTTTAAAATAAGATATAGAATGAATTATTTGGGTTAGTATTTTGTAAGTTATGATATGTTAAAATTTAGGTATCAAATATACAATAAATTCTAAGTTAGTTGGGTTTATCAAGGTTCCTGGACTTTTGTGCTTATAATTGGCAATAGGTGATATTTTTCCTTTATAGAGGACTTAAAGAGCTTTATATAGAAACTTAAACCACCTTAATTGGAGTTTTCTAGTTATGAATTTTCAAAGTTGCTTGATCAAATCTGGCATATTAGGGTTGATACTCAAATTTGCAATGCTTGGAGGAACTATGATTAGTAAGATTGTGAGAATTAGTGGTATGAGTTAGAGAGTAATGTGGTCACATTAGATACCTAAGTCACAAGGGAAGAAAGCATAGACTCTGACTTAAACTAGAGACATGTTCGTCATAACACAAGAATCCTAAAGATAACCAACAAAATTTAGGTAAAGGACAAGAAGAGGGATGGGTCAAAGAATTACATAATCTTGATTAAGTTAATAGAACTAGAACAAATAATGACCCATCTATTCATGAATTCTAATTTATAGAATTCGATCTTTACCTGAGCCGACCAAGAGACTGTGAGACAAGGATAAGACACTGAAAAGGTTAACAGGTAGTAACTCTTTCTCTCATATACTATGTATTGTTTTGCATGTATATTCTTACCATCACGTGTATTCGTTTCATGAATATACCGAGTTGTTGTAGAACCGGTGTGTCCAGAGGCCTTAAGACCTATTGGGTCAGTGTGTCCTTAAGCTGGTAAAGCATTCAGATTGTGCCCGGTAGTGGCCTGAGGCTGTAAGACCCAATGTTCAAGTTTGCATCTTATACGGGTCACAAGCCCTGGGCCGTAATACTTAAGAAACCAAGTACTGTGGTATGGGACCAGGGGTCTAGAGTTTGATATTGTGTTGCATATTAATCTTTTAATGCTATATGATTTAACTACTATTGTATGATGATTTGTTTAGCATGCTTTGTGAACATGCATTTTCTATCAATGATTAAGTTGCTACTGAAATTCTCGCAAATCTCACCCTTTTCATTAATTAACATACAGTAGAGACAAGCGGCTCAAAGGGTAAAAAGGTAAATATCGATGAGTATAGGATGTAGACGAAGGGGATTAAGTTCTATTGGTTATCTATGTATTGTTTTTACTAAGAATTGAGATATTTTAGTAGTTTAGTACTTTATGTATTGGGTATCTATATGAATGTACATGAGCATAATAGTGGTATTAGTACATCTAGGAATTTAGTGATATCAGTGCACATGGTAGTGATATCATTTCATGTAGTAGTAATATAAGTGTACTTGGTAATGGTATCAGTACCCAAGTAGTGGTATCAGTACGTACAACTGTAGTATCAATATCGATAAACAACTCTGATACTAATTATAAATAAAGTTAAGAATTAATAAGTCGTAATTAACTAAATGAACCACTAAGTAATTGTTTATTAGGTCTAAAATTTTTAGAAGAGTTTAGTGGTACAAATGCATTATGTAATGACTCATCAGATCACATTAAAAGTAAGGGGGTTTACACTTGTTGGTATCAAAGCAAGGGGTTCTAACAATAGGATAGTATTCTTTGCTTATATGATTGCTAGGTATATTGATATTCCAATAACCCTTAGTGATACTATGATTAGGGGTTATGAGGGATAAAGGAACCCAAAGAGACAAATCTCCCTCATCTGTTAATCAGCCTGCCGAAGGAAGAAGCAGAGCCGTAAGCATAGGAAGAAGTAGAGCATGGTGATGAATACCCGGAGAAAGAGAGTTCAAGCTCTGGTGACGATGACTTTGGGGCCTAGTCCTAGTGAAGATTCCTTAATGGGTGAAAACGATAACCCAAAGATAGAAGAGGTAGAGCAAGATTCAAATTCTACTACTAGCTCTAGAATTTCTGTAGCTAACTCCAAAGATTCTGATATTGAGTTAGCAACTGATTTGGATTCCCACCTTGTGTTATAGGTATACATATAGGAGATCCTGCAAGGTCAGTACTTAGCATTTTTTACAAAGGCAGACATGTTATTCTGGGATTGAGATATATATGAGATACTGATTCCTAGTGATATTTGGATTTGCACTACCCTATGCTTCTTCCCAAACATTGTCTTCTAGACCTAAAAGAAAAATGAGATCATGGAGTGAGGTCCTTTTGATGTCCTTGCTTTTGTCCAACACATGAGTAAATATGTATTATGACTTTATGGATTCTATCATACCAGTACTTATGTATCGGATCCCATCAGAACTTTGAATTAAGCAAGCTTGGGTGAAAGTAGTAATAGGATGGGTAACCTCCTGGGAAGTCTTCATGTTGAACCTTTTTACTAACAGGTTAGAATGTATAGAGGTATGATGTTTAAGGTTTATAGAATTTAAACCTTTTGGTTGGAAGGGTATAGGCATTGTTAAGGATTGAATTAAAGAGACAAAGTAGAAATTTGCATATAGCTTATAGAATTGATACCCTTATGTAAGAGCTAAGGTTGTGTTGAGTTGATACATTATTTTTAGGTGGTTAAATAGTGCTTAGAAGCATGAGATGATAGTTTTAGCATTGATCTTTAATTTAAAACATTTCTATTATAGTGAGTAATGCTCAGAAATTTCATTTGATAAGGTTATGAAACGTTGAGGACTAGTGGTTGTTTTGAGGTTTCTCCATGCTAAACAATTATCTGGGTTAAACGATTTGTGTCTTTTTTTTTTGCCAACTAAACGATTTGTGTCTAAAGGTATATAGGTGTGATATACCATACTATATAGTGACTTTGGATATGATCTTATGATATTGAAAGATGAGATTCAATTTTAGAACAAATTCAATTGAAATTGTGCTTAAGGTTGCACTATAGTTTTGTTACCTGATTATGGTCATAAAGGATATTTTGCTAGCAATTGATGAGAAATAATTGTGTTGTATAGTAGTGATATTGAAATGAAAGTTAGAACCTTGTGATGAATACTGATGCTATGAGAATATTACTTGAATAATTTGAAGGTTAGAATAGGAGCTAAAATTATGATCTATAATGGTAAGTTCAAGCTCTATCAACTTCTTTATGTGGTATTTCTTCAACTATGATTTAATAGTCAGTTGCTTAGAAATTTGATTACATTTTGATATGTCGGTTTCAACATTTCAAGCACCTGTACCATAATTACCTCATCCCCCGTAGCCTCTAAGACAAGATCAAGTGCATCCGCCCTGACAATCTCAATAACCAAGGAGACGACATGAAGGAATATCTCAAGTAATAGCACGTGAGGTTTCTGGGGGATGATTTCATCAGGAGGGCATCATACAGAAGTGACACTTACCTCTTTGTGCATTATGTTCAAGGGTAGGAACATAATTAACTCTTCTTATATTAGTTTTTATTTATTTTGTAAGTTTCCTAATGGTGTGATCTATTATTGTACTTAGGAACCATTGTATGCTCATAGTCATAAATCTAATGCGCAAAAGAAGTTGGTACTATGATTCTATGAGCGGGGTTCCATACAGGAGACCATACATGTAGGAGACATTCAACCAATAAGTTATTCATTCATCATCTCTTATAATTTAGTTCATCTTCCATGTTTCTATATATATAATTTATATTGTATCTTCTCAAAGCAGTCTACAATTATCGCACTCAAAATGGTCTCAAGTGCACTAAGAACAAGCTCACTGATGGCACCTACAGATGTGCCTTCCAATGGTTGTGTCCAAAGGTATATGCACTATTCACCAATGACTATAATATTACTAAATTGATGAAGCACACAATATAGTTTATACATATATATGACTAGCTGACAAATTTTTCTTCTCATTTCTTTATAGTGCCCAAAGCAACCGGACAATAGCAATGATTATGGGTACTCTATGATGTAGTACATAAAGGACATCATCATGCATGGTCTTGAAGATATTGATACAAATAAGGTGTATTATATACTCAATTTGTTCATATATACATACGGTCAGCTATATATTATAATATCTAACTTCCATCTCTTGTTTCCCTTTGTGCATAATATTTTAATGACTGTTGCATGATGTTTAGCAACTCACAAATGGAAGAAGTGGCTAAAGAGTTGACGACATTTATACAACATCAGTGGGAGAGTAAATACATGTAGAATGACTGTAAATTTTTAGATACTAATGATTTGTTTGTTTTAAAGTTTTGGTTTTAATAGTGTATACATGTACATGAATGAATGTAAATATATATTGTGATTTGTTCTATACAAATGTATATATGCGTGGGGATATCGAAAGTAGAAACCCCCTCATTTGTTTTTTTTTAAAATTTAGCTTTGATAAATCATGGTTGTTATCAAACAACCGTTATATATGTCAACATGTATAACGGTTATTAAAGTAGAACCGTTATATATAATGCAAGCATTACAATATATTATAACAGTTGTTTATGTATGCCTATTAATTATTATCATAGCAATAGGCATATCATGCCCTCACCAAGCCTTAATATATAACATGTATTATATTATAAACGTTATAATAGATCCGAAATACATAATAGTTTAGAACCATAATGTATCTGCGCCAAGCTTTTATAGAGCCCACATATATGACAGATTCGGAACCATGATGTATGGCAGTTAATAACCATCATATATCATGATTTTTGTAGTAGTGCTACCTTAGATTTCAGCTCATGAGACATTAAGAGCTTATTTGGAATAACTTTGACAAAAGTTACATTCATTTCACTTGAAGTTTGCAAACTCTCCGTAGTCCATGCAACATGTTTGGATAGCCTTTTGTAAAAAAGTCAATTTGACAATCTAAAATTTGTTAGGATGATATAATCGAAAAGCAAGTTTAGATGCAAAATGACTGAAATGAACAACAATTTTATTAAATAAATATACATGTATATGTGTGTATTTGTGTGTGTGTAATGTCTAGATTTTCTAAATTTTTAAAACTTAATTGAAGATTAATGATGGAGATTGTAACCCCCTTACTTAAAAGCCTTAAAAATAGTTCGAAAATGTGCCATAAAGTTAAACTAGAGACCAGAGAACAATTTTGCAACTCATTCGAGGTCTCGACTCCAAGACAAGGTTGGGCCCTATACTAAAGTGGTTTTACAAAAACTTTTCAAAACACACTTGAGGAGGTCTCATTTTTGCTTTTCAAATCTATTTGACTTGTTTGGTGGTTTTGTTCCATTCAATAATATCATAGTACTGAACAAAATTTCCCGACAAACTCTCGAGTTACATTCATTAACTAATAAGGTCTATAGGGCCTGATCACCAATCTTTAGTTCCCTCATTGTAATGCCCCAAATTTTAATTAAGGGCTAATGTTGATTATTGAGAATGTAATTGTGAATTAGAGTGGATTATTATGTGTTTGGTGACAATATTAATTAATGTGTCATAATTGGTGGAAAATTTAAAGAATGGAATTATTAGCCATAAGTTAGTGATTAGTGGAGAAATTAATTACTAAGAGGAAATGAGAAGTATGATTAAATGGCTAATAGAGGGATTAGATAAGATGATTGGTGACTTATTATGTGAGAGCCAATAGGAAGAGGACATGTGGCAAGTTGGTGTTGTGTGAAGAGTGGAGGAAAAGTCAAATGGAATTTTTAAATATTTTCTCTCTCTTCCCTCCCATTGTTTCTGCTGACATGAGAACTTGAAGGGAGTAGAGTGATCATTCCCTATCATCTTCAACACTCTCTTCTCTCACTCCAAAACCGTTAGCCATTGTTGAAGGAAAGGGAAGGAAGAAAAGCTTAAAAAAGGTAAGGGAAATGGCCTCAAATGCTCAAACTCATTTCTCTAAAATTGTTCCTTGAGTGATGAGCTTTATTTTGATGGGTGTAATGTGTCCATTGGTATTGATTTGTGGCTCCAAGGAATTGTGAAAGTTGGAGAATCAAAAAGCTTCTTTGAAGAAGTTGATAAGGTGAGTTTAAGAGACCTATCTATCTAAGTTTTATGCCAAATGGATTAACTTTAGATTTCTAGAATTTATTGCCTATTTTCGAAAATAAGAGCCATTGGGCATTTGGCATGTTATTGGTGTGGAAATGGTATATTTGGAATGTATATGGATAGATAGAATTGATTAGGAATTGAATGATTGAGTTTAGTGATTTTAGAAATTTAGTGTTTAATGTTGCCCAAGACCAAAGTGTAACCTCCTGCCTTTATACACAATTATAATTCAAAATTCAAAATTTTAAATGAAATAGAGACCAATAATCATCAAAAGACATTTCCAATCCCTTCTTGCGGAAGGGTTTTTAACAAAACTTTCAAAATTCTTTCCCTGCTCTGGTCTCAATTGCATGTATCGCATATAATTACCTATGCAGTTAAATCACATTTATACATATCAGAGTGTGGGACAAAAATCTCAGCAACCCCCGGGTCATGTATATACTAACTGTCAAGTTTATAATTCCCAACTAGGGGATTACATACCATAATCAAAATATTATATACATCCCAAAAATAATTTACAGTAATCTCAAACCCAGATTGATAGCTAACTATCAAAACCAAAATATACCTGAAGGCCCTAACCACTCCGGGTTGTCTGCTTCTCCTTAGAGTCACTTGCCTTGACTGAAATGTTAGTTATTGGAAAGAATGAGATTCAAAAGAATCCCAATAATAAAAAAGCACTCATACAGTGCATAAACACATAGCATATAAGGTCATGTTAGCAGCATCACAATGTATCCACAAAGTATTCTCAATGCATGACAAACGTACATACAATGTTTTACACACAGTATAAGAGAAAGAGTCACTACCTTGTTCTTTCCTGACATCCTTTGGCACTGTTGGCTCACAAGGATAGCAAATGTCAAATCCTAAACACCAAAATCAAGATGGCGGATTAATTCTCTAAGCCTAATTCTCATTTTCAAACACTTAAAATAGGTTACCACGTAAGTTCCTTAAGTGACTATTATAGGATCAATGAAAACCTAGAGGAATTGGGAAGTACTAGGTTGGAAAACAATTTTCAAAATCATAAAATTCTGAAAAATAGGGGTTGGCTGCAGCTGGATTCTTGGCTGTAGCCAAAATACGCACAGAAGGTTTTTGGCTGCAGCCAAGAATTTTCGGCTGCGGCCAAAACGCGCAGAAACTTTTATGCTGCAGCCAAGATTTTCTGCTGCAGCCAAGGCAACTTCGAAAAATCATAATTAATTCTAGAAAACTTGAAATGAGGTGATCCCAAAGCCAAATGAAATATTTTTAAGTTCTCTTCATAGGAAAAATATGAACCATTACCAAAAACTACCACAAAATTCCAGAATTATACAAAATTCCAATCTGCTCCAGAATTGAGTCCAGTTTCGACATCAAACGTTGAGCAACCAAAAATCCTAGTTAACAAAAATAAATGACACAAATTATATGTCCATTTCGAAGCTTGGAATGTGATCTTTAAGACTGGAAAGTTTCAGAATCTTCTGACATTATTAGGTCATTCAAAAAGCCAATGCAAACAGACTGCCCAGAATAGACTTTCAATGGACAACATTTCAGTTTTGCACCAATGCTTCCAATGGTTCCCAAATTCATATCAAATACCATTCCCACATAAATTTGCACAAGGAATCCATTGAAATCATCAAAACAACCCAATTCAACCTCCATTGACATGTTACACAATGACCACCACATGTCTTACCAAGAACTCAATCAAACCACCATGTTGCAAACCAATCCAAACCAACATTCCAAATCAATTTCAAATGTTCAAAGACACACTATGACACCAATTTCACACTAAACACTAACCAATTCACACATTTCAAAATTAATCCAAAATCAGGGCAAAAATCCTCAAACCTAAACCAATTACCACAATAAATTTGTCAAAAGGTTCCAAAGGCTTACCTTAACTTCTTCCCAAGACTAATTCTTGATTTCCACTACTTCCAAATTTTCTCAAGCTTCCAATCACCACTAATCAAAAATCTAAAACCATAGGAATAATGCTCTTGACACTATGATCAATATTAATATAGTATTTGAGCATTTATGGTCATTTGGAGCACTAACCTTAGGTTTTTCTCTTTCTCTATCCTTCTCTAGCTAAATGAAATGGAGGAGAGGAGAGATAAGATGAGTTGGTAAAGATTATTATCTATTTTTGGCCCTTCATTTGGTTATTAGACGTCCTAAATGAGAGAGGGAAGTGAAAAGCAAATTTTGACACTTTGACCTTGATCTATGGTTCACATGAAGCCAAGTGTCATGATCTTGTTCCTCCTCCCAACTCCTTCCATGTTCATGCAAGCATTAGATCACACTCTCATAATCTCTTGACATGTAATCCCAACCATTGATCTATAATTTACCAATGAGTTGCCTCATCGGTAACTGACCAATTAGTTGATAACTTTCCAATTTTACCATTTTGCCCTTGATTATAGCAATTATACTCAAATCACTTTCAACCAATCCCTATCACTCTAATTATCTAATCATGCGCCCTTTCCCTATATTTAACCCAATTAGACGTTATTCCAAACTTAATCATAACTATAAGGTTTAGGCATTGATCAGAACACGTTTGAATCAAAATTCACATTGTATTCTTCAAAAGTGCTTAATTACAATAATTACCATCACTTTTGAAGTCATTAGCTCTTAATTGAAATTTGGGATGTTACACAAAGCATGATAATGGAGTAGGAATTTGGTTGTTTTAATTGTTTTATTGGATTCCTTGAGTGGTTTTGTGTGGGGATAGCTTTGGTTGAGGTTTTGGGTCCATTGGGAACTCTTGGGGAAATCTTGGAAATGTTGTCAGTGTTTCTGCATTTTCTGGTTTCTTATGCGTATCACTCGAGTGAGGGAAGTATCACTCGAGTAAGTCAGTAAAATTCCTCATTTTCCCTTTAGTTTTTGTATTGCACTTCTATGAAAAGGGCAAGGGTGATGCCTCACCTGTGAGTGTGGTGGGTTCTCACTCGAGTGAGCTTCCTCTCACTTGAGTGCTGGTGTATTTGACACCAAGAACTTGCCTCTCGGGTAGTCACTCGCGAATGAATGCTAGGTTGTGTCTCAACACTCGTGAGAATTCAGTCTCCACCTGAGTGAGAAGTCTCACGCTCGAGTGCTTCTTCCTTCTGAAAACTCCCATTGTTATTGGGTTCTCACTTCTTGGACTTTACTCTCTAGTGCTCGAGTGAAGCATTTGGCTTTCACTCGAGTAAGGTCTTGTGTGCTCGAGTGTCTCTGTCTCTGATGAAGTTCTTGTGCTCTCGGGTGCTTACTCGCTCTCCTTCACTCTCAAATACCTGAGTGCAGACCGTACCATCACTCGAGTGAAACAGTGAAAAATATCTATGTTTGTACTTCTAAAAGGGGATCCTTGGGGTAGTTCTTCCAACCCTTTAGGGCTTTTATTAGAGGCATATATGAGTACTTAAGAGACAATAATGATAACCAATTTAAGTATTGTGAAGGTATTGAGTATTGAACTAAGTGATAACGCATCGTCCTTAATTATGACTTTAGGATTCGATATTTGCCTGGAGCGTAGAAGGCCTGTGCCTGCTCAAGAACGAAAAGACCAACGTAGTGACACTTTATCCTAAATCATGTGTAATGCATTGCTTGTATGTATTAATCATTGAATACAGATACATTGAAGGGACGTGGCGAAAGCCCGGCCTTGAATACAAATACAATAAGGGGACGTGGCGAAAGCCCGACCTTGGATACAGATACAGTAAGGGGATGTGGCGAAAGCCCGACCTTGTATACAGTGAAGGGGACGTGGCAATGTGCCTGGCCTCGAATATTGATTGTTGTATTGTGATGTATGCTTACTTGCTTTGTTTAATTATGCATCATATACGTAAACTGTTGCTACTGGGATTCTTTAGAATCTCATTCTTTCCAAATAATATTTTTAGATAGGGCAAGTGGATCAAGAAGCAAGCAAGTGTATAAGGGCGACTAGGACTACAGGCGGTAGTCTTAGATAGATACTTTTGATTTTGATTGGTTATCATTTTGGATGAATGTATGTATTGAATAGATTATAGAATTATAGTTTTGTGTAATCCCCGGTATGGGAACTGAGATGGACAATGATGCCCTATAAAACTCTTGGATTAATGATATTATCCTGGGTGAATATTAGGAATTTTGTTAATACTTCGATATTGTATGTGTGACAAGCCGAACAGGTCAATTGTTTTTATTTAAAAAAATGAATGGAGATCATATTGTATAAGTGTGGCAAAAAGTTTTTAATTATCTTGGATCTCTTATTCAATTGTAAAACTTATTTAAACACTAATCACGGCCTTGATGACAGTGGGGGTTACACTCATCGAGGTTACATACGAATACTCAAGTCTATACTCGGTGAGGCCATCTTTACTATATTGTACTTACATTTACATCAAGTACACTATATACATTTTTCCAAAAGTTTGATAACCAACAAAACCATAATCTTCTATCAGCCTGCACTAGCAGCCATTGTTTACCTGCTTATCCTTTGAGCCGCTTGCATTGGCTGTAGGTTAGTCATTGGAAAGAGTGAGATTCATATGAATCTCAGTAGTAACATTTTCACTTATATGACATATAAGTTCACAGAGCATGTAAGCAATAATCACATAATAGCATTCACAGCAGTTATGCATTCTTAACATTTGTAAAGATAATTCTTGACAAAGCATGTAAGCAATCGTCACATAATTTAGAACCAGCTTTTGAGCCAAAAGCTCCTCCAGCCCAAGTAAAGATAAATAAAATTATAAATTTACCATATTTTGATTAATAACATTACCATGCCTAAAAAAACACAACTCTTAAGAGTTTCATTAACTTCAATGCACTCAATAGCTACTCAGCATCGCACTAAAAACTTATAAAACAATAATTCAAGTACAAAAGTGGGTCTAATCATTTGCCAACTACGATTTTTTTTTTTTGGTTAAAAATAATTAAGAAAACAAAGCAGAAGCATTACCCATAAGAAAACATTAAATATAAGTTGAAAAGGAAATCTAAATTCATCTTAATTTTTCATGTGAATGAACAATGGAGATAAGGGTACATATATATTAGATAATATCTGGGCAGCGTTGTTATATTTGATTGCAATATCCTAAGCGATGGCAATATTTTATAGCTGGCTTACCAAAAGTCAAGAGCCTCTAGTTTTTTTAATATTTATGGAGGACACGAATTTGGTTGAAACGGTCCAAAGTGTCAGACACACTATACGGTTAAAAACTAAAAATTGACATTTAATTTAATTTAATATTTAATCAGAGAGCTTTTTTTTTGTTTTTTTTGGGAATCCAAAGCAATTGAAAGTGGAGACCACACTTCTGGCCAACGGATACAGGCTTGTGTCCTTATTAATCCAAATTCTTCATTTTTAATGAATAAATAGGTGACTTAAAATAAAAAAAAATATTTAAAATGTATCATGTATGTTAAAAGTATATTCTAACGATGTAATTTCTTGTATTGACAAAGAATGGTTGGCAAAAAAAGAAAAAAGAAAAAAAAAGGCAAAGAATGAAGGAAAAAGATATAAAATTTAAATTTATCATTTCTTGCTTAAATATTTTAAGATTTATATATTACAAAAGAATCGGGCCAAAAAAAAAACATATTACAAAAGAAAAATTCTGAAGTATTAAAAAAGAGATTGATCACTAAATCAGTCGGTATAATAGAAGTTAAATCAAAATCAATCCAATATGATTAAAATAATATAATAGGGTCAAATAAATGTTTAGTCTTCTAATTTATATCAAGTTTTATTTTAATTCCCTAAACTTATAGAGTGTATTTTTAGTTTTTAAGATCTTAGCAACATTACTCTCAATTAACAAAAAAAAAAAAAACTAACTTAACAAATTTAAATAATAACTCTGCAATTAGGGTGTTGACAAAACTTTTGACCCGGGGCAACTTGTTCGCTAGTTAATTAGTTGGGTAAAGGTGCATTTAGCACTTTAAAGTATTTTTTTAAATGCATCCAATTCTTTTTTCTTTTTTTTTTTTGCATATAACATCCTGAAGTATTTTTCATATATATCCATCACCCTAAAGAATCTTTTCAGGCAATTTTGCACTTAACAATTTAAGTAATTTAGGGCGTTGGAAAATACACATGAAAAAACATTTCAAGTTGTTGAGTTTCCCAAAAACTAATTTAGGGGTTAGGTGTATCTAAAAAAAATATTTTAAGATACTGAATACACTATAATATACTTTAGACTATATAATGAATCTGAACAAATAATTTGGGCACCGAAAACACGTTAACCTTGTGTGTTTGGATTAGCCTTTTTAGGAATAGCTTTTAAGATTTACGATGTAAGTATATAAGAAAAGTTTTATCTCGACTTATGAAAAAGAATTTCTAAAATGATGGTTTCAGAGTTACTCAAATACAAACTTGGTACCATGTAATTTTTCATTTGCAGGGGGAAAAAAGAAAGAAAGAGAGGATTTATCAAGAAGACACGACGTGGTAGAAAAAGAGGAAAGCCTCAAATTTCGCACCAAGCTAGATTATTGACATATAAGCTGGGAGAGAGATAGATATAGATATATATAGAGAAAGAGAGTGAGAGAGGATTGACCTTTTATGAGGTGAAAAAGAGATTTGAGGAAGGAAATGGTCCACACTGTGACTTCTGGTTTGATTTCACATAAAACTATGTTATGTATAGAGTTGCAGGGCATTGAAGGATGATAGGTCATGAGAGATAGCTATACCTATTTGTATATTTGTTTGTTGTGTTGTGTGTAAGAAAAAGAAATCTCATTCAGAGTTATAGCGAGGAAAAGGAATCCTATCCCCCCCCCCCCCCTCTCCCCTCACAACGGTAAGGTAAATTAAATGGGAAGTGAAAGAGAAAGGAATAGAGAGAAAACAAACAACAACAAAAACAACAAACACCAAATCTTCTGCTAACCCCGAAAACTTACAATATAAATACCAACAAAGGCTAAAATGCCATTGCATTGGTTCCAGTTCTTTTGCTTTTGGCCATTTTCCTCTTGTCTCCTTCTCCTTCTCCCTTTGATACTCTCTCTCTCTCTCTCTCTCTTCTTTCAATGTCACCTTCTATATTTATATTGTTTAACTTTTTTCTCCTTTTGCCAAATTTTGCAAGTTATGAAAGCAGTAAAAATTATTTCTTGAGAAATAAAAAATAATAGGAAGCAATAATTATTTGTGTGCTTTACTTCATAGGTTCTTTTTTTTTTTCTTTTACCTGAAACCAGTTTCTTTATTTATTGATAAAACTATCTGGTATTTAATGTAATTGACTAATTTACATTTAATTTACTTAACTTATGTTACTAGTATCAATGAAAACGAATTTCCACTTCATTTTACTTTAAATAATATTCATAATTTTTATCATAATTATTTATAACTTATTATTTTTATATAATTAATAATATGCTTTATTTTTATTTTTATTTTTTGAAATTGTAGTTTTATTGATTTTATTCTATTAGATATTGGAAATAATATGTGAGATATATTGAAGGACAATATCCGCTAAACATGAGTTTTAATTTCTTCTCTGTTTGCTTTTGGCATTTTCATAAGCCACACCTTCTTGTAAATAAAATAAAATAAAATAAAATATTTCTCTTACATTTAAAACCTTCACCACCATCCTCTCTTAAACCCACAACACAATACAACACAGCCCTCTTCACTTTCTCTCAGGTTAAAATGGTGCACCACCATGAAAGCTCGGAGGAAGCCAAAAAAGACCCACAGGAGCCATCTAAACGACCCAAGTTTTCCATAAACGACGACGTCGACATTCTCCGGGAAATCCTTAAACGACTGGACGGTCCTTCTTTGGGTGTGGCCTCCTGCGTCTGCCGTCTCTGGTGCAGCCTCACTCGAAACGACGACTCGCTCTGGGAGCACCTCTGCTTCCACCACGTATCCTCTCCTCCTCCGCCCTCCGTCCGCCCCGTCATCGTCGCTCTAGGCGGCTACAAGCGCCTCTACATGGTGTGCGTGCGACCCGTTCTGAGTCGACTCGGAGACTCGGACCGGGTCAGGAAACGAGTCTGGACCCGTCACGCTGTTCAACTCTCGCTCTCCTTGTTTTGCATTGACAGCTACGAAAGAAGACTCAGTGGTGACGCGTCTGCTTCGTCGCTCATGTTCCTCTGTAACCCCATCAACGTTTGATTTATTGACTTCTTTTTTTTCCAAAAAATTTACGATTCGTTTATTAATATTATTATTTTGATATCATTGTTCCTTTCGCAAGTTGTAGCAAAATAATGATAAACACTGTTTGGTATTGAACAATATGGGCACACCGCACACATCTTCTATAAAAATATTAGGAAATTAAATAGGATTTTTTTTTTTTTTTTTGGTTCAGTCTGATCGATCTCGATTTTACTTTTTAAGATTTGTTATGATTATTATGTGTTAACTTAGTCAAAAGAATCTATACTTGCTTTTTTCTGAAAACAATATTTTTTCCCCACTTTATTGATTTGGTATTTGTGTTTATGGATATGGATATTTTTCTCTAAAAGGAAAGCAAGATTTTGTAATTAATAACACTATTTGTATTTCCACCTCCAACATGACATTATATAACACTCATGACTTTCAGAGTAGGGATTTTTTTTTAGGTGGAAGAAGAATGTGATTATATAATTATATTTTTTAATAGTTTATATTATACGAGCGATCATATGCATTAACTCTCTTATTTATGCAAGGATTATATGTGCGCTAACTTTTTACGGTAGCAGGGTTATAAATTCAAAGGTAATGTAGTAAGTATCTGTATTTTGTAAGCCTGAATGAATGTGAAGTATTTATTCCATTTCTTACCTTTTACTTTTTTTTATGATTTTATCCATCCAATTATTGGTCTTTGTAATAATTTCATAAAATGTTATCAACACATGCAGCCTTGTAGCTTTAAAAAAAATTAGTACGGATTTATTGTGATTAATTTCAATGAGAAATTTACTTATTGTTATACTTCTTCAGTCTTTAATACAAGACATATTTACCTAATTTAATTATATTAAAGAAGTTGATTAAGTTAGTTAGTCTGACATGTATTTTTTAAAATACTCTAATTATCTTTTTTAATTTCCTAATCCCTTCTCCTCCTTGATTGTGATTGAGGGAATATCAATAGGGATGAATTAGAAAAACATTAACAAATATGAAAATTATGTCTTATATTTAGAACCAATATCAACTTCTTAAATATATCTTATATTAAGAATTAGAGGAGTATATCACATGATCATGTTGATTTCATTAAATATGTGTCCCTTTCTTTTCTACACCAATTGTAACATTAGATATATTTTACCGAGAGACATGTAGTACGTGCACTAAAAGCTAGTTATGCTGTTTTAATTTCAAAGGATTGAACATATTATGAAAGCATGTCTAAGAAGATAAAAAAGTTATATGCACGTACTTTATTTTTCATAATTTTGATATGTTTCCGTTTTATAATTAAAAAATTAATTATTTATTTAGTACGTATAATCTATCTCTATTTTTAAACTCATTCCTCAAATATAATGTGCCTCAAAGTCCTTCTAAAATTAAATCCAAACCCCAATTAACACATTAATATACTTTAATGTGTGCAATCAAATGCTATAAAAAAAAATTTATAAATTTGAGACAAAATTTATTAGAATCTTATATTTAGAACTAAATCTAAATTTCAACTAGCACTTTTATTAAAAATTGAAAGTAAAATAGGAAAGATAACTACTTTTTTATATACTAATTCTTAATATGTGTGTCTAACTTCACTTATTGCTCATATTGAATAACTAAGAAACAATTATTTATTTATCATTATAAAAAAAAATAAAGAATTATTTATGAATAGTATTTTTTTTGGTAGTGTAATATTGATATTAATACTAATGTCTCCCTTTACATTTATCTCCATTTCCTCTCTCCAGTCTCTATTAGATCAACTTCTAATAGTTAATATTTAAAATTTTATAACAATATATTATAATCTTAAATAACAAAACAAATATATAAATAAAGTTAAATTATTAAAATTCAATCTCAAAAGTTTAGAAGTGATGAAATTAAAAAATCAAAACAACATTTTAATAAAAGTCTATAGATTTGAACTATTTATATATAATTTTAATAATTTAAATTTATTTATATATTTTTTTATATTTAATATTATAATAATATTATAATAAAAGTTAAATTATACAAAACTCCCTGAACTTTGAGTCAGTTGCACATAATTACCTTGACATTTCAAAGTTTAAATTTAAACTCACTAAACTTCTATTCTTTTACCACAAACCCCTTGCTAAATTCACCGTTATCTTTTTAATGGGAACTATCACGTCAGATTAATATAAGACGCATGGCATTCTACGTGACATTCTATATAATGTAATAATTTTATTGTAATTATATATTTTTTATACCAGGGTTAAAAAAAATTTATTACTATAAAATTATTAGATTACACAGGATGTCACCTAAAATGCCATAAAGGATATCATGTGTCTTATATCAATCTGACGTGACAGCTTCCATTAAAAAGATAATAGTGAATTAATGGCAAGAGGTTCATAGTAAAAGAATAAAAGTTCAAGGAGTTTAAATTTAAACTTTGAAATGTCAGGGTTGTAATTCCCTGCCGTAATTAATATCCGGATTAGGCAATTAAAGTAAAATAGAGACTAATAACAATCAAATAACATTTTCAAAATAATTTATAACCTGGTCTCACATTCACATTCCGAATACAATTACTATATGAAGATAAATCACATTTAAATATATCAGAGTACACAAAATAATTCCCGGCCAATCCCAGGTTCCATACATTGATCAAAGCCTTACAGGGCATAATCGCCCATACAAGCCCTCATACGGGGATTACACAGTACTCATTCCAAATATACATGCCAATCTATCATCTGAATATATACGACCAAACATATACAATTATACCAACATATAACGATAATCAACTACCAATGCACTTGCCCATAAGGAGACCTAACTGCCCTTGGTTGCTTGCTCCATCTTGATCCACTTGCCCTGTCTACATTGTTGGTAGGGGAGGGTGAGATTTTGGAGAATCTCAGTAGGAAAACAATACAAATATGCATGCAAGATAAGTGTTTAATGTATGACATGCTTGCAATACATAATTCATGTTCACACAATGATATATCAGCATGCTCAATGTTCAAATAATATACTCATGGCCATAGCATAAGTTGAAACAAAGTTTCAATCGCTCATGTATGTTTCACATAATCAAGCAAAGAAATAACATGCATCAATACACCAACACAATTATCAAATACATGTAGGACAGGTAAGTTTCCAACACTTGTTTTTTCCACGTGTGCTCCAGCACCAGCTACTCACGATCAGGGAGAATATCGAACCCTATAAACCAAATCAAGGACAACGGGTTATTCTCCATTCCAAGCTCTCACTTTCATAACACTTAATGTTGGTTATCATTACTATTACTTAAGCCCTCACATATGCCTCTAACACAAGTCCTAAAAGGGTTGAAAGAACTATCCCAAAGATCCCCTTTTGGAAGCACAAGACATGATTTTTCACTATTCACTCGAGTGATCATGTACGGACACTCGGGTGAAGAAGACCTCACTCAAGTAATAGCCTAATGCTCACTCGGGTTCTAGGAAGTGAAGCACAAAAAGTGAGAACCTAAGAGCACAAGAACTTTCAAGGAAAAAGGAACACTCGAGTGAGAACCCTTGCACTCGAGTGATGGTTTAACACTCGCAAGTATTAAGGCACACTCTTGAGTCTTAGCAGCGAGTGACAACTTGAGACAAGAGTTCATGGTATCAAATACACCTGTACGCGAGTGAGAGGAGACTCACTCGAGTGAGAACTCACAACACTTGCGAGTGAGACAACACTCTTGCTCTACACATAGAAATGCGACATGAAACTAAAAGCAGAAAGGGAAAATATACTATCGCACTTGAGTAAACCTATCCTCGCTCGAGTGATGCTCATCCCACACTCAAGTGAACCCCAAATCACTCGAGTGATGCTATCAAAAACCAGAAAACGCAGAAAATTGACAGCACTTCCCAAACCTTCCCCAAGTGATTCCAATAGACCCAAAACCTCAACCAAGGCTATTCTCACATAAAAACACCTAAGGAAACCAAGGGAACCATCAAAACTACCAAATTTCTATTCCATTATCATGCTTTGGTTTTGGGCAACATAAACATCAAAATTCCAAACTTACCAAACTTAATCATTCAATCCCAAATCCCTTTCTATCTATCCAAATACCTTCCAATTATACCAATTCCATGCCAATAATATGTCATACTCCTAATGACCCTCATTTTCGAATTTAAGGCTATAATTACCAAAAATTCCAAACTTCATCAAATGGCATGAAACATAGATAGAAAGGTTTGATTCACCTACCTCTTCAAATTTTCCAAAGACACTTCTTAATTCTCTAACTTCTAGATTTTCTTGATGTCACAAATCAACACCAATGGCCAATCTATAACCACCAAAATGAAGCTCTCAACTCAAGGAACAACTTTATAGAAGAGAGTTTGAGTAAAGGAGAACATTAGCATACCTCAAATGCAAGCTTTTCTTTCTCTCTCCTAAGCTCTTATGGCTGCCAAAAAATGGAGAAGGGAATGAGAGAGAAGAGAGAGATGGAGTATGAGAGAAGATGAGAAATGATGATAATCATACTCCCTCCACGCTTAGCCGAAACCAAGGGTAGAGAGAAGAGAGAAATGATAAAATACTCCCCTATTTGACTTTTCTCTTATCTCTCCCTTCACACACAGTCTTGCCAAGTGTCACCTCCCTATTGGCTCTCATAAGTAAACACCCAATTAGCTTATCTAATCCCTCCATTAGCCATATTATCACACTTCTCATTTTTCTCTTAGCTAGTAATTAATTTCTCTATTAATCACTAACTAATTGTCCAACAATTGCATTCTTTCAATTTCCACTAATCATGGCATAATAATTAATATTACAGCCAAAACCCATAATTAATCCACTTCAATTCAATAATTATTCTCAATAATTATCATTAACCCTTAATTGAAATTTGGGGCATTACAAGGGTGGTTATGTGCAATTGACTCAAAGTTTAGAGAAGTTTTGTATAATTTAGCCTTTAATAAAATATTAAATCTCAATAATTGAAAATCGATCCAATAGTGAGGAAAGTAAATGGAGACACCCCTCTCCCCTCAATTACATTGTCTTTTAAATTAATAATTTTCTTCATAAAATATCCCTTTTAATTGCATATATTAAAAGATTTTTGCTAAAGGCAAATGATAATTATATAGGGTATTTTAAGAAAAATAATACACATTTTTTTTATAAAATAACTAATTTAAATATTTTTTTAATATGTGTAAATTAGTTATGTAGTTCTGATGTTAGATATTATGGAGAATATCATATATTTACCAATTTTAAGTTACCTTGCCTCTCAAATAAGAATGAGAGCATTGCCTCCCTTTTAAGCAACGGATATGGGTCTCTTGTCTTGTTTCTTGTTGGGCTTGAATACTTCTTATCGTGGGTTGTCTCTCTCTTTTCCCTTTTGCTTTTTTGTATTATTAACTCAAGTCGTGATAATTAAATAATATTTAACATAGTTATTATTCAATTTTAAAAACACACGTCGTACTTTTTTTTAAAAAAAAAAGCCTGGGAAAAAATTACGTTTTCTTAATGCAATACCTTACTTCGCTGGTACGTTTCTTATAATGAAATAATCTTATATATATGACTAGTCATAACAAAAAAAAATCAACTTATTTGAAAATCTTGTACTTTTTTACATTTCCAATTTTCCATTCACGTATTTCAAGTTTCTATTAATTCAGTTGTTTTCACTGGCAAAAAAAAAAAAAAGTTGCTTTCGTTTTTTAACTTTTCTTTGGTTTTTGCTACAAATTTTAAAAACCATAATTACATTGAAATGATAAATTTGTTGGCTTGTTTTAATATAGGAAAAATTAATGTGCGGATCCTTATAGTTTCATCAAATTTTGAATTAGGTCCTTGAATTTTTTTATCTTGTTATTAGCTTCTTAAACTTTAAACCGTTATAGGCATCAATCCCTGCAGTTTAAAACTGTTAATGAAGGACTAACAGATGTTGACATCGTTTATTTTGAATGAGAATATGGCATATGATTATGCACTATACGTGGAGAAGTCCAACTATTCCTCTCTTGTAATTCATTAAAAAAAATGGCCTTCAAAATAAATTCCTGCCACTGCCCTTTGCGAAAGTTCCCATCCCGTGAGTATTGTGAAAATTGTAGAGGACACCATTAGCACAACTTCAATGGCAAGTGAGAGATTATCAGCAAAGTTGGCTCACTCAACGATTATCGGCCCTCACACAGCTATTCAATTCTAATATTTTCAAGAGTGGCTCGGCTACGACTGTCCCAGCAAATCCGCCAATTGGCTCATCAAGAAGGATAAATCCACCATTGATATGCTCGTTATGTTGTGTTTCTCCAGCAGTTATTGATTTTGAAGCCATAGCTTTCTTCCCTACTAGCTTTACAACTTCCTCCATCAATTATCAGAGCAATCCATAGGAGATAATCTTCATTTTCTCCATCAAATGGCTTTGAGCCATGAAAACATGCTCGATAGTTCGAATCCGGTCAAATTTGAGTTGAATTTCCGTAGGATTTTTTTAGTCCAATTAATTGATAAGGCAAGGTTCGTTGTTTCCTCAAAGGGGCCCTTTAGTTCAGCTTTTTTCTTTCCTTTTTTTTACCAGGAGTCCAAACACAGCTTAGTTAGACTTACTTATCTAAATGCGTAGTCATTTGCTACCTCACTCAAAATAAACGGTGGTAGCCTCTGTAAGTCTTTCATTGACGGTTTTAAACTATAGGGACGGATGCCTCCAACGGATTAAAGTATAAGGAGTTAATAAAAAAGGAAAAACAAAAAGTTCTGGGACATGATTCAAATTTTGATGAAACTATAAGGACCCATACATTAATTTCCCATTTAATATATAATTCTTCATTTACGTCACAAACTTGCCATGATTCTATAATGTAAGTAAAAATATTGGATAATGGATGGTTATTTATAAAACCATAGCTAAAACTAATTCAATTTGTGTATACTTGAATTGTGTATATTTCCCAATTAGTGCATTCTCACAAAGAAATATATATAGACACACATATAACCTCTGGGAAGGAAAAAAAATACAGATGCATACTTTTTTTCACCACATACATACATACATGTATCACTCACTCGATGCATAAGATGCCAACTAAAATAGAGACAACAAACAAGTCTTTGAATGGCTTGTATAACCTAGGGGTGTTCACGGGACAGGAACGGGACATGCCTATTTCGCCTTGTCCCATAAAAGGTATGAGACAATAAAACTATTCTGTGTCCTAATTTGTTCTCGTCAGGATAGGGACCGGACCGGGACGTCCCATATATGAGTTGGACGTTAAACTTAGATGATTAAAAATATATAATATTAATATGTAATCATCCTCTTTTAACATTTCTAGATCGAAAGCATTAAGGAATAATTAAAACTTAAACTTAATAAGAGCAATGATAATAAATATTTATAGTATTACTATTTTGTAAGAAATGCAAGAGAGAGTGAGAGCGAGAGAGAGAGAGAGTGGAGTGAATGAAGACCATAACACCTGTGTGAGCCACTGCTAGGGTTTTTTTAAATATTTATAGCATTTTGTATTAAAGATATAACCAATATATAATAGTATCTTTTTATATGAGTAAAATCTATCTAAAAAGAGATTATATGATAATATCTTTTTATATAACTAATATCTGCTTAAAAAAAGATATTATTTATATCTTTAATAAAAATATTATATATTTTGATACAAAATTATAAAAAATATTAGATATATTACATGTATTAAACTAATAACAATATGATTCCAAGACAGGACAAATAGTCGGGATGGAACAAAGCCTATCCTACATCCCGTCCCATCCCAGTAATAATTTTGTCCTTCCCACTTATGTCCCAGTTAGCGCATTCTCACAAAGAAATATATATAGACACACATATAACCTCTAGGAAGGAAAAAAAATACAGATGCATACTTTTTTTCACCACATACATGCATACATGTATCACTCACTCAATGCATAAGATGCCAACTAAACTAGAGACAACAAACAAGTCTTTGAATGGCTTGTATAACCTAGGTGTGTTCATGGGACAGGAACGGGACATGCCTATTTTGCGTCTTGTCCCACAAAAGGTATGAGACAATAAAACTATTATGTGCCCTAACTCATTCTCGCTGAGACAGGGATTGGATCGGGACGTCCCATATATGAGTTGGACGTTAAACTTAGATGATTAAACATATATAATATTAATATGTAATCATCCTCTTTTATCATTTCTAGATTGAAAGCATTAAGAAATAATTAAAACTTAAACTTAATAAGAGCAATGATAATAAATATTTATAGTATTACTATTTTGTAAGAAGTGCAAGAGTGAGAGAGAGAGAGAGAGAGAGAGAGAGGAGTGAACGAAGACCATAACACCCGTGCGAGCCACTACTAGGGTTTTCTTAAATATTTATAGCATTGTGTATTAAAGATATAACCAATATATGATAATATCTTTTTATATGAGTAAAATCTATCTAAAAAGAGATTATATGATAATATCTTTCTATATAACTAATATCTACTTAAAAAAAGATATTATTTATATCTTTAATAAAAATATTAGATATTTTGATACAAAAATAAAAAATATTAGATATATTACATATATTAAACTAATAACAATATGATTTCGGGATAGGAAAAAAAGCCGCGATGGAACAAAGCCTATCCTACATCCCGTCCCATCCAGTAATAATTTTGTCCTTCCCACTTTTGTCCCCCCCTCCCGCCCCCGAATTTTATCGGGATGGGACTGCCCCATTTCAAAATGTCCAGAATCGGGCCGAGACAGAATCAAAGTGAACACCCCTAGCATAACCAATGGCATATTTAGATTAGTATTACTATAGAATAAATATTGGTCGTTAATCATATATTAAAAGAATAATCCTACTAATTTTAATTGAAGTGACTATAGAACAACTTTTATTAGAAGATACTACTATACTTGTTTTTTTTCTTATTTGAAGATAGAATTTGAATATTGCATATAATTCAATTCCTCATAAAGATGACACTTCACAAAAAACTGAATTAAATATTAACTACTCCCTTCAATCTTGAATACCAGAGCTAGTTAGACGTGTTTGCTTTAATTATAAATATCAAGCCACTTTACTTTTTAAATTTATATTTTCCTAAACTGTATCCCTATTATTAATGGTAGACGGTAGTGTTTTAATCAAGTGGAACAAATAATCAAAAAGGGCATTGTAAGCAAACCAACATACATATTTTTTTTAAAAAAATACTTAGCTTAACTTTTTATTTATTTATTTATGCAAATTAGTTATCTAATTTCTATATTAAGAATCAAAGAGAGTGTCATAGGTGCAAAATGATTATAAGCCATAATTTCTCACTCTGTTTTTTTAGTAGATAAAGTAGTAATTTCATTAAAAATCAACAAAAGAAAATACAAAGCCCAACATAACAAGCATGATAAAAAGTCTATAGTGAAAAAAGTTCAAACACATAATAATTCAAAGAAACTCTTCAGAAAACACCTAACCCTAACCAAAAAAAAAAAGAGGGAAGCCGCCATTGCCAAGGACTTAGCCTCGATTAGAGCTGGAAAACGGGCTAGCCCTCACCAACCCACGGGCCACGCGGGTCGGGCCCATGCGGCCCGCACTTCTGCGGGTTGGCATTTTGCCAACCCTAACTCGCAGTGTGCGGGTTGCGGCCAGCCCGCAGGCCCGCATATTTTTTTAAAAAAAAATCCCTTTTTTAAGGTAGTTGAAAATACGAGACACACATATATGAGTTATTAAATTTATTTTTCTAATATTAATCATTCCTCTTATAAAAATTTAAAAACATAATTCACAATTTAAGAGATAAAGTTATTAAATTTGTCAAAGTTTATAAGCAAAATATAAACTCATCCTCAAATAAACAAAATATAATAATTTTGTTTAAAAAAAAAGGGAAGAGGTTAAGATTTTTTCTCTTTGAATTGGAAAGTATCAAGATAGGAGTGGACAACTTATAAATATGATGAAATTATTATATGTAAAAAAAAAATTATTTTTTTGCAGGTCAACCTACCAACCCGCCGGCTGGCCCTCATCAGCTCGCAGGCCATGTTGTGCGGGCCTGTGCGGCCCGCACTTTCGTGGGTTGGGATTTTCCTAACCCTAACTCTGTCCTAACCCGCAAGCCCGTGGGTTGGACCCGTTTTACCGGCTTATGCACATTAGTTATCTAATTTCTATATTAAGAATCAAAGAGAGTGTCATAGGTGCAAAATGATTATAAGCCATAATTTCTCACTCTGTTTTTTTTAGTAGATAAAGTAGTAATTTCATTAAAAATCAACAAAAGAAAATACAAAGCCCAACATAACAAGCATGATAAAAAGTCTATAATGAAAAAAGTTCAAACACATAATAATTCAAAGAAACTCTTTAGAAAAAACCTAACCCTAACAAAAAAAAAGAGGGAAGCCGCCATTGCCAAGGACTTAGCCCCGACCCGTTACTAGAAACTATAATGAAAGAAGCCATCAGTAGCATCAACGCCATCAAAAGGGGTGGAGGCATGAAGAACCAACACCATCAATGCCTTTTTATCGCCAATAACCCAACTAATGTGATTGATGAAGAACTTTCATTAGAAGACCTCATAGAAGTAAAAGCACTTATTACCACTAGCAACAAATGCAAATTAAAGAAGGAGACAGTGTCCTCACGATGGTTACGTTGCAGAGTAGATAAAACGGTCCAAATAAAGATGTACCCTTCAGATTTGTAAACACCAACAACCAACAATAGTCCTCTGAAAGATGTATCAATCAAGATGTAGGACCATAGTCATCAAAAGCACAAATCGAGGTTACCAAAAGATATTTGCTATTATACGTTAAAGCCTTCCAATCTGCTTATTGTTGCAAAACCTACCATGCCACGACTAAAAACCCAAAGAGATACATAAATGAACATGAATCAACACAACATACATACATCTCTTCCCCTTGTCGAAGTTGGGAGGGAGATGCTGTGAAACAACACTCACCCAACTGATGAGAGAAAAGACTATCCGTATTAGAGTTTTGAGAGAGAGAGAGGGATAGGTTGAGGGAATGAGAAAAGACAGAATGAAATGTAGAATAAGTTGATAGCCATAATTTCTCACTCTACACATATAGTGCATCATAGATTCAGTATGTTTCATCACAAATTCTTTTTTTTTTTTGCCAAATTCATCACAAATTCTAAACCATACAAGAGCAAAGCTTCTCACTTCAATATTGAGATTTAAACTTTTTCTCTAGTCCTTCATGTAATAGAAAGAACTATTACAATTTACACACACCGCACTCATAGAAGGTCAATTATGCAATCATGATTTATGAGATTTGAACTTGCTATTACAATGAAAAAGATGATTGTGTACCTGAGATGCATCACTTAATAGTTCTTCCACTCACTCAACCTTCTTCTAACAAGTTCCAACATCCAACTACATGTATACAAGTTAAGGAAAAAACATAAGAATGACATTTGGCTCCATGCAAAAAAAAAAAAAAAACACTTTGATTCCTTAAACATACATTATTCTTTTAAAACTGTCAACTATAATATATTATATTAATAATTTTTTAAAATAGTGATTGACGTGTTAATAACTATGCTCAAGATATTCTAATGTCATTCTTCATGAAAATATATTACATTGAAATATTTTGGTCAATAAAAAAAAAATATTAGTTGTCTTTAACTTTCACAAAAAATGTAAACAAAATTTATGGAAGTGGCCCAATAAAAAAAAAGTTGCTAAAATTAAATATAGAGTAATGGTATGCTGACGCAACAGCGGGGCACGTTAGCCTTATTCCGAACATCCAGTATTAATTGTAATAACTGGGTTGCTTCCTCATAAAATTATCATTTTCCATTTTTAATAATAATAAATCCTATTTTTCATACTCCCATTTCTGATCGGCTATTCCCGACGGAAGCTCCTGTTCATCGCCGCCACTCCGCCCGAATCGGACCCACTTCTGAGCTCGAATTTCAAACTCCTTGGAATCTCAGTTTCAAATTATTTTTTCCCATACCTTTGCCATTTTGTAGAGTTCAGTTCGCCCATAAAAATTGGCTTCTGTTTCGAAATTTTTTTTTAACGAAGTCAGATTCGCTGTTAGCTCAGGTCAATTTTGGTCGAGCTTCCAAGTACACGTGGCGATCTGGCTTTTCCTCAAGCCCATTACCAGCACCGATCTCGGTGAGTTTTTCCCTCTTTTTTGGGAAATTATAATTTCTGCTAATTTTTATTACATTTGGGGTTTTTTTTTTGCGGAATAATCTGAGTATAAGTTTTGCGTCTTTTTCTTATAATTTCGATCTTAATGCGAAATTTTGTGTTCTTATTAATTTAGCTGAATTTGGTTTCCGATTGTGAGAGTTTGGTTGCTTCCCTCCTTTTGTGACTGAGAAATACATAGTTTCGCATTAATTTTAATGAAACTGAAGGAAAGTAAGAAAATTGGAGTACAATATGTTCATGATCTATGCTGTTTTGATTTGTAACCTTTCAATAAGGGAATCTAAACTGTTCCTTGTTTCTAATCAACCGTACAAAGCAATAGTCCTAGGTTGACGTTGAATAATTCCATTTAAATTTTTAGTTCACGTTAGCTTACTGTTTCGCTTTGTTGAGAATTTTTTAAATTTTTGTACATCTAATAAGAACCAATACTGACAGTCTGATCTGGATATGACCCAACAAAATGATAGTGTTTGACTACAGTTTTTTGATGTGCTGGGTATTTTTTGATACACATGCTCTTCACGTTTTGGACTCAATGTAGCTGCATTTTCAAAGTATCTACTTTACAGCTCTACATGGATGTTAAATGAAAATTTTTTGATCCTTCAAGCTAAAATTGGCGTTTCTTTCTTCCACAAAACAGTCAGCAGACAGTAAAACCAAGTTTGATGTAAGAATGGAGTCATTTTTGAAGTTGGGCGGGTCATAGGCTTTTGTTTCAAAAGTTCAGATTTGAAGTGATTTGGGTTCCTTCATGGAAGCAAGCAAAGAAGAGGAAGCACATAAAGCAATAGAAATTGCTGAGCAGCGATTTGCTCAGAGAGACTTTGCTGGTGCGAAAAATTATGCATTGAAGGCCAAAACCCTGTGTCCAGGAATGGAGGGCATAGCTCATATGGTGGCGACATTTGAAGTTTACGTTGCTTCAGAGATTAAAAGTAATGCTGAAAGAGATTATTATTCAATTCTCGGATTAAAACCTACAGCAGATGAAGAGAGCATCAAGAAACAGTACAGGAAGATGGCTGTGTTGCTTCACCCGGATAAGAACAAATGTGTTGGAGCTGATGGAGCATTTAAGCTTGTATCCGAAGCGTGGACATGGTTGTCAGACAATGCCAAGCGTAGTTCTTATGATCTCAAGAGAAATACACAACTATCTGCTGGGATCAATCAGACAAATTTGTCTTCAGTCCATGCTACAGGAGCTCCAGGTTATACTTATGATAAATGCTCTAATTTTTCAACCTCCCATAGTAGGCTTGACACTTTCTGGACAATTTGCACTTCTTGTAAAGTTCAGTATGAGTATCTACGCAAATATGTGAACAAGAGACTTTCCTGCAAAAACTGCCGTGGCACTTTCGTTGCTGCGGAAACTGGGGCAGCCCCAGCAAATGGCTGCTTCCCATATGGTCCTTGGTCTTATCCTCTGGGTAATAGTTATGGAAGCCATTCATTTGATGGAGTGACGTATGTCCCAAGTAGCGCTCCCTATTTTAATGGAAATGGAGTCGCTGGATATCATTCTGGACATGGATATGAGTATGCTCCAAATGTTTCATTTCAATGGGGCTCAACAGGACATGTTAGTCCAAATGGATCAACTACATTATCTGCTGGTTCAGTATATCAGGCCAATGGAAATGTGAAGAGAGGAAGACCAAAAATCAGATCAGGAGTTGATAGAAGTCACCATGTGGGAGAGACTGTTCTCAATATGAATCCAGATGTATCACACTCTTGTTATGATCCACAGGAAATTAAGCCCAGTAAACCTGACAAGAGAAGGAAAGTTGTTGTGGAAGCCGGCTCCAAAAATAACCATGAAGAAAATGACTTGAAAGTTGCTCCAGAGTCAAGATTAGTCAATAAAAATGAGAGCATTGGGCATGGCCCAAAGCTTTCAAGTACGAGTGAAGTTCAGTCTAAGCAGTCTTCCGTGGAATTGGTGTTTGACACCAGGAAAGCATTGATTGAGAAGGCCAGAAGAGAAATTAGAAAGAAACTGGAAGAGATGAAGTTGAAATCTGAAACGGCTGCTGCAGTTAAGGAGAAGGAAAAAGCAAAAGCTGGAGTCAGTCAAAACAAAGGAGATACGAATGGACGACCAAGTCTAAACTTTTCTGGTCATCAACTAGAGCATAGGAAAACTGGTCCAGTCTCAATCACTGTCCCAGATTCTGATTTCCATGAATTTGATAAAGATAGGTCAGAGGAATGCTTCAAGCCAAAGCAAATATGGGCTTTATATGATGAGGAGGATGGCATGCCTCGATTGTATTGTATCATCCGTGAGGTTATTTCTACCAATCCATTTAAGATTCACATTAGTTACTTAAGCTCCAAAACTGATAGTGAGTTTGGCTCAGTGAATTGGCTAGATTCTGGTTTTACCAAATCTTGTGGAAATTTCAGGGCATGGAGCTCTGATATTGTTGAGCATGTTAACATTTTTTCTCATGTTCTTAACCGTGAGAAGGCTGGTCGAGGCGGCTGTGTTCGTATATATCCTAGAATAGGAGATATATGGGCTGTTTATCAAAATTGGTCGCCGCACTGGAACAGAGGCACGCCAGATGAAGTGAGGCACCAGTATGAAATGGTGGAGGTTCTCGATGAATATTCCGAGGAGTTTGGGGTTTGTGTGACTCCCCTTGTGAAGTTGGATGGATTCAAAACAGTATATCAGAGGAATCCAGACAAAAGTGCGATTAGATGGATACCGAGAAGAGAAATGTTGCGCTTCTCGCACCAAGTGCCGTCATGGTTAGTCAAGGGAAAAGGAAGCAATTTGCCAGAAAAATGTTGGGACCTGGATCCAGCTGCCACCCCAGATGGACTTCTTCATGCTGCAACTACCGAAGGAAACGGTTTGTAGCTATGGTTGAAGCAATTAATTTAATTATTACACTTTAGCATTCTTGGGACAATATTTAGATTTAACTGTACAATATGTCACACTCGGTTAGAGACCAGATCAAAGAGGCGTTAACCACGGATATTCTTAGGGGCTGAGAATTTAAAGCATGTCTCTAGACTTTAGCAATTTGCTTGTTTACTGAAGTTTCTTGCTGCCATAGGTACGTTAACTGTTGTGGCCAATCAGTACTCACACATGCATGAGCCTGCCTCCCTGTAACTTTTTTATGGTCAAGAATTGAAAGCATGAATTAAGCACAGTTTACGTTTTATTTTCAAGTAAAATAAATCAGCCAACAAAATGCCACACCAGATGACAGTTAAAATTTCTGATGCTCAGTTTTGATGAGTCAAATTGTAAACTTAAACTATCTTTATTGGAGATTTTAATTGTCGTTTGATGTGCATCTTTTAAGCCGAGGATTTGTGTCCTATATATTTTGTTCTTTCTGGAAGTGAAAATTTGCAAAATCATAGAATGTAGGGGAAACTAACGTAGGGACCAAAATTTTGAGAAATGTATGTTGAACATCTTGTATATTTTTAAAAATCAAAGTTACTTCCAAGTTTTACAGTTGAAAATTTCAACGTACTCACTCTTAATTCTATATTTAATTCTTAATTTTACTACCAAGTTTTACAGTTTTTAATTCTTATTTTATTTTACCTTTTTTGGGTTAAAAAAGTGACTATTAAATATTGTCTTCGTTATATATTCTATATTTATCAAAGTAAAAAAATACTTAAAATATGAAAATAAAAAAAAATAAAATAAAATTTGGACACAGTTAACCTCATATTTTAGGTTGATGCTGGAATCCATTTATCATAACAAAACTTGAGTTAAAATTTTGTTATTGATGGGAAGATATTGATATTATATGATTTGTAAGCACTTTTATAATCGTTTTTGGAGCCCGGAATCATGTATTGGCCTTGATAATCCTTTGAGACTCAACTTGCTTTAATGCATGTAGAAAACTCCTTGATAGATGCTCCAAAGCTACGGCATTCAATTTCTACGAAACCGATTTTCTTACTAAACACTTTGCTTAGTAAAGAGAACTAATCCTGTCTGGGCCACCCATATTTGATTTTTGATGGTTTAGCTTTAAGTTTTTTTTTAATGATGATTTTTAAATAATTTTTTTTTTTAAAAAATAATAGTTAAGAAATTATCTTTTTTTTTAAGGAAAAATGAAAAAAATAACTTTGAAATTATAAAATTTTGAATAAGGTATTTCGCATAAAATAAGTTGTGAATTGTTTATCAAGTCTCGTCATTATCTTATCATTTTTTGGTAATAAACCTATTTGAGATTTTACAATTTTAAAGTTCTTTTTCTATCATTTTTCTTATTTTAAATTCTATACCCACTAAAATATTGTTTTTTGGGAAAAATATAAACTTCTAAATAACAAATGTAAACCGTTGAATCAGATTTGGATGCTTCAAACCTAATTAGCTGTCCCTGCAAAACAAAGTGTTTAGTAGGGAGATCGATTCCCTCATCAGCAAAAAAAAAAAAAAAAAGAGAGAGAAAAGAAAAGAAAAGAAAAGAAAAGAAAAGAAGTGACAAGAGTGGAAAGAAGAAGCAAATGTGCCGACAAATGAAATAGATAAAGTGAGGAGTGGAAAAATATCATCAGAATGCCTCAAAACATGCATTTTGTTATGAATATTAATTATATGGATTTTCGTTGACTTATATGTAAGACAAATTGCTTTCCGAGCCAACATACCAACTTACTCTTCAAGTTGTTTTTATTAATTATGGCTTTTGGTTCAAGACTCTTAAAGCCTATAACTAGAGGCCTTGTGCAAGCATTGTAATCACACTTACAAGTGAATAAGTATATACTCTCCTATTTCTCTTGAATTTTCTCTCCTCTTGCTCTTGTTCAATATCTCTTGTCTCAAATTTCTTTTATTTTCTTAACACGTTATCAACACGAAAGCTCCAACGAATGTATGACCTTCTCACCATTTCTTTAACGATTTCATCTACCTTTTTTTACCGTATTTTATTTGACCTATTTGGAATAATTTGAGCCACTATATAGAATCAAAGAGATACTTTTACCAATTGTTATAAACATCGAGTTCTATGGTTACAATTGGATATTGTTATTGTTTTTACATTTTATATCTCCTTTACAAGTTCTTTTATATTATTATTATTATTATTATTATTATTATTATTATTATTATTATTTATTTTTCAGTGTGGCCAGAAGCCATACACCTTTGATTTCATATTTTGAAATTATATGGCTAAAAGTCATATTGCTTTAATTTCTTATTATGAAATTATATGACCAAAAATTATATTGCTTTGATTTATTATTTTGATATGATATGGCTAGAAGTCATATACTTTTTCATCTTTTATCTTATTTTATGGCCATAAGACATAAATATTTTCGTCTTTTATCTTATTGTATGGTCGGAAGTTATATACAACTTTTATTTATCCTAAATTTCATCTTATTGTATGGCTGAAAGTCATATACAACTTTAATTTATCCTAAAGATAAATGGGCAGAAGCCATATAGATTTAATATCTCATCTTGAGATTAATTAGCCTAAAATCATGAGAATTAATCGGCTTGTAGTTGTGAGTATTAAATGGCCTGAAGCCATATAGTTTTAATTTTTGTTGTAATATTTTATTTTATGAATTACTTTTTGTCTTTACAAATTTCCTGTTATTATCGTTTGTATTATTATCTTATGTTTTTATATTTCATATTTTATGAATTCCTCCTTATTACATTAATTTGAATTATGTTAAATATTATAAAATTTAAATTTGTGGCTTGTCAATATTGGAAATAATTATTTATCCTACCTAATTCATGATTTTTTTACTCCCCCATTTGCATGATGGTCTTAGAATTGAATACAAGACCATAAAAGACCCACATGTTCTTTGTAAAAATTTAAAAGAAAGGTATGACCACCAAAAGATAGTTGTCCTTCCAAAGGCTCATTAATAATGGATGCATCCAATTTGCTCTTGCAGTAGTAAAATTATGAAAGAGGTTTCAAGAAATATGCTGAATTAATTTCTTGCCTCCATGTTGCGAAACAAAACAATGAGCTTTTGTTGAAAAAAATCGTGAATCCTATCCAACAGGCTTGACTCCATTCCCAATAGTGAATATAGTAACAAATGAATCTAATTGTGGCCATGGATGAGAGTGTGGACGTGGCCATAATCTTAATCATGGTGGTTTAAATTCCCATCCGAAGTGGGGAAAGATTAAAATAAATCATGTTGATTAGGCTGACATTTTTGAGTATGGTGACATGGATATAACCTATTTGAATGTTGCTGATTTCTTAGTATAAATTATCTTTGTTCATTTAAACTACTATGATTTAGTGTGTTTAAAGTTGCTACTATCATATGCATTTCATTTTAATGTTTTCCTTTATTTTCCATATCTCTTTTAATAAATAATGAGTCTTATTAACATCAATCCTGAAGATTTATGTCTCAACTACTCACACCAAATTCAAAAACGATAAATATTGTTTCTTCCTTGATAATGCAAGAAGCCAACATTTAGACCATATCTGGTAGTATAAATTTGATTGAAGGGTTCGGAAGAGCTAATATTTTATTATCTGAAGGAACAAAATTATGTATTGTTAATGCATTTTATTCTACCAAGTCTAAAAGAAACTTATTGAGTTTCAAATATATCCGCAAAAATGAATATCATATAGAAACAATAACTAAAAATAATCAGGAATGTCTTGATATCACAAATTTAGTTTCTGGTATAAAATGCATATTAGAAAGTTTTCCTACTTTAAGCACAATTGAAACACATTCTCTTGTAAACCAGAAGTTTATCTATGCAGACTAGAAGTCTACAAATATAAACAAATAGTTTGTTAATGTAAGCCATAAGTTTATTAATGAATTTGATATTTGGCATGATCGGTTAGGCCATCATGATGCAAAAAATAATTGAGAATTCATGTGAACATACCCTGAAGTGTAACAAATACCATAATCCCATGATTTTCTCATGTGCTGTATGTTCTAAGGGAAAATTAATTATTCGACCATCACCAAGAAAAATAAAATGTGAGCCTTTCACTTTTCTAGAATGAATACAGGGAGATATTTATGGTCCCATACACTCACCATGCAGACCATTTAGTTACCATATGGTTTTAATTGATGCATCAATTAAATGATCGTATGCTCTCTTTATTATCTTCTCGCAACTTGGAGTTTACGAGATTACTTGCTCATTTGATTAGTTTAAGAGTGTGTTACTCTAATTATCCTATCAAGAAAATACGTCTTGATAATGCTGGTGAATTTAGATTACAAGCTTTTATTGCATATTGTATGTCCCTTGGAATTGATGTTGAACATCTTATATCTCATGTTCATACGCAAAATGGACTTGCAAAATTATTGGTTAAAAGGTTGTAATTAATTATAAAACCTTTACTTATGAGATCTAATCTACCAATTTCTGCTTGGGCCATGCCATTTTGCATGCAACAATGTTAATTCGTATTAGGCCAACAAGTTATCTAAAGATTTCCTCTTACAAATAGTTTTTGGTCAGGAACCTAATATTTCTCATTTAAGGATTTTTGGGTGTGCAGTATATATACCAATAGTACCACCACAATATATCAAAATGGGTCCACAAAAGAGGCTGATAACATATGTTGGGTATGATTCTCCTTCTATTATAAAATATTTAGAACTATCTACAGGAGATTTATTTAATGCACGATTTGTTTATTGTCATTTGGATGAATCAATTTTCCCAACATTAGAGGGAGAGAATAAGTAGTTGGGTAAAGAGATTAGTTTCAATTAATTATCATTGGCTCATTTTGATCCTCATACAAAACAATGTAAACTGGAAGTTCAAAACATAAATCATTTGCAGAATTTTGAGAATCAAATGCTAGAAGCATGTATTGACCCAAAGAAAGTGACAAGTCACATGTCCTAGATGTTAATGCTCAATTCCCCATATGGCCTGAAGCAATCAGGACGCATGTGGTATAATGGTTTAAATGAATATTTGTTGAAAGAAGGATACAAAAATAATCCAATATGCCTATGAATCTATATAAAAAGATCTGAAAGTCAGTTTGCTATAATTGCTATTTATATTGATGATATCAACATCATTGGAACTTCTGAAGAGCTTCAAAAGGCAATTAATTTGAAATGAAGGATTTGAGAAGAACAAAATTTTGTCTTGGATTACAAATTAAGTACCTCAAGAATGTGATCTTTGTATATCAAAAAGCTTACACAAAGAAGGTCATAGAGTGTTTTTACATGGATAAGGTACATCCATTATGTACACAATGATTTTAAAGTCTTTGCATGAGGATAAAGGGCAGTAATTAGTGAAGAAAGTTATGAAGAACTATTTGGCCCAGAAGTATCATACTTTAGTGCTAATGGAACATTAATGTATTTTGCTAATCACACATATCATGATATCTCAATTGTTGTTAATTTATTAGTAAAATATAGTTCTTCACCAACATGAAGGCATTTGAATGGAGTAAAACACATTCTTCGTTACCTTAGAAGCATTATAGACATGGGGTTATTCTATTCAAATGTATCCAAGCATTAATTGATTGGTTATGCAGATGCTGGAGTTTTGTCTGATCTATATGATGGTAAATCACAAACAGGCTATTTGTTTACATGTGGAGGGTTTCACATATAGGACATTGTTGTTCCTCTTCATGCTCTTTTCTATACAATATTCAATCATTAGGGCATGCATGGATCTTTTTATACTTCATCCCTAGTAGACACAATATTTTCTTAGCATCATAGTATCAAGAAGGCAACACATTATCATCTGGAAGCATGTCCTTAAAAGCTTCAAGCATTTTTGAAAAACTCTTGCCGCTCCATCCATGCCGTGCTTTCAAGCTTACCAATTTCAATACTGCTTTCAACAATTGGTATTTTTTACACCTCGGGTACAATGGCATCTCATCATTACTACACATATTACTATATGCATGTAATTGCTCAAAAGTCTCTTATGCTACATCACGAATAATATCCTCTATCCGATCATCCGTATCCGTGTCATTATCATCAAAGTTCACTCCACCCTGTTGAGATGAACTTGCCATTTCTAATTCTTCACCATGCCATAACCATACTGTATAACTCTTACAAAATCCTTCACAAATTAAATGTGTATATATATTTGCAATACTTAGTCGTTTCTCATTCAAACATACTACATAAGGTCAATAAAACTCCCACTACCATCATCGGCATTTCTACTAGCGAAGTTTAAAAACCCCTCACCCCATTATCATATTCAACACTCGTTTATTTAGCATTTATCCAATTATGATCCATATATATCTCAACACTTCTAGCACCCTATATCCAACAACAAAAGGATAGACAAAAAAACAACAACAATAGAGTTTTAGAGATTTCAACGAAATTAACAGGCACCATTTGAAACTAGTATTATTTTAACAAACCAATAACACTGACAATAATCAAACAATCACACTAAATTAAAACAGAACATAGAGTGGTATTAATCCAAGCCAAATATCACAGGGATGTAATTAAAAGTCAGAGCATATATCTAACAAGAATGTGCAAATTTAATTTTTTCCAGATTACGTTTAAGTGCTCAAAGCAACAACAAGAACCATTTTTTCATATAACATTATTAATTATTGAACAACGTACAACTAAATAATAGATCGAACACTAACCTGATTGAAGACCAAGGAGTGAGCTTCAACCTAAAGTCACGGTGGCGTTGACTGAGGTTAAAATGAAGTCCTCAAATTCACGGCACTGACAAAGAGAAGTCAAGGCAGAGGAGAATGGTCACTACTGAGAATAAAGGTGGCGGTGGAGAAGAGTGACGATAATCAAAGAACAGTGATGACGAACAAAGCAACGATAGCAGTAATGATGGAGGAGAGTTAAGCAAATGAGGGACGAGACGCCATGAACGAGTTCATAACAAGTAAGGACAGAGCTCACAGAGAAATGGTGAAAAGAGAAGAAATGGTTCATAGAGCACGTGATCTAGGCGCGGGAGTAAAAGTACGGGCGAAAAATCTTACCTTTTAGACCGGTTTTCAATAAAAACTTGTCTTAAAAGAGTGAAATTTCAAATTTAAGACCGGTTTGTACAAAAACTGATCTTAAAATGTTAAAATTTTGAGATTATAATTGTTTTAACATTTAAAACTGATTTACATAAAAACCGGTCTTAAATGTTAAAGATTTAAGACCGGTTTTAATATAAAGCTAAAGAGACAGAAAGGGAGAGAAGTAGAGACTGAAAGACATCATTAAATTATTAGATGCAGAATGATGATATATGCATAAAAGAGATGAAGATTCTGGAAAACCTGATATATTATTGAATTCAAAACAGTACAAACATAAGGAAATTAAAAAGAAAACAAGAAAACACACAAAGGTTTATCAACCTTAGAGGAGGAGGGGAGAGAGAATTGAGTCGTCAACACAACTTAGGGTGCCTATCAACTGAAATGAGATGCCATTTTATAGGTGTTCGAATCAGTTACTATGCACGAATTTACTTTGGGTAAAATTACTTTAACCGGAGTAGAAAACATGTTATTCAGATAAAAGTACTTTTACTTTTTCTTTTACATAAAGTAAAAGAAAATTACATTATTTTGTTTGCTAAAGTAAAGACAACGATACAACTTTACAAAAGCAGAGAATCTTTTGAGTCAGCAAGTTTTGGACTCTTGTGCCGACAATTTTGCTTCAGAATCAATCTTCGCCAAGGCTAATGATCTCATCGTCCTAATCATGTCCGAAATATTGGGCTGGATCTTCAGCTTCTGATCCATCTGAAGATTGGGCTGACGGACTGGATTTTGATTCTTGGGTTTGGAGAAGCCCAAGTATTTCATGCAGTTGTTCGGTTAAGGCCTGTCTGTCAGTTGCCGAGGCCAAACATGCTGAAATTTTTGCCTTCTGGTTAAGAAACATGGCTGATTCATGGTCTCCTACCATTAGGAACTTTGGATTTCGTTTGAACCACTTCTTGAAGTTGGTTTTTGATACATGTTAATGTGAGGAAACTTTACCCACCATTTAACAGAAGAGGTCCTTTGTAACATTGGGAAAATTTTCTGGAACCTTGAAGGGCCATATTTATAGTTCCACTTGAATACCCAGGCTAAACCGAATTTTGAAAAATAATGAAGATCTGCTGGGAAAGGATCTTCACTAAGTTTTATCTGACTTTTAAAATAGTCGAACCCAATTTTTGCTGTGGTTGGTAAAATTTCTTGGATAGGACCAAAGTAATCCCACCATTGATTGAACCACAATGGAAATTGGTATTTTATTTCTGAAAGAGGCAAGCTTCACCCAAGAGGGGGGTGAATTGGGTGACGTGATAAATTTTTGCTTGATGTGGTGATATGAAAATAGAGTAGACAGAGTAGAGTTCAGAAGATTAGAACACAGAGAGTTATATTGGTTCGGCCTAACAACCAGGTCTACGTCCAGTCCTTAGAGATCAAGACCTACTGATATTTTCACTATTCTTCCAAGATTCAATGGGCTCTCAGAATGCCACAAAACAACAATTGTCCTCGAACGGACTACGAGCAGAAATATTCTCTCACTAAGAAATTTCTCTCCCCCTTACGACAAGTCTTATGTGCAGAAAAACAACCTATGACCTTTCCCACTTGCTTACGTATACAAGTCTTATGAGCAGCAACGTTCTCTCCTGCTTACTCCACTATAAGTCTTACAAGCAGCAACGTTCTCTCATGCTTGTATCTTATAAGTCTTATGAGTGTAAGGTTTAGCTAGGAATTTTCTCAACTGCTTCTCTCGTAAGGATATCTACCCTCTCAAGGTCCCAATACCTTGAGATCAAATGAAAATAGAATTTGAATTGTATAAAGACTCTCTTATAGAGCAAGTAGATGAACACTGAAGATCAATATGTATACAGAGAAAATATGAATAACAGAGACTCGTGTATATACTTGTGAATTCTTGTGCTTCGTTGTTTTTGATGATCTCTGGATCTCTATATTTATAGATGTTCAGTTTTTGCCCGTTTGAGTAATAATAATTGAGGAGCGGGGTTTGTTACTATGGAATGACACTCGCATGTTTTGAAAACTTTGAATGCGGTAGGTACGTGCTTGTAATAATGTTGTCTGTCGTTGTTTGACTTTCTTCGTGTCAGTTTATTTCAAACGTTCATCCTCCTGTATCACACTTATAATACATTCAAAATGATGTTAAATAATGATAATAAGTGATGATAAGATAAATAAATAACATTAAACCATATTCGGATTGAACGCTTTGGTGTTTTGCTAGAGTATCACTCGAGCATGGATGGGCTCACTCGAGTGATATTGCTATTTTTCTCCTTGTATTTGCACTCCCATATGATTTCAGAGAGATAATTTTCTCACTCGTGTGTGATGTGGGGCCTTACTCAAGCACAACTCCTTCTGCTCGAGTGGCCTTACATTTTACACTGAAAGACTATTCTCTAGACAGCACTCGCATACCATTTTAGCAAGAGTGAGATTTTGCACTCGCAGGTGATGTGGGCCCTTACTCGAGCACACATACTTCTGCTCGAGTGAGAAGAATATTCTCATGTAATATACCCTTGTCATCAGTACTTGCATCAGAATTAGAGAGTTAGATTTCTCACTCGCGAGTGCTGATGTGTCACTCGAGCATATGAAACCTCACTCGGGCATACTTGTGCTTCTCTGACTTTCATGACTCTCGGCCAAGCACTTGCAGTCCTTTACTTGCTAGTGCTCAAGTACAAGACAGCTTCATGCTCGAGTATTGATTTCTCTACTCGAGTGTATCAAGGAAGAATGACATGAATTGCTCTCGGCCAAACACTCGCAGTCTTTCACTCGCATGTGCTCGAGTGAGAAAGACTATTATGCTCGAGTGCTATCTCAAGTGCTCGAGTGAATTAGTAAGAATGACAGTAGCATGCTCTCGGGCAAACACTTTCTGGCTATCACTCGCATGTGCTCGAGCATAAAAGAGTTCTATGCTTGAGTGCTTGATTCATGCTCGAGTACACCAGTTAATTTTCACAGCAAGCACCACAGAACTTTGCTATATGCATTTGGTCACTTTGTAAACATTCCTTAAATTCATAAAACTATGATTTGCACACAATTGTCTTTTGTTATCATCAAAACTTGGGATCTAACAATTTCCAAGTCATTCGAGAACATAAAAAGCCAAGTATGACTAAAATTTGGGTTTTGGTATCAAAAGGTACACCACCATGCATCCAAGTAGTCCCAATATGTGAAACCAATTGGATTCATGTTTTCTATTGAAAATCGTTTTCTTTTGTTAAGGTCTTGACCCCAATCTTTTGGTGATAAAAACTTTTTCATTCTGAAAGTAGAATAACCATGAATGTTTTTATCATTAGGATTTAGTTTATCCAGAAAATGCCTTATCTCTGTAGATTGGGTATCTATAAGGATAAACTCATAAATTTTTTGCGTTTTTCTTTCAGAGATTTTGGAGTAAAATGAAATCCTTTCGGATAAATTTTGGTTGCTAAAGCAGCAGGAACTTTGTCACAACAACCTGGTTCTGTGTGGAAAAGGTTTAAGACTTTTTCTGGTTTTAACACAAAAGTAGTTTGTGTTGGCTGGGAATAAATGGCTAATTCTTTTGAGATTGAACCAGCCTTTGAAACAGTTTGAGAGGTTTTTTGGATTGCCAAAGCAAGGGACTCTGGATCCAAGGTAAATGATGTTAAGGCTTTGGGTTGTTCTATTTCGGTAACATCAGCCCATGTTTTGGTTGGCAATTTGGCCAAATTTTGATTAGCCTGTAAGGCTAAAAGGGTTTCAATTGGGAATCCATAATGAGAAGGGTCCATTATGGTTCTAGTAGTTTTTGGGGTGGATTTTTGAGTGGGTTTAGTCCCTGAAGGGGAACCCTTTTGGTGGATCGAAGATCCTTGGGTTAATGACCCTCTTGACATTTTGATTGCAGCCTTGAGTTGGGCTACTTCTTCTTTTGCAATCCTTTCTGGATCTTGTTTTATTTGGGCTTTGGCCCTTTGCTTCTTTTTCTTTTCTCAGTCACTCATTTGGGTCACCTTATTTCACCTGCAAGAACTCTCTAGTTTGAAAGTCTGGTAGGGAATTTGAAGCACCTTTGATAAATTCAATTTCAAAATCAAAGACACTTAAAATTGTTTGCCAACGGGCAAAAATTTGTTTTGACGTAAGATTTTTAACATCTTTTTGCAACACATCTTTTACAGCTTTGCAATCAACTCTGATAAGAAATTTTTGATTTAGCAAATCACTTTGCAACTTGTTTATGCACAAAACAATTGCTAAGATTTCCTTTTTAATTGTGGAATAGTTCTGTTGAGCCCTATTCCAATGTTTTGAAGTAAATACAATGTAATGCTCTTTACCATCAATTCTTTGTTTGAGAATGCCACCATAACCTATGTCTAAGGCATCAGTTTCAATAATTTTGAATGCTTGTGGATTTGGAAGATACAAGCATGGAAGATTTTTGACCAAAGATTTGATTTTGATAATCACACTAGTATGATCATCAGTCCAAAGAGGAGGAATTTTAGAAAGACACTTATGGAGAGGCTTAATGATGTTGTTTAGGTTAGGAATGAAATCACCTACGTAATTCAAACAACCTAAGAACCTTTGGAGTTGAGTTTTATCAGCAAACTGAATTGCTTTATCAATTGGAACAATAGTTCCTTGGTATATATGATGACCAAGAAACTGAATTTTTTTCTGGAAGAAACTAATTTTGGTTTTAGAAACTACTAAGCCATTGAACCTAGCAACATCTACAAAAATTTTGACATGTTTAAAGTGTTGATCAATTGATTCTGAAAACACTAAAACATAATCAATGTAGACAATAATGAATTTTGTAAAGGATTGAAAATTTCATTCATAACCTTTTGGAATTCTGAGGGTGCATTTTTCAACCCAAAAGGCATAACATTCCATTCATATTGCCCAAATGGGACTGTGAATGCAGTCTTATACCTATCTTTTTCTGAAATTTGTATTTGCCAAAAGCCAGATTTCATATCAAATTTTGAAAATATTTTGGCCTGATGAAGGCGATTTAAAAGATCCTGTTTGTTAGGTATTGGATACCTAATCCATTGAAGAGCTTGATTGAGAGGCTTGTAATTAATTACAAGTCTTGAAGTTCCTCTTTCAAGTTCAGCATTCTTATTGACATAGAAAGCTGCACAAGACCAAGGACTTTGGCTCTTACGGATTAAATCCGTTATCTCATTTTTGCAATGTTCCAAGAGTTTTTGGTTCATTTGAATTGGACGAGCTTTCGTTGGGATTGCTCTTTCATTGAAATCCTTTTCATAAGGTAAATAATTATATGCTTCTTTCTTTCCTAAAAGGCATTTGGAAAGTCAGAGCAAATTGTGTCTTGAATGCTTTTCAAAACATTTTGAATTTTTTGTTTTAGAAAAGGTTTCTCTAATTGATTTTCAATTGTTTTGTAAGAAACTTCTTCTTTTAAAAAATTGATTTGATTTTCCATATACTCAATTTGATTGATAAACTTTGTATAAGGTGGACTAACAAATTCGAAGAAAATTCTTTTTCCTAAAGCATTAATTTCGACCCCTTCATCAGTAGTTAAGAAAGGTTTTAACCTATCAATGAAGGGAGTCCAATAATTACATCTTGGCCTAAAACTTTCACTAGGATAAAGAGTTCTTTGACTTGAACACCATTATTTTCAATTACTGCATTTGAGAGTTTGTAACTGACATCTAATAGTGACTTATTTGGTCCACAAATATTTTCTGTGGTTTTTTCAAAAAATTTTGTAGGTATTAGACCTTCTCTGATACAGCTCAGAGCTGCACCAGTATCAAATAATGCTATTGTTTCTAACACAAAAGTATTAGCAACAACAATTTTTACTGGCACATGCCATTGTTGGATTGAAATTCTTGATATAATGTTCAAGAAATTTTCAGAAGGTTTTTCATCATCTTGTGATGAAACTTTAACTTCTTCGACTTTCTTTTCTTTATCAAGATTTTCTCCCTGAATTTGATTTAAAATAAGAGAATGAAATTCCTGAGTATTCTTTAGGTTTTTTTTATCTCTTCTTTTAAATTGTTTATCTCATTCTGAAGGTTAGAAATTGAAAAAGGTTTTGGATTAGACTGAAATCGTTTGATTATTTCAGAAAAATCATATCTTGTTTGCAAATTCTTTTGCAAATATTTTTGGTTTGGTTTTGAAGAAGGAGAAGCAGTGTTTTCCCTTAGTTTATTGAAAACTTTAACCTTTTCTTCATTAGTTGGAAGAGAGTTAATGATTTCAAAAACCAAATCTTCTTCAATAATATTTATTTGTAAGCTGTCTATTTTGGAACCAGTTAAGACTGATTCCTTGATTGAGTCATCAAGTACAGGATTTCCTGGACTCTCAGTAAACTTATCAAGATAGTTTATTTGAAAATCATCTTCTTCAAATGGAGATGAAATATCATCAAGCTGAAGTTCATTAACTTCTTCTTTGGAAGATAATACCTCATTTTCTTCTTCAGAAGAGGTTTCTTCAATCAAAAGATTGTTTAATTGTTGAAGAGTTGATTCTTCAAGTTGTAGGGCATTAATTCTTTTATTAAGCCTATAATATCTTGCCATGTGGCCTTCTTTGTCACATCGAAAACAAACAATTTTTCCTTTGGGAAGGTCCATTGGAGGTTTTGATTTGAATTCATTTTTTAAATTTCTGGGTTTGTTTGTCTTTGGTTTCTTCCAAGATTTTCGATATTTTTTGTAATATCTTTTAGCCTTGTATTTTTTGTCCTCATGCTTATTATGCTTAGGTTTTTTAGACCCTTTACAAGCAGGAAAACCAAATTGTTCATAGAAGGTTCCTAAATCATTCCTATTTGATGCTTTTTCTTTGGCAAGTTGATGTTGGATCTTATCTTCTTGACAAATTTTTAAAGCAGTTTTTTGAACAATTGCAATTAACTGTCCATATGTTAAGTTTTCGTAATGGATTTGACCATCACCAGTTTGGTTTCTGATTTTTTCTATGATCTTATCTCCTAGACACCTAGGAAGACCAGCAAGGAATTTTTCTTTCCAAATGGGGTGATTACAATCCTCTCTAGCCATAACTCTTAGAAGGAAGTTATCTCTATACCATCTGAAATTGGATAGAGTTTTACATTTCAAATTTGACAGAAGGTCTGCGATTTATCCCTCCATAGTGCTGGATCACCAACAAAATGAGCTATAATGTTAACTATAAGACAGTTAACAGCATCAGACATTGGTTCACCAATACTATCTCTGAGAACTATGCCATCTTGAGTAGTTTTATGGCTTGTAAAATTTGATTTTTTTGTTCATTTGTAAGATGGAAATCCCACCAACCTCTGAGTTGCCCAGTAAAGCCAGAGATCAATATATGAATAACGTCTTCCTCTTGACAGTTATTATATATTGCATAAGCATTACTGACCATGGTCATTTGCTGACATATTTCCAAAATATTTGTTTCAGATTGTCCATCTTTGTTCCAAATATAGATGTTGTTTGCATTAAATTGTCGAAGAGTAGAATCCCTTTCTTAGAGCATTATATCTGGAGGAGTGGCTCTCAGATAATACAAATTTGTTGGATTTTTCCAACTTTCTTGTTTTATTTCATGAATTTTTGGACAATCTTCACTTTCACTTGTTTGATTGTTTTTTACAACATTTATTGTTAGTTTTGAAACTGTAGCTTTAGATTTAGGAGAAGGTGTATCTTGCACGATTATCTTTTTCAATTCTTCTTCAATTCTTGCTTGAAAATTTCTTTTTCTTACACTAAATGCAATATTTGCAGGGATAGTGTAAGGTTTAAAAATTGGCTGTGTAATAGTGGAACTTGGTAAGATTGTCTTACTAGTTTCACTAGTAATAGATTTTTTCAAAATATGTTCTCCAAGAGTTTGAAGATAAGAATTTATATAATTATTTTGCTCAATGATATTTTTAACATTATTCACGCTTATTTCAGTTTTTGGATCTTTAATTTTGAAAGGAGAAGCCATGATTGTAGCTTCACCGATTTTTGTACTAGGGACTTGGTAAGATTGTTTTGGAGGAAGTTCAGATTCAAATTTCTCTTCATTTTTCAAAATCCAAGAAGCATTGACTCCCTTAAATGGTTTGAAAGGATAATCCTTTATATTCTTGTCTTTCACATAGGCTTCAAACCAGAGAAAGAAAGGAATATGAAGTTTATACCTTTCAAGCATTTTGTAAAACTTTTCTTGAATTGGTTTTCACAATTCTTCAGTTTTATAGTTTTCGAAAAACCATTTTCGTCTTTCAGAGTTTGCATTAGAATAGAAATCTTTTCTTAAGAGTTCCTTATCTAATTTAAATTGTTGCTCAATACATTCATGTCAGAGTATGTTGGAGATTGGCAAGTTTGGGTTTCCTCTTCAGTGTTTTGGTCTAAATTTTGGTAGATAGGTTTAACAACACTGGCAGACTCACTAAGACCTTGCATTATTGAAGGTGAAACAATTTGATCTTTGATATAAGAACTGCAAGAATGTTTAGAAGGTTGTTCTAGAGCAGTCTTGAAGCTTTCTGCAATTGATGGAGTTCTAGAAGCACAAGAGAAAGATCTTCTGGATCTATCAAATGTGATTCTAACATCTCCATTGATATTTTGAACAATATTATAAGAATTATTCACAGGTTTTGGTATGACAGGGGCAATTTTTGTCATTTCCCAATCATCTGGAAGAGTGATGTCTTCCTATTTTATTGGTTTTGGAACATTAACATTTGCTTTAGTAGCATCTGTTAGAAATAGACATGTTTCTTTTCCTTGAGGAAACATTTTAACATTTGAAGTTGATGAATTCATAACTTCGTACTGAACCCTGTAAACCAGAGCTACAAGTGAAACTCCAGGTTTCATTTGGAATCCGTTCAATGTCAAACTTAATTTTAAACATTCAATAATAGGATCATCATGCAATGAAGCTGTTAGATTTGGGAAGCAATTGAAGTAAATTGGTCCTTCATTAAGACCTGCTTCAACCATTCCAAAAATTGATCTTGAAAAGATTTCATGTCTACCATCTCTAACACACACTGATTTTGAGACATCAAGACCATCTTTTATTAAGGGAATGACAGCCACTTGAACACACCCAATGTGTATAAACTTAAATTTCTTTTGGTGTTTGTGGATTGAACTTTCTGATAAAATGCACATATCAGTTGGTTCTTCTTTTAGAGGAATAATTTCTTCAACTGTTCTAATTATGTAATCAGAAGCTTTGAAAAACTTTTTATCCTCAGGTTTGTATAAATCATTTTGATTAATGACTGGAATAGTCCAATCACTAAATTTTTGGTTAATATCTTCAAAATGGATTTCATTGTTAAAGATATTAATTTGGAGGGAAGATTTCCCAAAATTTTTGTTGGTTATTAAACCAGATTGTTGCACAGAAGAAGAAGGAGCAAAGAAGATGAAGAAGAGCGAGATGAACGAGAGGAGTCGGAGCGAAAAGAGCTAGATCTAAACAGGAAAGCCATAATTAACTTTACTGCTGATACCATTACCTTCCAGTTGGTAGAGTTGCGCTAGATAAGATGAAGTTTCTGGGCTACTTATAGAGTTATTATAAATATTTCTTTGTATGTTTTTATAAAGATAAAAATCTACAAATATTATTATCACTTAGCCAATGCCTAAAACGCTAAACCCTAATATCATATGAACATTCGAACAATAGGCGTCTGGACTTATCTGCCCTATCCGTCGGGACTTACTGCCATAGCCCTATGTAGAATGGACGAAGTTCATATGCTATCATTGATCAACTAACTTGCATGCTATCAGATAATAATAATATTAAGCAGAGTCTTAACTTTAGATAAACATGTTTCTAATGTGGAAGATCAACCGAAGTTGCGACCATAGAGCATACTTATCCAAAAATATTCATAAGAACTTCATAAATTTTCCATAACTTCAAGAGATCTAATACATCCCTACTTCCCCTTCTAGCTCTGATACATCCCTACTTAAAGATTTAAGACCCGTTTTAATATAAAACCGGTCTTAAATATTTTACATTTAAGACCAATTTTTATGTAAACCGGTCTTAAATGTTAAAACATTTTAAATTCTTAAAAATTTTAACATTTTAAGACCGGCTTTATTTATAACTGGTCTAAATAAATTTTTTAAGATTGGTTTTTTCAGAACTGGTATTAGAAGTTCAATATAATTACAGAACTGCCACCGCGCAAGTTTTAAAGACCTTATCCGTCAAAACCGGTCTAAATGTGGCAGTCTAAAAAGGGTTTTTTCCACTAGTAAATGAATAATCTACTTTTTTCTTTAGTTAGATTTTAGTCCTACTGAGTTTTTCCTAGTTAAAGTTTTTAATGAGGCATATTTATAATAGATATCTAGGGGGAGTGTTATGAATATTAATTGTGGCTTTTGGTGCAAGACTCTTAAAGGTCTACAAATAGAGATCTTGTGCAAGCATTATAATCTCCCATATAAGTGAATGAGTATTACTCTCCTCTTTCTCTCCTCTTGCTCTTGTTCTCTATCTCTTATCTCAAATTTCAGAGACAAAACATGCATAATTATTTTGGTCATTGTTTGTCATTAATTTGTGGTACTATTATGGCATTTCCGAAATTAAGATCCTTAAACAGCAATATTTTGGAGACTGAACTGTCATTTCTAAAATTTGTCCAAATGACCCAAAAAAACCCTGAAATGGAATTAAACAATACCACATAATTAGATAATCATAAAAATAATGACATTTTTACCCTTGTTATAACTAATTCATGTAGTCACTGTTAAATAATCATTTCTAAATAATAAAATTTATACCCAATAAGTACCCTAAAAAGTTCAAATGATGCATGAATTATAGTATATTAATATTGGAACTTACCAATATTTATCCATTAGAATTATGATTTGTTACGTTAATGATGTTTTAATATTTTGCAACTATCCTTATTACCTTTAATTCTGACAAGGATTTAATTTTTTTAATTATTATTTTAATATTTATAGGGCTCTATATTAATAAAATTGATACTGAAGCTAATTAATTAAGTGAAAACAAGATTTATGAAACTAATAAGGAATTAGTGATTATAGGTTGCTCTTTTGATATTTACAGTAATTAAATAGAGAAGTTATTTGTTTTGATTTGATTATAATTTCTTTTCACTCCATCAATTTCACTTTGGTTCACTCAACTGAAGTAATAAAAGTGTGAAATCATTGATAAACCAGATTGTTGGCACCAAGTTCTCATAAAAAACGATACTCTACTAACTCTTTATTACTTGATACATACCATGCACTTGCGGAGCTTACATATTTTGTGCCTATCATATACACATGAAGTTAAAACACACACAAAGCCCACAAGAGGAACCGAACCAAAGCTGAGGAGCGACTTCTGGTTTTAATTTCCTCCTATAGAGAAGTCTTGTCTATCTTTCCTGTCGGGGCAGCTGGGAGTGCGAACCTAACAAGCAGGATCTAAAAAATTGCCAAGTAAGGTTAGTGTTTTAAGAAGTAGGAGCAATAAAAATCTCAAGTTGCCTAAAGGTCGTCATAGCAAGTTCATTTGCATTTTCATTTTAAAATTTGATGGACAAGTTAATTCATATATTGACATCCTTTCAATGGTGCCTTCATTTCAGGTCAAAAAAACGGGTGCCTTCATTGTTAAAAAGGGTGCTTCATGCGTGTGCCCTATTGAGCTATATAAGGAATACATCATGCAGTACTCTATAATATTTTTTGTTAACTCATCTTTTTGAGTTGGTATTAATTCAATCCATAATTTATTTTAACATTATGACAAAAAATTAAATCAACTCTCGAAAGAAAAGTTTTTAACAAAACCTATTGATATTTTCTTGTCATAACTCACGCAACCATTATAGTCTTCACAAAGGGTTTGAATTTGCATTTTTTAAGTGAAAAAACTGAATATATATCCTTAACTCATAAGAGAAAAGAATAACAATAAAATACCACTAGCCTAAGTTAATCCCATGAATTCGCAATTTCGTACTTAAGAATGCCTCTTAAGAAAAGTCTTTGGTGTCAATTGAGCCACAGGCTCTGGCAAACTATTGATATTTATGACTTCTAGGACGGTATTCCTTCCAGTCCTTTTTATAATATTTTATTTTTGGGCTGCCGAAGTATTTTATGTGTTTTTACCATTTTTACCTGAAATTAATTCTATTATCTCTCCTTATCTTTTTCCCTATATGTTGGAAAATAGCCTAGTCTACCCTTGATGGATTGGGCCCAAGCCCAATAAGATTGGGGTCAAAGTATAAATAACATAAATGTTTGGGTGAATATATGTAATATTATCCAAAATGTTGAGTCATGTTTTTTGTCCGATACAATATGACTCTTCAAGTGGCATTGTTTCACTGAAACAATATATCTCTCATTGAAAGGATATCTTGTCTCTCTGATGGAAGGACATATTAGTAGAAGAGGAAGGGGTGCATAAAACCCTATAAATAGGCGTAAAGGGATTCAGTTGCAAGATACTTGAATGAACATACAGAAACTCTGTCACTGTGAATCCCTATTCCCTCTACTATACTTTTCTTCTTTCTATAGTGGTGTATTTGCTGTGCGTCATAATCGCTTCCGCTACTGTGATACGATTAGCGTGGGTATAAGAGAGAAACGGTCGCACTCCAGGTACGCCCATTTATTCTTACATGGTATCAGAGCCAGGTTTAGCCTGTATGAGATCTTAATCCTCATATTATGATAACATGATGTGTATGTTATTATTTTCAAAGATCTATATGATATTTTATATAGTCACATATATATGCGTGCGGAACTTATTGATATTTGTTCTTGAGATTCACATGATAATATATGTATAATTCTTCTACTGTGTTTCTGGGTTTGAGAGTATGCTTTTCGTATAGGCAAAAAGATATAGCATATGTAAATTTAGAATCATAAAAAAAAAAGAACTTAGAGAGAGAAAGCATGAAAAACGAAATTGTTTTTGGTATTGGGTCATTTTAAAATCAGAGAATTAGGGTTTAAAATTAGTTCCATTGCGTAGAGCTCAAAAAAATGATCGAAAATGACCCCAAGAACACCCAAAACAGACGTCGGACGAAGGAGATACGGAGGAGAGAAGTTTCTGGGTCGACGGACCCAACCCACGCCTGAAACCGGGTCCGGGTCGACCCGGCTGGAGGTCGAAGACAACCTCTAGCCTCCCAAACGACGTCGTTTCATTTAAAAAAAAATTTGTTTTTTAAAAGGCGTCTGGGCAGGGGAATTATAAAAAAAAAAAACTTGTCATTTCCGGCCCAACCTTTAGGCCCAAACAGTAAGGTCTAAAAAAAAAAACGGAATCAGTCCAGGCCCAATGTGTGAGGGCCGAACCCAAAAATTTTTTTTTTTTTTTGCAGAAAAAGCCACGTGGCGCGTGAGGCCACGTGGGATATTATTTTGACACGTGGTGGGCACTATCCGATAGATCTCGGCGCGTGGTGGTTGATGATCTGGCACGTGTTGCCGGAATCTTTTTGGAAGGCGGCGCGTGGTGTTCATGCGCCTCTGTGTGCGTGTGTTTTTCTGTGTTTTTTATTTTCCCCAATTTTCTGACTTCTCACGGTGAGTGGGGGTGCGTGCCAGGTCAGAATAAGACGCCGTTTGCTTCTAAAAATTCCTAAATTCATGATCTTTAATATGATATGCTATATGATTGGTTTTGACGCTAATTAATATATGTTTATGTTATTCTAAGTGCGTTTATGAATGTTTTAAATCATTTTAAAACTTCTAAAAATTCATTTGTTGAGTACAATATTTTTTTTTGTTATATTTAAATGTGTTATGAACATGTTTTCAAATATTATAGAATGAATATTGTCTTATTTATATTATAATGAAGCATGATTTAATTGATAATTCATTATATTATTATATGTTTTTGTTAAGTGGGAGCTTTTAGGAGTTGTTAATCCTAAAAGTTGGAGTTGTTAAAGTACATATATATAATTCTTGACAGATTTTTAGTAATGTTGCTAATATTTATGTGATGGGAGATACAAACGTATACTCCTGATTATGAATTTAGTAGTATTACTATTTTTTTTGGTTAAGAATAATATAAGTACATGAATTGTATATTGTGTTGTGCTATATATTGTCGATGATATGTTCAATAGTTTAATTCTTTTAGAGAGACATATTGAATGTGGAATGAATTTGTCTCCAGAATTGAAAATGGCAACTAAGAACATTATCGCTGAGTTAAATAAAGGGGACAAACTAAATGGTGACAATTGGGATATTTGGCACCGCAAAGTCCAATATATTTTGGAGGAACAAGAGGCAATGGAACCTCTAACAACAGTTGTAGCACAGCCTGCTGCTGGGAATACGGCCCAACACAAGAGAGACCAAGAGGTCTATGAGGCTTGGAAAAAGAAAAATAGCATTGCAAGAATTACATTGCTGAGTACAATGGCAGATGACCTCATGTGTGAATATGAGAAAAATGAAACAGCGCAAGCCATATAGGCAGCATTGAAAGATAGATTTGGTTGTACATCCACCTCTAAGCTTAGACGATTAACTATTAAGTTTGATACGTATAAGCTTAGGCCAAGTACTTCCATGAAACAACATCTAAGAGAGATGGCAAATATGATTAGAGAATTGAAGGAAGATGGGCATACTGTGTCTGATGAACAACAAGTTCAGGCAGTGATAAGATCATTGCCATCTAGTTGGGAGCACATGAAGGTTAATCTAACCCATAATGAAGGCATTAAAAATTTTAATGATGTGGCTAAACACTTGGAACTTGAGGACGAGCGCTTGGAGGCATACAAGTCCTCTGGCCATGCCTACTACACAGAGGGTGAAGGTCCTTCTAATACAAAACCCGATTCCAAGAAGGGGAATAAATTCCAAAAGAATGGAAAGAAGGACAGAATAAATTTGTAAAAGGCAAAAAGGAATTCAAGAAGAAAGGAAAAAAGGGCGGGAAGAAGAATAAAAATGACTTAAAGAAGGTCAAATGCTTTGCCTGCCAAAAGATGGGTCATTTCGCACGGGATTGTACTGAGCGAAATGAGAGTGAAAAGGTACTAGTGGATTATGTAAATTCGCATGTTTCCTATGTTTCTAGCACTGTTTTCCTAACAGAGAATATCTGTTCTTCTTGGATTTTGGACTCAGGTTCAACAGACCACGTGACGAGGGATCGAGGATCCTATGTAGAATACCGTCGGCTGCCTGACAAATGTAAGTGGCTTTATGTAGGCAACAATGCAAAGATTGAAGTTAAAGGCATTGGAACTTGCAAATTAACTTTGCGTAGTGGAAAGCCTTTGATCCTACATGATGTGCTTCATGCTCCTGACATCCGACGGAATTTAGTTTCTATAAAATGTCTTGTAAACTATGGGTTTAATGTAAACTTTCATGATAAAGTTGCAGACATATTTTATAATTTTGTATTTTATGGTCTAGCTTTCCTTTCAAAGAAGTTCTTTGTAATGGATATTATTGATGATTATAATATACATGATTGCTTTGCTACTTCTTCTGATTCAACTGTTGATATGGCTATTTGGCATGATAGATTAGGGCATATTAATCAAAATAAAATGATTAAACTAGCAAAAGAAGGTTTGCTAGGATCCATATCCAATATGGAAATGTCCTTGTGTGAAAGTTGTCTAGCAGGTAAGGCAACTAGAAAACCTTTTGGTAAGGGAACCAGATCAGAACAACCATTACAAATAATTCATTCTGATATTTACGGTCCTATGAGTGTGAGGGCAAGGCATGGAGCTTGGTATTTTATCACTTTTATTGATGACTATTCACGATACGGTCATGTCTATTTGATCACACATAAGTTTGAGGCTCTTGAGTGCTTTAGACGATACGTAAATGAAGTTGAAAATCAAATGGACAATAAAGTTAAAGTATTACGTACTGATTGAGGACGTGAATATTTGTCTGATCAATTTAAAGAGCCCTGTGAAGAAAAAGGGATAATTAGGCAGCTAACCATCCCTGGCACTCCCCAACAGAACGGAGTTGCTGAAAGAAGAAATAGAACGCTTCTAGACATGGTTAGGTCAATGATGGCACAAGCAAATCTACCAATTTCATATTGGGGTGATGCTTTAATGACTGCTACCTTCGTACTTAATCGTGTGCCCTCAAAATCAGTTACTTCAACACCTTATGAGTTATGGACAAAATGCAAGCCGGATCTTAGTATCCTTAGACCATGGGGGTCAGCTGCATACATTCATGATAATTCTCATAAGTATGGCAAGTTAGGTCCTAGAGGAAAGAATTGTATCTTTATAAGGTACTCTGAAAAATCCAAAGGATATGTCTTCATAGGTGAAAATGAAGATGAAACGGTAACTGAAATTGAATCTAGAGATGTTACATTTCTAGAAAATGAATTCCCTAAAAGGGGAGACATTGACCGCACTGTATCTCTTTATGAGACACAGGAACAAATAAGTATAGAACCTGTTGGTATGCCTGAATCATCCCAAAATGTAGATCTAAGTGGGAGCTTAGAAAGGTCAACACAAAGACCTAGACAAAAGAAAAGACAAAGGCAAGAAGCTCCTACAAGAAAGAGTAACAGGGAAAGCATCCCTAAAAGACGCTTCCAAATAGAAAGTGAAGCACTTATTGTTACTCCTGATGGGGATGATGAACCACGTTCGGTACTAGAGGCCTTATCTAGTCCTGCTAAAGATGAATGGAAAAAGGCAATGGATGAAGAAATGAACTCAATGAGAAAGAATAAAGTTTGGGAATTGGTTGACCTACCAAAAGGGCGAAAAGCCATTGGGAACAAGTGTGTTCTCAAAATTAAAAGAAAGGTGGATGGGTCAATTGATAAGTATAAGGCACGATTAGTTGCAAAGGGGTATACACAGCAAGAAGGTATAGATTATGAAGATACCTTCTCACCTGTGCTACGATTTAATTCTATAAGAATTATTCTAGCAATAGTAAACAGTTTGAACTTAGAATTACATCAAATGGATGTTAAAACTACATTTCTAAATGGTGATCTGGATGAGGAAATCTATATGGAACAACCATTAGGTTTCATTGAAAAAGGAAAAGAGAATAAAGTTTGTAAACTTAAAAGGTCTATTTATGGACTAAAACAATCATCCAGACAGTGGTATTTGAGGTTTCATAAAGCAATAACCTCTTATGATTTCCAAATGATTGAAGAGGACCACTGTGTCTACATCAAACGGTTTGAGGGTAATTTTGTTATATTATCCTTATATGTAGATGGTATACTATTGGCTGGAAATAATCTGAATTCGATTATAGCTATTAAAGAATGGCTTTCATCGAATTTTGAAATGAAAGACTTGGGTGAAGCAGAGTATATACTTGGAGTTAAGTTCCAAAGAGATCGTTCAAAAAGAATCCTATATCTTTCACAAGAAAATTACATTAAAAAGATTCTCGAATGATTCAACATTAGCAACTGCAATTCCTTAGATACCCCAGTGGCTTCTGGTGTAACCTTAAGCAATAAGATGTGTCCCAAAACTGAGTCTGATCAAAAGAAAATGATGAAAGTTCCCTATGCTAGTGCTGTTGGTAGTTTAATGTATGCAATGATGTGTACAAGGCCAGATATCTGCTTTGCGGTAGGATTGGTAAGTAGGTTCCAGTCCAACCCAGGTGAGCGTCACTGGAAAGCAGTAAAAAGGATCATGAGATACTTAAAAGGCACCTCTGACTATGCACTATGCTACGAAGGAAGCGATCTGCGCCTGGTTGGATATTCCGATGCTGATTTAGGCGGAGACGAGGAAGAGCGAAGATCGACTTCAGGTTATACTTTCTTACTGAATAATGGCGCCATATGTTGGAGTAGCAAGAATCAAACATTTATTGCTTTACATTCTATGGAAGCCGAGTTCGTAGCATTCACTGCAGCTGCACAAGAGGCATTATGGTTGAAGAGGTTCATTGAACATCTTGGATTTGGCAATGAGAGTACCAATCCAGTATTAATGTATTGTGATAACACTGCAGCTATAGCCTATACTAAAGATTCTAAGTATCATAGTAAGACCAAGCATATAGACATTAAGTACAATTTTGTAAGAGATTATATAGCACAGAAAATTATTGCTGTACAGCATATTTCGACCAAGAGTATGGTCGCAGATCCCCTGACCAAACCAATTGCCAAGGAAACATTTGGAAAACATGTAAGGGCACTTGGTGTACGTAAAATGTAAAAATTTCAAACTTTATTACATTTATGATTAATTGAAGTACTTATCATTATTAGTATAAATGTTTGTGTGAAAGTATACAATGTCTAGTATGTCGTACAGGCTTGTGAGGTTGTCTCTCACACACGAGCAACCGCCTTTGACACTCAGGAGGGGTGTGCAAAGATGAGACAATTGTGTTCACTGGTAAAGCTGCTAGAATGCTGATATGGTAGAGAAGAAACACAAACTATATGTCGCCTTGACAACAGTGTAGCGTGTCAAGATGAGATCCATAAACATGAACATTAGTATGGATCGAATCATGGATATCCACTTCCATGATGCCTGTAGCTAGATAACAAATTCTTCAATATTGACGTCTGAGTAGAAAGGAAGAATTTGGGTTTAGATGCTAGGAGTGTCTAGACTTAAGTCTGTACAGTGTTAATAACAAAATAAAAAACGACGTGCGCTCTTATGGTGTGAGAGTAACACTGTAGTATGTGATTCATACCACATGTGCTAAAGAACCGCAAAAGGGAAGCAAGTAAGAAGATCCCTGCTTAATTGTTGTGTGAGTCCCAGGAAGTTTCTAATTCTTCCAATCATATCCTTTGACTTTGACAATATCACAGAGGTGTGCTTCAACGTCTGCTACTTTAGCATATGTCCTACAATCATGATAGATGCGATCTATGGTATTATGTTAGGAAAGCGGCTGATGTATATTGAAGTGATATCTGGGCGAAAGGAAGATTACTTGAAATATACACAAATATGCTAGTGTCTGAGACATGTCCTTTATGGTATTATTTTTGATAATTTCATAAATGTGGATACTATGCATACTAGAAAGGCAATCTGAGTCTTATACTGACTCAAAAGGGATTAGATTAGCTATGTGAAAGTGTATATAAGTGAATCTAGCATATTTAAGGCACAATATTAAAATCAAGCTACACAATGAAGGTTGCTTTGTGCTGGTCTCTGTTAAAGAGATTTCTAGTACATAGACCTATATGCAAATGTCATACCCACGCGGTCACGGCAAAGCACCTAGTATGAAAGAAGGAAGAAAAAGAGACATATCTAATCCACCAAGTGTGAGTGGGAGATGTTGGAAAATAGCCTAGTCCACCCTTGGTGGATTGGGCCCAAGCCCAATAAGATTGGGGTCAAAGTATAAATAACATAAATGTTTGGGTGAATATATGTAATATTATCCAAAATATTGAGTCATGTTTTTTGTCCGATACAATATGACTCTTCAAGTGGCATTGTTTCACTGAAACAATATATCTCTCATTGAAAGGATATCTTGTCTCTCTGATGGAAGGACATGTTAGTAGAAGAGGAAGGGGTGCATAAAACCCTATAAATAGGCGTAAAGGGATTTAGTTGCAAGATACTTGAATGAACATACAGAAACTCTGTCACTGTGAATCCCTATTCCCTCTACTATACTTTTCTTCTTCCTATAGTGGTGTATTTGCTGTGCGTCATAATCGCTTCCGCTACTGTGATACGATTAGCGTAGGTATAAGAGAGAAACGGTCGCCCTCCAGGTACGCCCATTTATTCTTACACTATACTACACTCTCTTTCATACATTCTCTTATTACTACTCTATCTCTCTCTCTAATTATTTCCCCCTTCTAAATAAGGGTATACTTAGAAATATAGTTTATTTCTGATATATTTATTACTTTTAATTTAGTTTAATTGATTTCTTGAACCATATAATTTTGCTCCAATAAAAAGGGGAAGGGGGTGGGTGATGTGCCTTTGGTGCTGCCCTATCAATAAGGGGGCCTTCCGAAGTGTTTTTTTCTTGTTTCTTTTTACCATTAGATTCTACATAAAATAAGTGATATTTTGATATCTTATAGGCGAAAAATGGAGCTGTTTCAATTTTTTATGATCTTTCAAAGATTCAGTGCTTAAATTGAAAACAAGTACCATTTTCCTGAAATATCTTTAAAAAATCATAAAAAATTGAAAACATCTCAATTTTTTGCCCATAAGATATCAAAATATCACTCATTAAATGTAGAATCTAATGGTAAAAGGGAACTGAAAAAAAACACTTAGGAAGACCCCCATATTGACGAGGCAACACCAAAGGCACAACACCCACCCTCCCATAAAAAGGTGGGGGAGTATTATTGTAATTATTGTGAAATTATTGATGTTTGTATGACAATCAATGCCACCACTCCAGAACCATCATTTGCCTCATTAATTACATCAGCGGAAGGGAAAAACACTCCTCTGCATGGAAACATTCACGAAGTATTGTTATGTTTTTAAGTTATAGTGTATTTCTTTTTAATTTATCCATACGGAGCATCAACACCACGAAATAATGAGCGTACGTAAAACAAGAAAATGGATATTTTAACTCATACACTCGTCCTTGTTTTAAACCCTTCTATATGTGTATGTGTCAAGTAGTACTGCTGATAAGCATATTCCATATGCATCCACGTAGGTTATATATGTATATATTCTTAATTTCATTTAGAAATGATTGAACATCGAATATACATGAGTAATTAATAAGGCCTTCATTTCCAGGCGAAGCCGCATTGAGATTCCCAATGTCTCTCAGATTCTCGTAATGCAATCATATATCCTTGAAGTGTATAAATAGCAGCTGAGAAATGCATAATCTCCGTCCTTCACTCTTACAAAAGTTCACTCACTACTAAAGCTTTGAAGATGAAGATGAGGCTTTTTATGTTTTGCCTCTTCCTCGCTGTGCTGCTCATGTCTGCTGATGCCAACCGAAGCTGAGGAGCGACTTCTGTTTTTCTCTTATAGGGAAGTCTTGTCTTTCTTTCCTCTGGTGGCAGCAGGGAGTGCGAACCTAACAAGCAGAAGCTAAAAAATTGGCAAGTAAGGTTAGTGTTTTAAGAAGTAGGAGCAATAAAAATCACAATTTGTGTAAAGGTTGTCATAACAAGTTCATTAGCATTTTCATTTTAAGATTTGATGGACAAGATTTAATTTATATATTAATTTATTTACTGACATCCTTTCAATAGTGCCTTCATTGTAAAAAAATGGTGCTTCGTGCGTGTTGTAATAACATTCCAAAAATTTATACTACAATAGTATAAATTTAAATTATTAATGAGTGAATTGTTAGGAATTTTAGGGCTTGATATAGAAATAAATTTCTAAATTTCTTTCTTGTTATAATAAATGATAAATCCTAAAATTAGAAAAAATACAAATACAAATACATATATATATGTATATATAAAGAAACTGTGTGTGTGTAAATTATATTCTTGGCTGGGTTAAGAAAATATATAATATGAATCAATAGATGATGTCATTAGCAGGGAAGCAATGCATAAGAAAGCTTGGAGAACAAGCAGGAAAAGGATACATCTTGCTAGCTTGGTAAGGAAGTAGAATAAAGATAAGAAAGTAATAAATGTGCTAAGTAGATGTTTAGTAAATCCTCACAAGGATTAACTCCATTGCAAGAAATTTTGTATATATATATATATATATACAGACACATACGCCTCAGTTTTCCAATGGAATATATGAAGCAAAAGAGAAAAAAAAAAGCGATGAAAATAAAAAGAGAGAAAAAGGAGGAGGAGGGCGTGTGGTAAAATGTAAGAGTTTTCTTACTGAGTAATACGTCAAACTTTTATTTATACTTTTCAAAATTATTTAAAATGTTTTATATCTAAATACTCTCTATGTGATTTATTTTATTAATCTAAATACTTCTTATATATGAAAGTTGTTTGAAATTGTATGGGAATATGCAAGAAAGACTATATTGTTGTATCTATAAATATTATGATCTCTCTGATAAATCCCAAATTTAATAGATTTTATCCCATATTATTCATTTATTTTGGGGATTATTTTAGGCTAATTTGAATTTATTAGATAATATTTGGATTGTTAGACAATTTTAGGAAATAATATAAATTTGAATTAATTATGAGATTATTGGGCTTAAATTGATAATATCTTGATTGTATATCTTGTGATTAAATAATATTTTCAAATATATGATAGATCACGATATCATTTAATTCTTACAGGTCAAGGAAAATCATATTATGAAATCCCATGGTGCAGAATTATTTTAGGAATTCTAAAGAAGATCTAATGGCTGAGTTTGAATAGGCTAATTCAATTTTAATGGATTCAAATCTTGTACTCTAAACTTTCTCATTCTCATATAAAAAATAGGGAAAATCCCTTAAAAATACCGCTAAAATAGCTAAATCCCGATTCAGTGCTGTGTCAATAGGGATAAACAGTGCTAGGGTGCGAAAAGATGATTTTGCCCTTTAGCCCTCCCTCTCACTACTTCAGAATAACAACACGAGACTCTTAATTAATAACTCCAGATTCTTGATTAACAACTCTAGTTTCTTCTTTTTACTTTCATAATAACAACATCAGTTTTGTTATTAATAACACCATATTCTATATTAACAACACTCATTTCTTATTTCACAACTTTGTAATTTAAGTTTTAGAGCGAATAACAACACCTATTTCTTTATTAAATATACCGTATTGTACATTAACAACAATATATTTTTGAGATACGAATATGTGAAAGAATAAAGCGGAGTTGTTAATCAAGAAGCCGGAGTTGTTAATTAAGAGTCTCGTGTTGTTATTCTGAAGTGGCGAGAGTGAGGGCTGAAGGGTAAAATCATCTTTTCGCACCCCAACACTATTCATTCGTACTGACACAGCACTGAATCGGGATTTTGTAATTTCGCAGCACTAAATTGGGATTTAGCTATTTCGGCAGTATTTTAAGGGAATTTCCATAAAAAATACCTAGCAGCCGCATAATTATGGGCACTCTTTGAGAGCCAATACCCGCATCCTCTCTCTTTAGTGTTGATTGAAGGGGAGGCCGCATCAATCTCTTCCTTCACATTCATCATTAGTTCAATCATTCCTCCTTTCTATATTCATCGTGCCACCTCATCTCACCCACAACATAAGTTTCGATCACCAATCTCTTTGCCCTTTATTTCAATTCACATAACACACGCCATGTAACCCCCTCACTGTAATTATATCCGGGTTAAGAAATTTAAGTGAAATAGATACCAATAAGATAAAAATAGCATTTATAATCCCTCATCTTCAAGATGGGGTGTCCAGAAAGGCAATTCAAAATATAATTCATCTGGTATCACATTCACATTCGAATACAATTACTTGTGCAGTACAATCACATTCATAAATATTAGAGTGCCCAACTAAAATCTCGGCAACCCTGAGTTACCTATATATATAAAATGGGTGTAAAGTTTCCCAACATAGGGGATTACATATCCAAAAATAATATTCATATCCCATATATATATATAGTAATCCCAAACCAAAACAGATAACCAACAGTCCAAAAATTAAAACGTCTCTACAAGGCCCTAACCGCTCCTGGTTGTCCGCTTCTCTTTAGAGCCACTTGCCCTGTCTGATGGTTAGTCAAAGGAAGGAATGAGATTCAAAAGAATCCCAGTAGTAACAAATCACTCATACAGTATGTAAACACATAGCATATAAGATCATGTACAGTAGCAACACAATGATTAATGGCTCACGCCACAAACGACAGCACTCACGGCTGTAATCACAATGCAATAGCTTTTGCTGTAATCACTATGCTCGCTTTCACGGTAAACACTATGCTAGCTTTCACTGTAATCTCTATGCCCGCTTTCACGGTAATCACTATGCAGCAGCATCACAAGGCACAAAGCATCACAAAGCAGCAGTAGTAACATAATGCATGATAAACGTACATACAATGATTTACACACAGTATAAGAGAAATAGTCATTACCTTATTCTTTCTTGACATTCCTTGGCACAGTGGGCTTACGAGTCTGGCAAATGTCAAATCCTGTAACCAAATTAGGGACAACTGATCAAACTCTTTTCCAAATACATATTCCTATAATTCTCAAAGTTGGTTATCATTCAAACTCTTTAGGTGGCTATTAGAGGCCTACACATATGCTAAAAGGGTTAGGAGAAAATACCCTGAAGACCCCTTTTTTGAAAACAGAACACTGATTTTTGGCTAACTCACTCGAGTAAAGATGATCTCACTCGAGTGATGAGAGACTTGCACTCGAGTGAGAATGACTCCAAATTCACTCAAATCCCCAAAAGTGTAAAATAGAAATTGCTTGCCTGAGAGCACAGACAACTTTAGAGGAGGAAGCTCACTCAAGCACAATCCTTGGCACTCAGGTGAGAAGACTACACTTACGAGTGTCAAAGCACACTCTTGAAAATTGGTCTACAAGTGACAACTCGAGATGCAGCCTTTAACATGAACTCACATATTCACTCGAGTGATCACCAATATCATTCGCAGGTTAAGAAGTGCACTCTTGCTTGTTATCTGAAAACTAGGTGAAATGCAGAAGGAAAAGGGAAATTATACTGTAGCACTCGAGTGATATCCCCCTTACTCAAATGATCTTATCAGATTGCCAAATTGCAGCAACTGACATAAATTCTCAGATTGGCCAAAACTGATCCCAATGGTTCCTAAACTCAACACAAATCTCATTCCTACTTAAAATCCCATAAGGAACCCATTGGTAACCTCAAAACACTCAAAAACTCATCCTAACCACAATTTTACTCTTGGGTCTCTATAACACACACAATACCCAATTCCATTCAACTCACTTCCAAAATCCAAAACCATATCCATTACTCAAATAACTTCACACTAAACCAGTTCCAACATCATTCATCATGTAATTCATGCATTCAAAAATTAGCATAAAACCAGGGCAAATTCTAGAATTCATCAAGCTTAACCAAAAATCACAATAAATATATTAAAAAGCACCAAATGCTCACCTCTTCAATTTGCTAAAGCCAAATCTTCGATTCTTAAACTTTCCAAATTCCTCAAACTCTTAAACACCTCTGTTCAAATATCTAAAACCACCAAAATAAAGCTCTCAATGAGGTGCACAACATTAGAGAAGAGGTCTAAAGCATTAGAGGCCAACAAGAACATCAAAATCTTACCTTTCTTTTACTCTCTCTCTTCTTCAAGCTCACCGGAAATGGAGGTGGGGAGAGAGAAACAATGAGAGATGATAATGATGATGAAGAGTGTGCAGAATTTTCCCCTTGGCCTATGCTCTAACTGAATAGGAGAGAGAAGAGAGAGAAAAGGTGAGTGGTTGACAATGGGCATGATCCCTTGGCCCATATAATGCCACTTGGCATAATCTTGTTCACTCTCCCTTGAGCTCACATAGATGCATAGCACATGATTCCGACCCATACATAATAAATCTTAACCATTGATACTTAATCACCAATGAGTTTTCTCTTTGTTAACTGATCAATTGGTTGGTAAATTTCCAATTTTACTATTTTTCCCCTGACTTTCACTATGTTTAATAAATTATCACCAAGTACATTTATATCAAATTCACATCATATTTCTCCAAAAGCATTTAATTACATTAGTTACAATAAATTTTGAAGTCATTAACCCTTATTCTCAAATTGGGTCATTACACACCACCTCATTAACTTTTCTCTACTGTCCTGTCATGGCCGTGATATGTTTGGAGCGTGAAGGATGAGGGAATTTCATGGCAGCTTGAGCTTCCTTGGGAGACAATTTGAGAGGAGCATGGAGGAAGCTAGAGCCTAGGACTTACACTTAAAGATTACAAGGGAGAAACTTTCCATTTATTATTTTGATTCAAAACTTGAGATTATTTAGTTTTAGATAATTTTGAGTTGTTTTGCTTAAGAACAATATAGTTTTAGATTGTAGACATATTATTTAATTTGTATTAAATTGATATTTTGGAATGTTTTATACTTGAGATATTTGCTGGAATTTTTGTTTACAAACCTTTAGATTGTCAATTGAATTATTAATTGAGTTTTCATTATTAATTTAATTGTTAATTTTGTTTTTCCTCTTGATTGTTTAATTGGGTTGGTTAATTGTCTAGCTATTTTAACTAGACAATTGTGACATGGTTTCTAGAATTTATTGGAAATTAATTAGGATTGGTTTTAATGGGTTTAATTAATTAGCTCTTGTTTCATTATGAGTTTTCCAGTGAAGTAAATGTTATTGAGCTTGAGGGTTTCCCATGCTTCAATTAGGTGATTAAATTTATTAAGTCCTCTCTTTTATTATTAATCTCCCTTTGGTTTAATTAATTAATTTGGGCTAAGAAAGATAACTCCATATAAATCCTAAGTTGTTTCATTTACCATACCTGAAGTAAACATCTTCTTTTCCTTTTCTTATTTGATTTTCATAGTTATTAGTTCATATCTTTGCTTAGGATTTCAATTTCGCTCTCATAAAAAACTCCCTAAAAATTGCATTAGCATTCATTTAGGTTAATTAGTTTCATTCTCATATAGGTTTTAGAGTCATTTGCATCTTGCATGTAGGTAGCAGTGTCTTACATTTTAGTTTAGGTTTTTTTCATTGCATTTTTCATCACCTAAATTCAACCAAAAGAAAAATCCATAGATTGCTCTTTGTGAGAATGACCTAGGTTGCCACTATATTGCATTTGTAGTTAGTCTTAGTTTACTTGATTGCTTTAGCGATAAAGCGACATCACTCCCCAAAAAGTATTGCTATGTGAACTATCATATGGGGTAAGATTTCTTTGTGAATTATTGTGGATCTACTCTAGGGTACGCCCTAGTATGTCTAAGTGATGACAAAATTATAATATTGTGGATGCTGCTTATGAATATTTTTGTACTCATATTCATATATAATTATATTGCATGGATTTAAAATGTTTTCCACTAAATTAGTTGGTGGGCATTATTAGTTAAAGCTTAATTATTTAGTGTCACTCATATATTTTGTCGTAATGTCCCAGCAACCAGAAAATCAAGTCCATATGAAGATGAAACAGAGCAGTAGACAAGGAGTCTCCTTGTTTTCTTATAGTTTTTAGAAAATAATGATGTTTCACTACTACAAAAAGGATAAAAGGTGGCGCACATTTTGTGGCACTTCTTTAAACAAGTGCCACAACTTCCCTTTTTTTATTTTTAACCTGTATAATTTTTTTTAGGTACCAGCTGTGGCACCTAATAGGTTAGGTGTCACAATTGGGGATGCCTAATGTGGCACCTGCCTACACAGGCGCCACACTTGGCGCCACACAAGCAGCTGTGGCGCCTGACCCACCAGGCGCCATAGCTGATGAGGCAATGTGTGGCGCCTAATTAGTTAGGGGCCACACTTGTCTATTTTTATAAAAAAAAAAGGAAAAATTTCAAATGGATAGTGTATATCTCTTAATTATTTTATTTCCCGCGTAGTAGTTCCTTGTCCGTCCCCCATTCCTTCCCTTTTTGACTACTACTCCACTTTAATTATTCAACTACTCTCTCATCCATTAAATTACTTTCCCTTTCTCATCTTCTTAGTAAATCCGTCGGCCCCCTCCCTCCATTTCCTATCATCTTCACACTAAAAAACACTCTCAAATGCTCACTCGTCACTCAAGCTAGCGTCACCAATGTGGTCTCCCACTCCCTGCGCTGGTCAATTAATAGATTTGTAAGAAGAAGACTATTTCATTCTAGCTTGCTTTGTTTCGTTTGCCTTTTTGCTTTGTTTAATTTTTTTTGCCGACAAGCTTGCGTTTTTTTAGTAATCTTTTAATTTACTTAATTAGTTGTTGATGTACTGTGTTCACATATCAAGTTCTTGTATTGTGATATTTTTTATGTTAGCTTTGGAGAGTATTAATATAAGAACATTATTGTTGGGGAACTTGAATTTTAAATGTGAAAATTATATATATATATATATATATATATAATAGGTTGAAATATAAAATAGAAAGATTGACAATTTGTGGAGATGATAAATATGAAAGCCACTCAATTTATATAAAGCTTCACAATCAGGAAGCATAAAAAAGGGCCACAGGAAAAAAAAAGAAGAAGAAGAAGAAAAAAGAAAAAAAAAGAAAAAAAAGGACCCTCCTCTGGCGCTTGTTTGAGGAAGGGCCACAGGAGGGGGGTCTCCTGTGGCGCTTGCTGACGCAAGCGCCACAATAGGACCCCCTCCTGTGACACTTCCTCAAACAAGTGCCACAGGAGGGTATTTTTTTTAAAAAAAAATTTTAAATGTTGTGGCGCTTCCAAGCGCCACAGCTTTTTTTAGTGGCGTCCAGATATGTGGCACTTCTCTAGCGCCACAGTTAATGCAATTATAAGCGCCACAGCTTTACCTTTTTGTAGTAGTGTTTGTATTATTTTGGAATTCTATGAATCATGATGTAATGTAATATATTCTTTGTATTATATTTTGAATATTAATATCAATAAAATATTTTATTTACGTTTTCTGGTATCTTTAATATTTTGGTATAAATTAAAATTTGATTATATACTTTTTTATTAGCAACAATTTTCATTATAGAAATAAAATGCTAGTATATCATAAATCTACAATTGTAAAAGAGCATGATTGCAGAAAGTTAATTACACTATGATTGACATTCATTATCCCACATACCTGAAGCTTTTTGGACGAAGTTGAATATTAAAGGATTTACAAATCTAGTGCAATGATCCTCAATGTAATGAGATAAAACTAAAAGTCTTCCTAGAAATTCTTCTCCAGGTAAATGATATATATATATATATATATAAAGAAACTGTGCGTGTGTAAATTATATTATTGGGTTAAGCAAATATATAATATGAATCAATAGATAATGTCATTACTAAGGAAGCAATGCATAAGAAAGCTTGGAGAACAAGTAGGAATAGGATAAGATCTTGTTGGCTTGGGAAGGAAGTAGAATAAAGATAAGAAAGTGATAAATGTGCCAAGTAGATGTTTAGTAAATCCTCACTAGGATTAACTTCATTGCAAGAAATCTTCTATATATATACCCCTCAGTTTCCCAATGAAATACGTGAAGCAAAAGAGAAAAAGAAAAAATGAGGAAAATAATAAGCTAAGATAAAAAAAAGGAGGATGAGGACGTGCGGTAAATGTAAGAGTTTTCTTACTGAATAATACATCCTGCATTTATTTATACTTCTCAAAATTATTTAAAATGTTTTACTATCTATATCCTCTCTATGTGATTTATTTGATTGATCTTTACCTCTTATATTTGAAACTTGTTTGAAATAGCATGGGAATATGAAAAGAAAACTATATTGTTGTATTCATAAATATTATGATCTCCCTAAGAAGGATTATTGTATGAACTATCCTATGGGGTAAGATTTTTATGTGAATAATTGTGGATCCACTCTAGGGGGCCCTAGTCAAAATTATGATATTGTGAATGCTTATAAATATTTTTCTATGCATATTGACATATAATTATATTGCAGGTATTTAAAATGTTTTATGCTAAATTAGCATGCGGCCATTATTAGTTAAAACTTATTTATTTAGTATCACTCATATTTTGTCGTAATGTACCAGAAACTAGAAAATAAAGTCCATATGAAGATGCACCAGAGCAACAGACAAGGAGTCTCCCTATTTTCTTATAGTTTTAAGAAAATAATGATGTCTGTATTATTTTGGAACTCTATAAATCATGATGTAATGTAATATATTCTTTGTATTACATTTTGAATATTAATATCAATAAAATGTTTTATTTACTTTTTATGGTATCTTTAAGATTTTGGTAAAAAATTGATTATATATTTTTTTATTAGCAACAATTTTCATTATAGAAATAAAATGATAGTATATCATAACTCTGCAATTGTAAAAGAGCATGATTCCAGAAAGTTAATTACACTATGATTGACATTCATTATCCACGTACCTGAAGCTTTTTGGACGAAGTTGAATATTAAAGGATTTACAAATCTAGTGCAATGATCCTTAATGTAATGAGATAAAACTAAAGGTCTTCCTAGAAATTCTTCTCCAGGTAGAAGATTGAACCGACCACCCTTGATAGCATATCCAGGATTGACAGAATGTAACCCCCTGCCTTGAAAACAATAATTATAATTCAAAATTCATAATTACAAATGAAATAGAGGCCGATAATAATTAAAAGTCTCTTTTACAATCCCTTCCTTACAGGAGGGTTTTCACAAATTCTTTCAAAACTTTTGTCATTATCCTGATCTCAATTTCATATTTCGAATATATTTACCTATGCAATTAAATCACATTCATATATCAGAGTGTATAACAAAAATCCCGGCAACCCCAGGTTCATTAATATCAACTAAGGGTTCATACATTCCCTTTCAAGGGAATTACACAACCATATCCAAAATATGATTTACATCCCAAAACAATATACAGTAATCCTATTCCAAAATAGATAACCAACATTCCAAATTAACATCCCCTACAAAATCCTAGCTGCTCCTGGTTGTCCGTTTCTCCTTAGAACCACTTGCCCTGTCGAAGGTTAGTCAAAGGAAAGAATGATATTCAAAAGAATCCAAATAGTAACAAATCACTCATACCACATATAATCACATAGCATGTAAGTAAATCATCACAAAATACAGAAGCATAAACACAGCATACAAGCTGTCACATGTACATGTTGCCTCACTGTCATACACATATCGCATTACCTTTATCACAATGCACATAGCCACTCTGGCTTTCATATTGCCTCTCTGGCATTCACATAGTACATTGCCTCTCTAGCAATCACATAGCCACTCTGGCTTTCACATTCAAAATCATCGCAATATAATGACAAATAAAAAATACAATGCATCATATACAGTATAAGAGCAAGAGTCACTAGCTTGTTCTTTCCTGACGTCCTTTGGCACAGTGGGCTCACGAGTATGGCAAATGTCAAACCCTATAACCAAGATCAAGGATGACAGATCAATCTCTTTTCCAAGTTCTGAATTCCATAGCACTTAAAGTTGGTTATCATTTAAACTCTTTAGGTGGCTACTATAAGCCTAGACATATGCCTAAAGGGTTGGGATAACTACCCCCAAAGATCTCTCTTTCAGAAGAAAAATACTGATTTTTGGCTGACTCACTCGAGTGATGGATGTCTTGTACTCGGGTGAGGATAACTCACACTCGCGAGTGCTTGACATAGAGCAACAGCAAGGACAGAAAGCACTCATTTTAATTTAGCACAAAGAATGACACTCGAGTGATATCCTCATTCTCACTCGAGTCCCCTAAAGTGTGGCACAGAAAGTGTCGACCTGAGAGCAACCAAGAATCCTAAAGGAAGAGGTTTACTCGAGCACTGACCCCAAAACTTGAGTGATCATGCCATACTTGTGAGTGTCAGGCCACACTCTTGGAAACTAGTCTGCGATTATTTGCCCGAGAGGCCACCTCAAGATGCATATACTTTGACACTCGAGTGAAACTAGGTTCACTCGAGTAATAACCCATATCACTCGCGGCAAAGAAAATGCATTCTTGCTTTCTACATGAAACTCAAGTGAAAAAGAGAAAATAGCACGCTGCACTCAAGTGAGACCTTACCTCACTCGAGTGAGGCTTATCAGAAGCCAAAGTGCAGCAGCTAATATAATTTTCCAGATTTGCCCAATTTGCTTCCAATAGTTCCAAAACTTATAACAAAGTTCATTCCTACATAAAATTTCACAAGGAACCTATTGGTAACCTCAACCCAACCCAATTCCCATTCAATTAACACATTTGGTCTTAGACACCACATTACACTCAAATCACCCAATGATCAAAACTTCTACTTCCCATTTCCAAACCAATTCTAATAGCTCAAAGATACACCATGCCACCAATTCTACTGTAATATCGTAACCAATTCTCCCATTTCAAATTCACATGAAAATCAGGGCATAATTCCATAAATATCAAAACTTAACTAAAAGTCACAACTTATATATCAAAATGCCACAAATGCTAACCTCTTCAACTTGCTAAGACCAAATCCTAGATTCTCCAACTTTTAAATTTGTTTAAGCACTAAAACACCACCTTTCAAAATTCTAAAACCATGACAAAGAAGCCCTCAACACCTTAAACAATATTAAAGAAGAGTACTTGAGCATTAGAAGACATCTAGTAAGTCAACGAAAATAGAGAAATGGAGAGAGAAGATGAAATGATGATGAGATGCAGATTTTCATTTGCCTCATGCATGCTAGCTGACCTTAAAGGGAGAGAGAGGAAAAAGTGAAGAGTTTGAAAAGTTGACCATAATCCAATGGTTCTCATTTTGCCACTTGGCATAATCTTCTTCCTCCTTCCATAAGCTCACATACCCATCCGCACTAGATTCTGCCCTATTGATCATTCAAGAGTTAATCCTAGCCATTGATCCTTAAGTTACCATGAGTCTCCTCTTCGGTAACTGACCAACTGGTCAGTAACTTTACCATTTTGCCCCTGATTATCACAACATATGCTAAATCATCATTAAGCACATTCATATAATTCTGTCATCATAACCATGTGACCTCTCCTCCATTTCAACTCAATGTAGATGTTAATATACAATTAAACTCACTCACAAGGTTTAGGCACTGGTCATGACACATTCAGGTCACCATTCAAAGCATATTTCCCCAAAAGTGTTTGATTAGCATTAATTACATCACTTTTGAAATCATTTACCCTTAATTACAAGTTGGATCATTACACAGAAAGTCATTGATCATTTCTTATATTTTTCCAAGAACATGGTTCATCCTTAGTCTAGGATTCTCTCAATTGAAATAGGAGCCTGAAGAGGTGCTATAAGCTTATTCTCTTTAGAGTTTTGTTCGTTAAAAGCCAAAGAAATTGAGGACACAACATAATCAATTTCTTCAATAACCATGGAAGGACAAACTAGTTTAATCTTTTGATGGATAATTTGATTTCTCTTTATCCAAATAACTGATAGAAGTTTGATAATCTTCATAATCTCTATAATAAAGGCATCTTTACACAATTGTACAAGAGTTGTTTTGAGCCAACTTTTAAAATTATCAAAGGATGATAAATTCAATCTTAATTAAAGACTACCATACCATACTGCCTTAGTAAAAGAACAATGAATGAAGAGATGGTTTAGGGACTCCATTTCAGAGTATCCAAAAACACAACAATCAGTATCAGAGAAGTGATGAATATTCAGGATATGAACTAAAGGTATGGCTTCACTAATAATTTTCCGTATAAACAAAATATTCTTCATTGGCAGTGACATTGACCATAAAAATTTCCAAAAATCATCTTGTGAGTTAACTGATTGATCTATAGTTATTATTCTATAACCAATTTTGGTAGAGTCCTCACGTGTGGAGCTAAAACTCCAAATAATTCTATCTTGAACAATGTTTTAAAAGCCAGACCAGATGTTAAGCCGGAAAGGCCAGCGATTGAACTGATGAGAATGATCAAGAGGAAGAAGAAGAAAAAGATTGAAGACATTAGTTAAGAAAGCAAGGATTTATCAAAAGGATTTTGGAGAATAATCATGAAGAAGGATAGAAGAAATTAAAGAAAAAAGAACTTATAAAATATAATGGGAATATCTAGTTTCAAGTTCTTAGATTTGGGATTAGAGGTTGTTATGCTAAATTAGAAGTTTGAATGGCTTAATCAGAAGTTAAAGTGTCTTATATTGAAGTAATATGAACTTCACTCAAGTGATACTTCATTATCACTTGAGTTACACCTCTAGAAGTGATTTCTATATGTTTCACTCGAGTGAAGGAAGGATCACTCGAGTAATTATCAAATTTCAGCATACTCTACTCAGCTTTGTTTTCATTTAGTATGATAGAGGTTTAATAAGTTGGTCATATCTCTCAAACCATAAACTTGATTGAGATGAAACTTGTTTCATATAAAACTAGGCTTTAAATGGGACATATAGACACCAAGATCAAGCTTAATGGATTTTAGATGGAAGAGATATGGATATTGGATTCACACTAGAATTTCTCATGTTATTCCAAGATAGGTTCAATAATTTGGACATATCTCCTACACTAAAACTTCAAATGAAGTGAAAATTGTTGCATATGAAATTACACTCAAAATGATTTTTACAGAAGCCATGATCAAGCCCAAAAAGGCTCAGTCAAAAGAGATATAGATCTTGGAAGTTGACGCTCAATGATTCTCACAATGTTCCCATGATGTTTTAGAACAATTGTCATTCTTCGGATCATAACTTTTGGGAGATAATGATTTTTGAACTAAAAGGTATTGCATATAAAACTAGACTCAAGATACATTTTAACAACATCAAGATCATGCTCAATAAAGGTCAGATGTTAGAGATATGAATTTTGGAAGTGCACTATCATATAAAGTCACCTCTCCAGATCAGCTGCTATGAATTTGATAATAACTTTCAGAATATAATGAATTTGGAACTGGTTCTTGTTGCATTGGAAAGAAGAATTAAAGAGTTTATGGGGATAGGTCACTTGCCAAATTTAGAGTTTCATTTGAAGAGTTATGCCCACTAAAAGTTGATCTCTATGCCAAACTATCTATATTCTAAAAAGGAAAAGGGCACTCAAGCGATGAAGCTTTACTTCCAGAATTTCAGCAAGTCACTCGATGAATCAAGAGTTTAAAGATAAAATCACTTGAGTGATAGGCATCACTTGTGAGTCGCCTGCAAGTTGCTTGTAAGAGATATGAAAGTTAGTGATCTTTAGATGAAGATTACTTGAGTGATTTCAAAAATCGCTTAAGTGATTCATGATTACTTAATTTTGAAGATCATTCGAGTGATTCAGGAAATCACTCAAGTGATTCTTGATCACTTGCAGGACACTTACAAGTAATCTGAAAATCACTCGAGTGATTGAGGAGATCACTCGAGTGATTTCAAGTCACAATCAAGTGATATTATTCTTGGTTTTTAATCATCGTCTTAGTTTTTTTGATATTCTTTCAAACTCATTTAAATATTGATTATCTTATTACTAACCATTCCTAATCATCACTAATCAAGTTTACATTAGGGTTATAAGTGATTAAACTTGGATTAAAGCTCAAAGGCCAAAAAGCAACTTTGTGTCAAAAGTTTTAATGGCTACTTCCAACGGATATCCAATAGTCATATTTTGAGATGCTCAATGGGAAGAATGTGCTCAATGGTCAAATACTTTTCATCAACTATAATAGGAAAGGCATTTAAAATGAACAATGACGAGAGTGTATACCTAAAATGTCGATATGCCGATACTTTGAATATTACCCGACTGAAGCTCTGCAATCATACTTTCACCTTGTACTTCAGTGTTGATCGTTATTTACTTCATATAAAGAGAAAGAGAAGTATGCTTTCATTGTAATCATTCATCTTTGTGAGAGTTATTCAATATTGGGGGATCTTGAGTAGGAAATAGATTATATCCTTATAGTGTGTAAGGGGGAGTTCTTTTCTCAGTGCTAGAATTATATAGGCTTCATAAGTGACAGGATCAAACTTGTGGGATTGTAGTGGTTCTCAAGTACCCAGTTAAACTTAAGGGAGATAGTGGATTAAAATCTCAGGAGGAGCCTGGGGACTGGACGTAGGTTATTGTAGATTGGATTGAACTAGGATAAATCACAGTTTGCATATTCTCTTTCTTAAGCTTTTATATTTTCAGCATATATGGTTTGAATAACTAACTATGGATTTATAATTCATTACTTTTATACTTATTGCTTTCACTAAGATGCGAAAATTTTTTCAAAGTTCTTAAATTTTATCTTACACCCAATTTACCCCCTCTTGGGTGACAGATGGTTCTAATAAGGCGGACCATAAATAAAGGAAATGAAGTAGGAGGAAGAAGTATTAACTTCATTAATCTTGTAGTGACATACAAAAGGAGACATATCTATGAAATAAATAGAGAAATTAGATTTCCATGCAATAAGAATTCCACGTTCCTTTCTAATCGCATTAGTTCTACAATGAAAAGAAACCATAATTTGCAACAGAAAAGTATACATCCTGAATATAAATTTTAGTTTCTAATAAAACAAAATCAGGTTAGTGCAATTCAATTAGGCACCTACACTTTTGAACTAACGAGGCCTTATGAGAACCTCAGCAGTTCCAACTTAACAGCTTCATGGCCCCACAAGAAGCTTTAAGCTTTAAGGTTTGTTGATTCAATTATGAGCTTAATTGTTTTGAAAGATGAGAAATTTGATTGGAACTTTATTTGGTGTTCTAAAAGAGCCTATATATAGGCAATTTAGTTAGACCTTTAATTAAATTGTGTATGATTAAGTTTTTGGACTTAATTTGCTTGTAGGGTAGATATATACCTACCGGCACTACATAGTTTGATTAGATTTGCACTTAAATTAATCTAATTAAGTACTAATCACCTAAGACATTAGGAATTAACATAATTGGAATTTCTTTTAGTGGATTAAAAGACATTCTTAGGTAATTAAGAGCCCAAAGCTAACAAATATATTGTTAAATGCAATTAAAGGGAGAAACTAGACACTAAGAAGTAATCAAGGCTATAATAATCTAAGTCACTACTTATGATCTAGAATCACCCTTATCCTTAGCTTTAGTTAGATTTGATTTTCTTTCTTTTTTTCTTTTTAGTTAGTTGGTTTTTCTATCTTTAATTCTGATTGTGTTGACTCAACTTAATCAAAAATGTAAAGTCATTGCTCATCTGCATTGTTGTCACCAAGTCCTCATGGGAACGTACTTTTCTCATCACTTTATTCTTTGATACAACCTGTACACTTGTAGAGACTTAGGCTATAATTTTTTCCCTATCAACTTTTTGGCGCTATTGCTAGGGACTTGTGTGCCCTCATTGTTTAGTTGGAATTGATTGAGCATTAGTAGTTTAAGCTTGAGTTTTCTGAATATTTTTGTTTTATTTTCTTTTGTGTGGTTTATTTTGTTTCCCTATTTTGTGTTTGTCCTTTAAAAAAAATAAAAAAACATGGATTATTCATAGCATTCATTTTTTGATAGGCGGTTAAATCTTTTGTTGTTTAGTAGAAATGAATATGGATTAGATGATACAAGCATAGGCAAATCTGGTTGGATTGAAAATGTTGATTCTTCTCCTTATAATTTTTTTCTTGCATTTATTGTGGAGAGATTCATTTATATAAGAATTGACCATGTATCACAATTAGTCATTATGGGAGAGATGATTTCAAAACTTGTTTTGATAATTCCTTTTATCCTAATGGAATTTTAGAGCAATAAAAGTCTTTGGGTCCATATATCAAGTACTGTTCTAATAAGATGACCCTAACTTTTCACTCTTATCCATATGTTAAGGGATATACCCATGAGGAATTTGAAGAATCTTGCTTTGAAAGATTAGTTAAGGATTCCCTTCATGAATAAAAGAAACTTCACATTAGTATTGAGTTAAGTTTGCAAAATATTGGAGCTCATGTGTCTCAAATGTGAAAAGACATTTAAGAAAGAAAACAACAAAACTCCTTTAATTACGTTTCCTATTAGAGCTCTGATGAAAATGATTATAAGGGAGTTGAAGAGAGTAAATTGTATGAGACTATAGATAATGTGGAAATTGAATTTGAGCTTGAAATTAATTTAAGAGAGAATAATAGGTGTCCAATAGAGGTTTTGGTTGTGGATCCCATGTGATTGTGATATTGAAATTAATGAAGACATCCCAAGAGTTGTTGCACATGACTATCCTATTGACTCTTTGACTCTTATTGGTGAGAGTCAACTGGATTTTGTTGGATGTTCACTACTACAAATAGTTGATTCAATGACACAAATTAACATCCGTTTTTAGAAAATAGTAGTAAAAAACAAAGTGGAGGAACGATTGTAAATCACTAGTACAAAATTTCTTTTTTAGACTGCCATATTTAGACCGGTTGTAGCGGATAAGGTCTAAAAAATTTGATCGGTGGTAGTTTTGTAATTATATAGAACTTCTAAGATTAGTTCTCAAAAAAACCGGTCTTAAAAAAATTATTTAGACAAATTATAAATAAAAAAGGTCTAAAAATATCAATATATTTAAAAAATTAGAACTTTTAAACTTTTAAGACCGGTTATTAATAATAACCAGTCTTAAATATAAAAAATTTCAGACCGATTTTAATAAAAACCAGTCTTAAATATGAAAAATTTTAAAATTATATTTTTTCCACCCTTTTAAGACCGGTTTTATATATACTCGGTCTAAAAAATCAACCCTAAATTTTTGAATCTCTTCTTTGTCATGCCTAAATTTCGCTCTTTAAATCTGAAACCTCTCTTCTTGGTGCGATTACTCTGTGATCTTGGTCATCTTCGTTCGATCTCATTCTCATGTTTGTTGCTGTGGTGCTCTCACCCTTGCACTGAATGATTTTATCACTGCCACAACCTCGCTTACTCTGATCTCCTTCATCGTGACTTTTCTCTTTCCCCGTGACATCCATCCTTCATCGCAACCTACCTTGGCAGCCTCACTTCTTTGCTACCATGAGCTGCTTGCTCCTTTGCTTTGACCCATAGATGAGTAAAGAAGATGCAACTGATATTTTGAGGTTTGAATAAATTTTCCTTTTAAACGCTTAATTAATTTGTAAACTAATTTTTGAGTATCTACTGCAAGGGGGCGATAGATGAAAGAGGAAGAAGAAGGTGTAGAGCGAAGCGCCTCGCTTAAAATAGTTCCTTGTCTGCTTTCTTTACCTGAGGAACAAGGGTCACGAAGAGAAGAGAGATCCTATTTGAATTTTTGTTTTTTCTTGAGGGTTTTATTATAGGTGTAAATGGTATACATATTGATATATACCAAGTTGAGTATGTGGTCGGTCTCTGGGGGGTCCTATCTGTGAAATTGCTCTGTTTGCTTTTTTTAATTTCGTCTCTGGTTTTCTTCTTCCTTATGGTTGTGCCAAAATAGTTTCATAGTTTCAACTAAGAAACTGAATATGAATACAAAGTTAAACTTATGGGTGTGCCTGAATTTTGTTACAAGAGCTGTTCATTATCTTTCTATGTTGTTTGATGTTCTTAGTGAACGATATAGGAATTCAGGTTTTCAGAAATTTTAGCAATGGGATTCACAGGGAAGGTGCTTTTGTGAAATCTGATGGTGGTAATTTGCTTGGAGGTATCTGCAATCGATTTTTCATTGTAATCCCTTCTACTCATCTGTACGTTTGACTACAAAAAAAAAGGCCCTATTTATTTTTTTTAAAAAAATATCACTTTTAAGACCGGTTATTAAAATAACCGGTCTTAAAAGTCTTGAAAAAGAAGTTTTTAAATCAGTTTTTAAACAACCGGTCTAAAATGTCTAACTTTTTAGACTTGGTCTTTGAGCAACCGGTCTAAAAAAGTAACTTTTAAGACTGGTTTTGTTAACCGATCTAAAAATTAGCAGACTTTTAAGACCGGCTGTATCAAAACCGGATCCAAAACCGGTCTAAAATGTTGTTTTTAACAGGTCTTAAAAGTGATTTTTCCACTAGTGAATATGTGTTGAGAAAACTAGTCATTGAAAGTAAAGATTCAACAACTGGTTTTGAAAACCAGTCATTGAAAGTCTTAGGTTCAATGACTGGTTTTCAAAACGAGTCATCTTTAAATGTATCAACAACTGTTTCTCAAGAAACAGTTGTTGAAACTTTGGCATAAAAACCCCATATCAGACTAAATCACGCCTATGTCTTACTCACATTGTGTCGTGCCTCCCTGTTTAACCCCAGACGGACCTCTACCTCTTGCTTACATATTGCTCTCCAAAAACTTCTCTGACCATTGGTCGTGCTTTCTACTCTTCGTCTAGGTTCTACAGCTCCCCTATATTCCCTCTTCGGTTCAAGTATGCCCTCTCCTCGTCTCAGTCATCTATTTGTTTGGGTTCTGCAACTCCCTTGTTTTCCCTCTTTGGTTCAGGTAAGCCACATTTCATTTCTTTTACTTTCCTTTTCTTTTTGATGCACACAACTTGCATTTATGTTTAGGTTAGATGGCTTATAATATCAAGGTGTCTGTCGCCTGATTGTGAAATGGATAGCCATGAATGTTGAAAGTTGAATGGCAATTATATTTGGGGTTTACTGGTTGAAACGAAAAGTCTTAAACTTTTTTTGTATGTTGCTCGTTTTATAGGTTTTCTTTTGATTTTTTGCCAATTTGTTGGAAAGGATTTAAAGTTAGGATTTGTGTTGTATATGAGTGTCAACTAGTGCATATTTCTTATTCTTAAAAGAAATATAGAACTACAATTATAGTTGAAAGTTATTCATTATAGTTGCAACCTTGGGTATACCTTATTCTAAGACACTCAAATTCTATATTAGTTTATAAAAGTCAAAATGTGGTCTTTAGGCTTCTTAGGATAATATTAGCTAAGATTTTAGTTATTTAAGTTAAAATATGATATATATAAATTGTACTTGTAAGTATTGAAGTAAGAACAATTTGGATATAGATAAGGATATACTAAGTCAATGCCCAGAAATGAATGGTTTGTTCTTTTCACTTCTTCACACTTTTGTTTTTGTGGTTTCTGGAACCTTTAAAGAGCCAGTCAAGTTTTGCCTTCTATTTTTATCCCTTGCTCACATCAAAATGTTATCTTAATTGGCCCCCTAAAGTTGACAAATATGCACTATTTACCACTTCGCTTCAAATGAACAACACAGTGTCAATGACGTAGGTGGTTCTTCTTAGTTAACACATTTACATGATTAGTTTATATTTTGAAGTTTCTGTAATGGTTATATTAATTTTTTCCCTATGATCCTTGTTATTCCTTATGTATTCACAAGAAACTCCAAATGAGCTCTATTATTATTCCAATACCGAGGTTGTTTTTTTCCTCCTAAGCACAAGTATCTTTCTATTAAAGGCAATCCTGTTGGAAGTAACTCCATATGGGGTAGTTGTAACAGTGTTTGCCTAGTATTAAAGTTTTTTCAATATTATAGATTAGTAACTCCATATGATTTGCATTGAAGTTTCTTGCTACTAGTCTGTCGCATTGATAAGTTTTTGTCAAACTTTTAATTAGCATAATGATAAAATTTTGGTAGTGATTTATTTTTTGGTAATTGCTTATTTTGATTAGTTTGCAGTCTGGTTATTGGTTAACTTCATAATGTTCCTATTTTTGGTTTCCATGATTTGTATACAGTGTTTAGTTTCTTTCTTTAAATCTTCCAATGTATATAGGGTCCTGAATAAAACTTTGCAATTTTCTTTGTCTTTAAATTTTGTCAATTTTTTAACTAGGATAATGGTAAACTTGAGTGTTGTTGAAAATGAATTAGGTGGTAATAAAATGGATCACAGTTGGATGAATGTATTGAGAACTAGTGAAGAATATGAGAATGCGGTGAAAATGTTTATTGAATTCGCTAAAATGAATAAGCCTAGTAAAAATGGGAAGTATTTGTATCCATGTATCAACTATTTAAATGAGAGTCAATGAGATATTGATTATATAAGAGATCACACAAGGTGGATATGGTATGGTGAGGAAGTAATTGCTCGTGCATCCCATGAGAAAGAAGTTTTTAATGTCGGAGATGACAATAGAATGGAGAAAATGATTCTTGATATTTGCTTATATATGATAGCATTTAGAGTGATGCAAAGACACCTTTATACCCTATGTGCACTACGTATACACACTTGTTAGGTATTTTGCACTTGGTCAACTTAAAGGTAACTTGTGGATGGATCGATAATAGTTTCACTTTGCTACTTGAATTGTTGTGTGATATGTTTCCAGATGATAATGTACTTCCAAATCTTATGTATGAGGCAAAGAAAACCTTGTCTATGATAGGTATGGAGTATAAAAAGATACATGCTTGCCCTAATGACTGCGTATTATACAGAAAGGAGTAGGAAGGATTAAGTGAGTATCAGAAATGTAAAACTTCAAGATCCAAAGTGAATAAAGATGCTGGCTGTGGTGATGAGACAAGTAAAACATAACCTTTCAAGGTTTTGTGGTATCTTTCAATCATAAAGCGGTTTAAATGAATGTTTGCTAATGTGAAAGAAGCAAAGAAGGTGAGATGACATTCTAATGAGGGAATATGTGATGGAAAATACCTTCGGCACCCGACCGACTCTCACAATGGAAGAACATAGATGAAATGTTTTCCGGATTTGGCAATGAGCCAAGTAATCTTTGGCTTGGGCTTACACAAACAAAATCAATCCTTATGATGTTCTTAGAAGTACACATAGTGCTTGGCCGGTTTTGCTGGTGATTTACAACTTACCTCCCTGGTTGTGTATGAAACGCAAGTATATGATGGTTCTATGATGATTTCGGGACCTAAGCAGTAGGGAACAATATCGATGTCTACTTGGCACCTTATATAGAGGACTTAAAGAAGTTGTGGGAGGATGGTGTGGATGTGTTTGATGCATATAAGCAAGAGTCCTTGAAGCTAGGTGCAATGATTTTCACCATGATTAACTACTTTCTTGCATATGGGAACTTGTTTGGTTATAGTGCAAAGAGTCATAAAGCATGTCCGATATGTAAAGTAGGTACATACTTTCATCAACTTATGCATGAAAGGAAAATGGTTTACCTTTATCATAGATGATTTCTTCCTCAGTTCTAGTCGTACCATAGGCTAAAGAAGACTTTTAGTAGTTTGCCAGATAATGGAATGGCTCCAAAGGTATTAACTGGAGATAAGGTTTATAGTCGGGTTGAAAGAATCAATGTCACTTTTGGTAGGAATCAGAGGACTATAGGTGAGAAGAACATATGGAAGAAGAGGTCAATTTTCTTCGATATTCCATATTGGCATTGTCTTGATGTGAGACACAGTATTGATGTGATGCATGTAGAGAAAAATGTATGTGATAGCCTTGTTGGTACGCTTTTGCACATAGTAGGGAAAACTAAAGATGGAATCTGTGCGAGGCTAGACTTGGTTGAAATGGGAATAAGAGAATGACTACTTCCACAACTAAGAGATGATGGTAAGAGAGCGTATATATAGCCAGCAATGCATACATTGTCAAAAGCTGAGAGAAGAAGTTTGTGTGGGTGTTTGCATAGCATTAAGGCGCTATAAGGGTATTCTTCTAATATGACCAGGCTTGTCTTAAAGTTAGTAGGAATGAAGTCCTATGATTGCCATGTCTTGATGCAACAACTACTACCAGTAGCTATTAAGGTTAAAGGTCGAAGGCCTAATCTTGCCAAGAATCTTGGAAAGATATGTCGTTAAAGAGGCTATGAACTTTTACCAAGAATATCTATCAAAGTTGAAGGCCTAATCTCGTTATGAAAATGGTACAAGTAAGGGAACATGAGGGCTCTAAGTGAAGAGTTGCATCGTGAAGAGGTGTTGCAAGCACATTTGTATATCTTGAATAATATGGAAGAAGTTCAGCTATACTTAGACGAACACATAAAGAGTTTAAAGTATATCTATCCAAGAAAAAAATGACATGCAGATAGCTAATGAGCAAAATAAGACATTCATAGAGTGGTTCAAGGAAAAGGTTTGGCACAAGACTAGTGTGTCTGAGACAATTAAATGGTTAGCTTGTGGGCCTTCTTTTGAGTTTATAACTTGGAGTGGTTTTGATATAAACAGGTATTCTTTCTACACAAAAGCCCAGAATGTTAGAAGTACTATGTAAAATAGTGGGGTGATAGTAATAGCCGAATCAATACACTTTTCTAGTTAGAAAGACAAAAACCCCATATTGGCATCCATAGCCTATGGTAGAGTTATTGAAGACATATGGGAGATAAGCTACACCAAGTTGAGAGTTCCTATATTCAAATGCAAGTAGGTTAACAATAATGCTGTTGAAATAGATCAATTTGGATTTACCTTAATTGATCTTGAAAGAGTTGGTTATAAAGATGAGCCATTCATTCTAACAAGCCAGACAAAACAAATGTTTTATATCATTGATCTAGTAAATGAAAAATTATCTACTGTACTCCAAAGTAAAAAATAGAAGGATGGTGATCTAAGTTTGAATCTTGACAATACACCACTTATACCAACTGAAGTAGAATTTGTAGATAATGATGAATATATAGCTAGAGTTGATCATTATGAAGGAATTTGGGAAAACATATAAAGTAAGATTTTGAATTGTTTAAAGTATTCATTTAATTGTAATTTACTTATTCTATCTCACCTTCATTTCTTAGCAGGAATATGGCAAGTTAAGATTCGGGCAGCTCAGGTGGCTCACCTGTTAAGAAAAAGGTTAAAGGAAGCACAAAGTTGTAATCGTTGCTTAAAAATTGTAAGGAAGAAAAGGAGAGGGTGCACATAGAATTTGATGCTGATTTGAATTTAATTCATGAACAGGAAGACAAGTTCATTAGCTATATTGGCTATTTAAGTCGAAGCAAAGTTGGCATTCTATTTTCTACTTGGAAGGAAGTTTTGAAGGATAGGAAGGCTATGATTTGGGAACAGCTTTTGGCATATAAATTTGTATTTTCATTTCTATCTTTATTTCTATTAGTTTATATATAACTATATTATATTGTACTTTGTAGCAAACCTATGATGTCCCTAACATGAGGCAAATGTACAAGCATTGGATAGAGGAAGTTCATGAGCGATGGAAAGATTTCAAGTCCATACTCACAACCAAGTACATTCGAGGGCCAAAGATTAATAAAGATCCATGTAAAGACTATTCTTATCTTTCTCCATATGAGTAGGGATTTTTTGTGGCATCACGACAAGATTTTGAATTTTTGGTATGTATATTTTGTTTATTATAGTAAGAAACATTTTATTTGCACTTATTTGACCTTACTAACTCAGTTTCTTTATTTTCTATTCATAGAAATTAAGTGAATCAAATAAAGAAAGGCGAGCTAAAACAATAATCCGCATTACATGTTTTGGGGGGGTTATCGTAAGCTGGAAACGAAGATCATGCAGGTTGATTTGCCAAAAATGAAGGAAGTAGCCAAATCAGATCCTAGCCTTATTGTGCAGGAGCCACCTCCTTTCCCACATCACAAAAAATAAAAAGCAGGGAGGATCAAGGGAGAAAAATATATAAATCCAATCATTGCTGATATCACTAGAAGGTTTGTGAGTATTTAATATAAAGTATATTTAAGTATGTTTCATTTTCCTTAGAACTTTTGGCATTTAATTACTATATATTTATCCATTGTGTGCTACAAGATGAACTTGAAGTCTAGAGCAAACAAGGTTCCTTCACTTAAACTGGAAGGATGGACATCTTAGCAATGACGCTTAGGAAGCTAGATCACCCTGGTCAAGTTAAAGGGGAGCCAAGGAGAGTTAGTCTCTCATAATACTTTGGACGATGTTCAACACCTTATGGACAAAGTAAACCGAGTAGAGAGTTTGTGGCCAGGGTTTAAGAGGAAGTCTGAGCAGAGCTCGAGGTAAACATATGTCAATCACTTCGAGAACAACTTAAAGAAGAGTTGTTGCATGAGCTACGTGGTGAGATGAATTTGATGGTGTTGTCTTACATTCAAGTAAGGATGTGTAACAAGAAGTATAGATCTTAGGTTTGTAAACAATTTCAATGAATATAACATTAAGATTTTTCTTAAGTTAGTTTAATTAATTCTTTCATTTAGCTTACCTAAGAATCCCCGGCCTTTCCTAGTACTAAAGGTAGTTACAATCCGTCAGAGATTGGATATGGCGACCTAGGTCCTTTACTAAAGGTTGGAGAACCTTGCTCTCTTTTGATGGATGCCCTGTACCTACATGTTGTTGCTGATACTATTGTATACACACATGCTACCACCCACTATAATAAGCAAATTCGAGATGATAAACGTAATGTCAATGTCACAAGTGTTTGACAGGGGGAGGAAAGATTAGATGTCCCATTCCTCGATGACGAGGTTGCCGAACTAGGTCTGGCAATAGGATCTTTCATTCTATGGTTTCAACATCTTATTCAGATGGCGACAACACCTCTAATAGTAGGAAATACCTTACTGTTACTTGATCCTTAACATCCTACTTATAATCTTTATTTTATATGTTGCTATAATAAAAAAGAAGTGACAAAATTTCCCTTATTGGCACAATTGCAAAATATTCATAAAAAAATTAACAAGGTCGACTTGTAGATGCCTTATGGGATTGTGGGTCATACAATCACTATCATTTTGGAATTGATAGCAAAGATATTAGAGAGTTCCTATCTTTGCAAGAGATAGACATAGGATGGGTTACATTTGCAATCATATAAGCTTATTTTTTATTTTAAACTTTAATTAATGCATTTATATTGAGGATTTTTAGATTTCTACATTTACTAAGTCATTTCTCATTTTAATTCTATGGTAGTTGCTTCCACAAAATGTGTGTCAAAAGATAGCTCAATACTTTGTATGGCTTCTTATGTCCTGGCAATCTGCCAAGGCGTAATAATAATAAATTTGAAGATAGGATGAGTTATGTGGTCTATACAATTAGACAAACTAAGCTGCCTTGTTATCTAGTACCAATTGTTGAAAGGCAAGTAACTTAACTTTATCTATTTATACATATTCAGTTTTCTAAGAAGTAAAATGTTATCTAACATCATTTTAATCTATATATGTGATTATAGTTATCATTGGAGTCTTTGTGTTGCTTGTCCTTTCATCAATGTCATCTTTTGGTTTAATTCATTGAGTCGCAAGCCAAATGAAGAGACAAAAACTATTTTTAACACATAAGTTAATTTGTTTGTAAATCATTGACTTTTGATTTTACTAAATTTTTTTAATGTCTTCTATTTTTCATTTTAATTATAGTTACTGAAGACATATTATATAATGAGTGGGAAGCACAAAGGTAAAAGTGGTTCGACGAAGTGATTCCAGCCAAAAGTAAGTTGTTTAAATTGAAGTTCTTTATTGATAATCACTTTACATATGACTTTATTCTTTTTTACCGTTTGCTTTTGATGCATAGTGCCCTCAACAATCAGGGAAAACTGAGTGTGACTACTATGTTTTACTATATATGTATAACATCATTTGTTAGTAGACTTACTACCAATTTTGAACAGGTGATCATTTCTTGATTCTCAACTGAATTTCATTTTTGGTCATGTAATTGAATTGTTAGTTATTTCATTCAATTGATTGATTTATATTAACTTTTTCTCCAATTTGTGCACAGATTTTTCGTAATCAGGACGTCTACACAATCGATGACATTAATTTGATCCAAGATCTTTTGTCAGGATATCTTCTACAACACATAGAGCATGATGTGTAGTGGTTTCTTTTACAAAGTACAGTGGTATATTATGTTTGCATATTTGGATACTTTGCCTCCTGTTAGTTTCTTATTTTCTTGTTGATATGAGTACTATGAATTTGTTAGAGGCATTATGATTTATCGATGAGACTTTGGAAAATGTTGATGAAGCAGTGCTATATTATATTTGCATACTCGAATACTTTGCCTCCTGTTAGTTTCTTAGTTTCTTGTTTATGTGAGTACTATGAATTTGTTAAAAGCATTGTGTTCTATAGAGAAGACTTTGGAAAATGATGATGAAGCATTAAAGATTTGATGGAAACATGTCATAACTGTCATGATTTAGTTTGAAAGTTAAAGTTTGAACATTAAAATGATGTTATGATTATATATGTCTAAATTTAAGTTCTTTTGTGTGATATGTGATGATTGAACTTTGAAGATTCAAAATTTAATATGGTGATTTTTACCTATGCTTTCTTTTAAAAAAAATAGTTCAAAATTCATAATATAATTTTCTAGGAATTGGTGGGGTTTCATCAATGCTGAGGGGTAAAAAAATGAATAATAATTTTTTTTAAAAAAGGGTTACAATAACTGTTTTTTCTAAAACAATTATTGTATGCCTCACCATACAACAACTGTTTTCAAAAAAATAGTCGTTTTAACATACAACGACTCTCTCTTTTTTTAAATAGTCATTGTTTGTTGATCTATACAAACACTATATTTTTTAAAAATAGTCATTGTATTATAGTTACAACAACTATTTTTAAAAAATAGTCGTTGTATTTACTAGAGATTCAATGACAGTTTAAAATAGTCGTCTATTTTAAAACTTTTAACGACACTTACATATGCATCCCCTTTAAAACGATCATCTAAAGGGCATAAAAACGGATGTTAAAAGTGCCATCTATACTAGTGGTTCCAAATTTTTGGAAGCTCTTAAATTTTATTTGTAAGGATGTGCATGTTGTGCTTTCTTTGAATTTAGCGAATGCTAGTATTTTAAAGTTGTCTATGATTGAAGAAGTATAGGTAATTAACTTGAATAATCATTTTTTGTGTATGAAACCTTGTTGCTTGAAAAGGAATGAAGACAAGGTAATTATGGTGCTTGATACTTATGATTAGAAGTTATTTTGAGAAATTTGCTTGAAGACTCTAAACTTAGCTCTTCTTGGGAGGCAACCCAAGGTTTTGGTTTAAAGTTTTGTTTTGATTTTGTAAGATTTTTGGAACCCTTGATGATGTGATTTGTATGGAAACAAAGATCAAGAGCAATTGAAAGTTCAAGTCAAGTAAAAAGGGGGAGTTTTTCTTCTACTTTTCTTTGATGTGTCATCTCTATACTTGAATATGGTTGCCTCTTTATTTCCAATACTTATTGTTATATGTTCTCATTGAGGACAATGTGACACTGAGTATTGGGGGGTATTCTTGATTTTGTATGACTTGTCCTCAAATTTTTTTTAACAAAATAGAAATTGATTCGTTTTGAAATTTGGATTTTTCTAGTGAGCATTGTCAAAGTTGGTTTGATTTGAACTTGGAAAGGATTAAATTTGATCAGGATTTGATTCCATGTTCTTTGAATGTTAGTAAATAGGTAAAGATTTGTCTTGGGTACTTCACTTTTTGATGTCAATAAACCTGTGAGGAATTTGAGTGTAAATATTTGTTTTTCTAAGAGAGTCCAATTATTGTGATTTCATCTCCAGAACTTGTATTGAATATCTTTTGAAACAAAAAATTTCGCTTGCATACGTAAAATGATTTAGGCATTCGTTTTTATTCATTACTCTAGAAAGTGCTAAGTGAGATTAAAAAAAGATTGAAGGGGTTAAAAAAAAGGAGAAAAAATGGGAGAAGGAATAAGAATAATAGCAACAACTCCATTGACATATCTAGACTTCACTTAATAACTGGGGGCACTTCATCACCAATGCTGGCACTCACGTCAAATGATTAAGTCAAAGAGAGTTATAAGTTGGGCTGAAAGCCTCTTGAGGTGCCTATTGGAGTAATTGAGTAACTTGTACTTCATTACCCATGTGTAGGGTCGAGTCAAAAGGCGACCTACAATAGCTCAAGATAAAAAAAAGGAAAAAAAGAGTGCAAAGAGTATAAATATCCTTTCATTCTGTCTTTCATTCAATTGCTTGGCACTAATTAAAGTTTTCATCTATTGTCAAAGTCCTTTTGATTTGCGTATGCAATGGGATAATATAGGGGAGATTGAGATAAAACACAAGCTTATGGCAAATAGGTTACAATAGGTGAAATTGAGTGAAACACAAGCCCTTTAATATATTAAGAAATGAGTGTAAACACTTGACTTGTGAGGGACATTCTATTGTGATTTATCTTTGCCAAATTAATTACCTTGCTACTTGCTTTTTCTTGGAAGGTGGAAAGGGGTTCTATGAAGACTTGATTCTTGAAATTTTGAATTAATTCCAATTTTTTAATGTTTGCTTCAAAATCTTGCTTCCATGATTTTCTTTGATTGTTTTACAATTTAAAATCTTAAAGACAAGATTTGATGCATGTGGGGGTGTGATGACTTCCCTTCATTAACGAAAGGGTCTCTCAATCTACTTACAAATATATACTGGATAGGTTGCAATCTAAGCTTGTATGATGGAAAAGTCACTCTCTGTCCCTTGTTGGAAGGATTACTATCACTAAATCTACACTGGCATAAGTTCCCTTTTATGCAATGCAAAACACCCTTCTACCCAACTCATGTTGCAATTGTAATATCCCAAAATTTGATTAAGGGATTATTCCCCAAAAGTAAATGTGATTATCGTTAAAACTGACACTTTTGGAGAATATGATATAAATTGTGATTTTAATGTGTTATGATTAGTGCCCAAACCTTCTATTTAAGCTTAATTGTGTAACAAACCTTAAAATGCATTGAAGAGAAGGGGAGGGCGCATGATTGGTGTGATGGAATGAGAAAAATGTGTTTGGTGGTGATTTAAGAGCAATTACCATAATTAGGGGCAAAATGGGAAAGTTGTCGGCCAATTAGTCAGTTGCCGAAGAGGAAACTCATTGGTAATTTAAAAATCAATGGTTGTGATTCATTGTTATGTGATCAAAAGGGTGGAATCCCAAGTTTTTGTGCTTTTGTGTGCTTATGTGAACTCATGGAAGAGGAAACAAGATTGTGACAAGTGTCACCACATAAGCCATTGGATTAGTCAAAGGGTCAAAACTCTTTTCCTCTCTCTTCTCTTCCTTTAGGTTAGCTAAGAGGCCATTTTGAGCCTAAAAACTGATCTCATTCTCAAGCCTCCATGGACGTTGAGCTCAAGGGAGGAAAGAGAAAGGAATGGTGAGTTTTTGACTTGGTAGATGTTCTCTTATGCTCAAACACTCTTCTATAATGTTGTTTATAGTGATGAGAGCTTCATCTCTATGGTTTTAGATTTGTGAAATGAGGTGTTTGAGTGCTTGGGGAAAATTGGAAAGTGGAGGAATCATGAAGCAAGTTTGGGGAAGAGGAAGAGGTGAGTATTTGATGCCTTTTGATTTAAGTTGTGTGACTTTTGGTTAAGTTTTGTGAATTGTGGAATTTGCCTTGATTTAGTGTAATTGTGGAATGAATGAATTGAATAGTTTATTGTGATAAAAATGGTGTCATATTGTGTTTTGGTGCCATTTGGATTGGTTTGGAACTTTGGAATGTAAAAGATTGCAATATTGAGTTTGGTATTGTGACATTGTGAAACATGTCATGGTGACGTGGTTTTGAGTGTTTTGAGGTGTTCAATGTGTTCCTTGTGTAAATTTATGTGGGAGTAGCTTTAGGTTAGAGTTTTAAGACCATTGGAAACACATGTTAGAAGTTAGGGAAAATTCTATCATCTGCCACTTTTTGGCTTCTGATAAAGCCTCACTTGAGTGAATAGGGGTCTTACTTGAGTGTAGCATCATATCTTTCTTTTCCCTTTAGTTTTTAGGTTGTACTTCCATGCCAGAAGCGAGAGTGCATTTCCTCACCTGCGAGTGAAGTAGCTCATCACTCTATTGTGGGGCGTCTCACTCGAGTGTATATGTGTTTTGCATTATGAGGCTGCTTTTCGGGTTAGCACTCGTAGTTTATTTGTAAGAGTATGAGTTGGTACTCACAAGTTTTATACTGTCACTTAAGTGCTCATGGTCATCACTCGAGTGTACTCTCCATTTCAAGGTTTCCTTTGTTCTTAGGTGATTACTCTCTGTACTTCACTTTATAGGACTCGGGTGAGCATGAGGCTATCACTCGAGTGTTGATCTTCATGCTCGAGTGCAAGTTACCCATCACTTGAAGTGCATCATCCATCACTCGAGTGCGTCAGTTGAAAATTGGTGTTTTCACTTATGAAAGGGGATCTTTAGTCAAGTTTCTCCTAATCTTTTAAGTATGTGTTTTGGCTTTTAGTGGCTACATAAAGGTGTCAAATGATAACTAGTTTTAAGTACTTGAAATTAAGGAGTTGGAAAACGGAATAACCCTATGTCTTTGATTTGATTGTCAAGATTTGGTATTTTCCCTGGTCGTGATCTACTTGTGCCGGAGCACAAGTGAAAATAAGGTAGTGACTCTTCCATTATACTATGTGTAATTGCAGCATATGTATGTGTTATCATTGTTTGTGATGTTGCGGATGCTACTAAGCTTGTTTATTTGTGATGTTACGGGGGATTTACTATGTGAGCCTTAAGGCTAATTGTACTGATGTGCTGCATGATGATATGCTTGCATGCTATGTGATTATGTGTGGCATGAGTGATTTGTTACTACTGGGATTCTTTTAAATCTCATTCTTTCCATTGTCTAACCTTTCATATAGGGCAAGTGGATCGAAGGAGAAACAAGTGACAGAGGATGGGTTAAACTCCTAACTAGGAGTACTCCTAACGAGGAGTGTTAGTGGATAGTTGGTTATCATAGTTGGGAGTATTGTATAATCTGTATTTGTATTCGGATTTGGGATGAAAACTGTGGATAAGTATTGTGTAGTCCCCTGTATGAGAAGCTATAATGGGCGTATGTTCCCTATAAAGCTTGAGTTAATGAATGGAACCCGGGGTTGACTGGGAATTTTATTGTGTACTGTGATATATATATTTGAATTTGATTGAACTACGCAGGGTAATTATATTCAAAATGTGAATACGAGACCAGGTTATTTGGATTTCGACAAGTATTTGTGAAAACCACATTGTAGGGATGGGTTTGAAATGGGTTTTGCTATGTGTTGGTTTCTAATTCATCTTAATTGTGTATTTTCAAATATTAATTATGATTTTAAAAGGCAGGGGCTTACAACAATGAAATTGAAAAGCTAATCTAGAAGTTTATTTGGGGTTACTCAGAAAAACTGAAAGGGAATTAGTCTGGTAAGGTTGATTGACATGTGTCAGTCGGTTAAAAATGGAGGAAGTGGTTTACTGAAAATGGAATCCCAAAATAAAGCCTTTCTCATGAAATTGATCTACCAGATGCATTCGCAATCAAAATCACTATGGGCTCATGTTTGAAAGCTAAATATTCCATTGGTGAAATCCTAGAAAACATATCAAGACCCCATTCATCATATTTCTAGCAGAATGTGGTAAAATTATGGGATGAAGCTTCCTTTTATATCACATGGAATCCTAATATTCACACTTGTTTCTGGACGAACTACTGGACTAGTGATATGGGTCCGTTTAAGCTACTAGCTTATGCTAATATACTAGAAACAGAGCAATCAAAGACATTGATTAATTTCATTGATAATGAAGGTAATTAGAAATGGGACATGTTCAAGCATCTTCTTCCTCCTGAAACTCTAGGACTATATCTTTGCCAGATGTAAAGGAACTCCTATAGACTCAAACGTGTTTATGGACTTTAACACCATCAGGGAACTTCTCTGTTAAGTCCACTTTTTAGGCAGTAGAATTGATTAATACCGATGATACAAAAGCAAGATGGACCAGGTTGTGGAAACTTCCAATGGCCTAGAGAGTAAAAACCTTCATTTAGTTGTTGATGAAGAACTTGTTGCTCACAAATGAAGAATGGTGCAAAAGAGACATGACCACGAACCAACATTGTTCCCTTTGCTAAGGAGGCACAGAAAACGTAAACCATCTTTTTAGGGATTGACCTTTGGCAACGTCAGTTTGGAAGAAGATCCTTCCTAAGGATATGTGCATCGACTTTTTTAGGAGGGATATTTCTGATCGGATTTGTGCAGCTCTCAAATCACAAGCTCTTGATATCTCTTGGAATATCGGTATATGCATGACATGTTGGAAGTTATGGCATGTGACAAACCAAAGAATCATCGCTTCAAGAACATATACAATGGATGGTGTTCTTTCACATATCATCATCACAATAGTATATACTTAAAAAGCTTTTCCCTTTTTAGAAGTATATTGTAAATGCAATCTTCATATGGGGATTTTAATACTTGTTTAGATTTAAAGCCTACTTGTACATGTGACAATTTTGTAATTTTCATCACAGGAATGAAATTCATCCTTTTCATTAAAAAAAAAAAGAAATTTTCTTGAGGTTTTATGAGATATTAATTTGGTGCATCATTTGTGGGATATCAAATTAAAATAGATGTCTTTAAACTTAGGAAAGAAGCAATAATAAATAATAATGAGAAGTTTTCTCAAATAAAAAAATAGAAAAGATTTAGAATTATTATCATTATTATTTCCTTTTCTTTTCTTGACAGGAACTTCACTATTTTTGGAAGGAGGCAATATATGCTTGCATATATGTGAGGCGTAGAGAAAAGATGGTGTGTTCTATTTATTTAGGTTGGTGACGGCAAGACAAGAGCTCAAAATTTTATAGAGGGAGATTAAAGTTTGGAGATGCAGAAAACCAAAAACACAGATGAAAATACGGTATTGTGTTTTCGTTTCTCCTTTCCTTTCTCTTCTTTATTTTATTGTTGGTTAGCTATTATTTTGTTCATGATAATGTTCAATTTATGTAGTTAAACCTTTGTTTTAGATTATTTAGTTTGATTATGGATTAGTGGATAATGATTTCTTCTTTTAGTTGCTCTAATGTTATGTTTGTTGATTCAATCACTACTACAGACAAGGCTTTTAACTTCCCTATTTTTGCACTTTTAACATCTAAAAACAGGGGACGTCTATGTGGGGGGCGTAGTATATTTTAGAAAAATGTCCCAAAAAAATGGGACATCTAAAGTGGGACTTTAGATGTCCCAATTTTCAATTTGGGAAGTCTAAAGTCGAAGGGGACTTTAGACGTCCCTTTTCTCAATTTGGGATGTTGAAAGGTTTTATTTTTTAAAAAATGATTATTTATATTCTTCATTATCCAACAAATTCAAACTGTAGAAACAGAATAGAAGATGGATTCATAAACCACAATGTCTGTTAGAAAATGGTAAGGACATCCAACACTGCAATCTTTACTGTATATATGTACAATAACAATTCATACAACCTACTACCATATATGTATAATAACAACCAGAAAGTGTCAAAATGCTATCATCACACAACTACTAAGTAATATAAATAAAAAGTTTACTGAGCTATATGTTGAAGAAGATGTCCAGCCAAAAGGTTTCTGATCTAATTAATGTCTTCATGTAGGTAGGCATCTTCATTATCAACAATCTGAAAATTAGAAAATAAGCTTTGATGAAATGAATCAAGTAAATGAATTAATTAACTTTTCAATTACAACACCAAAAATATTATCATTTGAGAATGAAGAAGCAATTACCTATTCAAAATCGCTAATAATTCTACTTTGAATGATGTTATACATATAAAGTATAACATAATATCCATATTCAGTATTGTCAGGTTGTCGATGGCACTTTAAATCAAAGCCAATTGGTTGTTAAAATCAATAAAGGTATATCTAAAATGACCGTCAATGAAAGAATTAGAATCAAAACTACTTACTTTTATAAAATACCACTTTAGGTATCTAACAACTTTACCCTCACGTAACTCGCCTAGAACTCTATATATTTAAGTCACACTATCATGAAAATCAAAATCAATAGAAAATATAACTATTCATTATTTTTAAGAGTCAATAAAATACAAACAAAATAACTTACATCTCGAAGACAGATTTTGTATCTTTGTCTGGCCTTTTATGCAAGGAATCAAACCAATAGACTACGTTGTGGTGAGGACATATAACACAAACTCCAATGGTAACTATAACAACTAGTACAGATTAAAATGAAGTTAGATGACAAGGCAAATATTTATTAAACTCCTATACAAACTTCTTTTCTCTGCTTTTGATAGTGTATGAGCTACTGGCTCTATGTATGCCCTCCTACCATCATCTCTTAGTTTTGGATGTAACCATTCTCATATTCCTATATCAACAAGGTTTAATCTCATACTAATCCTATCCTTAGTCTTCCCTGGTATGTGCAAAAGCGTACTGATAAGGCTATCACAAAAGTTCTTCTCCATATACATCACATCCATACTATGTCTCATGTCAAGCCAATGCCAATATGAAAGATCAAAGAAAATGGATCACTTCTTCCATATGTTCTTCTCACCCACAGTCCTCTAATTCTTACTAAAGGTGACAATGATATGTTCTACTTGATTATAAACTTCCTCTCCAGTTAATGCCTTTAAAGCCATTCCATACTCCGGTAAGCCGTTAAAATGCTTTCTTAGCCTACGATATGGGTGGAATCGATGAAGAAACCTCCTATGACCAAGGTAAATAGTTTTTCTTCCATGCTTAAGTTGATGGAAGTGTGTGTTTGCTTCACATATAGGGCATGCTTTATGCCCTTTTACGCTATACCCTGATAAGTTTTCATATGCAGGGAAGTCGTTTATCATTGTGAAAATCATTGCATGTAGCTTAAAAGACTCCTTCTCATAAGCATCAAACACATATACGTCTTCCTCCCACAACTTCTTCAAGTCCTCAATCAAAGGTGCCAAGTAGACATCAATATCATTTATGGCTGTTTTGATCCAGAAATCATTATAGAAAGCATCATATACTTGTGTTTCATACATAGCCAGGGAGGCAAGTTGTATATTACAAGGAGAACCAGCCACACACTATGTGTGCTAGTAAGAGTTCCATACGGATTGATGTCGTCTCTATAAAGCCCAAGTTGAAGGTTTCTCGGCTTGCTAGCAAATTGAGGGAACATTTCATCTATTTTCTTCCATTATGGAGAGTCAGCTGGGTGTCGAAGATATTTTCCATCAGATATTCTCTTATCATAGTGCCATCTCAATTTCTTCGCTTTTGTTGCAGTCTCAAACAACCGTTTAAAATGTGGTATTATTGGAAGATACCACAAAACCTTTAAAGGTTGCCTTTTAATTGTCCCATTGCTACAACCATCATCTTTCTTCACTTTGTATTGTGCAGTTTGACACTTAGAGCACTCACTCAGGCCTTTATACTCCTTTCTGTACATTATGCAGTCGTTATGGCAAGTGTGTATCTTTTTATACTTTATACCCATAGTAGATAAGATTTTTTTGGCCTCATACATACGATTTGGAAGTACATTATTGTCTGGAAACATTTCACATAATAATTCAAGCAACAATGTGAAACTACTATCGGTCTACCCACAAGTTGCCTTTAAGTTAACCAAATGCAATGTTCCTGTTAGCGGCGTGTACTTACTCCCAGAGTACAACGGTGTCACTGCATCACTCCACAGGTTGTCATACTCCTGCGATTGCGCAAAAAATTCTACCTCAACATTGTGAATCATTTTCTCCATTATATCTTCATGTATGACATCCATATCTTCCTTCTTGTGCGACGAACAATCCGTTACTTTCTCACCATGCCATATCCACCTTGTGTATCACAGATTTATTCCATCACAAAGTAGGTGATCCTTTATGACATCAACATCCCATTGACTCTCATTTAAACAATTGACACAAGGACAAAAATACGTCCCATTTTTTGCTGAAGTATTCTTTCTAGCGAATTCAATAAGCTCTTCCTCCCCTTTCTCATATTCTTCATTAGTTCTCAAAGCATTCATCCAACTGTGATCCATTTGGTTACCACCGAAACCATTCCCCATAACATTCATGTTTAGAATAATTGACAATGATATGATGGGATTGCCTTTTTTTCAACAAAAAATTTGGTAGCATTTCCCCTTAAAAGTAAGACATCCCAAAATTTCAAGCAACCATATCTCCACTACACTTAAATAATCATACTACTTTTTTTATATATTGAGGAAACTACACTAATAATCATAATAATATAATTTAAAATAAAATGAGATAATTATGGATACAACAAGATAATTATAATTTTTTATATTTATATTGATAATTAGGGAAATACATATGTAATTATGGATGCCAGGTGAAAAATAAATTGATTTATAATTATATTGATGATTAAAAAACCCAAATAGAGCCCCCCTCTACGCATAGAAGAAAAAAAATTACTCTGCTTCATTTTATTGAAATCAATCATCAAAAGCGCTGTTTATTTATAATATTCATATGTATATCCCCCAATTTTCAAGCTCCAAACATATAAAACAAAGACGTTATTAGTCAAGCATAACTACTAACAATGAGTTTATGATTATGGCAAAGCAAAAAGAAACCAATCAAAATAGAAAATCACTCCAGAAACTAGAATCATATAAATAAATTGAAAGTATTAAAATAATTTCACATTTCAAGTTTAACTTAATTCTTCATCATATCAATTTATATTTAAAAAAAAACAAACCTGATGAAAAGAAGGACAAGGCAGCCGACGTTGGAGGAGATAAGACATATGCACAGTGGAGAAGACGTATCCAAGCTCCACAGTGTCTATGTGCCCAACCAAGGTGGAGAGAAAACGTTGGAGGAGGTGCGTCGGAGGTTGGAGGGAAAGCAAGAAGGTGGAGGAGGTGTGTGAACGCTGGAGGGGGTGGAGAGCAAGAAGGTGGAGGTGGTGTGTGAACGCTGGAGGGGGTGGAGAGCAAGAAGGTAGAAGAGGTGTGTGAACGCTGGACAGGGTGGAGAGCAAGAAGGTGGAGGAGGTGTGTGAATGCTGGAGGGGGTGGAAAGCAAGAAGGTGCGTAGTGCCAACAATGGAGAAAGGAAGAGGAAGAAGAGAGAAGATGAAGACTCACGGGAAAAGCGAAGAAAAGGAATGAAGAAAAAAGAAGAAAAAAGAGAAGAGAATGAATGAAGAAAAAGAGAGTCACGGGAGTAGTGTTGGTGTGGGAAAAGGTAATGAGGAAAGAGTGGAAAAAAGCAAGGGGAAGGGGAAGGAGCATGTCAGAATGTCTGACATGCACAAGGCGTCCCAAATGTCATTTGGGATGCCTAAACCCAACTTTATGCATCCCAAAACCATTTTGGGACTCCTAAAGTAAGTCGCAACAACATAACGGTGGTAGGCATGTTTTGCATCAATAATGGAAGGAAGGAGGTCGAAAGTGTTGATTTTTTCTTTTATTCTTTCTGGGATAAGGTCTTGTATTAGGAAGTCTAGGAGTAGTATTATTTACCAACCTAATCTTTTCTGCCTTTCCGTTGGGACTGGTTCTTGTTTGTATATCTTTATTCTATATTTTTATCAAACTCCCTATTTTGTAGCTGCAGTACAGCTACTTATTTATGTAGGAGATGTAAACATTTTAATCATATTTGTTGTGATGTTCATAAATGGTTCAGAATATTACCAAGATTTTCATCTTGAGGGGGTGCATGCAAAGGAGGAGGAAGAGTAAAGTGAAATAATGGGAATAATGAAGAAAAAAACAAAATAATGAAGTGACTGGAGTTGGTAGAAAAGAATAAAGAGAAGGAAGGGAGGAGGACATGTCTGAGATGGGAAGGGAGCACCTTTAGGCATCGCAAATCTAATTTGGGATGCCTAAAATAAGTCAAATTTTTTAATTTTCAATTTTTGGTGCCTAGGGAATCTTTAGGCGTCCCAATTAAAATTTGGGATGTCTAAACCATACTTTAGGCATCCTAATTCAAATTTGGGATGCCTAATGTGTCGATTTCGTTTCTTTATTTATAAAATTGTCACCGCCTCTATATTTTGAGCTCCCTTTTTGAAAAAGGGACGTCTATAGGGGTAGTAATATCTTCAACCTGTAGTAGTAAATTGTGAGCTTAATTGTTATGAAATATGAGAAATTTGATTGAAACATTATTTGGTGTTATAAAGGAGCCTAGACATATGGAATTTGAATTAGACCTTCAATTAACTAGTCTAGGATTAAGTTTTTGGACTTAATTTGCATGTAGGATGGACATATACCTACCAGCAGTACGTAGTCTCATTAGGCTTACATTTAAATTTATCCAATTAAGTACTAATCACCTAAGACATTAGGGATTAACATAATTAGAATGTCATTTAGTGGATTGAAAGACACTCTTAAGTAATTAAGAGACATAGACTAACATGTATATCTTTAAATTCAATTAAGGGGAAAAATTAGATACTAACAAGTAAACAAGGCTATAATAATTTAAGTCACCGCTTAAGATCTAGAATCACCCTTATCCTTAGCTTTAGTTAGATTTGACTTTCTTTTTTTTAGTTAGTTTGTTTTTCTATATTTAATTCAAACTATATTGACTCAACTTAATCAAAAGTGTAAAGTTACTTCTCAATTGCATTATTAGTACCAACTCCTCATGGGAACGATACCTTTCTCATCACTTTATTACTTGATACGACCTATACACTTGCGGAGTCTTAGACTATAATTTTTCCCTATCACTTTTCAATGAAAAACAAATATTGTTCAAAAGACTAAACTCATTTGTTTCAATGCTTTTAAAACTTTATTGATTCATATTTATGTCAAACAACGATAATATGAATCATTGTAAATATTTTAGAATTTTGGGTAAAAGACAAATAAATACCATTTCAACTTCGAAAACCCTAAAAAGTCCCTTAACATATGCAAAGGACAAAGAGGGGATGGGATGGAAATTTGGGTTTTTCATTTTTTGGAGAAAAGACCAAAAAGCCCCATTACTCAATCCTTTTATACATATTGTCAGTACTTGTTGATTTTGTCAAAACCATTACGCTTTTAGTCAATCTCATTACTCAACTAGTCACAACTTAAAACTCTTTGTTAATCCTTTTACATATTGTCAGTACTTACGGATTTTGTCAAAACCATTACTCTTTTAGTCAACCGCATTACTCAATTGGTCACAACCCAAAACTATTTGTCAATCTTTTTACACATATTGTCAGTACTTACGGATTTTGTCAAAACTATTATTCTTTTAGTCAATCTCATTACTCAACTAGTTACAACCCAAAACTCTTTGTCAATCATTTTACATATATTGTCAGTACTTGCATATTTTGTCAAAACCATTACTCTTTTAGTCAATCTTATTACTCAATTTATCACAATTCAAAACTCTGTCAATTTTTTTTACATATTTTGTTAGTACTTATTGATTTTATCAAAACCATTACAGATTTAATCAACACACCACTATTCCTTTTGTCAATTCTTTTACATATATTGTCTATACTTATGGATTGTGTCAAAACTATTACCGATTTTCTCAAAACCATTACGCTTTTCGTCAATCTCATTACTCAATTTGCGACAACTCAAAACTCCTCTTCAACCTTCTTCTCTTTCATACCCAATAGTTAATGAACTCTAGCACCAGAGAAAAACCAAAACAAAGAGATTCCCAAAACAAACAGTGAAGTGCATAGCAATCGAGCTCAAGTATGGTGATGGAAAGATAAGAGCTGAAGAGAGAAGACAAAAGGGGAATGAGAGAAAGGAATGACATTGAGAACAACCTTGTATAATCACAAGGATCTGGAGAGCACAATTGAGAAGACAAAAACTTTGTTGTAGGTTTGATTCAGTCAGGAAAATGAGCTCAAGCATAGCGATGGTCAAATAAACCCTTGTTGTCAGAGCTGGGGTTACCAAAAGAAACCGTTTTAGTCTCAAAATCACCAATAGTGAAAGACTTGTCACCATACGACACCAAGTACAAACACTTGTTGCTCTGACAAGCCAAGATGTCCAAAGATTGGCATTGTGAAGCGTCTCAAGAAAGAGAGCTATAGGAAGAAGATCCAGAAAGTTCGAATATAGGGTTGGATTGTTGGAAACAATTTGATTTTGGAAAAGTACTCATCACTTCCTTGATTGATTCCTGACAAAACAAGCATCAATAAATCTTCAGGTTGGAGCTTGGTGTTCAACAATTTACAGAGGGAGGCAGAGGAAGCACTATTAATCATCTTCTTTGATGAATTTTGATAGAAAGGAAGAGAGAATAGAAAATAGAAAGAGAAGAGAGAAGGAAGTGAGAAATATAAAGAAGAAAGAGGAGGGCATTTTAGTGAAAACACATAAACTTCAAAATTCCAGATTCCTACCAAATGACCTCTCTATCCTTTACAAGTGTTAACAGACTTTCCTGGGTTTTAGAAATTCACATGGTATTTATTTATCTTTTTCCCTATAATTTTTAAAGACATAAAATATTTAAAATAGCATTGAAATCATTCAAATTTGATCTAAGCACATTTTAAAATAAGCAAAATTATATATCAAAATGTAGAACATGAATGTAGGGATTAATAGAAAAAAATTGTCTTAATCGAAGCTCAAATGCACTTCATGCTCCCCTGGAAGATAGAGAAATCAAGAAATTATGGAAAAATAGAAAGCATATTAAACCTGCTCTCATATTTGTAAGTGTTCTTCATGCACTACACACATCCCATCCACAAGTGACATGCACCAAACAGACATTTTCTGGCTTTCTGACAACGCAAGAAGTAGGTTAATCGGAGGTGCCATGTGGCCCTATGAGCTACGTGGTACTTGTCATGTTGATTTTTTTTAAAATATTAAGTTATGAAAACTGTCTTGGACCTCTAGCATACTGGGCCTTCAAAAAAACAATGTTCCCTATATTTTTTAGACTAGACACATTAAAAATTCTGTGTCTTTACCTATTGCATGTGGGTTCAATTGGTGAAGTGGCGTGACATGTGACCATTTGGAGTGTGTTTAGTCTCTGGGGAGTACCACTTAGTTGTGGTTTCAGTTATGGTGCTTGGGGAAGCATCTTAGCTCCTAGGTAAATGCCTGAGGGTAATTAACGGCTTGTACTACCCAACATTGGTATGCCTTAGGAGGAAGGGAGATTTTGCCCTAACCTTAGATCGTGGGTGAGTCCAACCCCTTTCCTAAATTTTTTGTACCAAAAAAAAATTGTGTCTTTGGGAAAAAAAAATTTCCCTTTTTTTTTATTTTTGAAACAGTGAAATGACGCTGTCTGAAAGGCTAGAAGTCTCCTTTAACCTCCAGCCAAGTCATGATTGACCCAGTTCAATGAAATGGACCCGACTCTTCTCTCTTTCATAACCAGCGTTCCCGACGTCAGTTTCACCTGTTTTTGGTGTCATTTTTTCATATTTTCATTCTCTTTATTTTGGAATGAATTTGATTCTATACAACTCATAGTTTCTGCCTAATCCAAAAGATTTAAAAAATTCAATGTACTATGTTTAAACTTCTTATTCGGCTATATTCTTCTTCATGTTTTTGGAGTTTTTGAATTCTTTTTGACAAACTATAACACTTTTACACCATTTTTTTTTGCATAAAACTACGATTTATCCTATAATTCAAGTAAAAGTTAAAGTTCCATGTTTGTTGCACCGCAATATTCTAGGGATGTTTCTATATGGTCATGGATTCATCTTTTCCATCTTTCCTGTTCTCTACACAATAATGATAATTTAATGGTCTAGAAATTCCTTTTCAAATGACCCAATTATAAGAACCAGAAACTCTTCAGTTCAATTATCTCCCTATTGTTTTCTTTGTATATTTCTTCTTATACATATATACACAAATGAGTCATTCAAACACAAGAAACACAAGAGAATCATTCGGATTGGGAGACATAAGTTTTAAAGCAATAAGGTAGGGGCATGCATAAGGAAGATCATCATAACCACAAGTGGAGAAAAATAAAAACTTCTATGCCACACAGACAAGAGATTAACACACTCATGAACCATATACACATATATATATGTAGTGGAAAGAGGGAGCCCATATTCGATAATCACATATAAGGGAAAATATCATGGGAAAATATCAAATTTATAGAAAATCATGATAGAAGACATATGTTGTAAACATGTCACAAATAAATTATGTATACAGACAACCACAATAAAGAAATCATATATTATTAGCCTTAAGGAAGAAAAACTTAGAAAAATAATATCTTAAAGGCCTCACAAAAAGTTTAACTGGCTCTGATACCATGTAAGAATTTCAGGCTTACTTGGACTCTGATTAATTTACTGAAGTAACCATATGAAACTGAAGCATCGATGCGAACCTTGATCATGTTACAATTCAAATACACTAAAGAAAAGAAGAGAAGAGAACATTCTTATGAGAGAACATTTTAGAGGAAAAAGAGCATTATTTTGTGTATATTATTCAAATTATCTATTGCCTCAATCCCGCTTCTTATAAATATGTACAAATAGTCACATAGGAATAGAAGTAACTCTTAAGTGTATGGGTACATGAGAATAGACATAACTATTAAACTATCAAGGGATATTTCGCTTTAAGAACTTGTATCTCTCCATGATAACCCCTCATAAATCAGACTTGGGCGCTAATCCCCCAAGAATGGACTATTATATCCCAACAACAACCCATTTTAAAAGCATCATTTTCAAAATGTTGGACTTTGGGTCCATGTACACCCTTGATGTGCTAGACTATTTGATTAGGAAATAAGTAGCTTTATCAAATAAGAAACAAATCATCATTAATTATCAATTTGTTAATTGAGAAACAAGCAATTGTATATTAGGAAGTAAATCAGAATTAATTTTCTGATTATTATGTATAGGTCAAGTGGGAGTGCACATAACTTCCTAATTAGTGGTCTCCTTAGACCTCTATAAATAGGATATGACTCCCTCAGTTGAACCTCATCCCTACTATTGAGCTGTTTGACAATCCTTCTCTCCTAATAATTGCATGAGCATTATTTTGTTCGAGCTATGGAGCATTGACCCGAATCCAAACATGGATTTGCCTTAGTATGAAAGTCTATTCTCTTTCCTAATGTTCCTCCATTAGTATCAGAGCCGAATGATCCTGAGGCTGTCATTTATTCTTTGTGAATAAGCATGTGATTTAATTATTTATATCCCTATCTAATTCTATAGTGCTATCATGTATATGTGATTATATGATTTAATTAATAGTATGTTAGATAATAGCACTACTATAAATGAGGGATTTAACGACACCCCTTTATTGGCGTTATTTCAACGAAGTGCCATAGATAATATTTTTAAAAAAAAAAGTTTAGAAGCTACGACGCTTCCTAATATAAGCGCCAAAGCTTAGTGTTAGGCTTGTACGGCACTTTCCTAAACAAGCACCATACAAGACATTTATTTAAAAAATAATGAAAGCCCAAGCTACGATGCTTCTCAAAAAAGCGTCGTAGCTGGGTTAATTTTTAGCATTTTTTTTATTTAAAAAAAACTTATCTGGCACTTAAAAATAAAGTACTGGATAAGGGTGAGAATAAGTCAAAAACATATTGTTATTCAAAATCTCGTATTGTAGTAAGTCAAAAAAGAAATCACTTCTTTATTCTTGAGTTCCCAAAAAAAAAAAAAATTGGCCCTTAGCCAGCGCTTGATTATGAAGTGTTGGCCAAAACTGGCCTTAGCCGCCACTTGATAATCAAGTTCTGGCTGATGTTGGAGAGGCCTTAGCCAGCTCTCTATAATAGAGCGCCGGCTAAGGCACTCATGGTCACTTTCAATATTCAAGGTGACCATTAAATATATAAGGCACCAGGTTCCTTGGATATTTTAAGGCACCATATGGTGCCTTGAATATATTTAATGTTTTTTAGGTGTTTTTTTAAAATTAGGAAGCTACGACGCTTTGATAAAAAAAAATGTTGTAGCTTCTTTATAATTTGCTATTTAAATTTTACCCCAATGTTTTTATTTTTATTTTCATCTTCCTGCGTTCTCTCTAGCTCCTCCATTTTCCACAACTCTGTTTCCATACAAATCTTCCCCTCCCATTTTTTTTCCTTTTTCTAGCCTCTTTCTGAATCTTCCTATCGTGTAAGTGTTTTTGTCCTCAATATTTAGTTAATATATGTCATGATCATATATGTGTACTCATAATTTTCTTAAGTATTTATTTGAAGTATCAACTTTGTCTTCTTAAATTTCCTATATATTGTAATTTTTTTAATTTTTGAGCTTACAAATATAATAATACTTAGTTTAATTTGTTCTTGTATGATTGTAGTATTATGAAGATCAACGTTGTGCCCAAATGAATGACGAACAAGTGGATGAAATCATTGAGGAATAATGTGAATATATGGTCAAGCAATTAGTTAATATTTAGGTACATACGTTAGGTTGTTTCTTTTCCAATTCTTATGTTGTTTATTCTTTTAAAATTAGTTGTACAATTACATTAATTGTAATTACATATATCTAGTACTGATTTTATAAATTAGTTATGTGTTATTTCATTCTGATTTGGTTTACTTATTTTTTTTCTATTTGTATTGTAAATTGCTATGGATTTTAATTGGTTGAGTTCAAGGAAACAATTATATAAAACAATAATAATAAAAATTCTTACATATTACGGTGCTTCTGGGGAGAAGTGTTGTCCTATAGCACTTCTCCATAGAAATGCTGTAGGAGGCCTTTAAAAAACCACACAAGCTGTAGTGCTTTTAGAAATTCAAGAAGTGTCGTAGCTTACTTTTAGGGTACTGGAAGCTATGGTGCTTGGGAAGCGCCATAGCATTCATAAAAATAAACACCATTTATTATATTTTTTTGTAGTAGTGTAGCCAAATCTAGCTAGAAATCACTCAAACTAAAAGGATAATATCTTTTGAACTAAAAGGGGTTAAGAACATCCATTTGATTAGTTCTAGATGCTCTGTGCACAAAAATTGAATTGTTAGCAAACTACCAATCCCTAAAACCTTTCAATATAATAGAGTTGCTGAAATAGAGAGATAGACCTCTCCTTTCCAAGGTTACGTAAATGATAGCATAAGTGAAACTATCAGTCATGTGTTAGCAAATAAATTCATACCATTATCTTTATACTTAACCAAATGCGCTCTAAGTCATTCACAACCATACCTTGTAAGTTATGGATAGGCTGTAAAACAGGCCCAAGCACCTTAACACCATAATGGTCAGCAACTTATATCCATAATTCTTTTTATAGATATGCAAGATTGGGGCTAAAATATAAAAGGTATGTCTTTATGAGATGACCTAAGAATTCAAAAATATGCTTCTTCATTAGTGTAAATGATGACAGTTTAGTGACTGAGAGAGAATCAAGAGACACAACATTCAAGAGATTACATTTACTAGTAGAAAATGAGCATTGATTAACCAAATCTCTTTATGAGGTTAATATTGACAAGGAAAAAGTAAGTATTCCTCAGTTCACTAATCCAAGTAAGAGGTTTGGGACCATTTTCACAAGAAAATCCTATGAAATCCACCTCGAAGTAAATCGTCATTCAGTAGATGATGATAAGGGGATAGATTCCCTAATAAATTAAATGCTCTCTTCATTATTTAGAAAGTAACGGTGACTACCTAGAAGTGTCTGAAAGGAACTAAAAAGACCTGCTAAGAAGAATTGCAAAGTGTAATCCAAGAGGATATGAATCATTCTCTAGTTGCTGATATATACCCACAACTCATTGCTCAACAAATTCTTAGCATTCCTCTCTCCTTTCTCAATATTCAATATTCGTTTCAATGGTAGGGCAATAGTTCAGGATCATATAAAGTTAAGGATGGATATAAGATCCTTAGTCATCAATATCAATCCATTTATAGCTCATTCAGGGAAATTCTCTAGAAATTACCTATATTGCCAAAATTCAAGCTCTTGATATGGAAATTAATTATTAGTGCTCTTCATGCAGTTTTGTTCTGAAAAGGAACCATATGCATATAAGTGACTCATGTCAATTTGGTTGTGATGAGGAAGAAACCATGAAACATATTTTTTTAGTTGCCCTAGGATAAATCCCAAAATTAATATTTTTTATCCCACCTTATTCATTAATTTTGGGGATTATTCTAGGCTAATTTGGATTTATTAGATAATATTTGGATAGTTAGCCAATTTTAAGAAATAATATAAATCCGAATTGATTATGATATTACTGACTTACAATTGTTAATATTTTGATTACTATATTGTAATTGGAAAATATTTTTAAATATATGATACATCATGATTTTATTTAATTCTTGCAGGACAAGGAAAAATAGATTAGAAGATCCTACGGTGCAGAAATTTTCTTGAGAGCTAAAAGAGAATCTAATGGTAGAATTTTATTTGGGCTTCTTAAATTTTATGGGCTCAAGTTGGTACCCAAAACTCACTCACAGATGCCGACGACGTTGAAGTTCTGCTATATTCATCAAGGCACATCAACTATACAGAGGAAGCATCATCAATTCCCATGCCTTTCTCTATTCACGGGCCCCACCTCAAATTCCATCAAGCAATTCCATTCTTCTCCACTCACGCACACGTCCAGATTTATTCATTACCTACCACATTAATACCCATTCATCCATTATTCATTCACAAGCTATTTCTTTCAAATGGCCGTGATTCATTATTTTAAGGAGATTGAAAGGAAGGTCATGATGGCAGCTTAGACTCTTTTGGGGGGCAACTTAGGAAGAGCATGAAGAAAGCTAGAGCCTAGGAATTTACACTTGAAGACCACAAGGGAATGTCTTTCCTTTTATCAATTTATTTCAAGACTTGAGATTATTTAGTTTTAAGTGATTTTGGGTTGTACTAATTGAGAACAATCTAGTTTTAGATTGTAGACTTATTATTGATTTAAATTGAATTAATATTTTAGATTTGATTTGTTCTTAAATGATTGTTAGGATTTTTGTTTGCAAACCATTTGATTGTCAATTAGATTATTAACTGAGTTCTCGTTATTAATTTAATTGTCAATTTGGGTTTAATCTCTTGATTGTTTAATTAGGTTGATTAATTATCTAATTGCTTAATTAGGCAATTGTGAACATGATTTCCAAAACTATCTTAAATTATTGTAATTGGTTTTTAATGAATTTAATTAGCAACCATTTATTTCATTATGAGTTTTCTAGTGGAATAAGTGTTATTGAGCTTATGGGTTTCCTATGTTTCAATTAGGTGATTAAGTTTATTAATTCTAATTTCTCATCAACTTCCCTTTGGTCTAATAAATTGAATGGCTAATAAAGCTAAATCCATGTGAATCATAAGTTGTCCCCTTCATCATCATAACTGAATCAAATCTTCGTTATTTGTCTAGTTTTTAATCAATCTTTTCCTTAGGATTTTAATTCTCCTTTCAAACAAAAAAGCCCCCAAAAATATCATTCAAATTCATATAGATTAGTGTCATTCTCATATAGTTTTTTAGAGTCAATTGCATTAGTGCATTTAGGTAGTAGTGTCTTGCATTCTAGTTTAGGTCCATTCTATTGCATTTTTTGTTATTTGAAAATCAATCCTAAAGAAAACTCAGAGCTTGCATTGGGAGAATGACCTAGGTTGACCCTAAACTACATAATAATTTAGGACCTAGTTTAATTGATTACTTTAGTGACAGAAGCATATATCAATTTTGGCGTTGTTGCTGGGAGTGATGGTTAGACTTTAGGTTTGAGTTTTTAGGTGACGTCTTAGGTAGTTGTCTATTGCATGACCCAATCCTTTTTTGAAAATTTATTTGAATTTGATCCTGAGATTGAAAGGACATTTCACCAACAAGGGAGAATTAGAGCTAGTACTCTTTTAGGTAGTAGCTCCGTTGTTAAGCCTATTATTGATTCTTCTGATTCTAAAGTGAACATGGATGGTAATAATATTGTTGTCAATGCTAATGAGTATGCAAATGCAAATGCTCATATTGTTGATCCTGCTATGACTATTAGAGAATTAGTTTCAACTTATTTGCATTTTCAAATTTGGTGCATCAATTATCCTGATATTAATGCAAATTTTGAATTGAAATATGAATTGATACACTTACTTCCAAAATTTAATGGCCTTTCAGGTGAGGAAGTGGACAATCACTTGAAGATGTTTCACATGGTTTGCAGTGCTATGAAACCTGTTGGTGTGACTGAAGATCAAATTAAGATGTGTGCCTTCCCACTCTCTTTAAAAGGATCTGCTAAAAATTGGTTGCTTTAATTGCCTCCTGGATTCATTACTTCGTGGAACCAATTGAAGAAATTGTTCTTGGAAAAGTATTTCCTATCCTCTCACACTTTGTCTATCAGGAAAGACATATATGGATGTCGACAAATGGTTGGGAAATCCTTATATGAATATCTGGAGCATTTTAAAATGCTACGTTCTAATTGTCCCCATTATCATATTCTAGATACATTACTGATCCAATACTTCTATGAAGGTCTCTTACCTCTAGAGAGAGATTTATTAGATCAACTGCTGGTGGTGCTCTTCTTCACTTGACTGTGGATCATCGTTGGGAATTGATTGAAAGGAAAGCTAAGAATAGCCAATAGTTTAGTTCTAGACAACAGGTCAAGGTTAATGAAGTAGGACTACTTTCTTCTAAATATGAGTCTCACCTAGATCGTAAAATTGATAGACTTACATCTGCTATGGAAAAAATGGTTGTCTCATATGCAAAATTCTTTTAATACGGCCAATTCTATGGGGCCTTTTACTTCTTTTGCCCCACAGGCTAACTCTTGTGCTCTAGTAGGGCCACTTTGCTCTATTTGCTCTCTAGCAACTCATGGTACTGACTTTTGCCCCTACATGAATGATGGAGTTGAATCTTGTAACGTGATATACCCTTCTAAACCAATAACTCAAGGTGGCCAAAAATATGATCCTTACTCCAATACATATAATCTTGGATGGTGTGACCATCCAAATCTTTGATATGAAAATGGCCAAGCTCAGCAAGCACAATTCAATCAAAGTGGGAATTCTAATGGCAAGATGTTTCAACAAGTTAGACAATCAATGCGAGTCCAAGATGAAGGTTCAAAGTTAGAAAGCAAGATGGATGCTATGATGAAAATCCTAATGCAACAACAACAACAACAAAAAAGATAGGAAATTCAAGCTTTACAAACTCAAATAGGTCAATTGTCTAATGCAGTTAGTAATATACAAAGTCAAGGTTCAGGAAGGCTTCCATCTCAAGTGGTAACCAATCTAAATGTTAGAACTCAGTAAAATCCTAATATTGGTGGAGTTAATGCTATATTTGTTTGATGTGGAAAGATAATCCCTTTTGCAGATCCTGTTACCACCAATACTTCAAAAGACAAGGAAGTTATTGATGACTCTTCTTCTACTTCCATATCACAAGATCAGTCCACTTTATCAAAAACATAAGTGGTGCCTCATGAAGAACAAGAAAGGGTGAGGAAGGAAAGCAAGTGATCAAGCTAACCCTGCCCTTTCCTAAAGTAGTAGCTAAGGCTAAAAGGAAAAAAGAAGGAAGCTGAGATGTTTAATAAAGTCTATGATATCTTCAAGAAGGTAGTGATCAATGTTCCACTAGTCGAATTAGTCGCACAAGTGCCTAAATATGCAAAGTTCTTGAACAAGTTGTGTACTACAAAGAGAAAATTTAAGCATGAAGGCAAGGTTGATTTAAGGGCAGTTGTCTCATCTCTTTATCAAATGCCAATGCCAGTAAAGTGCAGCTTTCTCATACCTTGCACTATAGGTGATATTGAATTCTCAGATGCCTTAGTAGATTTAGGAGCAGTTATCAACGTTATGCCAAAATTAGTCTCCAATCAACTTAAGGGTGAAAAGCTTAAGCCCACAAATCTCATTACATCCCTTGCTGATAGCCATTGTACAATCCCAGAAGGTGTCTTGGAGGACATCTTGGTTAAGGTAAAAGATTTCATATTCCCTGTAGATTTCTATGTTCTTGATATGGATGATAGTAGGTTTAGGCAGAAAGGACATTCATCTTTGATTCTAGGTAGGTCTTTCCTTAAAACTGTTAGAGCTATGATAGATGTGCATGTTGGTAGCCTTACTCTAGAATTTGCCAGTGAAACTATTAGATTTAATATTCTTGAATCCATGAGACATCCCCCAAATGATTGTACTGAGATAGATGTTAATGTTGTTGATGCTATTATGGATGATTTTGTTGTAGATATTTGAGAAAACATGCTTAGTAGATCCTGTGATATTGCCAGTTTCGATGATACTATCTCTTGTTCATGTGTTGGAATCGGTAGTTGTGATACATGTGCTGATCTTGATTTTGCTGATATTGATATTTTCACTGATGCTATTGAGAGTATGAGACATTCGAGACATTATCCTTCTGTGTCTTTTTGCTGCATTAGTGATTCTAATGATCATGAATCTACTACTTCTATTGATTCCGATGGACTTTCTCAGTTGCTTAGTGTGATTGATGGCTAGAATAAAATTGATTTATCTTCACTACCTGACTCTGAATTATTGATTGGCATTGATCATCTTTCTAATAGTAAGATTTCTGATTCTAATTCTATCTCTGATATGAGTGCTATTGAGGGTACTATTGCTGTTAATTGTGATATGTTGGTTGATTCTTCTGCTGTTGCAGTTTCTACTAATATTCCCCAAGATGGAAAAGTTTGCTCTTTTGTTTATGAATCAGTTATGCAGGTTTCTAGTTGGAATGATATTGATTTAAAGCCGCTCATACCCTTAACAGAGCAAGCTCCATCCTTGAAGTTAAAGCCACTTCCTGATCATTGAAGTATGCCTATTTGGGGAAAGACGGGACACTTCCTATGATTATAGCTAGTGGCATAGTTGATGATGAGGAAACACACCTCTTAAAGGTACTTAGGTGATGGATGAAAGCTATTAGATGGACTCTTGCTGATATCCCTAGAATCAGCCCAAATGTGTTCATGCATCAGATCCTACTAGAAGATGGTGCCAAAGTTGTGTGACAGCCATAAAGACGACTCAATCCATTGATCCGTGATGTGGTAAAGAATGAGGTCTCTAAACTTCTTTCTGCAGGAATAATCTATCCTATTTCTGATAGCCAGTGGGTAAGTCCAGTTCAGGTAGTGCCTAAGAAAACTAGTATTACAATTGTTCGTAATGATGAAGGTGAGTTGGTTTCGACTAGAGTCCAGAACAGTTGGAGAGTATGTATTGACTATAGAAAATTGAATTCTGTAACCAGAAAGGATCACTACCCCCTTTCCTTTATAGTTCAAATGTTAGAAAGACTGGCTGGTATATCACATTACTATTTTTTAAATGATTTTTCTAGATATTTTCATATTTCTATTGCCTCTGAGGATCAGGATAAAATCACATTCATATGTCCATTTGGAACCTTTGCATATAGATGCATGCCAATTGGCTTATGTAATGCACCAGGCACTTTTCAGTGTTGCATGGTTTCGATATTCTCTGATTTTTTTGAGCATTATATGGAAGTTTTCATGGATGATTTCACTGTTTATGGTGATTCTTTTGATAAATGCTTATCTAGTTTAGACAAGGTTTTGGAAAGATGCATTCAATATAATCTTGTGTTGAATTTTGAAAAAGGTTATTTCATGGTTAAGAAAGGGAATGGTTTGGGCCATGTTGTTTCATATGATGGTATTGAGGTTGATAAAGCTAAAGTTGATATGATTTCATCTCTTCCATATCCTTCTTGTGTGAAAAATGAACGCTTTTTTCTTGGGCACACTATATTTTATAGAAGATTCATCCAGGATTTTAGTAAGATAACATAACCATTATCTCGTTTATTGCGGAAAGATGTGGGTTTTGTTTTTGATGATGCTTGTAGGTATATATGAGATGAGTTAAAGAAGAGACTCACTACACCCCCTATTATTCAGCCACCTAATTGGATTCTTCCATTTGAGCTCTTGTGTGATGCTTCAGATTATGCATTAGGTGTTGTTCTTGCCCAGAGAGTAGAGAAGAGACAATATATCATAGCCTATGCCTCTCAAACATAAGATGTTGTTCAGGCTAACTACACTACCACAGAGAAAGATCTATTTCTAATCGTCTTTGGGTTAGAGAAATTTCTATCCTACATCCTTCACACCAAGGTTATCATCTTTATAGATCACTCAACTATCAAATACTTATTTAAGAAACCGGAATCCAAATCCCACCTCATTAGGTGGGTGATGCTAATACAAGAGTTCAATGTGGAGATTCGTGATAAGAGTGGTGCAGAGAATATGGTAGCTGATCACTTCAGTAGGATTGAGTCACTTGCGGTAACATCTTTACCCTTAGATGATTTTCCTGATCAAATACTCTATGATGTTATTGTTTCTATCCCTTGATATGCTAATATTGCAAATTACCTAGTTGCATCTGTTTTACCAACTAACATGAATACACATCAATTAAATAAGTTTAAGAGACGTTAAATTCTATATATGGGATGATCCTTACTTGTGGCACATTTGTAGTGATCAAATTATTAGGCGATGCATTCCTGATGATGAATTTGAGTTTGTCTTAACTTTTTGCCTTACTCTTGCATGTGGGGGACATTTTAGTGCTAAGCTTACTACTAGGAAAGTTTTGGAAGATTGTTTTGGCCTAGTCTATTTCGTGATGCCCATGAATTTTGTAAGAAGTGTTCCAGGTGTCAATTTATGCTAGGAAACATGAAATGCCCCAACAACCCTTATTATTCTGTGAAGTCTTTGATGTTTGGGGAATTGATTTCATGTGACATTTTCCTACTTCATTTGGTTATTTATACATCCTACTGGCTATGGATTATATGTCCAAGTGGGTTGAGGCTATCCCAACTTGTACTAATGACTCTTCTGTAGTGGTTTCCTTTATTTGGTCTCACATACTTTACAGGTTTGGCATTCCCAAAGCTATCATTAGTGATCATGGCACTCATTTTTGTAATCGGAGTTTGCAGAACTTTCTTAGCAAGTATGGTGTGATGCACAAGATGGCCACTCCATACCACCCTCAGATGAATGGTCTAGCAGAACTCTCTAATATGGAGTAAAAGGCTTGATGATGCACTATGGGCGTATTACATAGCCTATAAAACTCCTATTGGCATGTCTCCATACAGGATTGTCTATGGAAAAGCATGTCATTTGCAGTAGAGGTAGAGCACAAGGCGTACTGGGCAATAAAAAGGTTCAACCTAGATCTTGCTAGTGCCGGTATTGAAAGGAAGTTACAGCTGTAAGAGCTTGAAGAGTTAAGAAGGGAAGCTTATGAGAATGCCATGATTTATAAGGAAAGAACTAAAGCAGTCCATGACAAACTCATTATGAAGAGAGAATTTCAAGTGGACCAAAAGGTTTTGCTCTACGTCCCCAGATTGAAACTGATACCTGGAAAGCTCCATTCTAGATGGGAGGGGCCCTTCATTATCATTGATGTTTTTCCGTATGGAGTTGTGATGATCAAAAGTGAGCCGAATAGAAAATGCTTCACCTTCAATGGACACCGCTTGAAGCCATTCTATTATGGATTCTTTACTCAAGTAGTAGAGGTTACTGCACTGTGAGACACCACGTAGACCCCTGTTGTATTTCTTCCTTCACTATTTTATTTTGCATTATCATATTACTGAATTGAGTAGCGCTGCATATTACTTGTCTTTATGCTTTGCTACCACTATTTTGCATTGAGGACAATACATTGTTTAAGTGTGGGGTGTAACCCCCTTCGTAATTATGATTTGAAATACGTATTTTAAAATGAAATAGAGACCAATAATAATCAAACTCATTTACAATCCTTCCTTACGGAAGGGTTTTCACAAATATTTTCAAAATTTCTGCCTTACCCTGGTCTCAAATTCCACAACTCGAATATAATTACCTTGTACAGTTACATCACATTTACATATCAGAGTGTACAACAAAATCTCGGCAACCCCCAGGTTTCATACATAAACTAAAGGTTTACACCACTGTCTCCAAAACAACATTTATAAGATATACGGTGATCTCCTAACAAAACATGATAACCAACATCAAAATATAAATCTCCCTAAGGAGCCCTATCCGCCCTTGGTCGTCTCCTTTCCCTTAGAGCTACTTGCCCTGTTTGAAGGTTAGTCAATGGAAAGAATGAGATTCAAAAGAATCCCAGCAGTAACAAATCACTCATACCACATGTAATCACAAAGCATGCAAGAAAATCATCATGCAGCATCACAGCATAAAGCACAGTATGCAGGCTGCCACATATGCACATAGTCTCATTCCATAGATTCCACCACCCCGAATGTACAATCCTCCCACCGTCAACACCAATAAGCCGCAGGTGATACGCTCATAAATAATGATCAAACAAACATACCATGTATCACATATAGTATAAGGGAAAAGAGTCACTATCCTGTTCTTTCCGATTGTGCTCTAGCGCAGGTGGATCACGAATAGGGAAAATATCAAATATTACAATTCCAAATGCACCATTTAGATGCTTCCATAGTATTTCTTAGGGTTATATGAGTCTCTAATGAAAATTTACAAAAATGCCCCCGGGGACTCGGCCCGGGCCCGCCATACCCAGTCTGATTACACTTTTCCTGAAGTTCTAATATGGGTTATCCTAACACATTTCCACCCAAGAAATCCATTTTCGGACTCAAAATTATCAAATTCAATGTCAAATTACAAATTTACCCTTGGCAGCCCTACTTTAAGGGTTTCAGGGGCGTTTTTGTAATTATACTTTTTTGGCCTTTTTTGAAAAAGTGACCAACTTTAACCCTACCTAATTTTCACTTCTGAACTAAATAGAACTATGAAATCATTGAAAATCCAAATCTAACCCCTCCAAAATAGCCTTGGCCAAAATTCTCAGTTCCCCGAGAAAAATTGGGTTTTTTCGGTTTTGGTTTTGCAGACGTATTTCTTTATACTCCTAATCACTTTATTAACCATTACATTAGGTTACAACTAACATTAAGACCCAGTTTGGGAAGCATAACCCCAAGGTCATATCATTTCCAAACTTTAAAACCAATGGCAATCCGGTGAAATTTTACCAATTAAATTGCCCATAGCAGCCAGAATAAGTAATATACGAAAGTTTGGAAGTTACCTCAAGCTCCCACTAGCTTTTTCTCAAGATGGCTGAAAACCCTAGCCTTAGAACACCCAAATTTGTGCTCCGTAAACCTTGAAGAACATAGAAGAATAGCTTAGGAGTGGAGTTATACGCGTTAGGTAAGGGTTTACCAAAGAAATCAACCTACTGTACAAGTTCTCTTCTCCTTCTCTCTCTAGAATTTCTCATACCTTCTCTCTCTTGTTGTAGCTGAATGTCACGATTTTGGGCTGATGGAGGAGGTGGATGATGATTTAATATGATATAATATTATTTTCTAATTATTTACTAAATTTCCATCAATTTCGGATTTTTACAAAACTATGGCAGATTTCTGCCTCAACTTTGAAAAATCATAATTAATTCTAGAAAAATAAAAATAGGGTGATCCCAAAGCCAATGGAAAGCTATTTAAGTCCTATTTATTGAAAATATATGGATCACTACAGCTCATAACCTCAAAAATACAAAATTGCACAAAAGTCCATACTGTTCCAAAACAGATTCCAGTTTCCATCCCAAATTTTGGAAAATCATAACTCTTAGCTCACAAATTGAAATGACACAAATTATATATCCATTTTAAAGCTTTGCATGTGAAATTTAAGACTGGAAAATTTCAGAATTTTTAGACACCATTTTCCTATTTAAAACATCCATACAAATCGAATGCCCTGTATAAAGTTTCCATGGACAATATTTCCAACTTTTGCACAATTGTTCCCAATGGTTCCAATTTCACAATAAATACTCCCCACAAGAATTTTCACAAGGAAGCCATTGAAATCATTAAAACAACCAAATTCCCATCACACATTCTCCAAAAGTGTTTATTCAAAAATAATTACATTCACTTTTGAAGTCATTAGCCCTTAATCGCTTTTTGGGATATTACATGGGGGGTGGATCAACTATGTTGAATGTGAAAATTGCAAGTTTTGAGTAACTTTAGCATGACGCATTATTTATTTGAAAAGTGATTGATCATGTTTTGAGTTGGTAAACCTAGTGGCAATGAACTTGACTTAGGTGAATTTAGGCTAGTAATCATATAGACCTAGTGAGATTTTGAGCCTAATGCAATTTTTTTTTCAGCGTGCACCCCCTATCTCTTTACTTGATCTAGAACTTGACTTGAATCTTATTAGAGGCCATATTTTATGCATGTGTATTCATAAAGATGATAAAGGCATTCATTTCATTTTAGCCAGATAAGCCAAAAAGCCTACCCTTTTCATGCATATATCCTTTGCTTCACCTGTTTGTGCATATATATATATATATATATATCCATTTTATCTACTCCCATAGCCACAAAAAAAAAATCCTACCCTTTTGAATGTCATAGGAGTTGAAGAGCATTGCATTATATCTATTTTAAATGGAAGAACATGAATAAAATTAGGAATTGGGTCATTGTGAAAAATATGGTAGGTTATCTTAAAAAAAGAAGAAAAAAGCAATAAGATTTTGCTCCACCGGTTTAAGTTGTGCTTAGTAACTGGGGGTCTTCATCACCAATGTTGATCTTCGCATCAAATGGTCAGTATGAGCTATGAGCGTGCTAGTAGCATCTTGGTGCTAATTGAGTTATAAATGTTTGAGTAATTGGGCCTTTGTATTACCAATATAAAGGTTCGCGTCAAAAGAACATATATATAACTGCCCAAGAAAGTTGGGGAAAAAAACAAAGAAAAAGGAAAAAATTGGAGAAAGAAAGAAAGAATAATGACCTAGTTTAAGTGTGGTTTGGTTTTTTTTTTCATCCTGTATTTTTCATTGCATAATTCTCTTCATCCTCTAAGATATTCAACTTTTTTTTTTCCAAACACTATATCCTTTCTTTCTTAACCTTAGCTCCATTACAACCTAATAAAAGTCCTTTTGATTTATGCTAGCATTTGCTTTGCTAGTGGTGGAGAACTTAGATTCTTGTTAAGCCTATGGAAAGGGTACTGGATAGGGTGGATTTGAGTGTAAGCACAAGCCTATACACTTTTGAGTGATGAGTGACATATACATTATCCTTGGTGAGGGATTTCTAGCTTAGATTCCCCTTTGTCAAATAATTTCCATGAAGTTTGTTTTCATGAGTCATGAGAAAATCACTTGGATAAGAGAAATGTTGAAGTGCTGTTCTTTACTTTTTGCTTGTGATTGAAACATTCACTTTTGAAGTTTTGTTTTGTTTTGTCATGTTATGCTCCCTTGGTCTTGGTTTGTTTTGCCCAGGAGTGCAAATGATAAGTGTGGGGTAGTTGATAAATCCCAAAATTAATATATTTTATCCCACCTTATTTATTTATTTTGGGGATTATTCAAGGCTAATCTGGATTTATTAGATAATATATTGATAATTAGCCAATTTTAGGAAATAATATAAATCCGAATTGAATATAATATTATTGAGTTAAAATTGTTAATATTCTGATTACTATATTGTAATTGGATAATATTTTCGAATATATGATACATCACGATTATATTTAATTCTTACAAAACAAGGAAAAACATATTAGAAGATCCTACGGTGCAAAAATTTTCTTGAGAGCTAAAAGAAAATCTAACAATGGAATTTTAATAGGCTCAAGTTAGTACCCAAAAACTCTCCCCTCCTTCCTTAAAATTTAACCTAACAGCCACCACCAAGAAGGGGAGAGGCCGAGACACAGCCGCTGAGACTCACTCACAGATGCCGATGACGTTGAAGTTATGCTATATTCATCAAGGCACGTCAAGTATACAGAGGAAGCATCATCAATTCCCATGCCTTTCTCTATTCACGGGCCCCACCTCAAATTCCATGAAACAATTCCATTCTTTTCCACTCACGCACACATCCAGATTTATTCATTACCAACCGCATTAATACCCATTCATCCATTATTCATTCACAAGCTATTTCTTTCGAATGGTCGTGATTCATTATTTTAAGGAGATTGAAGGGAAGGTCGTGATGGTAGCTTAGACTCTTTTGGGGAGGCAACCTAGGAAAAGCATGGAGGAAGCTAGAGCCTAGGAGCTTAGACTTGAAAGCCATAAGAGAATGTCTTTCCTTTTATCAATTTATTTCAAGACTTCAGATTGTTTAGTTTGAAGTGATTTTGGGTTGTACTAATTGAGAACAATCTAATTTTAGATTGTAGACTTATTATTGATTTGAATTGAATTGATATTTTAGATTTGATTTGTTCTTAAATGATTGTTAGGAGTTTTGTTTGCAAACTATTTGATTGTCAATTAGATTATTAACTGAGTTCTCATTATTAATTTAATTGTCACTTTGGGTTTAATCTCTTGATTGTTTAATTAGGTTGATTAATTGTCGAATTGTTTAATTAGGCAATTGTGAACATGATTTCCAAAACTATCTTAAATTATTGTGATTGGTTTTTAATGAATTTAATTAGCAACCATTTATTTCATTATGAGTTTTCTAGTGGAATAAGTGTTATTGAACTTGTGGGTTTCCCATGTTTCAATTAGGTGATTAAGTTTATTAATTCTAATTTCTCATTAACTTCCCTTTGGTCTAATAAATTGAATGGCTAAGAAAGCTAAATCCATGTGAATCATAAGTTGTCCCCTTCATCATCATAAATGAATCAAATCTTCGTTATTTGTCTAGTTTTTAATCAATCTTTTCCTTAGGATTTTAATTCTCCTTCCAAACAAGAAACCCCCCAAAAATTTCATTCAAATTCATATAGATTAGTCTCATTCTCATATAGTTTGTTAGAGTCAATTGTATTAGTGCATTTAGGTAGTAGTGTCTTGCATTCTAGTTTAGGTCCATTATATTCTGTTGCATCTTTTGTCATTTTAAAATCAATTCTAAAGAAAACTCACAGCTTGCTCATTGAGAGAATGACCTAGATTAACCCTAAACTGCATAATAATTTAGGACATAGTTTAATTCATTGCTTTAGTAATAGAAGCACATATCACCCTGTCTTAAGGGTTATCTAGTTTGGATATGTTCATATCAGAATTCCAACAATGAATTATGATGCCTTAATTGAATGGTTTAAGGACACTATAATTCAGTTGTATCAATCACATGAGTCAAGTTTGTTATGTTATATCATTTTGACTATTGATACTTTATGGTTGAATAGAAATGCAGCTCTTCATCATGTGAAACAACCAAAACTAGAGAAGTTACACTACTACAAAAAAGGGTTTTAGTGGCGTGACTTTTGTGGCATTTTTTTAATGAAGCGCCAAAGATAGTTATTTATTTTTTTAAAATCAAAATTATTTAGAAGCTTTGGCGCTTACAATTATAAACGTCATAATTGACGTTAACCTTGCATGACGCTTCCCTGAACAAGCGCCAAACAAGGCCTTTGATTTTTTTTTTTTATAAAAAACAATAGGAAGCTTTGGCGTTTTATAAGGAAGCGCCAAAGCTTCCTATTATTTTTTTAAAAAAGAAAAAGAAAATATAATAGGAAGCTTTGGCGCTTCCTTACTAAGCGCCAAAGCATCCTATATTTTTTTAAATATATATATATATAATAGGAAGTTTAATATATTATTTTTTTCTTTCTTTTTAATCTTCCTATAGTCCTGCGTATGCTTTGCAAAAGAAGTTTAATTTCTTTCTAACTGGTTACGAGTCCCTGTAATATGCCGATAATATTTGCATTAGGTTTTTTTAAAAAAAAAGTTAAACTAATTTCTTTTTTAATTTGGGTCATTATACTATTATAAATTTATTATTGGTAAATGTTTAATAGTTACAATCAACGTAACGCTATATGATATGTTAACCATACTTTTTTGCTCTTTCTTTCTATACATCCAATATTATCTACTTGAATGAATGGTTGGATATATATTGTCGTCACTAGTATTAACTTAAATTCATAATGAAGCGTAAAACTGAGTGAGCTCCCTGAAGTTCATAATTTGTTTTTTAAAAAAAGACCATATGTCGAAAAGAATTAGAAGCTTAAAAAAATGAAAATAGGAAGCTTTGGCGCTTCCTAATGAAGGGCCAAAGCTTCCATGTAATATTAAAAAAAATTATAAAGGAAGCTTTGGCGCTTCCTTAGGAAGCGCCAAAGCTTCCTAATATTTAATAAAAAAATAAAAGAAACTAATTTCATTGAATGGCCACATGGATCAAACTCAAAGTCAAATATACGAGCATTTTTTGACTCTGAATTTTTATTTTACTTTATTATTTGAGTATGCCCAAATTGAATTTTTATTTTACTTTATTATTCGAGTATGACTAACATCGATCTCAAGGTTTTTTTTATTAGCTATCTGAATATTTTTATTAATTAATTCCTAAAAAAGATATAATTCATAAATACGCTAGAATAAACAATGTTTCTTGTGATTCTTTCATACATATATTTTTTTTTTTAAATAGGAAGCTATATAATGCCAGATTAGTTTTTTTTTATAATGGATGCTTTGGCGCTTCCACTATTAAGCGCCAAAACTTCTACCTCCAAGGCCACAAAAAAAAAAATTTATTTGCATATGATTTGATTATTACTTTGGTTTTGTTTTGTTTTTTTCCTAAAGAAAGCACACACATTCTTTGGCACTTCTTATATAAGCGCCATAAAAGGTTATATAAAATTTTAAACATTTTCACTACTCGCCATTTTCATCCCGCCATTATCACCTTCCTGCTTTACCTTTCCATTATCCCCACCCCTCCCTCTCTTTGACCGGCAGCAAGTAGAAGCTTCTTTATCCTCCACTTTCTATTTTTTTCTTGTCTCCTCCTCGTGCACACATTTTTAACATTTGTTAGCTAGTTCTGTTGCGTTACAAAGTTTCCTCCCTCATGTGCTCTTTTTCTTCTTGGCTGGTTGCAGTACATAGCTTCCTCTCCCCACATGTTTTTCTTCTTCTTGTCTCGGCCTCCTATAGAAGCTCCTGTAAGTGTTTTTTTTAACATTTGATCCACGTTTTTTTTTCTTTTTAGTTAAAATATGTATGACTCTTATATATTTGTTTATACTTTTTCGTAGAAGTACATGTTGTCAACAGTGAAAAAATTGTTGTGAATGGCATTGATGAAATGGTCAAATTGGATGGAAGTGTTATAAATGCCACTGGTAGTTTAATAAATGATTATTTTGGAATCAATTAATTTAACAAACATAGGGTTGTATTTTTTTTTGGCTTGTTATGTACCCAATTATTTAACTATGATATGTAGTAGAGTTGGCAAATATGATTTATTAGGTTGTGAGTTGTGAAGAATTATTAGATGTTGCTGGATTAATTGGGTGATTATTTGTGATTCAAGGAGAGTGTTTAATATTTTGGAAAACTTTAAATTTTTGGATGTTATGCTGCTGACTTTTTGTTTTTTTAAAATAAATAATTTTTGGATGTTATGCTGCTGACTTTTTGTTTTTTTTAAATAAATAACAAAAGATAAGTAACTGCAAGAGGCAAGCAATTGACCACTTTCAAAAAAATGTTTAAGGTATTGTAGTTGTTAAACATTATAATTATTCATTATAGCTATTTTTTTAGCATTACACAAGCATATTATAATTTGCCTACTTAAAATATATAGCCATTTGTCTACTAGAAATATATGTTCAGGCAATTAGTTTATTTGATTTTTTGCATTACACCATCGTACATGAAAAGAAATAATTAGAACAATTATTTAAAAAAAAAATTAGAGACCTTCTTTGGCGCTTGTTCAATAAGTGCCAAAGGAGGGGGTGCCCCTCCTTTGGCGCTTATTGAACAAGCACCAAAGGAGGGTGCAACACCCTCCTTTGGCACTTGAGTTTAAAGCTCCAAAGGAGGGTCAAGACCCTCCTTTGACGCTTGATTATTAAACGTCATAGGTATTTAATTTATTTATTTAATTTCAAAAACTAATGTATGGCATTTCTATAAATTCTAAAGCGCCGTAGGTATTTTTAATGGCGTTGAAAGCTTTGGCGTTTCTTAAGCGCCAAAGTATTCTTTAAATTAAGCGCCAATAAACCCTTTTTTTGTAGTAGTGTTAATTCAAGAGATTAAGGGATTATATATTGCTGTTAGATTGGCAAATCAGATTGCTGAAAATATTTCTATAAGGAATCCAAAAAAGCGAACTGCCATCATTGGAAATGGTATTGTGGTTGATCAATGTAATATTATTTTTTTATCACTTCAAAAGGTAAAGGGTATATTTCTGAGAATGTTATATATGCTATCAAGGATTTCCTTTGATTCAGTTTGTATAGAAAAACTCTGTGAGTCCTTGTTCCCCATTTCATGCTAGATGCTTAAAAGCTACTTTATTATGGATCTCAAGGTCTAACATTCAAGAAAATTTGGTGCCAAAGCGCCTTCTAATTACATATGTCAACAAAGCATTCCTTACATTCCCATATCACCCACCAGCTATTAGTAGCATCACTTGGAATGAGATTCAAGCTCTTCTTAAGGATTTTACTTTGCAGCCTCTCCCTATTAGTCCATACTTTGTCTATTGTCATTCTTTTTGTCATTTCATCTATTGTATTTTCTTTAGTACATTGTAAAGTTTAGCACCTTTAAGTAATATCATTTTGTTCCTTATAAAAAAAGAATATTATTAGGGAAAATGACGAATAAATACCAAGTGAACTTCTAAAACCTAGAAAGATCTGTTAACACTTGCAAAGGACAGTAAGGTCATTTGGTAGGAATCTAGAATTTTGAAGTTTATATGTTTTTACCAAAATGCCCCTTTTTCTTCTTTCCATTCTCATTTCCTTCTCTCTTCTCTTTCTATTCTCTCTTTGTTCTATGCCTCTCTATCAAACTTCATTAGAGAAGAGGAAGCTTCTTCCTTGTCGGCACCAATCCTTGCCAGCTCCTCCCTCTTCCCTGTCTCTTCTCTCTCCTTTTGCAATCAAACCCTCCCTCTTCCCACCTTCGATCGAACTCATCCCCATCAAACCTTCCCTTCTCTGAAGCTCAGCCTAGCAGGCAGAGCCCCTCCTTCCTTTCACTTATGTCACTGAAGCTCCTCCCTTTGACGCAGAGATTGCTCTTATCACCTTCCCCCTGTTGTTGTTGTTATGGAGCTTTAGATCACCGATACAAAGAGCAAGCCCCCATTTTTGTGTGATCTTCTTCAATAAAGTGAAAAAAATGCCTTGCAAAGACAAGAAGCCAGCTGAGGAAGACGATAATGATGCTGAGGTGGTGTGCCCTTCTTTCTCTTCAAGCTCTTGCCTCTACTCTTTCTTATAATTCCCTTAAGCGCCTAAGCAACATTATTTACACTTATTTAAAGGATAAGGCAGTGGCAAATTAATCCAAGCATTCTTTTGGGAAATCAATCTACTGTAACCATTTTTTAAAGCCATTGTCTTTTTGCCATTTACATGATGAAATTGAAATTGTGTTTTTGATAAAACAATCTGGGCTTTTAAATACAAGCAAAAGGATTCATTGTTCTTCACTTCTCTACTAGTTTTAGTATTTCGTTGTCTGGAATTTTTATTGGTGGTTTTGGTATTTGGTTCTTTGGAAGCAAAAAAATATCTTTTTGGTATTTGGTTTTGAAATTGAATTGCTTCTTATAGGATTGACTAAAAGAGTAATGGTTTTGATAAAATCTGTAATAATTTTGACAAAATCAACAAGAACTGACAATATGTGTAAAAAGGTTGACAAAGTGTGTTGGGTTGTAACCAATTGAGTAATGTGATTAACGAAATGAATTGTGGTGTTGATGAAATCCGTAATGGTTTTGACAAAAACAATTAGTACTACCAAAATGTGTAAAATGATTTACAAAGAGTTTTTGGTTGTGACCAATTGAGTAATGAGATTAACTAAAAGAGTAATGATGTTGACAAAATGTGTAATGGTTTTGATAAAATCAACAAGTATGGGATTGAAGAAACGAACAATGGTCTTGACGAAATTTGTAATGATTTTGACAAAATCAATAAGTACTGACAAAATATATAAAATGATTGACAAAGAGTTTTGGATTGTGACCAAGTGAGTAATGAGATTAACTAAAAGAGTAATGGTTTTGGCAAAATCAATAAGTACTCACAATATGTGTAAAAGGATTGAGTAATGGAGGCTTTTTGGTCTTTTCGAATTATCAGTTTATTGGATGTTTTGGCCTTGATTCTTATCTGTAGAAAGTGGCCTTGATTCTTATTATGTAAAAGGATTGAGTAAGAGTTTTGGGTTGTGACCAATGGAGTAATAAGATTGACTAAAAGAGTAATGATTTTGATAAAATCCATAAGTACTGATAATATGTGTAAAAGGATTGAGTAATGGGGCTTTTTGATATTTTCTCCCAAGCATGAAAAACCCAGATTCCCAACCCATCCCCTCTCTGTCCTTTGCATGTGTTAAGAGACATTTTTGGGTTTTGGAAGTTGAAATGGTATTTATTTATCATTTTCCCATATTATTATTTATACAATAATATTAAGAAATTTGTATTTAATTATATTCTATTTTATATTTATTGAAGAATATTATTAAAATGTGGAGAATAAAGAATAAGAAACTATAGGGACCTAATAAAAAAATTAGATTAAACTATAAGGACCTGATAAAAAAGAAAAAAGCTACAAGAGCTTGAAGAAATGAAAGTATAAATACCTAATAAAAAGGGAAAAACTACAAGGGTCTAATTCAAAATAGGTTGAAACTATAAGGACCTATATAGTAATTATCTCTTATTTGTAATAGGGTTAATATATTTGGAAAAAAAAATTAATCAATGACCTTCTAAGTGACTTATATACAAAACTATCAATTCCTTTTATAAAAAATGCCTTACTACTTCTCTGATCCTAATTGTAAGCCACTTCCAGTGTGTTCCATACAAACCAATAAAAACCTTAAACTATATTAACTCTACCTTAAAATTTAACAATTTTCTAATTTTATCCCTATTAAATATATATTATACCTCATGAGAACAAAGTTAACATATTAATAGATGAAGGATAAAATTGTATCACTACTATAGAAGACGCTTTTAACGATCGTTTTTATACCCTTTAGACCACTATTTTCAAGGGGACGTTTAGGTGAGTGTCGTTGAAAATTCAAGAAATGATAGCTGTTGTTAAACAGTCGTTGTATATGAGATTCAACGACCGTTCTTGCTAAAATGGTCGTTGTATCTATTTTTTTAAAAAAATATACATTTTACAGTATACAACCACACCAATGCCATTAATGGAAGCACCAACGTACCAAGACAATTACATTGTGAATCTTCAAAGTTCTATTATGACCATATAAAGCATATATCATCATAACATCATTTTAATGTTCAAACTTCAACTTTCAAACTAAATCATATGGCCAAAGAGATGACATGCTTCCATGAAATTTCTATGCTTCATCATTAGTTTCCAAAGTATTCTCTATAAAGCAAAATGCCTTAACAAAGTCAAAGTACTCATAAATAAGAAACTAGGAAAAGTATTCGAATATGCAAACTTATATAGCACTATACAAAACTACTGCACTATGTAAAAAAACCTTTACACATCATCACCCCCTATGTGTTGTAAAAGATGTCCTGACATAAGGTCTCGGATCAAGTTAATGTCTTCAATTGTGTAGGGGTTTGATTACCAAAAATCTGTGCCAAAATGGAGAATATGTTAACATAAATCAATAAATTGAATGAAATAACTAACAATTCAATTACAAGAAAAGAAATTAAATTCAATTGAGAATCAAGAAATGATCACCTGTTTAAAATTAGTAGTAAGGCTACTGAAAATGATGTTATACATATATAGTATAACATAGAAGCCGCACTCAGTTTTCCCTGCTTGCTGAGGGCACTATACATCAAAAGCAAACGGTAAAAAAGAATACAGGCCTATGTAATGAAATAGTCAATCAAGGAACTTGAATGTAAAGAACTAACCTTTGGCTGGAACCACTTTGTCGAACCACTTTTGCCTTCACGCTTCCCACCCATTATATAATATGTCTTCAGTGCACTGTAATAATTAAAATGATAAACAGAAGATATTAAAACAACTGAGTAAAATAAAAAATCAATTACTGACAAACAAATTAACTTATGTGTTAAAAATGTTTTTGATATCTCCGTCTGGCTTGCAACCTAATGAGTCAAACCAAAAGATGACGTTGATCGAGGGACAAGGAACACAACGACTCCAATGATAACTATAATCACATATATAGATTAAAATGAGGTTAGATAACATGATACTTCTTAGCAAAGTGAATGTGTATAAATATATCAAATTAAGTTACTTGCCCTTCAACAATTGGTGCTAGATAACAAGGCAGTTGAGTCTCGCCTATTGTATAGCCTACATAGCTCATCCAAACTTCCAACCTCTTGTTATTATGTCGTGACATATTGCCAGGACATAAGAAGCCATATATAGTGTTGAGCTCTCATTCGACACACATTTTATGGAAGCAGCTACCACATAAATGAAATAAGAAATGACTCAGTAAATGTAGAAACCTAAAACTCCTAAATATTAGTGCATTAATTAAAGTTAAAAATTATAAATAAACTCACACGATTGCAAATGTGAACCATCCTTTATCTACCTCCTCCAAAGATAGGAACTATCTAATATCTTTGTTATCAAGTCCATAATTATATGAGATTCTCTTACCCATAATCTCACAAGGCATCTGCAAGTCGACCTTGTTAATGTCTTGATGAATATTTTGCAGTTGTGCTAATAAGGGAAATTTTGTCGCTTCTTCTTTTTCCTAGTAACACATAAAATAAAGATTATAAGTAGATTGTCAATGATCAAGTAATAGTAAGGTGTTTCCTACCATTAGAGGGACTGGCACAGTCTGAACAAGATGTTTAGGCCACAAGATGAAAGATCTTATTGCCTGACCTAGTCTAGCAACCTCTTCATTGGGGAACGGGACATCTACACCTTCCTCTCCATGTCAAACACTTGTGACATTGACCTTACGTTGATCGTCCCAGATTTGGTTATTATGGTGGGTGGTGGCATGCGTGTATACAACAACATCAACAACAACACGTAGGTATGAGACTTCCAAATATAGAGTGCAAGGTTCTCTAGGCTCTAGTAAAGGACTGGGTTTGCCATATCCAACCTCTGGTAGATTGTAACTGTCTTTGGTGCTGGGAAAGGCTGGTGATTCCTGAGTAAGAGAAATGAAAGAATTAATTAAAATAACGTAAGGAAAAAATCAATATTATATTAAATGAAATTATTTACAAACCTGAGATCTAGGCTCCGCGTAACACATCCCGCCTTGTATGTGAGACAACACCATCGAATTCATCTCACCATGTAGCTCACTCAATAGCTCTTCTTTAAGCTCGTCTCGAAGTGATTGACACATTTGCACTACTAGCTCTGCTCGGATTTCCTCTCGAACCCTAGCCACAAACTCCTTACTCATTTCACCTTGTCCATAAGGTTGTAAACCTTGTCCAAAGTATCTTGAGATACCAACTCCCCTTTAACTTGACCAGGGTGATATGGCTTCCCAATCGCCATTGCTAAGATATCCATCCTTCCAGTTTGAGTGAAGGAACCCTGGCCGCTCTATTCTTCAAGTTCATCCTATAGTATACAATGGATAAATAAAAAGTTATTACATGCAATCTTGTTAGGAAAATGAAACACACTCACAATCCTTTTAGTGACATCAGCAATGACTGGATTTATATATTTTTCTCCCTTTATCCTCCCTAATTTCCATTTTTTGTGACGTGGGGGAGGAGGTGGCACTTGCACGACAATACTAGGATCTGCTTCAACTGCTTCCTCCAATTTTTGCAGTCCAGCCTGCATCATCTTCTTTTCCAGCTTCAGATAACCCACATGCGACATGTAGTACGGATAATTGTTTTTAGCTCACCTCTCTTTGTTTGATTGAATCAATTCCTATATAAATATAGAAAAAAGAAAACTGAGTTACTGAAAAAAAATATTCCACACTAAAATGAACAAAATATATATCAGAAATTTGGGATCCTAGCGCGATGCCACAAACAACCTCCAATCATTTGGAGAAAGAAAAGAATAATCTGTACAAGGATCCTCATTGCTCCTTAACCCTCAAATATACTTGGTTGTGAGAGTGGACTTGAAATCTTTCCATTGAGTCTGAACTTCCCCCCATCCAATGCTTGTATATCTGCCTCATGTTTGGGACATCATAGGTTTGCTACAAAGCAAAATATATAATAGTTATATGTGAACAAATAGAAATAAAGACAAAGATGATTATAGAACTTAATTTATATATCAAAAGTTGTTCCCAAATCATAGCCTTTGTCCCCTTTGAAACTTCCCTCCAGCTAGAAATTAGAATGCTAACTTTGCTTTGAGCCAAAAAGCCAACATAGCTAATGAATGTGTCTCCGTCTTTGCCGAGTGGCTTCAAATCAGCATTAAATTCCAAGTGAACCATCTCCTTCTTTTCCTCATAACGTTTTACCAATGAGCGCAGCTTCGTGCTTCCTTTAACATTTTTCTTAGCAGGGGAGCTACCTGAGTCACCCGAATCTGTACTTGCTATATTCCTGCTAAGAAATGAAGGTAAGATATGATAAGTAAATTGCAATTAAATGAATACTTTTAACAATACAAAGTCTTACTTTATCCTGCTAAGAAATGAAGGTAAGATATGATAAGAAAATTGCAATTAAATGAATACTTTTAACAATGTAAAGTCTTACTTTATGTGTTTTCCAAAATTCCTTCATAGTAATCAATTCTAGCTGCATATTCATCATCATCTCCAATTCCACTTCAATTGGTCTAGGTGGATTTGTAGTGAAAGGTGTGTCGTCAAGATTTAAACTTAGATCACTATCCTTCTATTTTTTACTTTAGAGAACAATAGACAATTTCTCATTTGCTAGATCAATGACATAAAACACTTGTTTTGCCTGGTTTGCTAGAATAAATGGCTCATCTTTATAACCAACTCTATCAAGATCAATTAAGGTAAATCCAAATTGATCAATTTCAACAGCATTATTGTTAATCCACTTGCATTTGAATATAGGGACTCTCAACTTAGTGTAGCTTATCTTCCATATGTCTTCAATAGCTCTATAATAGACCATAGACGCCAATATGGGGTTCTTGTCTTTTGAACTAGAAAAGTGCATTACTTCGGCTACTACCATCACCCTACTTTTGCACAGTACTTCTATTATCCTGGGCTTTTGAGTAGAAAGAATCCCGTTTATATCAAAACCATTCTAAGTTATGACCTCTAAAGAAGGCCCCCAAGCTAATCATTTGATTGTCTCAGACACCTGGTCTCATGCGATACCTTTTACTTAAACCCCTCTATGAAAGCCTTGTTTTACTCCTTAGCTATCTGCATGTCAATTTTTCTTGGATATATCTCCTTCAAAATCTTTCTGTGTTCATCTAAGCAAGGCTGAACTTCGGTCGTATTATTCAAGATATACAAGTGTGCTTGCAACACCTCTTCACAACACATACTCTTTACCTTGAGCCCTTGTGTTCCCTTACTTGTACCCTTTCATGATGAGATTATTCCTTCGACCTTGATAGATATTCTTTGCAAGAGTCTATAGCTTCTTCAATGACATATCTTTCCACAATTGAGGCTTCAAGTTGATACTGATTTTTCGAATACCCTTTTAAGTTCTTCATGTATCGCTCAAAAAGGTACATCCACTTTAGATAAACTGGGCCACATAGTCCTACCCCTTACCAAATAAAATATTAAATGCACCATTATATCAAAGAATGTGAGAGCAAAATGCATCTCAAGTTGGAAAAGAATAGTATAACCCTCATTTTCTAATTCGTCTAACTTTCCAATGTTAACAACTTTACTACAAATAGCATTAAAGAAACTGCATAACCTTATTATCGTGCTTTGCACATTATCTCTCATAATGCCTCTAATAGCTATTGGTAATAGTTGTTGCATTAAGACATGGCAATCATGGGACTTCATTCCTACTAACTTGAAATCTTCCATTGACACAAGCCTGCTCACATTAGAAGAATACCCTTGTGGCACCTTAATTCCATGCAAACGCCCACACAAACTTCTTCTCACAACTTTTGACAATGTATGTGCCGCTAGCTCCATATACGCCCTATAACCATCATCTTTTAGTTTTGGATGTAGCCATTCTCTTATTCCCATTTCAACCAAGTCTAGCTTCGCACTAATTCCATCTTTAGTCTTACCTGGTATGTGCAAAAGCGTACCAACAAGGCTATCATATACATTTTTCTCCACATGCATTACATCAATACTGTGTCTTACATTAAGACTACACCAATATGGAAGATCAAAGAAAATTGACCTCTTCTTCCATATGTTCTTCTCACCCGTAGTCCTCTGATTCTCACCAAAAGTGATATTGCTTTTTTACGCCCGACTATAAACCTCATCTCCAGTTAATGCATTCGGAGCCATTCCATTCTCTGGTAAACCGTTAAAAGTTTTCTTTAGCCTACGGTGTGGGTGGAACTGAGGAAGAAATCATTTATGACCAAGGTAGACCATTTTTCTACTGTGCTTTAGTTGATGGAAGTGTGTGCTTGCTTCACATATCGGACATTCTTTATGACCCTTCACACTATAACCTGACAGGTTCCCGTATGCAGGGAAGTCATTAATCGTGGTGACAATCATTGCACGTAGCTTAAAGGACTGTTAGTTATATGCATCAAACACATCTACACCATCCTCCCACAACTTCTTTAAGTCCTCTATCAAAGGTGCCCAGTAGACATCAATATCATTCTTCGGCTGTTTTGGTCCCGGAATCATCATAGAAAGTATCATATACTTGCATTTCATACACAACCAGGGAGGTAAGTTGTAAATCACTAGCAGAACTAGCCATGCACTATGTGTACTACTAAAAGTACCATAAGGATTGATTCCATCTGTGCAAAGCCCAAACTGAAGGTTTCTTGGTTCACTACCAAATCCAGGATCCATTTCATCTATTTTCTTCCATTGTGGATAGTCAGCCGGGTGCCGAAGGTATTTTCATAACATATTCGGTCATCACAATGCCATCTCTACTTCTTCGCTTCTTTTGCATTAGCAAACATTTGTTTAAACTACGGAATGATTGGAAGATACCATAAAACCTTTAAAGGTTGCTTTTTACTTGTCTCATCACCTATCTCATCACCACACTCAGTACCTTTGATAGAGCTCAATATTTATATATTTTTATTAATTAATGTTAGGCTTTTATGGGACTTAATTGAATATTTTGGGCAAAATCAAGTGATAATGTGAGATTATAGTGAAAGAATAATTTGGGAATTATATTAGATAAATTGTGATATTTTTAATTAATATTTGTTATTCCCATTATTCCTTAATTGTGAACAAAAGATATTATCTTTATGAATCTAATTTTGTAGGTGATGATGTGGCACAACTTACTTATTTAACGTAGATAAATTGAAGAAAGAAAAAGAAGTGGGGACCTTTGTTTTTGAGAGAGTAGCGGCTGAATTGAAATAAGGAAAGGGAGAGACCGAAATGAATGAAGCAAGTTGAACCGAAAAGCATGAAGAAGGTGGTGTTGACCGAGTTGAAGAATTGAAATGACTTGGACCGAATGGAATGGGAGAGGTAGAAACAAGTAGCTTATTTGTTGAATAAAATCTGGACCGTGAGGGAATAAAGGAATGAAGAAGTGGAGCCAAAATTGTTAACTAAAGATGAGAGGATGATCGAATTGAATTAGAGAATGGAAATTAATTATAGATAGCAGCAGATGGACTAGTAGAAGGGCCCACGTGAAATGAATAAAGGAAGTGTGAAGGGAGGTTGTTGAGAAGAGAAGAAACACGAAAAGAAAGAAGGGAAGAGTTGACCAATGAATTAGAAAAGGGCAACTAGAGCATTGGTAGAGACTTGGATTGAAATTGGAGAATTAGAAGAGGGGAACTGCTGGACCGAAACTAAAGGAAGAAAGGGAGAGTGGACCGATGTAGGCTGAATTGAAAGGAGGCAGCAGCTGGATTAGAAAAAGAGAGGAAGTGTGGGCCAAAATTGTGGAATTAAAAAGGGTATGGTTGACCAAGAATAAAAGGCAAGCTGGATCGAATTGGGTCTTGGGGAACCAATTGAGCACCTAATACAATGAAAGGCAAAATGGACCTAATGAAAGGAAAAAGGGTTTGGCGGCTGAAGAGGAATAAAAAGACGAGCAAGCTGCAACACGGAGAGGGATCGAATGGAATAAAATAGGAGAAAAAGTTGCAACTGTTAAGGGAAAGTGATGGAATAAAGAAGAAGGGAGCTGCTGGCGCGATATAGAGAAGAGGAAGGAGGAGGCGTGGCTATTGTGCAGAATTGAAAAAGGGGAAGTAAGCTGCATCTTATCTCCATGGCTAAATCCTTATTCCTTAATCAATCTTCATCTTCTTCATCCATGCGTAGCTAAGCTTTGGTGATTTCCTTGAGTTGGGTAATGGTTTGAGCTTCTAAACTTCAATGGAATTCCTTAAGCTCTCTTCCTATTTCATAATTGTATGGCTTGGTAAAGTATGTGATTATGATCTAGATTGTTATATGCCAAGTGAATAAACTTGGTGGTTGCGCTAGGAGTTGATTAATTAAGCTTTGTATGATTCAAATTAGGAGTAGGTTGAGTTGTTTATTCCAACTTGGTTAAGTGGATTGTAAATGACTAAACTAAATGCTTTGAACTTTTGTAATGGTAATTACAAGCTAGAATTGGAAGTTGATTATTCATCTCCTTGAGTCTGAATTATTTGGTGGTATTCATTTAATTACTTTGGTAGAATGAATTAAATGATTATTGCAAGTATGGAGCTAGTGGTAGCTTAGTTCCATCCTTTTGGCTCATTGTGGAATTCAAATCATTAGCAAGCAAGGAAGACTAAAACCTCAACTCAAGGGAATCCCACTTCATCATTATATTAGTTAATTGAATTTATCTTGTTGTTAGTGTTAATTTCAATTCCTTTTGCTACTTTGTTTTAAAAACCAAAAAATACAAAAATATTGCTTTAGCTTAGATTACTTCATTAGTTTTAAAATCAAATTCTCAAAATGATTACTCATAACTTCAAGGTATTTATCACTTTACTACTTAGAAAATTGGAAATTAATCTCCTCACAAGAACGACCTAGATTGAGCTACTACGCTACATTTTGAAACCTAGTTTTATTTTGTGAACTCACCCAGTACCTTTCTTCACTTTGTATCTAGAAGTTTTACATTTCGGACACTCACTTAATCCTTCATACTCATTTCTATATAATACGCAATCATTAGGGCAAGCATGTATCTTTTTATACTCCATACCCATAGTAGACAAGATTTTCATGGCCTCACACATATGATTTAGAAGTACATTATCCTCTGAAAACATATCACATAACAATTCAAGTAACAATATGAAACTACTATCGGTCTACCCACAAGTTGCCTTTAAGTTGACCAAGCACAAAATACCTGACAAGCATGTATACTTAATAAACCTAGGGTACAAAGGTGTCTCTGCATCACTCCACACGCTATCATATACAGGCGATTGTGCAAAACATTCTACCTCAACATCATGAATCATTTTCTCCATTCTATCGTTATCTCTAACCTCCAAAACTTCCTTATCGTGGGATGCACAAGCGGTTACTTCCTCACCATGACATATCCACCTTATGTACCAAAGATATATTCCATTACAAACTAAGTCACTACTACAAAAAAGTAAAGCTGTGGCGCTTATAATTACATTAACTGTGGCGCTAGAGAAGTGTCACATATTTGGACGCCACTAGAAAAAGCTGTGGCACTTGGAAGCGCCACAACATTTTAAATTTTTTTTTAAAAAAAATACCCTCCTGTGGCGCTTGTTTGAGGAAGCGCCACAGGAGGGGGGCCTGCTGTGGCGCTTGCATCAGGAGGCCCCCCTCCTGTGGCGCTTCCTCAAACAAGCGCCACAAGAGGGTCCCTTTTTTTTTCTTTCTTCTTCTTCTTCTTTTTTTTTCCTGTGGCCCTTTTTTATGCTTCCTGATTGTGAAGCTTTATATAAAATGAGTGGCTTTCGTGTTTATCATCTCCACAAATTGTCAATCTTTCTATTTTATATTTCAACCTATTATATATATATATAATTTTCACATTTAAAATTCAAGTTCCCCAACAATAATGTTCTTACATTAATACTCTCCAAAGCTAACATAAAAAATATCACAATACAAGAACTTGATATGTGAACACAGTACATCAACAACTAATTAAGTAAATTAAAAGATTACTAAAAAACGCAAGCTTGTCTGCAAAAAAATTTAAACAAAGCAAAAAGGCAAATGAAACAAGCTAGGTTTTCATTCTTTCCTATTAAATTAGGAACAAAAAGGCAAACGTTATATTACGGTTTATCTTGACTAAAAAAAATTTAAACAAAGCAAGCTAGAATGAAATAGTCTTCTTCTTACAAATCTATTAATTGACCATCGCAGGGAGTGGGAGACCACGTTGGCGATGCTAGCTTGAGTGACGAGTGAGCGTATGGGTATGTTTTTTAGTGTGTAGATGATAGGAAATGGAGGGAGGGGGCCGACGGATCCACTAAGAAGATGAGAAAGGGAAAGTAGTTTAATGGAGGAGAGAGTAGTTAAATAATTAAAGTGGAGTAGTAGTCAAAAAGAGAAGGAATGGGGGGCGGACACAGGACCACTACGCGGGAAATGAAATAATTAAGAGATACACTATCCATTTGAATGTAAATTTTTTTAAAAAAAAACTGGGCAAGTGTGGCGCCTAAATAATTAGGCGCCACACATTGCCTCTAATCAACTGTGGCGCCTAATGCTTAAGCGCCACAGCTGATTAGAAATTATCATGTGTGGCGCCTATTTATTTAGGTGCCACACATGTCCATCTTTTAAAAAAAAAATTCAATGTTGCAACTGTGGCGCTTGGTGGGTTAGGCGCCACAGCTGCTTTTGTGTGGCGCCTGCTTAGGAAGGTGCCACACTAGGCCTCCTCAATTGTGGCACTTAATCTATTAGGCGCCACAGCTGGTACCTAAAATTTAAAAAAAAATTATAAAGGTAAAAAAAAGAGAGAGAAGCTGTGGCACTTGTTTAAAGAAGTGCCACAAAATGTGCGCCACCTTTTACCCTTTTTATAGTAGTGAGTGATCTCTTATATCATCAATATCTTGTCGACTCTCATCTAAACACTTCACACATGGACACAAATACTTCCCATTTGTACTAGGCACATTCATTTTAGCAAATGCAATAAACTCTTCAACCCCTTTCTCATATTCTTCACTAGTTCTCAATGCATTCATCCAACTATGACCCATGTTATTACCACATAATCCATTTGCAATGACACTCAAATTTATGATTGTGCTACTTAAAAAGTTATATGCATTGGAAAATTTAAACAAAGAAGCTAAAAACTATATACAAATCATGGAACCCAAAAACAAGAAGATAAGAAAACCAAGGTTGCAGCTATAACAAGTTATATACATTGTGCCTCTTATAAACTACTATACAATTTAAATGTTTTGATAGTGAAAGCATGCATAATGCAAGGGAGGTATATCTGATCGCTACGATTTCATAAAATTTAAATTTTAGTTTTGGTCTATGTAATTTTAAATCATTGCTTGTGTTCACTATAGTTTCATAAGAAGTTGGTTTCATTTTAACAGCTAGTTCCTATACTTTTAATGAGTTTTGCTTTTAGTTCATATCCTTAAATCTAGATCGAGTATTTATAAAATTACAGAGACAAAAATCAAAATTTGATAAATTTGTAAGGATGAATAGTATGAACAAAATCATTAATGTAGTAACAAATTTATAACCAAAAAAACAAAATGGGTATCTATATATAGAATTAGAAGGCATTTGAGAGCATATGATTCCTTAGCCTAAAGTTTTAAAAATAAATGCTTAAACAAACAGCTTCGAATTTATTGCCTTGGATTCTATATAAGGGGGAAATGAAAAGCATCATGTGTTCTTGGAGTGCATTTGACTTAGGGCCACCACATGAATTGTGACCAATTCAACCTTTTAATTAATTCATTCTCAATCAAAAACATTGCTATTGTTTGTTTCATATATACACAAGATCATTCATCATCTTCTACATATCATAATGTCAATCTAACATATATACAGTTCAGGCATGCCCAGAAAAACTACTTCTACTGCTCATATGATGAAATGAAATTCAAAACCATCCTTTTCAATAAAGAAAACTTAAAGATGCTTTATTAAAAAAGCTAACTTGAAATCAATTAGCTAGGTTACATATATTATACACAATATCTTCTCAAAATTAAGCTTCCAAAATTTGGAAGATTTTCATTTTCACTGAGCAATTAAATCTATCACTCTCTCTCTCATCTATACTGTTTTAATAGCTTGCTTCCATTTTGTAATTGTAAACTGTGTGCAATTAACCTAAGCAAAAATCCACGTTGTGTGCAACAAAAGGAAAAGGAAACTAAAATAAATGCAATGTAGTGGCTAACCTGAACCGAAGAGGTCACATAGGGGAGCTGCAGAACCACGATGAACGGAGGAATGAAAAAAGGAGACTGTTAAACTGTGTGCAATTAACCTGAACCGAAGAGGTCACAGAGGGGAGCTACAAAACCAAGATGAATGGAGGAATGAGAAGAGGAATGAGCAATTAAATCTCTCTCTCTCTCTCTCATCTTTACTGTTTCAATAGCTTGCTTCCACTTTGAATTGTAAACTATGTTCATTCTGACAAATATATATACAAAGAGCACAAAAAACATTCATTCTTCTTGCATATAAATAAAAATCCAAATAAAAGGTGCATACAAGTACAAATATAAAATATTTAAATTGAAAATATTATTTGGTGTTTCCACTCCTCCTATCTCCACCTGCGCAAGTAACTCCATGCATATTAATGAATTATATTACTACTTATTCCTGTTCACTTTACAAGTCACCACTAACTTGAAATCTTGCCAAAAGTTAGAGAGAGGTGGTTGTCTAAAAATAAAAAAGTTCTTTAACTTTACTCATATTTAAGAGTATAGGCATTAGACTTCAAGTTATATTCTTCTAGTAAATTGCAATAGGGGCAATATTTAGAAAATGTTTATTAATGCTAGCCAAGTGACTTGTATAATGAGACAAAGAGTTTCTTCTAAAAAAGGCCCTATATTTGATACTGAGGAAGTATTTAGAAATCTAAAATAGAGTGTTTACTATAAGTGTATTGAAAAGTATAAAGGTATGCTATACAATGTTGTCTAAATATTCAATGTTGTTGTCGAGAGGCTATTACGCTGGAACCCCTATACCAAACCAAATATATATATATATATATATTTATATATTTATATAGACTGTTGCCACAGCTATTATTGCTTTATTTACCCTTCATTTGCTTGTGCTCTAAATAATATTTTCTTCCATACCAAAAACAAATAAAGAAAGAAAATCGACTTGATAATTTATATGAGAATCAGCGATTACTTACTTCAGTGATCTAGAAGAATTTTTATGTTTTAAAGTTTGTAAATGCCATTAACCTAAGCACAAATCCACAGTAGCAAAAGGAAAAGGAAACTAGAACAAATGCAATGTAGTGGCTAACCTGAACTGAAGAGCTCACAGACAGGAGCTGTAGAACCAATATGAATGGAGGAATGAGAAGAGGAGACAGCACACCTGAACTAAAAAAGGGAAAATAGGGCAGCTACAGAACCTACACCAATGGAGGACGGCAACGACTGTGGCGGTGTGAGAGGGGAAGGGAGAACGATGAACCAGAGAGACGGAACAGCTAACCCACTTGCGACTTGTAAGGAACAATCTATGAGGAAAAGTGGAGGAGGGTAGTCGGATGGCGGGAGAAGGAGGCTGGAATTTAAGAGCAAAGGGGAAAAATGAGCAACAGAGGCGCGGGAGGGATATTAATGTGTAGGTTACAACAACCGTTCTTCAAAAACAGTCGTTGTATGTTAGATACAACAACCGTTTCTGAAAAACGGTCGTTGTAACCTTGGTTTCAATGACCGTTTTCAATAACGGTTGTTGTAACTTGGATTCAACGATCGTTTTCAGAATAATGGTTGTTGAAAGTTTTCCCTGATCTATTCCATGTCTGGTTTTTGAAAAGGGTCATTGTTTGGTATCATGGAATCATATTTTTGTAGTAATGTATATTCTTATCTAAAAGAAAATTCAATGATGTGACTTATAAATAGGATCAAAAAAATTATTTTCTCTTCGACCTTATAAATAGGACCAAATTGTTGAAGTATATGAGAAAATGGAGTACACTAGTTGAGGTCGAGGTCATACGTGCACTAACTTGCTCACATTGTAGTTCAACCGTTCTATACTCATTGATAGATATAAGTCACTTGCCACTTGCCAAAATCTCATAAACTTGCTTACCTCAATTCAAACACTCGTCTTTGTTTCAACCCTTCTATATGCCAACCAGTGTTGATTAGGATCCATAGGTTTCCACATTAATTAATTGTTTTTCTGCGAGGCATTGATTTTAATTGTCACTGTCCTATATATACTTGGCACTCTCTTTGCATTCTTCATCAATTCATCTATCTCTTTTACAAGTAAACTCACTAACCTTTGAAAGAAAAGATGGCTATTATGAAGAGCTGCTTTATAATGTGCCTCTTGCTTGGGATGTTACTCATCTTTGTTCTCTCAACTGATCATCTTCAGCCTTTCCATGGAGAATCAAGAGGTAATATATATTATCAGCAATACGATTAATATAATTCTGAATTAAGCATTTTCCTTCTTCTTATTCTTATTATGTACATTAAATCTTAATAAATTTCATTAAGTTTGGAATATTTTTAAAGAAAAAAAAAGCGTCGAGCTAAAGGCTGTCATAAGTTTTCCTATTGTGTCAAATTATTTATGATACGAGATTTTAATTTCGATGCTTATATTCATCGTCTAATATTGAACTGGGATTTCTATTGATTGAATCGTTTGCCTACCGAGTTTGAAATTCTAGGAAGTTCTATAATACTAACCCTATATATTATATAAAGTCCTAATAGGCAAAAAAAAATAATTTTAAATTCGCAATACGACTTTAATATGTCAGATTTTTAAGAAATTCTTGATGCAACTTTTTAACTTGTCAATGTTTCAAGATTCTGTACATTTAGATGCAATTGTTGTTTCAAACGAGCTTCAGCACAATCACTTACATGTATTATGCTATTAAGCTATCGTTATATATACACACATACATTCAATTCAATTTGGTATAATGTGCCTCTTGCTTGGGATGTTACTCATCTTTTGTTCTCTCAACTGATCATCTTCAGCCTTTCCATGGAGAATCAAGAGGTAATATATATTATCAGCAATACGATTAATATAATTCTGAATTAAGCATTTTCCTTCTTCTTATTCTTATTATGTACATTAAATCTTAATAAATTTCATTAAGTTTGGAATATTTTTAAAGAAAAAAAATAGCGTCGAGCTAAAGGCTGTCATAAGTTTTCCTATTGTGTCAAATTATTTATGATACGAGATTTTAATTTCGATGCTTATATTCATCGTCTAATATTGAACTGGGATTTCTATTGATTGAATCGTTTGCCTACCGAGTTTGAAATTCTAGGAAGTTCTATAATACTAACCCTATATATTATATAAAGTCCTAATAGGCAAAAAAAAATAATTTTAAATTCGCAATACCACTTTAATATGTGTCAGATTTTTAAGAAATTCTTGATGCAACTTTTTAACTTGTCAATGTTTCAATATTCTGTACATTTAGATGCAATTGTTGTTTCAAACGAGCTTCAGCACAATCACTTACATGTATTATGCTATTAAGCTATTGTTATATGACTACTACAAAAAGGGGTTTTAATGTTCCTATTTTGGCACTTTTAACGTCCAAAAACTGGGGGGACGTCTATGTGGGGGGCGTAATATGTTTTAAGAAAAGACGTCCGAAAAAAATGAGACGTCTAAAGGAGGACTTTAGACGTCCCAAATTGAGATTTGGGACGTCTAAAGTCCCCCTGTATAGGACTTTAGACGTCCCAAATCTCAATTTGGGATGTCTAAAGTCCTCCACTTTAGACGTCCCAAATTTAAAATTAGGACATCTAAAGTCCCCCTGTGTAGGACTTTAGACATCCCAAATCTCAATTTGGGACATCTAAAGTCATTTGAATTTCAAATTTCCTGTAGATGTTGAGGTCATCAATTACGAAAACAAACACAAGTTCCAGACGAGAATCCTCTGTAATAGTTTTATTGAACATAAATGCTAGCTTTCTCCATTCTCTTTTTGGCTCCTGAATTTCCTTTTTTAGTATCACCATACTTCCACCACTTTGCTAGCTTTGTTCAAACTTCTTTTAGTCAAACTTTAAAATTCAAAAACTCCATTTTTTACCTAGATGCACTGTACCAGATCTGATTGTGAAAAAAGAGAGGAACTTATATAATAATAATAATAATAAATATACAAGCATGTAAGATTTGAGAAGTGATAAAGAGAGAGTTACCGTCGCAAATAGAGGCATCGAAGGGCATGATGAGAGGGGGGACGATGGCGAAAACACCGAAAGAAAAAGCTATTTGAATCTATAGAATGTGGGTCTTTCTCTGCAACTCTTATCAAAGAAATTGAAAACTGCTGTGAGAGCGAGAGAGAGAGAGAGAGAGAGAAAGGAAAGCTTCCCTTTATTTAATATAAGGCACGAGCGTCCCTTATATTCAATACAGGTCGCAAGAAAATTTTTAAATTACTTTAGACGTCCCAAATGTAAAGTAAGAAAAAAAAAATTAATTTTTTTTTATTTTTACACTTTAGATGTCCCAAATTTCATTTGGGACATCTAAAGTCCGGAATTTGGGACATCTAAAGTGTAAAAAAAAAAATTATTTTTAATTTAGACGTCACTTTAGACGTCCCAAATTGAATTTGGGACGTCTAAAGTAAAAAAAATAATTTTTTTTTATTTTTACACTTTAGATGTCCCAAATTCCATTTGGGACATCTAAAGTGTAAATTTTTTTTTTATTTTAGACATCACTTTAGATGTCCCAAATTGAATTTGGGACATCTAAAGTGTAAAAAAAAAAAAAAAAATTTTTTTACTTTAGACGTCCCAAATTCAATTTGGGACGTCTAAAGTGACGTATAAAGTAAAAAAAAATATTAAATTTTTTTTTAACTTTAGACGTCCCAAATTGAATTTGGGATGTCTAAAGCTATCAAGTTCCCACACATAATTACAAAAATACCACCGCTTATGTTTTAGACGTCCCTATTTTAAAAAGGGACGTCTTTTAAGGTAGCAATATCTATATTCTGTAGTAGTGTATATACACACATACATTCAATTCAATTTGGTGCAGTATAAAAATCAAGGACAAGAGCTGACTGGGGAGGAGGTGGAGGACAGGGTGGTGGCTAAGGAGGAGGTGGAGGACCTGGCGGTGGCACAGGAGGAGGTGATTGGGGAGGAGGCGGAGAATTGGGTGGTGGTTGAGGAAGAGTGTAATGTCCTAAATTTTATTCACCAATATATATTGTAAATATGTGGAAATATTCAATAAAATGGAAGGGTGAATTTTGGAGGATGGGATTTTATGGCCATTGCAAATTCCCTGTGAGACAGTAAGTTTGTTAGGTGATTTTGGAAGACCAAACGATGTTCCAAAATTATGAAATTTTATAGAATGATAGTAGACATGCTAGCTTTTAATTTGATAAGTCATGGGTAATTTTTGGAATTGTATACAAAACGTTATGAATTTTTGAAATTAGCCCAGAAAAACTATTGATTTTCTAGAACAATATTCAAATAATTTAATTCTGAAAATTTTGAGCTTCCAATTGGAAAAGGAATATATTTTTTTATTGAAACTAGACTCAATAAGAGTTCTATAGCCTTTAGAATTACTCTAATATGATGTCTACAAATTTAGTTATAATTTTTCAAAGTTTCGGCAGAAAATCTGCCAGAAATTGCTTAAATTCAAAATTTGGGAAAATAAGTAAATAATTAAAATATAATATAATAAATGATAAAAATCAATTGCTCCTTCCTTCTTCAGCCATAAACCGACACCAAGTAGAGAAAAAAGATAGAGAGAGTTGAGAAAATTCTAGAGAGATAAGGAGAAGAAATTTCACAAGGTAAGTCAATTCCTTGGGTGAATTCATTCCCAATGTGTATAATCTTTCTCCTAAGCTTTTTTTCTATGTTATTGAAGGTGTTTGAAGCAGGAATTTTAGTGTTTTAAGGGTTAGGGTTTCACCATAGGAAGGAAGAGCATGAAGGAGTTTAAGGTAACTTCCAAAACTCCGAATATTGATTATTCTGGTTATGGTAGGTAGTTTAATCGGTAACTTTTTGATTAATTTGCTTTGAATATGAATTTGGTAAATATGGTGTCCTAGGCGTTATGCTACCAAAATCTAAATGGTGGTTTTAACGTAATTAAATAGTTAATAAAGTGGTTAGGAGTAGAAAGGAACAAGTCTGCAGAGTCAGATTTTGAAAACCCTAATTCTCCCCACTGAATTTTAGATTTTAGCTAGGACCAATTGGAGGAGTTAAGGCTGGATTTTTGATGTTCTGATGATTCTATTGAGTTTAGGAGGAAAAATTAGGTGGGGTCACAGTTGATCACTTTTTCAGAAAAGCCTGAAAAAATATAATTACGAAAACACCCCTTAAATCCTGAAGTTGGGGCTGCCAAGGGCATTTTTGTCTTTTACCAGTGAATTTGGTAATTCTAAATCTGGAAATAGATTCCTTAGGTGAAAATATGTTAGAATAGCCCAGGTCAAAATTTCAGGAAAAGTACGATCGAACTGGGTATGGTGGGGTTAGGCTGGGTCCACGAGGGCATTTTGGTAAATTTTCACTATAGACTCATATAACCACTAGAAACATTATGGAAGTGCCTAAACTAGTACATGAATGGGTTTTATCCTAATTCTTGTTCATTTGACGTTTTAGGACCCAGTTGAGAGCCGAGTTGTTGGCACGCATTTCATGGTGCAAAAGGCTTAAGGTAGGGGACTTACCTTATTTGCATGTATTTGACATATATGCTTGTATAGTGATATATGTGATTGCTTTACTTGATTGTGTAGAGCAGATTTGAATAATGAAGCTCTATTTCTGTTTATACTATGGCCATAGTTATGTTGAATGAAACATTTGAGCATGCAAAAATGTCATTATGGGGCATGCATCTAGTTAAAGCTGTAACTCGACCCCCTCCGTAATTATGATTCAAAATTCGTAATTAAAATGAAATAGAGGCCAACAGATAATCAAAACTCATTCTACAATCTCATCCTCGAGATAGGGATTTCTCAAATGACTTTCAAAATCCAATTCATCTAGTCTCATATTCACATTTCGAATACTATTACATCGCGCAACTAAATCTCATTCATATATATCATAGTGTAAAGCAAAATTCTCAACAACCCCCAGGTTTCACATTGTAAACTAAAAGGTTTACAGGCATATTTACCCCTTACAATTTCCCATTCAGGAGATTACATATCTATATCCATAACATTTACAAATGTGTAGGAATCCCAACCCAGATATGACAACCAACTAACAACTAAAATAGAGAACTATCCCCCCTTGGTTGCCTGCTTCTCGTTTAACCCGTTTGCCCTGTCTGTTGGTTAGTTAATGGAAACAATGAGATTCAAACGAATCTCAGTAGTAACAAATCACACATACAACATGTAATCACATAGCATGTAAGTAAATCATCAAACAACACATACACACATTGCCTTCCTGACATTCACATTTACAAACACACATTGCCTTCCTGGCATTCACATATACACATTACTTCCCTGGCATTCACATATACATAGCTTTGCAACATCCAAAATAATCACAAAACAATGATAAATCAAATATACAATGCATCACATAAAGTATAAGGAAAGCGTCACTACCTTGTTCTTTCTAAGTGTGCTCCGGCACAAGTTGTTCACATTCAGGGCAAATATCGAATCCCACAATTCCCAATGCACCATTTAGACACTTCCATAGCTTTCTTGGGGTTATATGAGTCTATAATGAAAATTTACAAAAATGCCCCGGGGACCCGGCACAGGCCCGCCGTACCCGGTCTGGCTGCACTTTTCCCGAAATTCTAACATGAGCTATCCTAACAAATTTCTGCCCAACAAATCCATTTTCCGGCTCAGAATTATCAAATTCAATGTCAAATTACAAAACTATCTTGACAGCCCCAGTTTAAGGTTTCAGGGGCGTTTTCGTAATTATGCTTTTTCGGGCTGTTCCGAAAAAGTGACCAATTGTAACCCGACCTAGTTTTCCCTCTTGAACACAATAGAATCGTCAAATCATTGAAAATCCAACTCTAAGTCTGCTAACAAGAGCTGGCCAAAACTTATGGATTCTCCAGGGAAAATCGGGGTTTTGTGATTTCGGCTTCGTAAACGCGTTCATTTCTACTCCTAACCACTTTATTAACTATTACATTAGGTTATAACTACCATTTGAACCAAAATTGGGCAACATAACCCTTAAGCAACTCAATTTCCAAAATTTAAAACCAACAGCAATCTGACAAAATTTCACCAATTAAATTGCCCACAGCAGCCAGAATAGTCAATATACGATGGTTTGGAAGTAACCTCAAGCTCTAACTAGCTTTTCCAAGTATGGCTGAAACCCTAGCTGCCCTAACACCAAATTTTGACCTTTACAACATTAAATAACAAGGAGGAGTAGCTTAGAGTCGGAGTTATACGCATTAAGAGCTAAATCGTCGAAGGAATCGGCTTACCTTGTGACATTTCTTCTCCTTTCTCTCTCTAAAACAACCACACGTTATCTCTCTATATTTAGACCTGCTTGATGTCAAAATAGGGCTAAAGAAGATGAAATGTGTAACCCCCTCATCGTAATTATATCCAAGTTATGAAATTTAACTGAAATAGAGACCAATAAGACAAAAACAACATTTATAATCTCGCATCTTCAAGATGGGGTATCCAAAAAAGCAGTTCAAAAATATAATTAATCTGGTCTCACATTCACATTCGAATACAATTACCTGTGTAGTTCAATTACATTCATAAATATCATACTACTCAACTTGTAACCCCCTTCACGGTAATTATATCCAGACTACGAAATTTAAGTGAAATAGAGACCAATAAGACAAAATCATTTTTTTATAATCACTCATCTCCAAGAGATGGGGTGTACAAACAAATCATTTAAAACAGAATTCATCTGGTCTCACACTCACTTTCAAATACAATTACCTGTGCAGTTATATCATATAATAAATATCAGAGTACGTAATCAAAATCCCAGCAACCACGGGTTACTTATATATATAATGGGTTTAAAGATTTCCCAAAATAGGGATTACATGACCAAAATTCATATTTACATCTCATATACAAAGTAATCCCAAAATCCAAAATCCAAAACAGACAACCAACGATCCGAACTCCAGTATGTCCCTACTAGCCCTAACCACTCCTGGTTGGCCGCTTATCCTTGGAACCACTCGCTCTGTCAGAAAATGTTAGTCATTTGGAAAGAGTGAGATTCTAAAGAATCTCAATAGTAACAAATCAATCATACCACATGTAATCACATAGCATGTAAGAAAATCATCACATAACAGCAGCAACAAAAATCACACTCCACCCTCATCGCCTTTTACCGCCGGGAAGGCACACCGTCCTAACCCGAACTATTGTTAGCGACTCAGGGACTGTTGGTATGGCAGTGCATACGAATAGCCTTACGGCTTACATATAGCCTTTCAGCCCACAAATAGCCTTTCGGCTCACATAATCACAAATTTTATACCCTAACCTCATCCCCTTTTACCACCGGGAAGGTACACAACCCTTACCCGAACTGTTGTTAGTGACTCAGGGACTGTTGGTATGCGGCACATACACAATTTCACAAATATTGCAGCATACGAATCCATCACAAACCAATGATATAACACACATACAATGCATCACATAAGATATAAAGGAAAAGTCACTACCAGAATATTTCCTGACGTTCTTTGGTTCTGCAGGCTCACGAGGGCGACACATCAAATCCTATACCAAATTAGGGACAACCAATCAATCTCTTTTCCAAAGGTATATTTCTATAATTCTCTAAGTTGGTTATCATTTGGGACTCTTTAGATGACTATTAGAGGCCTAAACATATGCCAAAAGGGTTGGAAGAACTACCCTGAAGACCCCTTTTTCGAAAGGTAAAACAGTGATTTTAGGCTGGCTCACTTGAGTGAAGATGACCTCACTCGAGTGATGATCAACTCGTGCCCGAGTGAGAACGGCTCTCACTCACGAGTGTTTGACAGTGAGCAACTACCCTAACCCGAAAGTGCTCACATTACTCGAGTGCTCACATTACCCGAAAGTGCAGACTCCAAATCCACTCGAGTACCTAAAAGTGCAACACAAGAAGTGACAACCTGAGAGCACAGACCATACTAGAGGAAAAAGCTCACTCAAGCATGACACCTAGCACTCAGGTGAGACGACAATGCTTACGAGTGTCAGAGCACACTCTTGACAAATGACCAACGAGTGAAGACCTGAGAGCAGCCTTAACTCTGGACTCACACCATCACTTGATCAATCCCTTGTTCACTCGAGTGGTCACCAACTTTACTCGCGGTTACAGAAGTACACTCGAGCTCTAGTCATAGAACCCAGGAAAAACTCGAAGCAGAAAAGGGAAAATACACGCATCACTCGAGCATGATCTTCCCTTACTCGAGTGTTGCGCATCAGAGACCAGAAACGCATCAAATAACAGAAAATTCCCAAATGGCCAGAACTAATGCCAATGACTCCCAAACTTCACAAAAAGCACATACACACTTAACCATGCCTAAAGAACACATAGGCAACTTCCAAAACACCTAAAAACCATTCTAACCACAATCAAACACTTAGGTCTCTATGACACACCCAATGTCCAAATTTCATTCAACTCAATTCAAACTTTCCAAATCAACTCCACAATAGACTAATTTCAACATCATCCACTATGAAATTCATATACTCAACATTGACACAAACTCAAGGATAATTTCCAAATTTTATCCAACTTATCCAAAACTCACAAATAATATATCAAAATGCATCAAATCCTTACCTCTTCACTTTGCCAATTCCAAAACCTTATTTCCTAACTTTCAAATTTCTTCAACACACAAACCACCACTTTTCAACATTCTGAAACCACCACAATGGAGCTCTCAATGAGATGCACAACATTAGAGAAGAGGATTTGAGCTTAAGAGGATCATTACTCACTACAGGTTTAAGATTTCACTTTCTCTTTCCTTGCTTGAGCTTAGCAAAAATGGGGAAGGAAGAGAGAGAAAATGAGAGATGGAAGAGATGATAGTTATGAAGCAAGCATTCTTTCCCTTCCCATACACATAAACCGCATAAGAGAGAGAAGAGAGAGGAAAAAGTGATGTTTTGTCCTTTTGTGCCATCCAAGGGTCTACACAATGCCACATGTCACCATCCTACACACTCTTACATAAGCTCACATAGATATAAAGCATGAGATTCTGACCCCTAGTCAATAGATCTCAACCCTTGATCTCTAATCACCTATAAACATTTTTATCAAACTTACATCATATTTCTTTAAAAGTGTTTAATTACACTAATCATAATCATTAGCCCTTAATCTCAAATTGGGTCATTACAATTCTCCTCCCAAAAAATAAATTTCGTCCTCGAATTTTGCTACACTACTTGAGCCATGAACTCCGAATATCGCCTTCACATATCCTCTTCCGCTTCCCAGGTTGCTTCTCTCTGGGTCATACCCTTCCAAATCAATTTCACATAAGGAATACTTTGGTGTTTGAGCCACCGTTCTTCTCGGTCAATAATCTTTTCTGGCTCCACCGAATACGTGAAGTTATCTTGCAACTCCACTTCTTCATAGTCATGAAGTGAGACGGATCCGGTTGATACTTCTTCAGTTGGGAAACATGGAATACATCATGAAGTCTGCTCAAGTTTGGGGGTAGAGCTACTCGATATGCAATATGCCCAATCCTTCCAAGGATCTCAAAAGGACCTATATACCTTGGGCTCAACTTCTTTCTCTTGATAGCTCGCCCAATACTGGTGATAGGAGATATTCTCAAAAACACATGGTCACCAACTTCAAACTCTAGAGGCCTTCTCCTCTTGTCAGCGTAACTTTTTTGCGAACTCTGAGCTGCAAGAAGCCTCTTACGAATGATTCAAATTTAGGTTGCGGTTTGATCAACAAGATCTGGCCCATACAACTTCCTCTCAGACAGTTCATTCCAACACAATAATGATTGGCATTTTCTTCCATACAACGCTTTATATGGCGCCATCTGAATGCTTGCATGATAGCTATTATTGTAGGCAAAATCAGCAAGAGGAAGAAAATGATCCCAACTCCCTTTAAAGTCGAGAACACATGCCCATAACAATTCTCTAGGGTCTAAATAGTCCTTTCTGACTGTCCGTCTGTCTGAGGATGATAGGTTGTATTGAATCTCAATTGAGTACCCAGTGCCTCTACAATGCCCTCCAGAATCTCGAAGTGAAACGGGGATCACGATCGGAGATGATATTCTTCGGTATGCCAAGAAGCTTCACAATTTCATGAATATAAATCTTTGCTAACTTGTCTAGAGAGTAACTAGCATTGATCAGTAAGAAGTGCGCTGACTTCATTAACCAGTCCATAATGACCTAGATTGCATCATAGTTCCTGATCTTGGGCAATCCCACAACTAGGTCCATGGTCACACTTTCCCATTTCCATTCTGGAATTTCAAGACTTTGCAACAGACCAGGCGGTGTGAGACACCTCACCACAAATTTTGTCACATCGCTCTTCATTCCCGGCCACCAATACACATATTTCAAATTATGGTACATCTTGGTCATACCAAGATGAAGAGTATACTAGCTCTGATGCGCCTTATTTAAGATTTTCTGTCTTAACTCTGCCTTACATGGAACACAAATCCTCTTCTGATAACAAACTAGTCCACTAGGTGACAAATCATAGCCCTGAGCATCTCCCCCACTCAATTCTAGCCAGATTACGCTGTATCCAGCCATCTTGCCTCTGAGCCTCTTCAATCTTAGCTCCCAAATCACTTTCCCCTTAGGAAACAATATAGTTGGCACAGATGATCTGGTTTGACAAATTCATATCTCAAAAATCAGCAATCAACTTCCCCTCTTATATCATCATAGCTGACACAAACACAGCCTTTCGACTAAGAGCATCTACGACTACATTTGCCTTATCCGGATGATATTTGATTTCCAGGTTGTAGTCCTTAAGCAACTCCATCCAGCGCTGTTGTCTCATATTCAATTCTTTCTGATCATACAGATACTTGAGACTCTTATGGTCACAGTACAATTCCACAGTCACACCGTACAGGTAATAGCGCCAAATCTTCAATGCAAACAAAATGGCTGCAAGCTCCAAATCATGAGTGGGATAGTTCAATTCATGAGGTTTAAGCAGTCGAGAGCCGTAGGCCACCACACATCCCTGCTACATAAGGACACACCCTAATCCCTGCCCACTGGCATCACTATACACAACGTCTGTCAAACTGGGATCAAGTAAAATCAACACAGGTGCCGTAGTCAACCTCTGTTTCAGCTCTACAAAGCAATTTTCACAATGTTTATCCCACACAAACGGATGATCTTTTCTCATGAGATTAGTCATCGGCAAAGCAATACAGGAGAAATTCTGAATGAATCTCCGGTAATAGCCAGCAAGACCCAGAAAACTACGTACCTCTACAACAGTTTCTAGCCTTTTCCAGTCCAGTACTACTTCCACTTTACTGGGATCCATAGAGACTTATTCTTGTGAGATAACATAGCCTAAGAATTTCACTTCTGCTAGCCAAAACTCACACTTACTCAATTTAGCATAGAGCTGCTTCTCACACAATGTATTCAACATGATTCTCAAATGATGCTTATGCTCTTCTCTATCTTAGAGTATATCAAGATATCATCAATGAACACCACAACGAACTGATCTAGGTATTGTCGAAAAATATGGTTCATGTAATCAATGAGAACCGCAGGCGTATTGGTTAACCTAAATGGCATCACTAAGAATTCATAATGACCATACCTAGTCAGGAAAGCAGTCTTCAGAACATCTTCCACTATCACTCGTAGCTGATGATACCCCGACCTTAGATCAATATTCAAAAATACACTCAAACCAGACAATTGATCTAATAGGACATCAATTCTAAGGAGAGGGTACTTGTTCTTGATGGTAATTTTATTCAACTTTATATAGTCGATGCACAAATGAAGACTCCTGTCCTTCTTTTTCACAAACAAAACTGGAGCTCCCCAAGGCGACACACTTGGTCTAATGAACCCTTTCTCAAGAAAATCTTCAATCTGCTTCTTCAGTTCTGCTATCTCATTTGGGGCCATACAATATGGGGCTTTGGATATAGAACCAGCTCCAGGCACAATTTCAATCGAAAATTGAACTTCCCTCTCAGGAGGTAATCCACTAAGGTCATCTAGAAAAGCCTCAGGGAATTCATTCACTACAGGTATACTACTCAAAGACTCACTAGTTTCTCCTTGCACAGAAAAGAAAACTATATACCCTTGACTGCCCTTTTGCATATATTTCTCAGCCTTAGCTGTTAAAAGGAAATTTAGTTCGACATTCTTATCCTCAATGCTATAAGAAAAGGATACACTATCCTTTTGTTCCTACAATTAAACAACACATTATTGGCTCTCAACCAATCAAAACCCAAAATAACTTCCAATTGGCATAGCGGTAAACAAATCAGATCTACCACAGGTTCACGACCCTCTATGGTTATAACACAATTCAAACAGGCTTCAGTAGTTATAGCCTTCACACCCATCGATGTTGACACAATCAGATCGAATGGTAACTTATACATATTCATACCCAGATACTTCACACAATCATATGCAATAAAGGAATGACTTGCACCCGAGTCAAACAATACTTGTAATACATATCCATTGAAAAGAACTGTACCTTGTATCAGCTCTGGGGATTTTCGGGCTTCTTCATGAGTCATAGCAAATACTCAGCCCTGAGCCCTCGGCCTCCGCTCCAATTGCGGTCGCTGGCAATCTCTAGAAAGATGTCCGGGTTGCATGCAATTAAACAAATAATTTCACCCCGACAATTCTTACCATAATGCGATTGGTTACAACGATGACATTTCCACTCAGTCACTAATTTCGAAGGTTCAAGATCTCTGGGCTGATACGGCTTCTTACCACTACCCTTATACGAAGATGATCCTGAGCCCTTCCGCTTCTGAGAAGCACCGCCCTTACTGGGCTTACTATAACCGCTAACGGTCTTAGCCAGATACAACTCTCTCAGGTTGCTCTCTATGATCCAACATTCTTCAACGGCCTTGTTGAACTTGGAAAACTGATGGGTGGTGAGTCTCTTCCGCATATCCCGCCTAAAACCCTGTATCAGCATGTCCGAACTCAACTCCTTATCATCCATCTTCTGAAGATAAGAGGAATATCGAGACAAACAGATGAATCAGGATAGATACTCATCAAAAGATTCCGTGTCCCCTTGCTTAATATTTAGAAACTTGGTCTCCTTCTCGAGCCTTACCGACTTGGCAAAATATTTCTCAATGAAGTGCTGCTGGAACACCTCCCAGGTTAATAGTATGTTCTTACTCCTCAAAGACAAAGCAATGTTCTGCCACCAACGGTCTGCATCTCCCTCAAGCTTATACACCGCCAGCTTGGCTTTCACTTTTGAGGGACACACTAAAACCTCAAAAATCTTCTCAAGGCGGTTTACCAATCTTCAGCCACCTGGGGATCAAATTTCCCGTTGAATGCCTGAGGTAGGTGCTTACAGAATCTAGAGACCCAAAATTGAGTATCTCTTTCCTCCCTAGCTAGGACTCGGTATGATTCCTAGTTTAGTCTAGCACAAAGAGGTGATTCAAGCGGCCGTGCTGACCCTTCAGCCATTTCTTCTCTAGGCGTCCCTTCTTGAGTCTCTTCTTGCGTTTCCTCTCGAGTAGATTGACCTCAGCCTTCATTATTCTTTGCTTTCTTAGCTCTGAGCTCTTCTCTAAGCTCTGCTATCATATCCCGCTGATCTCTTATCAAACCCATTAACTCTTGCATCGGGTTCGATAGATTCTAATTGACACCTCCACTTTAGGATCTACTTGTTGTACTTTGGGGTGACCTTTTGTTGTTCTTTCCATTCTATAAAGAACTCACCCCATTAATCTAACAATTATGGTATACACAATTTCACAAAGCACATATATCCACATAACCAGAATAGATATATGTATACGACGATTATTCACAGATGGTTTACTAGAACTAAGACCACACTATGGGAGCTATCCTAGCAAACTCTACCCTTGCCAGGAACCAGGCTCTGATACCAAAAATGTAACCCCCTCACGGTAATTATATCCGGACTATGAAATTTAAGTGAAATAGAGACCAATAAGACAAAATCATTTTTTTATAATCACTCATCTCCAAGAGATGGGGTGTACAAACAAATCATTTAAAACAGAATTCATCTGGTCTCACACTCACTTTCAAATACAATTACCTGTGCAGTTATATCATATAATAAATATCAGAGTACGTAATCAAAATCCCAGCAACCACGGGTTACTTGTATATATAATAGGTTTAAAGATTTCCCAAAATGGGGATTACATGACCAAAATTCATATTTACATCTCATATACAAAGTAATCCCAAAATCCAAAATCCAAAACAGACAACCAACGACCCGAACTCCAGTATGTCCCTACTAGCCCTAACCACTCCTGGTTGGCTGCTTATCCTTGGAACCACTCGCTCTGTCAGAAAATGTTAGTCATTTGGAAAGAGTGAGATTCTAAAGAATCTCAGTAGTAACAAATCAATCATACTACATGTAATCACATAGCATGTAAGCAAATCATCACATAACAGCAGCAACACAAATCACACTCCACCCTTATCCCCTTTTACCTTCGGGAAGGCACACCGTTCTAACCCGAACATTTGTTAGTGACTCAGGGACTGTTGGTATGGCAATGCATACGAATAGCCTTACGGCTCACATATAGCCTTTTGGCTCACAAATAGCCTTTTGGCTCACATAATCACAAATTTTACGCCCTAACCTTATATAAAGCACATACACATTTACGCCCAGAACTAATGCCAATGACTCCCAAACTTCACATAAAGCATATACACACTTAACCATGCCTAAAGAACACATAGGCAACTTCTAAAACACCTAAAAACCATTCTAACCACAATCAAACACTTATGTTCAAATTTCATTCAACTCAATTCAAACTTTACAAATCAACTCCACAATCAAATAACTCCACAATAGACTAAATTCAACATCATCCACTATGAAATCCATATACTCAACATTGACATAAACTTATGGCTAATTTCCAAATTTTACCCAACTTATCCAAAAATCACAAATAATATATCAAAATGCATCAAATCCTTACCTCTTCACTTTGCCAATTCCAGAACCTTGCTTCCCAAACTTTCAATGAGATGCACAACATTAGAGAAGAGGATTTGAGCTTAAGAGGATCATTACTTACCAAAGGTTTAGGCTTTCACTTTATCTTTCCTTGCTTGAGCTTAGCGAAAATGGGGAAGGAAGAGAGAGAAAATGAGAGATGGAAGAGATGATGGTGATGAAGCAAGCATTCTTTTCCTTCCCATACACATAAACTGCATAAGAGAGAAAAGAGAGAGGAAAAAGTGATGTTTTGTCCTTTTGTGCCATCCAAGGGTTTAGACAATGCCACATGTCACCATCCTACACACTCTTACATAAGCTTACATATATATAAAGCATGGGATTTCGACCCCTAGTCAATAGATCTCAACCCTTGATCTCTAATCACCCATGAATACTTTTATCAAACTTACATCATATTTCTTTAAAAGTTTTTAATTACACTAATCACAATCAATATCATAACCATTAGCCCTTAATCCCAAATTGGGTCATTACACAACTAAAATCCTGGCAACCCCAGGTTACCTGTATATATAAAATGGGTGTAAAGTTTCTTAACATAAGGGATTACATATCCAAAATAATATTTACATCCCAAAATTTATATACAATAATCCCAAGCTAAAATAGATAACCAATAGTCCAAAGTGTAAAATGTCTCTTCAAGGCCGTAACCGCTCCTGGTTGTTCGCTTCTCCTTGGAGACACTTGCCCTATCTGATGGTTAGTCAAAGGAAGGACTAAGATTCAAAAGAATCCCAGTCGTAACAAATCACTCATACAGTATGTAAACACATAGCATGTAAGATCATGTTTAGCAACAACACAATGATTCCCGGCTCACGCCACAAATAACAGTACTCTCAACTGTAATCACAATGAGACAGCTTCCGCTGTAATGTCTATGCTGGCCCACTTTCACGGTAAACACTATGCCAGCTTTAGCTGAAATCACTATGCCCGCTTTCGCTGTAAACACTATACAGCAGCATCACAAGGCAACACAAAGCTTCACAAAGCAGTAGCAGCAACACAATGCATGATAGACATATATAAAATGATTTATACATACTATAAAAGACAGAGTCACTACCTTATTCTGTCATGACGTTCCTTGGCACAGTGGGTTCACGCGTCTTATAAATGTCGAATCCTAGAACAAATTAGGGACAATTGATCAATCTCTTTTCCAAATACTTATTCCCATAATAATCTAAGTTGGTTATCATTCAAACTCTTTAGGTGGCTAATAGAGGCCTACACAATGCCAAAAGGGTTGCGAGAACAACCCTGAAGACCCCTTTCTGAAACAAAACACTGATTTTTGACTGACTTACTCGAGTGAAGATGACCTTACTCGTAAGTGTTTGACAATGAGCAACAACCACGACCAGAAAGTGCTCACACTCGAGCATGAGGTTTTGCACTCAGGTGATGACTCCAAATTCACTCGAGTCCCCAAAAGTGCAACACAGAAAGTGCTTACCCCAGAGCACAGACAACTTTAGAGGAAGAAGCTCACTCAAGCACAACCCTTGGCACTCGGGTGAGAAGACTACACTTGCGAGTGTCAAATCACACTCTTGAAAATTGGTCTGTGAGTGACAACCTGAGACGCAGCCCCTAACATGAACTCACACCTTCACTCGAGTGAACCCATGCTCACTCTAGTAAGCACCAATATTAATCGTGGGTTAACAAGTACAATCTTGCTTTTTATCAGAAAACCAGGCAAAATACAGAAGGGAAAAGGGAAATTATACTGCAGCACTCAAGTGAAACCCTCCTCACTCGACTGATGCTTATCAGATTGCCAGATCACAGCAACTAACAGAAATTCCCAGATTTGCCAAAACTGATCCCAATGGTTCCCAAACTCAACACAAAGCTTATTCCCACTTAAAGTCCTATAAGGAACTATTGGTAACTTCAAAACACTCAAAAACCCATCCTAACCACAATCTTACTCTTGGGTCTCTATAACACACACAATACCTAATTCCATTCAACTTACTTCCAAAATCCAAAACCATATCCAACACTCAAATAACTTCACTCTAAACCAATTCCAACATCATTCACCATGAAATTCATGTATTCAAAAATTGGCATAAAACCAGGGCAAATTCTATAATTAATCAAGCTCAACCAAAAATCACAATAAATATATCAAAAAGCTCCAAATGCTCACCTCTTCAATTTGTTAAACCAAAACCTTGATTTCTTCAACTTCCCAAATTCCTCAAACTCTTAAACACCTCTGATCAAATATCTAAAACCACCAAAATAAAGCTCTCAATGATGTGCACAACATTAGAGAAGGGTCTAGAGCATTAGAGGCTAACAAGGACATCAAAATCTCACCTTTCTTCTTCTCTTCCTTCCTTGAGTCACCGAAAATGAAGGTGAGGAGAGAGAGAGATGATGAGATGATGGACATGATGAAGCAAGCAGAATTTTCTCCTTTAGCCCATGCTTAATCAGCCAACTAGGAGAAAGAAGAGAGAGAAAAGTTAGTATTTTACTAATGGCATGATCCCTTGGTCCATATAATGCCACTTGGCATAATCTTGCTCACTCTTCCATGAATTCACATAGATGCAAAGCACATGATTCCGACCCATAAACAATAAATATCAACCATTGATTCTCAATCACTAATGAGTTTCCTCTTTAGTAACTGACCAATTGGTCTGTAAATTTCCAATTTTACCATTTTACCCCTGATTTTCACTATGATTACTAAATCATCACCACATACATTTATATAAAAGTCACATCACATTTCTCCTAAAGTGTTTAATTACACTAATTACAAGAAATTTCAAAGTCATTAGCCCTTAATCTCTAATTGGGTCATTACAAAATGTTTAATAGTCCATGCTGATGTCATCTTTTAGTATGCTTATGTCATAATTTCAAAATTTGACATTTTTGGACTTTATGGCAGATCTTTTGCCCAATCTTTGAAAAAGCATAACTAATTCTAGAAAAATCAAAATGGGGTGATCCTAAAGTCAATGGAACTCTATTTAAGTTCTATTTACTGGAAAAATATGGATAACTACAGTTCATCACCACAAAAATACAGAATTGCACAAAAGTCCATACTGCTCCAAAACATATTCCAATTTCAATCCCAAACTTTGGAAAATCATAACTCTTAGCTCACAAATTATATGTCGATTTTGAATCTTGGCATGTGAACTTTAAGTCTAAAAAGTTTCAGAATTTGAAGACACCATTTGCCTATTGAAAACGTCCATACAAACTAAATGCCCTATACAAAGTTTCAATAGACAGAATTTCTAACTTTTGCACAATCATTCCCAATTGTTCCAATTTCACAACAAATACTCTCCCCACACGAATTTTCACAAGGAAGCCATTGGAATCACTAAAACAACCAAATTCTCATCACATCCACACATATTCAGTTTTGAACCACAATGCAACACAACCACCAAATTGCCCAACTTTCCATTTCACCATGATATGCTCCCTATTCCAATTCAATTTAGATGTTAATCCATAATTGAGCTTAAATACAGGGTTTAGGCACTACTCATAACACATTCAAATCACAATTCACACCGTATTCTCCAAAAGTGTTTATTTATCAATAATCACATCCATTTTTGAAGTCGTTAACCCTTAATCATTTTTTTGGGATATTACAAAAGCTAACATGTCATACAAATATCATCTATCATGCATGCATTATGGTATCTATTTCCTATTGAGTTTCCCTCAAATCTTACCCTCCCCTACCAACAATTTAGACAAGTGAATACAGAATGTATGCAGAGATTAGAGAAGAGAACTGCACGAGTGAGGATTGTAGGGTGAAGCGAGGATGGGAAGAAGTCTTCATTTCACTTGGATGGGTTTGGATACCCTAGTAGCCCTGTGTGGCCACATTATTTGTAATTATTACGTACAAGCCCTTATGGCGAATTTCTGTAATCTTGCGCATATTATCAGTATATTTATATTATTCCTCTGTTGCCCACCAAACTACATATCATTTTCTGCAAATACTTTGAAAAAAGTGAAAATAAGATAAGGGTGTGCCAAGGAGACGGAGGACCAGGCAGTGGCGTAGGACCGGGTAGTATGTGGCAGAGGAGGAGGTGGCTAGGGAGGAGGAGGAGGACCAGGAGGTGGTTGGGGAGGAGGCGGACCGGGTGGTGGCTGAAATATCCCAATTTTATCATAATATCTTGATTGGGGATTTTATCATTAATTATGATTAAATTGAATTAAAGATGATTGTGTGAAAATAAATCTTAAAAAGAGATATTTGTTATAATCTTGTGATTACTCTTTAAAATTTGAATTTTAAATGAAGATATTATAAGATATTGATTTGAATTGTAGGTTACATTAGAAAAGTAGGAGCTGAGGGACCAAAAAGTAAAGATTTTCAAGGACTGAAATCAAAAATAAAATTCTGCATGTGGCTACAAGGGAAGTTGAGAGAAAGAAGGGTATCTTTCTGTAATATTAGCTGTAACTTTCAGAGGTAAAAGATCAAAGAAAATTACAGAAAATGACCCCAAATTTACAAAATGCCAGTTGGGTCCCAAAATATGAAGATCACCGCTGGAACCGATTCATTTGGCTATCAAAGAAATTTTCAGAAAAGTACCCTGAATTTCTAAAATGTCATTTTGATCCAAAAATCTGAAAATGACGCCTTTCACCTCTGGAATTGATTTTTTTATTCTTATACAAAATTTGGGGAAATCTTATCTGAATATAATCTTGGGGAAGATTTTGCCGCAACTTTGAGGGGATTTGACCTAGATTTCAAACTGCAAAAAAATAAAAGGCCCCCAGAGTCTTCATGTTGCAGAGAGAGGAAATTGATCAGCACCTTTAGCCATAGACAAGAACGATAAGCGACGATTTCCAACAAAATGAGACCAGAGGGAGAAGAAAGACCAAGATTCACCAAAGCCTCCATCTTCTTTCCCTTCCAGCTTAGTTTCATGGATTATTGGTTTCTTCAATGAGTTGTGGTTGTGATAAATTCCATGAGAGGCTAAATGCTTTCTTGCTTTCCACTATTACAAAAAGGCTGAAGAATGGTGCCCCATTTTTTGCCCTTCTTTAAAGAGTGCCATAACTGCTTTGTTTTTTACTTTTTCCATTTAATTTTTTTTAAAATGTTTGGCATTAGCTGTGGCTCTTGGCTGACCAAGCGCCATAGCTGGTGAAGAGGATGACGTGATCCTTGCTGAAGCAAGCACCACGTCAGCTACGTTGGACCAGCTGTGGCGCTTGGTGAGCCAAGCGCCACAGCTGGTCTGTGCACACAAGGCAAGCGCCATACTAGCTACCATGGCACTTGCCAAAGAAAATGCCATAATTGGCTGAAAGGGGATAAAGAATCCACTTCCTGCTAATCAGATTTCATTCCCTCTATCTAACTTTCTAATATCATCATCATCCTTTCAATTTCCCTCCCTCCTTCCATTATCTTGTGCGCGTCGACGGTCCCCCCTCTTATACCATTTTTGCACAACAAACACACACACACACACACGTCTTCTTCATCTAATTCTCTTGGTCCCTTTTTCCCTTTTTGTTCCCTGTCGTCCATCCCTACTCCTATCCCTAGCCGTTCCCTTTTCTTCCTACTCTCTATCTATTTTCCTCTTTTGAACCCTACTCCAATTGTCCCTACTTTACTCCATAGCTCACATTTCCTTGTCCTCCTACTTAAGCTAGCGTCATCAACGTTGTCCCCCACTCCGTGCGCTGGTCAATTACTCAATTTGTAAGTGTCTACAGATATCCTGTAAATATTCATCTGTTTCATAGAAAATGAGTGAAGCATTAATTAGTAATATTGATATTGTCACATTGTTATAGGACGAGCATGATATTTAAAATGACGTTTTCTTTTGAAAATGAGTTCTCTATTTTCCTATCTTGTAGGTGGTTCAAGCAATAAGGGGGTGATTATTGGTGTAATTGTTGGAGGGGTGGCTTTTCTTTTGATCCTCCTTACTCTACTGGCTTATATTAGACAACCAAAAAGCTAGGCTTGAGAGAGTTGCTATAGGTAAACCAAATAAAAAAGTCTTCAACTGAACTATTTATCAGTTTGTAAATAAATAATGGGATGCTTTAATTTTCTCTCATTTCACCCATAATATAAATGATTAGATCTTTTTTTTTTTTCAGGTTATTTTATATGATATATAGCTTGCATGCTTTGTTTTATTTTTTTTGGCAACTATCTTGCGTTTTTATTAATCCTTTAATTTACTCAGTTGCCGATGAATTGCATTCGTTCACATATCAATTAAATTCTTGTACTGTGATATAGCTTGCATTTTTTTTAAGCTTTTGGGTTTTTTTATTCTATAATTTGTTGTTACACGTTACTATTATGACTTGGCATTGTGTGTTGGAGAGTATAATGTACTCTATGATATATACATATTGATAAGGTATAGTGGTATAATTATAAGTTCACAAAGATTGATTGTTGAATTTTAAAAGTTTTATCATGATTTGTTATTCTTAAAAATGAAAATAAATTATAAAGTGTACTGTTGATCAGCATACTTTATAGTAAAATAATAAAAATTAATTGAATTTGATATACTTTAAAAAATACTATTAAAATTGAAATTTAAATGTGAAAAAAATAAATGTTATATATATATATATATATGTATATGTATATATATGTAATACAGTTTAGACGGAAATGACACAAGTGAAAAGAAAATTATTTTAAACAAGTTTTAATAATGATTTTAATTGTAAATCCTCTAATTCTATTTTAAATAAATTTTATTATTGTTAGATATCTTAAATGAATATGTATTTGAAGTTTTTTTTTTTTTGTGAAATTATATAAAACCCCCGAACTTTGGATTAGTTGTAAATAACCCTCTAACTTTTTACTATATTTAGAAAAATTAAAGTAGTTTTTACTTGAAAAGAATTAACACTTGGAAAAAACAAAATACAAGTAATTTTCTTAATAAAATATAATTATAATATATTAATATAAGGATGCCAAAATTATATCATTTTATAATTTAATTGGAAAGTAAATATTTGTGTATATGTGAGATTTCAAAACATATATATTCTTGCTTGTTGGTATGTATAAAAAATAGAACATATTAAAATATTTAGTTTGCTTTCCTATGATTTATAGTATCATGAAACAACACGTACAACAAATTAATTTTTGTGTTACATATTGACAAAGCTTGCTTTCCTATGTGTTGGGAAATATGATTTCTTTCCTTATGAGATGTATTATTTGTCAATTAAAACATAGGGTTTAATTTAAGATTTAGAAAGCTTCAATTTTATTTTAAAATTGGCAAGAAAATATAAAAGGAATTAGTAAAATAGTCATATAACAAACCACATACCTTTTTAAAAATAGATTGAAGGTATAAATGGATCACAAATGGATGTCATCTAATCGGTGTTTAAGGGAATATATAGATGGGGTGAAAGAGTTTATTACATTTCCAATCGAGCGCACAAAAGATCCTGACAAAATCTTGTGTCCTTGCTTATGTTGTTATTTTGGAAAGCGGATTAGTCCACTTGATTTGCTAGATCATTTAGTGTGTTATGGTATTGATCAAACATATATAAGATGGACAAGGCATGGTGAGACAAACGATACATGTAGTGATTGGGTGCAACTATGAGTGATGCTTTGAATGAATTTGATTAAAGCATGTTTGATAAAGATGATGGTCTTGAAAAAATGCTAAATGAGGTTGAAGGGGTGCTTCATAACTACCCTAACAAATTTGAGAAGTTGAAAGGTGATGCAGAGAAACCATTATACACCGATAGTACTAAATACACAAGATTGCTAGTAGTGTTGAAGTTGTACAACTTTAAAGCTCGCTACGGATTGAGTGATTCGGGTTTCACCGTACTACTTAAACTGTTGCAAGATATGCTTCCAGAAGAAAATGTACTTCCTACCAAGACATACAAGGCAAAGCGCATTCTTTGCTCTATAACCGGTATGGGATATGAGAAGATACATGCATGTCCTGACGATTGTGTATAATTTTGAAATCAGTATGCAATGTTGGAGAAATGCAACACATCTCGATATAGGAAGAAGAAAGTAAAAAGTCCTTTGAAGGTCATATGGTATTTTCCCATTATTCAGAGATTCAAATGAATACACAGTAATGTAGAGATTGCTAAACTATTGACATGGCATGCAGATGAAAGGATTAAAGACACAAAGCTTAGGCACCCTGCAGATGCTCGTCAATGGAAAAAAATTGATCATAAGTACCCTGACTTTGCGGATGAAGTAACAAACATTCGCCTTGCACTGTCAACTGATGGAATTAATCCGCACGGTGTTCAGAGATGTACACATAGCACGTGGCCAGTGATATTGATGATTTATAACCTTCCTCCACACTTGATAATGAAACTTAATTTTATGATGTTGTCCATGTTAATTTCTGGGCCAAAGTAACCTAGGAATGATATAGATGTATACTTGGCTCCTTTAGTTGATGACTTGAAGCTGCTTTGGGAGGAAGGCGTCAATGTGTATGATGGGTACATGGAAGAAAGTTTCACTTTGAAAGCCATGTTGTTTGGCATAATTAATGATTTCCCGGCTTATCGTAATTTGTCGGGATATAACGTCAAAGGATATGGTGCATGCCTTATATGTGAAGATGACACTCATTCAGTGTGACTTCATCATTGTAAGAAAAATGTTTACATGGGGTATCGAAGATTCTTACCATCACAACATCATTGGAGGAAGTGCAAAAAGCCTTTCAATGGTGACTTAGAAGAAGGTAGCCTACCAAAGATATTGACCGGTTCCCAGGTGTATTCAAAGGTAAAAGACTTGGATAAAAATTTTGGCAAGCCTTTTGCAAAACAAATTGAGACAAGTGGTGGGAAGAAAAAGTCCATTTTCTTTGAACTTCCATATTGGAAGTCTTTATATGTGAGACATTTTCTTGATGTGACGCACATAGAAAAAAATATCTGTGATAATCTAATTGGCACATTGCTCAATATCCAAGGAAAAATCAAGGATAGTGTCAATTCGAGGTTGGATTTGGTGAACTTGGAAATTAGAGAAGAGTTGACACCGATTGAGCAAGGGCTTCATACTTATCTACTGCAAGTGGCATACACTCTGTTAAGGAAAGAGAAGAAATTGTTTTGTGAGTTTCTGCAAGGAATTAAAGTTCCAGAGGGCTACTATTCAAATATGAAGAACCTTGTATCAGTGAAAGAGTTGAAGTTAAAGAACCTTAAGTCTCATGATTGTCATGTGCTCATGCAGAACATCCTACCGGTTGGTATACGATCCATTTTACCCAAAAATTTAAGAAACACCATCACTAAACTTTGCATGTTTTTCAAGTTGATCTGCAGTAAAGTTGTAGATTCAACCAAGTTACAAAATTTGCAAAGGCTAATTGTGTGTACTCTGTGTGAACTTGAAATGTATTTTCCACCTTTTTTTTGACATTATGGTACATCTAACCGTACACTTGGTCAAAGAGATTCAATTATATGGTCCAGTGTACTTAAGATGGATGTACCTGAATGAGCGATTCATGAAAATATTAAAAGGGTATGTGAAAATTAGATATCATCTAAAAGGTTGTATTGCTGAAAGGTACACGGTTGAAGAAGCAAGTAACTTCTCTGCTAATTTTCTATCAAATGTTGACCCTGTAGGGATCCCCAAGTCCCGTCATGATGAGCAAAGATTAGGGAAAGGAATAAGTGGGAGGGATGTAATAACGATATCAGCGACTGAACGGGAGCAAGCCCACTTTTATGTGCTACATAACACTGATGAGGTCGAACCGTATGTTGAAGAACACAAGGATGCTCTTCGATTGGTACATGATGATAGGAATGAAAATTTGTTAATAAAAAAACACAATAAACAATTTTCAAGCTGGTTGAAAAATAACATTAATGATGAGATGGAGCGGAATCCTGATTCAGTTTCTGAAAAATTGAAGTGACTGTCGAAGGGACTGAGCTTAAATGTATTATCTTACAATGGTTATGCAATTAACGGTTACACATTCTATACACAAGACCATGATACACAGAGCATGATGCATAATAGCAGGGTAATACTTGCTGTTGATTCTTGTCATAGATCTAGTGCACTGATGTTTTGTTTTGGTTTATTTCACATCCAAAAGTATGGACTCAACACATGATGAAACTGATGATGTTCCTAAAAACATTGGTAGACAAAGATTTATGGATATGTAAGATGTGGCAGGACTGTTATGATGAGGTTGATCAAATTGAGAAGTAGAGGAATCAAGTTACAACTGGAGTGGAATGAAAAAGAAAACACAATCAGCGAGAATAGTACCTTATTAAATAACTTGATTAGAACTACAGTTCGAGACAGAGTCCCTATTACAATTCAAGACTGGAGACTGGCAAGAAAAAATTATAAGGATGAAATCTAGGATGAAGTACAAGTAACACTTTCATTATATTATTGTTCAGTTTGCTTTGTTTTACTTAATTTCAATGTAACAAATTATATATATTTTTTCTTATTGTTACAGAGCATTTTTATTATTGATGATGATCGACAAAACTTTGTGCTAAGAAAAGCTGAAAAACTTATGAGAAAGTTTCATTCTAATCTTGTCAAAAACTTCTTGAGGGATGATAATGAGATTATCATTACTACACCACTGACATTGTACGAAGGAATCATTACTCAAGAAAAATAGGATGAGTTTATCAAAACACATAAAACTCAAGAATTCTTGGCAATATAATATGTTTGACTTTACCTGTTACTTGTAATGTACGTATTTGTAATTAACAATTATATATTGATATGAATCATTTTGATCTAAACAAGAGTTGAGCGAGAAAAATCATGCTAATGCAACCAACATGGCATACTGGTACACACAAGGACCTATTTCATATGCACAGTTAGAAAGAAAAATGGTAAAAACTAATTATTATTTCATATGTAGATAAATTGTATGAATATCATTTCACTTCAACTAACTTTGATGTGTAGATAGAGGAATCAAGTTCAGATATTACATAGGTGCCACTAGCCTGTTGCACAAATAAGAAAGGTGAAATTCGTAGTGAAGAAGCAAGAAGAGTAGCCGAATATTATGTAAGTATTGGATTATGCGTAATATAAATAATTATCTTTACTTAAATGAATTTGATTTATAATAACTAATATTGCTGTAATTCTTTTTGTGATAGCAATAAATGACACAGGAGGATCCTACGTTGGCTTGCTATGTTGGTCAGGATGATTTATTAAGCAGAGCGCTAGGAGTACCTGAGTATGATGGTCATGTTCAGGGGACTAGTTTTGCAGTCACCCAATTAGCATACTTCAAATGTGAGAAGCGCCCTAATAAAAGTGATGTTTCCTAGCTACGTGAGGAGATGACTAGTTTCAAGCATCAAATGCAAGAACTTCAAGAACAAATGCGCTACAAGGAATAACGAGAAGAACAATTCTTAGAACAAATGTGTTTGATGCAAGAACAAAATGTGTTGTTAACAACGCAAATACAACAATTGGTGTAGTGTTGGCTAACACAAAATGTTCTCTTCTGTGATAGCCCAAGTGTCAGTGATAGTTGCACTTTCATGCCTAAAGTTCCTTTTCCTTTGGTAATTAATTTCTTCTCTACTTACCTTTTTGTTACATTATAATTTAGCGAACTTTAATATATTAACTCTATTTTCTATAGGGAGAATTTCAATGCAAGTTATATGTCGATCAAGCTTTCAAGCACGCGGTTGCAATGGGTGCTGCCTACAACACTGATAAGGACACACTGCACAATTCACCGTTGCCCGACAACATACTTCGAGTGAGGGTTGACGTCTGCAAGAATGAAGACGTACTCTTACCGATCCCGTCTCAGGATGAGGAAATAATGGTGAAAGATGTTGTAGGTGGCTATGTTGCTTGGCCAATAGGTCTTATTGAGCCATATGAAAAGATCATTCATATACAATTCCCTGCACTTTTCCTTCGTAGTTCCATTTAAAAATGTGATTTAATTTTCTGATTTTCGTAGGGTGGACAGTCTAAAGATAAACAAATCCAACCTTATAGTAAGATCTCAAAGTGTTTGACAACACAACCCAAGTCGAAAGCATCAGTTAACCAATAGAGCAAAAGAAGACCGACCTCATGTCACGATCAATTAGTATCGATTACACCACAATTGATCGGTGAAGGAGGACTAGAAATAAATTTTGAAAGACATATCTACAATATTAGCAGTCTAGTTGATCATGTTAATGGCGATGTCGTGCACGACATATGTACTCATAATTGGGTTAGTGCTTCAGCTATCAACATCTGGATAAGGTACTTGACCATCATCGTTTATGACTGTTATTAATATTTCTCGTTCCATTTCTTTTGTTTTTCATGACACTGTTTGTTTTATACCTGGCATTTGTACCATATGACATCTTAAGAGATACAAATAGGGTCCAATTCGTATTTGTCAACCCTTATCTCGTTGGCCACCATTGGGGTAAAGCAGATATAAATGCACAGTCTAATGATCTAAAATATTACTTTAGAAAGAAAGCAACACCAACTACGCTATTTTTAGTGCCATACAATGCGGGGTAAGTTATTAGTGAAACAATTTTTATTTTTATTATTTAACTTTTATCATAACATGATTGTTGAAACAAATTTTTTAAAATATTTTAGGTGCCATTGGATATTGATAGTTATCAATCCAGTGGAACCTTTAGGCCCTCGCATTTACTATGTGGATCCTCTAAAAAATGGTCTTCCACAAAATCGTTTTGACATGTTATTATTGTTCAATAGGTAAGTGTACGTGCATATGTGTAAATATTTGCATATGTGATTGAATAACCAAAAGTAATCAATTTCTATTTGTTTTGTTAGTGCATTGACTGCGTATCGGTCCTCTATATCCTTAAGCTATTCTAAAGATGCTGACCCTCACTTTAGCTATCCTTGGAAGAAGATACTGGTACTGATATATGAATTTATTCAAACTTTGTTGGTAAACAATTTTTATTCATAGAGTTAAATATTGTATTATATTTTACAGTACCCTTTTCAATCCAATGACAATGATTATGGGTATTACATCATGAAATTTATAAATGATGTAATTACGCATGATTAGCCATTTATTCCTCAAAAAGTAAGTTATTTAGTTGCACTTCATATTGTGTTTTAATTAAATTTAATTCGTGCCTGATAATTACATTTTACTAATTTTAATTCATTTTAATTTGTGGCTGATTGTATATATATGTAGTATTATGAAGATCAACGTTGTGACACTTTGACTGACCATCAACTTAATGAAGTAATTGAGGAATGGTGTGAATATATGTTTAGGCAAATCTCTGGGTAGCTATACTATTTAATTTACTAGCTGGTCTTTGTTGTGTTGTTTCTTGCCAATTGTTGTGTCATGTATTCAAGTTGAATTTGTTATATTTCATTCACAATATGTTGTATAACTATTTTTAGTACTACTTTAGTTAATTAATCATCTGTTTGTATCATTTTCAAGTTATCTCTCATTGTTGTTGTTTGCTTTTCTTCATTTTGCTGTTGATATATATAGAAAATGTTTAAACCATGTAGTGCAATATTGCAATTATGGGAGATATCAACAAAAAATAAGGCAAAAAAAAAATATTGCAATTAGCTGGTCTTTGTTGTGTTGTTTCTTGCCAATTTTTGTGTTATGTATTCAAGTTGAATTTGTTGTATTTCATTCACAATATATTGTATAACTATTTTTAGTACTGCTTTAGTTAATTAATCATCTATTTGTATCATTTTAAAGTTATCTCTCACTGTTGTTGTTTGCTTTTCTTCATTTTGATGTGGATATATATAGAAAATGTTTAAATCATGCGGTGCAATATTGCAATTATGGGAGATATGAACAAAAAATATGGCAAAAAAAATGTTCTTGTGACAGTTCCTTAAACAAGGGCCACAGGAAGAATGTAAATAAAAAAAAAGTTTGACCTTCCTGTGGTGCTTCCTTAAGGAAGTGTCATAGGATGGGATGCCCTCCTGTGGCGCTTGCTTCAGCAAGCGCCATAGGAGGGCATAGTTTCATGTGGCTCTTGCATTAGCAAGCGCCATAGGAGATGCCCCCTCCTATGGCACTTCCTTCAAAAAGCGCCACATGAGGGTATTTTTAAAAATAAAATAAAATAAAAAACTGTGGTGCTTGGAAGCTTCACAGTTTTTTTTAATGGCATCTAGATATGTGGCATTCTCTAGTGCCATAGCTAATGCAATTATAAGCACCACAGCTTTACTTTTATGTAGCAATGTTTTAGGGGATGGAAGATTAGTTTGAGCTCCAGAGATATATTCAGGGGAGTTATTTGTTTTAATCTTTTGATTTAACTATGTAACGGATTTCCTGAGTTAGGATTTTATGTTATGTGGTTAATTTACTGAGATTACGAGTTGTTTATCTTAGTTTGGATTGAACAATTGTGATTTAGATTGGATTATGGGTTTGAGATTTAAATTTCTATATTCCCTTTTTGGTTTATTGTGGTTATGCTATTCTTTCATAGTTTGAAGGAGTATTATGACTGCTTTGATCTTATTTAAATATCTCAGTTGAGTGTTCATTGTATAGAGGAACAAGTTGCAAAAATCTAATCCTAAATTGCATACTAAGTGGTATTAAATAGTGTATTAAGAAGTAATTATCTAGCTAGAGTTCTAGGGGTAATCACTAATTGATATTACTAGACTTAGCGAGTTGCTAAGGTTTGATTTTTGACTTAGTGAATAATTTAACTCCCAAATCATTTTGAGTAAGGATAACCTATATTCCATTTTTCAAGAAGCATTCATCTTCAATTTGTTTAAATCACAACTTCATTAATTATCTCAACAATTTCTCAAAAAACCCAAAAATATAGTAGTCTAGGTTATTTTTCATTATTAAAATGAAAAAAATCAATTTAAAACCCATCTTAATGTTTTTTTAACTTAGTTTAGTTAAGAAATTAAATAAAAGGCTCCTCAAAAAAACACGACCTGAGTTGTACCATTCACTGCATAATTTAGTTTATTTTGATTTAACCTAAGGCGACTAAAGGTTTTAAATCAGTGGTCGAGGAGGAGGTGGTTGGGGCCGAGGTGGAGGACATGGTGGTGATTGCGGGGGAGTTGTGGCAGACAAAGTGGATGTCAAAGATTCCGATAATTCGGGTGTTGCCGGTGCCGCTGGAACTATCAAACGAAACCACAAAAATTGAATAATTACAAGAATCAATCCATGCTATATATAATACGTTTAATAGCTAAAATTTTGCAAATAAACTATGGACTATATAATAAGGTAACGGATCGATCTTCCATGCACCGTCACGTTGGCTAATGTTGAATTATCCACGATCAATCATGTACTCATCATGCAGCCCAAAAATAAGTTTTCCTGGTGGTACCAATACTACTAATAAAGAGTTGCATCAATAAAAGAGTTAGCTTATAGTCTTATTCTGAATTTTCTTCCCGAAATGATACTGTAGTATTTAAGTAGATATATAGTTAGATGCTCACGTGATTTATTTGAATTATAAAGTCTATGTTTTGTTCACATGATGATCACTGCCACTTGGTTCTGGAATATATATCATTTAGAATTCAATGAATTGTAACTACAAGAAATATAACTTAATGGAATCAATATATATATATATATATCTTTAAAAGGAATAGCAAAATAAGCCAAGCCACCATCTTCTTCTTCATAGCTTAATATTAGAGTTCACTGTAGACTTGTGCTACAGTAACAGCTTATACATTGAGCTTGCTGCACTATTATTTTTTAAGAGGTAGATTTCAGTTTTAAATTTAAATTCGCCGGCTCTACAGTTGAATCATCGCTTCTTTCTCTTTCAAAATCTACTTTCCTCCTTCTTTTTTTTCCTTCGTGAGGCATAGTCTGGCTATCTTCTCAGACGGCTCCTCTCTGGCTTCCTCGCTATTATTCTTCATGTTTCTCTGAACCATTGAGTTCGGTTTTGCCCATCTGACCAAGACTATCGACTTTTTTTGATAAATCAGAGAAAACTGCAAAAACTTAACTGAGACACTAGGTCTGAACATAAGCCTTGGTGTTGCCGTAATAGGAAAAAAATCTTGAATTTAAAGGTGGAATTTCTCTTCACCTTCTTTGGGCTTGTTTCGCAGGTTAAAAATTGAGGAAGAAAAACTGTGTCATTTTCCATCCAGCAGACATGTTTGGGTGACAAATTTTGAAGGGAAAAATATTTTCCGTCGTACATGGGAAGCCGTCTCCCCACCAAAATTGGTGGGAGCCCATTTTCAAGTAGAGGCTGGAAAATGCATAGGCTAAATTTGCCCTCTTTTAATTTTCCCTCTTTCTATTTGAGTTATCACACGACTCATTGGTTAATGTTTCAGCGATTGTAGTGGTTCTATTGAATAACCACTACAGAACACAAAACGTCGATCGCAATCGCTTGGTGTTTGTAGCCATTCCTATGAACTGCTACCAAGTGCCACAAATAATGAAGTAGGGCTTCATTACTTGTAGCAATTGATGCAGTGGTTGTTTAGCAACTGCTACAGATATAGTGGTGGCTGGTTATTTCACTACAAAAAAAAAGACTTTCGGCAGCGACTTTTGTCGCCACTGAAAGTCTAAAAGTCGCCGCTGAAAGTCTTTCAGTGGCGACAAAAAGACGCCGCCTATGCGACTGTAGCTGAAAGTTTTAGCGGCGACAAAAATTGTCGTGGCTGAAAGTATACTTTCAGCGGCGACTTTTGTCGCCGCTAAAGGTGACTTTCAGCGGCGACTTTTTTATCGCCGCTGAAAGTATACTTTCAGCGGCGACTCTTTTATTGCCGCTGAAGGTGACTTTCAGCGGCGACTTTGTTGCCGCTGAAGGTGTTAATTTTTTAAAAAAAAACTTGAAAAATTAAATTTTTTATTAAAAAAATTTGAATTTTTTTTTAAAAATTTAATTTACAATTGCCACGTGTCTCCGCCCCGTGGTGCCACACGTCGCCTCCTCGTGCTGCCACGTGTCTCCTCCCTGTGCTGCCACGCGTCGCCTCCTCGTGCTGCCACGTGTCGCCTCCTCATAATTCCTCCAAGTGACTCTCCTCCAGTTCGAACCCGCGACCTCAGGGAGCCGATGCCTTCGCGCGCGAGTCTCTGCCAGTTGCGCCGAAATGAACCTATGTCATATTATTACATATTATTATATATATACTATTATCATATATATAAACATACATACATATAATTAATTATTAATTAAATATAATATTATTAAAAATAATGAAAAATAAAATAAAAACGAAAAAAATATTTATATATTTAAATTAAAAAAATTTTTAATTAAAATTACTTAATAAATAATAATTTAATATCATAAATATTATTTTTAATATAAAATTATAAATATAATTTTAATAATTAAGGTTAAATAGAATTATTTAATAATTAATAATTAAATTTTATAAATATTATTTTTGAAAAATATTAATAAAAAATTATGAAATTGACTTTCAGCGGCGACTTTTAATAGTCGCCGCTGAAAGCGTACAAAAAAATTTTTTTTTTTAAATTTGGAACTAAACTTTCAGCGGCGACACTAAAGTCGCCGCTGAAAGTGTACAAAATTTTTTTTTTTTTTAAATTTGGAACTAGACTTTCAGCGGCGACACTAAAGTCGCCGCTGAAAGTGTACAAATTTTTTTTTTTTTTTTTAGATTTCGAACTAGACTTTCAGCGGCGACACTAAAGTCGCCGCTGAAACTCACTTTCAGCGGCGACTTTTAATAGTCGCCGCTGAAAGTGTACAAAATTTTTTTTTTTTTTTAAATTTCGAACTAGACTTTCAGCAGCGACACTAAAGTCGCCGCTGAAACTCACTTTCAGCGGCGACTTTTAATAGTCGCTGCTGAAAGTGTACAAATTTTTTTTTTTTTTTAATTTCGAACTAGACTTTCAGCGGCGATACTAAAGTCACCGCTGAAACTCACTTTCAGCGGCGACAACACAATGTCGCCGCTGAAAGTGAGACTTTCAGCGGCGACAAAAGTGTCGCCGCTGAAAGTGACACCTTCAACGGCGACATAAAAAGTCGCCGCTGAAAGTCTCACTTTCAGCGGCGATATTAAAAGTCGCCGCCAAATGTCGCCGCTAAAAGTGTTTTTTTTTGTAGTGTTTGTAGCACCTTTTTTTTAAAAAAAAAAAAAAAACTGCTACAAATCTCGAGTCTATAAAAAGGCCTTCATCCCTCATATTTCCACTTTTCGCATTTTTGTTGTCCATGAGCGCTTTGAGAGGGTTACAATGATTTGAAGTTCTGCTCGAGGTAAGAATTGGTTCGGCAGTCAGGTTAGTAAAGTTATTTATTTTATTTCATTTTTTGAATTAGTTAGATTGATTTTTAGAAATTTTCTGTTATTTATTAATTTTGTAGTAATTTTTATAAGTAAATGAGCCTGTTTGGTTTGTGCACTTTTTAGTGTTATAGATATTGGTTAGTTGTAATTATTTTTAACATTAGTTTTGGTGTAGTTATAATATTTTAATATTGTTAAAAATTTGAAAAATTTGGTAGATCGATATTATTTTCTTTTCTTTTTAGTGTTATATCTGAAATAGAAATTTGAAAAATTTATTTTTTAATAGTTAACTTAGGGTTTGGGATTTATAGTTAACTTAGAAATTAAAAAACTATTTTATGTATATAATTAAATAATTTAAATTAATTTTGGAATTTGAATAATTACTGTAGTTAGCATGTCTTCCGAGAAAGATCGGGGAAAGCGGAAGGCATACACTGATCGTCCTCCGCATGGACCTCAGAGGCAATTGGACCCCATTGTGTATAATTACATTAAAAATAAAATATAATTAAACTAAAATAAAAAACAATATAGAAAATAAAATATATTAAATTACAGTAAAAAATTTTAAAATGAAATGTATTATTAAAAAGCTAATACTAGCCTGGATAACTGAGTATTTTTCCAAGGAAAGCTGATGAGATGCAGGAGGATTAGAGAATTTTGAAACACGTGCTGTCAGAATTTGCCAAAATTGGTAAATAGGGAGTGTAGCACCTTATATAGACTAGAGACTTGTAGCGGTCGAAGTCATAACAGCGATAAACACCACTACAAAATGACGCAAAAGCGTGTAACTTTGTAGTGGTTGTCAAACATATCGCTACAAAGTTCTGAAAACAATCAATGCACACCTCGTTATAGTTTGTAGCATTTGTTGTGCAACCGCTATAATGACCACTACAAATAAGAAACCCTAAATTCTCTCTTTGTGACACATTGATTTTGTCGTGGTTCATTTCTAGCAACCACTAACAAGAGCACCACAACAAACTTGCCTCACATTGGCGCCATATTGGAAGAAGTTGATTCCTTTAAACCACAACAAAAAGACTGCAACAACTTTTTTTCCATGGTTGATTCCCTAAAACCGCTACAAATTATCACTACAACTTCATGCTTCTTTTAGGGCTAGTCAAATTGAGGAGCCTTTGTAGTGGTTTAGTTCAAAACCACGACAAGTTTTGAGATTTGTAGCGGTTATTTGTAACTGCTATAAACTAACAGCTACTAAAACTTGCCTTTTTTGTAGTGGGACTCTAGTCCATCATAGGTCCCTAATATAAGTATAGAGGATTACAAGGAGGACGATTATGAGATACACATTGATATCCCTTTACGTGAGGCGGAGAGTTTCCTAGACGTCGAGTTGGATAGGGACCAGAATCATCTATGTTAGTCATCTTTGCGAGCAACTGAATTTAATGTCTAGGTTCACGGTAAGTAATTTTTTTTAAACAGTTAAAATTTTAATTAAAGTGGTTTAAATGTTAAAATAAATTTAACTACAATTTTTCATTAATTGTGCAGATGACCACGAAAACTTAACTAACAGGAGGTTAGATATAACAAGTGCAAATTAAATCAGCTCCGCTAGTGGCTACTTGTCATAGCCACATGGAATGAATTCAGAGACTAGCCAATTGAAAGTGGCAGTCATTTGTTACCACTTTCTCATAGACCTAGGTGGGAATTTTGTACTGTTCCTAATCCACTTTGAGGATTGGAAGAAGATATTGATGAGATCGAAGGGCGATGCGTCGGAAGAGGTTGTTAAAGTAAGTAAATTTAATAATTTATTTTAATTAATTAAATATAATATAATGTAATTTTATTTAATTTTTTATTTTTTAATTGAATTGTTTAAATTTTAATTTTGTAATTGATGAAATGTACTTTCTGATGTAGCACAAGTTTGCTACAACCGACAACAGGAAGCGATACGGCTTGTCGAAAATCAGGGAAGGGTGGAAGAACAAAAGAAATCAGTTGTACCATGACAAGAATGAAGATGGGACGAAGCCCCAGCAAGAGGTGATGGAGATGTACCTGAAGTCGTTCTAATAAATGACTGGGCAAGATTTGTCCAGTACTGGACTACTGGAGGAGCGAACTAATGCAAGTAATTTTTTTAATAATTATTATTTAGAAGAAAATAGAAAATACTAATATAAAAGGAAATATTAATGATTTAACTTTTTTGTATTGTGTATCTTAGAGAAACACCAGGAGCCATTCCAAGAAGAAGATCCATCATAAGGCTCGATTGAAGATATTTGCTATCACGTACCACGAGTTAGTAGAGTAATTCATTGGAAAAATTAATCACTGAATTTTTTGTACAACAATTAGTAGCGTTTATATCAACTGCTACAAAATGCATTCAAAATTATTGCCAAAATAAAAAAATTTAAATTTAATTTAGTAGTGGTTCCTCACCCGCTACAAATTATTGGCTCGAAAAGTTTAAGTTTCATTTAAAATTAGAAGAGGCTCCTCAACCATACAAATTATTGGCTCGAAAAATTTAGGTTTCATTTAAAACTAGAAGAGGCTCCTCAACCACTAAAATTTCAAATTTTATTTACCACCAATATTAATGCTTGTCAAAATTTTGGCATGCTATTTATAGCGGTTATTAAACTGTTGCAAACAGCAATTTATTTTCCAATTCATTCCAAAAAATTGGTGCCGTGTTTGTAGCGGTTTTCATACCACAACAATCTTCAGCTTGAATGGCTCAGCAGCAACTACATCTTGTAGTTGTTAATTTACACTGCTGCAAATGCAGTAGTGGTTTGTTTGCCTTGTACGTGTAGCGGTTTGAAAAAATCGTTACAAAATTGTTTGCTATGATGTATTTTGTAGCGGTTTGTGGAACCGCTTCTACATACATTTCCCCAATGTAACTGCTATAAATCAATGCTTTTTTTTTTTTTGTAGTGAGGGTATGTTTGGAAAAAAATTATATCACTTATACATTCATCACTTTTAACTAATTTTAACCACTAGTTCGTTTTACATAATTTAGGTAGTTGTAGCTTATAAAAAAGACTAGAGGGAGTAATTTTTTTTATATAGTAGTGTTAATTATATCCTTTGTTGGCATAGATCGCTGGTATGGATTGGATTTATATGCAATTGTTGACTTTATGACATATACAATGTGTATTTATTCTTCGTTTATAAAATCACAAAAGAGGATTAATGGATTTTTATATCTATCATTATTAAATAATTAATTCATGAACCAATTCTAAATACATGAATCATCATTAAATAGTGAGGTACATGCATAACGATTTTGGCTAATAAAAAGAACATGAATAGCAATCATTTTATTAGATACATGTATCTTTGGGATTCATTTTCCAGTACATTGAGTCTAAATCTCCCCCATTAGTCTTACTAATAGGGTTGAATCTCTCTCATTTTAACAATAGACTAAGAAGAGTTTTCCCAATAGAAAAGTTCCATCTTCACCAAAATCCTCTCCTAATTAACTCTGCGATGGAAGGTGCTGAAGAGGCATGGAAATGGCAAACAAAGGAAATAGTTTGGTCAGTGGTAGCCATAGCTATAAGTTTCCTAGTTTCGACAATATGGGAGAAGCTATGGTTGAAACCTCAAAGAATCCGATCAGTTCTTCATAACCAAGGGATCAAAGGACCAATACCTTCCTTCCCAAAGGGCAATATCTCTGAACTTCAACGCATCCAATCACACTTCTTCAACCTCTCTTCTTCTGCTTCATTCTCAGTCTCAGATCAATGGTTTGGCTTTCTCTTTCCGTACCTCCAACAATGGAGGAAACAATATGGTATACACACACACATCCATCTAGACTGGGGGTGTTAGCTGCACCTAGTCAACTACTCTCCCCAGCTGCCCCTCAATTTTGGAGCCATTTCCCAAATAATTTTTTTTTCAATTTTTTTAATGATTTTTTTAAAGATTTATGACTGCAAAATTGTATGGTTTCTTTTTAACTTATATTCTTAAATTTTTGAAAAATTGTAAAAAAATTTGAAAACAACTTCATTCAAAATTTTGCTCATTTTATATAGAATCTAATTATCAAAAGAACAATAAAAAAAAATTTGGGAAAGACCCTAAAATTGAGGGTCCGTTGGGGGCGAAGCCAACAAGGTGCAACTAACACCCGAGCCCCATCTATGTGCTCTTTCGCTATCCTAAATCATAACGTCTAGATATAATAACTATATGAATATTGTGATGATTAATTAGGTCCAACATACGTGTACTCCATTTGGAATAGGCAGCATTTGTATGTGGAAGATCCAGAGCTTATCAAAGAGCTAAACCTAACAAGGAGCTATAATCTTGGTAAGTCTCCCACTATGTCCAAGGTTGTGAAGCCTTTGCTGGGAGATGGCATCCTCATGGCTAATGGAGATCACTGGTCCCACCAAAGAAATATTATGGCTCCTCAATTTTATCTATCCAAGATCCAGGTTAGTTTGTTCTCATGGGAGCACATTCCATGCTCATCTTAATCTAAACTATCCAGATTGATTTTGGGTGGTACATATTCAATTCATTTATTTTTGTAAACTTTTTTAATTCTAATAAATATGGAATTTTGAAATAAAGATAATCTTTAAAATTTCTATTAAAAAATTACATACTAAAAATTTTTAATTTGGACCGTTCAGATAAGATTTTGGATGGTCCAGATTTCATTACAGCTACGAGCATTTGATGAGGAAATTCATGCTTCATACATTATTATATGAAATAGTGGCCTGCTAACCTAATTTCTGTGGAATTTACAGAACATGGTGGATCTCATGGAAGAATCTACAAATGAGGTCATGAAGAAATGGGAGAGGTGTATAGGAGAAAGTGGAGGGAAAATGGCCGAGATTGTGATTGAGAATGATTTGAAGTCACTCACAACCGATGTCATTTGCAAAGCATGTTTTGGCAGAACATCATATGTTCAGGGAAATCAAATTTTTCATAAACTTGCAACCTTGCAATCGGCTTTAGCAAAACCAAGCCTTCCTTTTGGGTTTTCATTCCTCAGGTTCGATTTTTAGCTTTCCTCGTATTTATTTGTATTTTGCACATTGTAATTCACAATCCTCTCTCTAAAATGCAGCAAGAGAAATTTTGAAATAAAGGAATTAGGGAACTACTGAATATATCCATTTGAAACTTTTAGCCTTTATTCATTTAGGACACAATGGAAGTGGCTTCTAGACCGTCCAATTTTTTTTTAACTTTTAATTTTTTTAAAAAAATTATTTTAATATGTACATAATCTCAAAAAAATAATTTATTATTAACGGTCAATTTTTCAAAAAAATGAATTTTTATTTAAAAATATTGTTGATTAAAAATTTTAAATTTGAATCTTTGAAACTATATTTGGACGGTGTAGATCTCACCACACCAATTGATGAGCATCTCCTAATTTAGTCCCATTAACTTATGAAGTTATTGAATCACTTACTATCAAACCTAGAAACTAAGACAATTCACTACTACAGGTTTGCACATTTATAATGCCTTATATATAACCGTTAGAACTAATAAACGTCATATATGTCAAGGTGGAGATTGCCCAAGGATATATAACCCTTAAATTTAACGGTTAATTATGTACACCGTCATGCATTACGCGAAGGAATTCATGAAAACACAAAAAAAATGGTTGTAGTTAATAATTGTCATTTATTTAGTGATAAAAGTGACGGTTCTTTTAAAACAACCATCATGTAATAATTACAAACAATTCGACTTCCAACCTCTTATATCAATGAAGACAAAATATAATGGTCTTTAGAAACAACCGTCATGTAAAACTTTCAAACCATCTGGCTTCCTCAAGTACCAGTTCATTGGTCATAACCCTTCATAACATCATCGGACCTCGTAAGTCATAACCCTTCATAACATCCGTTAGACCTCTATTTAAACTCAGTTATTCCTTATGATTCTTTCTACTTTTCTTTATTAGCCTCCTCCTTCTCTCCATCATTTAACATCTCAGGGAGCTCCTCTGCCACCACCGCCACCTCCTTCTCCTCTGGCTTCTCCTGAAATGGAGTCTCTGATGCAGCTCTTGGAAAGCCTTGACTGCCACACAAGGTATCTCATGGCATATGCCAATAGGCTAAACAGGAAGTTGAACCTCATGCTTCATCACAATGTGGTTGAATATCACTTGTAATTAGACCCTTCGTCTCCTTCCGCCGATGATAAGAATGAATAGGATGAAGGGGGGGAGGAGGACGGTAGTAGTGGTGATGATAATTGAACATCACTATTGTACTTTTAAAATATTTTTTTAAGAAATAAGTTAGAAAAAACAACTTCATAAAAATATTTTAGAAAAAACAACTTCATACTTCGCGGTTATTAATTAATAATAGTAAGGGATTCCTTTACCATGGTTTCAAAAAACCAACATACTTAATAGTTCTAACTTAATAAATATAAATTAAAGCTTATGAAACCTTTCATCCTCCCGGTACTGATCAACTCTTGGTGACTCCTCATTACCTAATGATCATTAGGAGAACCAAATACCCTTTCATTGCATCCCATTCAACTTCCAACATGTGCAGTGGTGGTTCTTTTCCGACCTTTCATTTGTTCCAGATCAACATTTATTTAAACTCCCTATTTTCATTTGTTTTTCCTACATTTTCTTCATCGTCATCCTATTTTTGTTCTCTCAATCGCAAAGATGAAATGCCAGGTGGAAGAATTTCCAGAAAGCTCTTGGCGTCATCTTCTACCTCTTGCTTCTCCTCCCCACCATCAGCTACCGCCGCCTTCACCTCCTCCTCCTCTGCCTCCACATCCGATGCTTACACAACTAGAGGTAATGTTGCTGCATGCAGAACACACTGACCATGTCGTGAGGTGGCTTTCATATTCCTCTCGAGTATGAACAGGAAGGTTAATCTCATGCTTGATGAGTATGAGATTAGCCATGATCTTGACAATGATCCTGCCCACTCCTCTAGTGACGAGTAGCCTGATGAAGTCACCACTGGTCTATTTTTAAATGTACTAGTGTAAAAAATATAGAACAATGCTCACAATTCTTAGAAAACAACTGTTATAAAATATAATAAAAAACAGTTCGTTAACTGTTATTTTGAAACAACTGTCATGAATTTGTAGATAAATAATGGTGTTTATAAAACAACTGTTATGAAACTCATAGCATAGGAAAAACAACATATATAATTGACCGGACTGATTCCTCTTCAACTTTAATCACATGCTTCACTTGAAAACTATTTAAACTCCCCATTTTCGTACATTTTCTTCACTCTCTTCCTCTGTTCTCCTCATCATCATGGTCAAGTGATGCAATAAGGAAATGCTGGAGATGCATCCTCCCGAATCTCCACCGCCATCTCCTCCTCATGCTGCTTCTAAAGAAATGCTAGAGATTCCTCCTTTCCAACCCATTCTTACACCTGCTTCTCTTCCTCCTCTTTTCCTAACCTGCTCCTCCTCCACCCTTGTTTGCTTCTCTTCCTCCTCCCACTAAACCTCCATGCACTCCTTGTGTTCCTTCTTCCCAACCTGCTCCTCCGCCTCCTTCTCTTCATCCACCTCTGGCCTATGGCCGGCTCTGTTACTGCTTCCACATCACTTGTACTCGTCCTCTTTTCATATGATTCATATCATTCCTCAGAGGATGATGGGTGGATTTTAATTATTTCCGTTTTTAAGTTTTATATATAAAAATATATTAATGTAATGGCTCAACCAAAAAGATAGTAAGTTGAACTATATTAATTTATGTATTATTTTATATCGCTTGTGGCTCAACCTCTGGCCTATGGCCTGCGCCGTTACTGCTTCCACATCGCTCGTACTCATCCTCTTTTCATATGATTCATATCATTCCTCAGAGGATGATGGGTAGGTTTTAGTTATTTCCGTTTTTAAGTTTTATATATAAAAATATATTAATGTATTGGCTCAACCAAAAAGATAGTAAGTTGAACTATATTAATTTATGTATTATTTTATATCATTCCCTCATCCATTTCCATTTCATCATTTCAATCTAATGATCAGTACTACCTGTGTTGCGCCCCTGCTTAGATATTTCCCTACCAGGGTAAACAGAGAAATATGGAGTTTGGAGAAAGAGATAGAGAAGCTAATACTGAAATTGGTCGAAGATCGTAAGCAGGGAAACCAGAGGGATGTGAATCAAAACCAAAAGGACTTGTTACAAATAACTATTGACTGTACTGAGGCCAATAATCATAGTGGATGCGGAATATTGAAGAAGCTAAGGCACAAAAACGAAGCCAAGAAAGTGATTGTGGATATGTGCAAGAACATATACTTCGCAGGCTCAGAATCCACAGCTGTGTTGGTTATGTGGACTTTGATTACTTTGGCATCCAACCCTCAATGGCAAGAACGTCTTCGCTCTGAGATTCTTGAGACCTATCCCAACATGTCGCCACACTGCTTCCGTGACATGGACAAATTTCGAAAGTTGAAACAAGTCAGTATGCTTCTCCTTCTAGTAAGATAGAATATGAATATTTTTATATCATGAAAAGTAAATTTTATGTCAGTTTGGTAAGTGGAAAAATTCAAATGAGTTCAATTTTTTTTTTTAAAAAAAAATAGAGAAGTATGGATTTATTTTTAATTAAATTTTCTTACTCTTTCATCTTACATCTTCTCTTTATTAAAATTTTATAACATCACTTATTCATTTATTTTAATTGTACTCATTAAATTTTTTCTTTCCTTCTCCTCATTTCCACTCCATTTCCCTCGTGACAAACAGACAATAAGATTCAATTATGCTCTTTGCATGAATTTCTTGGTGTTCATATCTCTTAATACATAGTATACACATAAGGACTCTTTATATATTACTTCATATCTATACTTTTAGAGGATTTAGATATTTTGGGACTAGATTACATGATAGGAATAAAGTGGGGAGATGGTAAATAACTAATGGGTAAAAGTGCTTACATGATACGACTAAAGTGGGGAGATGATAAATAACTAATGGATAAAAGTGCTTGCATGATAGGAATAAAGTGGGGAGATGATAAATATCTAATGGGTAAAAGTGCACTTTTAGTCCCTAGGCTTCTCACAAAATTTAATTTTGGTTCATTAATTTTAATAAGTCTCTTTTCAGTTCTTTAACCCTAACCCTATTAACAAAAATTGTTAACATTCGAATATATACTGACAAAGAATTCTTAAATAATACTAATATATTAAGTTTAATTTTCGAAATTAAAATGATTATTGTTACAAAAATTTTTATTTGTGACTAATGGTATTAGGGTTAAAGGACTAAGAAGATATTTTATAAAACTAAAGAATCAAACCTTATATAAAGTTAGATGACTAAAGATGTTCTTTTACATAATTAAAGTTCAAGCTCCAAAATGACAACATTAACTTATTATGTTGTTGTGATTACATAGAGTTGTAGGACTCATTCATTTAACAATGTCAAATAATATTTGGTAGTTAACAATGGTGATCCAAGAGTGCCTGCGTCTATTTTCGCCTGGAATAATAGTATCAAGGGAGGCATTGGAAGAGATAAAGTTAGGCGAATTGGTGGTCCCTAAAGGAACTATCATTCAGTTCTTCATACAAGCATTGCACAGAGACCCAGATGTTTGGGGACAAGATGCCACAGAATTCAAGCCTGAGAGATTTGTGGGAGGAGTTTCAGAGGCCTGTAAGAATGCAAATGCTTACATTCCATTTGGAGTTGGAAGTCGAATATGTTTAGGCCAAAACTTTGCGTTGATAGAAGCAAAGATAATGCTCTCTCTTCTTCTCTCTAACTTCTCATTCTCTATTTCGACTAATTATCGCCATTTCCCTTCCTACAATATGCTCCTTAAGCCGAAATATGGAGCACCCATCCTCGTTACCAAGTTACAATAAGTATTATCATTTGAAGTACTGTAATTGTTGGGTCATTTGAATAATAATCACATGTTACATTTGGTCTGTCTTTTATCTATTTATGATAGTACTTTGTGACTTGAAAGTAAAAATCATTGTTATTAAGCTAAGCCTGATTGGACTCTGGAAACGGATAATCCAACAAGTCAGACCGTCAATTGGACTCGACAACAGATCGCCTCTAGGCAGAAAACCATTTTTGGGGTTGAACCAAATTGGACCGAGTTGAGCTAGTTGTTTATCTGAAACTCAAGACTGGTTTAATGGAATGAGACACTTGATTAAAGGGTCTTGGGATCGGAGATACTCTCTCCGGTCTGTTTTATAAGACGTCTTCTAAAAGATATTTTCAATCCTTTTAATTTAGAAGATATTTTAATAATTTCAATAAGCATTAAATTATCTTTTTTCATATATATCTATATTGAAAAAGGTAGTGAGAGTGTAGAAAATGATATAATATAATGTTGGATTTAGTGTGGTATACTAAGGGTGATTGATGCGTGCTTCTGTCGCTAAAGCAATCAATTAATAACTAGGACAACCTACTAATGCAATATAGTGGCAACCTAGGTCATTCTCCCAAGGAGCAATATGTGGGTTTTCTCTAGAATTGAATTTAGGTGATAAAAAATGCAATAGAATGAACCTAAACTAAAATGCAAGACTCCACTACCTAAATGCAAAATGTAAAAAACTCTAAAACCTATATGAGAATGAAACTAACCTAAATAATGAACATGCAATTTTTGGGGTTTTTCTTATGAGAGGGAAATTAAAATCCTAAGGAAAAGAAATAAACTAATATATAAGAAAATCAACAAAGGTTAGTTCAATTATGATGGTGAAGGGGACAACTCAGGATTCACATGGATTTAGCTTTCTTAGCCATTCAATTTATTAGACCAAAGGGAGGTTAATGAAAAATTAGAATTAATAAACTTAATCACCTAATTAAGACATGGGAAACCCTCAAGCTTAATAACACCTAATCCACTAGAAAACTCATAATGGAAAAAATGGTGGTTAATTAAATCCATTAAAAACCAATCACAATTGCTTAAGATATTTTGGAAATTATGTTTACAATTGCCTAATTAAACAATTTGACAATTAATCACCTAATTAAACAATCAAGAGATTAAACCCAAATTGACAATTAAATTAATAATGAAAACTCGATTAATAATTTAATTGACAATCAAAAGTTTGCAAACAAAAATCCCAATAATCATTTAAGAGCAAAGCAAATCCTAAATATTAATTCAATCCAAATGAAAATAAGTTTACAATCTAAAACTAGATTGTTCTCAATTATTACAACTCAAAATCATTTAAAACTAAATAATCTTAAGTCTTGAATCAAAAAGATAAAAGAAAGACACTCCCTTATAGTCTTCAAGTATAAGCTCCTAGGCTCTAGCTTCCTCCATGTTCCTCCCAAATTACCTCCCAAATAACTCACGCTGCCATGATTTTCTCCTCTTCAACCCCGAAACACGTCACAGCCATCAAAGGAATTTGTGGAATATTAGTTGATGATTGATCAATGCCGTGGGACCCGCGGCTGTGTGTGAATGAGGGAAAACAAAGGAATTGAATTGAGGAATAGCGATTGAAGGTGTTGTGGAGGTGGGACCCTCGTGTGAATAGAGAAGAGGATGGGAATTATTGGTGAATGCAGAGGAACCTCCAGCAATTCTTGCGTCTGCGTGCTCTCAGCGTCTTCCCGTCTCTCTATCCCGTTTCAGCCTTCTCGGCCTCCTCAGCCTCTCCTCTCCAGCGTCTGTCCGTGAGTCCGTGAGTCCGTGGACTTCTTGGTTCAGCGACTGTGCGTCCCTCGTCTCATATGTGATGGCTAGGGTAATTAAAAAGGAGTAGAAGAGAGCTTTTTGGGTATCAACTTGAACCCATTAAAATCTAAGAAGCCCAATAATATTCAACCGTTGGATTCTTGTTGAGTTTCTAAGAAAAGTTCTGCACCGTAGGATCTTCTAATTTGCTTTTCCTTATCCTGCAAGATATAATAAAATCGTGATTTATCATATAATTGGATATATTTTTCAATCACAATATATCAATCAAGGTATTAACAATTTAAGCCCAATAATCTCATAATTAATTCAGATTTATATTATTTCCTAAAATTGGCTAGCTTTCCAAATATTATCTAATAAATCCAATTTAGCCTAAAATAATCTCCAAAATAAATGAATAAGGTGGGATAAAATATAATAAATTTGGGATTTATCAACTCCCCCACACTTATCATTTGCACTCCTGGGCAAAACAAATCAAGACTAAGGGAATAAAACAAAACTTCAAAAGTGAATGTTCCAATCACAAGTAAAAAGTAAACAAAAGCATTTCAACACCTCTTTTATCCAAGTGATTTTCTCATGACTCAAGAAAACAAACTTCATGGCAATTTACTTGACAAAGGAATATCTAAGCTAGAAATCCCTCACCAAGGATATGTGTATGTCTCTCATCACTCACAAGTGTATAGGCTTGTGTTTACACTCAAATCCACCCTATCCAGTACTCTTTCCATAGGCTTGACAAGGATCTAAGTTCTCCACCACTAGCAAAGCAAATGCAAACCTAAATCCAAAGGACTTTTATTAGGTTGTAATGGGGCTAAGGTTAAGAAAGAAAGGGTATAGTGTTTGGAGAAACAAAGTTGAATATCCTAGAAGATGAAGAGAATGATGCAATAGGATGAAACAGGGTGAAAGAAACTAAATCACACTTGAACTGGGTCATTACTTTTCCTTTCTCTTTTTTTTTCTTTTTTCTTTCTTTTTTTTTCTTTTTTTCTTTTTTTTTTCTTTTTGCAATTCTCTTGGGCTGTTATATACATGTTCTTTTGACGTGAACCTATATATTGGTGATACAAAGGCCTGGTTACTCAAACATTTAGAACTCAATAGCACCAATATGCTACTAGCACGCTCATAGCTCTTACTGGCCGTTTGACGCGAAGATCAACATTGGTGATGAAGACCCCCGGTTACTAAGCACAGCTTAAACCAGCGGAGCGGAATCTTATCGCCTTCTTTTTTTTTTTCAAGATAACATATCAAACTTTTCACAATGGCCCAATTCCTAATTTTATACACGTTCTTCCATCCAAAATAGATATAATGCAATGCTCTTCAACTCCTAAGACATTCAAAAGGGTAGGATTTTTTTTTTTGGTTTTATGGGGTGAGAAAAAAAAAATATAGGCTCAAGGGGCTAAACAAAGGGTATATATATGGAAAGGATAGGCTGTTTGGCTTATCTGGCTAAAATGAAATAAATGCCTTTATCATCTTCATGAATACATATGCATAAAATGTGGCCTCAAATAAGATTCAAGTCAAGTTCTAGATCAAGTAAAGAGATAGGGGGTACACACTGAAAAAAAAAATTGCATTAGGCTCAAAATCTCACTAGGTCTATATGATTGCTAGCCTAAATTCACCTAAGTCAAATTCATTGCCACTTAGTTTATTATCTCAAAGCATGATCAATTACTTTTCAAATCAAAGATGCATAATACTGAAGTTACGTAAAACTCAATTTTTTCTCAAAAAAAAATTTTCTTTCTTTTCTTGAAAACAAGGAACAAAAACCAAAGTAAAGTCCAAAATATTTTTCTTTTTCTCATTTTAAAAACAAAGAACAAGAACCAAGAGTAGGAGCAAAATCCCTCCCCCACACTTAAATCTTGCATTGTCCTCAATGCAAAAGATAGATCTAACAAACAAGAACAAGCAATGCAAGTAAAAGAGTAAGGAAAGAGTACGACCGGAATATCAAAAGATTGAATATCCAAATTAAGTAGCATAACTGGCTTCTCTCTTTTATCTGGTTGTAAGTCACATGAAAGCACTAGTGGTGTTTGCTTTTGATGTTCAGCAAATATCTCCCTTTTTAAGATCCTCAGATAACACTTCAACTCGAGTATAGAAGGTGTTTGGATGGGAGGAAGCAATCCATGTACCTACACAAAATCATACCACCAAGCAGTACCTTGTCCCATATGGATATGCTTAATAAAAAGGAACTTATCAAGAATCAGGGAAGATCCCAAGAGAAATTGATCAACAGAAAGTGGTGGAACTTCCAAATATTTTGAACAACCCACAAAATCAATATGACTCTCCTCAGTAAGAGTCAAGTTCTCTAAGGGATGAATCAAGTGATCACTCAAAATGGTCTCACCATGATTGTTCAAATCATCACTCAAGACAAATTCCACATGTAAAACATCATGATGCATTATGCTATGACTATCTAAATGCTCATCCAAATCAAGGCTTCCCCCACACTTATCCTTAATAGAATCCCCATTAACAATAGTCATGTCAAGATCATGAGTAGTATCAATAGCATCAATAGAGATATTATTTTCATCATTTAAAGCATCATCATGATTAGTGTTAAGCGGGGTATCTTTAAAATCAATAGTGTCAGAGGGTTCAACAACAATCTCTTCATCAACCTCATTATCAGAAACAATGGAATTCATAGGACAAGAGGCACATAAATAAGCATTAATGCATGAGTCACAAGGTTCAACATGATTTAAATCAATGGAACAAGTCAATTCAGAAACCACATTAGTGCATGAATATTCAGTGAATGTATCAATTATCCCATCATTTGAAGTGGTAGAAGAAAAAGGGTATAGATCATTAGAAGGTGAAAATGTATTACCACATGGAAATGCATCATGAACTTCCCACACTTCACTTTGCATATTACAATTTGCATTGGACAATTGATCAATCTGTTGTTGTCGTTGCATCAGGATTTCCATCATAGCATCTATCTTGCGTTCTAATCTTGATGCCACTTCTGGACTTAGTGAAGTTTGATTGACATATCCATGATTTGAGTAATCATAATATCCTGGATTATGAACATTTGAATATGCATCATATATCTGCTCAACATCATAGTCATAATGATAAGGCATAGGAGTGTAAGAAAAATTTCCATAAGGTGAAGCATTCCAAGCCATAATAGGATCAATTCAATTTTTTTTTTCTTTTTTTTCTTTTTAAGAAAACAATCAAGTAATGCAAATAACAACTACCTAAGAAATCACCTAAAGACTCAAATCTAGAGACTAACCATTGCTCCCCGGCAACGGCGCCAAAATTGATGCGTGCTTCTGTCGCTAAAGCAATCAATTAATAACTAGGACAACCTACTAATGCAATATAGTGGCAACCTAGGTCATTCTCCCAAGGAGCAATATGTGGGTTTTCTCTAGAATTGAATTTAGGTGATAAAAAATGCAATAGAATGAACCTAAACTAAAATGCAAGACTCCACTACCTAAATGCAAAATGTAAAAAACTCTAAAACCTATATGAGAATGAAACTAACCTAAATAATGAACATGCAATTTTTGGGGTTTTTCTTATGAGAGGGAAATTAAAATCCTAAGGAAAAGAAATAAACTAATATATAAGAAAATCAACAAAGGTTAGTTCAATTATGATGGTGAAGGGGACAACTCAGGATTCACATGGATTTAGCTTTCTTAGCCATTCAATTTATTAGACCAAAGGGAGGTTAATGAAAAATTAGAATTAATAAACTTAATCACCTAATTAAGACATGGGAAACCCTCAAGCTTAATAACACCTAATCCACTAGAAAACTCATAATGGAAAAAATGGTGGTTAATTAAATCCATTAAAAACCAATCACAATTGCTTAAGATATTTTGGAAATTATGTTTACAATTGCCTAATTAAACAATTTGACAATTAATCACCTAATTAAACAATCAAGAGATTAAACCCAAATTGACAATTAAATTAATAATGAAAACTCGATTAATAATTTAATTGACAATCAAAAGTTTGCAAACAAAAATCCCAATAATCATTTAAGAGCAAAGCAAATCCTAAATATTAATTCAATCCAAATGAAAATAAGTTTACAATCTAAAACTAGATTGTTCTCAATTATTACAACTCAAAATCATTTAAAACTAAATAATCTTAAGTCTTGAATCAAAAAGATAAAAGAAAGACACTCCCTTATAGTCTTCAAGTATAAGCTCCTAGGCTCTAGCTTCCTCCATGTTCCTCCCAAATTGCCTCCCAAATAACTCACGCTGCCATGATTTTCTCCTCTTCAACCCCGAAACACGTCACAGCCATCAAAGGAATTTGTGGAATATTAGTTGATGATTGATCAATGCCGTGGGACCCGCGGCTGTGTGTGAATGAGGGAAAACAAAGGAATTGAATTGAGGAATAGCGATTGAAGGTGTTGTGGAGGTGGGACCCTCGTGTGAATAGAGAAGAGGATGGGAATTATTGGTGAATGCAGAGGAACCTCCAGCAATTCTTGCGTCTGCGTGCTCTCAGCGTCTTCCCGTCTCTCTATCCCGTTTCAGCCTTCTCGGCCTCCTCAGCCTCTCCTCTCCAGCGTCTGTCCGTGAGTCCGTGAGTCCGTGGACTTCTTGGTTCAGCGACTGTGCGTCCCTCGTCTCATATGTGATGGCTAGGGTAATTAAAAAGGAGTAGAAGAGAGCTTTTTGGGTATCAACTTGAACCCATTAAAATCTAAGAAGCCCAATAATATTCAACCGTTGGATTCTTGTTGAGTTTCTAAGAAAAGTTCTGCACCGTAGGATCTTCTAATCTGCTTTTCCTTATCCTGCAAGATATAATAAAATCGTGATTTATCATATAATTGGATATATTTTTCAATCACAATATATCAATCAAGGTATTAACAATTTAAGCCCAATAATCTCATAATTGATTCAGATTTATATTATTTCCTAAAATTGGCTAGCTTTCCAAATATTATCTAATAAATCCAATTTAGCCTAAAATAATCTCCAAAATAAATGAATAAGGTGGGATAAAATATAATAAATTTGGGATTTATCAGTGATATTGAAAATAATAACTTAAATTTTATGACAAATTTAGTGTTTTTGAATATTTTTATTAGTATGTGTCTATTAATTAGAAATATCTTATATTAAGAAGAAGAGGAAAAGCACTTTTATCACTTTAAATCCTTAATGGTATATGGAATTTGGCTTATATAGACTCCGATATTTTGCTGTATGAAGAGCCGGTAACACATGCTTACCGTCAGATTACTTTAATTCATTGCAAAGACACTTCATATCCGGTTAGAGGGTCCTTGAATATCATTTCCCTAATAAAGTTATGTACAAATGCACTATATACACTGCTGGCCAAAAAAAAAAAAGCACTACATACACATGGCATCAAATTCATTTCCTTAAACGATGCAAGCCCTTTGTCAAACCCAAATCAAGGCCTTCCAGCAGGTACCAGTTTACTTTTTGGGTTTGAATCTATACATTCTGAGAGTCGCCGGTTAAAAGTTGCTAGTTACGATTATAATGAAATAATTGAAAACGTTATTGTCACTTGATTTTTCAAACAAGATTTTAAAAACTGAGGTGAACTTCTAACAAAAAACAAACTGAAGTGAAATTTTTTTCTTTGGTATAACTGGGGTGAACTTTTAGTTGGAATAATGTAGTAAATTAGAAAATACCAAAGGTCTTTAATTGAAAAACGAGCGGGTCCAAACGTGTTTATTTATTTAATTAGTTTGGGTCTATGTGAGAGAAAATTCCCTCTCCTGTGAGAGAAATCCCTCTCCCTTGGTGAGAGCTTTTCTTCCTAATCACCCCCTGGGGCCTTTTAGGGATCTTTGTTGGAATCTTACCCCTCTTTGTCTACTCCGTTTCATTTTATTTCTCTTGAAGTCATATCTCTGGGTATAAGCAGAGGTGCGGTTTCTGTGTTTAAATTTTGGGAAGTACGGAAAGAATTTTTTGTGTTTCTGCATCAGTTACAAAATGGAAAAAGGCCAAACCAGCAGCGGTACGAAACGAAACATGGAAGTGCAGCTGGATTTGAGGACATCCATCAATGGTCAGAAGGGTCGTGCTCTGGTGGGAAGACTTGAAACAGATAATCCTTGAACAAGGCCATTGTAGTGTCAATGATCAAGAAAGGATGGGGCCTTGACAAAGACATAGAGATTCATGATATGCCTGGAAAAAAATGCTTTCTTGTTTCATTTTGAAAATCCTGAGGAATATTACCGTGTGTTGAAGGGACGCCGTGGTCGATTCAAGGCGCCTTGCTGAATATTCAGCATTGGGACGATTATATGGTCTTCAGTGAAGTGAATTTTGCTTTGTGGCCTTTCTCGATCCAGATTCATGGCCTCCCCCATATTGCTTTCGATTGTGAGAATGCCATTAAATTGGGAAGTGCAGTTACGAAGGTAGTAATGTTTGAATCTCCCAAGTGACAGAATTGGCTGTCTCGAACCTTTATCAGAACCAAGGTCCTAGTTAATACAACAGAACCTGATCTTGTCATGGGATTCTAGGAACCTCGTCCACGGCGTGATCTAACAAGGGTGAAAATCAAGTATGAACGACTCCAAAACTTCTGCTATGATTGTGGAAGGATAGGTCATGAAGGTAAGAACTGTCTCTTTCATAAAGAAACTAATCATGGCAAGTCAGAGGAGTGATAAGATGGTAACTGGCTGGGCACACCTTACATTAGAACTGTAATGCCTCAAATTTTGATTAAGGGCTAATGATAATTATTATGAATGATTAGGTGAATTAAAGTTGATTTGAGATCCGGATTAATTATTGGATATGCCAATACCCTGTATTTTAGCATAATTATATGATAAAATAATTATTTGGCTAGAGATGAGGAAAATGGCGCATGAAGAAGAGGAAAAGAATTTAAAAATGTGTTATGTGGCAATTGAAGTTAATGTGCTAAAATCAGTGGAAAATTTGAAAAAATGGAAAATTGTCGGTTAATTAGTCAGTGATTAATAAAGAAATTAATTACTAACTAAGGAGAAATGAGATATGTAACTAAATGGTTAATGAGGAAGTTAAAGTAATAAATTGGTTACTTACTTTATGAGAGCCAATGGAAATGGGACACTTGGCAAATTAAGATGAAGCAAAAGAGTGTAGAAAAGTCAAATTGGGATTAAAAATCATTTTTCTCTCTCTCTCTTTCCCTCCCATTCGGCTGACATGAGGCATGGGGAAGGATGACTGATTATTTCTTCATCTTCTCCACTCTTCTCTCTCATTTCTCTCTCCCATTTCGTGCAGCCATGGAAGCCAACACTACAAAAAAACATGTTATTACCGACGAAATTATCCACGGAATTATTTCCGTAGGTAATTTCCGACGATTTATAGACGGATTTTCTGTAGGAAAAATTACCGACGGAAAAAAATTCCATCTCTAATTACCAACAGATTAAAGACGGAAAAAATTCCATCGGTAATTATTGACGAATTACCCACAGAATTTTTTTCCGTCAGTAATTACCCACGGAATTCTGTGGGTAATTTGAATGAGAAATTACCCACGGAATTCCGTGAGTAATCCATCTCTAATTACCCACAGAAAAAATTCCATGGGTAATTCATCAAATGTTACTGACAGAATTTTTTTCCGTCAATAATTAGAGACGCATTACCCACGGAATTCCGTGGGTAATTTTAATAAGAAATTACCGACATAATTCCGTGGGTAATGCGTCTCTAATTACCGACGGAAAAAATTCTGTCAGTAACATATGATGAATTACACCCACGGAATTCTTTTCGTCGGTAATTACCCACACATTACCCACAGAATTCCGTGGGTAATTTGAATGAGAAATTACCAATAGAATTCCGTGATTAATCTGTCGGTAAAATTAATAATTTTTTTATTATCATTTAATAATTTATATAAAATAATAAAAATAAAAATAATCTATAACAAATAAAAATTTAAATATCATAAAATTAATATTTAATATAATATATTAAATATATATAATATTAATAATAAAAATTTTAAATGAAATAAAAAATTTTAAACTTTTTATCATAAAAAAATATAATTATACATAAATATATATTTAATATTATATATATTTATATTTATATTAAATATTTAATTGAAATAATAAATTTAAAAAATTTTAAATTTATATTATAAAAAAAGAAATATATAATTATATATGTATATTATATATATTTATATTAATATTAAATATATAAACGAAATTAGAAATTAGAAAATTTTATATTTTATAATATAAAAATGAAATATGTAATTATATATAAATATATATTTAATTATATATATACTTATATTAATATTATATTTATTTTTTAATTATTACATTATATATATTATTACATGAATAAATAACGCAAGTTGAAAGCAGCTCAACTTGCAAAGGCATCAGAACACATACCAAAGGTCAGAGGTTCAAATCCCACCTTTGTCACAAAATGCAACAATTATCTCACAGAGACACATGGCCCTTGCCTAGGTGCCGCCGGGGCCGGATGCGGGGTCAGGCGGTAGGGGGCTTTCGATGATGTCCACGTGACCTCTTTTAAGGTTGCCACATGGATTTTTTTAAAGAAAGAATATTAAATTACCGACGGAATTTACCCACAGAATTTTTCCGTCGGTAATTACGCATGTAATATTTTCCGTGGGTAATCTATCGGTAATTTTCAACGGTTTATTCTGTCGGTAAATCAATTTGCCACGGATTTTTAGAGAAAGAAAAAATTCCGTCGGTGATCCGTCTGTAATTCTGTTTCCATCCCTAATCCGTCGATAATTTGGTTTTAAAGACGGAATTCTGTGGGTAATTTCTATGGGTAATTGGCTGTTTTTTTGTAGTGCAAAGAAGGGAAGAAAAGCTTGTGAAAAAAGGTGAGTTTTTTACCTACAAGATGACCTCAAATGCCAAAACTCTTTTCTTTAATCTTGCCCCTTGGGTTGAGGGCTTCATTTTCATGCTTTTAGATTGTCCATTGGTGGTGTTTTGAGCACACAAGTAAATCTAGTGGTTGGAGAAGCAAGGGGACACCTTTGAGAAAGTTATTGAGGTAAGTGAAATGAACCTTCCTATATGAGTTTTGTGGCATTTGGTTAAGCTTTGAATTTCTAGGATTTATGCCCTATTTTCGAAAATTAGGGTCATTGTGTGTATGGCATGTTGTTGTCATGGAATGGGTGTTTTGGGATGTGATTTGGATAGATAGAATTGGTTTGAGGTTGAAATGTCAAGTTTGGCAATTTTGGGGATTTTATAGTGGATAATGCCTAGAACAAAGCATGATAATGGAATAAGAATTTGGTAGTTTTGATGTTTCCATTGGATTCCTTGTGCAAAATTATGTGGGAATAGCCTTGGTTAGGATTTTGGGATCATTGAAAACATATGGTTAAAACTTGGAAAATGTTGTCAACTTTGCTAAGCTTTGGCTTCTGATAAGAATCACTCGAGTGATCAAGGGTCTCACTCGAGTGAAGCATTGGTTGTTCTCTTTTTCCTTCAGTTTTTCTGTTGCACTTCCGTGCAAAAAGCAAAAGTGTTTGTCTCACTTGTGAGTGTTGTGGGTTCTCACTCGAGTGAACCTTGTCTCACTCAAGTGAAGGTGTATTTGACACTATGAACTCACGTCTCGGGTTATCATTCACGATCAATTTTCAAGAGTATGTCTTAACACTCACGAGTGTTAAGCCATCACTCGAGTGCCAAGATCCCTCCTCAAGTGCTCTCCTCCTTTGAAAGTTTCTTTTGCTCTTGGGTGAGCACTTCCTGAACCTCACTTTATAGAACTCGGGTGAGCATTAGGCTATCACTCGAGTATTGACCTTTATGCTCGAGTGCTTCAGGCATTTCTTGTCTCTGTTTGTGCTTTCTGCCAAGCACTCGCACGAGTGTGCTGTTCATTACTCGAGTGCAAGTCCATCATCACTTGAGTGAGGCCTTCTTCACGCAAGAGAAAGAGTGAACAATCAATATTTGTATTGGAATAGAGAATAATGCTTTGTCCCTAATTATGAATTATAGGATTCAATATTCGCCCTGCCCACGAGAGACTGGCGCCTGAGCAAGCTCATAAAGACCAAGGTAGTGACTTTTCTCTTGTATTGTGTATGATGCTTGGTATGCATGACTTATTATTGTGTTGATGTTGTGAAAATGTGAATGAGAAATGTGTCGTAGTGCATTATAGCCTGAACAATCGTTGGTGGTGATGAGTGTCACACCTACCCCTGCCGTTGAACTGCAGTTGTAAGTGTCATGGCAGTGTTGTGGAATTGTGAATTCCTACTTGGAGAAACATGCCAATGTGGCTATGTATTGTGAAATGATTTATATGAAACCCAGCTATGGTGAAATATACGATGTGAATCATGTTATGTTGCAATACAACGTGAGCAAGCATAAAAGTGATGCACGTCATACCTACCACTGTAACTACCGTTGTGATTGTTGTGTGTGGTGTTATGATTTGCTTTCATGCTTTGTGGTTGTGCATACTATGAGTGATTTGTTACTACTGGGATCCTTGGAATCTCACTCTCCTAAACAAATTTCAAACAAGGCTGGTGATTCTAAAGAGAAGCATGTGAATAAGGGTGGTTAGAACTCCGAGCTAGGAGTTTATTCTGGTTTTTGGTTATCATTATGAATATTTATATATAATATTTTGGATCATTGAGTAATTTTGTGTAATCACCTAGAATGGGAAGCTGATTAGGGGCATTTGTGCTCTGTAAATCCTTTATTGATTAATAGAACCCAAATGTATCAGAAATTTACATCATACTATGATATTTATAAATGGAATCGTAATGTACAGGCCAATTGTGAATTTGAAATATGAATATGAGATCGTGTTGAACAAGTTGTTGAGAAGATTTTGAAAACCCTATTTGGAAAGTGAAATTTTTTTTAATAAGTCATGATTTAGCTTGTGGTATCTAATTCACCATAATCACATATTTATGAACTTAATCTTGGCCTTGATAAGAAGGGGGTTACAAAGACCTTGGAGGAAGCACTAGTAGTATGTGATGAAGACTGGGACGAGGCAGATCTACTGAAGGAAAGACCATTACCGGCGAAAGGAAACTGTCATACCAGAAAGAAGGTTGGGGGTGTTACCATACAAGGAAATAGCAAAGATCAAGACAGGAAATCCGAGACCCTCTATTTACAAGGGAGTGATTCTAGCAACGAGCAAAAGCACTTTAATGAAGCAATGAAGGGATGTAATTAGAGGGAGATTATAATAAAAGAGATACCAAATAGCAAAAATAATATCCATGCCAGTTCAAAAGTTAAGCAATGGCCAAATTTTATGAAGGATCTTTCAATGGGTAGGGACAAACCTTTTAATGATAAGGTACTGGTTGACCAGGATTTGAATTCAATTAATACTCCATCGGATAAGGAACTGACACTTAGCCCACATTATTGAGTTGACTTTCCTGTAAATGAACTGGAAATTCAAAACGCCATTGTCTCCTTTGCTGGTTTGTCTCTTATTTCTAGGTGACTAAAGGCATAAACAGAATCAACCTGAAAATATGCCAAGAATTATTGGAAGATGATCAGAATCCCAACCCACCAAAGAAGAGGCAGAGTTTTAAAGATCTGAAAAGTGAAACTTGGCATCCACTTTCAACAAACCTGCTATAATTAAAGCTCATCGAGTAAACTGCAGGAAGGTTAAAAATTCTATTCATAGTAGAAAAGGTAAGCATGTCACTATGAAGGCCAGAAAGGATGAACAAATTTCTAAAGCTGAGATAATCCAAGAGCTCTCATTGGAGATTCAAGTCATAAATAATGCCATAATCACTAAACCTATTCATGCTGCTACTCAAATTGTTAATGGCTGTCACCAAGTAGCCATCGGTTTGCCATGAGTCTATTACCTTGCAAAAATACTTAGAGAATACTGCTCAGCCTCAAGGCAATTAGTAAATTTGGAGAAGTCAAGTATTGTGTTCTCGGAGAATACATTGCAACCACTATGGCAAGAAATCTGTGGCATCCTAGGCATTAGTGAAAGTTTGGACCATAGTTAATACTTACGAATCCCCAATATATGGGGAAAACCAAGCATCATGCCCTTTTATATGTTCGTGAGAACATAAGTAAGAAGGTGCTAGGCTGAAGTAGAAAACATCTTTCTTTTGCAGGAAGAGAGGTCATGATTAAGGCGGTCATTAATGCCATCTCAATTTTTCCTATGACATGTTTTAAATTCCCAATTAAAACCTATAAAGAATTAAACAGCCTAGTGGCAAATTTTTGGTGGGAAGGCCAAAGCAAGACATATTGGGTTGCCTGGAACAAACTTACGCGCCCCAAATCAGAAGGTGGTATAGGATTCAGAGATTTCATTAATTTCAATAATGCCCTTCTTGCTAAGACAACTTGGCATCTTCTCCAGAATCCTGATGCTTTATGGGCTCAAGTTATCAAAGGGCTCTACTTCCTTAATTGCTCTTTCATTGATGTAGTTAAAGGTCATAGAGCTTTATAGTATTGGTCAAGTACCTTTGAATGTCAAGACTTTATCAAAGAGGATTTATGCTAGCAAATTGGCGATGGGAAATCAGCCTAGATTGGGCAGGATTATTGAATCCCCACTTTAAGTCCACAACGACTAAACACAAAGGATGAGACACTAAAAAATCTAATGGGAAGGTGGCCACTTTGATCTCTAGTGGCCAAGGCAACTGGGATTTAAATTTAATAAGGAAAATTGTAGACGAAAAAACTATTGAAGTGATTGAGGCAATACCAATTCCTTGGGCTACTTCAAGGGATAAGTTAATGTGGGTGCCGCTAAGAATAGATTATACTCTGTCAAGTTGGGTTACCACCTCTCAAATGGTAGCCCTCCAATGACAAGTCAACATGTTAGACCATCATCCCAACTTACTAGTTAAGTGTGGAAGAAGACTTAAAAAATCAAGGTGATTCCTAGAGTGTAAACTTCATTTGGAAAATCTTATATAATGTTATAGCGTCGAATGAGCCTTTTCTTACAAGAAAAAGGGAAACCACAAATACTTGCCCGATAATGCAAATATAGTGTGAAATGATGGAACACCTCTTTTTCTATTGCTCTTGGGTATGTTGTGTTTGGTTCGGTAGCAATTATCGTTTAAGAGCGATTTAGATGAAATCCATAGCTTCAAGGAATGGTGGGCATGCATCATCAACTCTCAAAGCCCCTTTATTGAGAAAGATATTGCACTCATATGCTGGATCCTATTGTTCACATAGAAAGGAAGAAATAATAAGCGCCTTAATGGAATTATTCCAAACCCTATAGAAGTTGTAGAAAAGGACAATCAGAGTGTGCTTGACCACTGGACCACTTGTGACCTTTTAAAGAATGAAGCAGAGGAAGATAAGGGGAAAAGCAAACCATATATGGGAACCACCTCCTGAAAATATCCTCAAGTTAATATCAATGGTGCACGTTGTAATATAATGAAATTTTGTAATCAATAGTGCTTTATATGTGAAATTAGACATATAAATATACTGGTACATGATTGTATGAATGCACTTGGTGTCTCCTTAAGAGACATGTATGGTGCCATATACATATGGCACTTTAGCAAAGTATGGCACCATCTAGAGATAATTACATGAGTATCTGGAGATTTCCAAGATACACTGGTACACAAACTAGCATTTCCTTAAGAAACAATATATATGGTGCCATCTTAGGACCACTTAGACACACTAGGCAAGTTCTTGAACCTATAAGGACATAAGGCGCCAAATCGAGTAGCTTTCATAAAGTAGCTTTTTATAAAGTAACTTTTTGTAAAGCAGCTTTTTGATAAAGCAAATTTTAGTTTGGAATAGTCATGGAGTGCCACCTAGTCCTTGCCTAGCGCCTTTAGTTCCACATGTCCCAAAAACCAAGATAACTTACTGGGCATCGGTCTAGCCACATGTCCTACTTTCCCAAACACCAAACATGAAAGTCAGATGAAATCATTAAATATCTCCTCCCTATACCATAGAGGTCGGCCAAGGTATGTGAGAGGGAGAGGAGACGACTTCCAAAATAGAGCACTAGGCACGCTAAGCAAGTAAAACGCCTGGCACTCAGTGATTTTTACACTTGGACACGTATCGTAAGACCACCCAACACCTCTAAAGGCTTCTTAAATTCAGCCAAGACACCAAAATTAAGGGGGAAATAGGGAAAATCATAAGAAAAGGAAAGAAGACGGAAGTTAGTATGTTCTTTGTAACCCCCTACCTTATAATCCGTAATTATAATTCAAAAGTGCATAATGAAGGAAAATTAGAGAGCATTGGTTAGTATTAAGTCAGTTTAATTCCTATTTCAAGACAAGGAACCACCCTGGGATGAAGTGGGTTTTCTAAATTTCTTTCAAAACTTGCTTAATCCAGTCTTACATTCACATTTTGAATATAATTAACCTGCAATAGAAGTATCATTAATACATATCAGAGTGTCAACCAAGATTCCTGGTAACCCCTGAGTTTTCATATAATAACTAAAGGGTTTACGGGACATATTCGCCCCTTACAACTTCCCATTTAGGGGATTACATACCCTTTTTCAAAATAACATTTACAGTATATATATAGTAATTCCAACTCCAAAATATGATAACCATTCATCAACCAATAGAAAACTAGTTGCCCTTAGTTGGTTGCTTCCCATTCGAGCCACCCGCCCTGGCTGTAGGTTAATCAATGCAAAGAATGAGATTCAAGAGAATCCCAGTAGTAACAGATCTCTCATACAATATATAATTACATAGCATGCAAGTAAATCACCAAGCAGCAGTAGCATACATATGGCCTTTACTGCATACGCATAATCTTCAAAACATACACATAGCCTTCGCGGCTTACACAATTAGAACGGCAGGGGTAGGTGTGACTTGCGTCACATCTACTGTAACCCCCTTCATCATCAAGGCCGAGATCAAGTTCATAAATACATGATTATGTGGAATTAGAGACTATATGATGATTTGGGACTTAATAAAATTAAACTTCTCAAATCAGGGTTTACAAAAACCTTTACAAAACTTGTTTAGAAATGGTTTCATATTCACAATTGGCCTATACAATTCGATGCCATTTATAAATATCAGAGTACACAGTAAATTCTCGACATACTCGGGTTCCACTAATCGAATAAGGGTTTTACAAGGCACAAATGCCCATAATCAGTTTCCTATAACAAGGGGATTACACAAAACTATCCAATATCCATATATAATTGTTTCCCCAACAAAATATACAACATACAAAAGTATGATAACCAATTTCTCCAAAATAAACTCCTAGCCTGAAGCTTTATCCACTCTTCATCACCCACTTTTCTTTATATCCTTCGGCCCTCTCTAAAAATTATTTTTAGGAGAGTGAGACTCTAAAAAATCCCCGTAGTGTCAAATTACTCATAGTATGTACAATAATAAAGCATGAAAGCAAATCATCACACAACACATAGCAACTACAACGGTAGTTACAACGGCAAGGGCAGGTATGATATGCGTCACCCTTACGTTTGCTCACGCTGTATTGCACATTCACATGTTCATAGCACATATATCACCACAGCTGGGATCCACATAAAATATTTCACATACACACAGCCACACTGGTCAAATAATCAAAAAGGAATCCACGATTCCACAACACAGCCTCGGCAATTACAATGGCAGATGCAACGACAGGGGTATGAGTGATAACCATCACCCCCTACGACTGCTCACATTGAACTGCTCATGCTGTAAGGCCCTATGGCCAATAACACATTCACAAGATCACAATGATAAGTCATGTATACCAAGCATCATATACAACAGGAGAGAAAAGTCACTACCTTGGTATTTCCGTGCTTGCTCTGGCACTGGTCTCTCGCAAGTAGGGTAAATATCGAATCCTATAATTCATGATTAGGAACGAAGTGTTATTCTTTATCCAACACTTAAATAACTTCACAACACTTAGATTTGGTTATCATTAATATCCTTTAGGAAGCTACAAATGTCTCTAACAAAAGCCCTAAAGGGTTGGGAAGTACTATCTCAAAAACCACCTTATGATAGAGAAATGTTTTGATTTTTTGATGCTGGCCAAAATCAGGTAAGAGAATTTTTGGCTGCAGCCAAGAGTCTCCTGGCTACGACCAAGAAAATTTCAGTTTCTTGATTGAACTTCCAAAAATCATAAATAATTCTAGAAAAATTAAAATGAGGTAATCCCAAAGCTTAATGAAATTTATTTAATTCCTCTTTACTGGAAAAATATGGATCAAGGCTGTATATAACCACAAAAATCCAGAATTCCACAAATTTTCATACTATTCCAGATTTGATCCGAGATTTAACATCAAACTTTGGACAATCATAACTCTTAGCTCAAAAATCGAAATGGTATGAATTATATGTCCATTTTGAAGCTTGGCATGTGAATTTGAGATTGGAAAGTTTCAAAATTTTTCATCACCATTTGCCTATTCAAAACATCCATGCAAATTGACTGCCTGCACAGGGTTTTACTTAACAGAATTTTCCAATTTCTAACATGTGTTTCCAATGGTTTCAAAATCCAATCCAAAACTCATTCCCATACAAAATTTCACAAGGAACACAATGAAAACCTCAAAATGACTAAAATCACAACCCATTGACATATTCTACTTTGGGACACATTTCAACATAAAACCCCAAAGTTGCTAAATTCCACATTCAAGACTCCAAATTCATTATATCTATCTAGACACTTTACAAAACACTAATTCCATAACATCAACATGCCCTACCCACAATGACCCACATTTTCAAAAATAAGGCCAAAATGCCAAAATTTCAAAGCTTAATCAAATGCCACAAAACCTATATAGAAAGGTTTGTCTTACTTACCTCAACAACTTTCTCAAAGAGGTTCCTTGGTTCTCCCAACTCTAGATTTCCTTGTGTGCTCAAAACACCACCAATGGAAAATCTAAAACCATAGGATAAAAGCTCTTAATAAGAGGAACAACTTTAAAGAAGGAGATTTTGGCATTCAAGGTCAAGATCTTACCTAAATCTTTAGCTTTCCTTTTCTCTTTCTTCCTTCAACAATGGCAAAAATGGAGAGAGCAAGAGAGAGAAAATTTTGAGATGATGATGATGATAATGAATGGCATAATTTTCTGCTCCCATGCCTTACTCATACGCACAAAGAGAGAGGGGGAGAGAGAAATGAATATAAAATGCTTTATTTGACTTTCCAACAACTCCCTCTATATCCAATGGTGCCACTTGTCTCAATCTCATTATTTCTCACCAAAGTAACCATATGGTTACACTAACTACTCGATTAGCCATTTAGCCACACTCATCATTTCTCTTAGTTAGTAATTAATTTCTTTATTAATTACTAACTAATTGACATTCTTTTAATTTGTCACTGATTATGGCATATTAATTAAAATTGCCACATAACACATAATAACTCAACTTTAATTCATAAATTATTCTCAATAATCATCATTAGTCCTTAATAAAAATTTGGGGCATTACATCTACGACTGCTCACGATGTAATACACATTGCCTTCACAGCTTACACAATGCTTTTGCAGTATACACATTGCGTTCACGACATACATATAGCCATCACAGATTTCACATAGCCTTCACAGCTTTCACATAGTTTTCACAGCAGCAAACGTCACAACATTCACAATACACAATTCAATGATATAACAAACATACAATGCATTACACGTAGTATAAGAGAAAGTGTTACTACCTTGTTCTTTCCGCTCGTGATCTAGCATCGGTTTATCACGTGCAAGGCAAATATCAAATCCTATCAATCATAATCAAGAACGACGAGTTATTACGTATTCTAATTCTTTAAGAACTCATAATACTTGGGTTGGCCATCACTATGGTTATTTAATCAAGTCAATTAACGATCTAAAGTGGTCAATTAACCTAAAAGACCAATTTCTAAACTCAAAGTTCAACAATATTATATTATGCCATAACATCATCAATTTTCGCATAAGTGACCAAATCTGCTAGAATTTTTCATCAACTTTGAAAAATCATAACTAATTCTATAAAAAATTAAAATGGGGTGATTCCAAAGGCTATGTGACCTTTATTTAATCTAGTTTCAAGGAAAAATATCACCCACAGCCAGTTACATACACAAAATTCCCATAATTTTCATGTAATGCACACTGTCAAAATTCAACCCAGTTTTCATGACCTAACTTCAAAAATTCATAACTCCCAGTGTACAAATCAAAATTATGGAAACAACCTATCAAATTAAATCTTGATATGTCTACTATTTAACTGGAAATTTTTAGAATTTTTAGAGATAATTTGTTTATCCAAAAACACCACACAATCAGGGTATCTCGCTAGAATTCTATTCGGCAAAAAATCCAGTTTTGCATTTTGAGTTTCAATAACCCAAAATTCATAACCCAAGGCTATTCCCATATAATTTTTTGTGTAGAACACAATGGTAACATCAAAATGAACAAATTTTCACTCATTTCCCATGTCCTGTTTTGGCAAAATTTTAGCGTATTTCACAACAAACAACCACTTCCTATCTAATCACTAAGCTTAGCACATTTACCTTTAAACCAACATATAAGCACATACATAAGATGAAAGCTTCATGATCCCTAATATACCCTAAAAGCCAAAATTAGGGCTATCACAATAGCTTACCAAAACTCAGCCAATCAAAGCATCATATACATCAAAATAATACTCTTATTGTCCTCTTGCTTCTTCTTGTGTTCTTTTCTTGATTCCTCAACTTTTGTTCTTACAAGGTGGCTGCAAACTCCTCTTCTTCAAAAACAAAACCATAGAAATGAAGCTAAGGAAGAGAGGAACATGTTTCATGAAGGGTATTTGAGCATAAGAGGTGATTTACCAAGTGAAATTGGAGCTAGAAGCTCACCTTGTGGCTTTGTTCTTCCTTTTCTCTTTCTTCTTGAACTTGAACGAAACTTGAGCTAAGAGAGAGTGAGATGAGGTCAGATTTTTTCTCTTCCCTTTAGCCTTAATACTTGGCTAACAATGAAGCCAAAGAAAGAGATAAAGAGCCTTTAAAAAATATCCTAGTCCACCTCCTTCAACTATTATATATAATTGCAATAAACATGTGGCACATATGTTAGATCATCATCTTTCTCTTGCTCTATTTATGTCATACGTACCCCTACCCCTTTTTAATGCATGACATCATATTTTGTTTCTTTATTTCCTTGGCCATAAAGCCTCCACCGAAATATGGCTCTTGAATGAGCTAAAAAGACTTCTTCAATTATCACATATTTTTCCTACTAACAATTTCATCTTTGAGTTGAAATTATTGACCAAGTCTTCACCTTTTCTTGGTCTTAATTTTGTCTCTATCTCCTTCCCTCTTATCCTACGATTTATGGCTCTTAAAGGGCAAAAATTGCTTCTTATATTCTTATGGTTTTTGCCTCCTCTTATATTACGTTTAGCATGATATATTTGACCAAAGTCAAAATGCCTCCGTATGCTTTATTTGTGAGCCAAATATCATTTCTTCTTGGCTTCCTTTATGTTGGACGAAATATCATTCAAAAAGGGAGAGAAAATGTTGACCAATTTATTCTTCTTGCTTTCTTTATATATAGGAATAATTTTGACTTTTCAAGCTCTCTTTTTGAACTTGTCTCTAATAACTTCCAAGAGACACCCTCTTTTTTTAATCAATTATTTCCTTTGCCTTATGCCCATAAAGTGACGTAAATGGGCTCCTCCCAATAACCAAATATGTTACTCCAATTGCCTCATGTTGGATGAAATTTATGGCCCATTGGAAGACGATAATGATATCTCAAAATATCCCAATTAGACTCTGTTATCACAATTAAATTTTTGATAATGGGTTTAGGCATTTTCCACAGCTAATTCGGATCATAATTCACACTTTATTCCATAGAAGTGTTTGTTTAACATTAATTACATTCACCTTTGGCATCATTAGCCCTTATACATATTTTGGGGCATTACATTCTTGGTGCTCTTGCTGGATTTTAAGCTTGAATTCATGTTTTCAACTAATCTAGCTTTCACAAATCTCGTTCTACTCATTGAGAACTACACTCCTACAGTTTAAGATTCTTAATCTAAGGAGTTTAGTGCTGCCTTTATGGTAGAGGTCCTATCAAAATCAAGAATGAATTATAGCATCCAGTAGAGGTAAGCATAAGCTCTGATTTGAGCATAGTATTATGAGGTTTTGCTGAGTTTTCATAAAGTTATATAGTTTCCATGAGTTTTGAACTAGGAGAAATATTAGGGCTTTGATGTTCTTGAGGCCATGATTAAGATGTTAGAAGAGGTTTAATTACGATAGGAATGGAATTTGACAAGTTGTGGATCTTAAAACTGCAAAATCATCTTATGTAGGCTTAGGGTTGAATTTGGCCGTGAGTAGGGCATTGAGAAAGAGTATGATTTTGATATTTTGAGGTCTCCAATGTATTTAGCATGAAAAATTGTGTGGGATTAAGGTGAGGAAGTGAAACCAGCAGCGTTAGAATAGAAAACATAATCTTGACCTAGGAAACCCTAAGTTTCAGCCTTGATGAAATCATAGGGAAGGAATTGGATTTGATGAATTTGAGGCTTGAAATGGATTATATGGGCAAAATTATGTTGAAATAGCTTGTGTTTATGAGTCTTAGATGATTGGATAGTAAACCCTGATTTTGGGACTTAAGGTTGCTAAGGATAGATACTGCTGGATTTGAGTTAGTTTGCTTGTGGATTTTTTTTTTATAGATCAAACTTGTCTGATGTAAACCTCTGCCTTAATTGGCGTAATTAAGATTCGATAACACATAATAAAATGGATTAAAGACTGATGGATAGTTTGAAACTCATTTTAAACACCCTCCCTAAGGTAGGGTTTCCACAACATTTTGAAAACTTCTTTCTTTTCCCAGTCTCAGGTTCAATTATCGAATATAATCACCTGTGCAGTTAATATACATTCATACATATCATAGTGTTTAACCAAATTCCCAGCAACCCCCAGGTTTCATCTATTCATAGGACTATAGGGTTTCAGTTCCCAACTAGGGGATTACACCTTCATGTGTTTAAAACTATTTACAACTCAAAAATGTCATACAGTAATCCCTATCCAAAATGAATAACCAACATGGCCAGAACTAAATGTCCCTATAGGGTTCTAACCACTCTGGGTCGTATGCTTCTCCTTGGAGCCACTCGCCGTGTCTAAAAGGTTAGTTAAAGGAAAGAATGAGATTCAAGAGAATCCCAGTAGTAACAGAACATTTATACCATACATAAGCACACAGCATGTAAGCAAATTATCATACAGCAGCAGTAGCACAAATCACACTCCACCCTCATCCCCTTTTACTACCGAGAAGGCACACAGTCCTAACCAGAACCGTTGTTAGTGACTCAGGGACTGTTGGTATGGCAGTGCATACATATAGCCTTATAGCTCATATAGCCATCCGGCTTTCACAATTGGCCCCATTGGCCTTCACAAATAGCCTTTTGGCTTTTCACATAATCTCAAATCTCATACCCCATCCTCATCCCATTTTACAACCAGGAAGGCACTTTGTCCTAACCCGAACCGTTGTTAGTGACTCAGGGACTATTGGCATGGCGGTGCTTACACATATCCACAAATATCGCATCATACGAATTTATCACAAATCAATGGTATAACACACATGCAATGCATCACATATGGTATAAAAGAAAAGTCACTACCTCATTCCTTCCTGATGTTTGCTGGCTCAGTGGGCTCATGAGAACAGCAGATGTCAAATCCTCTAAACCAAATTAGGGACAATAGATCAATATCTTTTCCAAGTTCTTAATTCCGTAATACTTTAAGTTGGTATTCATATGAACTCTTTAAGTGGTTATTAAATGCCTAGATATATCCCTAAAGGGTTGGGGTAACTATCCTTAAAGACACCTTTTTCAGAAAAAGAAGCACTAATTTTGGGCTGCCTCACTAGAGTGACGAACACCTCACTCGAGTGATGCCCACAGTTGTGCTCGAGTCCCAGCGAGTGAAACACAGAAAGTGTTTGCCTGAGAGCAAACCTCACAATATCCCTCACATTCACTAGACCACTATAAGCTCTACTCGAGTGATGACCTCAAATGCACTCGAGCACCAAGAAGTGAGGTACCGCGAGTGACTACCCGAGAGCAACCATAAATTCCAAAGTCTTAAACTTACTCCCTCACTCGAGCATGCTCATGCTCACTCGAGTGGGATCATATCTCACTCACGAGTCAAGAAGTGCACTCTCACATTTCCACTCGAAAACACCATTGAGAACACCAAAGAAAATAGAAACCTATTGATGCACTCAAGTGAGCTCATCCCTCACTCGAGTGATGCGCATCAGAAGCCAGAAATGTAGCAACTGATAAGGTTTTTCAGATTTACCCATTTCACTACCAATGGTCCTAAAACTTATGCAAAAGCTCATTCTCACTCATTTGGATACAAGGAACCTCTTGGTAACTACAAAATACCCAAAATCACATCCCAACAACAATCTAGCTCTTAGGTCTCCATGTTACTTCCAACACTCAATCACCAACACTTTCATTTCCATTTCCCTCGAATCAATCCCAATGACTCCAAGGCACAATAGGTTACCAATACAACAATAACACTCCATCTAACTCCTACATTTTACTTAACATCATATTTAGGGTAAAATTCCAGAATTTACAAAACTTATCCAACATTCAAGTCATAACCATCAAAATGCATCAAATCATTACCTCTTTAACTTGGTAAGATCAAATCTTCGTTTCTCCAACTTTCAGATTTGAGCAAATACCAAATCACCACTTTTCAAAATTCTAAAAATATAACAAAGAAGCTCTCAACCTCTTGAACAAGTTTAATAAAGAGGCTTTAAGCATAGGGAGACAATTACTTACTCAAAATCAAGCTCTTCTCTTTCTCTTTCCAAACTTTCTTCAGCGAGAATGGAGGGAGATGAGAGAGAAATAAGGCATGGAGATGATGATCTCATTCTTTTCTTTTTTCCATGCACAAACAGACTAAGAGGAAAGAGGGAAGAGAAAAGGAGTTTGAAATATTGACTTTGATCCAAAGGTTATTATGATGACACTTGGTAAGATCTTACTCTTCCTCTATGATTTCACATGTTTTCATTTACATAGGATTCCACCCCATGATTAAATCCTAGCCATTGATTCCTTTGACTTTTAATCTCAACCATTGATCTTCAAGTTACCAATGAGTTTCCTCTTTGGTAACCTATCAATCGGTAAGGGAATTTCCAATTTCACCCTTAGTTATCATAATCTTTACCAAATCATCACTAACCTCCAATATAAGCTCAAACATTGCTTACCACATATTTACAACAAGATTAACAATAATTACATCATTAAAATTGTAATTAGCCCTTAATCACAAGTTGGGGCATTACATCTGATGACTTTGATATTTTACAGGGTGTTAATAGACATCCTAAGATTTAAAATGAGGCATAATATGTGTAACTTGGGTAAGTAGATTGTAAGTTATGACTTGTCAAAGTTTAGGCATTCAATTTGGAATGTAATATATGGCAATGAGGTTGTTTGAGGATCCTTGGAGTTTTAACCCTATAATTGGCACTGAATAGTAATTTTCCTTTGCATAGGACTTAGAAATATTTCCATAGGAATTGGAATCACCTCATTTTGATTTTCCTAGATTAAGTTATGAATTTTCAAAGTTGATTGATAAATCTTGTAGTTTAAGGATGACCTACGGATTTGTGGTATTTGAAAGGAATTGTGATAAGTGAGATCATGAGGAGTAGAAGCATGTCTCAAAACCTAATGTGACCATATTAGAGACCAATATGACTACATTACACACCTAAGTTTTAAGAGAGGAAAATGTGTAATATTTCTAGGGTTGTAATGTGTTAGACATAGAGTAAGGAAAGTGCTAAAGATAACCAACAAACGTCAAGTATATCAAAGGAGTAAACCGCCCCAGTTAGTTAATCAAACCCCAGACGGAAGGTGTATAATTAGGTTTTGGGCAAGAGGCGAGGAAAGGATGATGCTTATGTTAGATATAATTAGTTTTGATGATGTCAAATATAGATCTGAAATGATAAGAGAAAAAAGTTTATATAATGTATTTCTTTGACTAATTACTAGATTAATTAAGTTGAATTATGGAGGAAGAATGAGAAGACAAAATTATCAAATATACAAAGAAGTTATTGAATTGATGAGAATGAACAAAAGGAAGAAGAAGAAAGAAATTGAAGACAATCAAGAAGTTGCCTACTCGGATTATGGAGAATTATTATCAAGAGGAAAATCAAGAAGAAAGATATGGAAGAAAGAAGAACTTGTAAGATCTTATGAAAATATCAAGATTCAAGTTATTAGAAGAAATTTTGGAGATTTCTGAAATTTGATGCACTGTTTGGCATTGTAGCAGCGGTACTGTAGTAATCACTCGAGTGAGGCACTGTAGTATGCGAATCACTGTAGTACTCGAGGTGCAGAATGAAAGTGCAAAATCACTGAGCAAGTGTGGCACTATAGCACTCGAGTGAAGCAAGAACACACTCGAGTGTTGGAGCACTTTGTTCTACTCTATTTTATGTTCAGCCTGACAGAGGTCTGGTATTTTAGCCATACCTCTCAAACTACATGTCGGATTGACCCAAAACTTGTGGCATATGAAAGAAGACTCACAACATGAAAAATGTACACCAAGAGTATATTGAAAGAAGCTCAAATGAAGGAGATATGATCCGTGGAAGATGACACTAAAATCACCATCACTTTTGAAGACAGGTTCGGTATTTTGAACATAAATCACAAACCACACATCGGATTGAGACGAGACTAGTGCCATATGAAACTAGACTCAAAAAATTTCCATGGATAGGTAATTTACCTAATTTGAAGTTATATTCTAGGAGCTATGCCTTCTGGAAGTTGACGATTGTGCAGTCTAGTGTGATAAACACTCTTTCGATCATAACTTGCAGAATACAAGGGTTTGGAGCTGATTCTTTTTGCATTGGAATGCATATGGCAAGATCTTTCTTGTAATACATCATTAGAATCAAATAAATAAATTTTGTCTAATGTGGCCCCACATCACTTACGAGTGCAAAAACACACTTTTGAAAAATGTCATCTGAGTGTTGTCCAGAAGCAGCTGAAGCGTAGAGAAATTTAGCAACACTTGAGCATTGAACAACACACTGGAGTGAGGATCAGAATTGCACTCAAGTCATGCAAGTGTTGACATGAAAGTGTTAATCTAAGAAGAAGCATGTACGTGAAAACAAGAAGTGTACTCGAGTGAGAGATGTTGCACTCGAGTGATGTCCAGAATTGCACTCAAGTCCGTGCGAGTGAAGACCAGCAAGTGTTTGCCCGAGAGCAAGCTAGAACCTGAAATTGTACATGCACTTGAGTAAGGCTTCTTTGTACTCGAGTGAAGTCGTAAAAGAACCAAAACGCAGAAGTTCATACTCTCACAGCAATCAACTTAAACATGGTTAAATGTTATTTATTCATTATGTTTTCACTTATTAATATCCAAAAACGTTAACTAACATATATTTCAAGTGAGAAACAGGAGGTTAAACATTTGGATTGCATCTTCAAGAATGAAGGTCACGTATGGAAAATATCATCACTCAACGTGATCAGTCCAGAAATCAAAAATTCATCTTTTGACTAATGATTCAACATACCCATGACTAATACTTCATTATATTAGTGATTAAGCATTTTACAGTGTGAAACAGGAAATTTAACGGTGAGATTACATATTCAAATGAAAGAGTCAATTGTGGCGGGCGACATCATTACACATCGAATATCGGCTACTTACCACGACAAAAGATTGACCCACCATGAATGAATGTCTAAAATACAAACGCTCCACAATGTGATGTACAACTCAAAATGAATCATCCTACTCTTCAACGAGACGCTCCACTCTGCAACGGACATTTCATAGTGGCTTGTTATTCAAATGCACTCAATGGTCAAACAAAGCAAAAGGACTCCAACGGACGAATCCTCACAACAGTCATCATCTTCATCAGCTATAAATGAGAGAGCATTCAAAGTCGATGGAAAACTGAGACAGCGAGAAACTACGAGAAAAATGATAGAAATATGAATCCTCTACTTCTACCCAAACACTCTCTGTTTTCCAGTTTCTATATTACTTATCATTGAGAGAGTGATTATTTGTATTGTACTTCAATAAACATTATATCCACTCTGTGAGAGAGTTTGTAAACACTTTCAACTATATTTCTGAGTTGATCTCAAGGTAGAGGGACCTTGAGAGGGTTGATTTCCTTACGGGGGAAGCTGTAGAGAGAATTGCCAGTAAGACATTCTGCTCGTAAGACTTATGAGGTGCAAGGAGTAGAGAACGTTGCTGCTCATAAGACTTACAGGGGTGTAAGCAGGAGAGAACGTTGCTACTTGTAAGACTTGCACGAGTAAGCAGGAGAGGAAGATCTTCGGGATTGCTCTGCTCGTAAGACTTGCCGTAAGGGGGAGTATTTCAGTAAGAGATTTGTAAAAGGTTTCACAAGTACCCAGCTAAACTTGTGGGATTGTAAAGGCTTTTCTTGTGCCCGGATTAAACAAGAAGATAGTGGATTTGAAAATCTCAGGAAGAGCCTGGGGACTGGACGTAGGCCATCACATATTGGACCGAACTAGGATAAATCACAGTTTGCATATTCTCTTCCCTAAGCTCTTATATTTCCAGCATGTATTATTTAATCTAACTGTTGATTTATAAAGCTTCATACTTACCGCTTTCGTTAAGATGCAAAAAGATTTTCAAAGTTCTTAAGTTTTTATTATACACCCAATTCACCCCCTCTTGGGTGATAGCCGGTTCTAATAGCTTAGCCCAAGAAAGAGAGTTTGGGCACTAGTAACAATCATTTTGGGGTGTAGTCCAGTGAGAAATCATCTACTGGTGATAATGAGAACGTAGACATAGAGGAAGTAGTACAGAGCTCAGATTTTACTGCTACTTATAGAGTTTCTCATCCCAAATTAGAATATGATTCGGATCATGACCCTGAGTTATGGAAATTCATAGAAGGAATGCACTAGAAGGCTAGTAAAGATCAAGCTTCTATGTAGGCTCACTACTTAGTTTTCTTGGATGAGGTGGATGTGTTGTACTAGGATTAAGACATATACTAGCTGCTAGTACCAGTGATGTGTAGATTCATACCACATTATGCTTCTTCCCTAATATTGCATTCTGGACCAGGAAGAAGAAAGAAGTCATAGAACGTGGTCCATTTAAGATACATGCTTTTGTTAATCATATGAGTGGATATGTACTGGATCATATGAACTAAGATTAAGTACTATTATAAGCTTTCCCTATACATATACTAAGATATAAATAATTGTTACTTTTCGTGTATCAAGACTATATGAATATATATATATACACATCCTTGTTTTGAGATGATATAAAAAATGTGCGAATTTACCTTTGCTCTTTCTCTTAATAGTGAAAAGACGTCATGGTAGAGTTACGAGATGGGAGGAGAGTCGAATTAAGGGATGATGAGAGACCTAATCTGATGTAATAAATATTATGCATGTTGACTGAGCAGCAAGCCATGATACACGGTCTTAGGGATGAATTACGAGAGGTGTAATATCCCAAAAAGTGATTAAGGGCTAATGACTTCAAAAGTGGATGTAATTATTGTTGAATAAACACTTTTGGAGAATGTGTGATGGGAATTTGGATATTTTAATGATTCCAATGGCTTCCTTGTGAAAATTCGTGTGGGGAGAGTGTTTATTGTGAAATTGGAACCATTGGAAACAATTGTGCAAAAGTTGAAAACTCTGTCCATTGAAACTCTGTACAGGGCAGCCGATTTGTATGGACGTTTTAAATAGGCAAATTATGTCTAAAAATTCTGAAATTTTCCATTCTTAAATTTCACATGTCAAGCTTCAAAATGGACATTTAATTTGTATCATTTTGATTTCTGAGCTAAGAGTTATGCATTTTTGAAGTTTGCCCAGTGAAATTAATTATTTTCTAGAACAGTATACAAAGATTGAAATTCTGGGAATTTTTTGATTCCATCCAGAAAAATTATATATTTTTCCTTAAAACTAGACTCAATAAGGGTTCTATAGGCTTTGGAATCACTCCAATTCAATTTTTCTAGAATTAGTTATGATGTTTCAAAGTTTGGGCAGAAATCTGCCAAAATTTCTGAAAAAACCAAAATTGTTGGAAATTAATCAATAATTAAATATCATATAATATATGATATTAAATACCATCAGCTTTCTTTCTCCAGCCATTTTCGTGCTGTTCCAGACTTGGAACAAGAGAGAGAAGGTGAGAGAGTTTAGAGAGAGAAAAGGAAGAGATCTCACAAGGTAAGTCGATTTCTCCGATGATTTAGCTCCTAACGCGTATAACTCCGACTCTAAGCTACTCCTCTTTATTCTTTAAGGTTGTGAAGCTCAAAATTTGGTGTTTCAAGGGTTAGGGTTCAGCCACCTTGAGGAAAAGCTAGTGGGAGCTTAAGGTAACTTCCAAACCTTCGTATCTTAACTATTCTGGCTGCTGTGGGCAATTTAATTGGTGAAATTTCGCCGGATTGCCATTGGTTTTAAATTTTGGAAATTGAGTTTCCTAAGGGTTATGCTGCCCAATTTTGGTTCAAATGGTAGTTATAACCTAATGTAATAGTTAATAAAGTGGTTAGGAGTAGAAAGGAACGCGTTTAAGGAGCTGAAATCGTAAAACCCCGATTTTCCCCGGAGAACTCATAAATTTTGGCCAACTCTAGAAATGGGTCTTAGAGTTGTATTTTCAATGATTTTATGGTTCCATTGAGTTCAGGAGCAAAAATTAGGTGGGGTTATAGTTGGTCACTTTTTCGGAAAAGGCCGAAAAAGCATAATTATCAAAACGTCCCTGAAACCCTTGAAGTAGGGCTGCCAAAGGTAAATTTGTAATTTTACATTGAATTTGATAATTCTGAGTCCGGAAATGGATTACTTGAGGGGAAATATGTTAGGATAGCCCATATTAGAATTTCAGGAAAAGTGCAACCGGACCGGGTACTACGGACCCGAGCCGGGTCCCGAGGGGCATTTTTGTAAATTTTCATTATAAACTCATATAACCCCAAGAAACACTATGGAAGTGTCTAAATGGTGCATTTGGAATTGTAGGATTCGATATTTGCCCTATTCATGATCCACCTGCGCTAGAGCACAATCGGAAAGAACAAAGTAGTGACTCTTTCTCTTATACTGTGTGTGAAATATTGTATGTATGTTTATCATGCATTGAGAATAATTTGTGAATACATTGTGATGATTTGAGTTCACAGTGCAAGCTGACGCATAGTGATACTTTGTGATACATAGAGATCGCAGCGAAAGCTGACGCATAGAGATTACAGCCATGAGTGCTGTCATTTGTGGCGAAAGCCATAATATATTGTGATGCTGCTTAACATGATCATATATGCTATGTGTTTATACACTGTATGAGTGATTTATTACTACAGAGATTCTTTTGAATCTTATTCTTTTTATTGACTAACATTTCAGATAGGGCAAGTGGCTCCAAGGAGAAACGAACCACCAGGAGCGGCTAGGATCTTGTAGAGATGTGTTGTTAGGTTGTTGGTTATCTATTTTGGACTTGGGATTACTGTTTATTTTTGAAATGTAGATATTACGTTGATGTTGGTCATGTAATCCCCTAGTTGGAACTTATAACCCTTAGTTTATACATGTATGAAACCCGAGAGTTGTGGGAATTTGGCTATGCACTCTGATATGTATGTTATCTATTTTGGACTTGGGATTACTGTTTATGTTTGAAATGTAGATATTACGTTGATGTTGGTCATGTAATCCCCTAGTTGGAACTTATAACCCTTAGTTTATATGTAATACCCCGAATTTTGGGTCTCGAGGCTAGAGAATAAGCCTGAGATTGGTGAACTGCTAAGCCCTGGTTTAGCAAGATCCCAAATTGTGATTAAGGGTTAATGACTTCAAAAGTGGATGTGGTTAGTGATGAATAAACCCTTTTGGAGATTATGGTGTTATTTGGCACCCGATGTGATTCGTATGTGCTGTGAACAGCGCCAAAACCCTGTATTTAAGCTCAATTATGGATTAACATCTAAATTGACTTAAAATAGAGAGAAGGCGCATATTGTGGCTAAATGAAAAGATGTGAAGTGTTGGTGGTGATTCAATGAGAATTACCGTAATCAGGGGCAAAACGGTAAAGTTACCGACCAATTAGTCAGTTACCGAAGAGGAAACTCATTGGTAACTTCAAGATCAATGGTTGAGATTGATTTGTACAATAGATCAAGGGGTGGAATTCCATGTGGTGTGCCTATGTGAGCTCATGGTTGGTGTGATAAGATTGTGACAAGTGTCACAATATTAGCCCTTGATCTTAGTCAACATTTCAAATACTCATATCTCTCTTCTCTCTTTTTCTAGTCGGTTAAAGGTCCTTCAATTGCCCAAAATTCTGCATAATATCATCTCATCTTCCTCTCTCTTCAAGTCCATTGGCGTCCAACTTCAAGGTGGAAAGAGAAAAGAAAAAGGTAAGATTTGCCTTGTTTCTTGTCCTCTATTGCTAGAACACCCTTCTATAATGTTGTTCATAGTGATGAGAGCTACATCTCTATGGTTTTAGATTCTTGATTGGTGGTGTTTGATAGCTTGAGGAAAATTGGAAGTATGAGGAATCAAGGAATTGATTTGGGAAAGAGGAAGAGGTGAGTATTTGAAGCCTTTTGATCTAAGTTTTGTGACTTTTGGTTAAGTATTGTGATTTGTGAATTTTGCCCTGATTTTATGGTATTTTCGTGTGGAATGTGAATGGCGGAATTGGATGTTGTTTTGTGTTGAAAATGGTGTCATGTTGTGGTATTTAATCATTGGAATTGGTTTGAATTGGATTGAACACAATGGTTGCAAAACTGGAAATTCTGTCCAGTGAGAATTCTGTCTGGGCAGTCTGTTTGTGTTGCCGTTTTGAATGGGCAAATGATGTTAGAAAATTCTGAAACTTTCCAGTCTTGAAGTTCACATCTTAAGCTTCAAGATGGACAAATAAATTGTGTCATTTCGTTTTGTGAACTGGGATTTATGTTTGCCCAAAGTTTGAGGACGAAACTGGATTCTGTTTTGGAGCAATGTTGGATTTTGTGTAAATCTGGATTTGTGTGGTGATTTCTGGTAATGAGCCATATTTTTCCTATGAAGAGGCCTTAAAAATATTTCATTTGGCTTTAGGATCACCTCGTTTCGATTTTTGTGGAATTAGTTATGAATTTCCTAAGTTGCCTTGGCTGCAGCAGAAAATCCTGGCCGCAGCACAAAAGTTTCTGTGCACGTTTTGGCCGCAGCCAGAAAATCTTGGCTGCAGCCAAAAACCTTCTGTGCGTGTTCTGGCTGCAGCCAGAGGATTCTTGGCTGCAGCCAACCCCCATTTTCAGCATTTTGAGATTTTGAAAGGTGATTTCCAACCTAGTATGTCCCAATCCTTTAGGCTTTCGTTGAGCTTATTTTAGCCACCTAAAGGGTGTGAATGGTAACCAACTTTAAGTGATAAAAAGTAAGGATTTGGAATTGAGATTGACCCTATATCCTTGATTTGGTTTATAGGGTTCAGTATTCGTTTGGATCGCAAGTAAGCGGAGCTGGAGCATACGTGGAAAGAAAAGTGTAGGGAACTTACCTCTTTTGCATGCTTTGATATTTGTCTTTGTGTTTAGATGCATGTATTACTTTGCTTGATTATGTGAAACATGTATGAATGATTGTAGCTCTGTTTCTAGTTATGCTATGGCCGTGAGTATGTTGTTGAAACATTGAGCACGCAGATATGTCATTGTGTGAACATGAGTTATGTATTGCAAGCATGTCATGCATTAAACACATATCATACATGCATATAGGTATCTGTTTCCTACTGAGATTCTCTCGAATCTCACCCTCCCCTACCAACATTTTAGACAGGGTAGGTGGATCGAGGATGGAGGCAAGCAACCAGGGGCGACGAGGCTTCCTTTAGGATATTTGAGTTGGTAGTTGGTTATCATAGTTGGGAGTATTATGTATATTTGGATTTAGATTTGGATATGTACGGATTGGAATATGTTTGGATATGATATTTGTAGATGTATTTGAGAGGATTTGTGTAATCCCCATGTTGAAATTGTAAAGGGCGAATGTGCCCTATGAATTCTATGTAAAGGTATAAACCCGGGGGTTGCCGGGAAGTTATTGTTATACACTCTGATATTTGTTTAAATGTGATATTCCGCGTGATGTAATTGTATTCGAAATTGAATATGAGACCATGTTAATTAGATTTCGAAAGTGATTTGTGAAAACCCTATCGTGAAGATGGGAATTTAAATAAGTTTTGTTTCTTATGGTCTCTATTTCATTTTAGTCTCGTATTTCGGATATTAATTACAGCAGGGGGTTACATTTTGGTATCAGAGCTATAGTTCCTGGCAAGTAAAGGATTTGCTAGGATAATGGCAATAGTTGTTGCCTTAAGTCATAGAGAATGACTTTGTTTGTGTGTGGTATACACATTTAGGTCCCTGCTGGTTGTGGATATAGGTGATTTGTGGACTGTGTATACATTATTTGATTATCAGGGAGTGGTGAATCATTGTGGAATCAAAAGATATAATGGTTTACCTGAGAAATAGATGTGTAGATTCAGAGGTGGAGGTAATCAGACCCATCATCTGATTTGGGAATGCATGAAATGACTTCCTAGGAATGTGATATTCAGCTTCTAGGTGTTATGTCTAACCTAGATGTTGGGTAAGTAACCTAAGGTGGTATGATGTTGCATGTAGTGATATCATATTGAGCTTGTGTGTGTAAAGGCCTTAAGACCCAAGGGACCAGTGTGCCTTAGGCTGGCAGAGATATCTGGATTTGTATAGGAGTTGTGATGCTCCGTGGAAATGAGGAAAGTGATTTCCCAGTTCAACTAAGGTTGAGGTTTGGATAGATGAGTTGTGATCCAAGGATTAGACTCCATAGCTGGGCTGATTCTTAGGAATTCGAAATGACCTGAGGATGGTTTTGATAGAACCATGAATAGTTAAGAGATATGGTTTCAAGGTTGAAACAAAGAATGAAATGTGTAAATGGCTTCTGAGTTCTCGTTACAATGATACTTTCATTTTGAGACAACCAACTGGAAAGAGCTATCTACGAAGGATTCAAATTGGAAAGGGCTACCTGCGGAGAGTTCTGATAGGAAAGGGCTACCTATGAGGAAATCTGATCGCAAAGGGCTACCTACGGAGAGTATGGTACCGTAGTGTGGAGCCACCGTGACGACAACCCTAGAGTGCAGCCGCCTTGACAACGAACCGTGGAGTGCAGCCGCTATGATGTTGAATCATAGATTAGCACTGCGGCAGTGTTGGCTCTCCATGATGGTATATTGCAATGAATCCCACGGTGAATGGGTATTCTGGAGATAAGAAGTCATATGGCTCTGAATGATTCAATTTGAATCGGGCCAAGGTCTGGCACAGATGAATATATGTTTTGAATGTTGTCAGTTGTAGTGGGAGATTCCTATGGGACTCCTGTTAAATCAACTTGACATTGTGAAAGCACAAATGAGGAGAAAGACCTCAGAGTGTGCAGCGGAAGCGTGTGAATGTGATGTTTAAGAATTGTGTTGAGCAGAAGCTCGAGTTTGCAGAAAGTGCAATGTGCTAGTGATGGCTTCAGAAGGTAAAACTTCAGAGTCAAGTTGTATTGTGAGAAGGGGTCTTGAAGGATCCCAGTCATTGAAAAGAGTTCAAGATGTTGAAGATGAAGTTGTTAATATGCCTGGTTCCAGCTTGTTACGATTGTGTACTGTGAGTCCATCTCCTTGGTTGGGCTGGATCGGTTTGGTCTGGTGGGCTGTGCCTGGTAGGCATAGGCTCAGGATGTGACTGATATTTGTAAGTCTCTCACCTGCGGCCGCATGGGGTGATTCCTATGGCGGAGGACCGTGCCTTCGGGGCGGTAGTTGCGGGGGATTGACTATTTGTGAGCCGCGAGGCTATGTATATGCACTGCTACGCCAATAGTCCCTGAGTAGCTAACAACAGTTCGGGTAAAGACTGTGTGCCTTCTTGGCGGAGAAAGGGGATGAGGGTGGAGTATGATTGTGGATATTATGTGTATGCACTGCTACGCCAATAGTCCCTGAGTAGCTAACAACAGTTTGGGTAAAGACTGTGTGTCTTCCCGGCGGAGAAAGGGGATGAGGGTGGAGTGTGATGTGGAAGCCGAAAGGCTATGTGTGAGCACCGCTACGCCAATAGTCCCTGAGTAGCTAACAACAGTTCGGGTAAAGACTGTGTGTCTTCCCGGCGGAGAAAGGGGATGAGGGTAGGGTGTGATTGTGGATCTACTATTGTGAGCCTGAATGGCTATGTGTGTGCACTGCCACGTCAATAGTCCCTGAGTAGCTAACAACGGTTCGGGTAAAGACTGTGTGTCTTCCCGGCAGAGAAAGTGGATGAGAGTGGAGTGTGATTGTGAATATGTGACAATTGTGGATAAGCTGGGACTGAGGTATAGTTGTTTAGTATAGCAGAGCTAATTCAGCTGATGGCTAATTCGACTACATGATCGGGGGTTCTCTATTCTGAGGGCACTACCCCGGCATGGCCAACCTGGCTAGCCACCACGTTGGTTGCACCGGTGTTGACCCCAGGCCGAAAGGCGGTGCGTAAAATTAGAATCTGCGATGTGTGTTGTTGTAAATGTGAATTGTGATGTGAATGCTGGAAGGGCAATTTGTATTTGTGAGACAGTGAGAAGCTGTCGTATTTGTGCAAGCGGCGGAAGCCGAGGTATTCTTGCAATGTGATATGTGTGCAAGTGGCGAAAGCTACGTATCATTGTGTATATAGCCGTGGGTGCTGTCGTTTTGTGAAAATTGTCACGCATTAATGTGAATCTGTCGTGGACATTGTGTAATACCCAAAAGCCCCGGATAGGTGAGGGTAACGCCGTGAAACTTGATACGGTAATGCGATATTGTGATTGAGGCCCAAAAGTCCTAGATAGGTGAGGGTAATGCCGTGAAACTTGATACGGCAATGTGATTGTTGTGAATACCCAAAGAATCCCGGTCACCACTAGTGAAGTTACTGGTGAGAGTACGGGTGAGGGTAATGCTGTGAAAGTGGATACAGCGAAGGCTTAAGTGCTTGTGTATACGGCTGAAGCTGTTGTTTGTGAAATGAGTTTGTGATGTTGTTGAGTTATTCCAGGATGGAATCACTAAATTGAGTAAGCAGGGTGGTGGCCTATGCCGCCTAACTACTGAGATGTTATGGCTCATGATTTAGAGCCTCCAGTATGTGATAACAGTATGGTGTGGCAATCGTGAAATGGGCCGATTGCAATTTGTGGCAACTATGTTGCATTTATTGTGTAAGATTCTTTCGAGAATCTGAATTGTGATGTGCCAATTGTGTGGGTGGTCTAGAGGAGACCGTCCCAATGTGAAATGAATGATGAAACGGAAGCTGTCGTGAAGAAGCATCCGTAGTTTGTAGATCAAGTAGTGTGACAAATTTCGAGGACAAAATTTATTGAACGGGGGGAGAAATGTAATACCCCGAATTTTGGGTCTCGAGGCTAGAGAATAAGCCTGAGATTGGTGAACTGCTAAGCCCTGGTTTAGCAAGATCCCAAATTGTGATTAAGGGTTAATGACTCCAAAAGTGGATGTGGTTAGTGATGAATAAACCCTTTTGGAGATTATGGTGTTATTTGGCACCCGATGTGATTCGTATGTGCTGTGAACAGCGCCAAAACCCTGTATTTAAGCTCAATTATGGATTAACATCTAAATTGACTTAAAATAGAGAGAAGGCGCATATTGTGGCTAAATGAAAAGATGTGAAGTGTTGGTGGTGATTCAATGAGAATTACCGTAATCAGGGGCAAAACGGTAAAGTTACCGACCAATTAGTCAGTTACCGAAGAGGAAACTCATTGGTAACTTCAAGATCAATGGTTGAGATTGATTTGTACAATAGATCAAGGGGTGGAATTCCATGTGGTGTGCCTATGTGAGCTCATGGTTGGTGTGATAAGATTGTGACAAGTGTCACAATATTAGCCCTTGATCTTAGTCAACATTTCAAATACTCATATCTCTCTTCTCTCTTTTTCTAGTCGATTAAAGGTCCTTCAATTGCCCAAAATTCTGCATAATATCATCTCATCTTCCTCTCTCTTCAAGTCCATTGGCGTCCAACTTCAAGGTGGAAAGAGAAAAGAAAAAGGTAAGATTTGCCTTGTTTCTTGTCCTCTATTGCTAGAACACCCTTCTATAATGTTGTTCATAGTGATGAGAGCTACATCTCTATGGTTTTAGATTCTTGATTGGTGGTGTTTGATAGCTTGAGGAAAATTGGAAGTATGAGGAATCAAGGAATTGATTTGGGAAAGAGGAAGAGGTGAGTATTTGAAGCCTTTTGATCTAAGTTTTGTGACTTTTGGTTAAGTATTGTGATTTGTGAATTTTGCCCTGATTTTATGGTATTTTCGTGTGGAATGTGAATGGCGGAATTGGATGTTGTTTTGTGTTGAAAATGGTGTCATGTTGTGGTATTTAATCATTGGAATTGGTTTGAATTGGATTGAACACAATGGTTGCAAAACTGGAAATTCTGTCCAGTGAGAATTCTGTCTGGGCAGTCTGTTTGTGTTGCCGTTTTGAATGGGCAAATGATGTTAGAAAATTCTGAAACTTTCCAGTCTTGAAGTTCACATCTTAAGCTTCAAGATGGACAAATAAATTGTGTCATTTCGTTTTGTGAACTGGGATTTATGTTTGCCCAAAGTTTGAGGACGAAACTGGATTCTGTTTTGGAGCAATGTTGGATTTTGTGTAAATCTGGATTTGTGTGGTGATTTCTGGTAATGAGCCATATTTTTCCTATGAAGAGGCCTTAAAAATATTTCATTTGGCTTTAGGATCACCTCGTTTCGATTTTTGTGGAATTAGTTATGAATTTCCTAAGTTGCCTTGGCTGCAGCAGAAAATCCTGGCCGCAGCACAAAAGTTTCTGTGCACGTTTTGGCCGCAGCCAGAAAATCTTGGCTGCAGCCAAAAACCTTCTGTGCGTGTTCTGGCTGCAGCCAGAGGATTCTTGGCTGCAGCCAACCCCCATTTTCAGCATTTTGAGATTTTGAAAGGTGATTTCCAACCTAGTATGTCCCAATCCTTTAGGCTTTCGTTGAGCTTATTTTAGCCACCTAAAGGGTGTGAATGGTAACCAACTTTAAGTGATAAAAAGTAAGGATTTGGAATTGAGATTGACCCTATATCCTTGATTTGGTTTATAGGGTTCAGTATTCGTTTGGATCGCAAGTAAGCGGAGCTGGAGCATACGTGGAAAGAAAAGTGTAGGGAACTTACCTCTTTTGCATGCTTTGATATTTGTCTTTGTGTTTAGATGCATGTATTACTTTGCTTGATTATGTGAAACATGTATGAATGATTGTAGCTCTGTTTCTAGTTATGCTATGGCCGTGAGTATGTTGTTGAAACATTGAGCACGCAGATATGTCATTGTGTGAACATGAGTTATGTATTGCAAGCATGTCATGCATTAAACACATATCATACATGCATATAGGTATCTGTTTCCTACTGAGATTCTCTCGAATCTCACCCTCCCCTACCAACATTTTAGACAGGGTAGGTGGATCGAGGATGGAGGCAAGCAACCAGGGGCGACGAGGCTTCCTTTAGGATATTTGAGTTGGTAGTTGGTTATCATAGTTGGGAGTATTATGTATATTTGGATTTAGATTTGGATATGTACGGATTGGAATATGTTTGGATATGATATTTGTAGATGTATTTGAGAGGATTTGTGTAATCCCCATGTTGAAATTGTAAAGGGCGAATGTGCCCTATGAATTCTATGTAAAGGTATAAACCCGGGGGTTGCCGGGAAGTTATTGTTATACACTCTGATATTTGTTTAAATGTGATATTCCGCGTGATGTAATTGTATTCGAAATTGAATATGAGACCATGTTAATTAGATTTCGAAAGTGATTTGTGAAAACCCTATCGTGAAGATGGGAATTTAAATAAGTTTTGTTTCTTATGGTCTCTATTTCATTTTAGTCTCGTATTTTGGATATTAATTACAGCAGGGGGTTACATTATACATGTATGAAACCCGGGAGTTGTGGGAATTTGGCTATGCACTCTGATATGTATGAATATGATTGAACTGCGTAGAGTAATTAGATTCAGAAGATGAATATGAGACCATGTTGAACAAATTTTAGAAAAGAGATTTGAGAAAAACGTATCCGTCGGTCTCTAATTTCTTTAAATTATGCATTTTCGAATCTTAATTATGGTTATCAAGGTAGGGGATTACAAGAGGTACAAAATAAGCAAAATAAGGATAAGGAAAGAGGGAATAACGAAATTAGACAGGAAGAAGGGCCTTAATATGCTAATGAACAACCAGAATAGAATTAAGAACCCCATAACGGGCGAACCCAAGAAGGAGAAAATTTGCAGTACTAGATTACAAGGTTCTATAAGCATCAGGCTCCAGTATTCGAAGGGAGGTTTGATCCCCCAATGGCTAAGGAATGGTTAGGTGGATTGGAGAAAACCTTCTAGATAATGGAGTGTCCTATGAGGTAAAAGTAAGGATGGTCGTATACAATTAAAAGGAGATGAAGACAGATGGTGGAAGAATACAGAGATGATTCTATGAGCTAGAAATATTCCTGTTACTTGGGAATTATTTCAAGACAAATTCAATGAGAAATATTTCTTAAGGTTTGTCAGGATTGAGAAGGAGGTAGAGTTCTTGTCATTGCAGCATGACAGTTATGAGACATTTGATGAGTATCTGTCTCGATTTATCTGTCTGTCTCACTACTCTTCTCACCTCAAATATAAAGATGATCAAAGATGAAGTTCTGATATGCTGATAAATGGACTAAAGCCTAATATTAAAGAAAAGCTAGTCTCTCAATAGTTTACTAAATTCAACCAGGCAGTGGAGGTTTACCAAATTATAGAGAGTAACCTGATGAATCTGTATTCAGTCAAGAATGCAAACAACCCTCTTGGACCAAACCTGGGAATTCCTCCTAGAAGCGGAAGGGTCAAGGATTTCCACCTAAATGAAAAAATAACAAGTTTATTTGGCCTGGGAATCATAGTTATCAAGGGCCTCCAATGTTCTGACCATGCCCTTAGTGTGGCAAGTCATATCCTGGTAGTCTCTGTACTGTCGCTAGTAGTCAGATAATCTGTTATGCTTGCCAGAAGCTGGGCCATATTGTCATATATTGTAAGTAATGGCCAGCAGAGCCCAGAAATCTCCTGAAATGATTTAAGGTACAATCCTTCTCAATGGTAATTTTTTACAAGCATTGTTTGACTTTGGTGCTAGTCATTCCTTTATTGCATATGATTGTGTTAAATGCTTAGGGCTAAGTATTCATAAATTTCCATATGATCTTGTTGTGGCGACACTGATGGGTGTCAGAACTGTTACTGCTGGTACTTGTTTGACTTGTGTGGTAAATGTTGAGGGCTATGAGCCTATGATACATTTGGTCTGTTTGCCACTATACAAACTTGAGGTGATACTAGGCTTTAATTGGCTTACGACGACAATGTACTGTTGGACTGTAGAAGTAAGAAGATTGTATATCTGAATCCATGGAAAGATATTATTGCTAATGCTAATATAAATTTTCTCTCAATTGTTAAAGCTGATAAATGTTTGCAAAGGGGATGCCAATGGTATTCCATATTTTTCTCTGTACAAGTAGAAGAAGACATAACACTTGAAAATATACCCATGGTGAATGAATTCTCCAAAGTATTTTAGGAAGATATCAATGGATTACCCCCAGAAAGGGGAGTGGAGTTTGCTATTGAGGCCTGGAGCTGGTCTTATCTCAAAAGCCTTATACATAATGGCTCCGAATGAGATGGTGGAGCTAAAGAAGAAGATTGAAGAGCTGCTTGAGAAAGGGTTTATACAACCCAATGTTTCACCATAAAGAGCTCTAGTACTATTTGTTAAAAAGAAACACGGGAGCCTGAGATTATATATAGATTACCATGAGCTAAATAAGGTGACCATAAAGAACAAATATCCACTATCCATTATCGATGATCTCCTAGATCAGTTGTCTAATTCCTATATATTTTTAAAGATTGATTTGAGATCAGGGTATCATCAGTTGTGAGTGAAGGTAGAGGATGTACCAAAGACTGCTTTTCGAACCAGATATGGGCATTATGAATTTATAGTGATGCCTTTTAGGCCGACTAATGTGCCTGTCGTGTTTATGGACTACATGAACTGGATCTTTCATCAATATCTAGATCGATTTGTAGTAGCCTTTATCGATAACATTTTAGTGTATTCTCAAAGCAAAGAAGAACATGAGGAGCACTTGAGAGTAGTGCCCAACATTCTAAAAGAGAAGGAACTCTATGCCAAGCTCAATAAATGTGAATTCTAGCTTTCAGAAGTCAAATTTCTGGGTCATGTTATGTCGTGAGAAGAGATCTCTATAGATCCTAGTAAAGTGGTAGCAGTACTGAACTGGAAGAGGCCATAAACTATAGCAGAGGTACACAGTTTTTTGGGTCTTGCCAGTTACTATCAGAGATTTATATAGAACTTCTCCTAGATCACCTTGCCACTGACAAAGCTCACATGAAAGAATCAATAATTTGTATGGGATGATAAATGTGAAAGGAGCTTCACAGAGCTGAAGGAGAGGTTGACATTCGCACCAATATTGATTATCCCAGATTCTAGTTTGACCTATATGGTCTACAGTAATGCTAGTAAGTAAGGATTAGGATGTGTAATTTTACAGTAGGGCAGAGTGGTGGAGTATGCCTTTCAACAGGTAAAGCCTCACAAGATGAATTATCCTACCTATGATTTGGAGCTTGCAGTGATTGTATTTGCATTGAAAATATTAAGACACTATCTGTACAGTGCTACCATAGAATTGTACTGTGACCACAAGAGTCTCAAATAATGATAAAAAAGAATTGAATATGAGACAACAGAGATGGATGGAGTTGCTGAAAGATTACAACCCGAAGATTAAATATCATCCAGGTCAAGCAAATGTCATAACTGATACGTTAAGTTAAAAGGTGGTGCAAGTAGCAGTTATGATGATACAGGAAGAAAAACAACTCAAAGACTTTCAAGATTTGAACCTGTCAGGTCAAGTACTACTTATTGGCTACAGTATCAGTCAAGAAAAGAACAATCTAAGAGCCAAGATCAAAGAAGCACAGATACAGGATGGATGAGTAAGGTCCATTAGAAATATGATTGAATGAGGAAAAACTTAGGAATATGATCTTTTGCCAAGTGGATTAGTCAGATACAAGAAAAGAATTTATGTTCCACCAAAGGCTAATATAAGGTGGAAAATCCTAGATGAAGCACATAAAAGTAGATACACTATTTAACTAGGAGCAATCAAGATGTATCTTGATTTGAAGTTCATGTACTAGTGGCCAAGAATGAAAGGTGTCGCAACCAAATATATTGCACGTTGTCTTACTTGTCAAAAGGTGAAGATTGAACATCAATAACCACCAGGACACTAAAAAGCCTTGAAATTCCTGAGTGGAAATGGTAAAGCATCACTATAGATCTAATGGTAGGATTACCCAGAACCCAAAATTATGATGCGATCTGGGTAATCCTTGATTGATTCATAAAGTTAGCATATTTCATACCGATCAATGCTAGTTACTCTTCGGACAAATTGGCAGACATATAGATAAGGGAGATAGTCAGACTCCATAGGACTCTAAAGAATACCATTTTCGATTGAGATCCTCATTTTACCTCAAGATTTTGGAGATCTTTATATGAAGCTCTGGGTACCAAACTGAAATTCAGTGCGGCCTATCATCCTCAAATGGATGGTCAAACTGAAAGAACCATATAGATGTTAGAAGATATGCTAATGTTAGATCAAACGTTTCACCCAAGAGGGGGGGTGAATTGGGTGATACTGAAATTTCTTTCGAAAATATAAAATTCAAACAAAATAATTAAAACAGTAATGAGTAAGGAGAAATATCACCGAAGTGTACACCGGGAGTTATACTGGTTCGGCCACAACCACTTTGACCTACGTCCAGTCCTCAGAGCTTCTCTGAGAGTTTCACTATAGCTTCCAAGATTCAGTGGGTTCTTGGCACCTCAGTACAAGCAAGTTCCTTACACCTGGACACTCGCTCCCCCTTACAGGTTGTAATCCAATCCCAACTCAAGGTTCCACAACCTTAAGTTATCTCAATAACAAATATTGAGTTTGAATGAAATATCTCTCTCAAGGAGTAAATAATAATCACTGAAGCATATGAATACAATTTCAATGTGAAAACAGAGTAATGAACTTAATGATTCGTTCGTATGGATGCTTAGTTGTTCTTCTCTGTTTGAAGGTTCCCAAATATATAGTTACATTGGTAATGATTACTGGAACATATTTCTTCATGTCCGTTGGAGCGTGCGCAGCAATAATTGACTTTTCTAGCTTTTTGAAAAACATGCGTTGCGTTAGGTGATGGTCTGTGACATTTGAGCATTCCTTTTGACTTTCCTTATTTGGCAAGATCTCTTCGCAGTTTTCCTGTTGAAAAACTTTGTGCACTAATATAATAAAAGGTTAATCAAATAGGAAACAGAATAATGACCGTTGGAATGATTTCAAACTTTCTGGATAAGCTTACTCGAGTAGCTCCTCGAGTAATACTTGAAGTTTACTCGAGTAGCTCCTCGAGTAACATCGGGAAATCATTTATCAACTGCAAGTTAATGAACAAGTATAAGATTACTCGGGTAGTGCATGGAGTAAACTAATTTTTCAAACCTTTGGAATAGTTATTTACTCGGGTAGTTACTCGAGTAATGCACTCAGAACTTTATGACTTACTCGGGTAACACCTCGAGTAATCCTTTGAAAAACTTTTGATTACTCGATGCTCTATTCCAATAATATTAGCAGGATTAAAATGCCGAGAGCACTTACCTCATTACTCGAGTACCTACTCGAGTAATGAACTCATTTTTGCATAGGTTACTCGGGTAGCACCTCGAGTAACTGAGACATTTGAACATAACTTACCCGGGTAATGACTTGAAGTTTCCTTTGAAAATATTTGAGCATACTGGGGTACTTACTCGAGGAATCCACAATGAAAAACTTGTATACTCGAGTAAGTACTCGAGGATGATGATATAAGAAGAAATCAAGTTAATTTGGTACAAACCTCAAGTTTTCATTTACCTTAGACCACTACTCGAGTAGCTCCTCGAGTAACATTGGCAGTGGTATTAAGGGCCGAGAGCTACACATTTTCAAATACACAGTTACTCGAGTAGCTCCTCGAGTAACATTAGCAGTGGTACAAACTGCCGAGAGGTCCATATTTTGGGAAACACCGGTACTCGAGTAGCTCCTCGAGTATCATGAAGAAAACTTGATGGCAACTGGAAGTTTTTACCTTTTTACTCGAGTAGCTCCTCGAGTATCATTGGCAGGCCGAGAGCAACCTTGAAATTTTACCTGGTTACTCGAGTAGTGCCTCGAGTAATGATGGCAGGTAACTGGAAGTTTTGCTGGGTTACTTCAAGTTTTGGTTCATTACTCGAGTAGCGCCTCGAGTAATGCCTTAGAAAATGCATTTCTGATCAAGTTCCTTAGCATTTTCTCTTGGCCAATCTTCACTACTTCCATGCTTTCCTCAAGTTAAGCTTATTCCTTTCTTTACTTAGTTCAACCTTGATTATTAAACATTTCCTTTTCAAACCATTCTTTTGTTATCATCAAAACATGAGATCTAACATTCTCCCCCTTTTTGATGATGACAAAACTTGGTGATTTTGAACATGGTTTTTCAAATTGGATTCTTAATTAATTATTTCTTTTTAAGGATAATTATACCTAGCATACATAACAACTTCATTAGTCCAAACAAGTATCACAAACTAATCAAATGAAGTCATAATTTAAACATACTTGCATTGAAATTTAAGAAATTCAAATTACAAGTTAAATTCAAGAAAGATTAAGAACAAAATGCACCCTAAAGCCCATATACAACCAAATCCCCCAAAAAGCAAGGACAAGTCCACAAAATCACTCTCAAGCTCTTCTCCCCCTTTTTGGCTTCATCAATCAAGAGTAGGACTAGGAGGTTTCACCATAGAGATGGGCTTCACTGGAAGGACACTATCTGAACTAGATGAATCAAAAGAGCTGGATGACTCTGGTTCAGGAAGATTGAGAGGTGGGATCTGGATGTCATCTCTAGGCAGGAAAGGAGAAGGTTGGAAGACAACCATAGTGGTCTCAGGTTCTGGAGGGGTGTCTAACACAGGAGTGAGATGTTCAGAAGAGAAAGAAGATGATACTTCCTCTGTTTGGGTAGGAGAGGGGACAGGTTTAGGAGTGGTCTCAGGCTGTGGTTTTTGAGGTGAATCACCAATAATGATATGTGTAGACTCAAGGGTTTCAGGATCATCCACTGTGAACAAGATGTCTTTTTCTTGGGGCTCAAGTGGATCAGAAACCAGAGGGGTTGATGGTTCAGCCTCAGTAGTAGGGATAGGAATGGGAATGTGTGAAGGAGGGTCTACTGGAGGTGGTGGTGCAGAAGAGGAGGGACCGGCAGAAGGTCCAGGACCCAGGGAATCCAAACGTGCCAGTATCAGTCTCAAAGTCTCTCCCTGGGCACGTTGCTCTGTTAGTAGCTCCTCGTGCCTTCGATCCATTCGCTCAACCAATTCTCCCATTTTGGTGTTCATGTGGGTAATGAGTTCAGCATTGGTATTGGCTATGTCCACATGGAAGCCTCTCAGCATATTCTCCATAAAGTGCTGGAGAGTGGCATTCAGGAAAGATGGTGAAGATGTGGTAGCAGCTGGAGCCGATGACTGAGTGTCATCCAACCTACTGGCCTCAGTCTCAGGAGCCTTTCTCTTCTTCTTGGACCCAGACTCCAGTGGGCCTTTGAGAGGAATGTCTATGTTTAGTTTACCAATTTGGTTCCTCCCCACTGGGGTCACTCTCTCAACTGGCTCCTTACTATCCAAATACCATATTTTGTTCTCTTTTAGGATAAGAGACACAATTTGGGGATATGGCATTGGAGTAGTTCCTTTTCCATCCACCTTATACCTCTTCATCTCTGAGAATATATACTCTCCCAGATCCTTTTCTTCTTTTAAGAGGAGTGATGCAAACCATCTATAATCCCTATCGGAAAAGTGGGTATAGTTGTTGGCTTTGTTCACTAGGGACCTAGAGTAGATATACCATAGGACCCTGTGATGATCACACATATCACTCGGTTTAAAGTTTAAGGGGCCAACTAACTCACCGGGCTTAAGGATAGTGAAAATTTGGTTTGGCTCAAGCTCAGAATAGATATCATCCGGAGGATTCTCAATTCCTAACCATAAATTGATCCTAGAGGGAGATATAAGTATTTTTTGTCCTCTCACTGTGGTAGTCATTTCTTCCTCAACTGAGGTTCGGTCAGGCTCATCAGTGATTTCTAGGTTACAGTAAAAATGGGTGATTACCTTTGTGCAAAAAGGCAATCTGACAGACAACCAAGGCATAAAAGGATTTAGATAAGAGCTAAGGTCAAACTTTACTACCTCTTGAAGCAACTTTAGATCAACGTAGTGTGTTTTACACACTTTCCTTCTGGAGAACTGTGTCAGATACTTGGGAGACTCCACCAGTTTCCCCACATTGAATCCTTTGGGAGGAGTAGTGATCTCTGCCTCTGGAATCTTGGATTTCTTGGATGATTGACCCTTCTCCAATTGGTCAATTATCCCAGCCATTGCATCAGCCACCTTCTTGTCATATTTTGGCTTTTTGGGAGGTTTTGGAGTAAAAGAGGGTGTGGATGAGTCTGAGTGAGAAGGTGAGGGAATTTTGACACCTTTACTCCTTCCTGTAGATGTGCTCTTTTTAGATTGAGCCCTAGTCACAACAGGCTCTTTGATCACCACACCTTTGGCTTTAGGTTGTGGTTGAGGTTTAAGAGGGGTTTTGGCTTTTGGTCTAGGGATCAACTTCCTTCTCTTTGTTGGAGGAGGAGAAAGAAGATCAGGATTTTGCTCAGAATCAGAGGAATCAGTGAAGTTGAGATTCTTGGTTCTAACCATCTTGAAACACAAAAGATCAAAAAATCTCAGAAAAACAGAGCTACTGTCGCGAGAATAGGGCAGACAGATTTTGAGAGAGATAGGAGGTTTTTGGACTTGAAACCAGTTGGGTTTTGACGATAATGAGGCAAGGAATCGATTGGGAAAAATTTTTGAAAGGGTGTATAGTGATTTACTCGAGGAGATTTTGTGGAAATGACCAAGTTTGCGCAAGATAAAGACCTAAATCCCGACTTTACTCGAGGCCTTACTCGAGTAACATTCAACATTACTCGAGGCCTTCCTCGAGTGTTCATGCAGAAAAATTCAAAAATAATTCATTTAAATTGCGTACCTGGTATGAATAATATAGTAATTATCCATATATGTTCCCTAGATCATTTACAGCCCATTATGATCAGATTCTTGTCATATTTCATCAATTTGAGAATCTGGACTCCGTCATTACTCGAGGCATGCCTCGAGTACGGTTCACGTTTACTCGAGGCCTGCCTCGAGTAAATAACTTCTCAACTTCTGACCTTTCATTTCCTTGAAATCTGAACCGTTACATTTAAAAATCAAGTAACTTGATCCGTTACTTCCAGTTTTGGGGGCCATTACTCGAGGCCATACTCGAGTAAAGTGCTTCTTTACTTCAAGTTGCTCCTCGGGTATTGCTTTTCTGTCACACTTTACTTCAAGTTGGTACTCCAGTAAATGTGTCCTCTGATTATCTCTGTTTTTGTTTCCCAAAACAGAGTTTCTTTCTTCCTGCAAAACACATTTCTACATACTCCGATGCTTAAGTTAGTAATCATCAAAACATTATTAAACGACTTCATCTAATATTATGAAATGCTAAAATTACTTATAACTCATTAGGATTTACCATTCCCAATTCTCTTCTAATGTATAGAAATTGATCTTTTGCAAGGGGTTTTGTGAAGATATCGGCTAATTGAAGATGAGTAGGAATGAATATCACTTTCACATCTTTCTTTTGGACATGATCTCTGATGAAGTGATGTCTGACATCGATATGCTTGGTTCTAGAGTGTTGAACTGGATTCTTTGCCAAGCTTATCGTACTTGTATTATCACAATAGATTGGTATTTCTTTGAGATAAATACCAAGGTCTTGTAGTTGTTGTTTTAACCATATTACTTGTGCACAACAACTTGAGACTGCAACATATTCGGCTTCTGTTGACGAAAGAGACACTGTATTTTGTTTCTTGCTGAACCATGATACAAGAGATCCTCCAAGGAATTGCCCTTGTCCACTGGTGCTCTTTCTGTCTGTCTTGTATCCTCCATGATCAGAATCTGAATAAGCGATTAGATACTCACTTCTTCCTTTGGGATACCATAGACCCAATTCTGGTGTGTCAGCAAGATATCTAAAGATTCGTTTGACCGTTTCAGCATGAGATTCCTTTGGTGCAGATTGATATCTTGCACAAATGCCAACACTAAATTGGATGTCTGGTCTGCTTGCCGTGAGATAGAGCAATGATCCAATCATTCCTCTATATTTTGTGATATTGTAGTCTTTCCCTTTGACATCAGCATCAAGCAACGTTGTTGAACTCATAGGTGTGTCTGAGCCGTTTGCTTCATCCATTCCATACTTCTTCAATAGCTCTTTTAAATACTTTGTTTGAGATATGAAGATTCCATTCTTTCTTTGTTTGATTTGCAAACCAAGAAAGAAATTCAGTTCTCCCATCATTGACATCTCAAACTCTCCCTGCATTATCTCAGAAAATTCCTTACATAGAGATTCATTAGTAGCACCGAAAACAATATCATCAACATATATTTGAACAATTAAAATATCATCACGTTTTCGATTTATAAATAATGTTGTATAAACTTTTCCTCGTACAAAACCTTGATCGATGAGAAACTTACTAAGCCTTTCATACCAGGCCCTAGGAGCTTGTTTTAAACCATATAAAGCCTTTTTAAGTTTGAAAACATGGTCTGGTTTAGTTGCATCTTCAAAACCTGGAGGTTGTTCTACATATACTTCCTCCATGATGTAACCATTTAGAAAAGCACTCTTAACATCCATTTGATAGAGTTTGAATCCTTTGATGCATGCAAATGCTAAGAGTACACGTATAGCTTCCAATCTAGCCACTGGAGCATACGTTTCCTCATAATCAATTCCTTCTTCCTGATTATAGCCTTTGGCCACCAATCTTGCCTTGTTTCTGACAATAATTGCAGATTCATCAAGTTTGTTTTTGAATACCCATTTAGTACCAATGATCGTATGATCTTTGGGTCGGGGCACCAAATCCCAGACTTGATTCCTTTCAAATTGATTTAATTCTTCTTGCATTGCTATGACCCAATCATTGTCTGATAGGGCTTCATCAATGTTAGAAGGTTCAATTTCAGAAATAAATGCAGAAAAACTTACTTCATTGAAAACTCTATTCCTGGTTTTGATCCCTTCATTCACATCTCCTATGACTTGATCTAAGGGATGACTCCTATTGTATTTCCAGGCTTTAGGTTGACCTAGAGATTTCTCTTCTTCCTTAGTTTTATCAACCTCTGGAATAAGAGACTTAGAAATAGATTGATCATTTTCTTGATTTAAAACAACTTCCTGTTCTTCATCAATGGTTTTGTCAGAGGATTCAAATTCATCAAATACAACATGAATTGATTCTTCAACAACACAAGTTCTTTTATTGAAAATTCTATATGCTTTACTTCGGTTAGAATATCCTAGAAAAATTCCTTCATCAGTTTTAGAATCAAATTTTCCTAGGTTATCTTTACCATTATTATGAATGAAACACTTACAACCGAAGATGTGTAGATGAGCTATGTTTGGCTTCCTTCCTTTGTATAGCTCGTATGGTGTCTTTCCAAGTTTCGTTCTGATATAGGCTCTATTTGAAATATAGCATGCTGTACTCATAGCATCAGCCCAGAAAACTTGAGACATGTTCTTTTCATTTAACATTGTTCTAGCCATTTCAGTAAGCACTCTATTCTTGCGTTCCACAACTCCATTTTGTTGGGGCGTCCTTGGAGCAGAGAAATTGTGATCAATGCCATTAGTATCACAATATTCTTCAAAGGCTTGATTTTCAAATTCTCCACCATGATCGGTCCTAATACCTGCAATTGACATACCCTTCTCATTTTGCACTTTCTTGGCAAAAACAATAAATTCTTCAAAGGTTTCATCCTTTGACGATAGAAAGATAACCCATGTAAATCTAGAGAAATCATCAACAATAACCAATGAATATAAGTTACCACCAAGACTTTTTACTCTTGCTGGACCAACTAAATCCATATGTAATAATTGAAGTGGTCTATTTGTTGAAATCTCATTTTTCAATTTAAAAGATGATTTAGTTTGTTTACCCTTTTGACATGCGTCACAAATCAAATCGTTTTTGAAATTTACTTTAGGTAATCCAAGCACTAAATCCTTTTTGAGTAGTTTACCTAGTTGATGCATATTGACATGAGCCAATCTCTTATGCCATAGCCAACTTTCATCGGTATTACTTAGAAAACAATTTTCAGATTCATTTCTACTAATATCTAGAGTATAGCAGTTACCTTCCCTTTTTGCTCTGAGCTTAGCCTTGATATTTTTCTTATCAAGTAGTAAGTCATTCTTGTTGACAATCAGACATTCCTCTGAATCAAATATTATCCAGTTGTCTTTATCTGCACTTTGACTTACACTCAGCAAATTATGACACAAGCCTTCAACGTAATATACATCTTTGACTTGTATTCCTTTGTCATTTTTTATTTCACCAATTCCTGCTATCTTTCCGGATTGATTTCCTCCAAATTTTACCTTTCCACCTTCTTTAGGTTGTAATGTGGTAAAACTTTCGAAATCCCCGGTCATATGTCTAGAGCATCCACTATCTATGTACCACTTGCTATTTTTGGATGCTTTAAGACATACCTGCAATCAATTTACTAAGTCTTAGGTACCCACATCTTTTTGGGTCCTTTTGGGTTAGTACAAATGATTTTCTGAATATATGAACCTTTAGGTACCCATTTGTAGGTTCCTATGGTTCCTTTCTTCTTATGAATGCATGAAGATGTATGATGTCCTTTTCTATTACAGTAATTACAAAATGCAAAAGGATTTGATGTATGCACAGAATGTTGAAAATAATTCAAATATGCCTTACCTCCTACTTTCTTTCTTCCTTTTCTTTTATCTAATTTTGGATCATAACCAATTCCAGATCGATCATTTACAAATCGTTGGGCTTTTAGAATGACATTTAGCATCTCACTTCCTTGTGTAAATTTTTCAAGAGTTTTTGTGAGATCAATGTTTTTCTTTTTCAAAGATAGACAATTTTCACAATCCTTTCCCTTAAGTTCAGTTTCAAGAACTTTGTTTTTCTTTTTAATAACAATCAGTTCTTTAACAATTTTGATGAATTCAGAATGTAAAGCATTATACTCAGAAAGTAATTCATCATAGGTAGGTTCAGAATCATTTACCTCTTCTTCTGTTTCTTCTTGAGCAACAAGACATATATTAGCTACTTCTTCTTCTTCATCACTTTCTTCGTCAGAGGAACTATCTCCCCATATAGCAGATACAAAGGCCTTCTTTTTGTTAAAGAATTTGCCTTTTCTCTTTTCTTTGCTCTTTTGATTGAGTTCTGGACATTCTGATTTAATATGTCCTGGTTTTCCACATTCGTAGCAAATAATATGGTCTTTGCTGCTAGTTCCTCCTTTTTGAAAGTGTTTGAAGCCTTGACCTTTCTTGTAGAACTTTCTGAATCGTTTTATGATTAAGCCCATTTCATCATCATCAAACTCCTCATCTTCATCTTGATTTTCTTCTTTCGCTTTTAGTGCTAGGCCTTTCTTTCTTTTGTCACCGATGTCGTCTAGTTCCCGTTTGAACTTTAATTTGCTTTCATATTCAGAAAGGCTTCCAAATAGAGAAGCAACTGATCTCATTGATTCTCCTTTTGCCTCTTCTATCGCAGTGACTTTGGCCTCCCACTCTTTAGAAAGAATATTCAAGATCTTTCGTACTTGGGTATTTTGATCATAGACTTTACCAAGTGCTGCAAGTTGATTAACAAGATGAGTATATCTAAGTTCGAATTCAGAAATTGACTCACCTGATTTCATGCGAAGTAGATCGAATTCAGTGATCAAGGTGTTGATTCGATTTTCCTTTATTCCCGAAGTTCCTTCATGCGTTATTTCCAGAGCTTCCCACATTTCCTTTGCTGTTGGAAGTGTACAAATTCTGAAGTATTCATTTTGACTTAAAGAACTCTGTAACATCAGAATTGCTTTGCTATTGAGAGTGATGAGTTTCTTGTCATTCTCATCGTATTCCGCTGGCGTCTTTGGAATTTTCTGAGAATCTACAACCTTTGTAGGTTGATAATTTCCACTCTCAATTACATCCCATAGTCCATATTCAGTAGCCATCACGAACACTCTGAATTTAGCTTTCCAGAAAGAAAAGTGTTCTCCATTGAAACCAGGGGGTCTAGTGATGGATGCTCCGTCGGGAAGAATTCCTTCACCCATGCTTGCCATTGGATCCTTCTTAGGCTGTTAAACCTTAACAAGAAGACCTAGTCTCTGATACCAAATGTTAGATCAAACGTTTCACCCAAGAGGGGGGGTGAATTGGGTGATACTGAAATTTCTTTCGAAAATATAAAATTCAAACAAAATAATTAAAACAGTAATGAGTAAGGAGAAATATCACCGAAGTGTACACCGGGAGTTATACTGGTTCGGCCACAACCACTTTGACCTACGTCCAGTCCTCAGAGCTTCTCTGAGAGTTTCACTATAGCTTCCAAGATTCAGTGGGTTCTTGGCACCTCAGTACAAGCAAGTTCCTTACACCTGGACACTCGCTCCCCCTTACAGGTTGTAATCCAATCCCAACTCAAGGTTCCACAACCTTAAGTTATCTCAATAACAAATATTGAGTTTGAATGAAATATCTCTCTCAAGGAGTAAATAATAATCACTGAAGCATATGAATACAATTTCAATGTGAAAACAGAGTAATGAACTTAATGATTCGTTCGTATGGATGCTTAGTTGTTCTTCTCTGTTTGAAGGTTCCCAAATATATAGTTACATTGGTAATGATTGCTGGAACATATTTCTTCATGTCCGTTGGAGCGTGCGCAGCAATAATTGACTTTTCTAGCTTTTTGAAAAACATGCGTTGCGTTAGGTGATGGTCTGTGACATTTGAGCATTCCTTTTGACTTTCCTTATTTGGCAAGATCTCTTCGCAGTTTTCCTGTTGAAAAACTTTGTGCACTAATATAATAAAAGGTTAATCAAATAGGAAACAGAATAATGACCGTTGGAATGATTTCAAACTTTCTGGATAAGCTTACTCGAGTAGCTCCTCGAGTAATACTTGAAGTTTACTCGAGTAGCTCCTCGAGTAACATCGGGAAATCATTTATCAACTGCAAGTTAATGAACAAGTATAAGATTACTCGGGTAGTGCATGGAGTAAACTAATTTTTCAAACCTTTGGAATAGTTATTTACTCGGGTAGTTACTCGAGTAATGCACTCAGAACTTTATGACTTACTCGGGTAACACCTCGAGTAATCCTTTGAAAAACTTTTGATTACTCGATGCTCTATTCCAATAATATTAGCAGGATTAAAATGCCGAGAGCACTTACCTCATTACTCGAGTACCTACTCGAGTAATGAACTCATTTTTGCATAGGTTACTCGGGTAGCACCTCGAGTAACTGAGACATTTGAACATAACTTACCCGGGTAATGACTTGAAGTTTCCTTTGAAAATATTTGAGCATACTGGGGTACTTACTCGAGGAATCCACAATGAAAAACTTGTATACTCGAGTAAGTACTCGAGGATGATGATATAAGAAGAAATCAAGTTAATTTGGTACAAACCTCAAGTTTTCATTTACCTTAGACCACTACTCGAGTAGCTCCTCGAGTAACATTGGCAGTGGTATTAAGGGCCGAGAGCTACACATTTTCAAATACACAGTTACTCGAGTAGCTCCTCGAGTACCACCGAAAACTTGAAGGTAAACTGGAAGTTTTTGACCCGGTTACTCGAGTAGCTCCTCGAGTAACATTAGCAGTGGTACAAACTGCCGAGAGGTCCATATTTTGGGAAACACCGGTACTCGAGTAGCTCCTCGAGTATCATGAAGAAAACTTGATGGCAACTGGAAGTTTTTACCTTTTTACTCGAGTAGCTCCTCGAGTATCATTGGCAGGCCGAGAGCAACCTTGAAATTTTACCTGGTTACTCGAGTAGTGCCTCGAGTAATGATGGCAGGTAACTGGAAGTTTTGCTGGGTTACTTCAAGTTTTGGTTCATTACTCGAGTAGCGCCTCGAGTAATGCCTTAGAAAATGCATTTCTGATCAAGTTCCTTAGCATTTTCTCTTGGCCAATCTTCACTACTTCCATGCTTTCCTCAAGTTAAGCTTATTCCTTTCTTTACTTAGTTCAACCTTGATTATTAAACATTTCCTTTTCAAACCATTCTTTTGTTATCATCAAAACATGAGATCTAACAGCTAAGAGCTTGTGTATTGGACTTCAAGGGAAGCTGGGATCATTTCCTTTTACTTGTTCAATTTGCTTACAACAATAGCTATCATATGAGCATCGATATGACTCCATATAAAGCATTATACAGAAGAAAGTGTCAGTCACCCTTATACTGGAGAGAATTATCAAAAAGAAAATTATATGGAATAGATTTAGTTGATCAAACCACAAAACAAATAAAGATCATCAAGAAGAGACTTCTTGTGGGATAGAGTAGACAAAAGAGCTATGCTAACAAGAGGAGAAGACCTTTAGAGTTTGAGGTTGATGATCATGTATTCTTGAAGGTTTCACCTATTACAGGTGTTGTTAGGGCTTTAAAAACAAGGAAATTAAGCCATAGATACATTAGTCCTTTCAAAGTATTATCAAGAATTGGGCCAGTAGCATGTCGAATAGTGTTACCCCCAAATTTGAGTGGATTACATGCATCTTCCATGTCTCACAACTGAAGAAGTACCAATCAGACCCTAAACATGTTATTGAATACAAGGATATTGGTGTGTGAGATAACCTTACCTATGAAGTAAATCCTGAGCATGTAATTGATCGAAAAGAAAGAAGGCTCAGACACGGAAGCATACCATTCATAAAGGTAGTCTAGAAAGGATTATCTCCTAAGGAAGAAACCTAGGAAGCAAAAGAAGACATAAAGAGATGTTATCTAGAATTTATGATGTAAATAATGTAACAAATTTTGAGGACAAAATTTATTATACAAGGGGAGAATTGTAATATACTGAAATTTTGTAATCGGTATTGCTTTATATGTGAAATTAGATGGATAAATATATTGGTACATGTGTGTATGAAGGAACTTGGTGTCTCTATGAGAGATATGCTTATATACATATGGCACTTAGGAAAAGTATGTTACTATCTAATGATACTTACACTAGTATGCAGTGTTTTCCAAGATACACTGGTGCACAACCGGCCTTTCCCTGAGAGATAGCATATGTGGCGCCATCTTAGGGGCACTTAGACACACTTGGCAAATTCTTGAACCTATAAGGACACATGGCGCCAAACTAAGTAGACTTTGTATATAAAGTAGCTTTAATAAATTAGCGTTTTATAAAGTAACTTTTTGTAAAGAAGATTTTTGATAAAGTAGCTTTTAGGTTGGAACTGTCATGGAAAGCCACTTACCCCTTGCCTAGCTCCTCTGACACCAGATGTTCCAAAAGGCAAGACAACTCACCGGGCACCGGTCCGGCCACATGTCCGACCTTCCCGAACATCAGACCTCTCCTCCCTAGACCATAGTGGTCAGACAAGGCATGTGAGAGGGAGAGGAGGCGGGTTCCAAAAAAAAGCACTAGGCACCCTGAGTAGGAGGAGCGCATAGCACCTTAGGATTTATACACTTGGACACCTATCATCACAAGACCACCCAACACCTCCCAAGGCTTATTAAATTTGACCAAGACACCAAAATTAAGGGAGAAGTAGAGAAAATCAAAAGAAAAGGAAAAAAGAGAGAAGTTAGTTTGTTATTAGTGTTCTTACCAGATTTCAAGTTCGAATTCACGTTTTTAACTAATCAAGCCTTCACAATCTTGTTCTACTTATCGAGAGCTACATTCCTACAATTTTGAATTCTTAATCATAGGAGTTTAGTGCTGCCTCTACAGTAGAGGTGCTACTAGAATCAAGAATGAATTATAACATCAAGTAGAGGTAAGCGTCAATATTCTGAGGTTTTGTTAATTTTTCATAAAGTTATATGTCTATCCTGAATTTTAAACTAGAAGCAATATTAAGGCTTTGATGTTCTTGAGACTATGATTAAGATGTTAGAAGAGGTTTAATTATGATAGGAACGAAACTTGATAAGTTCTGGGGCTTAAAATTGCAAAATCATCTTGTGTAGGCTTATGGTTGAATTTGGCTAGGAGTATGGCATTGAGAAGGAGTATGATTTTGACGCTTTTGAGGTCTCCAATATGTTTATCATGAAAAACTGTGTAGGATTCAGGTGAGGAAGTGAAACCAGAAGCTTCGGAATAGAAAACATAATCTTGACCTAATAAACCCTAAGTTTTGGCCTTCATGAATTCATAGGGAAGGAATTTTATTTTGATGAATTTGAGGCTTGAAATGGATTATATGGGCAAAATTATGTTAAAATAACTTGTGCTTGTGATTCTTGGATTATTGGATAAAAAACCCTTATTTTGGGACTTAAGATTGCTAAGGATAGATGCTGCCAGATTCGAGTCAGGTTGCTTATGGATTATTTTTTATTGAACAAAACTTGTCTGATGACTGTGATATTTTTCATGGTGTTATTAAACATCCTAAGCTTTAACATGAGGTATAATATGCATTATTTGGGTTAGTAGATTGTAAGTTATGACTAGTCAAAGTTTAGGCATTGAATCTAGAATGCATTCTGTGGCAGTGAGGTTGTGTGAGGGTCCCTGGAGTTTTACTCCTGTAATTGGAACTGAATGGCATTTTTTTCAGAGGACTTAGAAAGATTTCCATAGGAACTGAAATCACCCCATTTGGATTTTCCTAGATTACGTTATGAATTTTCAAAGTTGATTGATAAATCTGGTAGTTTAGGGATGACCTGCAGATTTGTGGTATTTGAAAGCAATTGTGATAAGTGAGATCATGAGGAGTAGAGATGTCTCAGAACCTTATGTGACCATATTAGAGACCAATATGACTACATTACACACCTAAGTTTTAAGAGAGGAAAATGTGTAATTTGTCTAGGGTTGCAATGATTTAGACATAGAGTAAGGAAAGTGCTAAAGATAACCAACAAATATCAAGTAAAGAACATGGATAGAGATGGGTCAAAGAATAACATAACTTTGATTATGTCAATAATATTAGGAAACTTAATGACCTATCTATTTGTATACTTGAAATTATAGGGTTCGACTTTTGCCTGAGCCAACAAAAAGAATTGGCAGATCAAGACAAGTCACTGGAAAGGTTAACAGGTAGTAGCTCTTTCTCTTATATACTATGTGATGCTTTGCTTGTATGTTGATACCATCATGTATGTTGTTTCATGAGCATTCAGAATATGATGGGTGGATGCCTGAGGCCACTAAGAATATGACGGTCGGACGCTCGAGGCCATAAGACTTGTTTTTGCCATACACTGTGGTAATTGAGTTTTCTGTATAATGTGCTACATGTTAATGTGCTGAATGCTCTTGAGGTGTTTATTATGTAACGATGGTTTATGTTGCATGCTCTGTGACTAAATGAGTATTACTACTAAGATTCTTCCAAATCTCATCTTTTCCAAAAATTTAATTATATAGCAAAGGCGAGTGGCCCAAAGGGCAAGGAGGCAAGTGCTAACATGTGAAAAGACAGAGATGATGAATTGAGTTTTCCTATCAGTTAGCTTTGTACTGATATTATGACTTTGAATATTCTAGTAGTTGTAGTTCTTTGATACTTTGTATTAGATGAAAAGACCTAAGTGTATTACTAATAGTAGTACTCGATGTATTGGGTATGTATATGTATGTACATAGCACGATACTGGTATTAGAACACTTAGGAATTTGGGGATACTAGTGCACATGACAGTGATATCAATACTTGAAAAAGTGATATCAGTGCACTTTGTAATGGTATCAGTGCCCAAATGGTGCTATCAGTGGTATTAGTATCAGAACATATAATTACGGTATCAATTATGTTAAGGTATTCCAGCTAATAACAACATTCAAATTTATAAGTAGAAAATCTACTCTGATATTGAATATAAAGAAAGTTAAGAATCGGTCAGTCATGATTAGGTTAGTGAAAGCCCGATCAACCAAAGGTAAAATTGAAACCAAGCTTAGCATTCCGTGTACATTTTATATAAAGACTCATCAGAAAATGCTGAGAGTAAGGGTGTCACACATTTCATGAGCCCATAGGCTCTACCACAATCAGTATTCTCTGCGGTGATTATTGGGGCAACTGAAATGGGCATTTATGGATAAGGTTAAATCTATCTTTGCATTTATGACTGAAGCATTAGCTCTGAAACAAGCCCTAATGATAGCTAAAGAGCTGGGAAACAGAAATACCATTTTTGAGACAGATTGCCATACTCTTGCACTATGCCTAGAAAAGGATCAACTAGATCTATGTGACTAGACCTCTCATGGAATCCTGGAGGATGTCCTCAGTTTGCTGAAGTCTGATGCCAGCTTTTCGCCCCATTTCACTCCTTGAAAGGGGAATCAAGCAGCCGACTTGCTTGCTACATTTGCTCATAAGGGGATGTGCCCCATAAGGTGGGTGGAAACACCTTAGCCCCCTTTGTTATCGGTATTGGACGAGGACGTAAAAAAGTCTAGGAATCAGCAAAACAAAGATGCTCCACTGTTTGGAAACACGAAACCTGGTTGATCTGAGTGTTTTGTTTCCGTCTTTGTTATTCCTGCATTTCTTTTGTGTAGTTCAATTTTTTCGTCATTTTTGTAAGGTTTTGTGTCTGGCTGTTTTCTGTAATGGCTTGTTACTTCTTTTTTATTTCTTTGAAGTGATGTACTTGTTATTCAGCAGTACTGAAATTTCATAGAAATGTTAAAAAAAAAAACGTGTTTATTTATTTATTATGTCGGTCAAACACCGTTTGAGACAAACAAGGGATCCGAGAGACCATTGCTTTGGGGGGAACCAAAAAATGCCTATTCAAAATCATCATTTTCTTGACCAACAATTCAAATTCAAAATACGATAAAGCCAATGTCCTTTTAGTTCAAGAAACCTAATCATCAATGTTATATATGATGAGATTATCTAAATCCGACCGCTGAATTGGCAAATCAGACTTCAATTCTGTCCAAGCATTTGAACAATTGAAATAAGTACAAAGCGATAAAGAGGAATAAAAATTAATAAAAACCAGAATTGGTGTACTCTTAAATAAAAACTAAAATTAAAAATATAGGAGTGGTAATTGAGTCATCATTAAATTCATTACAACCGAATTGAACAAGTTAATTTTCAATTAATATTTGTTATCAATGCAGCAGCATCAAGTAGACTTGTGTTTGGCCGAAAAGGGGGGAAAAAAAACAAGTAGACTTGTCGCAAGACAGATGAAAATTTAAAAAGAGAAAGCAAATATTAAGTGATTAATAAACACATGTGAAAGAGACAGAACACATTGTCAAAGATCAGCCAGTTGGGCAAACAGTATTAATTAATTTTGAATTCCAAAGGCATCCTTTGTCGTTCAATTATTAGCTAATTTATACAAATTAACAAAATTAATTAAGTTAATTTTTTTTCAGATTAATGTGTGACACACTAGTAGGAAAAAAAATTTAGATAGGTTAAAACCACCATACTTGGTACCACGTACAGTTTAGAGAAGGGAGGTTTAAAAAGTCAAACACCTTCTAAACCGGATATACAACCTGCCTAAAAAAATTAAAAAAACTCAGATCACATAATATCGCAAAAGAGAAGCTATGATTTTGTGAGATCCCATAAAATTCATGCCTCAATGGAATAGAATAAGACAAATTTTAAGAATATAAGAAAGAGTTCTGATATAATAAAATCAACAATCAATCTAACAATAAGAAATAGTATAAGAGTATAAAATATTAGATCCAAAGAGACGACACAATTAAGTTTCCCAATATGAATCTCACTCTTTCTATTACTAACCTATAGCTAGGGCAAACAAATAAAAGGAGAAGCCGGTATACAGGTACGGTTAGAATTCGTAGCTGAGAGATTAGTCTTGTGTTGGTTATCAAATGTTGGGATAATTGTATATGTAAATGTAGACTGATGTAGTAGATTTGTGTAATTGTCTGTAATCCCTGTTTGAAAATGGGCACATATGCCCTGTAGGTTCTTATAGTTAAGATTGAAACCCGAGTGTCGTCAAGAATTTCGTTGAGTACTCTGATATGAATGAATGGAACGGTACCGAGTAGGCCAAATAGTTTTGAAATGTGAAAATGAAACTTGATTAAACAGATTGTGAAAAGTTTTGAAAAGTCCACTTTATCATAGGACCAAAACCTCTCTTAAAGCTGGGACTTTTATAAGTTTTGAATTCTTCGTTGGTCTCCAACTTAACCTGATGGCACGTTTTTTAACCATTTCAATGGCTATCAAGGAAGGGGATTATACAATACTTTGGTTGGTTAACTTTAAAGTTAATACATTAGGCCCAATGGGTATTTAATGGTCTCACATTAACTCCAAGTGTTTAACTTAACCCTTGGAGATCAACTCAATTACCAAATGCCATAACCTTTTTATTTTCGTACAATTTCCAAAAGTTGGCAGAATTTTCAAGAAACTTTGAAAATTCATATCTTTTTCTAAAAATATCCAAATTAGTGGTTCAAAATTCTGTATCACTTATTAAGTTTATTTTAAGGGAAAAATATTTCCTCCAGCCAGTTCCACGCACAAAAATTCATAATCACCAATAAACTCACATTGTCACATATTTTTTGCCAGTTTTATAGATCCAACTTTAAAAATTCATATCTCCTAATATGTTAATCCAAATGGCCCAAATGACCTATCAAATTAAAGTTTATGATGTCGACTTTAAATTTGATAAGTTTCATAGCCATTGGGTATCATTTGCTTAGTCAAAAATGTGTCACAAATAGACTGCATCACATAACTCAAATCTGGAAGCATTTAAAATAGTCTTATTTTTATCATTAAACACCATATATCATCATATATTTATAATTTAACACATATGGCCTCAAAAACACCCTCTGGCTAAAACATTAGGGTGGTCCAAGAGTAAAAAAACTCCACAAAATCACTAGGAATATGGTTCAAAACGATGCTTAAGCTTACCTCTTCACGTTTCTATAGTCGGTTCGGTATTTCGGTGGCATTCTGGCTAACTAGATGACACAAAACACCTCGGATTACAAAATTGAGACCATAGAAATGAAGCTCTCAATAAGTAGAAGAAGTTTACTAAAGGCTTCACCATCCAGAAACGGCAATTTGGGGTCAGAATCGGCTTCGAAACTCCGAGAAAATCACTATTTACTCTTTCTCTTTCCTCTTCCTATTTTCCTATCTTTTTTCACACTTTCTCTTTCTTTCTTTAGATCTAGCTGAAATGGCCCTTTAAAAAGGAATGGAAGGTGAAGATTTAATCTTGAATGTGATCTCCACTTGTTGTGCCAAGTGTTCCAATCGTAAAGCCTAAGATTGCCAAGTGTTATCCAATCAACTTGTCTTCCCTTTCTCTCTCTTAGTTAGCATCTTTCACATGTCAAGGGAAAGGATGACTGATGAATTCCCCTGACTCCTAGTTTCAGTGTTCGAGAAAGTCAAGTACCCGACTAGGCTGGGGATCGATGGTTTCCCCTGTCTTCAGTACCAGTCACCATCTTAGAATGCCAACAAAAAGGCAAGAAGGACACCTCATAACGAAGGGACAAGTGTCACCTTCCAATTATGCCAACTAAAAAGTATGAGAAAGTGTTTGTCATGATGATGTGTACTTTGATAACAAGTGTCATCTTCTTATTCATCCACCACAACAGCAGAGAATCATTACACATCATGCCTACTTTAAAGTTACTTTAATAATGTTACTTTATCAGTGCTTACTCGGGATTCTACTCAGGTCTTATTTAGGATTGCATCACATGTATCGGAGCTTGCAAGATGACACCAAGTCGGAGTATGTGTGTGGGCCCCACATGGCGACACATAACGGTGTCTTCTTCATGTCTGCCCTAAAAATGCTATGTGCACACCTATACCGGCATATTACAATCGACCAATCAATCCCATACCTCATGACATAGCTGGGTGGCATCTTTCGACCAACCCAGTGGCACCATATATGTGTCCTGTGTATATCTACACCGACACTTTGATCCTACTACCTACACATACTGGGTTCTCTGCCCAATAGGGCCAAGTCATATAATCCATGAGAGTCTTTTTATCTCTCATCATTCTTGGGACTTTTCCCAAAATAGGCTTAGTAGTCTGCCTAATATAAGCTTATCCTCAAAGTCATAAGCCCAAAATTTGGGATATTACATCATACCCTAACGACGCCGAGATAAACAGGTGTATCTTTGGTTTTCTCTTCATCACACAAGATGCTTTCGCTTTTTTTATTTTGTCCAATTATTCATATCAGATGCATTTATGTAAAAAAGAGTTCCTTATTTATAAATCTAACGTAGAAAAAAAGGAGTGGATGATACATGGAATTGTCAAATAAGTATATTTGGCCAACTTAACAAGCAAACTTAACTTGGATAATAACCGAGGTGAAATTGATACAATTTGGAAACTTTAGAGGGAACATAGCCTTTGAGTGAAAACTTATGGGACAAATTTGCCCTAAACCTAAAGCAAACATGACATGGATGACATATGAATCTACTAACTAAGCATATTTGGTTAACTAACAGTCAAGTTTAACCTAGATAATAGTCAAGGAAAAATTGCTATGATTTAAAAACTTCTAGGGCAACATTGCTCTAAAAAAACTTTCGGCAAAATTGAGATTTGTTGATAACTTGCAAGGTAAAAATGAACCTTAACCCTTATTTTAAGCTCTTCTATAATCGATCAAGAGACTCAAATAACTACTTGGTGTTCGTTGTTCATGCCATTAGGCTATCAGACTGTTGGCAAGTCAAACAAGGTACAACATCTGATTTTGAATATAAGTTCTACTTAAACTAGTTTGTGTAGATTAAGAAAATTAGTTTAATTAGTTAATTGTAAAAAATGTGTGTTGATTTTCTTAAAATATCCTCTTAAATCATTTGTAATGAAGCTACTTTAATTCAAACTCTCTTAACATGTGAAATCAATATAGATAATTACGGAAAAAAAAATAAACGCGAAGGAGAGAATGTCTTATATTTAAAATCAACTAATTCATTGTCCAAAAAAAAAAAATCAACTAATTCGGAGATGAGGTAGTATTGTTTAATAATAATGCCAAAGAGAAACCCATAGTCAACAAACTCTTTCTCCGGCGTGATGCCAGCCGTAGAATTTTGAAAATGGCTCTCTACTCCTCAATCGTTCCACCGAAACACGTTTATTTCTATAAAGCTCCACAATCCAATACCTAATGCTTATGCAACATGAAGATTAAAAAAATAACTCCCACATGTAATATATTTTAATTATATTATGCCTTAAAATGGGAAGCACGTAATATCAAATATAATATTTATGATGTTTACAATTTTTAATTTTTTTATTAAATATATGTTGCCCATAAATAAAACCTATTAGTTCGAGTACGTACGGTCAAAATTTTAAAATATTGATAATACGCACTACTATGATCACCATTATTTAACGTTGTTCATTATAGTTTTATTTTTAAAAATTTTATTTCTGCGAGATTCAATGTCATTTATGTCATTTTCACTTAAAAGTCAATAAGTTCTAGTTATGTCTAGATTAAATTTCATTGAAATATAATCACACTATTGTTGAATTGAAGGTGAATACATGAGTGCTTGAAATTTTATACAAGACCGACATATATCCTGCCAATTAAATTAATACGCAAGTAGGTAATTACTAATTAAGAAGGTTCCACACGAAAAGTTTCTCAATAAATTGAAGAGTAAAATTATTAAATTGAAAAAAAAAATTCAATATATATATATATATATATTCACCAAGAAGAACATGGTAGTAGTTTCAACGTCAGATATAAAAAACGATGTAGCGCCACCAAATTCTATAATGGGGATGCAAATAATTTAATTAATCAGAATGTACTAGCACACAATAATTGATCATCATTAAGCTCTATTATTTGGTTGATTTTCACCACTAATTCACGGGTTTAAGCACTGTACAAAAATCATTTGAAAATCAAGTACGAAACACGGATATAAACTCTATATATATATATATATATCTGTGTGTGTGTGTTTCTTATGAACATGCCCGAGTTAGGTGAGTATGTGTTTGAAAATAATTAAGGTCAAGTTAAATAGATGAATAACAAAGATATGATAAATTAATTATTGAATCAATTGATTTGCCGTGTTACCTACAAATTGATGTAGGAAAATAAAGCAGCACATCATGAAAATGAAGTTTAGTCTTTTAGCATAAAAATGGGTATCTCTTCTCACTTGCTAGTTAGGCTTTCTGGTCCACAAAAATTTGCAAATTCAAAAGTCAATATTACTTATGTTGCCACATATTTTCATTTCTAAAGAACAAAATAGTTAAATTATGACTTATGAGAAGAAAGATGCCGATTTAATTTCTTCTCATTGTTCAGATTTCAAGCAAAATGACAGTACATAATGTTTAGACCATTGATATTTTTTGAATGTTTATTATCAAATTTTCAAATATAAATATCAAATAAAGATAAAATCTTGTAAACTCATAAACTTATTCTTTTTGGCCAACAAATTATAAACTTATTCGTGTTGCATTATATTGTAGAAAATGTCAACTAATTCATTACTCCCTCTATTCCAAAATAATTCTCACCTTAGATCTATGCACATGGATTTAAAATAAATAAATAAATAGCTTAAATTTTAACAAAAAATGTAATGATATTTTATTAAAATACTGTTATTTATTATGAATTTTCTTAAAATGAGAACTTTTCATTTATTTAAGGGTAAGATCGCGAAAAGATATTTAATTCTTTCTTAAAAACCTGAAAAATTATTTTGAAACAAATAACAAAGTTTCAAAAATAATCGCTCAGATTATTTTAAAAAATGTGTCATTTTTAGGGTTTTTTACATACAAGCCAATAAAATCGTTAAATAATCTTGTTCGAAATAATCTTAACAAAAGGTCAGAAAAATCTCAATAATAAAACATTCCTAATAAAATAATTTGTTAAAATTTTTTAAAATGACAGATATTTGAAAAATCATGAAAATCTTTGAAGTAACACGGGCCTGTTTGGGAAAGCAGTGAGGGCTGAAAAAGCATAGTAGTAAAGGAAAAAGCATGGTAGGAGTAAAATAAGGTGGTTGGATTAGCATTTTTTCAAATTGGCTTTCCCACAAAAAGCTATTTTTAAGAATAAGCCATTAAGACCTACTTTTCACAGCATAGATGAACTTCTACCACCGTCAATCCAAACATAAATCATATTTACAATATAACTTTTATCCTATCTTATGTTTGCAAAAATCAGATTAAAAAAGAGCCACTTCTATCACCGTTAATCCAAACATTCTGCTATAAGAAGAGCATGTGCTTTCCCATCTAAAATCAGATTCTATAAGTACTTGATTCAAATGCTGATGGAGGTTGTTCCATCCAACAGTTGACATATATGTGCTTAATGCATTACACAGTCATGTATATTAGATCGTTTCAATTATCAAGCCTCTCTTCTAACCGCAGGATGATCAAACTAATCAACAGATCAGATTTATTTTCTAATAGGAGAAGACAATATAATTTTCTGACAGGAGATCTTCTATGTTTTTTTTCTATACCCTCATGATGCCCTCTGTAAGATCAGTACTACATTGTAGGCGATATAAGAGACATTGAGATGAACATGAGTACAAATGTGTATCAAGGTAACTTATTTTCCCCTTTTCACCTTCCTTAATTTTGTCTGATTCAGTCTGTCTAAAACTGCACAAATATGCAGTTACTTGCTTAATGTAAGTAATGAAGATTCGTTTTCTGTGTGTTTCTCTTACACTGAAGCTCAGAGAGAGAGAGAGAGATGGATTAGGAAAACCAGCCAAATTTTATTTCATTGGTTGAATTTGTGAAGCGTTGAGTGTCCTATAAAATTAGTTTACAAATGTCTGTTAGGAGTTTTTTCTCCCTCACTAATCAATTCCATGAGAAGAAATCATAATTTGCTAGACATAAATAAAAATATTAAGAATAACGATGAAAAAGCAATAAAATGAAGGCGAAGAAATTAAATGAATGCCTGGCTTTACCATGTACGCCTCTAAATCTCACTGGTAAATTCTCCACCAGATGAAAACAACAGATGAAGATGATGATAAATTGTTTCAAATCATGAAACATTTGGTTCATCAAAACCATCTCCTAGCTTCTTCTTCTTCTTCCTCTTCTTCTTCCTCTTCTTCCATAACTTGGTGCCTTTTTCTGCTTAATCTACGTACAGAACTCAAATCTTGAGATCTCTTGGACTCGATCCCCAACGTTAAACGCAAAAATGGATGTGTGAAGCTGTATAACCGATCTGGGTCTGTGTTAGTAACTAGAGAGAGAGAGAGAGAGAGACATATGAGAGGTAGAAGGAGAAGGGGGAGATAGAAGGCGGATGTTCCCAAGAAGATGAAGACAAGGGAGCATTTGATTGAAAGTTATAATTTTCAAAGAAGGTGGGCCATGAAAGAAGGTCCCTTTTTGTTTCACACGTTGGGTCTGTTCTCTTTGTCTTACCCCCACAAACATCAGTCAAATGCTTTTTGGGATTGATAATTACAACCCAACCAAATTTCATCATTGCTTTCTTAATTTCTCCCGTTTGTTCCACTTAAAAATTATTTAATTAAATAATTTTTTAATTTAAGGGGTCTAAGAAAACAATAATTTACTGAACAATAAGTTAGGTTATTAATATAAATTGTGAATTTATATAATAAATGTAATTATGTGACTTATGTTAAGCATTAAAAATATTTTATTTTTGTTCTATAAAAAATTTAATACTTTTAATTAATGTTATTGGTATTTGTAAATTAATTAAACATGGCTTTAAAAGGGTTAAAGTGTAAAACTACTCATAAAATATTTTACCATGTGCACCTAACACTATAAATTTTTTCTTAGGTATAGTATAAACATAGATATGAATTTTCCAAAATAGAGTAAAAATTTCATAATCCTTAAGTTAACCAATGTTGGCCATTTAGCAAATATGTCATTCAAGATAATGGTACAAAAATATCATGTCCATTATTCTATGTTAATCAATGTTGATTATACATTTATACTCCTTTCGGTCTTATTTATAAACAACTTTCTCTCTCATAGGACCGGTTCTTTTTATAAACAACTTTCACTTTTTATTTGAAAATTTAAACTTTTTTTCTTATTTTACCCTTATTAAATGATCATTCTTTCTCATATCTTATACTCATTATCTCTTATACTTTTTATCTATTCTCTCTCCTATACTCTTTTCATAAATAAGGGTATATATGAAAAAATCATGGCATTTTTTATACACTTATTGTTTTTAATTATCAGTTCATTTTACACAATAAAAAAAAATTACTTATAAATAGGATCAGAGGGAATAACACAAATCGTCCTCAAATGTGTTGCACAACATTTTTCGCTACCAAAAACCTCGTTCGCCACTATGGGCTTCGGCACGACATAATGACCTCACCTCTCCGGTGCCGAAGTTGCCCCTCCCTTGGTTGCCTCATCTACTATCCATTTCTTTGGTTTTTCATCGTCGGTGGTTTAGCCTGTGAGCTAACAAGCGTCGGTGGTGTTGGAAGGAGACAAAGAAGAGGTTGATGAGTATGACTCATCTATAATTAAGAAAATCAATGCATCTAAATGCTCTAATAATATTAATTGATGGCAAAAAGGAAACAAAGAAAAGGAACCCAAAGAAAAGGAGAGGATTGTGAAACCATTGTGCCTCGCAGAAGACTCCGTAGTGCTAAATGGGGCCGTCATGAGCGAAAACACTGCTCAACGCGTGTGGGGACTGCTTGATAAATGGTCAATAACATTAATTCACTTAACAACTTTGGCATTTTTGCACCATTTTCATATGTATTTTTGCCTTATTTTCTTGACTAGCTTGTTTGTTAAACGATCAAAATATTAAATGACTTAACAACCGTGGTATTTTTGCGACATTTTGGAAGTTTTATATGTAATTTTACACAATAAAATTGTATGGTGTTAAGTGTTGGAGTACTAAATGCAAAACCGCACTTAAAAATTTAAATTTCGTTGAAATTTTGTGAATTCTACATATAAATGGTTTGTTTAAAATATTTTAGACTCATATGCCACCTAAAACTTAAAAAAAAAAATTATTGATAGGTCTTAGGCAAGAAAAGTTAAATTATTAACAATTTTTCATTATGTTCTGCGCGTTTCAATGTTTCATAGAAGTATAGAAATATTCTTCGTTGTATTATTTTAATATCTTAAATATACGTAATCTACATAGGTAATCATCGTTGATATGAAAAGTGTGATGTAATGCATATCTGTCTCTTCTATTAATTTATTCTCGTCCCTTTTTTTATACAAATTCTATAATCCTATCTGTAGAAAATTTTTTAGAATTAAGACCTACATATAAACAATACTCTTTTAAAAAAATGTTCAGATCATATAAATTTATCTTTATTTTAGAATAAATAAAAATGTATTTTTTTTTTTCAAATTTTATATGGACACCCTAAAATCACACCACTCGAACTTCAAATCTAGCTTAAGGAAGAAAAAAACACCAACCCATTTATACCAACCTTCATTGGTTTTCTAACGTTTTCTGCATCAACGTAAATCAGCCCTCTATTTTTAAATAAACACAAATTTTTAAAAATAGAAGCTAGGGCAATTTATATCAGCAAATCTTATGAAAATTTTAAGTAATTATAAATTATTCTCTGTTTAAATGGGAGGCTTGTATAAATTACGAAAAATAGGAAGAAGGAATTGTAACATTTTAAAATTTTTAAGATTAATTTGTGCAGCTTACTTTATTTTTAATCAAGGCTACGTGTGTTATTCGTAGTGATCAAGCTAAGATAAAAAACATATTTATGTGCAATAATAAAATTAAATTATTCCTTCATTATGAGCCCAAAAGCAATTTGTAATTTTTTTCAATTGAAGAAGAATCCTGAATATAGCATTTTCATGTGCCACTCACATGTCCCTCCAATGCAGGAGACAGATTTAGTAGATTAAAACATAAATTATTAATTAATTTTTGGAGATACATATTACATATGTACTGTTTTAAGCAACTAGCTAATAAACTTGATTTATCGGTGAGTGCTCTTTAAAGGAAATACTACAACTAGATTCGATCTTATCGTCTTGCCGGGAGCATGAAATATTTATAATTAAAAATTAATATCAAGCCGAATATTAAACATGAGTGTCCCATGTGATTATGTCACTATACTAGATATTGGTTTGGTTTCTTTCTTTTTTTTATAGATATTGGTTTGGTTTCTAAGTTAACGTTTAGTTCATAGAATTGGAGGTATTGTAATATAACAAAATGTAATATAATAATGACTATTTAAACTTATTTAGTTTGTTATTAGGGAAAGATGACGAATATACATAAAATATTTGGTTCGATTACATGAAACATGAGAATATATATGAATAATATAACAAGAAATAAAATTACTCATGTCTACGCACACATATATATAATGTACACACTAGGTTTATGATGACCTTTTCATTGTGCAGTGTACACGTTAATTCATAGTAATTTTTTAATATTTGATGATGAAAATATTATGCAGTGTAAAGATTGGGTTCATAATAATTTTTTAATATTTTTTATTGAAAATATTATGCAATGTGTAGGTTGAAAATATTATACAGTGGAAATATTATGTAGTGTAAAGCATAGCAGCATAATCCTTATTACATAATTAGATGATGTAATCAAGATTACAAAATGTAATTCTCTTTACATTATATAAGTCCAACCAAACATTGTAATTGGTTTATTGCACCATGATTACATATAATCCTCTTTCATGAAATCGAGCTAAACGGACTATAAAAAGTGACAATTTAAGGAATCCTGAACGTGAAGAGTGAAGATAATGGCAATAAGAAAAGTCTAATAACCAACGGACGGTAGCTTAGTCAGAGTTTTAGCATTTAAACCCAGAAATGCACGGTAAAAATTATATATATATATATATATATATATCTCTCTCTCTCTCGTGAAATGTTTTCTCTAAACTCAATTTCACGTGTGTTAATTTTGAGATCGATTCTGTTTCAATTAGCCTTGTTTCGAAGTCTGTATAAACTGAAGTTCCATTAATTTAAAATGAAGTTCATGCCAAAATTGAACTTAATTACTCTATTTTGTAGATCGCTTCACGGGCTTGTTTATTTTCTTTGATTCATAGTTTAATTTATGTATCAAGAAATCTCTTTGGAATCATTCTAACTCATCTAAATAGCATTGTTTTATCTTGGGTTTTAGTTACAAAAGGAAACTCATCACTCAATGAAATCGATAAAAGGCTCCAGCATGTAGGCTAGTTATTAATCAGATATTAACTGATAGATTATTGTGTTTAACAGTCATTTGCTTTCACCAAACCATAAAGCGTTCAATTTTCAAGGAAGTTAAGAGTTATTGCATATGAAAGTACTTACATACTCATTTACTATTTAACTTCGATTGAACGCTCAACTACCTATGTTGTTCGGTTTGTAACTTGTATTAATTACTCATTTTCTGAGGCACTCTTATCTGATCAGGTAGTGATCTTTTACTGTATTCATTTGATAAGACTCGAGATTATAGGAATCTTAAGTGGGTTATTAAGTTATCTTGTATAAAATTGAGTTTGAGACAAACGTGAGGTTATTAGATGATTGTTCTCATCATACCAAGAGCTAGCCCGTTTGAATATTAACAAGATAGCGCAATTCTCAGGTGTTGTTTAAGGATTGGATATATATGACACGTGAATTAGACCGCACTAGTATAAATTGCTTATTATGCTTTTTATCTCTCTACTTAGTTACTTTGGATCCGGCTACCCTCTTTTGTAAAGGAGAAAAGGAGGGTCCGTTGCAGAATCTAGGTTGTTGGATCAGATCTCAACGGTCCAGATTTAATATATTATAAAAATATTATATATTTAATATATTATAAAACTATTAATATAATATTTTATAATATATTAAATCTGGACCGTTGAGATCTGATCCAACGGCCCAGATTCTGTAGCGGACCCTCATTTGCAAAGGAGGGTAGCCGAATCCAGTTACTTTGATGATATTCTTTCCTATCTCTCTTTGTTGTTGATTTATTTGCTTCGACCATAAATTTTCAAAAAAATTTTATCACACAATTCACCCCTATTGGATAACCCACTAGCACCACTTTCCATCAATATGAAACCCGTGTCAAGAGATTTTGCCCAATAACTTCAGAAAACGACTGATACTGATATTATCCTCGAGATTCGAGAATACTACAGAACACCCATAGTTTATTGATATCGGTCAATTGTTTCAGCCGTAAATTTGTGTTGAGTGGTGGATTAAAACTGGAAAAATATAGCGTTTACATATTATCCCTTATAGTTTCAGTAAACAACAAATACATTTCTAGAGATTCTTCCCATTGGTTGCAATAACTTCTGCTGATGGTTTTAGAAAACCATTGTAACTATTTATACGAATAGCATGGAACGCCCCTTGTTCATTTGTATTTGTTAGTAGTTTCAGCCACGGTTTTTGTGTGTAATGATGGATTCATACTGGTAATAAAAGGCATCAACATGGTTCTCAAATAGTAAAAAAAGGAAGCACAACAGTCAAGAATCACTCTTTGTCCCTCAATATCCTCTTCAATTTTTAGACTCCCCTGTACCCCTTAGTAATTTACCTTCTCCTCTTTTTTCTATTTAGCTATTTTTTTCTTGGTTTCTAGTTCTCGAATTCCATTATCTTCCATCACTTCCTTAAAATTTAGAATTTCTTAAATCGTCGTTTAACAAGGCCAGACAACAATTTGTTAAATCCCTTAACCCGAATCCATTATCACAAAATCATATCAACAAGGGCTCCTCCCAATTACAATAATACATATTTATCAAATATCTCAATCAAATATCAAAACCAATAGTTCTCAAAACCATAGTTCACCATGTTCGAGCTATATAGAATCAACCAATCATAATTAAATAGAACCTAGGTCATGACATTATATATGCAAATTGAAATGATAAATGAATATATGTGCAAGTAAAAGGAATCTTAACAAAAGCCTACAACCATACTCACCTCTTACAACTTCCCTGTAGGCCTATTCAGTTCTCACCTAAAAACTGTGAATATAGCAACCATAAAATCCAAAGGACTCAATAATTATTGGTTATAATATTCAGAAATACTACAAATTTAGGCATATATAATGCTTAATAAATAATTATTACAATGAATAAATTTTTTATATGTCGAGGTGGAGGTCGCACAAGAATATATAAAGCTAAAACATAATGGTTAAATATGTGTATTGTTAGGTATTGAGATGTGGAATTCATGAAAACACAAAAATAATAGTTATAGTTAATAACTGTCATTTATTTAGTAACAAATATGATGATTTTTACGAAACAACCATCATATAACTCTTAGAAACGATTTGTCTTTTAACATTATATAGTAAGAACAAATACATAATGATTATAATAATTAAATGTAAAGTATGATTATAAATATGAAATATTATAAAATATTATATCTAATAATATCTCATATTCATACTTTAAGATAAAAATAATATGTCGAGATATTTTTTAATATATAATATCTATTAATATCTTAAGAAGATGGAAAATCGGGATACTAAACAAATTTTACATGACAATACCTTACAGTTCTTCATAAAGAACTGTTATGTATCCTTTAAGAATACTTGTGTCAAATCCCTTAGTAGTTTGATATTCGCAGGGTAATAAATGCATAGTTCAAAGGGAATACAGAAATAGCAAAAATATACTGATAATAAGTACTTGTTTACATTACAAGAAATTCCTATAGGGTTTGAAAAATATATTTAGAGTCCAAAAGAAATAAAATTTACAACTAAAGATAACCAATTGCACTCTCGCTTGAACCAGATCCTCAGTCGCCGGTAATTACTGTTTTTCCCTTAGAGCCGCTACCTTTTGCTGGAATATTTTAAATTTTGAAAAAGGGTGAGATTCAAACAAATCTAAGTAGTAACATACGACTAGTCATATAAAATGTGATTGATAAATGTGTCTTACCCCATCTAATACAAAATAACACAAATAACAAGGCATGTGCACATGAGTCGAGGCTACTTCCCCACTATCCTTAAATTTCTATAAATGTGCCTATTCGCATAGTGCCCTACTTGACAATACAATATTCATATTATATAAGATGATATATACAAAGCATATAAACATTCACATAGTTTATGAAAGACAAAGTTAGAACTTGAGTCCTTTTTCAGTTCCCCTGTTTGTCCAATAACTTGAATTCGACTCAACTGATTCCTATAAGTTAAAGTTAACAAGTAAATAGTTATTACTTGCATTACTACTACCTTTTAATCAGATTTTGTTGGTTATCTATCATAGTTTCAGCAATTTCTACATAATACAATTCTACATAGTGTAGTTTCACAGTTCTAGAAAACTGGCAGATTTTCAGTCAACTTTAAAAATTTATAATTAGTTCTAGGAAATTTTAAATTGACTGATTCCAAAGCCTATATATAGATCTCTAAGTGTATTTTCATGGAAAAATACTCAAGGCTGATCAATATTATCACATTTTTCCCAAAAATTAGTCAAACTTCCCTATTACCATATTGCATTCCAGAAACAGAGCGCAACTTTGAAAAATCATATCTTTTAAAGTACTAGTCCAAAAATTATGTTCTATCCAACAAATTAAAGATCCAAATGTCTACTTTAAATATGGAAAGTTTCATAATTTTTGGTCAAGGTTTAGTTTTTCTAAATTTTGTCGCAACCAAGTTGACTTCCAAAAACATAATTTGACAACAACTAACTTCAAAAATTCATATCTCTGAATATACTTATCCAAATAACACATATTATATATATCAAATTAAAGCTTAACATGTATACTTTTGTTCTCAATTTCATGGCCATTAGACAAGATTACATTATTCAAAAACATCACACAACCAAACTTCCAAAACCTGGACGTCTAGAGTTTCCCCTGTTTCTGACTTAACTTTAAAAATCATAACTTTCTCTATAGGTCTCGAAATGATGCATTCTTGGACTCATTTTAAAGCTATGCATGTCTACTATATTCTTGTAAATTTTCATAAATATTGGATAAGGTTTATCTTGTCAAAACTTGACATAAAACTGATTGGCTTGCAAAAATGTCAGTTTTGACAATCTGAGTTTAAAAATCAAGAACTCATTCATTTTCACTCCAAATTGCACTCTTCTAGATTATGTCACCTAGTACTCATCCTAAAATTTCTATACCATAAAGACCCAATAAAAAACTCTATCTATATCCTCTATTTAAGCTTTTGCAACTTTCTAGTAGATACTCTGTTTTCCAGTGAAGAAAACTAACATGCAACCATGAATTTATACTCTAAACCTCACAAGTTTTAACTCTATACTCTCATACATATTTGTCCTGAGGTTAATGATCTAATTTCAAAACCAAAGGGACCAGAAATCCCACCCAAAATCGACATACAATCTCTGGTTTAAGACTTATCAATTGACAAAAAATTTTTGGTGAATCTTCTCACTTCCAGCCATAAAACAACCTAGAAAACAGCCTCAAATCCAATGGGAAAACAAATATAAATGTGTAAGAGATTCACCTATACCAGAATATATGGGGTTGCATGTGTAATACCCCAAATTCCAGGATTAGAGGCTTGAGAACAAGCCTAAATTAAGTAGACAACTAAGCCCAATTTAGCAAGAGCCCTAAGAATGTAAACTTTGCTGCCAGTATGTTTTCTGGCGTGGCAGTCTGATTGTGTGATGGTTTTAGATAAAAAAATGATATCTAATGACTGTGAAATTTATTAGAATGAAAGTAGACTTATCAATCTTTAATTTGATAGGTACAAATAAGTCATTTGGAGCTGTACACAGAGTTATGAATTTTTGGAGTTAGCCCAATGAAACTGGCAAGTTTCTGTGACAGCATCCAAAAATAGAAAATATGGGAATTATTATCTTCTTTTTGGCTAAAGGCTATATTATTTTTATTAAAAATAGACTTAATAAGGGTCACATAGCCTTTAGAACCGTACCAATTAGACATTTGTACAATTAGATATGAATTTTCAAAGTTTGATAGAAATTTTGCCAGCTTTTGGTCTATGTGCGAAATTAATAAGGTGATGGCAAAAATGTATGGGCAAAGTAGTCATTTGGCTAAAAAAAAATTCAAAGCCCATATTTTCCCCTTCCTTCATGATGTGGGATGTCCTAATGAGGGAGCAAAAAAGGGAAATGAATAATTATGGTAAATATGCTAAAGGTTGGAGCATTTGCGATCAAGTAAAAGAAGGGTTGAAAAGTCAACAATTTTAGGCTATTAAGTGTAACTTTCCAAGAGATAATTGAAGAACCTATTTGGTTCATTCCCAAGCTTCATTTATGTCACTTTATGGGCAAGGAATAAAGGGAATAAATGATCAAATGCAATTGCCAAAGTTGAAGGAATGAGATCAAGCAAAAAGTTCAACTTTGAAAAGTCAGAAGTTGATTTTATAATAAATGGTCATCTTGCCATTTATTGTAAGTAATTGGATGAAGCAATTAAGAGACTTACTTAGTCCCTTTGTGCAGCCATTATATGCCACTTTTGGAGAGAATAAAGAGAAATAATTATGTTGATTTAATAATGGATAAGTCATACGGAAAAAAAAATAGAGAAGGCATGTGACAAAATTCCAATAGAATAATATATCTTAAGGAGGTGTATGAAGATATTTTGTTAAGAGCTTCTTATCTCTCCTTTAGCTCTCATTTTTGTCTAAAGATAAGAAGGTAGAGATAGATGAAGAGCTTTGAAGAACATAGAAGGGGAGGGAGCTCAAGAAGAAAATCCAAGGTAAGTAGGTTGAAATCTTGGTGTTTATGCCTTCTAAGCTACTTAAAACCTCTTCTAATTCTTCTTCATCATGAAAAGCATGGTTAGAAATAAATGAAGAGGGAAAAGAGAGTGAACAGTGGCATCCTAGAGAGAGAAAGTCAAGAAATTAAGAGGTAATCTCCAAAACTTTGATCATCTTGCCTTATATGATATTTTTGTGATTGTTGATGTTGATTTGGCTTAGATTTGGTTTAGATTTGGTTGTTTTGTAAAAATGGAAAGATGAAACCCTAAGGGGAAGAACTGGCCAAATCTTGATTAATCATGTTTAAAAGGTTTTTAAGTGGTTAATCATGTGACTAGAAGTGTAAGGAAGATTTTTAGCTGCATGAAAAGTGAAAATCACATTTTCCCTAAATTCTAGAATTTTCGCCCACGGGCATTTTCATCTTGTTAGAGTTGGAATTTTGTAATTTTGATGGTTCCATTAGATTTAGAAGGGAAAATTGTGTGGGAATGCATGTGTTCATTAATTTTTGGATAATCGTATGCAAATATGGAAATTATAGAAGTTAAGAGGAAGTATTGTTTGATTAATTTCACTGAAGGCAGTTTTGTTGTACAATGAATTTCGTTGGCCAACCAAGTCCAAATATTATGAAATTTGGTAGGATTAAAGTAGACATGTAGAGCTTTAATTGTGTGGGTAAAACATGATTTTTGGATGAGTAGATTAAGAGATATGATTTTTCAAAGTTGTGCGCTATTTCTGGAATGAAATTTGGAATTGGGGAAGTTTGTTGAATTTCGGGAAAAAATGTGATAACAGTGACTAGCCTTGGTATTTTTTTTATGAAAATACACTTAAGGAGCTGTACATAGGCTTTGGAATCACTCAAATTGGATTTCCTAGAATTAATTATGATTTTCCAAAGTCAACCGAAAAATCTACCAATTTTTTGGAAAATAGTGAAATTGCACTATGTAGAGTTGTACTGTACAGAAATTGTTGAAACTGTGATAGATAACCAACAAACTGTGGTTAAAGGCAGTAATAGTTCAAATAAGAACCAGTTACTTGTAACTCTAATTTTATAGGAATTTACAATAGCTTGAGTCGGATCAAAGGCATTGAACAGACAAGAAGAGCAGGAAAATGCATTTCTAGGTAGTAACTCTATATTTCATACACTATGAGTGTTTATATGCTTTGTGTTATTGTTATGTTGGATCACATTGTGTATGACATATTTATTTGTTGCATTTTATATGATTGATTGAATGTTACTACTGAGATTCTTTTGAATCTCACCCTTTTCATAAAACATTTAAAATTTTCAGCCTAAGTAAGCGGCTTAGAGGGCAAAATCATGATTACTGGCAATGGAAGGTTCCAGTGCAGATCAATCAAGACAGTTGGTTATCTGAAGACCTTTTATTAATTTTAAGGTCTTTAAGTATATGTGTCAAACCCTGTGGAAAAAACATGTAATGTAATCAAGTACCTTGTATCAATATATTAATATATTTATGTTATTCCTGTGTTGCTCACTGAACTGTGCTCAAGCACTCTATCAAATGTGAAAATAAGATAAGGGTATTACATTTTTGTATCTGAGCAGTGGTTTTGGCCACAATGTGTTTGTTCTGGCAACATGATAGTACATTGATATGCTTAGTTATGTAGTGACATGAACAGCAAAGTGAATTACTTCGGCTAGCTCACAGTTAAGCCCCTGAAAGGAATAGATAAGCCTGGTAAAATAGTGGAATACTCTAAGGGAAGCCAGTATCACAATACAGGATTGAGGTTGGTAAAAGGATGTTGTGAAACCCGAGGAAGCGGGTACAACCTAGGTCAGGGTATAAACACAGTATTTAGTTAGCCGAGGACAATGGGCACGATTTTTGAGACAGGGATAGTCACGAGGAACCGGTAGTCAGAAGCAGATAAAGTCGGTATCTACATTTTGGCAAGGGCACACAAAAATTAAGTGTTCTCAACCCAGAGAAATCTTGGGATAGGTAAACCCCTGGGAAGTTAAATTGGCAAGTTCATGGAGACTTGAGGAATAGTGATTGCCTTGAGATTTCTCCATGGCTAATGATTAGCTTAGTTAGATAATTTAAAGGATGCTTAGAAGCAAGGAGATGATGATGATGTAAGTATCAATCTTAATTTGAATTGTATACATGTGTAGGGCTTCCACCCTACTATTCAAACATTGATTGGATTGATGCCCAACAACCAGGTATAAGTGCACTTCTTGCACTAACTGCCCCTTTTGGCAAACCACCACTTGTGGGCAAACCATGTTGATTAATTAAACAAAATAATGGCAACCATAAAACATATAAACTATGGCATCATGCATTAAGGGTATAGTCACAGCCTTAAAGCTTTCTCTTCTCTAAACATGTGCCTCAAACTGCGTGCCAGCACCTCAGGCTCTTAACTCGGTCCTAAAATGTCAATATAAAAGAATTAGTTTAAAACCCATTCATATACTATTTTAGGCATTGCCATAGTATTTTTAGTAGTTATGTGAGCCTATTGTGAAAATATACTAAAATGCCCCCGAGGACCCGACCCGGCCCCAACTTACCAGATCCAACTGTACTTTTCTCAAAATTTTGACCTAGCTATTCTAATATATTTTTGCCCAATGAATCCATTTCCGAACTCCAAATTACCAATTTCACTGCCAAAAGACCAAAATGCCATGGCAACCCTTATTTTAGGGTTTCAAGGGAATTTTAGTAATTGTGCTTTTTAAGGCTTTTTTGGAAAAGTGATCAAATGTAACCCTATCTAATTTTTCTTCCTGAACTCAATGGAATCATCAAATCATCAAAAATTCTACTCCAACCCTTTGAACTTGAGCTGGCCAAAATTCCTAATTCTCCAAAAAAATTGGGGTTTTCCAATTTTGACTCCACAGACTTGTTCCTTTCTACTCCTAACCACTTTATTAACTATTTAATTACATTAAAACCACCATTTAGACTCAATTTTAGTAGCATAACGCTTAGGACACAACTTTTCCCAAATTTACAATCAATGCATATCCAGCAAAAATTCACCAATTAAATTACTCGCAACAGCCAGAAAAACCAATATTTGAAGTTTAGGAAGTTACCTTAGCTTCCATTTGGATTTTCCCTTTAATGACTGAAAACCCTAGCCTCTCAACTTCAAAATTTGTGCTTCCACCACCTTCAACCATGTAGAAGAGAAGCTTCGAGGAAGGATTATACACGTTAGGAACCAATTCACCAAAGAAATCAACCTACTTAATGAGATTTCCTCCTCCTTCTCTCTCTCCTTTAGTAGCCAAAACTGACTTGAAATGGTAGGGAAGATGAAGGGAAATCATTTTTATAATATCCCCTTTTTGAGACATAATTTCCCCTTAATTTTTGGATAAATTGGAAATTCTAGCAAATTTTCTGCCCAAACTTTGAAAAATCATAACTAAATTTGTAGACATCGTATTGGAGTGATTTCAAAGGCTATAGAACCCTTATTGAGTCTAGTTTGAAGGACAAATATAGCCTTTTACCAATTGGAAGCACAAAATTCCTAGAATTAAATTCTTTAGATGTTGTTCTAGAAAATCACTAGTTTTTCTGGGCTAACTTCACAAATTCATAACTATTTGTGTACATCTTCAAATAATTCCCATGACCTATCAAATTAAAGCTTAGGATGTCTAATTTCATTCTATAAAATTTCACAATTTTTTAACATTATTTTACTATTTAAAAATGTCACACAACAAGATTGCTGCACAGGAAAAATCACCATTGCAAACATCAACTTGTACAACTTGTGTTTTAACATCATAATGTTGTTTGTGACCCCTAATTGCCTTGTTTTTTCATTCCATGTGCTTTTTAATTCACCATTTTATTCTCTTAAATATAAGAAATTTTGGTAACCGAAATTTGGAATGTTACAATAACCATACATTAGAGCCATGATAAATGAATGACCAATATGGCTACATGGGCCTTCAACAACTTTAAGGGCATAATCCTAACCCTTGGAATTCCTAATTATTACATTTTACCCCTTTTTGCTTTAAATTCACATGGAATTAAAAGGCTAGCAAATTTTTCACTCATTCTTTAAAAATCATAACTTTGACTGAAAAAATCCAATTGGGGTAGTTCAAAGTCCTGTGACCCTATTAAAGTCTACTTTAAGAGAAAAATATCCACTACAACCAATTACATACATAATTCCAAAATCAACAAATTATTCCCTTCTACCAAAAAGTCTTCACAGAATTAAAGCCCAACTTCAATAAATCATAACTTTTAGTGTACTTATCCAAATGAGATGGTTTTAGTGGCTAATTAAATATTTTTAAGTCCTCTATCAAGGAAAAATATGGTCCATTAAAAAATGGAACCATAGAAACCCAAAATTTAGCAATTGCCCAGACTGTCACAAGACAATTTCCAGAATTATTACCAGACTTTAAAAATTCATATCTCTCAATCTACTTGTCCAAATGACACATTTCATATATCAAAATATAGCTCTTTAAGTATATTTTCAGGGGAAAATATCACCATCTAGCAATTACAGCCACAAAATTCCCAGAAACTAGTCAAACCCTATTTGTTCTAGAATTTATTCCAAAAATAGGGCTTAACTTTGCAAAATCATAACTTTAAAGTCACTTATCCAAAAATTACGTTATACCGATCAAATTAAATCTCAGGATGTCTACTTTCATCTTGTAAAATTTCATAGCATTTGGACCATGTTTGGCTAATCAAAAATATGCCACAACATCACTGCCTTCCAGAAAATGAAATCTGGCAGCACTACTCTTAAGTTTTAAATTTGTGATTTCTCATTTCTAAACCTTATTCTACACCATTTACAAGGCCAAACTGCCATGAACCCTAAAAATAACCATATAACTAAAAATTAGGGGGAAAATACCGATTCTATAAAGCTCCACCAATTCACACAATACTAGCTCAAAATGAAGCTCTCACTCACCTCTTGCTGTTTCTAGAATTTGTTCTTTGATATAACAACTTTGGGTCTTGAGAAATGGATCAAAACACCTCATTTTGAAAAAGAAAACCATAGAAATGAAGCTTAGACCAAGAGGAACAATGTTTATGAACACTCCAAGAGCTAGAAAGGTGAGTAGGAGAGTGAAAATCAAAAGAGAAGTTCTTTCCTTGTTCTTAGGTGGCTGGACAAAAATTATAATGAGAGAGGGAGAGTTGTGGTTTGATCTTGACCATTGTTGAAATGTACAAATCTTATGCAATCTAACTTTTCAAGATTAAACCTTGTGATACCACATGTCTCAAGTTGTCTTCTTTTTCCCTTTTCTCTCTTTCCTAAGCCATCCTTATCTTGTCAGGGGAAGGGAAGCTTGACAAATTCCCCTAACTTCCAGGCATAGTGCTTAGAAAAGTTAATGGGGGACCAGACCGGGGACTGATGAATTCCCCTTACTTCAATGCCACATGTCACTATTTTGGAATGCCAAAAAAATGTAAGAAGGACACCTCATACTGAAGGGACAAGTTTCACCTTCCCATTCATCCAAAACAAAACTGATCTTGTACTTTTTCATGATGAATGGATAATTGTCACTTTCTCATTGATATAACATAAAAGTTAAGTCATCATGACTTACTTTATTAAAGCTACTTTATCGGTGTCTACTCAGGTTTTACTCAGGATTTTGGCATGAGTATCAGAGCCTGCAAGATGACACCAGGTCAGAGTATGTGTGTGGGTCCCACATGGCGCCACATACCGGTATCTTTCCACAAATGCAAAGTACACATCTCTAACCTGAAAATGCCATATGCACACCTATACTGGTATATTTCTCTCGACCAATTGGTCTTATACCTCATGACATATCTGAGTAGTGTCTTTCAACCAACCCAATGGCACCGTATATGTGTCCTTTGCACAATTGCATTGACACTTTAATCCTACTGCCTATTCATACTGGGCCCTCTGCCTAGTAGGGCTGGATCACTAGTCCCGAGAGCCTTTCTATCTCTTGACATTCTTGGGGTTCTTCTAGAACTGGGCTCAGTCATCTGCCTAATATAGGCTTATCCTCAAGTATCTAGGCCCAAAATTCAGGATATTACACCTTTACATTAATTAACCGCCATAATTCAAAATTCTCCAAGAGTCCAAATAATTAACTATTTGTATATTTTATCCCAATAAAAATTTTTATATTATATAAATAATTAAAATCTCTTATATGAGAAAATATGTTAAATACTTCTATTTAATTCCACCAAGCCTTAACAAATTTTCTCTCCGTTGTTTTCTAACAAATACAATTTGGGATTATTATCAGAAAATTTAATCCATTCGTTATAATTGCTTTATACTCAAATAATTATATGGAAATTTCCATTTACCATAAAGCAATCCCATTAAATTCAACTTATTATTAATAGATATACTACTCACAAATTTTCAATCATATTGTACTATTTTCTTAATTTCATATTTATATATCTCAAATAATGTGTTTGATCTATTCTACAACTCAAATTACTTAATAAATGATACTCTAACGCTAGAAATAAAAATTTGGATATTACAAGATACATATGGCTTGTAAAGGAATCTTAAATGCTGAAACAAGCAAATCAATATATATATATATATAATAAATGTTATGAGTAGCTAAGTATTTAATTGCAATTGAAAATAATACTCTAACGCTAGAAATAAAAATTTGGATATTACAAGATACATATGGCTTGTAAAGGTATCTTAAATGCTGAAACAAGCAAATCAATATATATATATAATAAATGTTATGAGTAGCTAAGTATTTAATTGCAATTGAAAATAATACTTAATATAAAAGTTACAAGTAGTAGCGCTTGTCATATCGAATGAGAGGACATCTTTGACTATGTCCTTGTGGACATAAACATTTGACGGTTCACAATAGAGACCTTCAGCTTAAAGAGGATTTTGTTTATATAATACGATTATTGATAAGTAAAATATTTGCATATTTATTTTCCCTTATATGATGATTTTATGGACAATATTTGAGGTTAATATAATATATTTGGGTGTAAAATAAATAGTATTTAAAAATAAATAAATAAACAAAAATATGAAAAGAGTTCAGTACTGTAGCGTTGCTCACTATTCACAACGGAAATCACTATTCAAGACGGAAGTGACTATTGTAGCGTATGGAAGTTACTACAGCAATGGAAGCACTGTAGCAAAACGCTTTTTACTATTCATGATGGAATCACTATAGTAGACCATTATAGTAGCAGAAGGAAGTGACTGTAGCGGATGGAAGAATTGTAGTAATCGACAAAACACTATAGTAGTCATGGAAAAACGCGCAAGTTTGATAAGAAGTCATTGTTCATGTTTGAAAAGAAGCACTAAACACTGTAGCACCTGTAGAAAAAAAAGCAACGGATTGTGGCACTTGTGAAAGGACTTCGCCTGCCTATATATAGATGTGCCTCTTCACAAAATGAGAAAAAAGAGAGAGGGAAGACATGTAGAGGGTTGATTCTCTGACAGGGAGAGGACTTTTCTCTAACAGTTCTAAATAAATTTTTTTATTTTTTATATTTAATTTCATGCATTATATTACTTTCCGCATGCCTCCTACATGAAAGGCTTAGTATTGTGTTACTTTTTGCATGCCGCCTACATGGAAGGTTTTACCTCCTAAATGGACAGCTAGATTTCTCCATTTTTCATGTATCTTTTGATTGTATATTTATGTTTGAGAATTTATTTTATTTTTAATTTCATCATGATTTAAATTTCTATTTTCCTAGGGTGATGACGTAGCTTACTAATGGCGAATTGAATCTTAACTTATTAAATCTAGTTTTAATTTCTCCTTCATGATTGAGTTTTAATTATTTTCTTAATGCTTTCATTTGATTGGCCATCTTTTGAATGATTTCAATATGTATGTTGAGACCGGAAGGAGATACATGTGTGTATACCCTATAATTAAAACCATGACTTGTATATGAAATAGGAATATATTCATACGAGTTGTGTAGTCTTACTGAGTTCCATAAATCTTAATGCGTAATTAATTGCTTAAATTCATATCGGAATATATTGGATTAGCAATTGATTATAGAATTGCTTGACCTTGGAAGAGGTTAGTAATTAAATTAGGGAAACTCGACTATCAATCATGTGGAATAAATTGGGCTAGAATAGATAAGTGATGCAATCCAAAATTTGTTAAGTGAAATCTAATCCCTAGGACTTTTTCTCATATTTGCTTTCATATTATCTGCACTCATATTTAATTTTTTTTTCTTTCATTTTGTACTCTTAATCACCAACTAATCGATCGACTAAATAGAATTACAATTACCCATTTTGGTACTTAGTGATCAATCCTCATGAGAACGATACTCTACTCACTTCTGTATTACTTGATTATGACAGCGTACACTTGCACTATTTAATTAATCATCTACACACATAACAATTATTGTAAAATCCTTTCCTTATAAAACAATTATTAACCATGATAGAAAAGATTGAAACTAAATCATTAAAAGCTATCATAGATAATAAAACATTTCTTATCATTTAACACACTAAGCCATGTTAGAAAATAAGCACAACCCATCAAACATGATAATTAAATCAAAACTCTGCCTTCAATGATTCATCAAAACAACACTTGGGTCTTGGGTTTCTTGAAGCCCATAATATAACATTCACTACAAATCCAAGTAATGAAATATCTTCCACATAATACCTAAACACATTTCCAACAATAGAAAATACATAAATATGTGGATCCACAACATCTTTTAAGGAAATATCTAAAGGCCTCTGACCTTCTACCAGCTCATTAGCTAGCAATAGTTCAATCAAAAGAATGCAGTTAAACTAAAGTATAAAAAATAAGCCCTATGAGTGGCAATATACATCAATATGAACACATAAATAAATAGCAGCGGCTATACGAAGATAAGGAGCTATCTATGCCTTTGAAGCTCACCCTGACATTCTTGCAATGAACTATCACCTAAAAAATGTTAAGAGCAATGGGTTGAGATAAAAACCTCAGTAACTAGATATCCAACTCATCATACGTACTAATATGTGCTCGTGAGATGCCATATGGAACAGTTTAGATAACAAAGTATTAAGAGATATAGTTCACAAAATTCCATAATACAAACTCTATACACAAATTCCATATGACAAATCCCAAGTTGCCTCCCATCAATGCAACTGAACCGCTTTATTTCCACCGACTAAACCCATGGGCTAAGTAACTAGTGTTCGTTTGATCCTTTCACCCAAGAGGGAGTGAATTGAGTGATAATTAAAAAATTAAACTCTAAATCAAAATTAAATGATGAAATAAGGTTAGACAGATATCACTGAAGGTAGACACAAGAGATTTATACTAGTTTAGTCCAAACCACTTGACCTACAACCATAACTCAAAAGCCTTTCTAAGATTTCTAGTAACTTCCAAGATTCATAGGACACTTGGTGCCTAAGTACAGACAAGTTCTTCTTCAAAGATCCATTACTCCCCTTTACAATTTGCAATTTAATGCTCACTCAAAATCCCACTATATTGAGTTTCTTACCATAATAAATGATTCAATAAATGACTCACTCAAGAGTATATGAACAATCACTGAAGTATAAAATCACACTTTAAGATCTCAAGACTTAACAACGAATGAAACACTAAATTTTTTCACAGAGAGTTGTTGCATCATCTTCAATGCTCTTGGTAATTATAGGTAGAGTGATTTAATGATCGTTGCTTCTTGAAAGTATCTGTTGGAGTACTAAAAGGTTATTATTTTTAGACCGGCTTTCAACACAACCAGAATTGAAAGTGATTTGTAAGGCCAGGTACTTAACCAGTCTAAAAAGTAATATACTTTTTAGACTGGATGTATCAAGACCATATCTAGAACCGGTCTAAAAAGTTATTTTTACCCGATCTAAAAAGTGATATTTCCACTAGTGTTACTCAGAAGTGAAGGCATCATGCTATAATCATGATCAATGAAATGTATAAAGTTGTTTGACTTCTTCACTATAGCTCTTGAATAAACAAACTACAAAACACAGTTAATTTATGACGGAATTTGCCATAGAATCAACTTTTCTGACGAACCGCATTTCCAACTGACCGCATTTCCAACGAAATTTCAGACGAAATATATTCCGTCGCTACTAGGTGTGTGACAAAAAAATTTGCGACACAATTTCAATTCCGTCAGAAATTTCTGACAAAATTTTTTACGGAACATAATTATGTTGGAAATTTTGACATGAATTTCGATCTCAAATTTTGACGGAAAGGAGAAATCCGTTAGAAATTTTCGACAAAATTTTTGACAGAACAGAATTCCATTGGAAATTTCAACACGAACTTCAGTTGCAAATTTTGACAGAAAGGAGTTCCATCGGAAATTCTGACGGAATTCCTTTCAGTCACAATTTTTAAAAAAAAAATTCCAATCATTTTTTTAATTTCCAAATGTCATGTGCTTGCTCCTCAATACACCACATGTCCTTCTCCCCTGGCCGCCACGTGTCCACCTCCCCTGGCTACCACATGTCCCTCTCCTCGTGCTGTCACGTTCCACATCGCATAATTCCTGAAAATGCCTCTCCTCCTGTTCAAACCCACGACCTCAAGCTACCGACACCTTCATGCGCGAGTCTTTACCAGTTGCACCGAAATGAACCTGTGTCATATTATTATATATAATATTACCATATATTATACACATATAATTAATTAATTATATACATATGATTAATGATTACTTAAATATACTATTATTAAAAATAATGAAAATATTAATAAAAAATGAAAAAAAAATATTGATATATCTAATTAAACAACTTTTTAAAATTACTTAATAAATAATAATTTAATATTATAAATATTATTTTAATATAAAATTATAAATATAATATTAATAACATATATATTATTTTTAAATAAAATAAAATAATAACTAATATAATAATAATATAATTTTAATAATTAAGGTTAAATAGAATTATGTAATAATTAATATTTTAATTTTATAGATATTATTTTTTTAAAAAACTTAATTTTTTCTGATGGAATTTCTCTCAGAATTTGCCACAGAAAAAATTTCATGGCTAAATTTGCGACAGAAAATTCCGTTGAAAAACTTTCTAATGGAATTTGCCACGAAAAAATTTCCGTGGCAAATTCTGTCAGAAATCGAATGTTTTTTTGTAGTAATATACTAAAGTATATGATGCAGATCACATATAACACTGGGTTTGAAGTTCAGAGGACAAATAGGCTCACCAAACCTGATAATTCTATGAATCTGATTTGGCTTGAGTTTAGTTGGAGGATTTTAAGGAGGATTCTTAATTCCTAGCCACTTGGTGATTCGAGAAGCTGAGGTTAAGAATTTCTTTCCTCTTACTGAAGTCTCTAGCTCTTCTTCAATCACTAACCCACCAACAAAGCAATTCTCAATAAGTTCTAGATTGCAATAAAAGTACCTCACAATCTTTGGGCAGTAAGCCAAGTTGACATACAACCATGACATGTAGTAAACAAGATAGGATGATAAATCCAACTTAATAGCATAATATAAAGCTTGAAGATTCACATAAAACATCTTACACATCTTTTTATTTCTTTGAATCTTCTAGCTTATCTGCAAGGAATCCTAGAAGTGCAATCTATTAGAACCAGCTAACACCCAAGAAGGGGGTGAATTGGGTATAAGATAAAACTCAAGAACTTTGAAAATCTTTTCGCATCTTAGTGAAAGAAATAAGTATGAAAGTAATGAATCATAAAACAACAGTCAGTAATTTAAATTATATATGCTGTAAATATAAGAGCCTAGGGAAGAGAATATATAAACTGTGATTTATCCTGGTTTAGTCCAATCCATGATAACCTACATCCAAGCGTCCAGCTCCTTGTGAGATTTTCAATTCACTATCTTCTTGTTTAATCGAGGCACAAGAAAAGTCTCTGCAATGCCACAAGTTTAGCTAGGCACTTATAAAGCCTTTAACAAAATCTCTCACCGAGTTACTCCCCCTTACACACCGTAAGGATACAACCTTAATGATGATGGATTACAATAAATCTTCTCTCTCAAAGGAGAATAACATGAACACTGAATTACAATACAAATAGCGTCACTCTCTAAAGTAGATTATGTAAATATTGAGAAACAAAGAGTATATCAATTGGAATGTTGGAGTTATAATGTTGGCATTTTTGACGATGTATCCATTGGCTCTTTCTCCTTTCTATTTTGAAATATCTTCTATTTATAGTTGATAAAGAGTATTTGGCTGTTGAGAATTTTCTTCTTCCTGTTGAGAATATGACCATTAGAAGTCCGTTGGAAGTAGCCGATGAAGCTTCTGACGTAAAGTTGCTTTTTGGCCGTTGATCTCTAATCCATGTTTAATCACATGTAATTCTCATGTAAACTTGATTAGTAGTGATTAGAAACATTTAGGAACAAAATAATCAAGATTTAAATAAGATTGAAAGAATATCAAAACATCCAAGATGGTGATTAAAAACTATTGATGAACAATCACTCGAGTGCCTACGAGATCACTCGAGTGATTTTCAGATCACTTGAATGATCTTCATTACAAGATCACAACCTCTCAGATCATGTATAGTTTTGCATAAATGTCAACTTTCAGTGGGCATAATGACCTATCTCCAAAAAGCTCCTTAACTCTAATTTTCAAAAAAATTGAAATCAATCCCAAATACATTGTATTCCAAAAGTTATGATCCAATTTGTAACATCTAGTCTGGAACACAATATTGCTTTCAAGCACCAAATTTCAAATTTCATATCTCTTTTATCTAAAAACCTTTCACCACAAACTAGATTGCCATAAACCTCCTTACAAGTCTAGTTTCATATAAAATAATTTTCATCACAATCGGAGTTGTGGTATAGGAGATATGTCCAAATCACTAAACCTATTTTAGAATACAATGTTAATTTTGAGTGTCATTTCTAAAACTCATATATCTTTCATAGGAACTCCTTTTAACTTGATCTTGGTGAATGTGTCTCAAATTTGAAGTCTAGTTTCATATGAAACAAGTTTTAGCTCAATCAGAATTATTTGTTTAGGAGATATTACCAAATTACTGAACCTATTTTGGAATGCAGCATTGATATCAAGTGTCATATTCCAAAACTCATATCTCTTTCATCTGAGCTTCTTTAAGCTTGATCTTGGTGCCTATGTGTCTAATTTGAAGTCTAGTTTCATATGAATCAAGTTTCAGCTCAATCGGATTTGTGGTTTGAGAGATTTGACCCAATTACTAAACCTGTCTCATGCTGAATAAAAATAGAGCTGAACAGAGTATGCTGAAATTGGATAATCACTTGAGTGGAGCTTCTATCACTCTAGTGGATCATGAAAAAATCACTTCTAGAGGTGCCACTCGAGTGAAAATGAAGTGTCACTCTAATGATATGAAGTGTCACTCGAGTGATATCAAAATGTCACTCAAGTGAAGATGAAATAGCTTCCAGATGAGGTATTTTAACTTTGAATTGAGCCATTCCAACTTTCATTTCATCATAGAGACTTCCAATATCATATCTAAAAACTTGAACCTTGCTATTCCATTAGATCTTTCAATTTCTTCTTTCTTTAATTTCTTCTTTCCTTCTTTATGATGATTCTCCACAATGCTTTTGATAACTCCTTACTTTCTTGACTAATGTCTTCAATTTCTTTCTTCTTCTCCCTCTTATTCATTCTCATCAATTTACCTTGATATCTTCTTCATTTTCTTGACTAATCTAGAATATATTTCACATTAAATACAGTAATTAGTCAAAGTATAAAATAAATACATTATATAAAATTTTTGCTCTTAATATCTAGCATCTATATTTGACATCATCAAAAACAATCATATCTAACACAATCAACACATCTTCTTTTTTATGTTTTCTCCTTGTTCTTTATCCTCTGCTTCATATGATGATGTTTATTGTATAGGCACAAATGATTGTCCCTCTTTAATTATATGTCATTGCCTCTGTTTAGTTGGAATCTTGGTACTTATTGTCTGCTCGAGCATGTTGGCCATTATTTTAGTGATTCTAGTATTGTATATAGCTTCTTACCAATCTCTTTCAGTCCAATAGGGTGTGTCCGAGTCAGAGTCTGAACCCAGTAGACTAAGGGGGCGATTTTTCCTTTCCTTTTGGAGTTGTAGCTTTAATCTTTGATCTGGTAGTTCTTGGTTCTTGAATCATAACACCTTTAGCTTTTAGTTGAGGTTTGGGAGGTGCTTGGTCTAGAACTTTTTCTGAGGATGATTCTTCGATTTTGATTTTAAGGTTGTCTTGGATTTCTTTGCGGAGGTGGTGATGATGATCAAGAGGATTCCTTTTCTTTGTTTATAGTTGTCTTTGTTCTTGCCATGACCTTTCAATTCAGGAATTCAGAGCACTTTACAAATTAAGTGTTGAAGCTTGTTGATATTCAAAACTTTAGGGTAGGAGATTTGAAGTGTTTTTTAAGGAATTTTGCAGTGAAAGTTAAGGGTTTTGATTAGTATAAAGTAAGGAAGATCTAAGGAAAATTTTTTATCAAAGCACTGGTAGTGGCACTCAGAGTAATTTGATGAAAATGACACTATCTCTGTAAAAATAGCGACTAGGCCCCAATATCACTCCAGTTTACCCATAAAAGCTTAATGATTTAGAAATATGATACCTGGCCTGAGTAATCTTGTAATAAGAGCAAGTCCCATTTAAGATAGCTGATCCATTCTTGACATCATTTTGTTGGTTGTATCATTGATCTTCATAATTGAGCTTTTTAACTAATAATCTCTCAAGGGATCACTTGAGTGATCCATGGATGATTACTCAAGGGATCACTTGAATGATCTTTGATTTTTCTATTCCCTTGATAGTTTAGCTTCTTTTGCATCAATTCTTCTGACCATTAAAGTTATATTATCACTCGAGTGATGTTCTTCATCACTTTCTAGCATTACTTGGGTGATGTCATGGTGATTGTTTTTCTATTTGCCCCTGATTCTTGTACCATTGACCATTGTATTTTCTAAAATCTTGTAAAACAACTTTCTAGGTATCAAATGCTTAACTTAGTATTCTAATCATCAAAACAAACAAAATACACAATTAAAATACAAAGATTGAAGGAATTTACTCACAACTAATTGGGATTTACCATTCCTAATTCTCTTCGTATGTACAAAAATTGATCTTTTGCAAGTGGTTTTATAAAAATGTCATCCACTTGGAGGTATATTGGTATGAAAACCACCTTGACATCTTTCTTTTGTACATGATCTCTGATGAAGTGATGCTTATGTCAATGTGCTTTGTTCTTGAATGTTGAACTAGATATTTGGCTAGGCTAATTATGCTTGTGTTGTTACAATAAATTGGTATCTCCTTTAGATGAATGCCTAGATCTTGAAGTTATTGTTTGAGTCAGAGGACTTGAGCACAACAACTTGCTACATTTATATATTCAGCTTTAGTGGATGATAGAGACACGATATTTTGTTTATTGCTAAACCATAATGCTATAGAGCCACCAAGAAACTAGCATTAACCACTGGTACTCTTTCTATCAGTCTTGTATCTACTATGGTCAGATTCAAAGTATAATATCAGATACTTGTTGCTTCCTTTAGGATACCATATCCCAAGCTCAGATATATCAGCCAAATATTTGAAGATTCTCTTCACTGTTTCAACATGTGATTATTTAAGTGCTTATTGTTATCTTGCACACACACCCACACCAAATTGAATGTCTAGTCTAATAGCACTCATGTAGAGTAATGAGCCAATCATTCCTCTATATTTTGTGATATTGAAGTCAACTCCTTTGACATCAACATCTAACAAGGTTGTTGAGCTCATATGTGTATCAGCTCCATTTGCATGATCCATGCCATATTTCTCCAAGAGCTCTTTAGATATTTCGTATGGGAAATGAATATCCCATTCTTTCTTTGCTTGATTTATAATACAAAAAAGAAATTTAATTCTCCCATCATTGACATCTCAAATTCTCCCTGTATTGTCTTAGAAAGTTCTTGACATAGAGAGTCATTAGTAGCATTGAAAATCATATCATCAACATAAATTTGAATAATCAAGATATCAAGTTTCTTATGTTTGATGAATAATGTTGTATTTACTTTGCCTCTAACAAAGCCTTGATCAAGGAGGAACTTACTTAAACTTTTATACCAAGCTCTTGGAGCTTGTTTGAAACCATAAAGAGCTTTCTTAAGTCTAAAAACATGATCAAGCTTGGTTACATCTTCACAGCCAGGGGTTATTCTACATAGACGTTTTCCATTATATACCCACTTAGAAAAGCACTTTTTAATCCATTTGATATATTTTGAACCCTTTGATGCACACAAAAGCTAAGAGTACTCGTATGGCTTCCAATCTTGCTACTAGAGCATATGTTTGCTCATAATCAATTCTTTTTTCCTGATTGTAGTCTTTTGCCACCAATCTTGCCTTGTTTCTGATAATGATTGCGGATCCATCAAGTTTATTCTTGAATACCTGTTTGGTGCCATGACTAGATGATCTTTAGGCTGGGGTACCAAATCCCAAACTTGATTTTTTTTTTCAAATTGATTTAGTTCTTCTTGCATTGCTAACACCCAATCATTATCTAAAAGGGCTTCTTCACTATTAAAAGGTTCTATTTCAGAAATAAAGGCCAAGAAGCTAACTTCATTTAAAACTTTATTTCTAGTTTTTACTCCTTCTTTAACAGTACCCTTAACTTGGTCTATTGGATGATCTTTAATGTACCTCCAAGCTCTAGGTTGTGTTTGATTTTGGTCATTTTCAAAAATTTATTCTTTTTCTAAAATAGGAATAAGAGAGTTTGAAATCGCTTGATCTCCTAATTCATTAACTTCCTCTAGTTCCTCTTTACTAGGCTTTGATTAAGACTCATTCTCAGCAACACAACATGTATAGACTCTTCTACAACACAAGTACATTTATTGAAAACTATATATGCTTTACTTCTATTAAAATAGCCAAGAAATAAACTATTATCAGCTTTAGGATTGAATTTACTAAGGTTATCTTCACCAATGTTATGGGTGAAGCATTTATATCTAAACACATGTAAGTGAGCAAGGTTTGGTTTCTCTCCTTTGTAGAGTTCGTAGGGTGTCTTTCCAAGTATTGCTTTGATTTAGGCTCTATTTGAAATGTAACATGCCGTACCCATTGCATCTACCTAGAATACTTGTGACACCTCTTTCTCATTTAACATTGCTCTTGCCATGTCAGTGAGGACCCTATTCTCTCTTTCAATGACACCATTTTGCTATGGAATTTTCATAGTAGAGAACTTGTGATAAATCCTATTTGCATCATAGTATTCTCCAAGAGCCTGATTCTCAAATTCTCTACCATAATTAGTCTTAAATGACACAATAGGCATACCCTTCTCATTTTGGACCTTTTTGGCAAACACAACAAATTCATTGAAAGTTTCATCTTTTGAAGAAAGAAATATAATCCAAGTGAATCTAAAATAGTCATCAACAATTAATTATCAAAGTATAGAGGTTTTCACAAAAACTCTTAACTCTTGTTGGTTTAACTAAATCCATATTAAGTAGTTGGATTGGCTTCTTTGTTGAGACTGTCTCCTTAGATTTCCTTAGATTTAAACAAGGACTTTATTTGTTTCCCCTTCTGGCAAGAGTCACATATGACATTATTTTTGAAATAAAGTTTAGGTAAACTAATCACTAAATCACTTTTTACTAATTTTCCTAGTTGGTTCATATTGACATGAGCTAGTCTCTTATGCCATAACCAACTTTTATCAGCATTGCTCAGAAAATAATTTTCAACAACATTAGTATTAATATCAAGAATGTAGTAGTTACTATCCCTTGAGGCCCTTATCTTGACCTTGAGATGATCTTTGTTGATTTTGATATCCTTCTTGCTCACAATGAGTCCTTCTTTTAAGTCAAAGATAACCCGATTATACTTGTCAGTGCTTTGGCTGACATTGAGTAGGTTGTGGTCTAATCCTTCTACATAATAGACATCTTTAACTTGTACTCCATCTTTCTCTCTAACTTCACCAATTCCAACAAAATTTCCAAATTGGTTCCCTCTAAAGCTTACTTTGCCTCCAATCTTTGGTTCCATTTTGGCAAATTTGTTCATGTCACCATTCATGTGTCTTGAGCTTCCACTTTCAACATACCATTTTCTTTTCTTTGATGCCTTGAGACATACCTACAATTAGAATAATCAAGTTTTAGTCACCTACACTTTCTTGGGTCCTTTGTGGTTAGTTTAAATCACTTTTAGCACATGTGATCCTTTTAGAACCCATTTATAAGTGCCTATAATTCCTTCTTTTTTGAGATAAAAGGAGGAAGTATAATGTCCTATTCTATTGCAAAAATTACAGTGAGCAAAAGGATTAGAAACATGCACAATGTGTTGAAAACAATTGACATAAGTTTTGCCACCCTTTTTCTTCTTGCCCTTCCTTTTTCTAAGTTTAGATCATATTCTATATCAGACTTATCATTCATGAACCTCTTATCTTTCAAGATAACATTGAGCATTTCACTTCCATTGGTGAGTTTCTCAAGTGTCCTGGTAAGGTCAGTGTTCTTATCTTTCAGAGCTTGACATGTTTCATAAGAACCAGCAGGTAGTTCCCTAAGTTGCTCTTCAAGTAGTTTAACTTTCTTTTTGGAGCTTACCAGCTCCTTAACTACTTTTACAAGCTTAAAATTTAAAGCATTATATTTAGATTGTAATTCATCATAGGAAGGGTCAAAATCCATTACCTCATCTAGGTCTGACTCTTCTCTTGAGCTACTAAGCATAAGTCGACTGCCTCTCATCATCACTATCTTCATCAGAAGAGTTGTCTCTCTAAATTACAGAGACATACGCCTTCTTTTTAGAGTATTTGTTCTTCTTCTCTTTGTTCTTTAGATAGACAGGGCATTTAGATTTGATATGTCCAGGTTTTTCAAATTTAAAGAAAATAATTTGATCTTTTGCTTTTTTTTCTTGCCACTAGGACCTTTTTTGTGGAACTTATTGAATCCTTGAAACTTTTTGTAGAACTTTTTGAATCTTTTCACATTCATTACCATATGATCATCTTCAAGTTCTTCTTCCTCCTTTGGCTCCTTTAGTTCTTTTTCTTTCACGACATTCAGAGCCACTCCTTTCTTTTTCTTCTAATCTATTTCTTCCAGTACTATTTTGAATTTTTGCTTACCTTCATATTCTGAGAGACTTCCAAACAAGGGTACTACTGATCTCATTGATTATCTTTTGACTTTCTCTATGGTTGTGACCTTGGCTTCTTATTCTTTTATAAGAATATTAAGGATTTTCCTCACTTGGGAATTTTGATCATAGGTCTTGCCTAGAGCAGCAAGTTGATTGATAATATGAGTATATCTGAGCTCAAATTTAGCAATGCTTTCTCTTGGCTTTATTAAAAACAAGTCAAACTTAGTGATAAGAGCATTGACTTTGTTTTCCTGAATCCCAAGGTACCTTCTTGAGCAACCTCCAGTGCCTCTCACATATCTTTGGCAAAGGGGAGAGTGCAGATTTTGAAGTACTCTTTCTGACTTAAAGCACTTTGGATCATAAGAACGGATTTTTTTGTTAAGAATTACTAGCTTCTTATCATTATCATCAAATTTTGTTAGCGTCTTTGGGATTATTCTTTCTCCTTCTTTCTTCATGGGAACATAGTCTCCATCTTATATAACTTGCAAGAGGCCATACTCATTAGCTATCATGAACACTTTGAATTTGGCTTTCTAGAAAGAGAAGAGTTCACCATAAAATCCTGGTGGTCTATTGACTAAAGCTCCATCAAGGAGTATAACTTCACCCATGTTTGCCATTAAATCCTTCTTAGGATGTTAAACCTAAAAACTAGAAGACTTGCCTTTGATACTAAATGTCAGTTCGATCCTTTCACCCAAGAGGGGGTGAATTCCATGATCATTAAAAAATTAAGCTCTAAGTCAACTTAAATGATAAAATAAGGATAGTGATATATCATCAAAGGCAGACACACAAGATTTATATTGGTTTAGTCTAAACCACTGGACCTATGTCCAATCCTTAAAAGTAACATCCAAGATTCACAAGGCTATTGGTGCCTCAATACAAATAGGTTCTTCTTCAAAGAACAATCACTCCCCTTTACACTTTGCAATTTAATGCCCACTCAAGATCCTACTATCTTGAGTTTCTTACCATAATAAATAATTCAATAAATGACTCACTCAAAAGTGTTAGAGCAAGTGTTTCACCCAAGAGGGGGTGAATTGAGTGATACTAAAATTTCATTGCAAATATAAAACCTTGACGGTGAATATAAAGCAATAAAGAGAAGGGAGAAATATCACCGAAGTATACACCGAGAGTTATACAAGTTCGGCCACAATCACTTTGACCTACGTCCAGTCCTCAGAGCTTCTCTGAGAGTTTCACTATAACTTCCAAGATTCAGTGGGTTCTTGGCACCTCAGTAAAAGCAAGTTCCTTCACCTGGACATTCGCTCCCCATTACAAGTTGTAATCCAATCCCAACTCAAAGTTCCACAACCTTAAGTTATCTCAATAACAAATATGAAGTTTGAATGAAATATCTCTCTCACAGAGTGAATAAGAATTACTGAAGCATAGAATTACAAGTATAATGTAAAACAGAGTAAAGAGCTTAATAATATGTTCGTGTGTGTTCTTGTTATATTTTCTCTGTTTGGATGTTCCCATATATATAGATGTGTTGGTAGTAACCGTCGGAACATTTTCTTCTCGTCCGTTAGAGTGTATGTAGCCACTGTTGACTTTTCCAGTATTTAAAAAATATCCGTTTGAGGTAGGTAGCGGTAGGTAACATTTGAACGTTGCATTTGACTTTCCTTATTTGGTAAGATCTCTTCATTGTTTATCTGTGGATATGCTAAGAATACTAAAGCAATGAAAGGTTAATCACATAGGAAATAATTCAAAGAACTTTGGAATGATTTCTCAAATTCTAAACTTGCATACTCGAGTAGATACTCGAGTATTCATTAAAGTTTACTCGAGTACATACTCGAGTATCATCGGGAAAACTTTGATAAACTGCAAGTCAATAAACAAACATAACATTACTCGAGTAGTGCATGAAGTAAACAAAATTTCAAACCTTTGGAAATACTTGTTTACTCGGGTACTTACTCGAGTATGGAACCCTTTTCTTCATAGGTTACTCGAGTAGCAACTCGAGTAATCTTTCAAATAAACTTTAGGTTACTCGATGCTTTACCACAGTAACGTTGGCAGGATTTCAAGGTTGAGAGCACTTCAAGTTTGATTACCTTGGTATTCGAGTGCTTACTCGAGTAAACATATATTTTCTGCATAGCTTACTCGGGTAATGACTTGAAGTTTTCTTCCAACTAACTCTGCATACTCGAGTAGTGACTTGAAGTAAAGTGTGAGAAAAGCATTTTATGTTATTTGAGTAATACCTTCAGGTTTTGCTTACCACAGTGAGTTACTCGAGTAGCTCCTCGAGTAACATTGGCAGGGTTGAAAATGCCGAGAGCAATACATTTCTTGAAACAGAGTAACTCGAGTACAGACTCGAGTATCATTGGCAGGGTTGAAAATGCCGAGAGTAACTGGAAGTCTTTGACATGGTTACTCAAGTACTTACTCGAGTAACGTTGGTAGGCCGAGAGCAACTTGGAGTCATTTACCTTCTTACTCGAGTACTTACTCGAGTAACGTTGGCAGGTTACTTGAAGGTTAACCTGGTTACTTCAAGTTTTTGTCCCATTACTCGAGTACTTACTCGAGTAACCCTTTAGAATACTTGCCAGTGATGAAGTTTCTCAGCTTTTTCTCTTGGTCTTTCTTCATTACTCCAATGCTTACTTCAAGTGATGACTTTGCCCTGTTATTACTTTGTTCAAACTTATTTGTTTATCAAATCTTTTTCATACCATTATTTGTTATCATCAAAACATGAGATCTAATAAAAAGTATATAAATAATCACTGAAATACAGAATCACACATAAGAGCTCAAGACTTGGCAATGAATGAAACAGTAAATTTTTGCGCAGAGAGTTGTTGCCTTATCTCCAATGCTCTTGGTAATTATAGGTAGAGTGATTTAATGACCGTTGATACTTGAAAGTATATGTTAGAGTGCTTGGTCTTGATTCTAACTGTTGGAGTCTTTGAACATTCTTTGTGTCTAAGGAAATAGCCGATGGAGCAGAAAGAATGTTTGTTGTTTGAAAACCTCGTGTATTTAATGCTTCTGACACATAAAGTGCTTTTTGCAATTTGTGTGTCAATCCATGCTTGATTACATGAAACTTCTTTAAACACTAATATAATGAAGTCTTATAATAATTAGAAGCAAAAAGCACAAGTTATAAATTATTTTAAAAAAATTTGAAACAATGCTCTATTTTCTGGAAAACATCACTCGAGTGATCTTTACTTAATCTTTTAGAAACAATACATTGTACTTGATAGGTCACTGAGTGATGTGGTAGTGATGCAAAAAATATGATCACTCAAGTAATCTTGTTTCTTTGAAAACAGATCACTAGGAACACCACTGTGGTGACCAGGTGGGGGACATGATCACTTAAGTGATCTTGTTTCCTTTGACTTTTAAAGAAATAGATCACCAGATGTCATCAGGGAGTGCTCTGGTAGTGATGCACTTTTAACATATCACTCGAGTGATCCTACGCTTACAAATTTTTAGGTATTCTTAATACTACCAAGGTCACTGTGGTGTTGTGCTAGTGATGTTCTTTTTAGCACGTAACTTGAGTGATCTTAACATAAAAATTTTCAAAACATGATCACTAGTATAAACCATTGCGGTCATATGATGGTGATGAAATATGGACACATCACTCGAGTGGTTACTCGAGTACTCTTATCTTTGAAAATGTTTACAAAACTGATCATTATAATGAAGCACCGTGGTGATTTGATGGTGATGACAATTAAAAACATCACTTAAGTGGTCTTCTTTTCGAAAAATAGGTCACTGGATGAGTCACTATAGTAGAGTGAAAGTAAAGATAAATTATCTAACATCACTCGAATGATCACTTGAGTAATCTGAGTTCCTTTTATTAAGATCACTCGAGTGGTCACTCAAGTAATCTATGTTTTGTCTTCCAGTAGTGATAAGTTATTTTCAAAAACACATCACTCGAGTGGACACTCGAGTAATTAACTAATATTTGCAATATATGATCTCTGTGAATTTTAAATTGATTTCTTAAACTTTGTTTTCTCCTTAAAAACCTTTCTAATCCTTTCTTAATCTTTGTTATTATTAAACCATAGGTTCTAACAACTATTCATGTCACTGGCCACTCAATAGCTCACTAGTCATGTGATAATGACTAGCCAAAATCCACAGAGCACATACCAAGACTATGGATCTTTTCCCCTCATTGAATTAGTGGGGTGTCATAACCCATCATTGACCATATGGGATAGTCTCTTGTTGAACTAGTGGGAAAGAGAAAAGCCAACCATCATGCACTAATAGAGGCTACACCATGTGGTGGAACAAACAACTCTATCTCATTCTTATCCAATAATCACAATAATTATCAACAAATGACTTATCTATAATCTCTTAAAATTTTCACATCCATGTAAAACTATTCAAGTCACTTTCATATACATGCCATAATATCTCAATTTTCAGCACATTTGTACATATATATTCACAATTCAATTCACAAAGTTCCAGAAGGCCATTTCCATAAAAATACTCATTAATATCATGATAATTTTCTCAGTCTTGCAATCCATTTCAAAGTACTCATTGAAATGTCTAATCAATACCAAAATATACCTTTTGCATTCTCATAATCCCTTCATAAATACTCATAAACAACATATCAACATACATAAAAAGTGGAAAGCGGTTACCTCTCACCAAGTAAGTATATATTACCACAATCAAAGCCTCATGCTCAACACCAATAATCATAAATCAATCTATAAAATTCAACAACACCACAAATTAGTTTATCAACTAATTGGGTGGTAAAAATAACAACTTAGGCACTTGGTGCCCTCTAGAGTGTCCAATTTCACTATAGGCCACACTTAATCATCCCAACATGACTTAAGGTTTCCCTTAGCTCAAACAACTTAGCTATATATATAGTTACATTTTGTACTTTTCAAGTAAAGAAAGATTCTCAAATCTCCCATAAACCATAACTACTCATTTTAACACAAATTTCTATTTTCGCTAAAAATCTAAATGACTCAATAAATTCTTAATAACTCCCTAATAGTTTACTTCAACAAAAATCTCAAAATTCTTAAATCTAAAATTCCATTTAAAATTCCAACCCTCAAACTAAAGCTTAAATCTCAAAAATAAACTATCAAAAATTCAATATTACCCTTAATAAACCCAAATCAATCATTTGATTTAAGTTTAATCGGTAAAAATATCATATATATAAAAGACCGTAAAATTTTTAAATAAAAATTTAATTTTTAAATCCTCCAGTCAACCAATAAATAAATCTAAACCAATAAAACTCAATTGCTAAAACAGCACTACAATCCTATGTTCATATATTGTTAAAATTCAACACTTACTCCAAACTCTAATCCAAACGTTTGATGTAATCTCCTATCCATTAAAAAGAGCTAGTTGAGTAAAACAATGTTCATTATGAGACTTTAGTGAATAGAAGTGATTTTACTTACCAAAAATATCTCTAAAGCTTCAGCTCTAAATGGAAAAAGAATTGTGAACGAGCACCCTTCCCCCCACCTCCTAAATTCAGACGTAACACGTGGGGTTGCAAATTTAACACCCCCACTGTGTGTGAAATGCTAAAGCCACTGTGTGTGAAATGCTAAAGGATCGTAGGCCCTTAGCATATAGTATAATATACATATTTTTTAATTTGTTTATTTTATAAGAAGACTGGGCCTTAAAGTTGAACGGGACTTGTGCTTCTTTCATTTAACCTTTTATAACAACAACAACAACAATGTTTCCTTTTATTCCTTTTCTTTCTTTCTTTCTTTTGAAAAATGTCAAATGATTTATATTAAATAACACCAAACACTTACAAAGTTCCAAATGATACAACACAATAATTATTTTGAATTAGCCCTCTAAAAGAAGAAATAGAAACTGTAATGGAGGAAAAAATGACAAAATAAATCTAATGCCATAACAGGTAGCATTCTGATTATTGGAGGAGAATCTTTGGAGATTAGCCCACTACTTTCCATTCAAAACAATCTCCAGAGAAGGCTTTGATTCATGTTGAAAGAAATCATTATGATGCAACCATGTGATATCTCCTTTTAGGCATTCCATCAGGAAATCTTTGATTGCTAATTTGCCTTTTTCCAAACAAAGGAGAAACAAAATGTAAATTAGAGTAGCATATAACCACGTGGCCAAATTTCCTTTGCCCTTCTTTGTAGAAATAAATCATAATAGTATAGTCCTTATTAAGGATAATAGTTGGATTGGGAGTATTGGGGGAGGAAGTTGATGAGGGGTGATGAAACAAATTTTGTAAGAATTATTGGGCGTACCTGGAGTGCGACCGTTTATCTCTTATACCCACGCTAATCAGATCACAGTTGCGGAAGCGATTATGACGCACAGCAAATACACCACCGACAAGAAGAAAAAGAGAGTAATATAGTAGAGGGAATGAGGAGTCAGTTTCACAGAGTTTCTGGATGTTATTTCCAGTGTCTCTTAACTGAATCCCTTTACGTCTATTTATAGGATTCTATGTACCCCTTCTTCTTCTACTAACATGTCCTTCCATCAGAGAGACAAGATATCCTTTTGATTGAAAGACATTTTGTTTCGGTGAAACAATACCTCATGTCGAGTCATATTGCATCGGATAAATAACATGACTCATAACATTTTGGAAAATATTACATATATCTACCCAAGCATTTATGTTATTTATACTTTGACCCCCAATCCTATTGGGCTTGGGCCTAATCCACCAAGGGTGGACTAGGCTATTTTCCAAAAAATTTGATGTCTTGAGGCAAATGCCATATTTGAAAAGTAGAGATAACCACCTATATCTATTATCATTGCCTCAGGCGTTTTAACGGCACCTTTGTAGATCAAAGTATTTCTTTGAAACCAGATAAAGGTGATCAAGATAATGATTCCCTTTAATAGGTATGGCTCATCAAAATCACTTAAATTGATAAGAGTTCTTTTCTTTCTTTCTTATAAATCATACTTTGGAAGGTTCAAAACAAAAGACTGAGAAAACATCTCTCTTCTCATGAGAGAAAAACCTCCCTCCCATAAGAGAACAAACTGCCCCCTAGTGAGTATCTTCCATCAGTGTCCTCTCCCCGGTAGCCACTGGGGGAGAGTGCGTCTAGTGTGTGTGTGGGTGTGTGCATTGACGTGTGCATGAGTTAAAGGTATTGAATGTGAAATCTGAAGCTATGACAATTAGGATTTAGAAGGAGGCCGGTCTATGGATAGTGTGGCCAAAACGGTCAGCAAGATCTAGATTGATGAAATCAAAATCGAAGATGGTAAAATCTTATATTGACTATAGATATAAGAGGTTGGGGGAAGGTAAGATCTATAGTTTTCAAGAAAATCAGTCGATTCCTCAAACCGCTTTGATGTGCAATAGAGGTTTAGGGTCCGAGTCAGATATAAGCAAGGTGGCTAGTTCTGAAGGAAGTTGAACAACTCAACTCCTAAGCCTTATGGGTGAAGGATAGACACATCTCTGACCAAAACCATGTTCAAAGTGCCTTGGGGTAAATCACTTTCAACAAAGGTCTCTACCTTGGTCTTGTGAGGTAAAAAGGTCTAGTACTCTTTCATCTAGTAGCCTCTTAATGGTTTTCATATGGCTGTTTATGGTTGCTTGTTTTGGAAAGTGCACTTTGTTGACTCAATTAATGTATACCTTTGGGAGGACATGAAATATTAAGAGATAGTGTCCAATTTCTTTCATGATCTCTGAGATATGTGGTTATAGCAGGTATGGACTATTAGTTTAATGGAAATTGGGCTTGCCATTCTCCTTTCAAAGGTAATTTGGAGCTTAGGTTTGTTCTCCTTTCAAGATAGGGATACCATTGAGGGGGATGCTACTGATTTGATTTTTAATCTGATTTCATTTGTTCAATTATCAATCTTTGATTGAGTAATGAAGTATTGGAAGTTCAATGGCAAGTTAAATTTAGTTGTAACAATTAGGATAGCTATATTGAGAATTAAGGATGATTTAAGATGGGTATCACCTAGCTAGTTTTGGTGTTTGTTTGTTCTTAAAATTCATGAGAAGAAAGATTTTGGGGATGATGTTTCTAGAACAAGGGTGAGTATTACACCTGTGGGGGTTGAGAGAATAGATCTCTAGTTGACCGAAAATCTAGAGGATAAAATGCTCCTAATTATTTATCTTGGATATGCTTAGCTAAGCTGTGGTGGGTGAAGCCTCTTCCATGAGCACATATTCCATCAGAAAAATGCTGCTCAGTGGTGTAACTTAGCTTTGTTGGTAAAGCTAGGGAGTTGTTCAATGGGTTTGTGGCCTTTATGGTTGGGTTTTATACCCCCCAATCCCAGTTTCCTTTTTCATTTGTTTGTTGCTCCTCTAGATGGATTTTTGACTAGTGGTAACCTTCTTTGCCTCAATTGGTTTGGGATTGATCTGAATTGTGGCTTCATATTTGCATTGGCTTCTTTACCACCTTCCTTCCTTACTTGTGTTAGATCTCAAATGCTGCTGTGGGGGATTACTAGATCATCACTTATCGTGTTTGTTTGTTGTTCTCTAGTTGTGGGCTTGTTTGTAGTTTTCAAGTTTTTGTCATTTTGTCGTTTATTTGTTTTCTGTTTTTCTATTTATTTTGTCTGAACTATTGTGGTGTACTAATTTACTTTTATAATGCATTGCATTTTTTACAAAAACAAAAAATCACACTTTGGATAGATTTTTTTATTTAAATAGATATATCGCAAAATTTCATTTGCCATTAGTGTAACCCCCTGACTTTAAACACGTAATTATAATTCGATAACACATATTTAAATCGGATTAGAGACCATTGGATGCTTTAACCTCGTTTTAAACTTTCTGTCTCACAATAAAATTTTTACAAAACTTTCAAAACTCTTTTTCCCATCCAGGTCTCAATTTCAATATTCGAATATAATTACCTGTGCAGTTAAGATACATTCAATCATATCAGAGTGTATAACCGCATCCCCGGCAACTCCCGGGTTCTATGCATAAAAACCTGAAGGTTTATAAGTATACACTAGGGGATTACACAACCAAAATCGAATGTAGTGTTCCTGATTCAGAATATACAGTAATCCCAAGTTCAAAATACTTAACCAACGTTTCCAACTCAACTATATACCCCCAAGGGCCCTAATTGCTCCGGGTTGGCCGCCTCTCCTTTGAGCCACACGCCCTGTCTGGAATGTTAGTCATAGGAAAGAATGAGATTCGAGAGAATCTCAGTAGTAACAAATCACTCACACAATGCATAAACACAAAGCATGTATATAAATCACAAACAGCAACAGCAGCAGCAATCTCAGAGATACATGGTTTTCACCACAAACGACAGCACTCACGGCTGTATACACAATACGAAAGCTCTCGCTGTAATCATAATCACGACAGCTTACGCTGTAATTACCATCACGACAGCTTACGCTGTAATCACAATAACGACAGCTTACGCTGTAAACGACAGCTTGCGCTGTAAACGACAGCTTGCGCTATAAACGACAGCTATCATCAGCTGTAACCGCAGCAGCATCAAAGATTCATCACATAACAGTGATAACACACACATACAGAGCATTACACATAGTATAAGAGAGAGAGTCACTACCTTGTCCTTTCCTGATGTCCTTCGACGCAGTTGGCTCACGAGGGCGGCAAATATCGAATCCTGCAATTCCAAATGCACCATTTAGACACTTCCATAGTGTTACTTGGGGTTATATGAGTCTATAATGAAAATTTACAAAAATACCCCCGGGGACCCGGCCTGGGCCCGCCGTACCCGGTCTGGTTGCACTTTTCCCGAAATTCTAATCTGGGCTATCCTAACATATTTCCGCCCAAGGAATCCATTTCCGGACTCAGAATTATCAAATTCAATGTCAAATTATGAAATTGCCCTTGGCAACCCTACTTTTAGGGTTTTAGGGGTGTTTCCGTAATTATGCTTTCTCGGCCTTTTTTGAAAAAGTGCCCAACTGTAACCCCACCTATTTTCGCCCACTGAATCCAATGGAATCATCAAATCATTGAAAATCTAACTCTAAGACCCATTTACAGCCTTGGCCGAAATATATATGTTCTCCGGGAAAAATTGGGGTTTTTTCGATTTCGGCTCCGTAAACGCGTTCCTTTCTACTCCTAACCACTTTATTCACTATTACATTAGGTTATAACTACCATTTGAACCAAAATTGGGCAGCATAACCCTTAGGAAACTCAATTTCCAAAATTTAAAACCAATGGCAATCCGGAGAAATTTCACCGATTAAATTGCCCACAGCAGCCAGAATAAGCAATATACGAAAGTTTGGAAGTTACCTCAAGCTCCCTCTGGCTTTTCCCAAATTTAGCTGAACCCTAGCCTCTTTGAAACACCAAATTTTAAGCTTCACAACCTTAAAGAATAAAGAGGAGTAGCTTAGAGTCGGAATTATACGCGTTAGGAGCTAGATCGTCGGAGAAATCGGCTTACCTTGCGAGATTTCTTCCTCTTTTTCTCTCTTTTCTCCAAGCTCTCTCTCACGTCTTTTTTTTTCTGAATGGGGTCGGGAATGGCTGATGAAGATGATGGAATTGCTTTTAATTCCATGTTGATGTCACCTTACCACATGATGATGTCATAATTTCTAATTTCACATTTTCGGATTTTCTGCCCAACTTTGAAAAATCATAACTAATTCTAGAAAAATCGAAATGAGGTGATTCCAAGCCAAATGAAATATATTCAAGTCCTCTTCATAGGAAAAATATTGGCCATTATTGAAAATCACCACAAAATACCCAGAATTCCAATCTTTGCATACTGTTCCAGAAAATAATTAATTTCGCTGGGCAAACTTCAAAAATCCAAAACTCTTAGGTCACAAATCAAAATGATACAAATTATATGTTCATTTTGAAGCTTGACATGTGAAATTTAATACTGGAAAATTTCAGAATTTTTAGACACCATTTGCCTATTTAAAACGTCCATACAAATTGGCTGCCCTGTACAGAGTTTCAATGGACAGAGTTTTCAACTTTTGCACGATTGTTCCCAATGGTTCCAATTTCACAATAAACACTCTCCCCACACGAATTTTCACAAGGAAGCCATTGGAATCATTAAAATATCCAAATTCCCATCACACATTCTCCAAAAGTGTTTATTCAACAATAATTATATCCACTTTTAAAGTCATTAGCCCTTAATCACTTTTTGGGATATTACAATTAGACTATTCCTTCTTATAATTATTTAAATTCTAGAAATAAAAACTAGGATGTAACACTTCTCCCTCAATGTTTGTGGCAGCGACCAAGACAAAAAGTTCCTCATGACATATCTAGAATCTTGAAGAAACTAGCTGAGGTGGAATTTTAGGCTGAGGCTCAATCAACTTCTTTTGTTAACAAGCCATGGAACCATGGCTGAGATGAGCTCCCAGATTGCTCTTCTTCCTCTTCACCTAAATAACTAGAGAAGTTAGCAAAATAGAGATTATTAATACGTAATTAGCCTGTCATAAAAGGATGTTATACCTTTTTGTCTTTGATGGTATCATAATAAGATGGTCAGGTAATGTAACAAAGCTAAGTACAACTACTCCAACTATATCAACATCTAGGGTGGGCACCGAAAGGGCATACTTAGGATCATTAACAGTCTTTAAATCTACCCTTACATGATTAGGAGGGAGAGGCATATTGTAGATTTTGTTCTCCCTATGTAAGTTGCACAAGCAGCCCATTGCAACTTTATGGCGTTTGGGGCTATCTGCCACACAGTCAACGTTTGCCTAGCCCTAAACAAGTAGCTACAAAAGAAAATTAATTAAGGTTGGTTACCATTCACACCATTTAGGTGACTAAAATAAGCTCAACGAAAGCCTAAAGGATTGGGACATACTAGGTTGGAAATCACCTTTCAAAATCACAAAATGCTAAAAATAGGGGTTGGCTGTAGCCAAGAATCCTCTAGCTGCAGCCAAAATGCGCACAGAAGGTTTTTGTCTATAGCCAAGAATTTCTAGCTATGGCCAAAACGCACATAGAAACTTTTGCGCTGCAGCCAAGGAAACTTTGGAAATTCATAACTAATTCTAGAAAAATCAAAATGAGGTGATCCTAAAGCCCATTGAAATCTATTTAAGTCCTCTTCATAGAAAAAATATGATTCATTACCAGAAATCACCACAAAATTCCAGAATTACAAGAAATTCCCTTGCTGTTCCAGATTTGCACCCAGTTTTAACATCAAAGTTTGGAAAACCATAACTCCAAGTTCAAAAAATGAAATGACACAAATTATATGTCCATTTTGAAGCTTGGAATGTGAAATTAAAGAATGGAAAGTTTCAGAATATTTAGAGACCATTTGCCCACTCAAAACATCAATACAAACAGACTGCCCAAAACCGAGTTTCCCTGGACAAAATTTCAGATTTTGTATCTTTGCTTCCAATGGTCCCATTTTCATACCAAACATCATTCCTAGATAAATTTTCACAAGGAATCCATTGGAAACACCAAATCAATCAAATTCACATTTCATTGACATGTTTCACCAATAATCACAACATGTCAACACAAGTCACAATTCAAACTCACTTTGCAATTCACAACATGTCAACACAAGTCACAATTCAAACTCACTTTGCAATTCTTTACTTTCCAAAGTTCCAAACCAATTCCAATGACCAAATTACACAACAAATCACCATTTTCAACATAAAACAACATCCAATTCCACCATTTCAAAATCATCAAAAAATCAGGGCAAAAACCAAAATTCACAATACTCAATCAATAACAACAATAGTTAGGTCAAAAGTCATCAAATACTCACCTCTTCCTCTTTCCCAAACCAATTTCTTGATTCTCCATCTTTACACTTTTGCTCAAGCTCTCAAACACCTCCTTTCACAAATATAAAACCATAGAGATGAAGCTCTCATCACTATGAACAACATTAAAGAAGGATGTTTGAGCTAAAGAGGACACCAAGATAGCAAAATCTCACCTTTTTCCTTTCTCTTTCCACCTTGCTCTTGGCGAAAATGGAGAACAAGAGAGAGATGAAGATGATGAAGAAGATGATCAGATTTTGGCCCCAAAAATACACACATGGACGACCAAATAAGGGAAAGAGAAGAGAGAAAGAGTGTTGAACTTTTGACCAAGATCCAAGGGTTCAAAAAGTGCCATATGTCATACTCTTGTTCCATCTTCCATGAGCTCACATACACACACATACACTTGATTCCGCCCCTTGATCTCTACACAAATCAATCTCAACCATTGATCTTGAAGTTACCAATGAGTTTCCTCTTCAATAACTGACCAATTGGTCGGTAACTTTACCGTTTTGCCCCTGATTGTGGCAAGTCCTCTTGAATCACCACCAAACTCCTCTTATCATTCCATATCACCACATTATGCACCCTCCCTCTATTTTAAGTCAATTTAGATGTTAATCCAAAATTGAATTCAAATACAGGGTTTCAGCGCTACTCACAACACTTACGAATCACATTCAAGTGCCAAATCACATTATAGTCTCCAAAAGGGTTATTTATCACTAACCACATCCACTTTTGGAGTCATTAACCCTTAATCACAATTTGGGATCTTGCTAAACCGGAGCTTAGTAATTCAGTAATCTCAGGCTTATTCTCTAGCCTCGAGTCTCAAAATTCGGGGTATTACTTTATGCATGAGTAATACTACCTCAGGTAGAGACTGAGAGGGGAATGTGCAGGTATCATTGGCACTTATGGTGTTATTTAGCCCATACTTTCCCATGGCTTCCCCCTTAATGTATTGATCAATATAACAATGAATTGTTGTGCGTCAACATGTTACTACATCATTTTGGTCATCTCTATATACCAGTGAAGTTACTGATTAGAATACCTTTTAGGTTTCCTACACTTCCCAAAATAAGCTTTCTTGGATACTCCATATCCGAAACCCCTTAGAAAACCACCGTGGTTAGGACCCAATGCCTTTTTCAATAGTAAAATGATTGTTATATATATATAAATTATTATTGAATAAAAATCATCAATACTTACTAATTTTTCAATAACCTGATTCACGTGAGGATTGCTAATATTGCCCTCTTTATCTTGTCTTACCACAGCCCATAGAATTTGGTGTTGTATAGTAACAATTGATCCTAATCCCTGCTGCTCTAGCAATTATTGCTTGAGGTTTGCATACTCTTGTGCCCTTTATGACAAGGATATTCATTCTTTTCCATCCTCTTCATGTTTTCCTTGCTTAATTTCTATGAAAAGAAATAGGAGATAGGTCAACAATTACATTACATAACAGAAAGACTGTTGACTTTTAATCCTTGTTAATTTAATATCACTTTAAATGCTTTATCACATTGTGACTTTACAAAAGCAACCCATTTGGGTTGTTTGACAACTTCCAATAATAGAAAAGGAACCTCTGACTCATCTACATATTCTGGTTCCCTTAAATATTTCTTTGTAACAAAATATTGGAAAGAGCGTAATGCTTGGCCACCCTTCCAAAGAATATAGTCCTTCCTACCATCATCTATATCTACCACAAATCCGGATTACAAAATACACAAATCAACTTGTTAGGGTTATGCATATCAGTTAAAAAGAAAATACTAACTATCTAGCATAATATCTTACCGATACTTCTTGCCAAATACACTCCCTCATTGCAGGGGTTGCCTTCTTCTAGTTGGACAAAGTGACAGGCACCTTGATTTTTGCCACCGCCCTAATGTAGCAAATGAACATATCATATTTCAAAACTTGTCCTCTCTTGTTCAATTTCATAGTAAATTTCCTCCCCTCTCTCCTTACTTTTTGAATCTCCTTCATGACAATTGACCTTTCCTCAATTTTCTTTCCTCTCGTCGAATATGCACTTCAATCTGCACTCTATTGAAGCTCATAGTCTTGCTCATGGGTCTTGTTTTCGGTTCCATGAATTTTGACACTAATGTTCGAGTAATAACAATTTGATCTATAGTTTCTTGTTTATTTTGGAAATCAAAACATACAAGTAGCAAGCCACTAAGGAAGTTTTAAATTTTTTTCATGATTCACTCTCCCTTCATATTTACTTGATTGCGTATATCAAATTTAGAATTCAACATACTACTTTAAAGTTAAAAATTTGGAGCATGAACAATAAGTTTCCTACTTGATAGCTATTTCTTCTCTTAATGTACTTTTGCTCCTTTTCGTCGGATTTCAATAGTTGAAAACCCTTTACATTTGTTGCTAATTTTATGTTCTAAAAACTAGTCACTAAAGTTAATCATTAAATAAATCAATTAAGTGATTTTTTATAGAAAAGAAGGTGTGGATTTCTTGTTCTCAATGAAATAAATTCAAATACTATAGTTAAACTTTTGGAGTTAGTAACAAAAGAAAATGTCAACAAATAATTACTTTGCTAAAATTTACAAAGGAATATAAGTGTGTTTTTGTGTTTGTTTGGACATATCATTATTCTCATAAAAAGAGGTGACTCCTCTAAAACTCTTTGTGGAGTGCTTGAAGAACCATGGGGGAAATAATCTAATGGTGGCAATTCTTTAATATAGTCACCATGTAATGGTGATTTAACGAAATTTTCATTTGATCACCTTAAGCGAATCATCACCATCTAGTACCACTTTCCATAAACAAGAAACGTGTTTCCAAGAGATTTTGCCCAAAAGTTTTAGAAAATGAACGATTGTCGTCAATAGTAGAGAACGCCCCCAATTTATTGATATATGTCTACGGTTTCGGTCATTGATTTTTGCGTTCGTTGGTTTAAAATTGGTAAAATATGGCATATAATGATTATCCCATGTTGTTTTAAGCCATCTCTAATCCGTCACTAATTTCCTTAACAAAATATGTTGTGACGGATTTGCGACAAAAAATTCTGTTGCTAACTGCATTTTGTCACTACTACAGAATTGAGATATAACCACCCCCAAAGACGTCCCAAATTGAAAATTGGGTGGTTAAAAAGGGAGGCGGTGGCATTTTCGTAATTATATATATGTAGGGGAACCTTTAGGCATCCCAAATTTGAATTTGGGATGTCTAAAGTGCTTCCTGGCGCGAAATATAAATTTCATAAATTCTTTTTAGCGCCTGGAGCTGGGTTTAGGTGTCCCAAATGCCATTTGGGACACCTAAAGGCGTCCCCCGCATGTCAGACACTTGTCTGACATGCGGTCTTCTCATCTATCTATCACACCCTCTCCTCACATCCTCTCAAAAACTTTACTCTTCTTCCTCCTCTCCCCACCCATATCGTCGGCCCTCCTGTGTTTTTTTTTTCTTCAACTCCTCCCTCCTCCCTTGTTCAAGCTCTCTCCTCCACCGTCGGCCCTAGCTTGTTAAACTCCTCCCTCCTCCCTTCTTCTTCTTCTTCTTTGTTTCTTCAATGGCTGCAACCGTGTCTGCTGCAACCTCACCTCCTCCACAGTGGGTAGATTTTTGCTCTCTCCTCCACCTTCGTCCTTCCATTGTTCTGCACACCACCGTGGAGCTCCAACGTCTTCTCTACCTCTCAAACATACTAGCTAGTGGGCGCCCTGATCAAGTTGGTTTATTTTCTTCGTTTTTTTTGTAACAGAATGGTTTATTTTGTTTTTGAAAAATAAATTAAATGGTTGAGATTGTGCTTATTATATATTGCTTATATTGAGATAGTTGAGATTAGCCTGATGTGTTTGGTGTGGTTATATTGTTTAAATTGCATTTATTCGGGAATGGTTTATTTTCTTGTTTAAATATAAATTTACTTGTGTATAATAGAAACAAGTCTTCTTAGTTCTCACCCGTTCCATTGTGTTAAATATGAGTAAAGTTTAAAAGTTACTCCCCTATTTCAATTTGCCTCTAGTTAATTATTGAGTAAACTTTGTTCTTATAAGATAAAATGTTATATTAAATAGGGATGTAGTTAGAAAGGTTTTAAATTTAAAGGTAGAGTTAATGAGATTTAAAGATTTCTTTGACTATTGTGGATCATGTTAAAAGTGACTTATAAGAACGATTAGAAGTAGAGTATTAAATTTTAAGACAAAGTTTTTGAACTTTTATTTATTTATTTGTTCAAGTGTAACATAATGAAAGTGGCTCATAAAAGTTTCTTCCAATCATTGATTAGTGTATGCCACATGAAACCAATACAATTCATAGTTGTTCATGAAACCGTTAAAACCTCACATTAAAATCCTACCATGAATTTGGCGAAACCATTTGTTATCTTTAACCCCGTTTAATTTGAAACCTCGTAATAAGCTCAATATGTTAACCCTGTTAATACAAAGCCGTTTCTACGGCTTTTCTAAAAGTATAATAGATCCCTGTTGTTCAGTTTTAGGGAAATCTAGCTTTTATAAGGCAATGGAGATTTATCCATACACACGTAGTGGCACCACCCCATTTCATTGGTCTTGTTCCTGCACCATTAATTAGTATATATAATAAAATAAAATATGATTTATTTAAATTAAAGAAATTCTTGTATTAATTACACACAATTGTTTTGTTAATTCCAAATTCTTGAATTATGAAGAATAATTCAAGCCAAAAATTAAAAAGAAAATGATAACCCCAATATTCATTAAATGATTTTTATCTAAATATTTTCAATAAAACAATTTTATTTTTGGAAGAACTCAACTTAAAATTGTTTTGTTAATATGAAACTCGTTTTGTTTTTAATTCTTCCAAACCTCAAAAAAATTCTTTAATTTAATCTTATTGTATTTATTTTATTATACATTAATTTTATATACATATACTTATTAAAAAATAAGTTACATAGCACTGAAACCCTTTTAATAGGAGAGATGAGGCTAGGAGGGGGCAATAAAGTTATTAAGCCCATATTTTAAAATCCTAAATTGGGTTGATAACTTAATTAGGCAATCCCATCATATGTCCTTGAGAATTGTACTAAACGTGTGAATGTTATTGGTAATGCCTTAGGTGGTAACAAAATGGATCATAGTTGGATGAATGCTTTGAGAACTAGTGAAGAATATGAGAAAGGGGTGGACGAATTTATTGAATTCGCTAAAAAGAATGCTCCTGCAAGAAATGGGAAGTATTTTTGTCCTTGTGTCAATTGTTTGAATGAGAGTAGACGGGATGTTGATGTCATAAAGGATCACCTACTTTGTGATGGAATAAATCTGCGATACACAAGGTGGATATGGCATGGTGAGGAAGTAACTGATTGTCCGTCACACAAGAAGGAAGGTGTAGATGTCATAGATGAAGATAGAATGGAGAGAATGATTAATGATGTTTAGGCAGAATCCTTTGCGCAGTCGCAGGAGTATGATAGCCTGCGGAGTGATGCAGAGACACCATTGTACAGTGGTAGTAAGTACACGCGGCTGACAGGAACATTACATTTGGTTAACTTAAAGGCAACTTGTGGGTGGACCGATAGTAGTTTCACATTGCTACTTGAACTATTGTGTGATATGTTTCCGGAGGATAATGTACTTCCAAATCGTATGTATGAGGCCAAGAAAATCCTGTCTACAATGGGTATGGAGTATAAGAAGATACATGCTTGCCCTAATGACTGCGTACTGTACAGAAATGAGTACGGAGGTCTTAGTGAGTGTCCTAAGTGTAAAACTGCACGATACAAAGTGAAAAAAGATGGTGGTTGTGGTGATGTGACAAGTAAAAGGCAACCTTTAAAGGTTATGTTGTATCTTCCAATAATACCACGTTTTAAACGTTTGTTTGCGAGTGCAACAAAAGCAAAGAAGTTGAGATGGCACTCTGATGAGAGAATATCTGATGGGAAATATCTTCGGCACCCAGCTGACTCTCCACAATGGAAAAAAATAGATGAAATCTTCCCTCAATTTGGCAGTGAGCCGAGAAACCTACGGCTTGGGCTTTGTACAGACGGCATCAATCCGTATAGAACTCTTACTAGCACACATAGTGCGTGGCCGATTCTCCTTATAATATACAACTTGTCTCCCTAGCTATGTATGAAACGTAAGTATATGATGCTATCTATGATGATTTCTGGACCAAAACAGCCAGGGAACGATATTGATGTCTATTTGGCGCCTTTGATTGAGGACTTGAAGAAGTTGTGGGAGGAAGGCATAGATGTGTTTGATGCTTATAAGAAGGAGTCTTTTAAGCTACGTGCAATGATTTTCACAACGATAAACGACTTCCCTGCGTACGGAAACTTGTCAGGGTACAGCGTGAAGGGTCACAAAGCATGCCCAATATATGAAGCAGACACACACTTCCAACAACTAAAGCATGGAAAAAAACTGTCTACCTTGGCCACAGGAGGTTTCTTCATCGGTTCCACCCGTATCGTAGGCTAAGAAAGCGGTTTAACGACTTACCGGAGCATGGAATGGCTCCAAAGTCACTAACCGGAGAGGAAGTCTACAGTCGAGTGGAACATATCCATGTCACTTTTGGTAAGAATCAGAGGGTTGCAGCTGAGAAGAACATATGGAAGAAGAGATCCATTTTCTTTGATCTTCCATATTGGCGTTCGCTTGACGTGAGACACAGTATTGATGTGATGCATGTGGAGAAGAATGTTTGTGATAGCCTTATCAGTACGCTTTTGCACATACCAGGGAAGACTAAGGATGGGATTAATGCGTCGATATGGGAATAAGAGAACGGTTACATCCATAACTAAGAGATGATGGTAGGAGGGCATACATGGAGCCAGCAGCGCATACACTATCAAAAGCAGAGAAAAGAAGTTTGTGTGGGTGTTTGCATGAAATGAAGGTGCTGCAAGGGTATTCCTCGAATGTGAGAAGATGTGTCTCAATGGACGATTTGAAGTTAGTGGGAATGAAGTCCCATGATTATCATGTGTTGATGCAACAACTATTACCAGTAGCTATTAGTGGCATAATGAAAGATGAAGTACGAAACACAGTGACAAGATTGTGAGTTTTCTTCAATGCTATCTGTAACAAAGTCATTGACACTGAAAAGTTGGATGAACTAGAAAATGAGGGTTACATTATTTTGTCACAACTAGAGATGCACTTTCCACCTTCATTTTTTGATATAATGGTGCATTTGGTAGTTCATTTGGTGAGGGAGGTAAGGCTATGCGGTCCAGTTTACCTGAGGTGGATGTACCCTTTCGAGCGATACATGAAGATCTTAAAAGGGTATTCTAAAAATCCTTATCGACCAGAAGCCTCAATAGTAGAAAGATATGTAGTTGAGGAGGCTATGGAGTTTTGCAAAGATTATATGTCAGGGAAGAAGGAACAATCTCGGCATGAAGAAGGGAGAAGCAAGGGAACACGAGGACTGAAAGTGAAGAATGTTCCTCGTGAAGAGGTGTTGCAAGCCCACTTGTATATCCTGAATAATATAGAAGAAGTTCAACCTTACATAAATGAACACAGAAACACTTTGAAGAACAAGAATCCAAGGAAGAATGACATGCAGATTGCTATTGAGCAAAACAAGACATTCATGCAGTGGTTCGAGGAAAAGGTTTTGCACGAGATTGGTGTGTCTGAGACAATCGAGTGGCTAGCTTGGGGGCCTTCGTTTTAGGTCATTACTTGGACCGGTTATGATATAAATGGCTATTCTTTCTATACCAAAGAGCAAGATGACAAAAGTACCATGCAAAATAGTGGGGTCATGGTAGAAGCTGAATCTATGCACTTTTCCAGTTCGAGAGACAAAAACCCCATATTAGCGTATATGGCCTATTATGGAGTTATAGAAGAAATATGGGAGATGACGTACAACAAGTTCAAAGTTGCTTTATTTAAATGTAAGTGGGTTAGCAATAATGCCGTGGTAATAGATAAATAATTTGGATTTGTCTCAGTCGATCTTCGAAGAGTTGGCTATAGAGATGAGCCCTTCATTTTAGCAAGCCAGGCGAAACAAGTGTTTTATGTCACCGATCCTGCCAGCAAAAACATGTCCATTGTCCTTAAAAGTAAAAAACAGAAGTATGGTGATCCAACCTTCAACCTTGATGACACACCACCTTTCACAACAACTACACCTCAAACAAATGAAGTAGAATTGGTAGATGATGACGAATATGCTGTAAGAAATGACCATGGTGAAGGACTATGGGAAACAATATAGAGTAAGACCTTAATTTATAAACGAGAACTGTGTTTTTTCTGTTTTACTTCCCGCTTAGTATATTTCGTTTTCATTGCAATTTACTTACGTTTCTGATGATGCTTTTTGTGTTAACAGGAATATGGACAACGTTAGTGATGACGAGGGGCGTAGAGATGACGAAAGCTCTAGCAATGACGAAAGGCCTAGAGTTGAACCCCCTGCAAGAAGGAGGGTTAGAGGCTGTACAAAGATGGGAGCATTGGTTGCACGTCATGAACATCAACAGGAGAGGCTACATATAGACTTCGATGACAATCTGAATCCAGTTGGTCCTGAGGAAGACCACTTCATTAGCTACGTAGGGCTTTTGGCTCGAAGCAAAGTGCGCATTACCTACAATAATTGGAGATTGGTTCCCCCAAAAACGAAAGACATGATTTGGCAGCAACTCTTGGTATGTAAGTTTTGATGCATTGTAGCTTTGTTCTTATTGTTTCAAATATAATAATCTTATGTTTTACCTTGCAGCAAACATACGATATCCCAGACACCACGGAGATGTATAGACACTGGATGGATGAGGTTCGTGTACGATGGAAAGGTTTCAAGAACAACCTAACAGCGCATTACATTCGAGGGGCCCTTAGGGGTAAGGATCCATGTGCACAGTATACATATTTATCTCCAGAGGACTGGAGGTTGTTTGCGGCATCACGAGCAGATCCTGAGTTTTTGGTAAGATTTCTGTCATCATGATATAGAACTTGTGATTTTCATATACTTTATATCGTTGATTCATTTTTTGTTGTTTTTCATTCATAGAAATTAAGTGCAGCAAATGCCCAGAGGCAAGCAGAAAATAAATATCAACATTTCATGTCTCGCGGTGGATATCGGAAGCTTGAGCGGCAAATGATGGCAGAAGAGTTACAGAAAATGAAGGAAGCAGCGGAATCTGATCCTAGCGTTGTTATCCAGCCACCGGCACCTCCTCCACGTCATAAAAAATGGAAAGCAGGGAGGATTAAGGCTGGGAAGTACATAAATCCGACTGTTGCTGAGGTTGCTACGAGGATTGTAAGTAGTTATACCATAAGTACCTAATTTTTTACATGTTGCGAGTGGTTTCGATACATTTACGATAAACTGCCTGCTATAGGATGACCTGGACGAGCAGAGTAGCCAAGGTTCATTCAATCCAAGTAGACGGATGGACATCTTGTCAATGGCTATTGGGAAGGCAGATGACCTTGGTCGTGTTCGAGGAGAGACACGGGGAATTAGTGCCGCGAGGTATTTTGGATGAGACCCACGTTATTCGTCACAAGCTGGATGTAATACCCCGAATTTTGAGACTCAAGGATAGAGAATAAGCCTGAGATTAGTGGATTGCTAAGCCCCGGTTTAGCAAGATCCCAAATTGTGATTAGGAGTTAATGACTACAAAAGTGGACGTGGTTAGTATTAATGAACCTTTTTAGAGAATATAAAGTGGATTGTAGTCGCTTGTGTTATGAGCAACGCCAAAACCCTATATTTGAGTTCAATTGAGGACTAACATCCAAATTGACTTAGAATAGAGGGAATAATTGAATGGGGTATTGTGATGGAAATGTTGTCATGTTGTGGTATTTAATCATTGGAATTGATTTAAATTGGATTGGACACATTGGTTGCAAAACTAGAAATGTTGTCCAGTGTGAATTCTGTCTGGGCAGTCTTCTCGTGTGGACGTTTTTACTAGGCAAATGATGTCATAAAATTATGAAACTTTCCAGTCTTATAGTTCACATCTCAAGCTTTAAAATGGACATATAATTTGTGCCATTTCGTTTTGTGAACTAGGAGATATGACTGTCCAAAGTTTGGGATGGAAACTGAACTCTGTTTTGGGGCAGTGATGAGTTTTATGTAATTCTGGAATTGTGTGGTGATTTATAGTAATGGCCAATATTTTTCCTATGAAGAGGACTTAAATACCTTTCATTTGGCTTTGGGATCACCTCATTTTGATTTTTCTAGAATTAGTTATGATTTTTCAAAGATTGGGCAGAAAATCTGCCAGAAAATCCGAAAATGCCAATTTTGGGAATTATGACATCATCAAAAGGCAAGATGACATAAGCATGGAATTAAAACATCTTCTCATCATCTTCAGCTGCTCATTCACGCACAGCAGCCTGAACCATAGAGAGAGAAGGTTGAGAGAGTTTAGAGAGAGAAATAGAAGAAAAATCACAAGGTAAGCCGATTTCTCCGACGATCTAGCTCCTAACGTGTATAACTCCACTCCTAAGCTATTCTTCTATGTGATTCAAGGGTTGGAAGCTCAAATTTGGTGTTCAAGAGAGCTAGGGTTTCAGCCATCTTTGAGAAAAGCTAGTGGGAGCTTGAGGTAACTTCCAAACTCTTGTATATTGACTATTCTAGCTACTGTGGGCAATTTAATCGGTGAAATTTCGCCGGATTGCCGTTGGTTTTAATTTATGGAAATGGGTTGTAGGGGCTGTTATGCTGCCCAAATTGATACTAAATGGTAGTTTTAACCTAATGGGATAGTCAATAAAGTGGTTAGGAGTAGAAAGGAACGCGTTTACGGAGCCGAAACCGAAAAACCCCAATTTTCCCCTGAAAACCCATATATTTCGGCCAGCACTATAAATGGGTCTTAGAGTTGGATTTTCAATGATTTGATGGTTCCATTGAGTTCAGGAGCGAAAATTAGGTGGGGTTACAGTTGGTCACTTTTTCGGAAAAGGCCGAAAAAGCATAATTACGAAAACGCCCCTGAAACCCTTAAAGTGGGGCTGTCAAGGGTAATTTTGTAATTGACATTGAATTTGATAATTCCGAGTCCGGAAATGGATTCCTTGGGCAAAAATATGTTAGAATAGCCCATGTCAAAATTTCAGGAAAAGTACAGTCGGACCGGGTACGGTGGGGCCAGACCGGGTCCCCGGGGGCATTTTAGCAAATTTTCAATATAGCTTCATATGACCCTCAGAAATACTATGGAAGTATCTAAATAGTACATTTGACATTGTAGGATCGAATGTGAAGCCCTGAGTTGTTGGCACGCAAATCGAGGAGAAAAGACTGGAGGTAGGGAACTTATCTCTCCTGCATGCTCTGATAACTGTATTAATGTGTTGATGCATGTTATTGCTTTGCTTGATTATGTGGAACATGTATGAATGATTTGAAGCTATGTTTCAATATATGTTATGGCCATATGTGTATCGTTCGAAGCATTGAGCTTATAAATTTGTCATTGTATGTGTGCATGAGTTATGTGATGCAAGCATGTCATGCATTAAACACTTATCTTGCCTGCATATTGATAATGTTTCCCTACTGAGATTCTCTCGAATCTCACCCTCCCTTACCAACAATTTAGACAGGGCAAGTGGCTCGTGGAGGGAGCGGCAGGACTCATTCGAGATGAGATTGTGTAATCCCCATTTGAAGAATTGTAATGGGCAATTGGGCCCTGTGTATCTTTAGCGAAGGTATGTACCGGGATTGCCGGGATGATTAAGTTGTGCACTCTGATATTTATATGAATGTGATTTATCTTCGCGTAGTAATTGTATTCGAAATGTGAATATGAGACCAAGTTTATAAATGATTTCAAAAAGTATTCGTGAAAACCCCGTCATGTGATGGGTTAGTAAATGTTATTTGATTATTATTGGTCTCTATTTCATTTTAATCACGTATTTTGGATATAATTGCGGAGGGGGTTACACTGGACCTAGTAAGGACGTTGTGGCCAAGATTCGAGAGAACCTCGAACGAGAGATCGAGGCCAACCTTCGCGACAAGCTCCGACAAGAGCTGTTGCCAAAGCTTCAACTTGAAATGGCAAAGATGTTTGAAGCACAAAGGGCAAGGGACGAGCATAGAACTCAGGAATCCCCGGCCTTCAATAGCACCAGAGGAAGTTACAACCCTCTGGAGCAACCACTTGGCGACCCTTCTCCCACTCCAGTGTCGGGACCACTTGGCGACCCTTCTCCCACTCCAGTGTCGGGAGACCCTTGCACCCTCTATTTGGATGATCCACTGTTGTGTGTTGTTGCTGATGCTCTCGTTCACACACGTGCTACCACCCACCATAATCAGCAAATTCTGGAGGATTTTCGTAGGGTGAATGTGACGAGTGTTAGAAAGGGAGAAGAAGGTACAGCCACCCCTGTTCCTGATCCAGAGGTTGGCACGTTAGGTCAAGCGATAGGATCTTTCATCCTTTGGCCTCACAATCTTATTAGTTCAGACGCAACACCTCCAATGGTAGGAATTACCTTACTGTTACTGAAAATCTGTTGGCATCCTAATAACAATTTGTTTTTTGATGTTCTAAAAGGATGACGAAGCTGCGAGCAAATGGCCCTACTTAGCACGGCTGCAACAGATCTACAAGGGCATTAAACATATTGACTTGAAGATGCCTCCAGGGATTGTGGGCCAAGTGGAGTATCCCTACACGATTGACAATAAAGATCTCAAGCAGTTTATTAGGTTGGAGGAGATAGATGCAGGCTGGGTCAAATTTGCAGTCCGGTAAGTTTTTTTTCAATTTTCCCATAGAATTCATTTAGTGGTTTTTTGTTTTCATACATTCAAGAATTGATTCCTTATTTTAATTCTATTATAGCACCTTCCACGATCTCTGCACAAACATGGAAAGAAGTAATTGGTATGGATTCTTATGTCCTGCGAATACGACAGGGGATACTTGTACTGTGGCGCATAGGACTCACTATGTCGGCTACGCAATGGCACAAACCAAACTTCGTTGTTATCTAGCTCCCATTGTCCAACGGTTCGTATTTACATTTTGTCAATTTAAGAAGTTTAATAAATAATTGTCTTCTCACTCATCTAACTTCATTTTAATGTGTACATGTTGTTAAAGTTACCACTGGACTTTGTGTGTTATATGTCCCCGCCGCAATGTAGTCTATTGGTTTGATCCCTTGAGTAAAAAGCCATATAGAGATACAAAATCCGTCTTCGACACGTAAGTTATTCTGTTTGTATTTCATTGACAACAAAAATAAATGAATGGTTCTAATTTCTGTTTATTTTGCTTTTCATGATAGTGCTTGTCAAACATATAGAATCCTAGGTGGGTCACGCGAGGGTACAGTTGTTAAAAAGCCAAAGTGGTTTTATCCCATAGTAAGTACATTCGATCCTACCTAATTGTTTCATTGACGGTCCTTTTAGACATACCTTTATTGATTTTAACAACCAATTGCATCCCTTTGATTAAAAGTGCCATCGACAACCTGGCAACACTGAATGCGGATATTATGTTATACTTTATATGTATAACATAACTCAAAGTGGAATTACTAGCGATTTTGAAAAGGTAATCGCTTCTTCATTCTCAAATGATAATATTTTTGGTGTTCTAATTGAAATGCTAATTAATTCATTTGCTTGAGATTCATTTCATCAAAGCTTATTACTTTCTAATTTTCAGATTTTTGATAATGAAGATGCCTACCTACGTGAAGACCTTGATTTGATCAGAGATCTTTTGGCTGGACATCTTCTTCAACATATAGAGCAGTAAACTTATTATTTTATATCAGTTTGTACTTGTGTGATGACAGCATTTTGACACTTTCTGGTTGTTTTTTGTTGATATATATAGTAGTAGGTTGTATGAAAGGTTATTGTATGTATATATAGTAAAGATTGTAGTGCTGGATGTCCTTACCAGTTTGTAACGGACAGTGTGGTTTATGAATCCATCTTCTATTCTGTTTTTGCAGTTTGAATTCGTTGGGTAATACAGAATGTAAATTATGGTATAAAAAAAACCTAACTTTTAGACGTCCCAAATTAAGAATTGGGAGGCCTAAAGTCCCCCAGGGTGGGACTTTAGACGTCCCAAATGACATTTGGGAGGTCTAAAGTCCCACCCTGGGGGACTTTAGGCGTCCCAAATTACAATTTGGGACGCCTAAAGTCAGACTTTGGGCGTCCCTATCATTTGGGACGTCTTTTGTTTGAACTTACTACGCCCCCAGTATATACATCCCCCCATTTTGGGACGTTAAAGGTGCCAAATTTGAGAGGTTAAAGCCCCTTTTTGTAATAGTGTGTTGCTAACTTTAAATTTCATTATTTTAGCTTATAATCATACAATCATTTATATAATAATATAATGATTTAAATATATTTCCAACTACAAAATAAATTGATGTATTTACGGAGTTGGTGTTTACTGGGGCATCATCATCATTGAACTCATCATTAGACACTTGTTGAGACAGAAAGACAAATTCTCAGAAAACTTGTTTGATGTTTCATTAAAATCAATACCTTTTGTGCCTTAATAAAAACTAAACAAATCAGATAAGTATTAGATTCTACATTTTACGGATGATTTTTTATGACAAAACATGATTAAGGGCTTCAGTATTAAATAGGAGAAACTTAGTAGTGACCCGAATAAAGTCATGATATAATTGAATAGGCTATGCGGATAGTATTATCAAAAGAAGATATGAGTAATCGAATGAGTCATTAAGATAATCGATTATAGAAAGAGTATAATCCAATAAGTAAACAACATATTTGAATAGAACAGGGTTTATAATGAAGAAGTTTACCCAAGGTACTTGGATAAGTTTTTTTTTTTTTTTTATAGTAGTACGTACTTGGATACGTTAATAGACTATAGAAGCCACATAATTGAGTTCATTTAATCTCTTCAAATTATTTGATTTTGTTATATAGCATGATTATATTTTATAACAAATATATTTTTTTGCAATTATACTTTATTATAATTACATAACGATGGAATAACCAGTTAAAAATGTATTTTATTTAAAAAATATAATTCAAAAAATATGGATTGAATTGATATCATATCCAACAAAAAAAATTTATTTAATTTAATTATAACTTAGGATATATAATAATTAAATCTTATTATAATCTCTCCGAAATTATTCAATTTTGTTTTATAAAATAATTAAATTTTATAATAGTTAAAATTTTTCAATAATTACATTTTTTCTAATTATAAATTTTTAATAATTTTCAATTATAAATATATATATATATATATATATATATATATGTATATATATTAGAATATAAATATATAAAATTATTAATTCATATTTATTATTGAAATTACAATATAATACATGTGAATTTTTAATAATATATTTTTCTACAAATTTTTTAAATGCAAGAAAATAAAACATATAATGAAAAGAATAAAAAAGATATTAATTAACAATAAAAATTTACATAAAATATTTTTTTATTAAATATTTAGAAAAAATATAACAAAACCAAATAAAAATATTTAATAATATATTAGAATTTACATTTTTATTTTGGTTTGTAAAGTTTTATATATATATATATATATAATTTTACATTTAAAGCTCGCAGGTTCTTCTTAATTCAGTAGGTAAAGGAACTAGCATGCACAGGAGATCAAGGCTTTGAATCCTCATCTTGGTAACAAAATGCAATTAATTTGTGATGTGGACAAACACGCCATGTGGTAGTCCTGGCTAGTGACACATGGTGATCGGTGATGAGGTGGTGGCCATCAGAGGGGGACACGTGTGGAGGCTCATGGTAAGGACATGTGACATTTTTAAATTATAAAAAACTATTTTGTAATGGATTAGTGATCGAAATTTTCCATCACTAATTAGTGAGGGAAATTTTCCATCACTAATTTTGGGGATAGTTTATTCAAACTTTGTAACAGATTTTCTGTCACTAATCCGTCTCTAATTAGGGACTTTCATCACTAATCAATTAGTGATGGTTTTTTAAGTGACGGAACAAATTTCGTTGCTAGTCCGATTTCCTCACTATTCCATCACTAAACTAATTAGGGATGGAATTTCTGTCATTAAAGTCCATCACTAATTTGTTGCTTTTTTTCGTGAAAAAAACCCATAAGGATAAGATATTGAATACTTGGGGTAATTAATTGTAATTCTCTCCAACACCCAAAATAAAACAGAAAGACAGGTATGCAATGAAACGTGGTGTTTAGTTGAAAGTTTTGTGAAAATGAATAAAAAGAAAACAAGCCTAATTAAGGAGAAGCGCAATATCCAAATCGTTCATTGCCTGGACGATTTCAACATTTTTATTGAAAAAAGATATCAGAGTTAAAATTTCATCACAGTATGAACTATGAACGACTTCTTCACAACTTTAAACTCATTGACCCTGTGAATGATTTCTCATATAGTATTGCGGCAAATTCTTCTCACCAAATAGCGTTTCGGTTAATTTGATATTGTTCATAGTATTTTGGAAAAAATGTCCATTTCTAGATGTTCTGCCCATTGGTTTCAATGAACATGAGACACATTTCTTGAGATTTTGCCCATTGTTTTAGAAAGTCATTGACACTGTTCACAGTAATAGTGCGGAATGCCCTTGCTTATTAGTGGTTTCAGTCATCGTTTTGTGGATAATCGTTGATTCGTACTGTTAGTAAATAGCATCAACAAGGTTCTCATAAAGTAGTAGACAAGGGAAGCACATTAGCAAACAATCACTCTCGGACCCTCAATACCCTTTTCAATTCTTAGACTCTTCTCCACCCTTTATTAATTTACCTTCTCTTATTTTTTCTATTTGGCTACCTTCTTTTTTTTTTTTTAACTCTCAAATTCCCCACATTCATCTTTAGAATTTAGAATTTCTAAGAAAATAGCAAGCTCTAGGATTTTTTTTTTTTTTTCTATTGACCTTTCTTTGATTCCTAAGTCCTTTATTTTTCTATTAACCTTTCTTTGATTCCTAAGTCCTTTATGTTGTTATTCTATTGTCTCAAGAGTCGAGAATGTTGCCCTTTTATCCGTCCAAACAAGTCTACCCTTGCCATTTTTGCTAATCTTAATTCGGTTACTCAACAGCGTAGCTATCTTAAACATAATCAATTCATTTGTTAGAATATTTCATTGGTTCTCTTATAATCCATCTCTCCTCTAGCCATATACAAGGAGCTAGCTCTAACCAATTTAACCTTATGCAAAATGGCTTGGCCTAATACACATGTTGGAGATTAATTCTGGTTAGTCAACGATGTGCTAAATATCATTTGATATTCATATTTCTCACCTAGAAAATTTTCCTAATAAATAATTAAGCTAATACTCTTGCTTTCAGAGGAAAGAGGATACTCTCATAATCTTCTTTCTCTTTTTCTTCTTAAAATATCATCTCAACACTTATATTAAAAAAAATGAATCATTTGGATTTAATATTTTCTAAGACTATTCCTATAGTGTTATAATTTATTTTTAAAAAAAATTGTTTGTATTGCAAATATGACCTGTGTTGATAAGTTTTTAATAGTTTAAATGTATTATATTTATTTATGTTTAAAATAATAGTTTTATAAAATATGAGACTTGAACCATCCACTATTTTAATCTGAAGGTAGAGATGAGATTTTGAAAAGAAAACAAGATTAAAGATTATGCAACAACTAAAAACCTACTCGAGACCATGCTCTAGGTTCCATTAAATTTGACATGAATGTTCGATCAAAAAGAAGTGTTTAAAATAGATATCATATGTTGCGTGTTCCAATTTTTGATTTTTTGGATTAAATTTGCATGTTCCAAAATGAGAATAGCTTTGAAAATGCGAAAAACGAGACGGATTTTAGAATTTTGACCACATATGGTAGTATAATTTTTTTTTAATGACAAACTGGATTACAATAACCTATGCAAAGGCAAACAACACAAACCGTTCCATCAGGAGCACAAAATAATGATCAACCATGATCAACAACCGCCTCCGGAAAAGAAGGTGGTAGGTGATCAAAGATAGCAAAACTCTCAATAATAGTAAGAGCTAATCTAGCCAAATAATCTGCCAGAGTATTCTACTCTCTAGAGACATACATGACAAGGACCTGCCAGTTTTTTGACATCCATATTCTTGCATCTTCAATAACTTCTCTAAACGGTGATTTCTATCAGAACCTCTTGTGAGTAAGTTGACAGCCTTCAGACAGTCTGTGAAAACAATAATGTTCTTTAAATTCCTTTTCCAACAAATCTAAAGACCCTGTATAATTGCTATAATCTCTACCACCACAGGAGGCACTTGATTAAGCTTACTTATGTATCCACATATCCAGCTGCCATCTTCATTTTTAATAGCTCCTGCACACCCTATAATGCCAGATTACAGAACTGAACCATCTGTCTCCAAGGTGGTAAATCTAGGCCTTCCCCTCATATCAACACCATCTTCAATGGTAGAACGTTTGTAGAAACTGCAGTGATTGATTAAATCCATATCCCAACTAGCTCTAAACAAATGAGAACGTGCATTATGGTATTCAATCTCTTGTTCATTTCCAAAAAGCTTTGAACATCGAGCGACCCAAATGTCCCAACATACGTATCCAAACAAAGTCGGCTAGCTAACTTTACTCATGAAATTCCTGCCCGCTTCATTCCTGAGGTTCCATTATATCCACTCCAATCCTTGTAGGATAGAGAATTTACTCCACAAGATTGGATTAACTAAGGATATCCACCTTTCATGAGCATTAACACAATCCCTCAATAAATGCATCACATCCTCCTCACCATTGCATCCAAAAGAACATCTTGCATGCTCTATTAAGCCCCTTTGTTCTCTCAGCTTTGCTCTGTGAACCCTTCTGTGTGCAACAAGCCACATAAATGATTTAATCTTCTCAGGCACTGCCTATCTCCACAGCAACCTCCAAACCAATTGATTCTGATTATGGGAACCTGCAAAAAGAAAACGATATGCAAAACTAACAGAGAAATGACCGGCAGCTGATGGTTTCCAAAAATATATATCCTTTCCTCTCTCCTTACAGGGGGTGTGTACACACAATTCACTCGATAATTGGTCATTGGAACCACCTACTTAATTTTCTTATATCCCACTCATCCCAGGGGCTAACATATTCTTGAACTTTCTTATTTCTGTCCACGAAAGCCTCCAGATCCAGGATAAGTTCTATCAGTGGTCTATTTAATTCCCAATAGTTATCTTACCAAAAAGAGGCCAAAGCACCATTTCCTATTTTAATCCCCACCCCTTTCTGGAATTTCTCCCAAACAGAGCAAACCCCTTTCCACGTATATGATGCAATCCTTCGAGGCATTGGTCTATTGAATTGATCCCATCTATATTTACCCCTGAGAACAATTGTCTATAAGGATTCCTTATTAGTAAGGAGATGCCAACACAGCTTCATAATAAAGGCTTCATTTTGTTTACACATATCTCAGATGCCTAGCCCACCTTCTTTCTTGTCTTTCTTTATCTAATCCTATATGATAAGATGTAATTTTCTCTATTCATCATTCTCACCCCATAAGAAGCTCCTGCTCTTCTTCTCAAGATCTCTCAAAATTCCTTTAGGTAGCAGCATTGTTTGCATATGATAAGACGGGAGAGCAGATAAAAGCGATTTAATAAGTGTAATTCTTCCTGCCATGTTCAAACAACCTCTCTTCCAGCATGATAATCTCTTTTGCGTCTTTTCAAGAATTGAAGTAAAAAGAACCTTGGATACCCTTTTGTGAATTAAGGGAATACCAAGGTATTTACCCAAATCTCTAGTTAGACGTACCCCCATTGTTCGGCTGAGACTATAAGCCCTATTGAAATGAAATTTTTTAGAAAAGTAGACTCTTGTCTTGCTTTTGTTCATTTTTTGACCAGAAACTTCACAAAAGGCATGTAAACATTTCAACATCTCATCAACCTACTCGTCAAAGACCTCCCCAAATAAGATAAGATCATCTACGAAAAAGAGGTGGGAAATAGGAGTTCTGTCTCTGTTAAGATGAATCATCTTCCATAACCTATCATTAACTGCATCTTGAATAATGTGACTTAACTGCTCCATGCACAAAGTGAATATATATGGTGAAAGGGGATCCCCCTGTCTGATTCTGTGAGTGGAAATACAAGTATTAGTGGTTTCCCCATTCCACATCAACTGAAAGATGGGTTCATGATACAAGCCATTATAAGTTTACAGATTTTGCCTTCTATGCCAACTGCTTGAAGTATGTCTTGTATGAATGGCCATTCTAGATGATCATATGCCTTCTCTAGATCCACCTTTATAGCCATCCAACTCTTCCTTCCTGTCTTGACCCTTATTGAATAAATGACTTCTTGCGTAATGATTATATCATCACTACTCTGACGCCCTGCAATGAAGCTACATTGATGCTTACCAACAAGTTTCCCCATAACCTCCCGAAGTCGGCAACTAAGAATCTTGGTAATTATTTTATAACTAACATTACAAAGCGAGACGGGCCTGAAATCCGTAATTTTCTTCGGAATGAGCACCATATTTGTATTGTTTATGTCCCTAATCCGATTAGGATATTGAAAGATCTCAGTTACCAAATCAACAATATGCTCTCCAACTATTGGCCAGTATTCTTGATAAAACACCGCTTGTATACCATCGGGCTTCAGAGCCTTAAAAGCCCTAATATCAAACGTTGCTCTTTTGATCTCTTCTTGTGATATAGTTTCATTTCTTTTGTTTAATTTTGTATCACTTAAGACAGTAAACCAGGTTTGAGTGGCAATGTTACTAAAAATATGGACTCCACTTTGAGACAGGTCTTAATAGTACTTAACAGCAAGACTTTTGAGTTCCCCCTGGTCAAAGGTCTATTCATCGTTACTCTTTTTTAGCCCCTCAATCATGTTTCGTCTTCTCCTTGCAATAGCAGTTGTATGGAAGAATTTACTATTTTGATCCCCCACTTTAACCAATTACATATCAACTTTTGGTACCATATTAGTTCTTCTTGAGCCATTAATTTGTTGTATTCTTTCCATAACTCATTCTCAGTTTAGACTAAGTATTGGTTATCTCGACTAGCCCTAGCTCTTTCAATGCCTCCAATTCTTTGAAGAGTCCTCCGTTTCCTTTCATTTAAATTACCAACTCTTCTTGTAACTCCCTTCCGTAATTATATCCGAAATACACGATTAAAGTGAAATAGAGACCAATAATAAACAAAACCATTTTAAAATCTCATCTTCACGATAGGGTTTTCACAAATATCTTTACAAATCCGATTTACCTGGTCTCATGTTCACATTTAGAATACAATCACTTCACGCGGATAATTACATTCAATAGATAAATCAGAGTGCACAATATAATAATCCCAGCAATCCTGGGTTCACATCTTTACAAAAGGGTTTACAAAGGGCAATACGCCCATATATAAGTTCTCATACAGGGATTACACAAATCTCACCTCAAATACATATAATTAAATCCTCATCCACATATACAAATATCCAATACACAATACTCCCAACTATGATAACCAACTATCAAAATGACAACCCGAAGGAGTCCTCATTGCCCTTAGCTGCTTGCTCCATCCTCGATCCACCTACCCTGTCTAAAATATTGGTAGGGGAGGGTGAGATTCGAGAGAATCTCAATAGGAAACAAATACCAATATGTATGCAAGATAAGTGTTTAATGCATGACATGCTTACAATACATAACTAATGCTCACAAAATGACATATTTGCGTGCTCAATGTTTCAACAACATACTCATGGCCATAGAATAAATAGAAACAGAGCTACAATCATTCATATATGTTTTCACATAATCAAGCAAAGCAATACATGCATCAATACCAACACAAATATCATATACATGCAGGAGAGGTAGTTCCCTACACTTATTCTTTCCACGTATGCTCCAGCATCGGCTACTCGAGATCCGAGCAAATATCCAACCTGAAGGAAAAATATAACTAAAAGGAGATTAGGCGTACCTGGACGAATCTATATTCAGATCCGGGTCAAAGCTCCAATACTCCATACTTGTGCCCACACAATTATTAGACTACTAGAGCCTAATTATGATTTACACAGCAGATCACCAGAACCAGAAAGATGGTAGGAGAGAAGGGAATTGCCAGAAAACTCAATGGCGGGGTGAATTGCAATTGAGAAGGCACACCCTATTTATAGTGGTTTATGGAGGCCACTAATTAGGAAATGTGTGCACTCCTTCTTGCCCTCCAAGATAGCAATTAATTGTCTCTCAATTAATTCCCTAATTATGGTGATTTGTTCCTCTTTTAACAAATCCATAATTATTGCTGAATTATTCCCCAATCTGCTGATTTTATTCTTATTTAATTAGGCTACTTATTTCCTAATTAAATAGTCTGGTCCATCAAGGGCGGACTTGGACCCAAAGTCCAACATCTCTCACTCGCACTTGATGGGCCTTCCATCGTGCGTGCGTTACTCTTTCTTGTTTCATACTTGGCGTCTGCCGTGACTGCGTGGGCAAAAATGTCTTTAAGATTTGGTGCTTGTGATACTAGAAATCCTTTATATCGGATCAGCATCCAAGGACACCCTTTATATATAACCGTAAGCCATATATTCATTGCCTTATATGCCCCAGATTCTCCCATACATATTACTCATGGCATATCTAATCCCTCTCGAGTTAATATGTTGATTAACTCAGATTGCCTCCTACGCATATAGTATCCACACTTACTAGCTACACATAGAGCTAGTAAGGGGTCGACCACATATACTAGCACATCTTATGTATCTAGGAGTAAATATTCCTTTTTGACTAATCATCAGTCTATCTTGACTTGGTCGCTTTCCTAGTTTTCACTCGTCTGACCAAATCAAGTGTGATCATGGAGCTTCAGCTAAAGTAGCTGTCACCAAACCAAGCTTTCATGATGTCGCCTAAGTCTTAAGGGCATCGTGGAAGGATTCTTCCTTCCTGGCACTCACACTGTGGTGAACTAGCGATCTTTCACCCACATCCCGTGTTGCAATTTAACTCTCAAGCACATGCAGTATGAATTGCATGCTACGGTGAATGGTTTGAGGTATACATCAATTTCTTTTTCTTTCACCGTACAGACATTAGTTCCAAAATGTACTCAACATTCGAACTAGAACTTCCTTTTTCACAATATCTCTTTTACAATCTCATTTGTGAAAAAGGGTTCTTTGCCTGGCTACAGGTCTATATTCATTCTTCGATCCATTTTCTGTGTATATGCACACATGTGGATCTCATCTCAGTCTAACTGAGGCAACTCAAACGCAAAGATTCTTCTCAACCATCTCATGGTGATCATTTGCTCGTCTTACCTTCCCATGCCCCCGCAAAACATGGGAAGACGGTTGTTCGTGTGAGTGAACCAACCTCTTTTGACCTGTACGACATACAAAACTATATACCTTTATGTATTTACTCATAACATACATACTATTTCTTTTATCTTCATATAAAAGAAATTCACGACCTTATATTTTATTTGCGCCCCTAGATTTTCACTAATTCAATGAAAATCAAGCTATGGGCTCAATAAGGGGATCTACCAACATTCTGTCAGTAGAAGGTCATTGAACTATCGCTTTCCCTCTTTGAAAGCATATCTCTCATAGAGATATACCAAAAAGTATGTTTCGCCTTGCTGTAATACTTAGGATCCTCATCATAAGATATTATCGCTTGGATCCTTCTATCCACCATTCATTCCCAATCTCTCATAGGAATTACTTTAGCCATATGGCACTTTGAATGATGGCAGAACACGTCCTGCATTCTATTTCTATGGATAACAGGAAAAAATACTTTGTATATTTCCTTACTCTATCACCATTTACCTAGGTCTTGTATTAGAGTATCCTTTCAAAAAGGAAAGTTGTTGTCTTGACAACTTAATCCATGGTTATTCTCATAACCCATTTCACAGCAGGACCAAAAAGCAACTTCCAAGTCTAACCAAAAAAACATTTAGTCTTATGTACACCAATGTGCACATTCATATTACCAACTATAGTCTCATATAGGACTCTATCCACCTTTCTTATGTTGGATTCCTCATAGGATATGTAACCTCTTTAGGTTTATGCCCTTGACTTCAAGGGTGTCTATGGGTTTGTAGTTTGACATCCTAAGATGTCTAAGGATTACACTTGCACATGTCTTAGGTGGAAAAGACTGTATCTTTCTTGTGCAATCCCCGTTTATCTTGTCATTCAAGATATTTGTTCAACCCATGACTTTCTTAACTCAGAATTTAAGGATTCTCTGATCCTTTATTCCTTTGACTCCCTTGACACTTGTTTCATATGTCATTTGACAAAGGATGACTTCACAAAGAATCATCATTAGACAGTTTGGGACTTATGTAGTGTTCTTCAATTATTTCGAAGTTGGTAAGGCTTTCACTTTGTGAAAAAACTCAAATACTACTATTTGGGTGATTGTTTCTACGAAGCCCTTAAACTGCTCCATGTAGAGTTCATCATCCAATTTCTAAAATCCCAAATTGGAAGGTGGTCTTTACATCATCTTGATGCAATTTTCAAGACTAAGCTTGTTGTCATAACCAAAGTTTAGAGTTAAAACACACAATGGACAACCTTCCATTGTATTACCCCTCAGCCACTAAGTGTTTTAGGTTCTACATGCCCCCAACAGATTTGATAACCTACTTGTTCCCAATCACCTCTCTGCTAGGTGACAAATTACCCAAACACGTATTTGGCTTAAAAAGAATCCAAATCCTCCTGCAAGACACTTTGCAATTCATCTTAGCAAGTCCTTCTAGTGTCTTTTAGACACTTATAGGTACTTATCATCACCTTCTAAATGATAAAGAGAGCATTCAATCCATTAGGGAATCTATCCCTTATAGTCATTCGCTAGATGACAATTTTCTCCGAGGTAGATTTCATAGGATTCTTTTCCTATGTATGAGTGAGGTAATTCTCTCGTAACTTACCTCTTACCTCTTTCATTGTGAAAATGGTCTCAATTATCCCACTCGGATCAGTGAACTTAGGAACACTTGGTTATTCCTTATCACTTGTGAACCTCTTAAAGAGATTTATTGTGATTAATGCTCATTTCCTACTAGGAAATCTAGGTTTTATGAACGTTGTGTCCCACAGTTTTCTCTCAGTCACTGAACCGCCATCATTTTCACTAATGAAGACATGTCATGTCAAATTCTCATGTCATCTCACAAAGAGATACCTTATATACCTTGGCCCTAATTTTCCTTACACATAGAAGAATTATGAATATAAAGTTGATTACCCTTATGGTCTTAACGAGTTTGGCCCTAGTCTAAGGCCTATCTGCGATTCATAGGGTAAGGTCGTGACTGACATAGAGGGCATTTGGTTAAGTGTGAATATAATAGCTATGAGTCTACCTACCAACATATGGCTGATAGCCTCATTGATGCCATTATGTTCATAACCAAAACAAGGAGGGGTCTATCTCTCCATTTCAACAACTCTAGTTGAAGGATTCTAGGTATTGATAGTTGCCTAACAATGCCTTTCTTGTACACAAAGTAGCTTAAACTAATCACATGGGTGTCATTTAACCCTTGTTGGTTCAAAGGGTCTTATCCCTTTAGTTTAACTGATTCCTGACTAGTTCAGCCATTATGTAACAGCTTCACACTTGACAAAAATCAAGTAAACATTACTGTATTTCGAGTAAACATCCATAACGTTAACGAAACACCAAGCTCTTTGTGTTTTGCCCTCACGTTCATTGGTTTACTAACGTCATAATTTTCCAATTGCAGTGGATTTTCTCAAAAAATGTTTCTTTGTCTTTCTTGCCATGTAGAATAAGTTTTCAACTTATTCATAAGGGTATTAACCCTTTACCACACGTTATTTAGCAAATACTCTTTTGCTAGTTTGATCATTCCCTTTGATCAAGGTGTACATATGGCAAGAAATGGAATATTTTATCCCTAGAAAAGAAACATCAAAATCCAATAAAGGATTTGAGAATCATAGTCCCATCGATCCTTAACTAAAGAGATAGCAAAGATGTGATTCTGTCAGTTGTAATTGCATGGAGTGAATCAGGGTGGCTTATCTATGCAGAGTTAACATGCAAGTTCCAATCCCTTGATTCTATCTCTTTATTGCTTTGCATTTGACATGAAGCCATATGCTTCTGTGAAACATCCACAACTCATATGGATTGCTACTTTTACAACCCTTAAAGGTTTATCAATGTAGCATTTCATCTTTTGCAGAAACCATTGACCTCTTCTAGACCAAGTTTTCCTCATAAGTTCCTTACCCTTAGGCATGGAGGATGAATCCTCCCACTCTTTAGCTAGGTTCGTCTGACTGATGGATCTTGAATCCTTCAGTCTTTCACATTCAAGTTCAATGTGGTGAATCACATTGCTGAAGGTTAAAATATGCATATCAGAGGAAATCTTTACTTTCGTATACACCCACTCAATGGAAGACATGGCTCACTCCCACTCACTGGGAGACATAGCTTCCTCCCACTCACTGGGAGATGTCTTATCACAACATACACTTTTTGTTTGTTAGAAAGAACTTGGCATTTAGTTTTGTCTCAACTTCTTAGTTTGACATCTACCTCAAGTGTTACCTAAACAACATGTTAGGACTTAGTACACTATGTTAAAACTTAATTTAGTTTTAACTTTATGGAAGAAGATCACCTATTTCACTCTCTTCCAACACTATCCACACGGCTTGGATAAGGTTACATTACTCAAACCAACATAAGTTTAAGCAATGTTGTTCTTTCTATACTTGATAGCATAAATCTTTTGTATCCTTCGGTTGCTTCAACCTTTAAATGCTGAAGACTAGTTGGTAGGATGTCCCTGACATCTCATTCTTCTTGAATGAAAGAGATTTGAGAGTTTTTAACTCCACAGATATCTCTATTGAGCTTGTCTTTATAAGCTCAGTCAAATAGACTTGGTCATAATTGGTCACTCAGACGATTATGGTATACAAATCTTAGTTGTTCAAATAAGATAAAGGATAATTAGATGATAAGTTCACTAGTTTCATGTTCAGGAGACAACTATGTTGACTCCAATCCCAATCATACTAGTTAGCTCATCACCCTTTTAACCACAGTCTTCATTTGAACACTTTCCCCTTTGGATTTCTAGACGCATTCCAGAAAACTCCCACTCAATCAAAGAGCAGTTATATTAACAAGATAATAACACAATATCACCTAACTAGCATGAATGTTCAAGAAAAACAAGAAGAGAATATACTGAATTCAATTCTAAAAACAAAGAATTTAATCATAAATTCAATAGAAAAACAAGAACATTCAAAAATTTAAGCCTCATATTGTTGTCTCTTAACAGACTCTCCTTCTCATAGGCCCTTTTGACCATATTAACTCATATAGCTTCTAGCTACAATGTCTAGCTCTTCTTTACCATGTTTACATCCACTCATTTGGATGTAGTTGCAGCATACCTCCCACTTAATGAGAAGATTCTCACATCTCTATCTGTCTTGTCCTTTGTCACAACATATGTGATAAAAGGTTAACTTACTTATTGATTCAATCCCAATTGAATCAATATGGTTAAAAGCATAGGAAGACTTGTTATTATTCAATAATTATTGAACAATTTCAAGTTGCTGCAATTTTCAGGTTTTATCTCTAAGAGTTTGAGTCAAGGTTGGATAGGATTTTACATTCAAAAACTCATTTGAATAATCCCTTACTTTTAAAGAATCTTTCAATATTTAACCTTATGTTGCAACTGAAAAAACTCTTAAAAAAATAAGTCAACCTATCCCCAAAAACAATAAAACCAACATTGATTCAATTCCAATGTTTTTGGGACCATCTAAGTGCACATAAGCACCTTTTTTACTCAAATCATATCCAAACTTACTTCAAATATATGCAAATTATATATCAAATTGAAGCTCTCGAATTTAGGGATTTTTAGGAACAAACCACGTCTCGATCAGAGGTCCCACGCGCTCTCACGTGCCCCTAGAAGGTGTCTGGATGGAAAAATCCTGAAAAATTAGAAAATTCCAGTGTTGGCCACTCTCGGCGGTGGCGCGTGACGTACACGCGCCGCCTTGCGGCCGTCCGAAGGCAACACGCGCCGGCTCCTAAGAATCCATGCGCCGTCCTCTCTCCAATGGTGCTTGCCACGTGTCAAAAGGAGACCCCAGTGGGCCCCATACGCCATATGTCCTCCTTTTTTTCTTTTCTTTTTCTTTTTAGTCAACAATCAACGAATGACTGTTGACCATTGACCAGTCAAAGTTGACTGGTCAACCGTGACCCGTCACCGCTGACATGTCATTGACGTGGCGCTGACGTGTCTCGGTCAACGTGGCTGGTCAACGGATGACGTGCCCTCGTTGACCGATGTTGACATGCATTTGGGGTTGACGTGGCAACCGCTCATTGGCGCCATGTGTCACTGTTGACCGATGACATGGCATTGACTGCCACATCATCGCCTTCAACCTCCAGTCGAGTCAACCGGACCCGGTTGGAGCTCCGATGGGTCGTCACGACCCGTAAACTTTGGGAGGCCATATCTCCCTCGTTTTAGCTCCGTTTTTCACGTTCTTGGTGTCTTTGGAATCGTAGTTCAATGAACTACAAATGCATGGCATTTATTTGATCTTAAAACCTCTGTTTCATTGATCAAATCATGAGTGAAGTTACGGCGGCGACTAACGACCCGTGAACTTCTTTCCTTTGTTTCTCCCTCATCCGAACTCCGTTTGACGCATTCTAAGCATCGTTAGAATCGTCTCTTCGAGATCTACACATCCATGTCCTTACTTTAGGCAAAAACACCAAGTTTCAAACACCCAATTTTTCTCGACGTTGTCGACACGACGTAAACCGACGTGGATGTGTGTCCCCTGGGTTTCAAAGGCTCTTCTAACCTTTAAGGAGTTAAGGCTTTTCGTTTTTGAATCCACATAGGTTCCAAAAGATCTCCTTTAATAAGATCGAAGAGATGAGGAGAAGAGAAGAGAATGAATATGTATATATATAGTCATGCGCATATATATAATAGTCAGAGGAGCTAAGAATCTTCGACTAGCATACATTCAACATATATTCATAACACCCAGCAAAATATATATCATGTCTGAAGCTTTAAACAAAAAAACGTAGAAGCAATATACACATATACATGTTCACGTTTTAGGAAAAAAAAACTTATGCCCAGATACCTAAAAATGATTCATGTATGAGCAAATTAATATGTAGGCAAACTCATATTTTTTTACATACTGTCATGTATATTGCGTGAATAAGAAGGAGAAGACATATGCGTATTAACAGCATAGCAGAATTATATGGGGATATAAACAAATTATATCAGATTATTATTCATATAGAATAATCACAGCCTCAAGGATCAAATGGCTCTGATGCCAATGAAGGAAAAATATAACTAAAAGAAGATTAGGCGTACCTGGACGAATCCATGTTCGGATCCATGTCAAAGCTCCAATACTCCATACTTATGCCTACACAATTATTAGACTACTAGAGCCTAATTGTGATTTGCACAGCAGATCACCAGAACCAGAAAGATGGTAGGAGAGAAGGGAATTGCCAGAAAACTCAATGGCAGGGTGAATTGCAATTGAGGAGGCACAACCTATTTATAATGGTTTATGGAGGCCACTAATTAGGAAATGTGTGCACTCCTTCTTGCCCTCCAAGACAGCAATTAATTGTCTCTCAATTAATTCCCTAATTATGGTGATTTGTTCCTCTTTTAACAGATCCATAATTATTGCTAAATTATTCCCCAATCTACTGATTTTATTCTTATTTAATTAGGCTACTTATTTCCTAATCAAATAGTCTGGCCCATCAAGGGCGGACTTGGACCCAAAGTCCAACACAACCCTATAACCAAATCAAGGACATAGGGTCAATCTCAATTCCAAATCCTTACTTTCATATCACTCAAGGTTGGTTACCATTCACACCCTTTAGGTGGCTATAATAAGCTCAATGAAAGCCTAAAAGATTGGGAAGTACTAGGTTGGAAATCACCTTTCAAAATTACAAAATGCTGAAAATACAGGTTGGCTGTGGCCAAGAATCCTCTGGATGCAGCCAAAATGTGCACAGAAGGTTTTTGGCTACAGCCAAGAATTTCTAGCTAGGGCCAAAACGCACACAGAAACTTTTGCGCTGCAGCCAAGATTTTATGCTGCAGCCAAGGAAACTTCAAAAATTTATAATTAATTCCAGAAAATCAAAATAAGGTGATCCCAAAGCCAAATGAAATATATTTAAGTCCTCTTCATAAGAAAAATATGGATTAAGGCTATCCATAACCACAGAGATACAGAATTACACAAATATCCACACTGCTCCAGAATCAAACCCAGTTTCGACCTCAAACTTTGGGCAAACATAAATCCCAGTTCACAAAATGAAATAACATAAATTATATATCCATTTTGAAGCCTAAGATGTGAACTTCAAGACTGGAAAGTTTCAGAATTGTTAGACACCATTTGGTTATTCAAAACTTTCATGCAAACTGACTGCTCAGAATAGACTTTCAATGGCAGCATTTCCAGTTTTGGCATAATTGCTTCCAATGATCCCAATTTCATACCAAACTTCATTTCCACACAAATTTTCACAAGGAATCCATTGGAAATACCAAAACAACCAAATTCACATTATATTGACATGTTTTACAACAATCTCAACATGTCACACAATTTCACATTTCAAACTCTAACATTGCAACTTTTCCATTTCCAATGCCAAACCAATTCCAATGACCAAATTACACAACAAAACACCATTTTCAACACTAAACACATGACAATTCATGCATTTCAAAATTCCACCAAAATCAGGGAAAAAACCAAAATTCACAATACTCAACCAATAACCACAATAGTTAGGTCAAAAGTCATCAAATACTTGCATCTTCCTCTTTTCCAAACCAATTTCTTGATTCTCCATCTTTCCACTTTCGCTTAAGCTCTCATACACCTCCAATCAAGAATCTAAAACCATAGAGATGAAGCTCTCATCACTATAAACAACTTTATAGAAGGTGATTAGAGCATTAGAGGCCAACAAACAAGTTAAATCCTTACCTTTCCATTTCTCTTTCCTCCCCCAAGCTAGGCGAAAATGGAAGACAAGAGAGAGAGAGAGAGAGAGAAGAGGATGAAGAACGATCAGTTTTGTTGGCCCCAATTAGAGCTCTTGGCCGACCTTAATGAAGAGGGGAGAGAGATATGAGTATTTGAAATGTTGACCAAGATCAAGGGCTCATATTGTGATACTTGTCACAATCTTATCACACCAACCATGAGCTCACATAGGCATACCACATGGGATTCCAACCCTTGATATATTGCACAAATCAATCTCAACCATTGATCTTGAAGTTACTAATGAGTTTCCTCTTCAGTAACTGACCAATTGGTTGGTAACTTTACCGTTTTGCCCCTGATTATGTCAATTCCTCTTGAATCACCACCAAATACATTTTCTCATTCATTTACACCATACATACGCCCTGCCCCTTATTTTCATTCAATTTAGATGTTAATCCATAATTAAACTCAAATATAGGATTTTGGCACTGATCATAACACATTCGAATCACCTTCGAATCTTAAATCACATCGGATTCTCCAAAAGGGTTATTTATCACTAACCACATCCACTTTTGGAGTCATTAACCCTTAATCGCAATTTGGGATCTTGCTAAACTAGGGCTTGGGAGTCCATTTATCTCAGGCTTATTCTCTATCCTCAAATATCAAAATTTGGGGTATTACACTTCTTTTGTTCCATTCCCCCGTCATCTTGGCAAAATTAGAAACTTTTGCATTCCAATAGACCCTACTCCAAGCATCCTTAACCATATCTTGAAAGCCATCTTCCAAGAACCAAGCAACTTGGCATCAAAAAAAGGTTTTGGCCCTTTGGTAATGAGAAGGTGATGACTTGAACAAGATTGGACGGTGGTCGGAACCAAATTTGTGAGAGGATACAATAGATTCCATTCTGAATTCATAAAGGCCCAGTCTAGTTTTTCTTTAACGAGACCACGTTCCCAAGTGAATCTTTCACCAATAATTTCTGTTTCAATAAGCTGGGATTCTGAAATACAATCTTGAAATTGCCTCGTGGATCTGAAGTTCGAGCTTGAACCACCACATTTATTCTTACTATACAAATAAGCATTAAAATCCCCAATGACAATCCACAGAATATTAATTGAACCACTAACAACACTTAATTCATTCCACAGGTTTTGACAGAGTATCCGGTTAGGTTCTGCATAAACACAAGAAAGCACAAACTCATTTGAATCTTTTGCCATTCCTACTCTGGTATGTATGGCTTAGGTTGAAGAAGAAATATAATGCAAAGATATAACCTCAGTATTCCATAAAATCTAAATGCCTCCAGCAAATCCTGTAGCTTCTAACTGAAGCCAAGTATTAAAACCCAGCTTTTTAATTATCCTGTTAGCCTTCATACCACTAACCTGAATTTCCATAAGGACCAAAATCATAACATCATTATCCCTTAACACATCTCTAATTCTACCAAGAAAAGTTTTAGAAGCTGCACCCCTACAGTTCCAAGATAAAATATTCATAAAATCCATAAAAACTAAGGAACTGAAAAACAAACCTGAAACAGCAATGCTATTGGTTCAATTTGGACACTTGCATGATTTCAACATCAACTAGAGCATTTTCGCTGATTTCATTAGATGATTCAGCTTTAATCTCAACCACCGCATCATTGTTCTTGTTTTCAGTTGACCCTTTTGTATCGCCATTCAATCCGGAGGGCGCATGGAAGGTAGTATAAATTCTTCCTTTGCCCGAATGCTACCATCCTGATGCTCTAGCACTTCTTTCTTTAGAGGTAATTTAGAAAATTCTGATTTTATAGATATGGCCCTATTACAAGCATTTTCCATAATTAGGTCCAATTGGAGAGGCCCATTGCTTGATGTTGATCCAACAACTAAATTATGAGCTCTCCCCACTTGTTTACCTTTAAATTGTGAAGCCGATAATTTTGGCCCACCCCCATTTATAGTCTTCTTGCACTTCAATTTCTCCAAAAAAAAAAGGCCCTTTCCTTTGCTTTATTTTTAGTTCATTATCCTCCACCATGTAGGCTTGGTTTAGCCTATTATCCCCCTTCAATGTAACATGCCCAATGTCATCTTACATTTCATGCTTTCCTTTATCCATTTGTAATTCTCCATTTCCCTGTACATTGAAATCACTGATTTCCTCCATCTCTCCTCTCTTTACTTCTGTAGTTTTTGTGCCACTACAACCTCCTGTCTCGAAAGTCGAGATGAGGTTTTCCATCTTCTGTGTCTTCCTTCCATCACTGCCACTTGTAGGTATGTTCACAGTCTCTTTTTCCTCTATTGTACTCCAGCCCCCTTATTCTTCTTATTAGTCTTTGGTGTATCCTTGGACAAGACAGGAGAATCCAAACTTTGCAGAACGCTAAACCTCAATCTAGATCTTCTACCAGCGTCTTTTCTGCTCGTTCAAGCAAAAGTTGTTGTTCTTCCCTATTGATTCCTTTCTAGATTAGCATTTTGGGGACGCGGTCTAACTGAAGACTTAACTTGCATCCATTCTCCATACTCCTCGTCAATGGGTATACCAAGTATGGAGATTATAGGGTCTTTCATGGTGAGCTCTCTGCCTTTTATCTTCACCGATATATTTTCTAGCAATTTCTAGTTCAGTGCTACATTTAACGTCGGTGACTAAGTTAAACAAGTCTCTACTGTGTGTCCATACAATCCACACTTAAAGCATATAGCATTAAGCCCTTCATACTCCACTGTGTATACATGCTTTCTGAGAATAAATCTTGATTGCAGTTTCTTATTAAGATAAACCTCGACATTCACTCTAGCATATTTTCCCCTTTCTACAGTCTGTCTGTTGTTCTCCTGATTGGACAGTGTGTTCATATCGACCTTAAGAGTTCTCCCTATTAAATTTCCTATCTCAAACATACATTCCTCTTAATAGATATGCATTGGTAGAGTAGAACCCTTATCTAGACAGCAACCTTTTTGACTCTATTGCAACAAGGGTTAAAATTTGGGCTCCAATGTTGAACTGCAAGGTAATGGCCTTAGATTAACCATGGACTATCAAAAAGAAGCTTGGAACACAAAGTTTTCTCCACTGTCCTAAACACAAAATAATTATTTGCTAAGTCAATCGGTTTAAAATTATCTGAATGAAGAAGTTACTTGACTCTATCTTTCATCTTGTGCAAATTAGTTCTCCTCCCCAGAATTGTCAGAATAAGGGCGTCTTTCCACGGCCTACACAGCTCTTTTAGTTTATCATTGGAGAAGTTCAAAGAAGGAATGGAGCCTAATTTCCCCCTCTATTTATTAGTCAACTCTAGAGCTAGTTCCTCCTCTTCTTTTAGCCATTCCATCATCTGCTCATGAAAACTCTTATCATGGATTATTCCTTCTTCCCGACGAGTTTTGTTTTGTAGGAAATTTGGATCTTAAGAGGTTGTTTCATACTCTATTTTTTCTGTGTGTTGGATTCAGTTATCCCCTGTTCCGCCACATCTTCCATCTGTTCATCTGAAAGCTGTAACATTTTCTCGTCATTGTTTCATTTCTCTTCTGTCTCAACTTCATTAGGCATTTTCTTGATATTCCTCCCTAACAAATCCTCTTCTTCCTTGGATTTTCCTCCCCCTCCATTGGAGATAATTTCAATAGTTCCAATATTGATTGAACGAACAGTGTGCACACTCTTTCTCTCTCATGTTAACATGCGTGAAATTAAGCTTTTTGGTAGTATAATTTTTTGATACATCTTTTCTAATCCTTCTTTTAATACTATTTTTTCTTTGTTTTCTTGTTTATTTGAGAAAACAAAATATACAAATATATTCCATTGATTATATAAAAAGAGGGATGTTGAGTGTCCCTACCCCTATCATTTGGCTTGCCTTCCTCCTACCACCTCAAATGTAGGAAATCATAACAACTAAAATAATAAAGATAAACATTAAAATTAAAATATGCTCAAAAAATAAAGAGAAAAAACCAGGAGATAATTACAAATTATAAAATATTTGAAATATTGAGATATAAAATAAAATATTTTAAAATAATTATATTAAAAATAAATAGATAGTGAAAAATAAAATATTATGAAATTTTATCAAGTTGCATTCCTTTTTTATTCCACTACTCTCCATGATAAATCATTTATTTTTATATTTCATAACAACTTTGCCCGTGATAATTATTATTTTTAGAATTTAGAAGTTATTTTTATTTAAGAAATATTATTATTATTATTATTATACCTTCTATGTACCTGATAATTTTTTGAGATATGCAACCACTCTTATGATTTTGTCATTATAACTTCCTTCCCCATTTTTAAAATTTAAAACTAAAAATCTAACCTGATAAATTGCAATATTTAATCTATTATAAAAATTTAAATACTAAATCTTCTTTCACATGATAATCGCAAATGAAACCCAGAAAATCGCCTTCCTCTCATATATCCCCAGAAAACCACAAATCCTATCAGATTTGCTAGTTCAAGCGTGAGAAACGGGAAAAAACTATGCAGAGGAAAAGAATCAGTAAGCAATGTTATAAATTCATTCCGTTACTTAAAGAATCACAAAATACAAAAAGCCACAAGAATTTTCTGAAAATTCCTTCCCTTTGAACTCTCTGAGACGCCATATTCTCAACATCAACAAGAGCTTCAAGCTTCTCCAAATATGGAAAATCATACCGCAATAATTTAATCCTCAACACAACTCTTTAAAAATCAAAGAGCAAAACTAAACGCCTACATCATCCACATCGCCATTATTCTCAGAAACATCAGAATCAATAGACTATTAAGAATCTTCAAGTCATACCCATACAAAAATTTCACAACCCGGATAGAATCTTTAACATACCCACATAAGGAACTAGATAAATTTCACAAATCATACCTCTTTTTCCATATGAGCAATGGAGATTGAATTGAGCTAGAGCCATCACCGAGTTCAAGGGAGAGGCCGGAGGGTTAAGAAGTCAGAGTACAGAAATAAGGATGTCGATCAACAGGTTGAAGGAGGACAATGATGGGTGTAATACCCCAAAATTTATACAAGGGATGAATGTTCGCAAAGCAAGTGTAAATAATATTAGAAAAAAGAAGAATTAAATAAAATATCAAATGACAATTTAACTAAAATAGCCATAGTTAAGGGCAAAAGGGGAAGAAAGGAATTTCTTGTCAATTAGGCAAACAATTTCCTCTCCTCTTGGAAAAAGAAATTGGTCAATAATCAAAGGAAGATGAGGGAGGACTAAATGGCTAACTAAACTAGTTGTAGTAACTAAATTAGTTACTTACTTCTTGAGAAACCATGAGCTAGTGACAACTGTCACATTGAGAGCTACGCTTTTGAAATTTCATTTGGAGGTGTTTGGTGACCTCATGACAGATGAAGTATTGCCAGATCTCATAACCGGTCGCGAAAACTCATAGAGGTAAGCATAGGCTTTATTTTGAACCGTTTGGTTTGTTGCTTGGATAAGTTTTCATGAGGGCTAGGATACTATTCATTTTTGTCTAAGGGGTGTTTTTACGGTTTAATCATGTATTTATGGTTAGATGATATTTATAATGATATTGAACCAAGTTGTTGGACAAAATTATGTTCTGGTAATTTTGGGTTTGCAAGGGCCTTGTTCGGTCAGTGCTATAAATGACTGAAGCTTTGTAATTTTGGTGATTTTGGCATTACCATTGTGTTTAGAATGCAAAACTATGAGGGAATAGCCCTAGTTGTAAATTCTGAACCACTGAAAATATATAATGCAAAATTGAAATATTGCATATATGTGTTTCATGCAGGGTAGTCGGCTTGCATGATGTTTTTAAATAAGTAAATGATTACCAAAAATTGTGAAACTTTCTAATCTAAAATTATACATATCAAGCTTTAATTTGATATATAATTTGCTCAAATTGGGTCTATACATTGGAAGATATCAGTCGTTAAAATTTAAGATTGAAACTAGAATTGATTCTGGAACAGTATGGAAATTCATGAAATTTTGTATTTTTGTGGATGTAGATGGTAGTGGTTAATATTTTCTAATATAGAGGACTTAGAAAGCTTCAATTAGGACTTTGAACCACTCCATTTCAATTTTTGTAGATTAAGTTATGGTTTTTGGAAGTTCAATCAGGTATAGGAAAGTTTTTGGCCGCAGCCAGAAGATTTCTTGGCTACAACCCAAATGTTTTTGGACCATTTTGGCCACAGTCAAGACTTTTTTAGTACTTTAATTTTTCTGAAAGATGTTGAATGTTCCAACTTTTCCCAACCCTATAGGCGTTTGCTTGAACTTCTAATGGCTACCCAAATGACTCAAATGATAACCAACAAGTTCAAAATAAAGGATAAACAAGAGGATAGGTCAAGAATAACTTAGTTTACATTATGCCAAATTGTTGGACTAACTAATAACTCATCCGTAAATTATAATCTATAGGATTTGATATTTGCCCGGGGCAACCAAAGAATTGTAATCAAGGTCAAGAATTGGAAATACTATCAGGTAGTAACCTATATCTCATATACTATGTGTTATGTTATATGTATGTTTGTACCAATGTGAATTTAAAGCATTCAGATGAGAAGGGCTCGGGCCCAATAGAATATCCTAGTGCTGTAGCAAGGGACGATTGTCCTTGAATTTACCCAAACTTTATGCTATTTGTGTTATGACCCAAAAATGAGATTGAGGTTTAATGACTTCAAAAGTGGATGCAATTATTGTTGAATAAACACTTTTGAAGAATGTATGATAGGAATTTGGTTGTTTTAGTAATTCCAATGGTTTTCTTGTGAAAAATTGTATGGGAATAGGTTTGATTGTTGATTTTGGAGCCATTGGACACATTGGTTGGAAATTGGAAAAAAACTATCAAGTGTAATTCTGTGTAGAGCAGTCAGTTTGTATAGACATTTTGAATGAGAAAATTGTATCTAAAAATTCTGAAACTTTCTTGTCTTCAATTCCACATGTCAAGCTTCAAAATAGACATATAATTTGTATCATTTCGATTTGTGAGTTGGGAGTTATGAATTTTTGAAGTTTGCCCAGCAAAATTGATTAGTTTTTGGAACAACATGCAAAGATTGAAAATCTGGGAATTTTGTGATTCCAGCTAGCAAAAGTCTATTTTTTCTTGAAACTAGACTCAATAAGGGTTCTATAGGCTTTGGAATCACCTCCATTTGATTTTTTCTAGAACTAGTTACAACTTTTCAAAGATTGGGCAGAAAATCTGCCAAAAAATCCGAAAATGTCAATTTTGGAATTATGACATCATCATAAGGGAATAATGACATAAGCATAATATAACATATCATCTTCTTCCTCCAAGCTTCAAAACAGATGCTTTATTCAGCTGAACGAGAGAGAAAAAATGTTTGAGATTTCTAGAGAGAGAAAGGAGAAGAAAACTCTCAAGGTAAGCCAATTCCTCCAATGATTTAGCTCCTAACGCGTATAACTTCACTCCTAAGCTACTCTTCTTGGTCTTTCACAGTTATTGCAGCTCAAATCTGTGTTGAGAGTTAGGGTTTTACAGCTATTCTTGGAAAAGCCAAAAGGAAGTGAAGGGTAACTCCCAAACCTTCGTATATTGCTTGTTCTAATGTTGTGGACAATTTAATCTATGAAATTTCACCGGATGGTTTTTTGTTTGAATTTTTGGAAATGACATGGCCTAGGGTTATGCTGCCCAAATTGGGTCTTAATAGTAGTTGTAACCTAATGGAATAGTCAATATGATGGTTAGAAGTAGAAAGGAACGCGTTTACGGAGCAGAAACCAAAAAACCCCAATTTTTCTCGAAGAACCTGTACATTTTGGTTAGGGATGTTAGAGGGCCTTAAAGTTAGATTTTCAATGATTTGATGGTTCCATTGAGTTTAGGAGGGAAAATTAGATGGGGTTATAGTTGGTCACTTTTTTGGAAAAGGCCAAAAAAGCATAATTACGAAAACGCCCCCGAAACCCTTAAAGTGGGGCTGCCAAGGGCAAATTGTAATTTGACATTGAATTTGATAATTTTGAGTTTGGAAATGGATTCCTTTGATGGAAATATGCTAGAATAGCCTAGGTTAGAATTTCGAGAAAGATGCAACCGGATCGGGTAAGGCGGGCCCAGGTCGGGTCCCTGGGGGCATTTTTATAAATTTTCATTATAGACTCTTATAACCCCCAGAAACACTATGGAAGTGTCTAAATGATGCATTTGGAATTGTAGGATTCGACAGTTGCCCTGATCGCGAGTAGCCTGTACCGGCTACAGTCAAGAAAGAATAAGGTAGTAACTCTTTCTCTCATACTATATGTGATGCATTGTATGCGTGTTATATCATTGGTTTGTGATGATTTTGAACACTGCAAAGCCTGTGGGTATGTGAAAGTCAAAAAGCTATTTGTGGGCTGAAAGGCTATTTGTGAAAGCCGAAAGACTATTTGTGGGCCGAAAGGCTATGTGAGCCATAAGGCTATGTGTATACACAGCCATGCCAATAGTCCCTGAGTCGCTAACAATGGTTCAAGTAAGGACTGTGTGCCTTCCCTACGGTAAAAGGGGATGAGGGTGGGGTGCATTGTGTATTGCTGCTGCTGTTTGGTGATTTACTTGCATGCTGTGTGATCATGTGTGGTATGAGTGATTTGTTACTACTGGCATTCTCTTAAATATCATTCTTTCCTTTGACTAACCTTCAGATAAGGCAAGTGTCTCCAAGGGGAAGGAGAAGACCAAGGGCGGATAGGACTCCTTTGGGAGATTTATATTTTGGTTGTTGGTTATTGGTTTTGGTATTGGGTTTACTGTATATAAATTGGGAATGTTTGAACCCTTAGTATGTGTGTGTATATATATCAACCTGAGGGTTACCAGGATTTTTGTTGTACACTCTAATATATATAAGTGTGATTTAACTGCATAGGGTAATTATATTTGGAGTTTGGAATTGAGACCAGGATAGGCATGGCATTTTGAAAGAATTTGTGAAAACCCTATTGCAAGGAAGGGAATGAAATGAGTTTTAATTATTCATCGGTCTCTAATTCATTTTAACTACACATTATCAAATCATAATTACGGTTTTTGAGGCAAGGAGTTACAATTTGCATATCTGGTATTGGTGCTTATACGCATATTGTGAATTGTCTCTGAATGTTGAATATGCTACATGTATGGTATCCTTGGTTGACATGACATGATTCATATATGCATTTTATTTGAGGTGATATTTGTTACTACTGGGATTCTTTTAAATCTCACTCTTTCCAATGATATCTTCTAAGCCTCGAGCTTGTCGTTCAGCAGGTAAAAAGGTAACCACAAGCAAGTGAAAGGGCAAGACCTAGAATTAGAGTCCTGTTGGTTATCTACTTTTGGATATTTTTAAGTGTTGTCTATATAAATGTAGTCAGTCTAGTACTAGTAGAATTGGCAGACATGTAAATGTATCCTATGAATGTATAGTGGTAATCAAGCACTTAAGGCCTAATAGTTAACCATTGCACTGTGGGTTATAGCAGAGAATGTTTTGGTAACACTCTGATATTAAGAAATGAAACTAAAATGAATGGGTTATAATAAACTCGCAAACCATCTTGAGACCACAATGAAAATGTTTTTAAAGATTTTTGAAAACCTACTTAACTACAGGATTGAATCCTATCTTGAAGTTGGGACCCCAATGGTATGAAAATTGTTTTTGGTTTCTGGTTTCTGGTTTCTGGTCTCTGGTTTAACTTTATGTCACGTTTCAAATTGTTTGAAATAGCATTACAGTGGGTTATCACCGGCAGCAAGGCTGACGAGGATGGCATCATCACGATGGGCGATGAATCACCATCAAAGATCGATGAAGTTCATCTTCTATCGCTGCATCAATTCAATCTTGTAGAATGGCAGCGACAATTTCAGCTCATCTACGGCCTCTCACCTTCATTTTTTGCATCCCAATCCCTCTCCTTCAATTCCAACAATAGCATATGAGTAAGGGAGAGATAGGGATAGCAATCTCAATGAGAGAGGGCTAGCGATCTGCTTGAGAGATAGAGAACTAAAGTTTTTTTTCCTGCCAAAACTCTAAGATGGAAAAAAACAAGCGAGGTGACATGAATATAAGTGAGGTGGATGTCACATAGGCATGCCACCTCTGCATACGTGGTCAACAAACATTGACTATTAATGTTTGCTAACGGGAGGGCTATATTACCCTATTTTTTAAACTTCTGGTGTAAAAATACCCCCTCAAAAACTTTCAGACACCAAGTGCCCTTTGGCGAAAACTTTCAAGGCATTTTTGCCCCTTAACCCAAAGAAAAAACTAATCTCACCAACATCATGAAGTCATGCCATTATGAAATATTATTTTCCTGTTTCTCACTCCTTACATATTTAAGTAAATGTGCTTATACCCAAATTTACAATTAAACATATTACTTTAAGGCTATGTTTGGTACGTGGTATTGAATTTTGATGGATTGGGATTGGGATTGGGATTGGGATTGGGATTGGGATTGGGATTGGGATTAGGTTTGATACTTTAAAAATATGTTTGGTATGAGGTGGTAATTGGAGGGAATGATTTTACTAATATTATTTAATAAATATATATTAATTATAAAATGACACTAATACCCTACCCAAAATCCCAAACAATCAATCGAAGGAATTATGACACCAATATGACCGGACCCTCCACTTACGACGGTTTCTGGATCCTCCGTCCATCGTTTATTTCCGCCGGCGGCTCGGCATTGAATGGTTCCTGAAGAATACAGCAGATCGAACTTGAGTCGCAATACAGATGATAGAAACAAGCCATATACTTGAAGATGCACAGTGCACACTCAAACCAAATAGGCCACATTCAGTTAAATACTGCAGAAATCGATTGTATGGTTTAGAGTGATGGTTTCGCCGCTGGTGAGGAAAAATCGAAGAGGGAGTGATTGTGAGAGAGATTGATTGGGTTAAAATCAGGGTATTTTTGTCTGACAAAATTTAAATCAAGGGTAATTTTGTCTCTACAATTTTGGAATCCAGGGATTGAAAACACAAAACCAGGGGGGAGGTGGCTTTGTAGCAATCCCTCTTTCGTGGCATTCCCAATCCCTGATTATTCATAATCCCTTGTACCAAATGATATATTTTGACTTAATCCCTCACCCAATCCTTATCCCTACCCCCTGTTACTTCGTACCAAACATGGCCTAAAGTTAACAATATGGTACGTGAACCATAAGTTTTCTACCTTTTGTTCTTTTTTATCAGATTTCAATAATTGATTATTCTTTGCATTTGTTGAAAATTTCATTTTTAAAAAAAAATTAGTTACTAAAATTAATTATTTAATGAATCAATGAAATGATATTTGATAGAAACAAAGGTGTGGATTCCTTGTTCTCGGGAATACAGATTCAAATACTAGGGTCCACGTTTTGAAGTTATTAATAAAAGAAACTATTAATTATTAGGAAATAATTACTTTGCTAAAATTTACAAAGGAATATAAGTGTGTTTTTGTGCTTGTTTGAATTTATCATTATTACTTGGCTAAGTGCAATGATTGCTACAGAGTCTCATAAAAATGAGGAGAGCACTATTAAAGCTTCTATTGTAGTGGTTTAAAAACCATGGGGGGGAAATTTAATAGTGTCAATTCTTTAATATTGTCACCATGTAATGGTGATTTTACTAAATTTTCATTTGATCATGTTGGTTCATGCAAATCACAACCATCTAGAACCACTTTTCATCTACGAGAAACATGTTTCAAGATATTTTTCCAATTGTTTCAAAAAATGAACCGATATTGTTCTTGGATTATTGACACTTCAACATAGTAGAGAACGCCTCCAGATTATTAATATCTGTCAGCGGTTTCAGTCGTTAAGTTGTGTGCGTTGTTGGTTTCAGACTGGTAAAATATGATATCTAGAGATTATCCTTTGTAGTTCTAACAAATAAGAAACACATTTCTAGACATTCTTCCCATTAGTTTTAACAAACAAGAAACACATTTTTTGAGATTCTGCCCATTGTTTTAGAAAACCACTAATGATGTACACGAAAATAGCGTTTAACAACCCTTGTTTATTGGTGTATGTTAGTGGTTTCAATTAAGGTTTCATGAAATAGTAAACAAATGAAGTAAGCCAGCCATAAATTACTTGCCCTCGTTACTCTCTTCAATTTGTAGACTCTACATTAACTTTTTGTTTGCTTTTTCTCTTAACGTTTCTTAGATTCCCAAGACCCCTATGTTGACATTCTATTATCAGAGAGAGTTGAGAGTGCTGACCTTTGATCCATCCAAGCAACTCTACAACTGCCATCTTTCTTAACCATAATTTGTTACTCGACTACATTACAACAATTCAACATAGATCAATTATTTTGTTTGAAGATTTCATTGTTTCTCTTGCCATCCATCTCTTTTATAGCCATATATAGGGAGCTTGCTCGACCCGATTTGACTTTATACAAAAATGTCTTGGCCTAATATACACATAATCAAAGTGTGTTTGTGTGAGTATTAATATATCATTATTACTTGACTACATTCAATTGCTTTAAGGGTCCGGTTTGGTTCAAGGGAGGGGGATAGAGGGGAGGGATTTAAATATTATCTAATTTGGATTGATTAAAAAAGTTGGGAGGAATTTTAATGTTACCTTGTTTTTTTTCATCAAAAGCATATTTCATTTTAGCAGCAAAAAACGATCAACTACATCCAACCTGAACCATACATCAACAGAAATAGAAACAGAAAGTACCAGGCGATTAATATTCTACGTAGGTCTACAAGTCAAGACAAAAAAACGACCCACTACATTTCCGAGTCCACATACTCTATGCTCAGCTTTTATGCACTCATTATGTTCTATTCGTCAAAACGCCCAGTTTGATTTAGTGGATAAGGCTGAGCCATTGGATATGTAAAGTCTTGGATAATAAGAAGCTGACACATGGGGCATCTTTTCACTGATGAAATTTCCCACGAAAGCAGCAACAAAAGGAAGAAACCAGAATAATCTGAATAACAGGGGAGGTGCCAATTGAGCAGGAAAAAGAAAATATTTGGCTCATAAACTCGCCTTTGAGCATATTGCAATTTTGGGCTCATTTAGATTTGGGAAGCGAAGGTCTTTTGCTTTTTGTGTGAAGAGAAGGTTTCCTTGGAGTAAAGAGGTTGCCATTGACTGTGCAAAAATGATGATGAAAACAGAGTGGATTAATACAAGTGGTAGGTGAAGGGGTAAAAAAAGAAATAGAGCTCCTTTCCTATTTTTGTCAAAATGGTTTTTGGCTGTTATAAAAAGCTTTTTGATTTAACCGTTATATTTCGTTTTGCCTTCCAAAAGAACACAGGATTTTTTTAGTTTTGCTTTATGAATGCAGGTGGTGCATGAACGTTGTGATTGATTAGTAAACTCAAAATAGTATTGAACTGTTATGGTAATCTATTTTGCTGCTTGATTCCTTTTTTCTTTTAAATTCGCACGTGTTCCTTGTTATGGTAATCTCATCCCCTTTCTCCGCCGAGAAGACACACAGTCTTGACCCGAACCGTTGTTAGCTACTCAGGGACTATCGACGTGGCAGTACACACACATAGCCATTCAGGCTCACAATAGTAGATCCATAATCACACCCTACCCTCATCCCCTTTCTCCGCCGGGAAAACACACAGTCTTACCCGAACCGTTGCTAGCTACTCAGGGACTATTGGCGTAGCGATGCTCACACATAGCCTTTCGGCTTCCACATCACACTCCACCCTCATCCCCTTTCTCCGCCGGGAAAACACACAGTCTTACCCGAACCGTTGTTAGCTACTCAGGGACTATTGGCGTGGCAGTGCATACAAATAGCCTTATAGCTCATACAGCTAACCGGCTTTCACAAATGGCCCGTCGGCCTCACAAATAGTCTGTCCCCCGTAAACTACCGCCCCGAAGGCACGGTCCTCCGCCATAGGAATCACCCCATGCGGCCGCAGGTAAGAGACTCACAAATAGCCGTCACACCCCACCGCCGTCTCACCCCACCGGGCCACAACGGTTGGTGCCCTCTCCCACCCATCGGGTGCGGAGAGGCTGGGTACACTACGTCGACCCAGGACTCACAATGCACAATTGTAACAAGCTGGAACCAGGCATCTCAACAACTTCACTTTCGACATCTCAAATTCTTTTCACATACTGAGATCCTTCAAGGCCCCTTTTCACAATACAACTTGACCCCGAAGTTTTACCTCCCGAAGCCATCACTAACGCATTGCACTTTCTGTAAATTCAAGCTTCTGCTCAACACAATTCTCAAACATCACATTCACCACGCTTCCGCTGCACACTCTGAGGTCTTTATCCTCATCTGTGCCTTCACAATGTCAGGATGACTCAATAGGAGTCCCATAGGAATCTCCTACTACGCCTGTCCACACACATAATCTGTGCCAGACCTTGGCTCAATTCAACTCGAATCATTCAGAGCCATAACCAACACATCGTTGAGATCCCATACTCCCAACGTTCCCAGAGCTCTACTCTATGATTCAACGTCACGGCGATTGCTCTCGACGGTTCGTTATCAAGGCGGCTGCACACTAGGGTTCATCGTCACGGTGGCTCCACTCTAGGGTTCATCGTCATGGTGGCTCCACACTACGGTACTGTACCCGATGCTTCACTCAGTCACCTGACTGGTCAGCCCCTTCAGTCAGCATCCTCCGTAGGTAGCCCTTTCCAATCAGATCTCACCGTAGGTAGCCCTCTCCGATCAGATCTCACCGTAGGTAGCCCTCTTCCATCAAAACTCCCCGTAGGTAGCACTCTCCGATCCGAATCCTCCATAGGTAACTTTTCCCTCTGCTAGATTTACAACTAGCAATCTCGGGGTGCTTGATACATATTTCAATTCCAATCTAGTACCACATCCTGGTACCACGGACCATCTAGGTCAAGTCAAACTCCTAAGAATCAGCCCAGCTATTGAGTCTGACCCTTGGAGCACAATTCAATCTAGTTCTCAAAGTCTTAACCTCAATTGAATCAGGAAACCACTTCCCTCGTTTCACGGAGCATCATCAACTCCAACTCAAATTCATCATTTCTACGGAGCATCTTTAACTCCTACACAAATTCAAATATCTCTGCCAGCCTAAGGCACACCGGTCCCCTAGGTCTTAAGGCCTTTACACCCACAAGCTCTGTATGACGTCACTACATGTAACATCATACCACCTAGGGTTTCTCACCCCAAATTCTAGGACGAATCACTATGTCTTTCAATTACACAATGATCCTCCACTCTAGAATAACCAACAATGTATATTCCACAAATCTCTTATGTCCACAATGACAAATCACACTTGTGTATACATAATCACTATCACAATACATCATCTACCACCAAGGTAGAGATCTAAGAGCTATCCTAGCAAATTCCCATGTTTGCCAGGAACTGTAGCTCTGATACCAAAATGTAACCCCCTCAGTAATTATATCCGAAATAAACGATTAAAGTGAAGTAGAGACCAATAATAAGCAAATAACAAATTGCAAACCCATCTACCAGACGGGGTTTTCATAAATGCCTTTCAAAATCATTGATAACTTGGTCTCACAGTCACATTCCGAATACAATTACTACGCGGAATATCACATTCATGGGAAATCAGAGTACACAATATAATCCCGGCAATCCCGGGTTCCATACATTAACTCAAAGCCTTATAGGGCATATTCGCCCCTACAAGCCCTCATATGGGGATTACACAAATTCTCATATCAAATACATACTCGAATATACATTCCAACCTACACAATTATATATCCAAATATACTTAATCCCAATCATGCATTGATAACCACCTATCACAAGATTACAACCCGAACGAGTCCCGTCGCCTTTGATTGATTACTCCATCCTCGATCCACCTACCCTGTCTAAATTGTTGGTAGGGGAGGGTGAGATTCGAGAGAATCTCAATAGGATAACAATATCAAAATGCATGTATGATAGATGTTTAATGCATGACATGCTTGCATCACACAACTCATGATAACACAATGACAATTTGCAAGCTCAATGCTTCGAACAATATACCTATGGCCATAGCATAAATTGAAACATAGCTTCAAATTACACATAATTATGCAAAGCTAAGACATGCACCAACACACTAACACATATATCAAATACAAGCAGAAGAGATATGTTCCCTACCTCCAGTCTTTTCTCCTCGATTTACGTGCCAGCAACTCGGGGCTTCACATTCGATCCTACAATGTCAAATATGCTATTTAGACACTTCTATAGTGTTTCTGGGGGTTATATGATTCTATCTTAAAAATTTACCAAAATACCCCCGGGACCCCGGCCTGGCCCCGCCGTACCCGGTCCGGCTGTACTTTTCCCGAAATTTTGACATGGGCTATTCTGACATATTTTCGCCCAAGGAATCCATTTCCGGACTCGGAATTATCAAATTCAATGTCAAATTACGAAATTGCCCTTGGCAGCCCTACTTTTAGGGTTTTAGGGGCGTTTCCGTAATTATGCTTTCTCGGCCTTTTCCGAAAAAGTGCCCAACTGTAACCCCACCTAATTTTCCCTCCTGAACTCAATGGAATCATCAAATCATTGAAAATCCAACTCTAAGACCCATTTATAGCCCAGACCGAAATATACAAATACTCCGGGGAAAATTGGGGTTTTTCGGTTTCGGCTCCGTAAACGCGTTCCTTTCTACTCCTAACCACTTTATTGACTATCCCATTAGGTTAAAACTACCATTTAGTATCAATTTGGGCAGCATAACAGCCCCTACAACCCATTTCCATAAATTAAAACCAACGGCAATCCGGCGAAATTTCACCGATTAAATTGCCCACAGTAGCTAGAATAGTCAATATACAAGAGTTTGGAAGTTACCTCAAGCTCCCACTAGCTTTTCTCAAAGATGGCTGAACCCTAGCCCCTTTTAAACCATGAAAATTGAGCTTCCAACACCTTAAAGAACATGAAAGAGAAGCTTAGAAGCAAGGTTATACGCGTTAGGAGCTAGATCGTCGGAGAAATCGGCTTACCTTGCGAGATTTCTCCTCTTTCTCTCTCTAAGAGCTCTCAACTTTCTCTCACTAGTTTCAGCTGGAAATGGCGTGAAATGAGCTGAAGAAGATGAGCAATTTGATTAATAATCCATGCTGACATCATCTTTTAATGAGATGATGTCATAATTCCCATTTTCGGATTTTCTGGCAGATTTTCTGCCCAAACTTTGAAAAATCATAACTAATTCTAGAAAAATCGAAATGAGGTGATCCCAAAGCCAAATGAAAGGTATTGAAGTCCTCTTCATTGGAAAAATATGATCCATTACTAGAAATCACCACACAATTCCAGAATTACACAAATTTCATCACTGCCAAAAAACAGAGTCCATTTTCGACCTCAAACTTTGGACAGTCATATCTCCTAGTTCCCAACATGAAATGGCACAAATTATATGTCCATTTTGAAGCTTTGGATGTGAACTTTAATACTGGAAAGTTGCATAATTTTCTGACATCATTTGCCTATTAAACACGTTCACACGAGAAGACTGCTCAGACAGAATTCACACTGGACAACATTTCTAGTTTTGCAACCAATGTGTCCAATCCAATTTAAATCAATTCCAATGATTAAATACCACAACATGACACCATTTCCATCACAATACCCCATTCAATTATTCCCTCTATTCTAAGTCAATTTGGATGTTAATCCACAATTGAACTCAAATACAGGGTTTTGGCGTTGCTCATAACGCAAGTTACTACAATCCACTTTATATTCTCTAAAAAGGTTCATTAATCACTAACCACGTCCACTTTTGTAGTCATTAACTCCTAATCACAATTTGGGATCTTGCTAAACCGGGGCTTAGCAATCCACTAATCTCAGGCTTATTCTCTAGCCTCGAGTCTCAAAATTTGGGGTGTTACATTTGGAGCTTGGAAGCATAATGGTACAAAGAGCAAAAAAATATGATGAAATTATAACATACATGTATGTATGTTGCAAGGAGGGTCTGAAAATGAAGGCAAAGGAAAGAGACAATCTTCAAGGAATCGAGGTGAAACAAGAACTAACGCTAAGGCACGAATGGTGGTATCTCATGTTAATTAGAAGTTCAAAATCACTGGATTTGATGAAGAACACAATTATCCCCTCCACACCCAAGATACAATGCACTTATTGGTATCCCAAAGAAATTTATCAGAAGTTGATGCCTGTGAAATAGATCTTGCAAGGAAGTTTGGGCTCCAACAAAAGGGTACATTTGACTTGATGAGTACATATGCTGGGGTAAAGCAAATGTTGGATATACTCTTATAGATGTGCAAAACTACCTTCAGTCTAAAAAGAAAAGAAGTTCAAAGTATGGAGTTGCGAGATGCTTATTTGAATATTTTCAACAGCAACTTCTACAAATCCTACATTTTATTACAAATATCAGGTGAACGTAGAAGAACATATCACCAATGTGTTTTAGGCAAATGCTGGAATGTTAATAGATGATGCACATTTTGGTGAGGTTGTAGCTTTAGACACAACATATGGTACAAATAGAGGTAATCGACCGCTTGCAATTTTTTCAGGCTTTAATCGTCATAGAAGTGCAATCATTTTTGGAGTAGCATTAATGTTTGATGAGACTATTGAGTCCTTCAAGTGGGTATTAGAAACTTTTTTGGATGCTTATATGCAGAAGAAGCCTAAAATGGTCTTTACAGACCAAGATCAAGCTATGGAGAGAGCTTTGAGTGAAGTTCTTCTAGATACAAAGCATTGTTTGTGCGCTTGGCACTTAAAACAAAATGGCATTAAGCACCTTGGAAACTTGATGAAAGGTGGGTCACATTTTTTGACTGATTTTTGTAAATGCATGTCTAAAATTAAAGAAGTTGACAAATTTGAAGAAGCTTGGAGCCAATTATTATCTTCTTATGATGTACATAAAAATAGGTGGTTGAAATCCATTTACGATATTAAGAAGAAATGGGCTTGGTGTTATGTGAAGTCTTCTTGCACATTAGGAATGAGGAGCACACAACTCGCTGAAAGTATAAACACTGATGTGAAACAATGTACATCACCAAATTTAGACATCAATGAGTTCTTCACCACTTTTGATAGAGTTGTTTCAAAGAAACGGAACAAGGAATTGAAGTTGGAGTTTGATTCTAAGCACAAGATACCTAGAATGGTAAATCTAAGTGCACCAGTATTGTGCCAACTTGCAAAAACTTATACCTCAGGTGCCTTTGACATGTTCCAAGAACAATGGGATCTATAATTTACTATGAAGTTTAATGAACATCATGAGAAATAGCCTTTATTTGTATACACTACCGATATGATTGATGAAGAAGGTGAGTGAAGAGTTGATTTTAAGCTTCACACACATGAAATTTTTTGCACTTATGGGATGTTTGAGACCACCGGGTTATTGTGTTGTCATGCATTGAAAGTATATGAGACAAAGGATGTGGGAATTATGCCAGAGCAATACATTCTCAAGCGATGGACTAAGGAGGCAAGAATTGTTGTGCATGACACTATAGGAAATGAGATACAAATGGATCCTAAACTTGAAATCATGCGAAAATATAGAGAATTAGTGTGAAAATCGGTAAGATTGGCAAGAAAAGCTGCTAAGAGTCTTGAAGGGATTTAAGCATCTTCAGGGGTTAATCAATGAGGCAGAAAATAATATTCATGATGTGAATAAAGATAATATTGTTAAACCAAGTGTAGCACCAACCATAGAATCACAAAATATGCCTAAGGGTTTTAAAAAGATAGAAGGAAGTCAAAGAAAGCAATGCTACAAAGGTTAAAATGAAAAAAATTTAAGAAAGCCCAGAGAAGTTGTTCTAGAGGAACAGGTATTAAGTTTTAATTTCATTTATACTTATATGAAAAATAGAAGCCTTTATTAATCTTGTATTTATCTTGTGTAGGGTGTTCAAGAGGCTCCACTATCTAATAAGAGAAGAAAGGTGAACACAAAGAAAGATGCACAAACACAACATGCTTATCCAATAGAACCTGCACAAGCTCAATATGCTTTCTCACTATCTACATCTCAACCATTGTCATTTACAAGCTTGTTAATGGTATGATTTGATAAAGTTTTCACTACTAATATTTCATATAGCTATGATATCCTCAAGTCATATTCATTGATATTTGCAAGTGTAGGCAACCAAAGAAAGTGACTTCCCATCACGTGAAGCAATATATCTCAACGCAAGCAATTCTCAAGGTATTGAAAAGAAAGATAAAAAGAGACATTGTGAAAAAATTATAACATTTTATAAATTTCAATATTGTCATTTGCAAATATTGCATTACATATACATGATACAACTCTCACACATAAAAGATACAATCCTCACAAATTACATCTTTTGATTCATACAAGAACTAAAACATACATTGGACTCTATTGGTGGCTATTTTTTGACTAAAACAAGTATTAGACTCTTTTGGTGCCTTTTTTTTTTTGGATGAACCAACTCTACACAGCTTGTTACACATTTCTTTTGTAGCTTGGGAATGCACAGAAGAGTTTTTTTGGAATACTGGAAATTGCTCTTTTTCACATAATAGCAACCATCTCCAGTTACAATTAATGTCAAGCAAATTAATTTCCATCCCTATCAATATGTCTCAAGTTTTTTCAAGTTACAACAACTATGTACAATGTATATGTTAAACTGTGCAACTTCTTACAATGTCCAATACAAGCACATATAACATTATTTGTTAAGCTTTCAACACAAATTTTGATAGGTTACCAAATGATGCTATATTAAACTTTTAGCAATGTCCAAAATTTGATAGTTTCAATTAGTATGTAGGAGTTCTCTTCTAGCACTTTCCAATTTTTAGGCAGATGCCTTGTTTGCTGAGCAACTCACAAGTACTATTATTTAAAACACAAAAATCAAGGCAACATGAGATGAAGCATATTGACCAAAGTAGAGTTAGCAAATGATGTTCACTAATAAGTAAAGAGGAAAAAGTAACAGTAAAAAAATAAGCTATGTCACATTGCATCCTCCAATGTCAAAATGATGTTCACTAACAAAACAAAAGGTTTTTCAAGCTTTAACATTTATTGAATCGAACCTTACATTTATTTTTTCCCCTCAAAGTTTCGTCACCCTTCAATAAACTGTATATCTATGTCATTATCATGACTAATTGATTTCTATAGATGTCCAATTTCTTCATCCCAAGGGCACATAATGTATGATAAAGCAATTGACAAAAGCATTATGATTAGGAGTACACATGTATCACAAGCAAATAAAACCTCATCTATTCTTAACCTGTTAAGAATTACAGGAAAAATAGGAGAGATAGATTAAGTGCACTTGATTAGAAAACAATCAGAATCTCAGGTATAGACTTAATGAAAAACAAGGGGGACTAAAGAGAAGAGATACATCATATCATGACTTGATGGCAACACTATCAGTGGAAAACAAGGAAATGTTGTTTGGAAATCATATTGGTTTAGAGGAAATCAAATAAGTTATGACAATACTTGATAAGAGTTTGTGTTACATTTGTTAGGTCTAGATTGCTACACCCACTTTATGACCTTCCTATATTTGTCATTATTGGTTATCCTAACGCGACAGCCTGCTCTCGGTTCTTCTATATCTGTACTCAAAAACATTATACTGCACTACTTTTACTTTTTCTACATTAAGAAAATTCTAGATAAATAAAAATGTATTGCAAACACAAAATTATTGTAATTCTATCAAACATGCCAAATCAGGTTATAAAACTTGAATCTATTAAGAATAAAATTAAACCATATACAACTACTTTCTCAATAGCAAAAAAGCATAATGACTATTATACAAATGGATAAAAAGCAACAATACTTTAAGTAATTAACTTTCTAACTAAGAGGCATTCATATAGGTCATTCCAAGTTTACAAGAGAATAAGAACATAACCTTTGAGATAATTAATTTACGGCAGTGTAATGCATCATGACAATAACAAAAGGTGGGCGAGCAAGCGAATTCGCCTTCCTGTTCACCTACCAATGCAAACTCTGACAAACAAATCTATCATTAATGGGTAGCAAAGTTGTAAAGAAAGCAATGAAATTAAAGGAAAGCGTAAACGCAGTGAAGGGTGTCGCTGACAGAGGTTGATGTGGTTCGAGAAATCTGGAGAGCGATAGGAAATTTGGCAACTCCCTTTGGAGAATTTGCACAACCATTTGGGATTTCTTTTTTTGAAAAAATGAATTGTCAGATTATATTAAAACCAACGGTCACGATCTCTCTCTTTTATCAAAATGGTGTGTTTTGAGGAATAGCATATAATGAGCACATAAAAGCTGAGCATAGTATGTGAACTCTACATTTCCTAGCATATAAGCAACCATTAGCTAAGATTTTTGCTAGAGGAGAGAGGAGCTAAATAGCCCAACCTTTCAAGCTCTTCTTTGAAGCAGCAACCTGGGCACACCAATTAGCAACCTAGTTACATTGTCTTGGGATCCACTTAAAGAGAACACTCCTTAAGGGTTTACCAAAATTAGAGATCTCTTCTACCATATTCAAGCAATCCCACTCTGGGTATGTGATCTCATTTTTTACCACTTGAACTAGTAAAAGACAGTCAGACTCTACTTGCACATATTCAAATCCATTAGAAATACAACATTCTAATCAAAAGAGCATTGCCATTATCTCAGCTTTGAATGGAGAGTCTGCCACAATTCATTCACCTTTCAAACATAAAATTTCCCAGTCCCTTTTCCTTCCAATCAAACCTGTGCTAGCAACTTTGCTTTTGCAGTCAAAAACCCCTTAACAACACATCTTAATGTTATAATACCTAGAACTTTCCTTTTCCTGAATGATACAGTCACTAGCACAGGGGATAAGAGCTCTTAAATTAGTCATGTTCTAGCCATTTACTTGCCAAAATAACTCAACCAGATCCGTATATAACCATGGGATCAAAAGATTTTTGCTCAAAGACAAAGGCACATTGAGCCTTCCAAATCTGCCAAAGTAGACAAGCAATCAATGTTTTTGCCTTATCTAAACACTCCTCAACATTTAACACCTTTTCAAGCCACTTATCCATGCTGGTGAGGGCATTAGCATCCATTCTAAGCACAAGACAACAACCAAACCATACTCTTTGAGATCTATCATAAAGCAGCAACAAGTGTTCCAATGTTTCAGGCTCCAAATTACAAAGCAAACAAGTAGAAGAATTAACACACCTTTTTTGCCATAACGCTTCTCTAGTAGGTATAGCATTCTTGACCACTTTCTATATGAATAACTTCACCTTAGAAGGAAATTTTAACTTCCATATGACGTTTCAAAGCCCTTTGTTATTAGCTATTAACTTGTTATGCCTCTTTTAGGTAATTGAGTAATTACTCTTAGCCCATTATAACATGCTTTAACAGAATAGATGCCATCTTTCCTGATTATCCAAAACACCTTATCGTTTCAAGGATTACTAGGTAGCAAGATATCATAGGTTGCCTTTTCTTCCTCAACAAAAATAAAATCTTGAATAGGTTGCAAGTTTGAACTAGCCCAATCAATCAACCTACTGACCTTCCATTGCTCAGCTTCTTTATTTGGTGCACTAAAGTTCAATTTAAACGAGTCGAGGGAAGAGATCCACAGGTCTCCCTATATATTAATCCTTTCCCCATACCCCACATTGAAACAAACATAATCCTTCAACAAACTTCTCCCTCCAATAGACTAACCCACGCCTAACAAGCTCTTCCTCCTCTCTTAGAATCTAGGAAAGTACCATTAGAGAAGTATATAACTTTAATGATCTTAACCCATATCTCCTCCAATTCACACAAAACCCTCCAACTTTGCTTCACTAGAAGTGTAACCCCCTCACCGTAATTACATCCGGATTACGAAATTTAAGTGAAATAGAGACCAATAGGATGAAATCACAATTTATAATCCCACATCCAAGAGATGGGGTATTTCAAAATCTTTTCAAAACATATATATATTCATGGTCTCACATTCACGTGCGGGTATAATTATCAGAGAAATCAGAGTACATAATAAATATCAAAGTGCGGAAACCAAAATCCCAGCAAACCCCGGGTTACTTACATATATAACTTGGGTTCAAAGTTTCCCAACAAGGGGATTACATCACCAAAACATTCATTTACATTAGATGTACAACTTGCAATCCCAAATCCAAAACTATAATAACCAACTACCACTTAGATCTCGGAGTAAACCTAACTACTCCTGGTTGTCCGCTTCCCTTTCGAACCACTCGCCCTATCTGAAAAGATTAATCATTTGGGAGGGTGAGATTCTAAAGAATCCCCGAGTAACAACTATTTCATACCACATGCAATCATATAATATGCAAACACATCATCTCATATCAGCAGCAACACAAACTCACTCCACCCTCATCCCCTTTTACCGCCGGGAAGGCATACGACCTTTACCCGAACCGTTGTTAGCGACTCAGGGACTGTTGGCGTGGCAGTGCATACAAATAGCCACACGGCTCACATATAGCCTTTCGGCTTTCACAATGGCCCGTCGGCCTTCACGAATATCACACCCTAACCTCATCCCCTTTTACCGCCGGGAAGGCATACGACCTTCACCCGAACCGTTGTTAGCGACTCAGGGACTATTGGTTTAGCGGTGCTACCACAATATCACATAACGCATATATGACACCCTAACCTCATCCCCTTTTACCGCCGGGAAGGCATACGACCTTCACCCGAACCGTTGTTAGCGACTCAGGGACTATTGGTTTAGCGGTGTTTCCACACAAAGTTTTCACAAAACTTGCAGCATACAAAATCCATTTAATCACAATGATATAGCACACATATCATACATCACATAAGGTATAAAGATAGAGTCACTACCTGTATCTTTCCTGACTGGCTCCGGCACCGTGGCCTCACGAGGGCGACAAATGTCAAATCCTATATCAATTAGGGACAACCAATCAATCTCTTTTCCATGTGTATATTTCAATAATACTCTAAGTTGGTTATCATTTAGGACTCTTTAGGTGACTAAAATAGGCCTAAACATATGCCTAAAGGGTTGGAAGAAACTACCCAAAAGACTCCTTACTCGAAGGCAAAACTCTGATTTTAGACAGTCTCACTCGAGCACAGATGCTCTCACTCGAGCACGCGTACGGACATCACTCGAGCACACGAGAAAGTGAGACTGCGAGTGAACACCCGAGAGCACAAAGAAACTCTCAGGGACCGACTCACTCGAGCACGCTGACCTCACTCGAGCACAAGGCTAGATGCCTCACTCGAGCACCCGCGAGAGAAATCCAGGAGGTGAGAACCCGAGAGCACCCAAAGCTCTCCAAGCATGGGATCACTCGAGCACAGCCATATGTGCTCGAGCACACACCTCACACCCGCAAGTGAGAAGGCTCACTCGAGCACCTTACTCGCGAGTGAGAACCCGAAAGCACAACTCCCACCTGAAGCACACTCTCACTCGAGCATGACCCCCAGTGCTCGGGTGAAACGGCTATGCCCGCGAGTGACAGAGCTCACTCTTGGCATCAGCCCACGAGTGAAGACCCGAAAGCACACCCTTTACTCTGGACTCACACCCTCACTCGAGCAGACCAAGCTCACTCGAGCAGGTTCCTCGCTCACTCGAGCACAAAGCGATGTGCTCGAGCAGCACTCGCAGAAAACCCAGGTGACTCGAAGCACAAAGGGAAAAACTTGCGCATCACTCGAGCACGTTCTTCCTCTGCTCGAGTGATGTGTATCAGAGACCAGAAACGCAGCCAAAAACCAGAAACACCAGATGGTCAAATTCTCCCCCAAAGATTCCCAAACTCTTCCCAATGCTCATACACTCTAAGCACTAACAAGGGAACACAATGGCAACTCCAAAAAAAACACTCCAAAACCCAATTTGACCATAATCAAACACTAAGGTCTCAATGACACATCATATCCAAATTCCCTTAACACCTTTTTAACATTCCAAATTACATCAAATGATCATATATCTCCAACTAAATCATTTCCAATCATCAATCATAACAAACTTGACATTTCCCAAAAATAGGCATATTTAGGGCAAAATTCCAGATTTTACCATACTTAGCAAAATATCACACATTATACTTCAAAATGCTCTAAATGCCTACCTCTTCACTTTGCTCAATCCAGAATCCTGATCCCTCAACTTTCAATTTCGCCCAAATCACAAATCACCACTTCTCATGATTCTACAATCATCACAACGTAGCTCTCATTGATATGAACAATATTAGAGAAGAGGATTGGAGCAAAGGAGAATCATTTCCTTACCAAAGATCAAGCTTTTTCTTCTTCCTCTTCTTGCCTCAAGGTCACCGGAATCAATGGAAGAGAGAGAGATGAGAAGGTAGAATGATGATGAAGAAGCACATCATCCCCCCCTTGCCCATGCCTCCAACCGAATAGGAGAGAGAAAAGAGAGGAAAAAGTGACTTTTGTCTTCTAGTGCCCTATCCAATGGCCACCATCAAGCCACGTGTCAACATCTACACAATTCTCTCCATGAGCTCACCAAGTCACCTCACATAGGATTCCGACCCATATGAAATACATCTCAACCCTTGATCTTAAATACCACTTGTATTTATTCTCAAAATTATCATTACATTAATCCCAAATATATTCAATCAAGATAATTACAATAATTATCGGAGCCATTAGCCTTAATCATAAATCGGGATGTTACAAGAAGTGCCAAGTTAAACCAATGGAAGTCCCTAAATCCTAAACCACCATCCTTTTACATCAGCTAAGGAGTTCCAATTAACCCAGTGGATCATATTCTCTTCCCCTTATTGTCCCCACCAGAAATTAGCCAAATACTATCCAATTCCTTACATGTAGTAATTGGGAATAGGAAGCATGACATTGGGAACACAAGAATTGTACTAGCTACCACTTTAATCATTATCTCTTTCCCCGCCATAGATAGAAGTTGTTGTTTCCAACCTTGAACCTTTTTGCGTACCTTATCTTTGACAATGCAAAGCACCTCTCTCTTAGATCTCTTCTATAATACTGGCAACCCAAAGTACTTCCCTGGATCCTCAACTTCCACTACCCCCAAAGATTGAATAATCTGAATTCTTACTTCCTCTAGAGTATTTTTAGAGAAAAAGGAATAGGATTTCTAAAAGTTTATCATCTGCCCTAAAGCTTCACAATAACAATTCAAAATGTTCCTTACTATATCTATGTTGTCCAATTGTGCTTTAAGAAAAAGTATTGAGTCATCAATGAAGAAACAATGGGTTATCATGGGCGCACTTCTACTCAACTTAACCCTCCTAACCAAACCATTTCCAGCACAAAAGTTAATTAATCATGATAGCACATCTGCAAATATATGACCTGATAGCAACACATTAAAGGTCACAGTGCTTAGGCAAGAGTAAATTCGATCCACCCACACCCTATGAAACCCTATACACAATAGTACCTCTCTCAAAAAAATCTCATTCCACCCTATCATATGCTTTATTCATATCCAGCTTTAGAGCCATTTCTGCCTTATTCCCACTCTTGATCATCAAATAGTGAAAGGCCTTATGAGTAATCAAAATATTATCAAAAATTAGCCATCCTAATACAAAAGCTCTTTGGCTAGGCATAATAAACAAGTGCATCATGTCCCTCATCCTATTAGTAATTACTGTGGAAAAAATCTTGTAAGAGAAGTTGCATAACCCAATTGAACGAAACTGACTCAATAGTTCAACATTGTCTACTTTCGATATTAGGACCAAGTCAGTAACATTTAATTTTTTCAAAGAAAAACCAAGCTCAAAGAAATTTTAAACAAGACACTTACTGATTTACTAATGACATCCCACAATTTTTAATAAAAAAAAGGCCGAAAAACCATCCGGCCCCAAAGCTTTTAAAGCACCAAGTTGAAAAGCCGCAGATATAACTTCCTCACTAGAGATTTTACGCATTAGAGCCTTATTCATTTCACTAGTTACAACTTCATCAACAAACTACAGTATGAGACTAAGATCTCGCTCTCCTACCATGGAAAAGAGATGTTTGTAATACTCAGAAAAGGCACCCCCAATATCATCTTGATTCTCCACCCATCCTCCATTCTCATCCCTAATTCTTACAATCATGTTGCGCCTCCTTCTATGAATGGTAGATTGATGAAAAAAACTAGTATTTTCGTCAACAAATTGCAGCCACTGAACTCTAGAACATTATGCCCAGTATTTCTCTTCTATCTTCCATAAACCCTCCAATTTTTTAGTAATTTCCTTTGCATTCCTAGCTTACTCAGGGCCCTAACCATTTTGATAACACTTATTGAGCTAACAGTAACTCATCCATTAATTTCTTCCATCCCAAGAACTATTCCCTACTCCACTTAGTTAAAATCTTCCTAATTCTCATCAAGTTGTTTTCAAATTCTGTCACCAAGTTTTCATTATCAAAGCTGCCACCCCAATTACTTCTCACCAGATAGTTAAAGTTATGATCAACAATCCAAAAACATTTAAATCTAAACCTCCAGGTAGTCTTTGTCTCATTATACTCACATCCTCCAAAATTAGCCCCTGTGCCTTCCCACACCTTCCACTCCAAGACAGATTACACACAATTCTATCTAACTTCCCATGATAAACTCTTCCCTAAGTCTCTTATTCATCCATGTGAAATTCCCCCCTTTGAGTTCTAACTCCATCATATCCCAATTGAACATAAAACTCTCAATTCCTTAGGTCTCTCAAATCATAAATCCTTCCTCCTTTCTTATCTAAACTATATAAAAGGTCATTGAAGTCTCCCATTATTACCCACAACACATAATCACCAGGATTCAGAGAAGTTATCTTCCCCCACCACTCCTTCCTATTCTTTTTTTCCTGGAGGACCATACACAAATGTGATATAACCAGCCCAATTCACAATTGAACCATCTACCTTCACATGCATAAAGTTTCTCGAGCTACTCACAAAAGCAATATTAACAGAGAAGGCAAATCACAAAGCTAATCCACCCAACAACTCAATAGGCTCTACATATATTCCCCCATCCTACCTAAACTTCCTTCTAATTTTTTTCTACTTTTTCTATTTTCATTATAGTTTCTGAAAGAAAAACCAAACAAGGTGATAGTGTCTTTATTGAGTGCTTTAGGTGACAAATTGTCAAGGTAGCACCCAAACCATGACAATTCCATACGAAAGCACTCATAATGACTTGGTGGCTACTTCTGGTCAACCATCTAGCCTTCGTTCATTAGCCTTGAAAACAATATGCTCCCGATCAATAGGCTTAAGCATACTTCCCTTTCTATCTGCAACACCTATAGGAACTTCCACTAGCTCATCCACATATCTTTCTTACCACTGAGACCTTTTTTCTTTTACATTTTGCATCAATTAGAGGAGACTTCCTTGTGCAAAAATTAGTTTCCTCAATTAAGCATCCTTGCCCTTTTCCCCTACTTCTTGTGGCATCAGCTTACTTCTCTTAGCTTCCTAAGCCAACCAATTCTCATCAGCCCCCCTTTTCAAATAAACATTTTTCAACTTACCTGCTAACTCTTCTTCAACTTCCCCTACCTGCCTAGGAACCAACATTTTCTTGGAACAGCTACCCTCATTTTCCCTATATCCTTTTTATCTGAAGGGAGTTCTATTATGTATTTAATGCTAGAGGATTTTTTCGAACATGATCCCTTCTCCTTTTATGGTGACATTTCTCTCCCTTTATTCCTAATTGAGACAAATTTCCTCAAGTTGATCCCTAGCTCTTTCTTGATAGTCGGTTCCATTATAATATTCATTTGAGGATTACCAGCCGTTGCAACCAACATTTTTTCTCCTTTCAAACCAACACATTCCTTCCCCTCATAACCCCCTTGCACTCCACCAACTCTGTCTACATTCGCCTCATTACCTTTTACACCACTTTATGCAGAATCTTCCATCAATACATCCATCCCCAGCCTCTCTACTTGTTCCCTTTCCTTTTGCTGCCTCAGGAAAGCATCAACACCTACCACCTCTGTGAGCACCTTTGCCATCGAAACACCCTATCCACTTCCATAAGGTAATCCCACCACGTAAGAACATGTATTAGACTCATGACCAATATGTCCACACGAGTAGCAATAAGGATGTAAACATTCATACTTAATATCAACCCATGTGGTAGAATTATCCCTACGAAAAATACGAAAACAAATAGTCAAAGGTTCTGATAAGTCTACTTCTACTCTCACCCTTACAAAGCTTCGAGTAATCATACCTTGAGCCCTAGCATTTTCCACCATCAAGACCCTACCAATCCTTGCCCTCAAATTTGAATGCATTACTTAAAACCATACTAGCAAGCAGAACACCATGAAATTGAACCCAAAACTCACATACCTGCATATTAACTTCTGATAAGGCAGGGTCAAGAGACCATACACAAACCACCACATGATGTCCCATAATACTCCAAGGCCCATCACGCATGATTCTCTCAACATCTTCCTTATGATCAAATTTACAAAGAAATACATTTCTGTTTGCATCATCGATTTTAACCTTCCCAATCATATTCCAAACCTTTGGCGCAAGCGATCTAAAATTCAGCATATGAATGACTTTCTTAGCGATCACACCGACAATTAAAACACGATTCCTATCCTCCGGAACCACCCACTCCAAATCATCCATCTCCATTTACTTCCACTCAATAGATTTGAGAAATTACAACATACCTCCATTCGATAGATCTCAAAACAATACACTCCTACCAACTCCTCACCACTCTAAACTCCCTATCTAGTAGGGATAGAGACCAATACTCACTCACCACCCTTCATCACACCCACTTGACCACTGGTGGCCACCCTTGCATTCACTCCATCACCATCAAAAAGGGCCCCAAAACCCTACTCTCACTAACTAAGAGAAAAGCTCTCGCACTCTCAAGAGAAGTTCATAACAAATTTAATGTTACCTTGTTTGGTTTAAGAGAGGAGGAGAAAATATTATCATATCGATAAATTTACCCTTATTTTTGTTTAATTTTTTTCAAAATTTGTAGAATGTTTAATAAAATATAATTATTTTTGGATAAATAATAAAATATAATTATAAATGACATTTAATATACATAATTATAATTTTATAATTACCAAACTTAAATAAATGTAATTATAATACATAATTAATACACAATAATATATATATATATATATATATATCCATTAATTATAATCATATTTAATATTTATATAATTATCAATGTTGAATAAGTACAATCATAATACGTAATTATGGATATATAATCATAATTAAATCTATCTAATAACAACTTGCACTTGAATTACATATCTTCATAATCAGAATTACAAACCACATTAAAAGAATGAAGGGCGTGCTTCTATTGAAATATATTATTATACTTCCTTAATATAAGATTTACTTTATAGTTTAATTTTTTATGAAAATGAATATCAGAGGGCGTATAACAAAAGTTTGAAGCACCGAAGCAAGTAGTGCTCTAACGTTTGAAAATTAGAAGAAGCAAATCAAATGGCGTAGAAAAATAGCTGGAAGCTGATCCATCGAGAAGAGGGAAATGAAAGGAAGAAATAGAAATAACATACTGTACAAAGATAATGGAAAAACCAGGACGATGGACCAGATCGCGGAGAGGGAGAGAAACATCTCAGTAACTAATGGGTGGGCCATAGGATATCACTTCTACGTGGAGTTCAAGTTCTAATTGTCCAATTTTATTTATTTCCTATTTTGTGTATTTCCTATTTTATGAAAAGAGGAAAAAAGAAAAGAAAAAAAAAGGAAATAAATAAAAGAAAGAACCCTAATAACGGAAGAATAGGTTGCAAGTTTGTGTGTGAAGGGGAAAAAAAGAAGTTTATGTATAGCTCTTGTGAGAGAAAATATTTTCTGCCTTTTTTCAGCCTAAATAGTTTTTATCTAATTGACGATCAGAAGGTGATTTCTTTTCAGATTGATCTGAACTTTTGTGGAAGTTCTAGACAAACGGGACTTCATTTTGGACAGTCAGATCACCCATTGAAGTCTTCTATTTTCCCTAGAACTTTTCGTGAACGTCTGCTCACATCTACTGCAAAGTTTTCTTAGTGACTTTAATCAACTCTACGATCAAATGGTGATTTCTGGTCCGATTGCCCTGAAGTTTGGTGGAGGTGTTCAAGACATATAGGCCTTAGCTTGGATCTGAATGGTGGGATCATTGATTACCTTCTCCAGCTTTTATGTTTGGTGATTTTCGGCACACACAGGTTGTATCTTCGCCCAATAGATACTTATTTTATTGCTCTATTTTTTCTTTTATTTTATTGATATAATCCTTTAGTGATTTTTGTTGATGAGGTGAATTTGTTATCATTGAGCATTGAACATTGTATTCCTTTTGAAGATAGTGGAATCTTTTCGCTTTGGGCCATGGTCGTTTTCTCTCACTCACATTGAGGGAGAGATTTTTTCACATTCAATATTTATGTCTCCATCAATTATTCTGTTGCTCATTTTATTTTTTACTTTAATTGACTCCATACGATCATTTTTTAGTGGGAAGATTTTTTATCCGTTACGATCTTCCTAGTAGTAACGCATCTAGTCTAGTTTTTCTTTTCATTAGAGGTGTTCAAATCCGGGACCAGGACCAGGATCCACCACTCCTGGTCTCGGTCCCGGTTTTTGGCCGAGATGCAATTTGCATCCCGGTACCGGTCCCAGTCCCAGTTTGATCCAGGTCCCGGTAATCCCGGCCAGGACCAGGATCAAACCGGGAATCCCGATTTTTTTAAAAAAAAAACTAATTTAAAAAATATTATTATATTATTTAAATTTTCTATAATCTAGTGTTTAAAATAATTATTTAACACCTAATAAAGCCATAATAATCACACAAATTGATTTAGAATTGAAGAATAACATTTTATTATTATTATTATCACCTTCATCATTTTTGTTATTATTTTTATACATTATATAGTAATATTAGTATCACGATATATACAGATTAACTCCAACTAAATATGTGATACACATTTTATCAAATGATAACTTAAATTATGGGATAAAAAATACAAAAATAAAATAATACCTTAGTCTTTAAAAAAATTAAAAAAAAAAAAACTGGGACCGGCATCGGGACTGGGATCAGGACCGGGATCACAAGGTGCGTGACCGGTCCCGGGTCCCATAGATCCCAGTCCCGGTTTTCCCGGTCCCGGTCCCGGCTAGGATGGGAAATTCCCGGGATTAAAATGTCCGGGACCAGGACACTTTGAACACCCCTAATACTCTCTATGACTGTGAAACGCAACGTTTCGTTAATTAAGTGCTGGGTTGGACTCACGCTTTTGAGCTGAAGGATTGGGTTTTCTGTTTTAATAACTTTATTTCATTTTGTTGTCCGTACATTCTGGGCCTCTTTTTCTTGGGCTTCTGGTTTCGTTATTGATTGGTTTATTTCTGGGATGTTTTAAACAAAAGGATTTATATTCTTTTGAGTGCATAGTAACATTATATGGATTTAGGCCTGAACGTGATTTACTTTTGTTTCTAACCATTTTTGTCACCTATAGGCCTCTAATATTGGGCTGCAGAAGATTGGGCCACTTGCTTTTATTAACTTCACCCTTTTTCGGCCCAGTATTAACTTCAACTTTTTGCGTTTAGAATAGTCCAAATATCAAAATGATATAAGCATTATGGTTCAATATGGATGGCACAAAAGAGTTTTTGTAACTTTGAAAAATACCGCTCACGAGTTTCTACTGAATTTGTACGAGACAATAACTATTTGAAAGCCATAAATAATATTGCCTGCCCAGAAAGCCAATAGTTGAAATATTTTATACTGCGAGAACCTTTTGAGTAAAATGAAAGATGTATTAATATACTAAGAAGACAATTCTTGAAGAACTATATAGATATATAAAAATATATAGTACCTCCTGAGAATTATGGGGTAGTTTTTGGAGAATTTTACATAACAAAAAAGGAAATATTATTAATATGGTTTGTAAAGAACTAATAACATAATTGATATGATTCTTGAAGAACTAATATAGAAATAAGAAAAATATGTATAACTCACACTTAAGTGGGAGATTGTTGGAATACAAGTGTGAATCATGTTGGATGAAGATTTTATTTATGTCATTTGTTATAGAAATTGAAAAGTTGCTACAATAAACCAAAAGTTTACTGATTTAGACAAATTTATTGTTGGTGTGACTAGTTTGATAATCCAAGTCGCATAAATGATGCAATAACTTATCAAATATTATGTATTGACATTCATTAAAGAGCCAGAAGATTTTTCATGAATAGTCAATATATTATTATTTGCTGCTTGTTCTCAGAGAATACTGACTATGAGAATATCACCAGTTGTGATTTGGGATGGATCTCTGAACTTCTGGAAATATATAAAATTCATATATATGGGCTCATTCAAATAGCATGTAAACTATACAAGTATTAATAAATTCAAAAGATGTGTCTATCAGATGGTTATATATTTGCAATATGAAGTTTGCAAAGTTGTTTGAATAAATTATTATGGTATATAATTTCCAGACTATATGATCCATAAAATGATCAAGCAAAATTACTATCAAAACCTCCATATGTAACTAGATCAAAATTCTGGAGAACAAAATTCCTTTTTTAATGTTGGGATTATCAATTTTACATATTGTAGTACATAATGCATCAAGCCAACATAGTATTATAAATTCTCCTATTATAATTGGCTTTTAGTAAGGAGCTAGATACTTTCCATTTTAGAATTTGGAATGTGTAATATCTATTATTATTATTCCTCCACAGTATTGCACATAGATGGATATTTAAAGAAAGTTTGGATAAATATTGGGTAAGAACCTCATTCCTCTTGTTTGTCTCCAAATGAAACAAAATGTTTCTAAAGGGAACAAATGGATTTAGGAGACTTGTACAGCATGATTAGTTAATTGTCATTCCACAAAGTTTTCCTAACATGAGGGGGAGATAATGAGTAGTTGGAAAAGAGAATACATTAAATGTATCAAACGTAGATCCTCAAATATAATAGTATAAACAAGAAATTCATCAAATACTACATTCTTAATATATTGTAAAATATTTTCCAGATGCAATTACTGACCTAAATGAGAATCCTTATATCTTATGTTCCAGCTGAAAAATGCTCCAATTAGTATAAATGAAAATGAGATATGCTTAAAGCATAAGAAAATGATCGGTTCCAAAAGAAAAGAAAAAAGGATCAAATAATCAGCATGATCATATTCAAAAGGCAAAAATTGACACAACTATTTGTAAAACCCCAAAAGAGATAAGGACTTATCGTCTAAAATTAAGTGATACCAAACACATGCTTATAAAAAATAGCTTCCCGAACAGTAGAAATATTCTGCTTATGCAAAAGCATGAGTTTGCCCAGTAACCCATGGTTTTGTCATAATAATAACTTCTTTTTTTCATTTTGATGGGTGTTTTTGTATTTTTCTCTGAAACCATGGTTTGCCAAAAAGAGATTTTATTTTCATCCCACCCAATCTTAATGATAAATGGATATTAATAACTTAGATATATAAGTTTTGCCCATATATGCACATACTGTAGGAAAATAATATATACACACAGACACACGCATACAATCAAAATAATATATACAATTCACAAAATATCGCTGAAAACGGCATTTCCTTAAAATTCCAAGAGCCTAAAATTAAGGTTTTTTTAAAAAGAGAAAATCCTAAAAAAAAACTTTAAAAATGTTAAAAGATAAAAAAAATGTTTTAAATATTCATAATATTAGAGAGGTAGGTGGGTATAATTTGTCGTTTCTAAAATTCAATAAAAATGATAAAATTACCTTCTAAGTTTAAAAAACGGGCTCCTATTTTTTATAAAGGTTTAACAAATTCTAATAAGGTTTTTATAAATCTCAATTTAAAAATTATCATTTATTATAATTGTAAGGTATTGATTCATCATTTCTGATAAGGGTATCACAAATTTATAAAAAAGGTTTTAACAAGTTCTTATAAAATTTTCACAAATTTAAATTAAAAAATTCACTACTTGCTATAATTGTGAACTTGTGAAACCCTTATCAAAACTTGTTAAAACCTTATCTAAATTTGTGAAACCATTAATAGAAGTGGGAATCAATACCTTGTAATTATAAGTAAATGGTGAATTTTAAATTGAAATTTGTGAAAATCTCATCAAAAGTTGTTAAAACCTTATTTAAACTTCTAAGATCTTTATCAAAAATAGGGATCAATATCTTATCATTGTAATAAATGGTGATTCTTAAAATTAAAATTTATTAAAATATTATCTGAACTTATTGAACCTTTATAAAAAATGGGAGCAAGATTTTTAAACTTAATGAGATATTTCTATCATTTCCATTTAATTTTAAAATTGACAAATTAGACCCCTAAACTATTATGATATCATGAATATTCGAAACACTTTTTTATCTTTTAATATTTTTAAAGTTTTTTGGATTTTCGCTTTCTAAAATGATTTCAAGAAAAAAAAAAGAAAAAAAATAAAAAAAAATACAACTTAAACTTCAAAATCCAAAATTAATAATTTCTCAAAAAAATTAAGTTATCAATTACTATACCCTTTTATTAATTTTGTTACTCTTATAGTCAATAAAATAAAAATAATTTGAGATTTCAAAATTTAACTAGTATTTTTTTTTTCTGTATTTCATAAAAGAAAATCCTGTGCCCAAGTGCACATCAATGCTTAAATGAAACAATTTTAGCCTCACGCATCAAAAAGGAAGACGGAGTGAAAATGGCTTCTCATCCTGAAGAAGGTACCTCCTCCTTAGCCTCACAAATCTGCAACCACATCGCCTCCATATTCTCCAAGCCCACCAAACCCTACCCACCACCCTTGGACCTACTCGTCACCGAGCTCACGGCCGCTGCCGCTCGAAACGGCACCGTTTTCCTCTACGGCGTCGGCCGCGAGGGCCTCATGCTCAAAGCCCTCTGCATGCGCCTCGCTCATCTCGGCCTCTCCACTCACTTCGTCTTCGACATGACCACGCCACCCATCACCGCCGGTGACCTCCTCATCGCATCCGCCGGCCCCGGCGGATTCTCCACCGTCGACGCCATCTGCTCCATTGCAAGATCCTACGGCGGGAGAGTGTTGCTGCTGACGGCGCAGCCGGAGACTGGGTCTTGCGTGAAGCACGCTAACGTGGTGGCTTACGTGGCGGCGCAGACGATGGCTGATGATAAGGACGAAGGTGAAGTGAAATCTCGACTGTTGCTTCCGATGGGGAGTGTGTATGAAGGGACTTTGTTTGTGTTGTTTGAGATGGTAGTATACAAGTTGGGTGAAACCTTGGGTGAGACTCCTGAAGCCGTCCGATGTCGTCACACTAATCTCGAATGAATGGGAGATTATATGTTCATCTGACGCATGTATTTGTGTTGACCATTGTGTGCGTATGTATTTGTGTTGACAAATTAATAAATAATTATTGAGTATTATGAATAATATATTAATATGAATGTCCTTCTACCTATAAATTTTTCCCATTATTTTTTTATGATTATGAAATCATATTTAAGGTAGATTATAGAGTTGTTCCTATAAATAAGAGATTTGTGTTATATATTGTACGCAGATCTGAATAATAAATTAGATTGTTTTCTCTTTTTCTTTTCATCTCTTTTTTATTTCATAGCATGTTATATGACGCTTTAATTAAGATATGACATATGCTACTAATAACACTAGAGTGCTTATTAGTAGGTCATGTTCGGTAAACTTTTAATTTCATTTAGAGATTAGATGAGCAAAATGATGAGTTAAATATGCTCGGGTGATGATGATCGTAGCTATCTCTTTAATCATCATCCACTCAGATATATGAGGTGAAGTCAATAACCTTGTAGCTTAGAAATATGAAATTTTTTTCCGCAAAGGGGGAAGTCGTAAATTCGATCCCACCTTAAGTTGTTATTGTCAGAGATAGGGGATGAAGAAAAAGACACATTTTTTTGCAAGGACCAGTTTGTTGTTCTCTCTTAAAAAAAAACATCAAACAACATGACTTCCCATAGTGTATATATTGATGATGATTCTTTTAGCCGAGGGCGGAAAACCAAAAACAATAATTCAAAAGGTCGGGCAATGAAATTCCACAATGCCCTCATTTGAATTGCATTATAACTTAGGAGTCTTACACGTACCCACTGCATATTCTTCCACTAACCAACAGCAGAATACAATCATCTTAATTTTTTCTTTTTTCCTTTTAATTAAACAGTAAAAAGGGAGATGGCCTCCTTAAGCTTCACATTGGGCTGGAGGCAGCAGAAAGAACCTACTAGATAGGACGATCTGTTCTTAACATATTATATATATATATATATAAAAAGAGAAGGAAGTGCTGTTTCAGCTTTTAAGGGAATTTAGGCGTCTGAACCTCTCATCAAGTTCCTTCATAACCTCAGGTTCCTGTTTTTTCCTTTGCTTTGATATTGTGTTGCTTGTCATAGACCCTATCTTCTCAAACGCCACCTGCATCCCCACACAAACAATTAATTTTTCTTTTTTAAAAAAGAAAAAAGACTCTTTTATGCTTCGTTTCCTGGGAAACACATTCCATTGCACAGCAACTGAGACATTAATATTCATTATATACCTATATTATCATTACTCAGCAATGATTATTTTGTGTTACTTTTTCATCCAAAGACAAAAGGCATTTCACATCCACAAAATCAGTTTCTCAATTTCATTCAATATGCTTGAAGGAAATAGGAAGAGGATACACAGATATCAAAGAAACTTTTTAATCAAATGTCTATCCATTATTCTATTCTTGTTAATTGTTATTATTGAATATGTGTGTGTGTTAATGCCAACTTTGGTCCCTCATGTTTATCCTCATTTTGGTTTTGGTTTTTCAAATTTCAAACCATAGGTTTTGGTCCCTATAGGGGTAAAATGATCTTGGTTTTTATTGAGTTGTAGGGACCAATGTTTTAAATGAAATAAAACTTGAGGGACAAAAAATTATATTAACCCTATATATATTCTTGCTATTGTCAAATCAAAATCCTCTCTCATGACATATTATGCTAGGAATAGAGACACATTCTTCTGTTCTTTTGATCAACCACTACATTGGTTATTGGTGGTGGTGGATGGTTAAAGGGTGAATTGACTTTTATGTCTGTTCTCTGTTGTAAGTATTTTGATATATTAATGAAGCAGTCTTCCATTTAAAAAGAAAAAGAAAAGAAAAGAAAAAAAACCTCTTATAAAGAAAAATAAAGATAAGGGATGGGTCCCACCCCCTTAGTTTCGCTCTCCTCACTATATCTTGCCTTACTAAAGGAGATCAACTCTTTGTTACAATCATACAATAATGCTTATTCTTTTTAATTGAATTTTTCACATGTAGGGTCACACTCACGAGTGATTTCTCATCAAATCCTCTCCATTTTAATACTAAAGATTGTGTGTAGCAAGCATACCACGAATGGTAAAGTCAGAACATGACAAGGCACAAGCCATGTAAAAATGTTATGTCATCCCATATTTTTTTGCTGCACTCTAAACGAGTTTTGAAACAATTATCAACAGTCTACTAGAGACCAAACCACCCAAGAACCCTTGACTCAACCCCATTTTGATCAAACTCAACCAAAAGAAACAGAGTAGCGCTTTGCTGACTGTTGTAACAACGATTCTTGCCCATTCCTGTCAATATATCAATTATGCAAGTATGCTTGCGGGCATGTGTTTTTCTCGATTCCAAGTTATTTTTGCATTTACAGATTATGCGAATTGAAGTAACAATAAAAAACACTACTGTTAGTTAATTTTGAGGCTAGTTAGAAAATTAAAGTGTATAATCCACAGGATGAAGATATCTAGAAAAGCAAAAAAAATTGTTAGAAATACCAGGCATGCTACGGTGTCGAAACAGGATGAAATATTTAGTATTTATATACGGTTTGAAATAAGATTTGGTATTTAAGACAAGTTTCATATATGTATCAGTCAAGATATGGGCCTGTATTTGCGTAATGGGACTTGAAATATAACAGAAAAGGAATTGTTCTTACTGTCAGCAAATCATCAGGATCAAATAGGTGATGAGTGGTTATCTGCAGAATATTGATTACTTCACCTACATGACGAGTTAGAAGCAACTCATCTTCCTTCATCTGCAATTATAGGTTACAACAGTTCAAACATCTCTTCTTATTATAATCTGTCATACTAATGAGCAAGAATCCACAGCCAAGAAGAAATATAAGGGCTGCACTTGTTATTACCTTAAAGATCGCCAAAGCCACATTAAATATAACTTTGGCCCCCTCATAGAAAAGGACATCCCAAACTCGCAGAGTTGTCTGTTTAAGAAACCCCGAGAAGAATTATCAATAATAAGAAAACATTGAATAAAGAGAAACTATGTTTTAAACCCTAAAATCAAGGCCAGATTACAAAATTTCAACATGAACCTAAGAAGGTAATATAACATTTCTCTTAACTTTAGATGTTAAAACACATGATGCATTCATTTGCATATATCAACAGTATGTGAAACCTGTTGAAGCAAGGAAACTGCTTGTTGTAGTTATTTTTCATAGAAATTTAATGTTTCCATTTTTGTCCAAATCTCAAGAAACTGTGTTATTGCATTTTAAAGTTTATGCATTACTTTTATAACTAAGCCTCAGGACAAATAGGTATGAAGTAATTTCTTCATCTAACAATTTAACACAGCATATTGCAGCAGCATTTCTAACCTCTGATGGCAAGCTCTTTGAAAAGAGGCAAAGGAACCACTCGGTGGCAACAAGTGAGACATCAAAGCCCATAGATTCCAGATGACTTGCTATCCTGCATTTTTACTTTAATTCTTAGATGACACTGATTAAGAAGCAATTACATTACAAACATCACCGTTTCTAAACTGAGATACCTTGGGCATTTCTTAGCAAGTAAGTCTTTGAACACTCTTTGTTCAACATGGCATCCCGATAAGTTGGTCGTGTAGCAATCATTAACCAATACATTTTCCAACAGGACAGCTAGCATCCAGAACGCATCTTCCTCAGTCTTCATGACAAGCAACAACAATGCTGCAACATAATTCAACCCCTGGCCGATAGCAATTTAGAGTACAAAACAAAGAATATTTAACATCTGACTCATATGCCTAAAGTATCATTGAAATCTATAGTTAATCATGACATGATTTCAGCATCCACTTCACACAAGAATACTAAAAAATAGGTGAAGAAATAAGTGAAGGAAAGTGAATATCATCAGAAAGACATTCTCTACTTTTAAGAATCAGTATATGGTACCAAATATGAATATAAAAAAAAATTGTCTTCCAAACAGAAAGAGCTATCAGAAGAAAACAATATAGTTAGTAAGAAGAGGAAGGATATGGAAGAAAATTCACCTGACAATACCCCACATCAGAATCACGGAAAGAGTAGCCAACAAGAACTCGCCTCAGAGCAGCATGCCCCTCTGGTGTGTCCAACCATGGGTGACCAGGGAAGGTCCGCGGTAGGTCCTGTACTCATGCAGACAGAAAGACTGTAAGAAAAATAAGAAACATAAAAAGTATAGTTATATTTTACATGTAGACCCATTTGATACCTTGACAACAGCCCCTTATACAAACCCAAAAATTTCACAAAGCTGGGTAAAATGCAATATCATCCCAAACATATGACAAAGCAAAATGCAAACGCCACAAAGTTGATTACCATTCATCAAATAAACCATTGACAACACAGTCTTTTCTAATGTCAAGTGGATAATAATCAGAACGTAGTCTAAGATACGAGTGGCCTCAGCCAAATTCACATTCTTGAACATATGTATGCCTATTTACATATGAGCTAAGGTTAACGGATCCCCCAACAACGAACTTTTGGGAAAGAATAAAACGCACATTTGATTCAACTCTTGAAGGTCTTTCTCCTCATTGGAGAAAATTTTAAATAAAAGGATATCAATGATAACCAATTAACCAGACCCATAGGCCCATTAGAATTTGCAGCAAGATGGATCTGAACTTCAACATAAAAATGACAAGACAAATAATGCAAATTTGATAAGAATTCTTATCAAGAATGAAATCTTCAGTCAGACCAAAGCATGGTTCTAAATAACTGAAAAAAGATCTACATATATGCAAATTCAAGTAATTAATGACGAAATCCAGCCAGAAAAGTCAAACCCCAAAATCAATTTCTAGAACTAGTAATAGGAACACATCTCAATCTTATGATAATCACAGTTATAATAAGTACTCACTTGATCTATCTGTCGAGTAGCTGCAGTAACCTTGCCCTCAGTGGCCTTTGTTAGATCATCGTAATAGCTCTCAGGCACCGTAGATTTCTTCTTAGCCGCCCCTGACAAGGAAAACCAGACCTTAGGGCGAAGAACCGGAGGGATTCCTTGCCTAATTAACTTCTTCAGAGTGATGGCATTCGTAAGTACAGAGAGTTTCAAGGAAGACTTAAGGGCACTGCTAGTGCCTCCTTCGCCTATAGAACAATGCAAATACCAATTCGCACCTTTGCTAGCTTCCAATGCCCACCATACCCGATTTCTTTCTCTCACCTTCTCCCTCACCTCGTTCAACACATTGACATCATCTACATTCCCTTCTACAGTAAAACCATATAGGTCTTGGAATTTTACAGTGAGATTTGCTCTTCTGGAATGGATGCTAGGCCTCAGAATTGCTATTTGAGCTTGGTATTCCATGGCGAGGTCTATTTTGCTCTGAGTTCCATACATTTTCTTGAGCGATATAATGATGAATCAAGAAAAAGGAGGACAGGAAGAGAGAGAGGGAGGGAAGATTTGGGGATTGAGATAGAAACAAAATCGTCTCAGAAGGACCTTGTCAAATAAGAGAAATTCTACCGATATGAAAACCAATGAAATGGTCTCCGTGTAGACCTTAATGAACACTTGGGATTAGGATTAGGTAAAGAGAGGCTGCAAAATTGAAAAATACAAAATCGTCCTCCTAAGAATTGTCTAACAAGAAATGTGGATTTCAAAATTATAGCAAAAGAAGATCAAAACTCTAACGCCATTACAAAGCTCGAAAGAGCTCTACTCTCCGCTACAAGGCCATCAATCAGCATAAAAAAAAAATCCAAAATCAGAGTATTTCCAAAATAAGGTACGACCGAAGAAATCAAAAATGGGAAAGGCAAAGAAGGAATCAGAGGAAAGGATGAGAAGCGAAACCCAGAAACCGGGGTTTGAACATCAATGTGCTACCTAGAGAGGAAAGGGAAATTCTGAACAGGATATCTGATTTATAAAATTAAAGTGGGAAAAGTTGAAGAAAGGATTTGTAAGAGAGGAGATGACGGTGGCAACAACACACAGCGGCAAGAATCTCGTTGCGATTAAAGAGGGGACATGGAAGCTTGGGAGAAAGATTTTACAAGATGAGGAAAAATTTGTGGTGGATCATAGATAAGCTGGGACTAGTTTGTTCCAGGACAAATCAAGAAACGTTAGTCAAAACAATTTCTTTGGTTTGTTTTTTTTTTTTTGGGTAATTTGAATTTTAAAACCAAAATTAAATGAAATGTCCAAATGGGAGAACGCCAAAGAGAAAGTTTCATCAATCATCGTTCTATTTATTAGTAGCTCGTAGGTCAATGGCTTGTTATTGGGGTACCATCAGATTTGAAATGACTATAATCTCCTTTTACTTTTTTTTTACTGTTTTCATTGGGTAGATAGCTAGAAAGTCTCCTTTATTGCAATTAAGATATATATACATATTCCCCAAAAAAAATTGTCTGTTTGAGAAATAATTTAAAAATCTTAAGTTAAAATGTTTGATTACATCAATATAAATTTTAAAATGTGTGAAAGTACTCGTTATTCATAAATTTAAAATATTAAATTCCAAATTAATTATTTTTATAGATTTTTATTTCTATATTTACTTTAAAGGAAAAAAGGTAGAAATAATAATTTGATACTTCCTCTTATTCTTTTTATAAGAGCCCAAATTTCAATTGTCATAGTCTTTTCTATAAGAACCTGATAAGAGTTATCTGAATATTTAATGAGTTTTTTTTCATTTTTGCACTTTCATTAATTATATATATTACATTAATTAAAAAGTTAGTGATAGTCATATTTATTTTATTTCTCTCTCTTGCTTGTCATTTATAAATAAGGACATACTTAAAAAATAAATTTTTTTTCAAACATACTTATTATTCTTAACTAACTTTAACCACTTTTTTAAATCGTATAATTCGGTTATTGAGCTGTTATAAATAGGACCGGAAGGAATATAACTTAATGAAGAGGTATCATTTATAGATTAAGAAATAAAGGATTTTGAGAGGGAGATCCAATGTCTCGCCATTTGGCGGCCAAAGTGATGGTTTGGAGAAAGAGCAATATGAAGCGGTGAAGAAGCCATGATTATGAAATTATGTAATTATGTAACATAATAATGTAGTCTCTTGATATAATATGTCATGATTAATTTCAAAAATTGATGAATATTAAAAATAGCAATTGTTTTAGAACATTAGAAAATCGTTGAGATTGTTATGACTTGTGATTATTTGCATACTCTTTTATTATCATGGGCAACGTAGTGGATTAATCTCTTTAATAAGCCATCGTCCTACACCTATACCTTGATTTGTTTGGTAGAGCAAATGGTCTCACAGGCGTGGAGTTAGCGTTCAAAACGTACGTTTACATAGGTCGAGACAAAATTATTTTCATAAACTTACCCTATATACCGTAAATCACGTTGAAAAAGTAACTTTTACCACTAATCTAAATAGATACTCCCTCCGATCCTAATTATAAGATACAGTTGACTTTTTTGGAGAAATTAAGGAAGCCAATTAAATTACTTTAGAGTGTTTATATTTTTAGTATCCTTAGGTTATATATTAGTTTATTAGTCAAATTAATTAGTTTGGAGAAAAATAAAAATAAAAATACTTTAAAATAATTTAATTGGTTTCCTTAATTTCTCCAAAAAAAGTCAACTTTGTCTTATAATTAGGACCGGAGGGAGTACTATAAAGATGATATGAGCGCTCTCTATACCATAGTCCATGTAGCATCCCCAAATTTTGTTCAAATACTAATAATTAGGATTATTTGGCATTGATTTGAGTCATATGTATCAAAATTTTGATAACAATCAATGTCATATGTAAAAACATAATTAACTATCTTTAGCTGTCATCGGACAAGTGAAAGTGCAAAAACAGAATAAAAGCAAGGAGAGGCATCAAGAACCTCTATTCTCTACTACGATTATGATATTCTGAGGATATTGGACATAGTTTCAGACTGCTAATACTATGATTATTGGATGTAAATTAAATCGTAATGAACTCGGCAAGCAAACAATTATTAATTATATATCAGAAATCCAAGGTCTTCCCTTGACCTCATAGTTCCCTTCATGATGTAGTTTCATTCTGATTTTCCCCCTAATTTCAAACAAATTACTATGTTGGTCAATAATATATATTGGGTTAATATAACTTTTGGTCCCTGAAGTTTGATCCAATTTTGGTTTTGGTCCCTCAAATTTGAAATCGGTGGTTTTGGTCCCTGAAGTTTTACCCGATTTTGGTTTTGGTCCTTGAAGTTTGAAATCGGTGGTTTTGGTCCCTGAAATTTGAAATCGGTGGTTTTGGTCCCTGAAGTTTCATCCGATTTTGCTTTTGATCCCTCAAGTTTGAAAAGGACTTGGTTTTTTTGGGTCGGGTCGGGTTTTTTAATTGGGTCGCAAAGTTCTTTTCAAACTTGAGGGACCAAAACCAAAATCGGGTGAAACTTCAAGGACCAAAACCACCGATTTCAAACTTCAGGGACCAAAACCAAAATCGGGTGAAACTTCAGAGACTAAAACCATAGATTTCAAACTTAAGGGACCAAAACCAAAATTGGATCAAACTTCAGGGACCAAAAATTATATTAACCCATATATATTCTATATTATGTCGATCAGTGTTGTAACTTACGTAAATAGTCCTTTAACATTTTGAATTAATTATAAAAATGTCACACTACATTATTGGAGTATTCTTTTATAATCAACACACGTTAAAGCGTAGTAGAGAGAGAGAGAGTAGCAATTATCAAATGGCGCTTCTGATACAGGAATTAATATAGTTTAACAAAGTATGAAAGCATGGATCAATCCAAAAGTCATTTAAATTATAAAACATAATTGCAAAATTTAAATTTAAAATTGAAAAAAAAAATTATGGGAACAAAAATGTAATTTTATGTATACGTACAAGTTTTGATAGTTACTTTGAAACAAAAAAGTTGGAACAGCCTGTGGTTTGGAATTGGAATTATATTGTGTTATTCAAAGGAACGTGTTCTAAAGCCAACATACACGTTCTATAGAAAATTTTCTTAAAACAAAAAGTTCAACTTTTTTGGGTAAAGGGCAGAGAATAGTTCAAATTATAATAAATAAATAAATAAATAACTCCCCGACATGCATGCAGCAGATTAAGCTTATTAATATAATCTGATACAAGATTTGACCAAGAAAAAAAAAATCTTATGATGTCATAGTTCTCAGTTATACATTTTAAAATGATTGTCACTTCTTCTCAAAGTTAAATAACGTATAATGATGGTTATACATTATATCTTTTATTTAAACTGTTCAGTTAATTAAAAAAATTAGGGATGATTTTGTGTATTCGATATATGATATTATTGGTTAAAAATAAAAACCTATATTTAGAGAGCTTCACAGTTCACACTTTATGGTATATTACTAAAAACTTATGTAATTAGTCTGGCCTGAACAATGCAATTTTTATATTAATCGGACCGTATTTTACAAGAGAAATATTGTAAGTCAATAAAAGAATCAAATAATGCAAATAATAATGATAATTATTATAGACTCTCATGATACTAAAACCTAACATGGATTAGCCATTCAAATCAGTAAACCGATGAACCAATCTCCTAACCCATTCAATCAAAAGTTTGGGATGGGATCGATTAGGTTATATTTTATAGGGACAATTACATTCAGGTCCTAAAGAAGAGGAGAAATGAAGAAATGGTCTCTATAGATTGCAAAATGAAAAAATGGTCCCATAAAGTTGTCAATACAGGCTCCTGGAGTTGTTAATGAGTTGTCAATACAGGTTCATGGAGTTGTTAATGGGACCATTTTTTCATTTTGCAATCTACAGAGATCATTTCTTCATTTTTTTTCTTCCATGGGACCTAAGTGTAATTCTCCCTATTTTATATTACTTTTCTCTTATTGTTGAGCCTAAAACAACATCGTTTTAAATTTTTTAAAAAAAAAATAGTATTTTGTGATATAGTTGTGCTTCAATAACTCTATTTTTATTTGATTATATGTAATTTATACATGAATTTTTTATTTATTTATGGATTATATTTTATTTATTTATGAATATTTTTATATATCTTAATTAAATGATATTATTTTCATCATGGTTGGTTGGTTTGATCCCGATTCAATTATGGTCATGTCACTAGCATTTGATGAAGGATGAACTACTGTCTTGACAAATCCAATTTTCAATCCCTTGATCTTTATGTCAAATATATATATATATATATATATATAGAAACAGTCAAAAGAGTACAATCACCTAGTTGTGATTTCATGACTTAAAAGTTAAATTTAGATGATAAGTGTTTTGTAATGACAAGGTAAGAGACAAAAAAAGCCAAATGATATATAATTCTCTTGCACACACATTCTCAAAATGTGGTAGTAATTAATTAAAGTATTGGTATGGCTTTTTGAGTACCTTTTAATCCAAGCAAGCAGTACGAAGTTTAACATGTTAGTGCTCGTTTGGAATAGCTTATTTTTGGATAATAAGTGCTTATAAATCGTGATTCACAGTATACGAGGTAAGTATGTGAGAGGAGTTTTATCTCGACTTGTGTAATAAGGACTTATTTTTTAAGAAATCGTGATCCCAAACATGCCTTTAATATGATCGAAGTTCGAAATATACATGCACAATTGTTTCAAGACAAGTTAGATTTTGAGTTTAAGTGAAGTTTCGCTTTCTCCTAGAATTAAATTAAAATTTTTTTCTCTTGAAAAAGCTTTAAAAATAATCTTAATTTCATCAACATCAATCAATATTAATTAATTAGTACTTCATTAGGTTTTATTTATAAGTAACTTTCTCTCTCATAAGACTGGTCTCTTTTATAAGCAACTTTCACTTTTTATCTGAAATGTAAGCTTTTTTTTTCATATTTTACCCTTATTAAATACTCATTATTTTTATACTTTTTATCTATTTTCTCTCTTATACTTTTTTCATAAATAGGGGCATATATGAAAAAAATATATAGTATTTTTGACACACTTATTCCTTTTAACTACTAGCTCATTTTACGCAATCAAGAGAAAAGTTGCTTATAAATGGGATCGGAGGGAGTATTAAAATGAATCAATATTAAAATATAAACTTTATAGGATGTTTTATTATTATTCACAAGCTTTTAAATAATAAAATTTTTCTAAATTCCTTGTCAAAGGTCTACTTAGATTCTAATAAATTAAAATGTTTGTAGTCTAATTTCCTACAAAATATATTTTGACTAGGCTCCAATCCAAGCCTAAGGGCTTGTTTGATCTAAGGGGAGGGGAGGGAAAGTGGATGGAAGAAAAAAAATTTTGAGTTGAATTTAAAACAAATTAAAGAAGTGGGGTTAAAAATTTTTAATTAATATTTATTACTCTTTTATCTTATATATTATTTTTATTAAAATTTTATTACCCCACTTATTTAATCTTTTAAAATTCAACGCATAAAAATTTTTCCCCCTCCCTTCCCCTCCAAATTCCTCACACCAAACAGACCCTAAATATAGTTTCCTTCATTTTTCTTGAAATTTCATAACAAATTCACATCCCAAGCTTAGCCAAAACCTTAAACCTTTCAAGTAAAAAAAATAAGCGTGATATGATGGAAAAAAAGAAAATTAAACTTTATTAAAAGGAAATATAACTTTTTACTCCTTATCCAAAAAAAAAAGATAACTTTTTACTCTTCGAGATAATTACCCATAATTTATGGTACTCTCTTGATTAGAAATACATAATCTTAGGAAATTTCTTATAAGATGTGCATAATTTATTTTATACGAAAAGAAAATGATGACAAATGAGTAAATTGATTAAGAAGATATGGGCAACTTAGTCAAATTACAAAAAGATTACTACGCGTTTTTTTGAGGGAAAAAAATGTCGCCAAGTGCGTCGCCAGTTCGAAGCGGCGACAAATGACTTGAGGGTACACGCCACCTGTGGGTGGACCCGTCTTGTAGGATCGTCTGGGTCCAATACAGTGTTCTGCTGATATATTTGGCGTTGATCGTAGATATAAGATAATTCTTTTTATATTGGTTTACCTTTTTTTAATTTAATCCTATTAATATTCTTTTAACAATAATAAAAAAAAGAGATAAGAAAATTAAAAAAAAATAATTAAGATGTTTTAGAAAATATATATCATGTTAACTAATTCAATTAATTTTCTTAATCTAATGAAATTAAATAAATATATCTTATATTAATGATATATGAATTAATTAAAGATAACTTACTATAATATATTTACAATTTAAACTTGGAGGCCGACGGCCCGTCACTAGCGAATGGGAAGAGTGGCTATGGTGGGGTCACGAAGGAAGAAGGAGAAAGATGCATGGGTGGCTTTAACTGCAAATTAATATACTCCTTCTAATTTTAAATATAAGATAAATTTGATTTTTTTAAGAGGGATTAAAGAAATTAATTAAATTAATTTAAAATATTTTTATTTTTAGTTTTTTCTCAAAACTAATTAGTTTGACTAATAAACTAATATAAAATTTAAGGATACACAATATATGATATAATTAAATAACTTATTTAATTTTCTTAATATCTCTAAGAAAAATCAACTTTATCTTATATTTAGAATGGAGTATGTTCCACGGTAATTATAGAACTTATTGGGATCATCAATAGTTTGCAATTGTGTTGGGACACGGAATACAAGGATAATGTTGTAATAATGTCCGATTATATTTAGGGTTTGTTTGGTATGAGGGGAGGGGAGGAAAAGTGGGTGGAGGGAAAATTTTTTTAAGTTGAACTTAAAAAAATTAGAGAAGTGAGGTTAAAAACTTTTAATTAATTTTTATTACTCTTTTATCTTATATATTCGTTTTATTAAAATTTTATTACCCTACTTCTTTAATCTTTTAAAATTTAACTCATAAAAATTTTCACTCCCGTCCCTTCCCCTCCAAATCCCTCACATCAAACAAATCCTTAAGCAATTAATATGTATCTTAGGGGATGTGATAGCAAACATCCATTTAGAGCCATTGTGTACTACACTAGATTTCTTATTAATATGGATTGTCAGATTTAGTTAGGCATTGTTTTGGGGAAAAACTCACATTAAATGAGTATTTAACAAAAGTTTCTCATAACTTGTAGGGGTGTTCAAATTTCAGGATGGGACCGGAATCACCCATTCCCGGTTCCCATCCTGGGGGTGGCCAGGACTGGGATGCCATTCCCGGTCCCCGGAAATTCTCGGGACAATCGGGATCGGGATTGGGAATTTCCGGTTTTAATAATATAATTATATTAGTTAACTTAATTTATGGAGTAAAAAATACAAAGATAAAATAATAACTTATTTTTTAAAGAAATTTTTTTTTAAAAAAAATCAGGACTGGGAATTCCAGGGATCACAAGGTGTGATCTAGGTCCCGGTCCCGATCCCGATCCCAGGGTTTTTAGATCCCTATCCTGATCCCGGCCGGGACGGGAAATTCTCTGGATAAAATATCTGGGATCGGACTAGAATATTTTAAACACCCCTAATAACTTGGACGGAAATTTTCATATATCTAATCAACTTCCCTCTAATGGGGGTGGAGGTTGCTCAAGAGAGATGTGACTGTTGTACTGTGGTTGCTCTAGTTAATTAATGTAATTCGGGTTAGTGTGTGTTTGTCTATCCCAAAATTATGATTTCAGAAATACTTTTCTGTAAATCGAGATAAAACTCTTCTCACATATTTACCTCATAAATTATAAAAACTATGTTCCAAAAACTAATTTAAATACACACTAGTGTGTGTTTGGATTAGCTTTTGGAGAATAGCTTTTACGATTTATAAGGTAAGTATGTGAGAAAAATTTTATTTCGATTTATAAAAAAGGATTTTTGAAACCGCGGTTTGAGGGTTACCCGAATACCTACACAAATGGAATTGTAATGAATCACCGAATATACAGATGCACGTGTATTACTGTGGAAACAAAGCGGCAGATTCTTCAATCTTCACTCACAGCCGAACATTCACCGGTTTTCACACGGACGTGTGACCTTGTGCAGTGGGCCGGACCGACCGGTTGACGTCGCCCCCAACTCTTAATTTTTTTAATCGAGCCGGCTCAAGCATTTCAATTTACAAACCCAAGGTGATCCATACTTTTAATAATAAATAGCATTTAAATTGTGTCGCCAAATATCTTCTTCTTGATATGGTTCAATTTTTCTTTTTTTTTCTTTTTTGCCAATTACTCATTATAGTTTACGTGTCCATAATATAACATAGTATTCAACTAATTTATATATATATTAAGAAAATTAATTAAACTGGTTAATCACAATCGTTATGTTCCCCTCATATCCTTTATACAAGACATCTTCTATATACAAGATTTTTGGGATATGATTCTAAATGTAATTCACTTTGGAAAAAAGTCAATAGCGTTAAATTCTTCTAATTCACAGATGTTGTTATTAATTATGTTGTAGAGAGAGATTATGTAAGAAAAAAAATTAAATGTAATTAAGATACATCGACCTTACTTGAACTCTTACTCCCTCCGGTCCATAATATAAGTTATTTGAAGGATAATTATTTATCAATTTTGCCCATATAATTAATGCTTCAATGTGATTTGTTGTATATTCTCTCACATTTGAAACTAATTTACTATAGGTAAAATTGGAAAAAAAATTTAATTTAAGGCATATGTAACAAATTAACTACCATTTCTTAGTTCTAATGAATTTAATTGAAGTATCTTATATTATATAGGATAGAGTATTTTAAAAACTGACATATGAATTCACCTAAAATGACTCTTTGTCTAATAATTTAAATTTGGTGGTGAAGTTTACTTCTTCTTCTTTTTTTTTGGTTTGGGGGGGTGGTTATTAAATGATATACCAAATTTAAGTGAGAAAAACTGTTCAAACGATAATAAGGAAAAACAATTTTTAGCCGATGAGGGTTGTTAGTGATATACAAAATTTAAGTGAGAAATGTCCGTTTGAGTTAACGGTGGTAGGGATGACTTTTTTTCAATATGACTTTTATAAACTTAAGATATAATAAAAGTTAGATTGTAAATATGATTTGTGTTTCAATTAACGGTGGCAGAAGTGACTTTTTTTTCCTTAAAAAACTAGACTTTTGAGCTTCTTTTCATAAGCTACTTCTGGAGAAAAGCCTAGTTGCCAAAACAGAAACTCAAACACCCTAAAACTACCATTGGCCTTTTTTTTTTTTTAAAAAAAAGCTACTTTCTGCCATCCCCAACAGGCTCAAAAACCGTCCCAAGGAAAATAAGAAAAAACAATATTTAGCAAGGGAGAGTTATTAGGTGATATACAAAATTTAAGTGAGAAAAACTACCCAGAGAAATAATATGGAACAACAATATATTTAGTGAGGGAGGCAAAATGAATTGAGTGAGGTATTATATAGAGAATCATAATACATTTATTAACTAAGTTTTATATTTATGATTGGATGGAATACTTTTAAATCAAACTTAAAATACGAGTATAGTACACTAATGTAAGGAGTAAATTGTACAAATTTTTCTCAAATTTTCTTATTATACTATTGAAATTAAATTCATTAACACTCATATTTTATCATACTTAATAAAGAAATTTCTATGAAGTTTATATATGAAGTAACTAAATATGATCAAATACAAAAAGTTGACACAAGTTTAAGAACGAGATGACATAATTTTATAAGCTAAAAATATAAAAACCAGAGAACAAAAAATCGGACCGGACCGGCCGGTTAGACTGGTTGAACCGGGAACCAGTCCATGATCCGGTCTGGTTTGCTGATAAACCGTCAGACTGGTTGAACCGGTCTGAAACCGGTTGGACCGGTCAGAACTAGTAAAACCGGTGGTCGAACCGGTTTCATTTTTTTATAATTTTCCAAATTTTTATTTTGTGCTTTTTGAGGGGAAAATGGAAGGTTAAAGACTAAATGAAGAGAAAAATATGTAAAGAAAGAACAAATCTAAAAAAAATGAAAAAGATAATGAAAAAAATTATTTAAAAAGATATAATAATTATAGGAAATGAGATATAATTGCATAAGTATAGGCATTATAACTAATACTAATAGATTTTAAGCTTTTTTTTCCTCTAAAAATCTTTATTTTTATCTATAGAAGTTTAAAAATATATTAATGTATATTATTACTAATAAATTATAATATTTTAATATGACCGGTTCAAGTACCGGTTAGATCCCCGTTAACCCATTAACCCTTGAACCTGTGCTGTGACCGGTTTATTACCCGATCCAGTTTTTCGTTCCTTGATAAAAACAGTAAATTCGGTGAATTAAAACACATAAGTTCAACTGAGTTTATAGGAGAACATGAGTTAAATAATAAGTTGAGATGATTTTATAAGTTTGAAGTATAAAAACATTAAAATTAAGGAGTTAACTCACAAGTATAATAACAATTAAAACCAATAAGTAGTGATCCCAATAAAGGGAGTGTAACAGCCTAATCGTGAGGTTTTGGGTGCTAGTTCATATGTAAACATAAAAAAGCTTCTAAGAAAGACTATCCTTGCTTAGATTTAACAATATATGATATTCTATTAATTTTGTGATGAAGGGCTCCTACCAAAATTTCTCATTTTAAGCGAGATATTTTTTTTTTTTGGCAAAAAAAAGTGAGATATTTTCAAATGATTTATGACAAACCTCGAGCATGCCTAGGTCGCGTATACAAATGTCAGAAGAGGCCAACTCTATTAATTGGTGTCATTTGGAGAAATAGGAGCCATACACATGGAAACAACTAAGGATTGATGCATTAATAATACACACACACACACACTACCTTTACTATTTTTCATCTGTTGTTTAAGGATTTTATTTTTTTATACCATCAATCGGCATGGGACGCTTTTATTTAAGGCTTATTTTTGTATATATAAATTAATTTTTTTTATTAACTCTACCAACACAATTTATTTTACTTATTATTGCTGCTTTAGACTTTTAATAGTGAAGAAAAAGTATAATTGCAATTTTTTTTATTTTATATTGTGTCGAAATATTGAAAATGATAAATAAATAGAAATAATTTTGGGAAAATTGCTCACAAAGACTTCGTTGGAAATTTATTTACCTAATTTAAAATATAAATATTATCAAAACTAAGTTAACATTATCCATGTTTAATAAAATGCAAACACTAAGATCAAAGTCTAAACCAAAACTAATGTCCCGGTCAACCACAACTACAAGAACACAGTCACAATCAAATAAATAAGTAGGTAAGGTCATAATCATAAGCCAAATACTAAATAATATGAATAATATTATCATTTTTTTCTCCATGACCATCATCACTATCAACGTCATCAAATCTATTTAAACAATATTCATCATCATAATATGAATAATATTATCATTTTCTTCTCCATGTCTATCATGACTCGTGAGGGAGTGAGAGTCTATATTCAATTATGATCTTATTAAAAAAATATATATTAAATGAGCTTAAAAGGATTGACTCTGTAGGGTTGTAGGGCTGACCCTTTTAAGCCCTACAGGGCTGGCCTTTTTAGATCCAACTTCTTCTATAGGTTTTAAATTATTAGCTTGACCCTTAACGAGCTCAAATTTAAATGGGCTGGCCTACCGGCTCGGCCCAATTCCCATGCCCTGAGTGACTATCGGGATGAGCACATTTGATGTCAAGTTGAAAATTGTTTTGGGCTCAATTTTCGAATAAGCAATCTTTGAAGCCCAGGAGTTGTAATGGACTTTGTATATTACATGAACGGATAATCTGACCCAAAAAAGAAACTGCTTATTAACTCATCATCATAACTTGGTTCACAAGCAAACGTAGATGTATTACTTTATTTTGTTCGATTTAATTCTTTAATCAATGACATGCTTGTAATCTTACTATGCCAACATGTTTTAAATTTTTATTAAAATTAATTGCGAATTTCATAGCATGCACACAAAATTATTTATTTATTTGAACAACAAATAACCCAAGGGATCATACCAGAATTATATTAGTTTTAGGGAAATGACTCCAAATATGCACTTACATGTTCATTGTGGGGACTGCATACAGATTTCATAGTATATTGATGACGTACAAGTTATTCATTACCCACTATTTAAATAATTAAATTTGAGATAAAGATAAAAGTAAATGGTCAGCATTAGACATTTCATAATTGGAGGATTAAAGTAAAACCATAGGTACATCATATAACAAGTGAACAATATCATTTACATATATAAACGTAGTTTTTATCCCCCATGAATAAGATAAAAGTTGGGGGGAAATTAGTATGAAGTTCTAAAAAAGGGACTTAATTATTAAGAAGTCTCAATAACAACTGAAAAGCACATAAGGACAAATTTTAATATAAGAAATGACAATATTTTATTTATCATTGAGACTTCTTAATAATTAAATCTCTTCTATAGGATCTCAATAATTTGCCTAGCCATAAAGTTTCTCACAAATGAAGGGAGATTACCAACAACAGAGCCATCCAACGAGATGCAAGATAAGTGCAAGTGCTCCTAAGGGTCAGACATATATCATTATTGAAGACAGTAATTAATTCCACTACCAAGCTAGACATTGTTTTTAAGGCCACAAACTTCGGTGCCCGTCTTGAGGCCCCTTTCATTCTGGGGTGACGGAGGGATGGTGCCATTCCTGCTCTTTTTTCATGTTTTTTCCATGGGTTTGGAGAAAATTGCAATCAATAGGATTTTCCCAATCCTCCTTTTACATTAACATGGCATATTTCTCCTGTTCGAACAGGGGTTTGAAACCAAACTTGTCCTCAGGAGGATAGATGGGGACGATTTAGGTGAGATCTAATGTGGATCTAACTTTCTATTCATTCGTGGGATCTAAGTGGATAATGGACCCAAAGTTATGGAACTTGGGTATGGGTATTTTGTAGAATAAGAATGGTCTTACCTTATTGTCTTCTTTTTATTAAAAAAGCTTTTCCAATTGTGAGACACATTAAAAATGGAATATAAGCCCCCATAATTCAAATAAAGAAAACTAAAAAATTATAGGGAACTTTTGGAAAAATCTTATATATTATATTGTAAAACTAAAAAAAACTACAACTAAACGAAAACTTTGGAGTGACCTCAAAAAAGGGCTTGGTTTTTTTTTCCGGGTCGGGTTGGGTTTCAAAAAAGGGTCGCCAAGTCCTTTTCAAATTTGAAGGACTAAAACCAAAATCGGGTGAAACTTCAGGGACCAAAACCACCGATTTCAAACTTGAGGGACCAAAATCAAAATTGGATCAAACTTCAGGGACCAAAAATTATATTAACCTTAAAGGAAAAGTTTAAGGTTTAAACTTCACATGACAATATAGCATTCTTTAGCTAGAAAAATGATAGCCCATTAATTAGTTTTAGCATAAATTCTCATATTCTACATGATCTCAGCTGGAAGATGTGAAATTAAGATATACCTTAATTGAACCCTCTACTGTTCCTTATCTAATGCAGTTTTTGAGAAACATGAATTCGTAACCAAGAGTTGCTAGCTCCTTTTGAACTCTTCCTCTTTAAATGCAGATGTACATTCTTCTTTCAAAGGCAAAACTCTGCATGCAATTAAACAAGACCCAAAACAGTTATGCCCCAATGGTAGCAACTGAACGAGAAAATCAAGCACATATAATTTGAAATTATAAATAGTTCTATAGTGCAACTCTATTACGATGTTATAATATTATGTTCAAGTTCTTAGTAATATATATTAATACATTTATTTAAAGGGTTAAAGGGCTAAAACACTCCTGAAGTTTTCACAAATGGATACTTGGCACTTGAAGTTTTTCGGAGGATATGCCCCGGAATTATAAAAAACAGGACATTTATCCAACCTAACAAACCTAAACGCTCAATGCTTATTGACCCATTTTTGCTGAGGTGGAATGCCCACCTGGCATCCACGGCCCTAAAACTAACACTATAACCTATTGTGCGAAGAATGATTTGCATGACAAATTTAGGTCAACAATCCTCCTTTTCCCAGTAAGATAAGGTAGGAATAGAAAAAAATTGCAACTTTGTAAATGACAACTAGGGGTGTTCAAATCCTGGGATAGGATCGGGATCACCTATTCTCCGTTCCTGTCCCCGGGGGTAGCCGGGAATGGGAAGTCATTCCCGGTCCCAGTCCCGGGAAATTCCCGGTATAACCGGGACGGGGAATTCCCGGGATCGGGATTGGGAATTCCTGATTTCAATAATATAATTATATTAGTAAATTTTTTATAATATAATGTTTGAAGTGATTATTTAACACCTAATAAGGTTATAAAAATCACACAAATTGAACTAGAATTGAAGAATAATATATTATTATTATTACATTCATCATTTTTATTATTATCTTTATATATTATATAGTTAGGATTAGTATCACGATATATACGATTTTACTCTAATTAAATATGTGATATACATTTTATCAAATGATAACTTAATTTATATGGTAAAAAATACAAATATAAAAGAATAACTTATTTTTTAAGGAAAAAAACCGGGACCGGGAATTCTCAGGATCACAAGGTGTGATTCTGGTCCCGGTCCCGGCCGAGACGGGAAATTCCTGGGATAAAATGTCCGGGACCGGGCCGGGACAACCGAGATCGGGACACTTTGAATACCCCTAATGACAACCAGCAAGAGCAAGAGCAAGAGCGATGCAGTAGTTAAATTAATTAGGTGGTATGAAGATTAATTTCGTGGTTGTCAATGTTGGTGCTTCAAGTTGCTAAGAATAATGAATGTAGTCTTCTATTTAGTCGATGGACTCATTTATTAAATATTTTATGTTCTGCTCCAAGCATTCATCCTCCAGGCATGGGGCCAAGTTTTCATTTGTTGAGGTTGATTTGCCCGCCATGATGGCACAAAATTGTGTTTGTTGTTCTCTGCCGTTTTGCTGTTCGTTGGAGGCCGGAGGAGAAGATGACAGGGAGCTGTTTGGTGGAGAAGATGATATTGACTGAGAGGTTACTTCTTTTCAGCAAGGGTGATAAGATGACGTGGCATTTAGATGACATAATATAATATATGGCAGAGCCACGCTTCATACATAGGTCAACCAACCGTTGAGGCTCTTTAATGAAAGTGCGAAATTGCCTTATTTTTTATATTTTCAGGTTATATATGATCCCTTGAAAACTTTTAGGTGCCCAGTATCTATTCCTAGAAATTTTCAAAGTATTTTAGCTCCTTAACCCTTATTTAAATATTATACTAGTATTTTCGAGCATCAGACTGTTTCACTTTTATATAATAGTAACAATAATAAAACTAATTCCTCACTTAAATATTACTACTATTAATTAAATACATGCATCGGAATGTTTAACTTCTATATGAAGCCAAATAAAAAAATTATTCTATAGAAAATAATGGCTAAAGTATATTTTTGATCTTTTATGTTTGTTTTAAGTGTCATTTTAATCCCTTAAGTTTATAAAGTATATTTTTAGTCCTTCAATATTAACACTGTTACTCTTATCTACTGAAAAATATTAACTCATTAAAGTCACATTATTTTAATCCTAACTGGCTGCCACAACAACTCAAAATTTTTAAAAAATCCATATTTTAATTAAAATAATAATAATAACAAGAAATTCTAAGTTTTTAATCAATTTAAAATTTGAGGTCTTTAATCAATTGTTTTCATCTCCTTCCCTTGTCTTCGGGCATGAACTCCCTTCTTCCTCCATTAATCTTCCAACGCACTCTAACCCTATGCTTCTAATACTTCTTATGCCAACACTTCTCACCGGCTATGTAAACCTAGACAAGTTCACTTTCCCCTCATGTTCTACATGCCTATGGATTAGAAGTTAAATTTAGGTGGTTCTCCCTCATTAAACCCAACTTTGTTGATATGATTTTTCAGTTGTAATGGAATTGGTATTGCTTAAATTAAAGTTGGAATCGGAAGATTTGTTGAGCACGGGAGGGAATTGTTTGTTGTTATATGCTATCTATTGCGGAAATGTCAAAATCAAAATATATTTGATTGAGTTAATTCCAAAGCACTTGATCTAGATGGGAAAGCCAAGGATATTCTATCTTTCCTTAAGCTCCCTAAGTTTCCATAGTCAAAGAAAAAACATGTTAGAGACAGAAGCATGCAGGAAGAAGAGAGTTGGCGGTAGAATGAGGGTTTCTATGTGGAAGGGGAGGAGGAAAAAAATGATTAAAAATCGAGAAAATTTTCTGTTATTATTATTATTTTTGATAAGGTTTCTGCTATTATTTTTAATTAGTTTAATTAAAATATGAATTTTTAAAAAAATTTGAATTGATGTGGTAAGGAGCTAAGATTAAAATAATGTGACTTTGATGAGTTAACAATTTCCGTTAGATGAGACTAACGGTATTAATATTGAAGGACTAAAAGTATATTTTATAAATTTAAAAGACTAAAATGACACTTGATGTAAACACAAAGGATCAAACATACTTTAGTCATAAATAATCATAACAGCAGAAATAAATAACTTGGAAAGGGTGTCCCCTGTGACAACAATTTGTGTTCAAAAGGATTTCTGTATATATTAAAAAAAAATAAAGAAATTTTGTATTAATTTAAGATAACTTATTTTAATATATTTAAAATTTAAATCTAGAGGAGGACGGGTCGGAATGTACTAACTTATGTTCCATGGTTTGCAATTGTGTTGGAACCATAGTCCAAAAAATCACACTGGACAGGCCGGTTCAATTGGTAACCGGTCAGTGAGTTGGTCTGGTTCATCTATTGGGTTGTGAACCGGTGGTTTAACTAGTTGACCGGTTTCATTTTTTTATTCTTCTAACTATGATCTTGTACTATTTTTGAGAGGAAAATGAAAGGTTGAAGATCAAGATGAAGAGAAAAGTAGGTAAAGAATAAAAAAAAAAGATGATAATGAAAAATATTATTTAAAAGGATATAATAATTATAGAAAAAAAGATATCATTGTATAAGTATATGCATCATAACTAATACTAATGGGTTTTAAACATTTTTTTTCAAAAGATCTTCATTTTTATTTATAAAATTTTAAAAATATATTAATATACATATTACCACTAATAAATTGTAATATTTTAATATGGCAGGTCCAACCATCTGTTTGATCTTGGTTGACCTATTGACCTTTGAACCTGCACCATAACCGGTTCATTACCTGATCCGATTTTTTATTCCTTGTTGGAACACAGGCTACAAAAATATTGTTGCAATATATTATATTATTGGGGCAATTAATTTGTGTCTTAGGGAGTGTGATGTCAATCATCCCTTTAGAGACATGGTGTTGGACGCTAGACTTCTTTTTCTTTAATATTATTAGGGGTTTGTGGTTGTTCCCTTCAAACACAAGTGACTATTTTAAGAACTGAACTCATGACCAAGAAGGATTTAACAGGGCTTTACACCATGAGATCAAGTCTATGTTAGTACGGACACTAGATTTCTTATTAATATGGACTAGCAGGTTTTAGTTAGTCAAATTTATAGGAGAAACCTTACATTAATTGATCATATAGCGAAAGTTTTTCATAGCTTGGAGGGAAATTTTTGTACATTTGATCAACATCCCCATGTGTCTGTTGGAGTGGAGTGTTAGTTAAAGAGACGTAACTTTTGTCCTATTGTTGCTCCAGTTAAGTACTGTTATTCAGGTTATATTAAAAAAAAAAAATTGAAATCACATTTCCTTACAATTTGATTTTTTTATCTTTTATAATTATGAGTTGGAGTGACATCTATTAAAAAAAACGATAAAAAAACATTTGAGGTTGTTTGGATTTATTCAAAGAAGGTCATTAGATGTGTTAATTAGAAGGGTCGATCAAACAATATGGAGGTTTGAAATCCATAGTTTTCCAAAATCTTTTTTCTTTTGGACTTTTTCAGAAGCTATTTTTCAAAATTTATTTTCTAAAATCACTTTTTTCCATTTTTTCTTTTAAAGATATTCTCTAAAAGTTAATTCAAACACACTCTCAAAAGGGTAGAGGAAGACAAAAAAAAATACTTAATGAAGTTATTGAGCTAGAACTTTTAGTTAATAGTCTATCTAAATATTTGATTGTTGATAGAGTATAATAAAATCTTATGATTCATATAGTCAACCCCATCTAGGAGAAAAATACTTTATTGTTGTTGTTGTTGGTGTTATATCAAAATTTAAAACCATGTGCTATAATTTTTTAAATTAATTAAATTCAGACTTGATACAATAATTTACTAACATTTTGAAGTTGATGGTAATTGACCACCAAATATACAGATGCGCCAACCAAGGTATTAAAACTCAGATCGGGTATTGAACCGGTCGAGTACTAGGTTAAGGGTCAATGGGTCAAACCGGGGCCAAACCGGTGAGAAATTAAATATTTTGGGCTTATTAATATGAAATTTTAAGGAAAAATAATAAAAAATCAATTTTTAAAAAAGGAAAAAAAAAAGTGAACTGGTTTGGTCACTGAACCGAACCGGTTTAGGCACCAGTTCACGGGCTGGACTGGCCGGTTCGGTCCAGGTTCTAGAACCCTGGCGCCAACAGAGCGGCAGCAGGTTCTTCACCCACAGCCGAACATTCACTGGATTTCATGTGTGGGCCAGACTGGCTGGTTGACGTGGTCCCCAACTTTTCACTTTTTTTTAACCAATCCGGCCCCAGCATTACAAACTCAAGGTTGTCCATACTTTTAGATGCTCTAGCTATAAATATAAAATTTAGTTGACTTTTTTAGAGAGATTAAGAAAAATAATTACATTATTTTAATATATTTATACTCATCCTTTTTCTCCAAAATGATTTGGGACTTATTAAATGATACATAATAAAACACAACATATGATATGATTAAATAACTTATTTAACTTATTTAATCTTTTCAAAAAAAAGTGAATTAGGTTTTATGTTAAGAATAAGTGGGAGTAACATTTAAATTTGGAGGTTTCTTCACAGGGTAGTGAGGAAATTAATGCATGAATTGGGTACGTTTTTCTGTAAACATGACGAACAACCATGAAGCCGATCAACGACAAGTGCCCAATTCATGCCTGTTTGAATTAATGTTTGGAAAGCATGTTTACACAAGTCATACAAAACACATCTCACCTACTTATCTTGTAAGTTGTAAATCACGTTGAAAAAGTAGTTTTTAGCATTGTATCAAACTGGTTGTGAAACTCGGAAGCAGCGCGTCACCTTTTCTCCTTATATCCGCTGCTTAAAAATGGCGGTGTTTTCATCAATTCAAAGTCACTAACACGTTGGCCAAGAAGCGTGATTGCACATGCCACACAATGAATCTAATAACCCAACAAATTTATTTCAATTCCATGAGAAAATTGATTTTTATCGTTTTCATCAAGCGGACGGCAGCGGATATAAAGGGAAAAAGAGACAAGCTGCTCCCGTAAAACTCAGGCTAACGCGTCCAACAGAGATCCACTAGAGATCAATATTTATTTCTGAATATTAATTTCTGGTAATTATCCAATAAAGCTGGCTTTCTTTGAAAGATGAAGATGATTGTTTTGATGTGCCTCGAATTCAAAGAACAGAATCTGATATTATGATTTCCAAGATGAGCAATCTTCTTTTGAAGAAGGTTCAGTTGAGTTGTCAGAATACGAAGTCAAATCCATATGATTGGTTCCCAGGACTCTCATCCAGAAATGGTATTATTTATTGTATTGACGGCTCCTATCTCTGAATCAGAGAAGAATACAGACACTCTTCAGTTATAAATTCCTCAATTTCATCTAGTTTCAGGTGACGGGACTGAGTTTTGTGAAGAGAATGGGGAAGTTGATACTGATTCAGGCACACATTCTGTTTCTGATATTGCTACATCAAATGATGAACATACAATCAAGTCAGCAGCAACTGAAGGCGTAGATGATATTCAACAAACCCTTGTGCCTGAGGATTATAGCCATGAAAGTGAGGTGGTGGAACCTCAAGTATGAACCGTGTTGCAAATTTGTTATTCTTGGATTATGATCTACGAGTATCAGTTGATTTTAGATAGTGCTTGATTACTTTCATTTGTCTTGTAACTTGTAGGGTTGCGGCCATGAACTTTTTAAGGTGGGTATTGGTTTGGTTTCTGCAGACGAACTTAAACTTTCTGCCTCATCCATTGTAAACACCCTATTTTGTCCGGGCCCCACTAAAAAAATACAAAAAATTGATAATGATTGGTGTCCAAATTGGCAATCATCATTGAAAGAAAAAAAAAAAAACGAAAATAAGAAAAATAAGGAAATCCTCCTATTGATGATGATCGGTGTCTAAATAGGCAATCATCATTGAAAGGGAAAAATTAAAAAAAAAAACGAAAATTAAAATAAATCCCCTAATTGACATGATTGGCATTATCATTCATTAAGGGAAAATAATAAATAAAAAAAATGAAAAAAGAAAAATAAAAAATAAAAAAATCTCATTTATGTTGATAGGTTTAAATTAGGAAGTTACTTGTGGGGAGAATAATGAAAAAATAAAAAATAAAAAAACGAAAAAATCTCCACTAATGGTAATTAGGTCAAGTTAGGAAGTTTTATCAATATAAAATATAAAAAATTAAAAAAAAAACGAAAATTAAAAAAAAAGGAGCATTTATGAAGAAAACCCTACCTTGAGACTATAAATAGGAGTGTAAGGGTTGAAGCAGAGGGGATAAGAATTTTGGGAGAGCATGGAGATAAGGTCAGTGGTTGAGTTTTCATCCTTTTCTTTGATTTCACTTTTACATCTCGTTTTTCTCTCTTCCATCTAATATCCCTTGGTTCATGCTTACTTCATCATTCATGCACTATGACTTTAGCCAATATGCATTACATTGCTTTACTTTGTATTATGATGTTGCTGGACGTGTTTTAGCTCATTGTGGTCTTGTGGATTTGCATTTTATTGTCCAACTGAATTATCTCATATATAGGCAAGAGGTATGTGATGTCTTATTTTCTTATGATATTAGGTGTTATGCTTAATAAATATCGATAATATAATTGTACTTGCCTCTTGTTTATTATGTGGTTCTATCACCCTATCTCTTGTTGTAGCGGGGTTCAAAAGGAAAAAGGTACGCATAAATCTCCTTACCTTTGACTTCCTTTTTGTTTAACTTGTATTACTTTTTCTTCTTTTTTCTTTATTCCTTTCTTAGGTCCTCTTTCAAAAAAAAATATTTTAACACATTTTTATAAATGAAAATAAAATGGCAAAACTTTCTTTCATGAAAAATAAAAGAAGTTCTTTCATAAATAAAAAAAAAAGTTTTTAAAAAAAAATAAAAAATACAAACCAAATAAAAAACTTATTTTTCTCAAATAAATTAAATGAACATTTTTTCTAAAAATCACCAACCAAGTGACACGTTTTTCTACCCCCTCGAACTACGTGGGCTTTGATCCCTCTAAAGGGTACGTAGCGTAGGCCCTAGGTTTTCATCCTAGGTCAAGACCAATTTTGTAACTAAATATATTTTTTCTATTTTCTTGTTGTAAATAAATGTTCTTTTTTTTTAAATAAATATATTTTTTCTTATTTTCTTTTTGTAAATAAATGTTCCTTTTTTTTTCCTTTAATTTTTCATTTATTTTTGTCTTTATTTGGGTAATTATAATAAAGTTAAAGGCCATAGTATTTTTAAATAATTAACTTAGGGTGGGGTGCCTAACACCTTCCCCACATACAATCGACTCCCGAACCCTAAATGGTTTTTGTAGACCAGTTTCCATTTTTAAAAAGGTTTCCAAAATTATCCTTTTTTCTAAAATTTTGGTGGCGGCTCCATGTTTTTCTAAATTCCGGGCGCTACATCCATAATTAAGAATGAAAATCTCATTATATATAAAGATCAATGGGAAAAGGCCACTCCCCATGTTCTTTGAATGGCCATCTTTAGTTTACATTTACCTGTTGAGCCCAATGTTACAATTCCTGTGGAGCAAGATGATGCAGTGAAGTCCAGGGATGATGATCATCTCTCATTGTCCTCTTTCTTATTTTCTTCTCACAATCTCATACCGATCATTAGATTGAAAAAATAAAGAGCGAAGGTGCAAATGAGAGTATCATCTTCCAATGATCATGGATGTTCTTGGTCAGGATGCAGATGGAGATTTTGGCCTTTACCATTTCAAAAAGTTAAAACCATTCAGCAAACTAGCAGCAGTTCATCAAATGATGATGTTTTTGTGGATTCTGAGTCTGGGTTGCAGAATTCTGGTCTCCTCGCAAGCAGTTATTAAGGACAAATGTGTCTACTAATGATCAAATAGCATCTTTGAATCTAAATGAAGGTCAACATTTAGTAACCTTCAGTTTCTCTACCAGGGTTCTTGGAAACAACAGGCTTGGTATTCATCAGTACCCTTATAAATATTTCGATTTTTCTTTATTTTAGCTTGACATTTTAACTCCATAACAGGTTGATGCTCATGTATACTTATGGAAGTGGAATGCAAGAATTGTAATTTCAGATGTTGATGGAATTATTATCAAGTAAGGCTTTTGATGATGAATATGTTACAGTATTAACCTTCAACATAGATGTTGTGCCACTGTTGTAGTTTCTTATGCTCTAACAATATGCTGGTCAGGCAGACACTAAGAAATCCTTGTCAAAATCAAGACATCAATGTACTCAGTGACTCTAGCTGTTGTTTGTGCAATATATAACATTCTTCCAGAGATCTTTCATCTAAATTTTGTAAAACTTAGATGATTAACACTTCTCTTTGCTGTGTATCACGGAAAAAAAAAAGATGTTCATGATTTCATTTGTAGTTAAAACTAGATATACATTTCTTTAATGAAGTTGTAAAACAAGAAAAAAGTTAAAAAGAATTTAAGCAGAGCTGCAGTATTGTTTGAGAATCATAATCAAAAGTGATTTTGTTTTCCTTTCAGATCTGATGTTTTGGAACAGTTCATGCCTTTCGTTGGTCAAGATTGGACTCAATCTGGAGTGGCAAGGCTATTTTCTGCCATCAAAATATGCATATTTTATCTAATACACATCTGAATTTATTATTGGGAAAATCACTCTGAGGTCCCAAGCAAGAAAGATAATATCAGAAAGGTCCCTTGAGGTTGTAAAAATGCACTCATCAGGTTGTGAATGCGTGCTTTGGGTTGTACCCAGGGACCTTTCTGATATTATCTTTCTTGCTTGGGACCTCAGAGTGATTTTCCCTTTATTATTTAATAACTAGAGTTTGATGGGAGGCTGAAAATTGATTAGTTTAATGGCTATAGGACTCGCTAGGGCTTTTTCTATAAGGAGCATCTTTTAAAGCGAGTGCGTGTTGTTTTTGTAGTGATGTAACCAATGCTCTTCTCTTTTATAATTATAGAGCTACACCAATATACGCACACACTCTCACAAATGAGGTTCCATTTTAGTCTTTTAATTTTAAACAGTGTACTTTTAATCTTTTTAAATTAACACAGTTAATTTCACTAACAAAAAATGTTTGGTCAACAAATTTAAAATGCCAACTAAACAAATTTAACATGATGACATGGCTTTCTGGGGATTGATTTTAATATTAAAATATAAAGTAATTATATTAAAGAATTAAAATTTGGACATGTTAGCATTTTAAATTTGTTAACTCATAATTTTCCATTAGTGAAGTTAACGGTGTTAATTTAAAAGGACTAAAAATACACTTTTAAAAGTTAAAGAACAAAAATAGTAGAATCTCACTTAAACTTAAAGGATCAAAAGGCTTTTTTCTTTTTATTCAATGGTTAAGCTTGTGCTCATGTTTGAGTAGCTGGTTAATGTTACATGCGGCTAGCATTCATGACATAATTATGAAATTTAATGATGCATTGAACTGTATATCGGGATAATTAATGTCTAATATTAGATTCTGCTTGTCTATCAGGAAAATGGATATCAACTGCTGTTTCTAAGTGCCCGTGCCATTGTCCAAGCGTATCTAACCAGGAACTTTTTGCTTAATCTGAAACAGGTTTTGGCTTTATTTTGTCATATTGCCTTTGCTGAATTTTGTTAGTTTTGCGAAAAACTTTACCAAATGGATTGTTTCCCTCACTTTACCCCTTGATACTACGTCTATGAACTGCATAAGATTTTTGTAGAAAAGCGAAGGAACAAGCCCGATTGTAAAAGATATTCAAAAAACCGATATTCAAAAAGGAATAATTCAGAAACCATCCCTCTTACTAAGATCGTATGTCCCCAATAACAGAACAATCACATCTTGAATTCCAAAATAATCAGTATTACCAGCATATCTTTCAGAACAATGACATGGATTTTGACTGAGATGTGAGACACCAAAAAGGTATGTAGCTTGGCAGCATAGTTGATAGGCCAGTATAGTTATAGTGAAACTCAGTCCTGATAAAGACCAGGAACAAAGTATGGGGGACGTGAATCTCAATGTTCCCTCTGCGCTTAATTGCTGGGGGCCACCATGTGAAATAAATAAAACAGAAATACAATGAAATGGTTCTTAGGGTTGAAATGTTCAGTGTTGGCATGGCATGCTATCAGTGAAAAGGTATGAAATTTAGTAGGCAGGAAGATTCAGACAAGAGAAATGTGATCTGTAACGCATAAATATACGGGGGGGGGGGGGGGGGGGGGACTAAGAGGACCAATGCACAAAGAAACATTACAACATTACATAAATATGGGCATGATGTAAAATAGAACGTAAAGGAAAATAAAAATGATAAATAGTATGGGCACCTTGCGCAGCTTGTATAAGGAAGTTGAGGAAGCAATGTACAATCCGTGCGCTAATGGTACTATCAATCATAGAATGATGGCCAGACGGCTCCAGAAACACTTGACGATAAGTATTAATACTGAAAATCCAGACTGATCATAAGAAGCAGTATTACTCAGTCATTTGTAAGCTTACAACAATTTCTTGGATGACATAGAGCTCAAAATGAGTGTTCGATGTGTTTCATATGCAGAATACAACACATTATGACATAACATTTTCAATTAGCTAAACATAAAGGCAGTATTCCAATATCGGTATTTATCTTAGCCAAGGGTAAGAGGGAAAACAAGAGAAAGGGAAAAGGAAAAATGGATAAACAGCATTGCACTAGCAGCGGACCTATAACAGTGAATCCATGACATTGAACAACCTGATAGAAACTGTATTTGTTAGAGCCAGGTCTACAAGGAGGGCCAGCAAGATTCCTCCACCACACAGCTCAAAGCTCAAATTCTTCATCTTTAAGAGCCATCTCAGCAGCCTCTTCTTCCTCCTCGTCAAGGACGAAGTACTCATTCTTCTCCACTGGCCTAAACATGTAGAACATCACTATGTAAAACGCAAGACTTGCAATCTCCTCGGCAGCTTGACTAACCCACTGGTACTTGTATGCAGCAATAGTTCTAAGTGCAAACACTACTATCCGTGTGAAATATAAATACCCAATGACAACAATGTAAAACTGCCTGAAAAGTGTCAACTTAGCTAAATTCCTAGCAGCCTTGCCATCGGTCTTGGACGTTTCCCGCAGAGATCTTATAGACCATACAATGGGGAAAATGATGGCACAGCAGCAGATAATATCTACTAGTAAGAAGACTTGATTCCATGTAACCCAATCCTTGATGAAGGGCCCAGTCTCACCAATCACAACAGAAGCCACATTAGCCAACACCTGAAGCGGGATCACAATCATCAACACTTTTTTCTCTCTCTCTTGCAAGAAGGGTTTTAGAAACGACCACCCTGTCCCGATCAATATGATAACCGTGAAGAGCAATACAACACGGACGAACTGGAATATATAAAACAACACATCCCACCCATGTGGTGTTCCGGTAACCTTGACGAAATGCTTATCCTCGGTAGCAAAAATGAGATTCAAGGCCTTTACAAGAAGCAAGCCAGACATCAGTAGGTGGATGCGATGAACGGATTGCTTGTTTGTGTAACAAATGTAGGCCCAGAACCCCAAGAAAGCAAAGTAGGCGAGGGAGAATAAAAAGTAGAGGGTGGGGAGCTGGGTTTGCCCAGCAGAGAGATAGTCCTTAGAGCCATCAGAGTCAAGATTATAGACATCAGTGCGAACGGCCATGGAGACAGCAGTTTCTGGGACGCAATTGGCAAAGAAAAGGCTGTATTCATTGGGAGTAGTAACAGGGTAAGATCGATTGAAGGATGCAAGAGGAGGGGGAGAAAGGTCACTGAAAGTGAAGAGACGAGAGATGTAGTGGGAATCGAGGACACAGAAGGAGGGGTTCTGTTGGATCTCGATAAGGACTTGGACGAGGCTTTCTTCGTTGAGAAGGAAGAAGCCAAGGTGAGAAGGCTCCGGTAGAGTTGTGGAGGAGAGGGTGGTGACGGATACAGAGGAGACAGCAATGGAAACATGACCTGTGTGGGTGAAGCCGAATTTTTCAAATAGAATCATGGGCCGACTGTCGGAATTTATGGTGAGGGACTTGATCTCGGCGGTAGATGGGGAAAGAATGGAGAATAAGATGAGGATAAAAAGGAAGTAGGGTGTTTTGGCCACTTTCATGCAGGAGGAGAAACCAGAAACCTGTGGGTGGAAGTGGAGATTGATCCACCTGATAAAAGCCTTCATGTTATTGTAGATAGATCTGCCTTCACCAACAGTAGCAACTACTGTACTAAAATTATCATCTGCTAACACCACATCCGAGGCTTCCTTTGCCACCTAGATTTTAAAGAGACAGTACAATGGAATTAAAAGATAAATTAAAATAAGCATATGTACCATTTCAGCATAAACTCAAAATAAAAGTTGCCAGGTAGAAGCCAAAAAACCCACCCTCAACCCGACCAAGCCAGCAAATATAAATTCACTCTCAATAGATGGATAGTTGGATGGGTCAAGCAAGAGCCGGTGAGCTGGATGATCATCAATACCGGAGTAGTTTTCAAACATAGGGAGATCATCCTTGTATGCAAAACCTAAACAGTGTAATGCACTAGTTGACATTTCATGAAGAGCTTGCAAGATAAGGTTCTTGGCATTATCATCAAGTTTCACAACAGAACCATCACACAGCTGAACTTTAGAGCTTCGTTCCAACAAATTTTCCACCGCACCCTGTCAAGTTTTAGGGCCAATTGTCACTGAAAAACGTATTCCCATGTAGTCAAGAAAGCAAAACAGGGGAATGGAAAACATAGCGAGAGAACATGTATACTGAAGTATAGATAATGCATTAGTTATGAAAACAAGGGAGAACAAGGATGAGAAGAATAAGTTTGTCGGGGAGCACTACATGGGTGAGCAACATGTTATCTACTTAGTACCTAGGAGTTGTCATTCTTAGCCAAAAAAACAATTTCAAGGGATTGTTCGTTGTACTTAGTTAGATCTCAATCAACTGAGATTAAAGCTAGATCCCAACCCCCACAAGCAAGGTACAACTTGATGCTCAGGACCTGCTTACAAAGGTGAACACAAAAAGTTGCAGCCAGCGCTATGATAGAGCCCCACGTTAGGGAGCTACAAGTAATACAAGCAATAATGAAGCATTACAAGCCAGTTTTAAGAATTCCCACATGTGCCAAGATCTCCGTCAATCATCAATACTTAATAAGAATGTATATTGCAAAATGCCTAGCATATGGGCAGTGGTGTTCCCACTCTCTAGATAACCTTGTTTCAATAAAAAATCACGCTTAGATAAAAGAATAGCAGGGAAATGGCCATTAGAAATGACACCCAATCTCCACTTTACTTTTTCCTGTGAAATTATCTAGTATCCAATACCACCAATCTAAATTGAAAACAGGGTTGATCCCAAAAAGAGGAATAAAGTTCTTCCAGTCACAAGGTTCCACTTTAAACATTTTATTGCAAAATATGAGGTTAAAATCTTCCACGTTACTAAGTAATAGTAACACCCACACTTAGAAACTGTTAAATGTGTGATTATGTTAGAGGTGTAACAAAGCTGAATCTAAGTTTCTCATGCTCATCTTCAGGAATGGGTTGGGCTTGAGAATAAAGCCAAGCCTAGCTCCCTTGTTGATTGAACCTTAGCTCAACTCATATGCTCAACTGGTTCATTTAATCAACAAACCAAGCTAGAATAAGCTTTTATAACAGTTGAATCCGAACTGTTCAACGACAGCTTCGATCCCCAAGTACATACATAAAGCACAATGAACAAAATGTCAACATAATCTTCCTATGTAGTGACAAACCACCCACCAACGCGCGTGCGCGCACAGGGAGGGAGGATGAGAGAGAAAGAGAGAGTACCTTCACCAGCAGTGACTTTTTCCCCTGAGCGGAGTTCACAATAACACCCATTGACTTCCTATCACGGTCAAACTCAAGAGTAGCAATCCGCTGGTCATGTGTAATCCACCAGTCACAACAACCTTCACAAAATTGGAAGGTAGAGCATGTTAACTCTGTGTACCGACTGTTGAACAGATTAACTAAAAAGTTTCCCACGCTGCCAAGCCGATTGTTCCCCAATGCATAATCTTCCAAATCAGTTACCTCAAAGAACCTTAACGTAGTTCAGATACCCTATTATTGTTTTCTCACTTCAAATTGTAAACTAATAATTCAAGAAACTTCTTTAAATGCAATGAACATATCCAGGAGACATAAAATTCTTTTTTGCCCATTTCAACTTACGTAGAATGGTACTTGCACTCGCTGCTCTTACATCTCGGGATTCTTCAGGAAGACCCATCTTCTCCACCAAAACCTGGATTTCAAAGAGAAGGCACAAAAATATTGTTGACGAATAAAGGAGTTAACTGGCTGCGTTGAGTAGGTTCCCAAGAGGAAGGAGCAAGAACACTGAAAAGGGTAAAGGTCTTACCTTCAAGGCTGCTTCTGTGGGCATTCCATGAGCCACAAATTTATGCTCTGATTGTGTCACTTCAGCATCATTACAGACAGCTGCTATTTTTGCTATTATATCAAGATTAGCATCCATTCGACCTATTGGCCAGTCCTCTATTCTGCCATCGGAAGGATTGTAAGTCGTTCCTTCCACCTTGAAGGCTCGCAGCATGTCTACATTAGGACCCATAGCTACAAGCTTAGCTGCTGCCATCTGGTTTGTTGTCAATGTACCCCTTTTATCTGAACAGATCACAGTTGTACAACCCAAGGTCTCTACACTGGGCAGTTTTCGAAAAATAGCATTCATCTGATCCATCTTACCAGTACCTAGCGCCAGGCAAGGCAGACCTTCAAGTGCCTTCTCCGCATTGCTCTCTTGCCATACTCCCACGATTGCATTCACAATCAATATCAGAAATACCACCAAAGGCTCCACAAACGCTGTAATCTCCTTCTCTTCGCCTTCCTCGCCATCTATCCAAGCTAGTACAAAGGAGATGATGGCAACGGCAAGCAGAATCTGAACCAATGTGTAGTTGAACTGCTCAAGGATCAGACTCCAGATCGACTGGCCCTCGTGCTTCTCCAACTCATTCGAACCATGGATCCGGCAGCGATTCTCAACCTCATCGGAACTTAAACCGGCTTTGAACTTCACCTTATAAAAATCCTCGCACTCCTGCACATCTTTAGCCCAATCCTTGAAGGCGTCCCCATCCGGAGAATTGGAACTGAGATTCTCTCGTTTGCCGTAGTTTTGGCCCCCCTGACCCATTCGGACTCGACCAAAATAAACTTGCAGAAAATGGCGAATCTCTCCGGGAAAGCGTCTGGCAGTTAATTCATAAACAAGATAAAAATTATCAGAGTAGGGAAGATCGAGATCGAATTGTGGCACCCTAGGTATAAAATGTGTCACACTAACACGATCTTACGAGATCTCGATTCAATCAAGGTGAAAATCGAAACAACTGAAAAACCAATTTCTGGAGGCCACTTTCTACGGGCTTCAATAGCTCGCCCTGGGCGTCTGTTTAGTGCCAAAGGATTGAAAGCGTGAAAGGAAAAAGCTTCACGGATTCGCCCAACACATCGTATAATGGGAGTATTTGCCACGGAAATTCTTGTGTGCCTCGTGTTATGCGATCTGTGCTCTAATCTACCACTCTGGTTCCTATTATAATTTCCTTTTACCTAAATTCCACATTCTAAAAAAACAGTAGTTAACCTAATGATTATAGGATAAATTTTCAACTATATCCTCATTTATGAATGTGTACTTTTCAACTTTTTATTCTTTATCTCTCTTTAAATTATTTCTTTATGGGTACAATAAATAGGGGCAAAATTGTCATAAGCTCATTTATGTACTGAAAGTGGACTTATAAATAGGACCAAATTTTTTGATAAAAAAGGACTTATAATAGAGACCAGAATGATAATCGGTTAGAATATAACAATTCATGATTCATGAGTTGATTTGATTAAGTATCTTCTAAATATTAACGTATATATTAATAAAATTAAAAAATTTCACAGCATTCACTTTTTCATTACTTGTGAAATTTTAATTAAGGGATTCACTTTTTTAAAATAATAAAAATATGAAATATATGAGTAGCCAATTAAGATTAATATTAATTGAGTTGTTGTATTATAACTGGTCATATGTAATACCCTAAATTTTGATTAAGGGTTAATGATTAAGGGTTCATGGCAAAAAAAAAAAAAAAAGATTAAGGGTTAATGATAATTATTAAAAGTGTTTTATAGAAATAAAGTCGATTGAGACACGAGTTAATTATTGGAAATATCCAACACCTTGTATTTTAGCTTGATTATTTGAAAAAGTAATTTTTTGGGGCTAAAATGACGGAATGACGAATGGAATAGAGAAAGAAATGAGAAAATGTATTATGTGGCAATTTAGTAAAAATTTTCATGATAAGGAGAAAAATTGAAAGACTGGAATTTATCGGTAAATTAGTTAGTGATTAATGGAGAAATTAATTGCTAACTAAGAAGAAATGAGATGTGTGACTAAATGACTAATAGAGTAGTTTGAATAACTAATTAGTTACTTTACTTTATGCGAGCCAATGAGAGTTGGACAAGTGGCACGGTTAGATGAAGAGAGAGTTGTTGGATAAAGTCAAAGGCATTCTAAAAATATTTTCTCCCTCCCTCCCTCTGTAACCCCCTTCGATAATCAGGCCAGAATTAGTGTTTAATCACATTTACTAATCGAATGAGAAATCCGGAACAATTAAAATTTTTTTGCGGAAACTGTACAACTGGATCTCCATTCATTTCATTCATTAAAACAAATGGCCTGTTTGGTCTGTTACATATACAATATCAGAGTATTAGCACAATTCCCGACGTTCACCCGGGATAATAACATTTAATTCAAAATATTGTTCAGGGCATCATCGCCCATATCAGTATCCATACCGGGGATTACACAAAACTATAGTACTATGATCTATACAATATATTTACATTGATATAAAATGATAACCAATTCGATATACAACCAAAATATCTAACTAAGACTACCGCTGGCAGCCCTAATCGCCTTGATCCACTTGCTTGCTTTTTGATCCACTTGCCCTGTCTAAAAAATGTTATTTGGAAAGAATGAGATTCTAGAGAATCTCAGTAGTAACAGTTTATTTATATGATGCATATATACAAAGCAAGTCACATATATCACAATGCAGCAATCAATATTCGAGACCGGGCTTTCGCCACGTTCCCTTCACTATATACGAGGTCGGGCTTACACCACGCCCCCTTCACTTTATCTATATTCGAGTCCGGGCTTTCGCCACGTCCCCTTCACTTTCACTGTAATCGATGACTAATGCAAACAAGCAATGTAATACACATGATATAGGATAAAGTGTTACTACCTTTGTCTTTCCTTCCTTGAGTAGGCACAGGCCTTCTATGTTCCGGGCAGATATCAAATCCTAAAGTCATAATTAAGAACGAAACATTATTCTCTATTCCAATACTCAATTGACTCTTCAACACTTAGATTTGGTTATCAATAATGACCCTTAAGAAGCTACTATTGACTCTAATAAAGGCCCTCAAGGATTGGGAAATACCGGGTTGGAAATCACTTTTCAAAATCCCAAGGTGATGAAAACAGGGGGGTTGGCTGCAGCCAAGAAACCTCTGGCTGCAGCCAAAATACGCACAGAAGGTTTCTGGCTGCAGCCAAGAATTTCTGGCTGCGGCCAAAACACGCACAGAAACTTTTGTGCTGCAGCCAAGGCAACTTCGGAAATTCGTAACTAATTATAGAAAAATCAAAATGAGGTGATCCCAAAGCCCATTGAAAGCTATTTTAGTCCTCTTCATAGGAAAAATATGAAACAATATTAGAAATCACCATACAAATCCCAGAATTACACAAAACGCATCACTACCCAAAACAGAGTTCTGTTTCAATCCCAAACTTTGGACAACCATAACTCACAGAATAATAAACGAAGTGACACAAAATATATGTCCATTTTGAAGCTTGGGATGTGAAATTTAAGACTGGAAAGTTTCACAATTTTCTGAAATCATTTGTTCATTCAAAACGCCAATACAAACAGACTACCTAGAATAGACTTTCAATGGCAGCATTTCCAATTTTCTACCAAAGTGACTAATGGCTCCAAAATCAACAAACAAGCCTATTCCTTACACTAAAACACTCCAGGAATCCAATAAAACCATTTAAACAACCTAATTTCCACTACATTAGCATGCTTTGGTCCATGGCCACACTAAACACTAACTTTCCAATCTCACTCATTTCTTTCCCAATCAATCCTATCTATCCATACACATTCCAAATATACCATTTCTATACCTTTAACATGCCAAATGACCAATGACACTCATTTTCGAAAATGGCCAATAAATCCTAGAAATTCAAAGCTACCTCAAATGGCACAAAACTTAGATGGGTAGATAGGTTTCACTTACCTCTTTAACTTTCTCAAAGTGACTTTTCAATTCTCCAACTTTCACAATCTCTTGAGGTCACAAACTAACACCAATGAACACATTACAACCATCACAATGAAGCTCTTCATTCAAGGATCAATATTAAAGAAGGAAGTTTGAGCATTTGGAGACATTTCCCTTACCTTTTTGAAGCTTTTCTTCCTTCCCTTTGGCCTTCAATGGCTGACGAAAAATGAGGAGAGAAGAGAGAGAGATGAGAGTGATAGAGTGAAGAGGAGTGAAGAAAAAGAGAAATGATGATCCAATCCCTCCCCCCATACCATGTCCAGCGCACAAAGAGGGAAGAGAGGAGAGAGAAACACTAAAATATTCACTTTGACTTTACTCCTTTCACACACACCCACAACCTTGACACATGTCATTCTCCTATTAGCTCTACCACACTTAGTCACCATTTAACTTATCTAATCCTTCCATTAGCAATTTAATCCCACTTCTCATTTTTCTCTTAGTTAGTAATTAATTTCCCCATTAATCACCAACTTAGAGCCAATAATTCCATCCTTTAAATTTTCTATCAATTATGACATATAAATTAATATTGTCACCAATATACATTAATTCCACTTTAATCCGATAATTATCCTCAATAATTATCATTAGGCCTTAATCGAAAATTAGGGCATTACACCCTCTCTCTTGTGTGTATGAGTAAGGGCATGGGGCAGAAATTCTGTTCTCATCCCTCATTATCATCATCTCAAAACTTTCTCTCTCTCCAAGCTCTCTCATTTCGCCATTGTTGAAGAAGAAAGAGAAAAGAAAAGCTCTAATTTTAGGTGAGATCTTGACCTTGTATGCCAAAACTCTCTTCTTTAAAGTTGTTCCTCTTGTTAAGAGCTTTCATCCTATGGTTTTATATTCTCAAGACGAGGTTTTTTTGTGCTTGAGAAAAATGAGAAGTTGTTGAATCAAGAACCAAGTTTGGGAAAGTTGTTGAGATAAGTAAGATGAACCTTTCTATAAAGGTTTTGTGGCATTTGGTTGAGCCTTGAATTTTTGAGATTTTTGACCTATTTTTGAAAATTAGGGTCTTAGAGAGTATGACATGATGTGGTTATGGAAATGGTGTTTTGTTATGTGTTTTGAATAGATAGAATTGATTGGAGGTTGAAATGTCAAGTTTGGCAATTTTGAGTTTTGTGTTGAATGTGTGCCAAAAATAGAACATGTTAAAGGAATGAGAATTTGGTTGTTTTGATGTTTCCATTGGATTCTTTGTGGAAAATTATGTAGGAGTAGTGTTGGATGTGAATTTTGAACTATTGGAAACTTAGGTTTAAAAGTTGTAAGTTTTGGTTAATAAGAACTCTGTGCTGGAAGCTGTTTTGAATGGGCATTTTGAAATATCAAATGGTGTCGAAAAATTCTGAAGCTTTCCAGTCTGATAGTAGACATGTCAAGCTTTAATTTGATTTATTATGAATGTCATTTCGATGTGTGGGCTGGGAGTTATGAATTTCCAAAGTTTGATTTTGAAACTGGGATCAATTCTGTAACAGCAAGGAGAATTGTTAAATTCTGTATTTTTGTGGGTATATACAGCAATGATTCATATTTTTTCTATAAAGAGGACTTAAATAGCTTTCCATTGGCTTTGGAATCATCCCATTTCAATTTTTCTAGAATTAGTTATGATTTTTGGAAGTTTAACCCAGAAACTGAAATTTTACTTGGCTGTAGCCCAAAAGCTTCTGACCTACTTTTGGCCGCAGCCAGAAGGGCTTCAGCCAAAAAATCTTGGGCCTGATTTTGGTCGCAGCCACAAGTACTTGGCCGCAGCCCAAAAATTTTTGACCTATTTTTGGCCACAACCAAATATTCTTGGCTGCGGCCAACACTCAAAAATAAGAACTTTTCATTATCGTAAGGTGGTCTTTGAGATAGTATTCCCAACCCTTTAGGGCTTCATTAAAGACATTTATAGCTACTTAAGGGACATTAACAATAACCAAATCTAAGTGTTGTGAAGTTATTTGACTATTGGAATAGAGAATAACACTTCGTCCCTCATTATGAATAATAGGATTCGATATTTGCCTTGCTCGTGAGAGACCGGTGCTAGAGCACGCACGGAAAGGCCAAGGTAGTGACTTTTCTCTCATGTTGTGTATGATGCTTGGTATGCATGACTACTTATCATTATGTTGTTGCGAAATGCATCTTATGAAAACTTGATGTTGCGAAATTGTGGGCATGATGCCATTGTGAAAATGTGAATGTGAATGTGCCTTAGTGCATTGCAGCGTGAGCACTTCAGCGTGAACAGCCTAGGTGGTGATGCGTGTCACACCTGCCCTTACCGCTGTAATTGCCGTGGCAGTGTGATGGAATTGTGAATTCCTACTTTGAGAAACATGCCAGTGTGGCTACATGTTGTGAAATGCTTTATATAAAACCCAGCTATGGTGAAATATATGGTTGTGAACCATGTTGTGGTGCAATACAGCATGAGCACTTCAACGTGAGTAGACGTAAGGGTGATGCACATCATACATGTCCCTGCCGTTGTAATTGTTGTGTGTTGTGTTATGATTTGCTTACATGCTTTGTGGTTATGCATACTATAAGTGATTTGTTACTACGGGGATTCCTTAGAATCTCACTTTCTCATAAAACCATGTTCAGACAGGACTGGTGGTTCTAAAGAGAAGCATGTGATGAAGGGCAGATAGAGCTCCAGATTATGAGTTTTATTTTTGGATGATTGGTTATCATGCCTTGACATTTGGATAATTTGTTGGGGAATTAATATATATTGGAGTTATTGAATAGTATTTGTGTAATCCCTTTGAATGGCAAACTATTTATAGGCGTTCATGCCCTGTAAACCCTTTAATTTTTTAATAGAACCCGAGTGTGTCGGGAAATTACATTGTACTCTGATATTTATAAATGGAATCGAACTGTGTAGGCCAATTGTGTATTTGAAATGCGAACTTGAGACCATGTTGAATAGGTTTTGAAAAGTTTTTGTAAACCTTGTTTTAGGAAATAGAAACAATTATAAGTCTCAATTTATTCCGTGGTCTCTAATTCAAGTTAATTACGTGTTTTGAACGTAAATCTCGGCCTTAGTTGGAAGGGGGTTATATCAGACAACAAATAATGTGACAAACTATGTTCATATAAGAATTTCTCTATTCCTTGCTACAAAAGCTATATGTGGTGTTTCTGGCCAAAGAAAAAAAAGCAAAAAGAATGCTATCTGTGGTGTGGGACATTGTGTGCACTTTCTCTCTCTACATCTCCATAATTTCTATCCACGTTTGATTCATGGAATCAGAGGGAACATAATGGAATATGAGCAGTATTTCCAACATACATTCTTCACTATCAAAGAATTTGATTTTTCACATGTTCAACATTTGTTGGCATTTTTGACCTCATGGATATTATATCATAATCAAACAACAAAACCTCACAAATTTACTAACACTTGAAACACACATTTAATTTGACAACATAAACAAATCAAGCATTCAAGTTCTTAGCATGGAGAAGCTCTTACTACGCGATGTGCTGGTAGAATGATCAATATGAATAAACTATACCACATCAAATTCAACATCTTGAGTAAAATAGTTTCCTTGCATTGAAAATGGATTAAAGGAATTTGTGAAAGGGACTCTCACCCACAGTATAACAGCCTTCTAACGATATTCATTATGTAACTTCTTGTTTAGAAAACTTGCTTGAATATTATTTCCCTGATTTGATCAGAGAATGTCAATGCATTTTTCATACTTGTAATTACTGTTGATGTAAAAGGAGAGAAAATGGAAATAGCAAAGAAGGTGATGAATCTGGGATGCAAACACATGTATTATTTATAGAAACTGTGATTTGGTTAGATTTGGTGGGATATGTTTTCAAGTTCGAACATAAGGCAGATATGTTTGAAAACTTATATGCACAAAGGTCCATACTTTTTTAAGAAGATTGTCAAAAATCATGGACTTTGGGAGAATGATATGTAAAGTATGAGTTGAACATCATGAATGCTTTAGAACCAATGGGTCATATGTTGAAAGTAATTGAAAGGTTGCAAGTGAAAGGACATGCATTGATCAAAAACTTTTCTCACATTTGTATATGTTGCGAGGCAGATATTTGGATGGCAGGAAATAGGTATATATTAAGGAGTGCAAACCTTTAATAGAGTTGTCTTTCTCTTTTTCTTAGAACAAGGTAAACCATGGAGGATAAACATGAGAATGGTCTAAATGATTATTTAGAGGAGTGTCAGCACATTGCATTGATTGAAGGGAAAGAGAACAATAAAAATAAGACAATATGATGACATATTGACATTGAATAATAAAAAGATAATAACCGCACTGAAGAAAAGGACCCAGGAGTCCTCATATATGCTTATAAATTAATACAAGGGTACAAAACTAATAAAGGATGCTGCATTTGCATGTGGGATGGGCTGAAAAGGACAACTTTTAGATATGTTGATGTGAAATATTACATAAAACCACTAGAAATAAATATGTAACAGTTGCCCTATGTAGCTTTGAAATGTAGGCTATACGTATGTGGTAACCTTTGGAATAATGAAAATGTAGTTATTTGATGATTCAAGCAGATGTAAGAGGTAAATAGACATGGTAGGCCTTAGGTTTGGGATATCTGTGCAGGACTCATTAAATGAATCCTTGAAAGATGCAATTTTATGAGGAGATATTGGAATATAGGTCGTACACTGGTATTGATCTACATATAGATTTAAGAGGGGTATCTTTTTGTCCAGGCATCTTTGGCTTGAATGAATGGGAAAACCTTAAATGTAATAGAGATAGTCATACCAAAACAACTTGTAATGTACATATAACTGATTGTTTTAAATAAGAATGATCTATCTTTGACCGAATACATAAGCATTAAATGGATGATTTGGAATTCTAATTTCAACCAGATTGAAGGTAAGATACCACGCAAACTCCATCATATTATGTAAAGGCAAAAATTACAATCCTTCATTTGTCACTATTAAACAGTATTATAATTAAAAGACATATAAAGTAGTGAAAGAATCAATACATTTCTCATTCACACCACCTTTGTCTTCCACCTCTGATTCTTTCACAATGTTGCTTCAAGCTTCTTCTATGGCTGAACTGCATAATCAATATGTTAGAGCTTATTCCAGATTAATAAGCAACTAAATTTTCGTTCTTCCCTTAGGGGGCCAGTGCTTGAGTCATTGGTCTTTAAGGGAGTAAATCTGATTAATGTGTTAGATCAGGATTAAACTTGTCTCTGTTGAGAACTTGTGGATAATCTAAGATTCATTTGATTTTGTATTTCTTCATAGAAGTTAAAATAACTTTTGAAGTGATTGTACTCACATGTGATTAGGGCAAGAGAATATAAATGCCCTACAAAATTCATCACAATAAATGAAGGATAATACAATAATTAAAAACCCATACATAATATACACATGAAGCATATACATAATCATTTGCATATTAGTATTATTTTGTAGAATAGAAAGAAATTTTTTCCATCAGGTTGATTGAAAAATCCTAACATAAGTGACATAGGTCCTTAATATGAATTACACAACCAAAATAATAATGGTCTAAGGCAAAGAAATTTGATTCATCAGCTCCCTCGAAAGACCATCATATGTGGGCACTAATATCTATGCAAAGTCCACTTCAAGATTTAGGCCCATGGTCAAGAGAGTAAAAAAACCCTAGTAGCATATGCGAAGAAGTAACCATAGGACAATCAAGAAAAAAGAGTTAAATGATGAATCAACGTGCTTCTTTTTTTTAGTGAATGAACATGTCTCTGTAGGGAAATCGATGACCACATATTATACAACCACAATGGCTTGGTGTTCTCTTCAAGGCATTAAACTAGAGCTTGAACTTATCAAGCCACGCAGCCCTCAAGAAGGCCATTACCTGGTCTCTTACCCTGAGAATGACAATAATGAGACATATGTGAAGGGACAAAAAACAACTACATAAATGAGGAAATGACATTTTCAAATAGGGGATAAACCTACAGAAAGATAGGGACAAGAACAAAAATACCAAAGTACCAATAAGTGTCATGTCATCAAATCTTCAAAATAAAAACTGGTTCCCTCTCCTAAAAGCCCATAAACTTGGAGGCATGAACGGATGAGACATACTTGACAATATGAACCAGTTCCCTCTCTTAAAAGTTAGATACACATATAAGGTTGTAAATATGTTAAGGTATAGCTGCCTAAGTTTCAATAACCACAAATGTGTATAAGAATATTCCAAAGGCTACATTAGATACACACATTCTCTATCCTGCTTCAAAATGGAAACCATGATCTTATAGCAAGCATGTTCGATGAGTCTTGTCATATTCATAACATGGAGAAGCTCTCACCGACTAGTTGAAGAGGATGAGTTGAACAACTAGCAACTCCTTCATTAGGTGAGGATGTCTAAGTGGATAGTGCACAAACTTTTAGGAAATGATCCTATCAACCTTAACCACTATCACATCCCCTTTCCGGCCCCAGCCCATACATGGGTGCTGGCGTAACCCCTCTCGGGGAAGGATGGACTCACAAGAGTTCCTCGCTCCCCAAGCGAGATTTTCCGCCTCCGCAGGGATTGAAGCCACTACCTGGGGGTAAGAAGCGGAAAATCTCGCTTGGGGAGCGAGGAACTCTTGTGAGTCCATCCTTCCCCGAGAGGGGTTACGCCAGCACCCATGTATGGGCTGGGGCCGGAAAGGGGATGTGACAGTGATAATTTATGTCTTTGGACGTGTAACAAATTTTGGGGACGAAATTTCTTGTATGGGGGAAGAATTGTAATATACCAAATTTTGTAATACTAAAAACGTGTAAATATGGAAATAGTAGAATAAAATAAATATTGGTATTTACAATTAAAGGTAGAGTTACTTTTGGAATTCCCAAATATCCATTGTGTCATTTACAGAAATCGAAAAGTCAATATTGTAAAAATACAAGTGTAAGAAGTTGGAGCAAAATTCGTCGGTGGCTGCAGGGTTCAGGGGTGTCAGCTGCGAGATCGGAGGAATTCGGGCATTTCGTGATATGCCTCGATATGCGCGCCATGGTCCCACGTGGGTCCTACATGGAATTCCGGGTAATGCACCGATGGAGCAACTTTATTAAAAAGAACTTCAGTAAAGTATGTAATGACAGCTCATTATGACTCATGATGACACATCTTTCGTGTTGGCCAAATAAGGAAATGACAAGTGTCCCGAAATTATTACAAAGTAAAAACATGTTTTTGTGTTGGCCAAATGAGGGGGTGACATGTGTCCCTCATCATTACACATCATTACACCCACTTTAAGCCTTTCGTGTTGTCATCTCTGGAGTACGCCACCTAGCGTCTGAGTTCAGGGAATTCACCGGTCTCCCGCCGGGTCGCTTACTTTTTAAGTCGAGCACCGAACCCAGGAGTCTGGGGAAATTGTCAGGCCTCCCCTTCCCCTGACCATTTATGAGCCACCGAAGAAAGAGAAAAGTGGAAGACAAATGGTTGCATGACACGTGGCACTCTTAAGCCTTAAACTTGTGACACGTGGCAAGATGAGATGAGATCATTTTATGTGATTAAATCACAACCATCCATGCCTAATTAAATGGCAAAATTTCGTGCAACCATGGAAAGAGAAAGGGAAATCAGATTTCTTAAGCTTAAGAACACAAGAAGAGAGAAGGAGGAGTGAATAGTGAGTTTTCTTGACTACCGGAGCCGATTTCAACCCTGAATCACCGTTATTGTCCGGTAAGTCCTTCAGGAAACTTCCTCTACTCACTATAAGCTTCAATTCTATGGTCTTAGATTTCTCATCTAAGGTGTTTTGTGTCAATTAGTCTACCAGAGTGCCGTCGGAATACCGAACCACTTGTAGAAACGTGAAGAGGTAAGCATAGGCTTTCTTTTGAACCGAATACTTTTTGATTTCATTGAGTTTTTCTTAGCTCTTCAACCACCCATGTATTTCATTCAAGGGGTGTTTTTGAAGAAGGAAGATGTTTTAATCATATATATAAGGTGATATATGATGTTTGGAGAAGTATTAGACTTGTTGGTTGTTAAAATCACAAAGTGGAATTTTTGTTGTTTTGGGAGGCCGATTTCGGTTGGGGGCTAAATATGGTAGAAATAATTTGATTTTGGTATTTTTGAGCTTTCCATTGTATTCTACATGAAAAATTGTGTGGGAATAGGCTTTGGTTATAATTTTTGACAGACTGGTTTAAAGAATCAAAAATTGGAAATTAAGTCTACTTGTGCAACAAAGTTGCCAGTGTGTGTTTTTGTCTGGCAGTTTTGTTGTGGCGAAACTTTCACTGTCCAAACTTCATCTGTTAATTATGAAATTTTCCAGAATTAAAGTACACTTATAGACCTTTAATTTGATATGTATTATGAAGGATTTTGATAAGTATACTAGGAGTTATGAATTTTTGAAGTAGACCATTAAAACTGGTCAGATTTTCTGGCAGCAGGGAGAAAAAGAAAAACTGGGAAGTGTGCGCGGTCTTTCAGCTACTGAAAGTATTTTTCCCTTAAAATAGACTTAATAAGGGTTATATAGAATTTTGGATTACCTCAATTCAATTTTTTTATTGTCACACCCCACTTCCAGCCAGGCCACACATGGACCCCGTAAGAGGTGGACTCACAAGAGTTCCTCGCTCCCCAAGCGAGATTTTCCGCCTCCGCAGGGATCGAAGCCACTTCCTGGGGCTAAGTAGCGCCTCATGACAATCCCCACTACCATTGAGCTAGTGGGGATTGTCATGAGGCGCTACTTAGACCCAGGTAGTGGCTTCGATCCTTGCGGAGGTGGAAAATCTCGCTTGGGGAGTGAGGAACTCTTGTGAGTCCACCTCTTACGGGGTCCATGTGTGGCCTGGCTGGAAGTGGGGTGTGACAACCACAATAACACCCTCAAATATTCCTTCAATATAACGGGCAATCTCCTTCAAAATGATCATGTCCATCTTCATGAAGAAAATGCCTTCACACACTCTTTCAGGTAAGTTTTGAAGATAAACAATATCCCTATCTACTTCCATACCCAATAGCACCGAACAATAGAATTTTAAAATATAAGCTCCATTTAAAATGTGAGGGACGAAAAGAGTGTAGAGAAGATGGAAGTACTTGTGGGTGGGGGGAGTTTGCATTTTTAGACATCTATAAATAGTTGAGTGACCCCATTTTTCCTATTAATACACTCACTTACTCTTCTTTTTATTTAAACAGGATAACACACTAAGCTTTAAATCTATCATTTATGGCAAAGTTGTAACCCCCGTCGTCATCAAGGCCATAATTGGTGTTTAAAACACGTTTTATAATTGAATAAGAGATCAAAGATAATTTAAAAATTTTACAAAACTCGTATAATACGATCTCCATTCATTTCTAAATAAAAACATTTGGCCCGTTCAGTTTGTCACATATACAATATCAGAGTGCTAGCAAAATTCCCGACTTTCACTCGGGATAATTTCATTAATCCAAGAGTTTTATAGGGCATCATTGCCCATCTCAGTTTTCCATACCAGGGATTACACAGTAACTACAAATCTTTGGTCAATTCAATATATACAGTTGACCAAATGATAACCAAAAACCAAAACAAAACTAAGACTACCACTGGCAATCCTAGTCATCCTTCCTCACTTATTTGCCTCGAGATCCACTTGCCCTGTCTAAAATGGTTATATGAAAAGAGTGATATTCAAAACAATCCCAGTAGCAACAATTTATATATATGATGTATAATTAAACATAGTAAGTAAGTATATATCACAATGCAGCATATCAATATTTAAGGCTGGGCTCACGCCAAGTTCCCTTAACAATATTCAAGGCCGGGCTCACGCCGCGTCCCCTATTCAAGGCCAGGCTTATCGCCACATCCCCTCGCTCATTCAATGATAAATACATACAAGAAATGCATTAAACATGATATAGGATAAAGTGTCACTACCTTGTTCTTTCTGTCCTTGTTCAGACATAGGCCTTCTACGTTCCAGGCAAATATCGAATCCTATAGTCATAATTAAGGACGACGCATTATCACTCAATCCAATACTCAAATAACTTCAAAACATTTAGTTTTGGTTATCATTAAAGTCCCTTAGGTGGCTACTAGAAGCCCAAATAAATACCTAAAGTGTAGGCAAGTACAATATCAAAGACCACCTTTTTAGTGTGCCTTGTAAAACGTGCCGCTTTTGGCTTCCGACTCGGTCCTAAAATATTAAATGTACAAGAAATAGATTATAACCTATCCAAGTATCATTTTAGACTCTTCCATAGTGTTTCTGATGGTTATATTAGCCTATGGTAAAGATTTATCAAAATGCCCCCGGGACCTTGGCTTGGCCCTACCGTACTCGGCTCGATGGCACGTTTTTCCAAAATTTTGACCAAGGCTATCCTGAAGTATTTTCGCCCAAGGAATCCATTTAAGGATTTCAGTGGCGTTTTCGCAATTATACTTTTTTGGCCTTTATCGAAAAAGTGCCCAATTGTAACCCCACCTATTTTTGCCCACTGAATCCAATGGAACCATTTATTTCATGAAAATTCAGCTCTAACCCCCTGAAACAGTGCTGGCTGAAATATTTAAGAAAAATGGAAAAATATAGTTTTATGTTCTAGCTTCCAAAACTTGTACTTTTCCACTTCTAATCCTTTATTAACTTATTTAAACACTTCTTAATCATGATTCAAAGAAATTTGGGCAGCATAACTCCTTAGGGTTAGGACTTTCCAAATTTACAAAATCAATCAACCAATACCAAAACAAGCCAAGAACAGCAATAGAAACAACAATAAACCATAAGAGTTGATGTTCTTGAAGTTACATTGGTTTTCTTCACTTTCTCTCTTTAAAGCCTACCACCCTTTTTCTCTCTCCCTTGAGATTGCTTGCTAAACATAGTGTTTCATGGAGAAGAAGAGATTAGAGAGGAGGTCATACAAAAGAGGAAGCTTGATCACATAAACATGCAAGCTTACCTTTGATCTTTCTTAGTTGAGCTCTCCTCCTTCCCTCTATATTTCTTAAGGCTTCTCTCTCTCTCTCTCTCTTGTTCTTGATGTGAATGAGCAAGAAATATGAAGCATGGGCTTCATAAAATATCTCCCATTTTCCTCTTAATTAATAAATTATAGGATAATAAAATATGACATAAGCCTTGTACTTGAGTTTATCCTCTTCCAACTTATGTCATAAGCCTCCAATTGCAATTGAATCAATTCTCCTCCATTTAGTTAACCCAAAATTGTCCTAAGGGCCCTTCATGCACACCATCTGGGCTTTCATTCCATTAATCAAACTACAAGTGCCAAGAAATCATATTTTAATCCAATTTCCACATGTGCTCATCTTTAACCATTCTAATTTAATCCTTTGCCTTAAGAAATCATATTTTAATCCAATCTCCATCATGTTAACATCTCAGGGAGCTCCTCCGCCACCACTGATGATGTAACATCCCAAATTTAGTCACCAAAATTTCTTATATTAAAGGGAATAAAATGGTGAATTAAAGAGCACATGAAATGACAAAACAAGACACTTAGTGGTCACACACAACATGATTTTGTTTAGAACACAAATTGTAAGAATTAAGATTTGCTGCCATTGTGTTTTTCTGTGTGGTAGTCTTGTAGTGTGACATTTTTAAATAGACAAATGATGTTCAATGCCTATGCAATTTTCCATAATGAAAGTATACTTATCAAGCTTTAATTTGATAGTCATATGAGTCATTTGAAGCTGTACACAAAGAGTTATGTATTTTTTAAATTAGCCAAGTAAAACTGGTAATTTGGTGAAAATTCTATCAGGTTGAAAATTCTAGCAGGTTGAGTACATGTGCGAAATTTCACAAAATATATAGGCAAAATAGTCATTTAGCTACATAAAAATCCAAAGCCCATATATCCCTTTTTGATGAGGTGGGACATCCAAAAGAGATGCAAAGAAGGAAATAAGGAGGAAATTAATACTTGGCTCACATTTAATAAAAAAGGAGCATTTTTGGCCAAGTAAATGTGATTGAAAAGTCAAAAAGCAAGACATGTGTTTGATTAGAAATTTAATATTAATTTCAAGGAGATGTTTGAAGATAATTTGAGAAGTTCATTTGGCTCCTCCAAGGCCCTATTTAGGTCAATTGGAAGAGAGCAACGAGGGAGTATTTGTGACCAAACAAAAGATGAAGGGAAAAGTGAAAAAGTAAGAAACATGTGCTAATTACAATTAAATATAATATTTCAAGGAGGTGGATGATGATATTTTTAAGTGATTATATCCTCTTCGAAAAGGCCTTATATGATGTCCAAATACAAGAAAGAAGAGAGAGAGAGAGAGAGAGAGAGAGAGAGCTTGGAGAAAATAAGAGCAAAGAGAGAGCTCAAATCATTCAAGAAGCCATCTAGGTGAGTTTGGGTGCAAAATTCATGTGGTTTTGTCTCTAAATTCATGGGAATCTCTCTCTAATCTTTATGCCATCTTGAATAACTCATGTAGCAAGGCAAAATCAAGAGCAAGAAGGAGAGAGATGTGGCATTTTAGAGAGAGAAAGAGGAGGAATCAAAGGTAAATCATGAAACCTTGGCTAACATGTTAATTTATGTTTGTTGGTGGTGGTTTGGTTGGTTATTGGCTTGGTTTTCATGACTTTGTGATTTTAGGAAGCTCAAACCCTAAGGGGAGGTGCTGCCCAATTTTCCATTAATCATGTTTAACAAGTGTTTAAGTGATTAAACAAGTAATTAGAGGTGCAAAGAAGGTGTTTAAAGGTTTAAATCATGAACACACATTTTTCCCTTTTCTCATGCATGTTTTGGCCAAGTGCAGAACATAGGGGAGAAGTGAGAATTTTGTAATTTTGATGATTCTATGGGCTTTAGAAGGGAAAATTGTGTAGGAGTATATGTGTCCATGACTTTTGGATGTTTGTATGTAAATCTGGAAATTATTGAAGTTAAGTCAAAATGATGTTTGATTTGATTCCTGGAGGTAGCATTGTTGTGAAATAAACTTCGCTAGTCAAATTAAGTCCAAATATTATGAAATTTGGTAGGATTAAAGTAGATATGCAGAGCTTTAATTTGGTGGGTAGAATATGATTTTTGGATGAGTAGCTTAAGAGATATGATTTTTCAATTTTGTGCCCTGTTTCTAGAATGCAATTTGGAGCAGGGGAAGTTTGGCGAATTTCTAGGAAAAATGTGATAACAGTGACCAGCCTTGGGTATTTTTCCATGAAAAAAAATTTAAGAAGCTTCACATAGGCTTTGGAATAAGTCAAATTGGATTTCCCTAAAATTAATCATGATTTTCTAAGGTCGACTGAAAATCTACCAGTTTTCTGGAAAATAGTGAAACTACACTATGCAGAGTTGTATTATGTAGAAATTATTGAAACTGTGATAGATAAGCAACAAACTGTGATTAAAGGTAGTAATAGTTCAAGTAATAATCAGTTACTTGTAACTCTAATTTTATAGGAATTTGTAATAGCCCGAGCCGGATCAAAGGTATTAAGTAGATAGTAGAGCAGGAAAAGGTAATTCCAGGTAGCAACTCTTTCTTTCATGCACTATGCAATTATTGTATGTTTGTGTATACCATCTTCTGTATCATGAGCACAGTGTCTTGGACACACATATTAGCTTAGTGTTGGTTTGGGACCCAACGGAGGGGCTGAGTTAAGTTAGGGTTGTAAACAGTCGTTTGGCCTAGAACAGTGTGCACACAACATTCTATCATTTCACATAACATGGTGCATGACATATTTATTTTCACATCGTTATATGTCTGATTGTATGTTACTACTGAGATTCTTTGAATCTCACCCTTTCCATAAATGTAAAAGGTTTTCAGCACCAGACAGCGGCTCAGAGGGGATATTGGTTATTTGAAGACCTTTTATTGTTGTAAGGTCCGTAATTATTATATACGAACCCCTGTGGGGAATTCCTATAATATAATCAAGCAATATTGTTTCAATAATATTAGTATAGTTTTACTATTCCTATGTGTCCGCTGAACTGCACAATTGCTACTCTAATTAATATCGATAATAAGTAGTATATAAGGCGGGTATTTGAATATAATTTTAAGATATATTTTAATATATTGGGAGTCATCTAAGTTAAATCAAAGGGATTTTAGTCAAATTTGATAAGATATTCATTTAGAGGGATTTCATTATAAATATCAAAGTTTAGGATAAAAATAATGATTTTGATATTAGAAATAAAGACAATGATATTAATAATAAAAATAATAATTTAAGATAAAAGGGAAAAGATATTTCAATTATTATTGTTGTTGTTATTATTGTTGTTGTTGTTGTCGTCGTCGTCGTCATCATCATCATCATCATCATTATTTATTATTATCATTATCTATTTTTTTTAATCTTTTTAATCTTTTATCTTTTTGTTCAATTTTATTTTGCTAGAGGGATATTGCACTTTATGGAATGAGAATCTAGGAACCTAACCTATATATAGGGGTTTAGCTTCTTCAGAAAAGGAGGGGAAGAGAAGTGTTTGAATATAGAGAGCAAGGAGAGTATCAGAGCTTAGGGCTAGAGGGAGAAGATTGAGCGATTGATGGAGAGCTGAAGCTTGAAGATTCAAAGAGATTTGGAGCTTTAATCTTGATTCTTTCATTTACTTTCTTTTCTCCCTCACTTGGCTTTTGTAACCGAATTATCATCTCTGGTTTTTGTTTGATTTTGAACATGAGTAGTTAAATTTCATATTCTAGGATTGCTTTGAACTATTAGATGGATTAAGATTTTTGATTTTTGTCTTTTATTGATTAATGAAATTTATATGTTAATTATCTCGTGCTTAATGCTTTTGAGTGATTAGCCACCATTTAGATTGTTGGGTTCAATTGAGTGATGCTTGAGAAAGCTAATTTAATTGTAGAACTTAGATAAAATCATGCTAGACTTGAAGTTTAGGGGTTAAATGGATGATTTGTTAATAGAATAGAGATATATCTATTAGCTTAACATTGTCTAATTGAGGATAGAGTTTAATGAGTATTTTTGTTAATTGAAACAAGAGATTGCGCATGTTAATTGAAAATATAAAATTGGTTTTGATTTGAGAAAGCTTTATCAATTAATTTTGAACCTCTGACTAATACATATTTTCATTAATAATTTAAGAAGGATTTAAAATTGTCTTATGAAGTACAATAGGGATAAGTGATCTTAGGTTCCTTCGATCTTGAAGAAAAATCTTAACTTTCGAATTCTCAAATAAATCTTTTCTTAAACAAATAAAATTTCAAAATATTTCACTCAACCTAATTGAGAACTTAATTGAGATAATTAATTCATTTTTGTCATAGTTCTTGTGGGAACAATCTTTTTATATTACTCGTGATCCGTACACTTGCGATAAAGCTAGACGGCTAACAACCACTATCCCCTCCTCCTCCTTCGTCTCCTCCTGAAATAGAGGCTCTAATGCAGCTATTGGTAGGCATTAACCACCATAATAGGCATCTCACAACTTCTGCCAACAGGCTGAACAAGAAGTTGAACCTTATACTTCATCATAATGAGGTTGAATATGACTTACAGTCAAACCCCTCCTCTCTTTCCTTCGATAATGACAATGAAGAGGAGGATGAGGAGGAGGAGGACGACAGTGGTGGTGATGACTGAATACCACTATTGTATTTTTAAAATATTTTTTAAAAAATAAGTCATAAAAAAATAAACAACTTTATACTTCATGGCTATTAATTAATAGTCGTAAAGTATTCTTTTACCATGGTTACAAAACACCAACATACTTAATGATTCTAACTTAATAAACGTAAATTAAAGCTTTTAAAATCTTTCCTCTTCCCCACGCTGAGTCTAGATGCCTCCTTATTACCCAATGATCGTTAAAAGAAACATGTACCCTTTTATTATGTCTTCCAATACGTGCAATGATGTTTTTCTCCATCCCTTATAGAGTTCTAAATCTCTATTTAAACTTCTCATTTTCATTTGTTTTTCCTATGTTTTCTTCATCGCCCTTCTCTTTTTGTTCTCTCTATTGCAAAGATGAAACGTGGTGTAGAAGAATTACCAGAAAGCTCTCAGCGTCATCCTCCACCTCTTCCTCCCCTCCTCTCCATCCTCCACTTCCTACTTCTCCCCAACATCAGCCACTACTACCTCCGCCTTATCCTCCTCATTCGCCTCCCTATCCTATGCTTCTACAACTAGAGGCAATGTTGTAGCTTGCAGAACTCACTGACCATGCTGTAACAAGGATTTCTTTATACATCTCGAGTATGAACAGGAAAGCCAATCTCATACTTCATGAGTATGGAATTGGCTATGATCCTGGCCACTCCTTTGGTGACGAGTAGCGTGATGATCTCATCAGTTCATCAAGTCACTCGCCACTATTCTGTTTTTATGTTTCATCATTTTAAGTAATGAGTAAACAATATAAAAAATTTCCTATGGTTATTAGAAAACAACCGTTATGAAATATAATAAATAACGGTTTGTCAACTATTCTTTCGAAACAACTATCATGAATTCGTAGATAAATAACAGTGCTTATAAAACAACCATTATGAAAATCATGGTGCGAGAAAAAGAACATATACAATTGCGCAGACTGATCCTGTTCAACTTCTATTTCACTGTTCACTTCCAATATATTTAAACTCCCTATTTTCATACGTTTTCACCCTCTCCCTCTGTTCTCCTTGTTAGTGTCAATGGTTTCACCCAAAAAGGGGGTGAATTGGGTGATATTAAAAAATTTAAAAATCATAGTTAATAGACTTAATTAAAAGATAAGGGTTGGAGAAATTTCACTGAAGTATACATAGGAGGTTATACTAGTTCGGTCTTAACCTCTTGACCTACGTCTAGTCCCTAGATCGCCTTTAAGATTTTCACTATACTTTTAAGATTCAATGGGTTCTTGGCACCACAGTACAAGAGAGTTCCTCAATAGAACACTCACTCCCCCTTATACTTTGTAAGTTGACACCCACACTCAAGGTCCCACTACCTTGAGATTTTCTTTACAAGAGTAATGAATAAGGTTGTAAAATCTCTCTTAAAGAGTTGATTAATAAATACTGAAGAGCAATAAGATTATTATACAGACAACAAAGCGCTTAATGCATAGAATTGATTTTTGTCATTCTTCGAATGCTCTGCCTTGAATGCTTTCATATTTATAGGTATAATATCTTTAATGAACGTTGAGGGCATTCAAATTTGTCCGTTAAAGAGTAAATGTAGCCGTTGATGAGAGACAATATTTTTGTTGGTTGTCTCTGCTACGTATTTAATGCTTTTGACAGGATTTTGATTTTCTTGATTTTGAAGTTAATCCTGAGATTTAGTCACTTGAAATTTATACATAATTGTGATTAGTAGCATTTAGAAGTAGTATAAGGATTTAGGATGTTCATCATGATGAATTGAATAAGTATTGAGATTGTCGAGACGCTGATTTTAAAAGATTGATGAACACTCACTTGAGTTTGACTTAGGATCACTCAAGTGATTTCTTATCACTTGAGTGCACAAGTGATCTTATGCAGATAATCACCAGTAGTGAAGTTTTGTGAAAATGAATATCATTCAAGCATATATTCATTCACTCGAGTAATCTTCCATAGGTTTTGAAAAGGTTGCTCAATCACTACCAAGTAACTAGAGTGCTCTTTAAGATCACTTGCTAGTGTCCTGCAAGTAATCATGGATCACTCAAGTGTTCATCTATCCTTTTATGACGGTTTAACTATAAGAACCGTCACTGTGAGACAATAAATTATGGTTACAAAGTACAACCATTTATGTATTTGCATGGTATTCTAATAAATGATGGTTGTTACTTAATAATCGTAATGTATATACCTTTTTTTTAAACTTTGGGGTTGATTATGCGACCACCATTTTACAATAAAAAAAGATAGAGTAAATAAACAAAACTAAAAGTAAAATGTTACAAAGATGTTTTAAGAATCTAATTTATCATCAGATTCTTCATTCTCTAGTAACTTGTCCACCTTCTCGTTCAAAGAACAAACGAGAGAGTTAAGTTCCTTCAAGCAATGGTCCATGCATCCTTGCTCTCACATGTAAACCTAGACCATATGATGGAGCTCGTAGGTTATGTGGACAAGACCTTCAATGCTTGTTAGTGAAGGGAGTTCATCTTTCAGCTTTTTGCCATATGATGAATTAGAAGTTCTCTTACGTTTGTCTTTGATATTTTGTTGAATTAGAAGTTAGCTTTGAGAAGTTGAAATTGAAGTAAGGAAGTGGAGTTCAGTTTTTGGACATTTATATAAAGAGGTTTTCGTGGATTATCGAGCTCTCACGTCTTTTGGTATTAAAGATCATTATATTTTATAAATGGCGACGGTTAATTCTTAATAACCTTTATGTATTTGACAATTTTTTTAATTTATTGGTATCTACTGCTAATTGCATAATCAACCATAATATTAACTTAGAACTGTTCAGTATGTTGACAAAAATACTTTACAGTTCTTAATTAATAACCGTGAATTATTAATTTTTAACTTCATCTCCCTCCTTCGATTATGAGGATGAGGATGAGGAAGAGGAGGACAAACAGGATGATAAAGACGACAGTGGTGGTGATTGTCATCCTCATTGTCTTGGTCATCCTTATCCACATTATCAGTTTTGAACCATCACGATGTTTATTGTTTCATGACGATTTTTGCTTAATAACTATCATTCTTGTGAGACAAAATATGATGGTTACTAATCACCACCATTATTTATTTGCTTGAACTTCTATTAAGTGACGGATTTTACTTAATAATCATTATGTATCTCAAGTACTTAGGATCTTAATCACATTGCCCCCTCCACCATAGCCGACGTCTTCACCTCCTCGCAAATCCATCTATTACGTCGAATGACGAGATGACACAAGAGAAAAGAGCACCAAGGAAGGGTCTTGTTGTCTAGAAAGAGGTCCAAAGTAAATTATGAGAGAGGGGAGAAAACTTACTATGAGGTGGAACAAGAAAGGAAAAATTGTGAAATCTAAGAAATTGTGAACTCGTCATATTTCACAATTTCACCTTTCTTGTTATATCTACAGTAAGTTTCCTCCTCTCTTTCTTAATTTGTTTTCTGAATCTCTTTCATGACAACAAGACCCTTTCTCCATGCTCTTTCTCTTGTGTCATCTCATTATTCGACGTAATAGATGGATTGGCGGAGGGAGTGGAGGCACCGGTTGCGGCAGAGGGGGCGACATGGTTAGGATCCTTAATACTTGAGCCATTTGTTGCCACCAACAAGCCTTGAAGAGAAGGAGCTAGTGAAGGAGGGGGTGGCGGCGGTGAAGGAGTTTCTTGGGATCTTAACATGATAAAGGAGAGAAGGAGGAGGCTGATAAAGAAAAGTAGTAAGAATCATAAGGAATAGTTGAGTTTAAATAGAGGTCTAACAGATAGAAATAGGTTATGACTTATGAAGGTTTAACGGGATTACAAAGGGTTATGATGAGTTATGACATTGAAGATCACTAGAATCGTTACTTTTATGTTTTTGTGAATTTCCCCTTGCAATACATGACAGTGCGCATAATTAACCGTTATGCTTAAACATTATGTGTGTGTTTGGAACAGCGATAGGAATGCTTAAAAGCAGCTTTTCAATCATGATTTACGGTATACGAGGTAAGTATGTGAGAGAAGTTTTATCTCAATTTACGTGAAAAGCAGCTTATAAGCCATAGTTTTGTCCATCCAAGCACTCACTATATATCATTGTGCGACCTCCGCCTCGATATGCATAATATTTATTAGCTATAACAGTTATGTGTTAGTCGTTATAAATGCCCAAATTTGAAGTAGTGAGACAAATACTTAAACAAAAATGTCTTACATATAGTCAATAAGGATGTCCAACATTCAAATCATCAAAATACTTAATCAGTTCAAATAAATCCACATCATAGTGTCAAATTAAACCCTTAAAATATTTTAGTAAATAAAATAAAATACGAAATTCTTAGGGTTCTGGCAAATAAAATGACATAACATATGGCCAAGGATCACAAAAGAGCCTTCAATGCTCACTCCATAGGTGCCTTCCCTTGCTAGCTATTGGAACAATCACCTGAAAAATATTAATATAAAGGGATGAGACCTTACATCTCAGTAACAACTAAAAGTTGTTACCATACACAAGCAAACTACATATGATTTAAAAGAGAGAACCAATTACATATATATTTGCATATATCACAATCCTTATATAAAACGATTTCAAATTAATCATCATTAAGAAAAACTCTATTCTTATTCATAACATGTAATATACAATTAAGCAATATGTAATCTGCAACCTCAGATATATCACCGTTCATCTTTATTCCGCTGACTGGAATCATAGGCTAACACGTAGTCCAACAGAAAATTATCCATTTGACTGGATTATCCCAAGCTCACTAGTTCTTAAGACACACCCAGCTAAAGATGTAGAGCTCAAGTCTGGAATATGGCTCCCCTTTTTAAAAGAACAAAACTAAGGATGTATCACATGTTCCATAACTCCAATGTAATCCTAACCAAAGGAAAACATAGAAGAAGGGGTCCTAACAAGTGTCATCTACTGTGCACCAAGTGATGACATACCATGTGATAAAAGATCTCACCATACAAATTGCTCCTCCTTACTCTAACCCATCATAAATGCAACCACCATGATAGTCATATTCAATCACCAATAAATATAATATCATTACAAGACAAGGTACAATAAATCATGCTTCCATTCGTATAAAATATTATCACATATACAAGCATACCTAAAAGGAAACAATAATTCAACAATACATTAATTATAATTAAAATATTAATCATGTGAATAAAGTGAGTTATAAAGAAATTTACTTGTAACATTACTTACTTGAGAATTTATAATACATGCACATATATATATAATTCAGTCCATTTTTTTATTAAAAAAAATGTCATTCACGATTCAATCATGCATAATTCATAAGTATATGAAAGCATATTGAGAGTTAACTACTACTCCCTAACTCACACGTAATCACACAAAGAACTACTCCAAATCTCTCAATGAGAGTTTACAAAGTCAAAAAAATAAGTATCTATTAATGTATAACTTAACATTATTATAGGGCTACTCTAAAGCTACTCTAAATATACCCTGAAGCCTTGATGACCCCATACTAGATTAGTGGAGATATAAAGTAGAGAACCTATACCCCCTTATATAGATATTATTTTTTCATATATATATTTATATAAGTAGATATATGAAATACTATCATTACCTAATATATGGGTTTGGACAGTGAAAAAAAGGGGTTTTCTCTCTTTTTGTTAGGAAGCTATACACAGGTGACTACACATTTATTAGAAAATTACAATTAATGGATCCCATTATATATTCATTGGAAAAAGGAATAAGGTGTCCTAAGTAAAGTGATTGATTTGTATATACTCTCATAAAAAAAAATATCAGGAAAAAGAATGTGGGTCTTGGTGAAGTGTATAAAATGTGTATGTATATATATATCTACACCCTTGCGCAACAACAGTGTAAGGACATGGAAAGAAAAATGAGACCTTGACTAATAAATAAGCTACACATTCTATAATTCTAAAGAGGGTAAACTATTATACGAGAACAATTCATGTGGGCACTCAAATAGGAGAAAGAAAAGATAGAGGAATTGCTAGTTTGGTTGAAAGTTGGTCGGGTTCTGAAGAGAAATAAAAAAATAAAAGAAATAAAAATATATATTCATTTCACATGTACAAGAACAAGAGCAAGGATGTAGGTTCATGTATGTTGTATAATACACACACACTCTCTCTCTCATTGATTGGAGGGAAATAGCTTGATTTTTTAAAAATAAAATAATAGTATTTATTAAACACACCTACGGAAATGCAATGAGTGTGGGATTAAGACAAGTAAACACATGTATCAGCACACACACCCCTCAACGGTAAAAAGAACAGAAAGAGGGTTTGGAGCAAGGTACTGAAAACCGAACCGGACACTGAGTTGGTCGGGGTATTGGGTTAAGAGTTAGTGAGTCAATTAGGAGTCAAACCGCAGTTAAACCGGGCCTAGACCGGTGAGGAAGTAAATATTTTAGGTTTATTTATATGAAATCATCTGTAAAAATTAATTAAAAATGATTTTTCAAAAAATAAAAATAAAAAGAATGGGTGAATCGGTCCGTACGGTTCACCCACCGGACTGGACCAGTTGGATCACTGGTTCGCCTGTTCAAGGGATGAACCGGCCGATTCGGTCCGATTTTTAATACCCTGGTTTGAAGTGACTAATATGTCTTCAAAAAGAAGAGGGATGAAGGCAAGTAAACTTGTTACGAGTTTGGATGATCAATTAAATAGTGCAAGTGTACACTGTCGTAATCAAGTAATATAGAAGTGAGTAGAGTATCGTTCCCACGAGGATTGATCACTAAGTACCAAAATGGGTAATTTTAATTCTATTTAGTCGATCGATAAATTGGTAATTGAGAGTACAAATAAAAGAAAAATAATTAAATATGAGTGCAGATGATATGAAAACAAATATGAGAAAAAGTCCTAGGGATTAGATTTCTCTTAACAAATTCCGGATTTAATCACTTATCTATTCTAGCCCAATTTATTCCACATGATTGATAGTCGAGTTTCCTTAATTTAATTACTAGCCTCTTCCAATGTCAAACAATTCTATAATTAATTGTTAATCCAATATATTCCTATATGAATTTAAGCAATTAATTATGCATTAAGATTTATGAAACTCAATAAGACTACACAACTCATATGAATATATTCCTATTTCATATGCAAGTCATGATTTTAATTATAGGATCTACACACATGCATCTCCTTCCGGTCTCAACATGCATATTGTAATCATTCAAAAGGTGGCCAATCAAATGAAAGCATTAAGAACAATAATTTAAACTCAATCATGAAGGAGAAATTTAAACTAGATTTAATAAGTTAAGATTCAATCCGGCATTAGTAAGCTACGTCATCACCCTATGAAAATGAAAATTTAGCTCATGATAAAATTAAAAATAAAATCAAAATAAATTGACATTATATAAAACTAGAATGAAATCTTCATAAATACTGCATAAACTTGAATATTAAATTCTCAAACATAAATATACAACAAAAAATATACATGAAAAAACTGGAGAAATCTAACTGTCCATTTAGGAGATAAAACCTTCCATATAGGCAGCATGCAAAAAGTAATACAATACTACGCCTTCCATGTAGGAGGCATACAGAAAATAATATAATACTAAGCCTTCCATGTAGGAGGCATAAACAAATTAATACAATATATAAAATTAAAAATAAAAAATAACACAATTTATTTAGAACTGTCAGAGAAAATATCTCTCCCTGTCAGAAAAGTGTCTCCTTATCAAAGAGAATATCTCCACTATATTTCTTCTCTCCTCCTCCTTCCATTTTGCAAAGAAGCACACATATATATAGGCAAGTGAAGTGCGTCAAGTGCGTCTGTTGCTTCTTCTTTTTTTTCCACAGGTGCTACAGTGATTTGCCTTCTTTTCACGCATTGCTACAGTAGTGAACAGTACCCTGTCAGTTGGTTTACGCGTTTTTTCCGTGTTGCTACAGTGCTACAGTGACTCCATCCGCTACAGTACGTCCTATTACAGTGATTTCGTCATGAATAGTGACCGACGCTACAGTACTGACCTTTTTATATTTTTCTTTATTTTTTAAATACTATTTATTTTACACCCAAATATATTATATTAAGCTCAAATATCGTCCATAAAATCATCATATAAGAGAAAATAAATATGTAAATATTTTACTTATCAAAACTCATGTCAAGCAAATATTAAGATAATGAGGGGATTGATTGACAAGACTATTCATCATAAAAAAATCGCAAAGGAAAGCAAGAAGAATCATTGAAAGGACTAGTTATTAGTAGAAAAATCAGAGACCAAAGAGCAAGTGGAATAAAGAAGAGAGAAGAAAAGTACTTGGGGAAGCAGCACTTAGAATTGCTGCGAGTGTAAGAAAATAAGGTATTTATAGAAGAGAGGATTTATGATTTGTCTCTCTTATTAAAATATTATTTTTTAAAAAATATATAAATTAATAATATAACATCAATAATCAGACTAAAAGCACTTTTTTCATTACTTGCTCCAATAATAAAATATATTTCTACACACATACTCATATATTTTAAATAATTATTTTAAGGAGGCATTTCATTTGTGTGTGGAAATATATATATATATATATGTTGAATTTGATACTTCTTTTAAATTATTAGTTTATTTATTTTTTCTTTAACTAAGTAAAATCTAAACTACAAGTAACTTCAAATACTTAAAATAAAAGATGTTACTTTTCGAATATTCGTAGTATCACATAGGTGTGAGTATTTGATTTATCATTTTTGAAATTAAATTGAAATTACATAAAAGACCCTTATATTTGTCCTTCTCTCTCTCTTCTTCTTCTTTCATAACCTCCCTTCTTTCACTCCTCCGAAAACTCTTCTCTCTCACTCTCTCCCTCTTCCTCCTTCTTCTTCTTATCTGACGTACATGATGCGTCTCAGTCTCGATTCTTCTCACACCCATACCATGCTTCTGTCCTTGGGCTTCCCTGTCAATCTCTCTTGCCCCTCCATCGACCTTGACTCCCGCCTCCTCTCCGACGAGCTTGACTTCTATGATCGCAACCACCCCCTCCCCCTCCTCCTCTTAAGCCCATCAAGAACGAAACTCCTCCGACGAGTTCTAACGATTTCATTCTGGAAATTTCCAGAGATGGCACTCTCATTCATTGCAAGCATGAGTTCAAAATAAGTAATATGCATATTTGGAGAATGTTGTTTCAAATAGGAGTTCACCATATTAGCAAAATGAAAGGGTTAAAACTTTGCTGCATCTTGTTTTATGGCTCTAGCTTGGGGACGGTTTTAACAAGGTATTAATGTCAAGGTAGCAAATATTCAATATGAATAGGAATTTGTGAAAATCTTATAAAAAATTGTTAAAATATTATCTGAACTTATGAATCCCTTATTAGAAGTGGGCATTAGTATCTTGTTATCATAGCAAGTGTTCTATGTTAAATGGGAATTTGTGAAATCTTATCAAAAGTTGTTAAAACCTTATTTGAAATTGTGAATCCCTCCTCAATTCTACTTGGTAAAAGAAAATTGTTAAAACCTAATGAAATATTGTGATTTCCTTAACAAAATTTGTGAAAAACCTGACAATAGATTTGTTACTTGGTAAAGGACACTATTTAAAACCTAATCAAATGTCATGAAAACTTGATAGTGTAGATTTGTTACTTGCGAAACGAAAGTTGTTAGAACTTAATGAAATATTGTGAATTCCTTAATAAAACTTACAAAAAACCTGATAGTGTAGATTTGTTACTTCAGTAAAAATTATTAAAACTTAATGAAATGTCACGAGTTCCTTAACAACTTTTGTTACTTTGACAATAATTATTCCCGTTGGAGCTCCAGTGCTAGCGATTGGCCAACTGGCCACCGAAGCTCCGTTGCAGGCAAAGGTATGTTGCCGACAACCGGCAGGGGCGGGGGTTATTCTTTTTTTTAAAAAAAAATATTTTAAAGGGTATTTATGTCATTTCTTTTTAATTTCAAAATGGAAAAATCAAGTACTAACACATTTCTAGTATTATGAATATTCGAAACATCATTTTGTCCTTTCCTATTTTAAAGCTCTTTTTGTAGGATTTTCCCTATGATTAAGATTCGTATTGATCTTTATTAGAGGGTAATCTTGAAAAATAATAATAACTTTTTATTATTAAATAATGCAAACTACTTTTCTTAAACCTTATGAAATATGTCATCCGTCCGTAAATATAAGTTTTAAATAACTAATTTGCATTTATCAAGAAAAAAATTAAAATTAGTTAAGAGCAATAAATATGTTTTTCCCCAACTATACCGTTATTTGTAAAGAGGATAAGTAAGAGATAATAAATGAGCGAATACAGTCAAGGGGTAAAGTTGGAAAAAAAACACAATAAATGAGTTGAAAAATCTAAAATGAACCTTATATTTTGAGACACACTCATTCACAAATTTAAAGTTTATATTTAAGAACGGAGGAAGTAGTTAGAACTTAGAAATGAAGTGTCTTATATTAAAAATCGAGTACATATAACTTTATCTAAGGTAACTCTTTGTATAATAATTTAAATTTGATGGTGAATTTTACTTAAAATATGAGTGCATTACAATTATGCAATGAGCAAATTATATAAGTTTCCTCAAATTTTGATAAAACTATTGAAGAATATTAATTAGTTCATAGATTATTTAAATATTAGTATTAATTAATCAATACAACTTTTTTTATGCCTCAATGATGCAGCTTTCAATACCTAGCTTTTTTTTCCTCGCTCACATTTTTTTTGGTCAACGATCCCGCTCACATTAAATCCCCTTTGTGATTTAAATCCGTTTGTATTTCCATCCTCACTAATTAGCTCATCAGCTCCACAACAATTATTGAAACTTATTTTGCTGTCTTTTCATCATTGGAATTTTAGAAGAATGTAAATTAGGTTCATGAATCTCCAATCATAAATTCTTAGGATTTTACTTTTATCAATAAATAGCTATTAAACGTATATAATTAAATAATTAAACTATAAAAAATGACAACTTTGATTTAAATACATTTTGAATTCATATAATTGAAGTTAAATCCATTAACAATTATAATTTACTATACTTAATAAAGAAATTTCTATGAAGTTTATATATTAAAGTCACTGAACATGATCAAATATAAAAAAGCTAATACGAGTTTAAGAACAAGTTGACACAATCTTACAAGTTAAAAACGCAAAAATAATAAATTCGGTGTGTGAAATCATAAGTTCAGCTGAGTTTATAGCTGGCATAAGTTCTTAAGCAAATTGACACGATTTTGTAAATTAGAAGCGTGAAAATGCTAAAACCAAAAAATCAACTCAATAGTTTGATAACAATAAAGACCCAACAAGTAGTGCTCCTAATATAACTGCCTAATCATGAGGTTTGAGTGCCATTACTTGATATCCTATTAAAATTGTAATAAAGGGCTCCCACCAAAATTTCGCATGTTGAAGTGAGATATTGTTTTTTTTTTTTGGCCAAATAATTTATAATTTATGAAAAGCCTCTAGCATGGCTAGGTCGCGTACACAAATGTCAGAAGAGGCCAACACTACCAATTGGTATCGTTTGGAGACATAGGGGCCATACACAGGGAAACACCTTAGGATGGATGCATTAACACGCACACACGCTACCTTTATTATTTTTTATCTGTTGTTTAATGTTTTTGTTTTAGTATATAGATTAAGAAAGTGAATTAAATTTTGTTATTAACTCTACCAACAGATTTTATTTTAGTTATTAATGGTGCTTTGCATTTTAATAGTGAAGAAAAAGTACAATTAGAAAATATTTTAATATTTTATGTTGTCTTGAGATATTAAAAATGAGAAATAAATAAAATTATTTTAGATGTCTTACTTTATTCTTCAATTTAATTCTTTAATCAATCCTGTACTCTTACTATGCCATCATATTTTCAATTTTTATAAAAAGTAATTGCAAATTTCATAGCATGCACACGTAAATTTGTTTATTTATTTATTTGAACAAATAACCCAAAGGATTATACAATAATCATATTAGTTTTAGGGAAATGACCCCAAATATGCACTTACAAGTTCATTGTAGCGAGTGCATACAAATTCCATTGTAAATTGATGACTTGCAAGTAATTCATCACCCACTATTTAAATAATTAAATTAAATTTGACATCAAATATTAGAAAAAGATAAAATGAATGGCGGGCATTAGACATTTCATAATTGGAGGATTAAATAAAAAAACACAGCTACATCATATGTGAAGCATCTTAATGATTAAAATAATCAAGTGAGCAATATCATCTATATATATAGTTTTTACCTGCACGAGCAAGATAAAGTTTCTCCAAAATGAAGGGTCAGTACACACGGTCAGACTTACACTCCTATAGAAGACAGTATTTAATCTAATATCTATACTGAAGATGAATTCACCATTTAATTCCACTACCAAGTTAGACATTGTTTTTAACAGCCAAGAAAACCATTGTGAGCATAGATCAGTGCAGACACAAACTATGAGGTTGATAATTCCATATCTGTGATCATCTTCTCGGCTTCACAAGGCAACCCATCATGCAAATTTCTTGGAGGAAAAAGCTCACCATTGTCTCTTGCACAGTGAGGCATAGCATCGCCATTATCTTCCGGAATACCGTCCAATATGGTGCCCACATCATCAGGTGCATGCAAGCCAGAGTAATTCTGATAACAATCATGATTCTCCTCCATGAGGTAGTTGTTTACAGGATATCCTCTCACATGCATTGCATCTTGCTCCCTTACGTGGCCATGCTTCAGAGCTATTTCAGTGTGCCGGGCTGTCCAGTCAGGACGGCTCCAAAGGTATAGCGGTGGAGGCTTCACGTTCCAGTCTTCCATTTGCTTATTATGTATGTCAACAGACCCAGGCAGATAAAATGACTGAATGAAGAAATGCAATTCATTACTTTCTTGTTTCAAATCCATCTTTAAACATAATCTTCAAATATATATATATATATAGTTTTAAAAAAGACCTTTACAAAATTGTTGTATACACACCTTTCCAGAAAGCACTTTATCATCCTCCCAAATTAAATTATAGCCACCTCTCTTTCTGTCAAGTCTGGTCAGGTAAAGTAGAAACAGAGACATTTTCAACATCTATTACTGAAATAGCTAAAAATAAATCAAGAAATACTAACCGTTTAGTAACTTTTGGCACAATTAGTGTAAGTAGCTTTGGTTTAAACTCAAGTGCCTTGTCAATGAATTTGTTAGCATGAAAACCATGGACTCCAAAAGGAGGATTTAGCCCCATGATCTACCCATGTAGCAACAGAGAGAGTGAAAAGTAACAGTCAGTTCACAAAGCACAAGGGATCAAGGGTTTTAGTGTTTATATAAACTTGGAAGTAGGAAGACAAAACTCGTGTCTTACCAGTTGAGAGCCGTTGGGCAATTCTTCCGCATTGACACTCATCCAATCTCTTTTCTCAAAACAGAAATCATTCTACAAGCAAAACAACTATTAGAAATACACAAAGCATGTTAAGCAAGGAAAAGGACAGCGAGGAAGATAACAAATCTATTGAAGGAATAAATGAGCACTCAGATTCTTTCAGGTCTAAATTTGAAGTAGAAAGCAGCAACGAAGTAGAACAACAGATCCAACTTGCAAAACTTGTTTGATAGGCCAACACAAAAATCAAGAGAATTTCTTTGTCACCATTTATGTACAGGCTTATTAAGATATCAGGCAAAAGGTCAACATTCATCTGCCTTGCCTTTGTTTACCAACCAAACAAAATAAGGATCTGTAAATAACTCAAACTTTTCAGCAACATTCAAGATATGGATTTTTCTTTCTTTCTTCCATATTTTTTGGAGATAAAGATACAGGTTGGTTTGATTTATGAGAAATTATCTCAACAGAAAATGCACAGAAGCCACAAACTTATGTGGTGCACGTCTTCAAATACATGAAAACTGATAGGTAGGGTGTAGGAATTAGAAAGAAGGGAGGAAGAGAAGAAAGAATCGAGAACAGAGGAGGGAAAGAATTCTTTTATTCACTGATCATCATATCATCATAAGCAACTAATATAATGGCCTAATCCCTCCTTTATATAGGCCTAGGTAGCAACTACTACTAACTCCTTATTCCTATTACACGTGGCTCATAGACTCAACGGTATGCCACAATTAAAAATCCCTAAATCCCTAATTAAATGGCCTAATTACAAATAAAATCCCTAAATCCCTAATTACAAATATATTTATATCCTACATATCAATACTCCCCCCTTAAGAACCCTTGTCCTCAAGGGTCAGCCACTGGAAAAGTAGGAAATTGCTGCTGCAACTGATATAGCAGAACCCATGAAGCTTCTTCTTCAGGCAACTGCTTCCATTGGACAAGAACTTCTGTCACAATTTGACCCTTCCTTCTGCCAATTCTTTTCTGCAGAATCCTTTCTGGTTCCTTACAAACCAGAGGGTCTGGCCAATTAAGGGGCGGATGACGCTGCTTAACAGATGGGTTTGGACACAATTTAAGTAGAGAAATGTGGAAAGTGTCATGAATTCGAGATTCCACCGGCAATTCCAACTTATAAGCAACAGGCCCTACCCTTTGCTTAACCCTATAAGGACCAAAAAACCGAGGAGCTAATTTCTGGTTGCTTCTAGCGGCTGCCAAAACCTGTCTATAGGGTTGAAGCTTTAGAAAAACCCACTGACCTTCCTGGAATTCTCGGTCAGTTCGATGAGAATCTGCCCTTTGCTTCATCATGTTAACAGCCCGAGCAAGATGATGTTTAGCTACTAAGAGGGTTGCCTCTCGCTCAACAAAAGACCTATCCACTGCATCAACAATAGCAGATCGTGGCAAATAAGGAACATACACGGATGGTTTCTGCCCATACAGAAGTTCATGAGGAGTAACTTTAGTAGATGAATGAAAAGTGGTATTGTACCACCATTCAGCCAAAGGCAGCCACCGGGACCATTCTTTTGGCAACTCCCAACACATGCAACGCAAATAGGTCTCCAAACATCGATTTAAAACCTCCGATTGGCCATCCGTTTGAGGATGATAAGAGGAAGTAAGTTTCTGATCAATCTTCAGCACCTTAAGAAATTCTTGCCAAAAATTACTGATAAAGATAGGATCCCTATCTGATATGATTTCTACTGGTGCCCCATGTAACCGATAGATACTGTCCAAAAATTGCTGAGCTAAGGTAGATGCTGAAAACGGGTGTGCAAGGGCAATGAAGTGACCATACTTACTGAGCCTATCAACAATCACCCAAATAGTATCTTTCCCATTAGATTTTGGTAGGCCCTCAATAAAGTCCATGGTGATACTCTCCCAAACTTTACTTGGGATCGGTAGTGGTTGAAGTAAACCCGGATAGGCCACTGTCTCATATTTACAGTGAGCACACACATCACACTGTTTGATAAATTCCTTCACCTCCTCAAACAGATGCTTCCACCAGAACAGAGATCTCACACGCTGATATGTGGCATGTATTCCCGAATGGCCTCCCTGTGAAGAGGCGTGTAGCCATTCCAAAATCTTGTGACGAACCCTAGGCTCATTACCCACCACAAGACGACTTCCTCTTCTCAACAAGGTTCCATCCCATTGAAATTTATTGTCAGCACCAGAATCAGAACCTTGCTGAAGTCTGGCAAGAAGAACAGCGATCTCAGAATCAGACTTCCAACTACCTTTAATGTCTTCCAATAAGTCGCCTGAACAAGTGGATAATGTGATCTGAAAAAACTGTAATTTTGGCATCCTGGACAAAGCATCAGCAACATTGTTATTGGAACCCTTTTTATAATGGATCTCATAATCATAACCCATCAATTTAGAGATCCAATACATCTGAAATGAAGTTTTCAGTTTTTGATCCAGCAAGTATTTTAGACTTTGCTGATCAGTTCGGATCACAAAGCGCCTTCCTTCTAAATATTGATGCCAATGCTCAACAGCTTGGACAACGGCTAACAATTCCTTCTCATAAATGGACAACCCATGATGACGTGGTGCCAACCCTTTACTGAAAAATGCCAACGGCTGACCGCTCTGCATAAGAACAGCCCCAATACCGGAAGAACATGCATCTGTTTCCACCACAAAAGGCTTGGAAAAATCAGGAAGGGCAAGCACTGGTGTTGAACTTAAGGCGTCTTTTAATTTCTGAAAAGCAGTAGTAGCTTCTGTTGACCATTTAAACTGATCTTTCTGCAATAAATTGGTCAATGGTTTGGCCAACACCCCATATCCCCTAATAAACTTCCTATAATAACCTGCCAACCCAAGAAAAGAACGTAATTGCTTGACCGTTGTGGGCTCAGGCCAACCTTGGACAGCCTTAATTTTCTGCGGATCAGTGGAAACAACCCCAGCATGTATAATGTGTCCTAAATATTCAACTTTAGTAGCAGCAAAGGTGCACTTGCTTTCCTTAACAAAGAATTGGTGTTTCCTCAAAAGTTCCAGAACTATTCTCAAGTGTTTTAAGTGCAAACACATGCTGTAACTATAAACAAGAATGTCATCGAAAAAGACAAGAACAAACCGGCGCAAGTGATCCCGAAAAATGCTATTCATGGCACCTTGAAAAGTGGCAGGGGCGTTGGTGAGTCCGAATGGCATAACCAACCATTCGTAATGTCCCGAGTGAGTCCTAAATGCCGTCTTGTAGGAGTCATGAGGTTCCATTCTTATTTGGTGGTAACCTGCTCGCAGATCCAACTTGGTGAACCAACGAGCTTCCCTAAGTTCATCCAACAATTCTTCCACCAATGGTATAGGATATTTATTCTTAATTGTTCTCTTATTAAGTTCCCTATAGTCAATACACATACGCCAAGAGCCATCTTTTTTCTTAACTAGAACTATGGGAGAAGCAAAAGGAGATGAGCTTTCCTGTATGACCCCTGTTTCCAGTAACCCCTTCACTTGCCTTTCGATTTCATCCTTCTGTGTAGCAGGGTATCGATAGGGTCGCAAGTTGACTGGGTCTGCACCTTCATGTAAAACCACTGGGTGGTTGTGGCCCTCATGGAGTGGTGGTAATGTCCTAGGCTCAGAAAGAACATCCTTAAATTCTTTTAGTAATTTCGCAATACTACCTGTGGTGTCTGGCGGTTTATCCTTGAGAACACAAGTCTGAGTTTCAAATTCTTCAACCGAATGCAAGAGGAAGAGTTGACTATTAGCAGATACATGGTTATCAATTCGCCGCACCAACTTACAATTAGAAACAGGGGTAGGCCGCAAGGTGCACATTGATCCTTTATACCAAAAAGTCATGGAGAGATCATCATAATTCCAGGACGCGTGATGCACAATTTCCTGTAGCCAATGGAGCCCAAGAACAATGTCGTATGTCTTGATCTCCATGACACGCAAGTCAAAGGTAAAGTCCTGGCCATGCATTTTCCACGTGAAGTTTTTCCAAATACCAAAAAGCTTCAAACGAGAACCCCCTGCAACTTCTACCTCGCCACACATCTTGGTATCTTCCTTCCATCCTAGTTTACGGGCCAGATGATAATCCAAATAGCCGTGGGAGGCGCCGTTGTCGATCAATATTTGTACCAGCCGACGACCTACGAAGCCTTGAATGCACATTGATACAATACCGTTACCTCCCTGTATTGCGTGTAACGATATCTGGAGGCACTCGGAACCATCCAAGGGACTTTCCGTCGCTGGTACAATCTCCTCACCGTCTGATGAGTCATCGTCGTCGACACCGTCGGGGTTCATTTCAATTAGTTGAATTTGCAATCTTTGGCGTTGTGGGCAAGTATGACCACGAGAGAACGGCTTACGACAATAAAAACACAGGTTTTGGGCACGAAGATCATCCAAAGCATCTTGGCTAAAGAGTTGCGACCCCTTGGAATTAGGAGCCCCTGTTCGAGCCGTAGATGTGGTTGAAGAAGATGGGCCAAAATTACCGTTGGATTTACCCGACATAGCACTGGTTTTTTCGGAAGACCATGTCTTGGTGTCGACCACCTAGGACCCACCAGGAAAAGAAAAACTCTTGGGGGTCCGCCACCTGGGAATGGAACTCGACACCTCACCAATAGGCCGTCGTGCTGTTGACTTAAAAGCAGAGTCTTCTTGAAGGTTATATTCGAAGACCTTCGCAACACTCCTGGCCTCCATCAAGGAACGAGGCCGATGAAGGCGCACCTGTTTTGCACAATCACTGCGAAGGCCCTCGATATACGCCTGGATGGCGTACTCTTCTTGCAGCCGTAATTTGCAACGAAGAGTGTCAAATTCGTCATTATAATCGTCAATTGATCCAGTCTGGTAAAGACGCTTGAACTCACCCATAGGAGATTCATACGGAGAACCAAAACGAACCCGAAGCGCATGTTTATACTCAGTCCATGAGACCGCCCTACCATATTCTTCTTCCATATAGGCACGGTGCCAGACATACCCCTTCTCATCAAGATTGACACTAGCAAGTCGCACCTTCCAAGCATCCGGTGTGCCATCAAGATCAAAATATATCTCGCAATTGTACAGCCATCCTTCGATATCGGCACGTTGAAATCTTGGAAAATCCATTTTTGTTAAACGTGTGGGGGGAACATATTCGCCGTCCCCTGGTCGGTGATGGTGGTGCCCACTATGATCATGACGCCGCGGTCCCGTGGAATCATGCGAACCGGTACCAGGGGTAAAAGACGCGACACGATCGGAAAGAGCCTGAACCGCCGCAGGCAATCCGGCAAGATGATGCAAGGTTTCCTCGATGGCCTGTAAACGGGCTTCGGCCGGATCAGACATGGCGGTGACAGAATTCTGGGAACGTGTGGTAACCATGCAAGATAGATGAATGGGAGAGATGAGAACAGAAGGCCGAGGACACGTGGGCTCTGATACCACTGATAGGTAGGGTGTAGGAATTAGAAAGAAGGGAGGAAGAGAAGAAAGAATCGAGAACAGAGGAGGGAAAGAATTCTTTTATTCACTGATCATCATATCATCATAAGCAACTAATATAATGGCCTAATCCCTCCTTTATATAGGCCTAGGTAGCAACTACTACTAACTCTTTATTCCTATTACACGTGGCTCATAGACTCAACGGTATGCCACAATTAAAAATCCCTAAATCCCTAATTAAATGGCCTAATTACAAATAAAATCCCTAAATCCCTAATTACAAATATATTTATATCCTACATATCAAAAACTTTGGAGTGGCCTCAAAACTTGCCAAAAAACAAACTTTCAGCAACAGATTAGCAATCTTCAATTTTCAAGAGAAGTTAGCATGGAAAAGAACATATAGAACATAAGCCAAACCTTAGCCTGGAAGATATCATAGTTTTTAAATGAGCAGGTCTTCCCCGTCTGATCAAGCTTTGATTTCATCAGACAGCTAAAGTCATTAGAACCACAGCAAAAGTCTACAATCTGCCAATTATACCACATAATTGTACAGATGACACAAATTAATAAAAATGATAAAGCGATAGTAAAATTAACAGAAACTCGATCACTCTGGTAAGAGAGTGAGAAATTAGTCATCATTCAGAACAAGCCCTAGTGAGTTTGAAAACTATTGCAACTGTTATATTACGAGACTTCAATCCCATGTTTTTATTCTGATAAGCCACAGGAATTTACAGTTCTTCACAGAAGTTAACTGTTGACTTGAACAACCTGACAATTAGATTGAGTTTAAACACTTCAGTAGAATGGGTATGTGATAAATTGATACAAGATTTTAAGCATTTCAACTACTCTGAGAAGGAAAAAAAAATCAGGACTGGAAACAGAGCAAAGATCTTTAGGAGGAAAACTAAATATTAGCATGAAAATGGAGCAGAAATTTTCTAGATGATCAACTACAAACTTATGATAACAAATCAAAACTGCACACATGGATTGTGATCAGTTTCATTAAAATAATACCAACTAAATATTCACAAGAGAAAAAGTTGACAGCAGGTACTATATCAGTACAACCCAAATAAAGCATAATGAATAAAAACTTACTGTATCACCACTTTCTACATACAAATGAAGCCTATCAACAACCTGCGAAAAGAAAAAAAAAATAAAAATAGAACAAGACCATTTCCATGTAACAACTAAAAAGTAGTATTGACATGTGTAACTGCTATGCTTGTAACTGACCACGGTGAGTAAGCCAGATTACAAGCAAAAAGCAAGAAAACTAAAATAGGGAATTTGGTTTTTTTAGGGTTTATTTATGTGATTCCAAAGAGGATGAGCTTTGGAGTAACGGTAAGGTTGCTGCTATGTGATTTGGAGGTAACGGGCTCCTACGTACCAGCTCTTCATTCACGGGGGTAAGGCTGCGTATTTCTATCCCTCCCAAGACTCCACTTGGTGGGAGCTTTGTTCACTAGACCATCAAAAAAAATTAGGTGATTGCAGTTTAGGTTAATGTTGCATTGCAATGTTGCTTTAAGACTTGACATTTTTAAGGTAGAAATTGAGGTAGGCTATAAAAACAAAAATAATTAAAAACAAATGCCCTAAAAATTCGGGCTTCCAACTATCTTGGCTTTTCTGTGTATTTGGGCTTATTTAGGCCAGCCTTGAATAAGCCTGGACCACCCGAATTACTGGCTCCAGTATGCGCAATGAGCAACATCAAAATGCATTCAATGCGCTGATGTGCAATGTCAAGCTATAGGAGTAGTACCCATAAGCAGCTCCATTGCAAGGCTCATAAAGGACATCATGGGGAGAGTGAGGCTATTGAGGACACAAACTTTGCTAGACACAGCAAAGATAGCTAACACGTGAGAACTGAATGCAATGGCTTTATCCTTTCTTGGATCTTCTTTATCTAGCTAATTTTTTCCTATTTTACCGCCTTATGATTCTTAGTTTTTATTAACTTTCACAAGGAATCATTTTCTATTTGAATCATGCTGATTTATTGGGATTATTCAAAAGGATTGTTCTCATCGCCCCTCTATATATGCACTCTACTCTACTGCTTCAAGACCTATAAAAGATGGTATTTTCAGCCTCCTGTTTTAATTTTCTGCAGTAAAAAAGGGATAACATTAATAGCAAAAACATCATCTTCCTGACATCAGTACTTCAGAAGTATTTACCTCCTTAAGCTTGTCTAATTTTGTAAAATGGCGACCAAAGGAAGTATATCTCTTGCAATGAAGAAAAGGTGCCAGATAGACCTTGAGCTGCCTCTGCAAGCAAACTAGTAATCAGTATTATCTGTCTAAATGCCTCTAACCATTTCGACAGATATTCAGTCATTGATGTTTATAATACAACTCAATAAGAATATCCATAATGTTAAAAGTCCAACAATGTACAGCAAAATATCTCTACCAAACTTATAAACATCAGTTCTCCCTTATTTTAAATAAATACAAGATGACAAAGATAGCAAACACACCCACTAGAGAAAGAGAGTGAAGATAGGCACAACATATGACCTTAACAGTTAAACAAAGGATTGAGTTAAAACTTATTATTTTAAATGAAAATAAATATTCAAAAATAAATAGAATTAATGAGGAAAAGCATGAATAGTGAAACTAAGAGTATATGAGAATATTCCAAAAAAGCCATACAACAGAAGTTCGATACGGACTGAAACTCCACTTCCAAACTTTTGTGATAGAAGACAAATGTGCTCTGCAAAATGAAACTCTTGGGATAATGATTTTGAAATGTTTTTCTCTAAACTTTAACAAACAAAGCGCAAAATTATTGGATACATACTAATTTCAGTTCCAGTGTGTGGACGAATGAGACAAAGGAAAAGTTTAAAGTTTAAACTTCAAATGACAATATAGCATTTTGCAATTGATGAAAACATGATTAAAGTGCTCACAACAGGAATGGCATTGAGTTCTCATTTAGCGCTCTCATCTTTCTCATCAATGAACAATTGCAAAAGTTGACATATTTAAGTAAATTAAGACCTCTAAATTATATTTTCTAACCAAAAAGAAAAAGGGTAATTTGAGACATTTTGCTTCAACCTGCCAAATAAACATTTGATTGAGGACCCCTGGCTCACAAATAGCTTTAGCATCCTCAATAAAGCCTCCACTTCCACTTTCTAACATTTGTAAGGCAGTTTGAATTGCCTGCGAGAACATCAGACATTCTTTAGCTAGAAAAATGATAGCCCATTAATTAGTTTTAGCATAAATTCTCATATTCCGCATGATCTCAGCTGGAAGATGTGAAAATTAAGATATACCTTAATTGAACCCTCTACTTTTCCTTCAGTAAGATTCTTATCTAATGCAGTTTTCAAGAAACATGAATTCGTTACGAAGAGTGGCTGGCTCCTATTGAACTCTTCTTCTTTAAATGCAGAAGTACATTCTTCTTTCAAAGACAAAACTCTGCATGAAATTAAACAAGACCCAAAACAGTAATGCCCCAATGGTAGCAGCTGAACTAGAAAATCAAGCACCATTTGTGAATTTTATCAAATAAAGCATAAAAATGTGACATTCGAACAACATACCGTTTTCTTATATCAGTGATGGAAAGCTGATGTGATGTTTTCGCTTTTTTTACCACAGGTTTATCTGGGATGGTTTTGTCAATTCTTCCACTAGACAACTTTTGCTCCAAAGACCTATCTGGATGTAATCTTGAACTACAATATGGGTTATCATTTTTCAAAGGCGACTTGTTTTCATCTGTTTGAAAGGAATTACCTGGGACAAATCTCTTTTCATCCTTCAAAGATTTTCTAGCTGCATCAACCCTAATTGATCTCGATAAGATACTTGTATCTTGTCTGGAACATTTGTCAGTAATCTTCGCAGAACCTCCATTTCGAATGCCACTGCCTGCCACTGCTACCTGTTCTGAAAATTTTATATTTGCGACAGTTCTTCTAGCAGTAATATCTTCTTGCCTTGATGAAGTAGCAACCTTCTCTTCACCTAATAGTAAGTTGTAAGGGCCTTCATTCTTTCTTCTTTCCTTACCAGGAAATACCAGATGATTTCTAACAGGCGTTCCAAGTTCCATAACTATCACATGATCCCTTAATGAGTACAAAACTTATAGTGTAAGGTGCGAGACAAATACAACCCAAGCAGGCACTCATAGCTCAGTTTTTACAACACTATCAAAATAAGAACTTACATGCAGTACATCAAAATTCGATCAACGAGTAGACCCTCCCAAGCTCTTATGCCAATACCCGTAAAGGCTATCTCCCTGCTTAAAGAAAGTAAATGCACATAGAGAGATTATGGTGAACATAAAGGCATTCTACATCCAATCAATAAATTTCTTATCAGAAAGCAGTACAGAATAATATTTACATGTTTACCTCCAACCAAAAAGGACATTTACAATGGACAATGAAGAGAGGGTAGGGAGGGGGAGAACTACCTGGGTAAGCACTTCCTGTGGTAGGCCTTAGGGCAGCGTCTGCACACTGCAAACTGCAAGTCATGAACATTCTTATCTTCAACTTTCCTACACAAGGAACATTTATGAAGAGGACACATGAACGATTTCCCAGCAGCAACATTTTTTCTTATTTCTTCCCTTTCAAAATTAACACCAAAGGACAGTAACTTTGCAACACATTCTGGATGGTAATAATGGCCACAAGTTGAAACAATGCAACAGAATACCTACAATCAAATGAGAAAGTATTTACTTTTACATGTTAAGAATCTATAAAATAAATAGGGTTAATAGACAAATATACCTATGAACTTTTCCAAAATAAGCACCTGACACCATATACATTTCTTAAGTGCAAAAATGCCTATGAAGATTACAAAAATTTGCAAAAATACCAGCTCCGTTTGTTTGAGCTAACGGCCATTACTTTTTAGCTGTGGGATCCACATTGTTGTACAAGCATCAATCCAGTAAGGTGCAAAATTGCCCATGTACTTTTACTAAATGTGCATCTAGCACCATATACATTTCTTGGGTGCAAAAATACACACCACCATTTATCCACACGTCAATCCCTCCTTCTTCCATGTTCTCTCATCTCGATCAATTCTCTCTCCTCTTACTCACCCTTTCTCTCCCTCTCTCTTTGCCCTCTCTCTTATCCTCTCGCATGATGCCACTAGATTGTTGTTTTGGTTCTTGCTTTAGTTGCCGCAGGATTATTGTTGAATTAGACTCATATGATGCAATCTCGCTAGTAAAGGAGGGAGACGTATCTCTTCACATAGACAAGTCAATAATCTTAGAAACCAGGGATCTCCTAAGTTGAGACTAGGATTTCCATTATTTAAGCCAACACTATAGCAGTCCACTAGCTCATCAAACTCTAGAATCAGAACACATAGTTTGAAGGTGATATCAACCCCAAGTGAGGATTTACAAGCTTTAATGCAAGTTGATTGTAATGACCTGGGCATGTATGGTGGTTAGAGCCGGTTACCTTCGAATATTAAGAAATTAACTAGAAGAGACATTATTTGGGTTTCTTACAGTGTTAACAGGCTAAATATATCTTCCTTGTTTCTTCCCTCAATTGGCTAATGGAAGAATGGATCAATTAGTGTTGACAGGCATGTACAGTGGTTAGATCTAGTTACCTTCAATATCATATTTTTTGCTCTGTTTGAAGAAGTTGGTGTGTATTTTTGCACCCAAAAAGGATATATGGTGCCAGATGCACATTTGGAAAAGTATATGGGCATTTTTGCACCTTAACTATAAAAAATAATTAGTGTGGAGCCCACAAAACCAAAAGTGAACTGACATTTGACTTAATCAACGGAGCTGGTATTTTTGCCCCGTTCAAATATGTTCATAGGCTTTTTTGCACCCAAGTAATGTATATGGTGCCAAATGCACATATAGGAAAAATGCATAGGTATTTTTGCACCTTAACCCTAATAACAAGCTTAATTTCAAGAACATAAAAATTATAGATATATAGACTCCAAATACCAAAAGAAAAAGGAGAACCAAAATTAAATATGAGCATGTCAGAGCCATATGACAAGCGAAAGAAATGGTAGTGAAATATCAAAACAGAGATATAAAAGGTTAATAATTCTTGCAGATTCATATCACAATCATGTGATTAAGTCCTAAAAGCCATGACTCTTTCAACACCTGCAACATCATCATCAGTCTTTATTCCTTCATTACCATCTCTATTTTCACGAGATACATGCTTATTGCTACTAAGAAATAGTATTACTCATTATATATTGATCATGTGATGAAGTCCTAAAAGCCATGACTCTTTCAACACCTGCAACATCATCTTCAGTCTTTATTCCTTCATTACCATCTGGATTTTCACGACATACATGCTCATTGCTACTAAGAAATAGTATTATTCATTATATATTGAAAGGTGAGGATGAAAAATCTGTAGTGAAACTATTAGCTTATCGGTCCAATAAGAAAGGGGAAGAAACAAGTTAAACAAAAAGTTTAAATATCAATATTATTGTACTAGAAATTATAATTAATTTTTTAAGGGATACAGCCTGATTAAACAAAATAAAAGAAAGAAAGTGATGGGCACTAGTGGGATAAGGAACCCTACATTAAAAGCTAGTTGTTTAGGTGGGAGAACCAACCCGCTTAACTAACCCATTGAGCATCTCATACTACCAAGTTTCCATCAATCGTCTTGACAACAGCACTCTACGACACTTCACTTGGTTCTACCGGTCAAAACCCTCCATGGATAACTCTACCCAAAACCACCAACAACATGGCTCTAATATTAATTGATGGGTACCTAAGTAAGATGAAGAACTCTCTCTAAAAGCTAGCCATTGAGGTGGGATAACCAACACACTTCAATACCCAATTAAGCATCCCACAATTAGGGATTTAGTATCTCATACTACCAAGTCTCCATCAAAACCCTATCCAAAAGCTCGTTGTTAAGGTGGAAGAACCAAATCACTTAAATATCTCACCATCCACACCAAAAGTTGGGACTTGGTATCCTATACTACTCAATATGGTCAGCACCTTGACGACGGCACTCCATGACACTTCCAGCAAGTTGTTGAGGTGGGAGAACCAACTTAGCATCATATGCTACTCAACGCAGTCAGCATCTAAGTGGCTGCACTCCCTGAAACTTCAACAATTCACTTAAATACTCACTAAACGCCCAACAACTTGGTTCTAGTACTACCAATTAATGGTATCAAGGTGAGATGTGGAACCTACCCCAAAAGCTAATCTTTTGAGGTGGGAGAACTAACCCACTTAAATACCACATTGAGCATCCTATACTACTCAATGTGGAACTTAGTATCATATACTACAAGTTTCAATCAAAAAGAAGCCGTAGTGAAAATGAAAAAATAAAACTTATGTATCCTTGGAAGTTACTCATATGAAATTCTCCCATAGTGGAAAGGCAAGATAAATAATAAAAGGGGGAAAATAAGTTAGATCTGGAATATACCTCTGGATTAGAAGATTCATCAGATGAACCCAATTTGCCACAAACATAGCACTGATGCTGCTTATACTTACAATTTGCACAGAAGAACTTTGGGATGGCCTATAAAAGCAAGATTTGTTTTCATCAGCACAAGAGAATTCGAATTAATGAAAAAAAGGGGACACAAAATATGTGAGAAAGAGTGCTTGCATCAACTTCAGTCCTAGTGTAGCCAAGAGATTCACACGTATAAAAACCATCTACCATGGTTGCATCTATGGATGCATGGAATGATCTCAGGCATTTCCCTTCACAACTGCATCATCAAAAGGAAAATACTTATGCAAAAGATAACAAAGGTTTCATTACTAAATTATTAAATATAAGGAAAAGTGAGTTGAGGGAAGCATGTCTTTATATCATAGACAAGATATGATAGGGACATACGGCAAGATTTCACCACCATTGTCACAAATTGCACAAACAGGATCATAAGATCCAACAGAATGGTTTCTATCATCACTGGATTCTTCACCAGCAGAATCATTAGCATCCTCTTCTGAATCAACTGTACATTTTGATTTCTCTCTCAAATGCTCCTAATAAATTAACCAAAAGTTTTAAACAAGAAATAAGTTGAACAGGATTCTACAGAAAACAAGTAATAGTTAACACTGACCTCAGGGAAAACTTCATTAGACGATGGATCTTTTATAAAAGTAAGTAGATACTGCATATAACAGAACAAAATTCAGTGAATAAAGTTGAAGTTAAAATAAATTCAGAGAAAGTAGCCGCAGGTTCAGTAAAACTGTAAAAATAAAGTTCATTGTTAACAAGTAATTGTAAATGACAGAATGGAAAACGTAGTATTTGAACAAACAGGTTAAGTAGATAGCAAAATCATTCACGCTCATAACATGTAATAATCAAGGCTGACATTTGGCAAAATCAATTTGTAAAGCCAGCAATGCTAATTGATTCAAAAACAGAATAAGAACCTCAGATTTTGCAAAATCTTTGTCCCTATCAGCAGCCTCTCTAATCAACGACACATGATTTTGGATGTCATTCTCAGAAGGTTTAATATCAGATGATCTGCAATATAGACATCATCAATGAATCAAGATGGCAGATGGGAGATTAGACATCTGGAAATGGCAACACAAATACCTGAAGACCTCTTGTAAGTATCTCCAAACAGACATTCTAGATTCTTCTGGGTTCCTTCTCACAAAATGCAGCCAATATAGTGTGACCAAGACTGTCCTAATTATACTTTCATAGCTCTTTCTAGGCCTTTGGAGAGTGACCCAAACTTTGTCTTTTAAAAGTACTGAAATCTCGGGCTGCACAGAAGAAAGCTCAAATTTCCAAGCAATGACCTGTTTGAAAATTTCCTGCATGCCATAATCAGCAGTGCCACGCAAGTATACTGTCGTTGCCAAGTCACATTTAATCTCATCCATGCTCATGAGTGATGGTAAAACAGAAAGTGAAACAGGCTGATACTTATCATCAATAAAATAATAATCATTAACCCACTCTGGGACAATCTCACCCTCTTCATCTGATGATGTCATTGGATATCCAAAGTAACCTGTACAACAAGAAGCAAAAGAGTTCTAATAGTTGATTGCTGCAAGGGTATAGCTTTAGTGTCATATTATTACTACCATATCATATATACATAATACATGCAACACACCAAATCACATCTCCAAGCACGTGCAAATGCAATTTACAAAGATGCAGAAGAATACGAATAAAGAGTAAGCGATTCAAAAGAGCCATCTGGGATGAAATGGAAAGCGATAGAGAAACTAAAGAAATTTCCCATCTACTAGATTTACAGTTTGCCCACTTCGCTCCATTTGCTGCTCCAAAAACCCAGAAAAATCATGTCCAGGGAATGGCAACTGCCACTTATGAAGCAGTTCCATTTTTATTATTTTTTTTGAAAAAAATTATGTAGGTCCCTCAAGAAACTAGGAAAAGCATTTTCGTCCCGTTTGTCCTTTGCCAGATAAATGACAAAAGTACTCTAATGGTGTTCCATTAGAAAAGGGAAAAAAACCCTGAAATCTCGCTTTCCAAGAAACGCTTTTTCCACCAGACCCGCCAATGTTCCCCAACATAGTTTTCACGGAATCACCTCATCGTCTTCGTGCAAAGCAAATGGGTGAGCACGAACTTCTTTATTTATGTGATCCCACTTTTTCCTCTCTTCCCTAACTTTTCTTGGCAACCAAACAAACTAAAAACAGAACACCACTCAACAACAAACCGTCAACTCCAACATCCTTTACATTTCAAAAGCAAACACACGCACAGCCGAAATGTTAAGCTCATATTGTTGTACTTTTTTTCTTCCTTCTGCAAAGTTTGAGTGAGTTTACCTTAGGAAATGAAAACTTAGAAGTAAAATAGGAAGGAAAATGGCACTCGAACTCTTGGCTTGATGGTGGGAGCCTTTTAGCTATTCTAATCAAGAAGCGGAGTTCGAAAGGGCGAAGCAGAATCAGAAAATAGGAAGGAAAATGAAGTACAACTCACAATAAACTAAGAAAGATTGAAATGAAATGGCTGGTTGATATCAACCCTAGCAAATGCAAGTAATGAGGAAAATTACGGAGAAAGGAAGAATGTGGTACAAATTCGTACCTATATTGAGCCTTACTAAGCACGTTAGCACGCAACACGCATTACTAGCTTAGCATGATCAGTGTGAAGTGTGAACAGTGAAGTGGGATCACGGGCCCGAGCGTTTTTAAATTTTTAATGCAGAGGATTAAACAACAGAATATTTATTTAAAAAGGGAAAAAAAAAAAATAAGAAATTACCATTTAAATTTTAAAATCTAAACTCCTAAAATGAGTTGTCAATAAGTGTGCAACTAGATTAAAATCCGTGCGGGTGTAAAAGAAAAATAAAATTACTACATAATCTTAAAAAAAAACCAAAATCTTATGATAAAAAAAGGAAAAATTAAATAAAGGACCTGAAAAAAATAATATTTATTATAAATGACCATAAAAATTGTAATTACTTAGAAGAACCAAAGATAATGATATAAATTTAATATTACTAAATTATCTCTAATCAAACTTCATATATTATCTCTTGTATTCATAATTTAAAAAATAACTAACATTAAAGTTAAAATCACTCATCATTCACACGTGATATAATTGTATGTTTTTTATTTTAATGTTCAATATATTATTTAATTAACAAAGGTTAAACTCATTTTTTCTTAATTTTTATTTTTCACCAAGTTTTATATTCATATTATCAATATATTATTTAATTAATCAATATATCATCAATGTGTGTGATTGATATTATCAATGTTGATATTAATTATGCTATTTTTATACAAATAAAAACTAACATGATCAATGTGAAGTGTGAATAGTGAAGTGGGATCACGGGTCCGAGCATTTTAAATTTTTAATGGAGAGGATTAAACAACAGAATATTTTATTTAAATAGGAAAAATATTAAAAAAAAATACCAATTGAAGTTTAAAATCCCAAACTAGTTTAGAACCAGCGCATGTAAAGGAAAAAGAAAATTATTATCTTTAAAAAAAGACCAAAATATCATTGGGGAAAAAAGAGAAAAATGACATGATCCTGTATTATCTTTTGAGAAGAGACCAATAAATTTGTCATGCCATCTCCCATTTATAACTCTCTCTATATATATATATATATATATATATATATTAATTTCTAGACAAATACATTAAAATAGTTATAATATCTTATAATTAAATATTGAGTTAAAAAAAGAAGAATTAAAAAAACTTATAATAAATAATTAATATAATATTTTATAATTATCACAATTCTTCTTTTAAATAGCATGGAGTAAGTCAATAAGATATTAATCTAAATATTATAAATTCCTTTGCTCATCAGGAGATAATTGATGTGTCGAACATATTTTAGAAAAAATAAAGATTTAATATTTTTAATTTGGATAACTCCCAACAAAATAGAGGTATAGGTAGATTTTTTATTTAAAAATAATTTACAAAAATAATCAAGTTATTATGATACTCCTAAAAATTGTTTACTAACCGGGAAAAAGAGGGAATTCCAAATTAAAAATATATAAACATTTTGTAACTATAAAATCTTAAATAACTCTTTTATGTAATACAAGATTTTATATTTCTAGATTATATAACTCCTAGAAAGTAGATGCATCAGCCGATTCTCGACCAATTTTTTTTAAAAAAAAATTGAAACCATCAAATCTCAAATAAAGTCTTTTAGGAACCCTAGTGTATTTGGCCTTGTCGATGAAGGCCGCACAATAATGGTCCATAAGCACCTAGCATCCTGACTAACATTGAAATTAGAAATCATCTAAAAAAAATTGAAACCATCAAATCTCAAATAAAGTCTTTTAGGAACCCTAGTGTATTTGGCCTTGTCGATGAAGGCCGCACAATAATGGTCCATAAGCACCTAGCATCCTGACTAACATTGAAATTAGAAATCATCTAAAAAAAATTGAAACCATCAAATCTCAAATAAAATCTTTTAGGAACCCTAGTGTATTTGGCCTTGTCGATGAAGGCCGCACAATAATGGTCCAAAAGCACCTAGCATCCTGACTAACATTGAAATTAGAAATCATCTAATGTTTGTAGTAGCGTTACAGTAATATCACGCAATGAACCAAATGAGCATGATGTATGTATGCATGCATCCACGTATGTATGTATGTCTATGTAAAAAAAGCTAATATGGTAACAACACAATTCATGTGAGATCATGCAAAACAATAAAGGTAAGCAAAAATATTTCTGAAACAAACCTTTGTATAATGGAGGATCATTTCCATTGATGCACCATCAAGAGCAACCTCATGCCCAGATATCACAAAATTACCTTAGTCGAATGCATGCAACAAAAACTATTAGAACTAGACTTTCATCCAAGAGGGGAGTGAATTGGGTGGTAATTAAAAAAGTCAGAATTTCATGCAAGCTTCAATAAAATATAGTTGATGTCGCCAAGGGTAAGCACACAAGATTTATACTAGTTTGGTCCAAACCACTTGACCTACATCTAGTCCTTAAAAGTTTTATGTGATTTTCACTATTCTCCAAGATTTATCAAGTTCTTGATGCCTCAGTATAGGCCATTTTTTTTCCAAGAACAATTGCTTCCCCTTACACTTTGCAATTTAATGCTTGCTCAAGATCCCACCATTCTGAGTCTCTTAGATAGTAAATGAATCAACAAATGCCTCTCACAAGAGTATATATATGATCACTGAAGTATAGACTCAAATATAAGAGTTTTAAGAATTTGTAATGAATGCCACAGAATTTTTTCATAAAAGTTAGTTGCTTCGTCTTGAATGCTCTGCCTATTTATAGGTAGAGAGAATTAATGAACGTTGCTTTGTTGAATGAGTCCGTTGAAGTTTCCTCAATCTTCGATATATATATATATATCCATTAAAGTAATTGAACATTCGATGTGTCTAAGGAATTAGCCGTTAAAGCAAAGAGATTGTTCGATGTTTGAATGTCATTTGCATTTAATGCTTCTGACACAAGATTGCTTTTTCCAATTTGTGAGTTAATGTCCATTTGATCACCTAGAAAATGCTTAAGGATTAACATAATGAAGAGTTAGAGTGATTATATACAAGAAAAACAAGTTATATGATGAAATCAATGATTTTTATGAAATACAAAATGATGCTCTATTTTCTGGGAAAGCAACAATTAAGTAATTACTCAAGTCACTTAAGATCATTGGAGTGCTTCTCTTAGTTTTTCAAAGCATTGGTTGATCACTAACGGGCAACTGAAGAGTGATAACAAGATTTTTATGTGTCACTTAAGTGAGTAATTTCCACTCGGGTGATGTTAGAACAACTCTCTTATGTTATCTTCTTCCAGTTACCAAGTGGTAACTGGCAAACATTTGAGTATCACTCAAGCGACAACTTAGTAACTTGAGTGCTTCATCACTTTTGTTTCTAAAAATAGCCAATTACCGTCAAGTAAATTGTGAAGTTTTGGGTATCCCCTGAGTGTCACTGTGTAACTCCAGTGAACAGTTATTTCTTTCTAAAATCAGCGAGTTACCATTACGTACCTTGCAGTAGTTTTGTGTATCACTCAAGTGCCACTCTTGTCACTCGAGTGTAACACTCTTTTTCTCAAAAGTGGCAACTTAACATTAGGTAACTTGCACTGGTTTTGTGTATCACTTGAGTGCCACTCTTATCACTTGAGTGTAAAAATCTTTTTCTCAAAACTAGCGAGTTACCATTAGGTACCTTGTACTGGTTTTGTGTATCACTCGAGTGGCCATCACTTGACTTGAGTGCAAGGAAGATTTTCAAGAATCACAATCGGGTACCTTGCAAGTGACAATCTGGTTTTACTTCATCACTTGAATGACAGGTTCAAGACTCGAGTGAAAGAGAAAATTTATACATATTCCTTTACTCACTAGCCGATCCCTTGACAATGATGTTAACTTTTTAAAATATCATTCCAGTAGCATAACCTTTACTCAAGTGCATCAATGTTTTTCACAAAATAACTTCATTACTGACCAGTTACTGTTAGATCTCTCATGTTGTGATGATAACAAATGATGGTATGAAAAAGATTTGATAAACAAATAAGTTTGAACAAAATAATAACAGGGCAAATCATCACTTGAAGTAAGCATTGGAGTAATGAAGAAAGGCCAAGAGAAAAAGCTGAGAAACTTCATTACTGGCAAGTTTTCTAAAGGGTTACTCGAGTAAGTACTCGATTAATGGACAAAAACTTGAAGTAATCAGAGCCAACCTTCAAGTAACTTGCCAACGTTACTCGAGTAAGCACTCGAGTAATAAGGTAAATGACTTCCAGTTGCTCTCGGCCTGCCAATGTTACTTGAGTGGCTACTCGAGTAACCAGGTATATCACTTGGAGTTGCTCTCGGCCTGCCAATGTTACTCGAGTAACTATGTAAAAAACTTCCAGTTACTCTCGGCCTGCCAACGATACTCGAGTATGTACTCGAGTCCCCTGTTTCAAGAAATATGTTGCTCTCAGCATTTTCTATCCTGCCAATGTTACTCGAGGAGCTACTCGAGTAACTCACTGTGGTAAGCAAAACTTGAAGGTAATACTCGAATAATATGAAATGCTTTTATCACACTTCACTCGAGGCACTTCTCAAGTATGCAGAGTTATTTAGAAGGAAACTTCAAGTCATTACCCGAGTATGCAGAAGAAAACTTCAAGTCACTACCCGAGTAAGCTATGCAGAAAATTTATGTTTACTCAAGTAACAAGGTAATCAAACTTGAAGTGCTCTCGACCTTGAAATCCTGCCAACATTACTGGAGTGAAGCATCGAGTAACCTAAAGTTTATTTGAGAGTTTACTCGAGTTGCTACTCGAGTAACCTATGAAGAAAAGTGTGCCATACCCGAGTAAGTACCCGAGTAAACAGGTATTTCCAAGGTTCGTAAATTTGTTTACTCCATGCACTACCCAAGTAATGTAATGTTCATTTATTAACTTGCAGTTTATCATTACTTTCACGATGATACTCAAGTAATTACTCGAGTAAACTTTAATGAATACTCGAGTAACTACTTGAGTATGCAAGTTCAGAATTTGAGAAATCATTCCAACGTTCTTTGATTTGTTTCCTATGTGATTAACCCTTCATTATATTAGTATTCTTAGCATATCCACGGATAAACAATGAAGAGATCTTACCAAATAAGGAAAGTCAAATGCAACATTCAAACGTTACCTACTGCCACCTACCACAAACGGATATTTTTCAAATACTGGAAAAGTCAACAGTGGCTGCGCACATTCTAACGGACGAGAAGAAAATGTTCCAACGGTCATTACCAACACATCATATATATGGGAACATCCAAACAGAGAAGAACAACAAGAACACACACACGAACGTATTATCAAGTTCACTACTCTGTTTTACACATACTTGTAATTCTGTACTTCAGTGATTCTTATTCACTCTGTGAGAGAGATATTTCATTCAAACTCAATATTTGTTATTGAGGTAACTTAAGGTTGTGGAACCTTGAGTTGGGATAGGATTACAACTTGTAAGGGGGAGCGAGTGTCCAGGCGAAGGAACTTGCTTGTACTGAGGTGCCAAGAACCCACTGAATCTTGGAAGTTATAGTGAAACTCTCAGAGAAGCTTGAGGACTGGACGTAGGTTAAAGTGGTTGTGGCCGAACCAGTATAACTCCCGGTGTACACTTCGGTGATATTTCTCCTTACTCTTTACTGCTTTGTATTCACTGTCAAGGTTTATCTTTGCAACGAAATTTTAGTTTCACCCAATTCACCCCCTTCTTGGGTGAAACACTTGCTCTAACATTTGATATCAGAGCGTAGGTCTTCTTGTTAAGGTTTAACAACCTAAGAAGGATCCAATGGCAAGCATGGGTGAAGGAATTCTTCCCGACGGAGCATCCATCACTAGACCACCAGGTTTCAATGGCGAACACTTTTCCTTCTGGAAAGCAAAGTTCAGAATATTCGTGATGGCTACCGAATATGGGCTATGGGATGTGATTAAAAGTAGAAACTATCAACCTACAAAGACTGTAGATTCTCAGAAATTCCAAAGACACCAGCGGAATATGATGAGAATGACAAGAAACTTATCACTCTCAACAGCAAAGCAATTATGATGTTACAAAGTGCTTTAAGTCAAAGTGAATACTTTAGAATTTGCACACTTCCAACAGCAAAGCAAATGTGGGAAGCTTTGGAAATCGCTCATGAAGGAACTTCGGGAATAAAGGAGAATCGGATAAACACCTTGGTCACTGAATTTGATCTACTTCAAATGAAATCAGGTGAATCAATATCTGAATTTGAACTTAGATATACTCATCTTGTTAATCAACTTACAGCACTTAGGAAAGTTTATGATCAACATACCCAAGTACGAAAGATTTTGAATATTATTTCTAAAGAGTAGGAGACCAAAGTCACTGCGATAGAAGAAGCAAAAGGAGAATCAATGAGATCAGTTGCTTTTCTATTTGGAAGCCTTTCTGAATATGAAAGCAAACTAAAGTTCAAACGGGAACTAGATAACATCGGTGACAAGAAAAAGAAAGGCCTAGCACTAAAAGCAAAAGAAGAAAATCAAGATGAGGATGAGGAGTTTGACAATGATGAAATGGGCCTAATCATAAAACGATTCAGAAAGTTCTACAAGAAAGGTCAAGGATTCAAACACTTTCAAAAAGGAGGAACTAGCAGCAAAGATCATATCATCTGCTATGAATGTGGAAAACCAGGACATATCAAATCAGAATGTCCAGAACTGAACCAAAAGAGCAAAGAAAAGAGAAAAGGCAAATTCTTCAAAAAAAAGAAGGCCTTTGTATATGCTATATGGGGTGATAGTTCCTCTGACAAAGAAAGTGATGAAGAAGTAGCCAATATATGTCTCATTGCTCAAGAAGAAACAGAAGAAGAGGTAAATGATTTTGATCCTACCTATGATGAATTACTCTCTGAATATAATGCTTTACATTCTGAATTCATCAAAGTAGTTAAAGAATTAGTTGTTTTCAAAAAGAAAAACAAAGCTCTTGAAATTGAACTTAAAGAAAATTCAGAAAAGGATTGCGAAAATTGTTCTTCTTTGAAAAAGAAAAACACTGATATCACAAAAACTCTTGAAAAATTTACACAAGGAAGTGAGATGCTAAATGTTATTTTAAAAGCTCAACGATTTGTAAATGACTGATCTGGAATTGGATATGATCCAAAATCAGATAGAAGGAAAGGAAGGAAGAAAGCAGGAGGTAAGTCATATTTGAATTATTTCCAGCATGCTGTGCATACATCAAATCCTTTTGCATTTTGTAATTACTGTAATAGAAAAGGCCATTATACCTCTTCATGCATTCATAAGAAGAAAGGAATGATAGGAACCTACAAATGGGTACCTAAGGGATCATACGTTTCAAAAATTTCCTGTACTAACCCAAAAGGACCCAAAAAGAAGTGGGTACCTAAAAATTAGTCGTATTTAATTGCAGATGTGTCTCAAGGCATCCAAAAACAACAAATGGTACATAGACAGTGGATGCTCTAGACATATGACCAGTGATTTCAAAAGCTTTACCAAATTGCAACCTAAAGAATGTGGAAAGGTAAAATTTGGAGGAAATCAAACCGGAAGGATAACAGGAATTGGTGAAATAAAAAATAACAAAGCCATACAAGTCAAAGATGTATATTATGTCGAAGGATTGTGCCATAACTTGCTGAGTATGAGTCAAAGTGCAGACAAAAACAACTAGGTAATATTTGACTCAGAGGAATGTCTAATTATCAACAAAAATGACTTACTACTTGATAAGAAGAATATCAAGGCTAAGCTCAGAGCAAAAAGGGAAGGTAATTTTTATACTCTAGATATTAGTAGAAATGAATCTGAAAATTGTTTTCTGAGTAATGCCGATGAAAGTTGGCTATGGCATAAAAGATTGGCTCATGTCAATATGCATCAATTAGGCAAACTACTCAAAAAGAATTTAGTTCTTGGATTACTCAAAGTAACTTTCAAAAATGACTTAATTTGTGACGCTTGTCAAAAGGGTAAACAAACTAAATCATCTTTCAAATTGAAAAATGAGATTTCAACAAATAGACCACTACAACTATTGCATATGGATTTAGTTGGCCCAGTAAGAGTAAAGAGTCTTGGTGGCAGCTTATATTCATTGGTCATTGTTGATGATTTCTCCAGATTTACATGGGTTATTTTTCTATCGTCAAAGGATGAAACCTTTAAAGAATTTATTGTTTTTGCCAAGAAAGTGCAAAATGAGAAAGGTATGTCTATTGCAGGTATTAAGACCGATCATGGTGGAGAATTTGAAAATCAAGCTTTTGAAGAATATTGTGATACTAATGGCATTGATCACAATTTCTCTGCTCCAAGGACGCCTCAACAAAATGGAGTCATGGAACGCAAGAATAGAGTGCTCACTGAAATGGCTAGAGCAATGTTAAATAAAAAGAACGTGTCTCAAGTTTTCTACGCTGATGCTATGAGTACAGCATGCTATATTTTAAATAGAGTCTATGTTAAAACAAAACTTGGAAAGACACCATATGAGCTGTACAAAGGAAGGAAGCCGAACATTGCTCATCTACACATCTTCGGTTGTAAGTGTTTCATTCATAATAATGGTAAAGATAACTTAGGAAAATTTAATTCTAAAACTGATGAAGGAATTTTCCTAGGATATTCTAACGAAGTAAAGCATATAGAGTTTTCAATAAAAGAACATGTGTTGTTGAAGAATCAATTCACGTTGTATTTGATGAATTTGAATCCTCTGACAAAACCATTGATGAAGAACAGGAAGTTGTTTTAAATCAAGAAAATGGTCAATCTATTTCTAAATCTCTTATTCCAGAAGTTGATGAAACCAAGAAAGAAGAGCAATCACCAGGACAACCTAGAGCCTAGAAATACAATAAAAGTCATCCCTTAGATCAAGTCATAGGAGATGTGAATGAAGGGATCAAAACTAGAAATAGAATTTTCAATGAAGTAAGATTTTTTGCATTCATTTATGAGATTGAACCTTCTAACATTGATGAAGCCCTATCGGACAATGATTGGGTTATAGCAATGCAAGAAGAACTAAATCAATTTGAAAGAAATCAAGTTTGGGATTTGGTACCTCGACCCAAGGATCATCCGATCATTGGCACTAAATGGGTATTCAAGAACAAACTCGATGAATCCGCAATTATTGTCAGAAACAAGGCAATATTGGTAGCCAAAGGTTATAATCAGGAAGAAGGAATTGATTATGAGGAAACTTATGCTCCAGTGGCTAGATTGGAAGCTATACGCGTACTCTTAGCCTTTGCATGCATCACAGGATTCAAACTCTATCAAATGGATGTAAAGAGTGCATTTCTAAATGGATACATTATGGAAGAAGTATATGTAGAGCAACCTCCAGGTTTTAAAGATGTAACCAAACCTGACCATGTTTTCAAACTCAAAAAGGCTTTATATGGTTTAAAACAAGCTCCTATAGCATGGTACGAAAGGCTCAATAAATTTCTTATTGATCAAGGTTTTGTACGAGGAAAAGTTGATACAACACTTTTTATAAAATGAAAACGTGATGATATTTTAATTGTTCAAATATATGTTGTTTACATTGTTTTCGGAGCTACCAATGAATCTCTATGTAAGGAATTTTCTGAGATAATGCAGGGAGAGTTTGAGATGTCAATGATGGGAGAATTGAATTTCTTTCTCGGTTTGCAAATCAAACAAAGAAAGAATGGAATCTTCATCTCTCAAACAAAATATTTGAAAGAGCTATTGAAGAAGTATGGAATGGATGAAGCAAATGGAACGGACACACCTATGAGCTCAACTACGTTGCTTGATGCTGATGTCAAAGGGAAAGACTACAACATCACAAAATATAGAGGAATGATTGGATCATTACTCTATCTCACAGCAAGTAGACCAGACATTCAATTTAGTGTTGGCATATGTGCAAGATATCAATCAACACCAAAGGAATCACATGCCGAAACTGTCAAACGAATCTTTAGATATCTTACTGACACACCAGAATTGGGTCTGTGGTATCCCAAAGGAAGAAGTAAATATCTAGTTGTATATTCAGATTCTGACCATGGAGGACACAGACGGACAGAAAGAGCACCAGTAGACAAGGACAATTTCTTAGAGGATCCCTTGTATCATGGTTTAGCAAGAAACAAAATACAGTGTCTCTTTCGTCAACAGAAGCCGAATATGTTGCAGTCTCAAGTTGTTGAGCACAAGTGATATGGTTAAAACAACAACTACAAGATCTTGGTATTTATCTCAAAGAAATACCAATCTATTGTGACAATACCAGTACGATAAGCTTGGCAAAGAATCTAGTTCAACATTCTAGAACCAAGCATATCGATGTCAGACATCACTTCATCAGAGATCATGACCAAAAGAAAGATGTGAAAGTGATATTCATTCATACTCATCTTCAACTAACTGATATCTTCACCAAACCTCTTGCAAAAGAACAATTTCTATACATTAGAAGAGAATTGGGAATGGTAAATCCCAATGAATTATAAGTTATTTAAGTTTCTCATAATGTTAGATTAAGATATTTGATAATGTTTTGATGATTACTAATTTAAGCATCAGAATATGTAGAAACTTGTTTTACAGGAAGATTGAAACTCTGTTATGAGAAATAAAAACAGAGGTTATCAGAGGACACCATTATTGGAGTACCAACTTCAAGTAATGACTGACAGTGAAGCATTACCCGAGGAACAACTTGAAGTAAAAGAGTAGTTTACTCGAGAAATGGTCTTCCAAAACTGGAAGTAACGTATCAAGTTACTTGGAATTTGAATCAAACGGTTCATTGGTGAGAAATGAACAATCCAAATAGAAATGACAAGTTACCAAAGCGAAGTCTCGAGTAAACTTGAAGTTTACTCGAGTAAGGACTCGAGTAACTGCAGTTCCATATCACAAACTTGATGAGAATTGACTCAAATATGCTCTAAAATGGCTATAAAATGATCGAGGGAACATACATGGATAATTACAATATTATTCATGCCAGGTACCCAATTTAAATAAATTATTTTGGAAATTTTCTGTATGATCACTTAAGTAAGGACTCGAGTAAACATGATATTTACTCGAGTAACGTCGGGTTCTAGGTCTTTATTTGTCGCAAACTCGGTCATTTCCACAAAATCTCCTCGAGTAAATCACCCAGTCCTCTCTGAAAAACTTTTCACAATTTCTTCCTTACTTGATTTCCGTCAAAACCCATCGATTTTTAACTCCAAAAACCTCCTATTCTGTTCAGATTCATTGTGCCCTATATCGCGACTTCTTACTCTGTTTTTTGTGTTTTCAAGGTTTTCACTGAATCAAAATGGTTAGAACCAAAAACCTTACTCCCACAGATTCTTCTAGATCCCCACAACTCTCTGACCCTCTTTCTTCTCCTCCCAGAAAGAGAAGAAAACTCACACCTAAGTCAAAAGCAAAAATCCAACCCAAACCTCAACTGAAACCAAAAGAGAAAGGAGTTATTATCAAAGAGCCAGTGGTCACAAGGGCTCAATCCAAGACGAGTACCTCTACTGGGAAAGGCAAAAGTGCTAAATCTCCTTCTCCTCTACTTTCTAATTCCTCCACTCCCTCTTTCACACCAAAACCCACCAAAAAGCCCAAATATGATGTGAATGTGGCTAAGGCAATGGCTGGCATACTTGATCAACTTGAGAAGGGGCAATCTTCAAAGAAGTCAAGATTTCCAGAAGAGGAGATCACCAAACCTCCAAAGGGGTTTAATGTCAACAAGCTAGAGGAGTCCCAGAAGTACCTCACACAATTCTCAAGGAGAAAAGTCTGCAAGACTCACTGTGTGGGCCTCAAAGTACTTCAGGAGGTATTGAAGTATGATCTTAGTCCCTTTCTGGAACCTTTTATGCCTTGGCTATCTATTAAGCTTCCTTTTTGCACAAAAGTAGTCACCCCTTTTATTGCAATCTTGAAATTCTTGATGAACCAAATAGAACTTCTACAGAAGAAGAGATGACTACTACTGTTAGAGGCCAGAAGACATCCCATCTGACCTTCATCATATAGAGGTTGAGCCAACTCTTCCTGAACCTCCAGTTTCTAGTCCACCTGAACCAAGACCCAGAGATATCCTATGTTCAGTGAACAATCCTGAAACAAATGAGACCATTCACATCATCATTGAGGATTCACCACCCAAACCTCAGCCTGAACCCTCTCCTACACCTATTCCATCTCCTACCCATACAAAGGAAATCTCTCCCTCATCCTCTGAACATCATATTCCAGGTGCTACTGAAGAGGTTGAGACCACCACTATGATTGTCTATCAGCCCTCTCCTGTTCCTCCAAGAGAAGACATTCATATTCCTCCTCTTAATCTTCCTGAACCAGAATCTTCAAGTTCCTCTTCTTTTGATTCTCTGAGTTCAGATGGTCCTTTGGTTCCACCTGTGAAGCCTATTTCTGTAGTCAAGCCTTCCGATCCTCCTCTTGATTGATGAAGACAAAAAGGGGGAGAAGAGCTTGAGTGTGATTTTGTGGAGTTTCTGAGCTTGTCTTAAGTTCATTTTGGGTATATGGGTGTACATGGGATTTAGGGAGCTTTTCATCTTGTAATTTTTAAGTTTAATCAAGCTTCTTTAAGATATAATTTCATTTCAAGTCTATTTAAACTTTTAAGTTATAATACATTGTGGGACTAATGAGTTTGTTATATATGCAAGGTGAATATGTTATGATTTCAACATTTTCCAAAACACTTTCAATTCACACTTAATTTCAAAAACATTGTTCAAAATCACCAAGTTTTGTCATCATAAAAAAGGGGGAGAATGTTAGATCTCTCATGTTTTGATGATAACAAAGGATGGTATGAAAAAGATTTGATAAACAAATAAGTTTGAACAAAGTAATAACAGGGCAAATCATCACTTGAAGTAAGCATTGGAGTAATGAAGAAAGGCCAAGAGAAAACGCTGAGAAACTTCATTACTGGTAAGTTTTCTAAAGGGTTACTCGAGTAAGTACTCGATTAATGGACAGAAACTTGAAGTAATCAGAGCCAACCTTCAAGTAACCTGCCAACGTTACTCGAGTGGCTACTCGAGTAACCAGGTAAATCACTTGGAGTTGCTTTCAGCCTGCCAATGTTACTCGTGTAAGTACTTGAGTAACTATGTAAAAAACTTCCAATTATTCTCGGCCTGCCAACGATACTCGAGTATGTACTTGAGTCCCCTGTTTCAAGAAATATGTTGCTCTCGGCATTTTCTATCCTGCCAATATTACTCGAGGAGCTACTCGAGTAACTCACTGTGGTAAGCAAAACTTGAAGGTAATACTCGAATAACATGAAATGCTTTTATCACACTTCACTCGAGGCACTTCTCAAGTATGTAGAGTTATTTAGAAGGAAACTTCAAGTCATTACCCGAGTATGCAGAAGAAAACTTCAAGTCACTACCCGAGTAAGCTATGTAGAAAATTTATGTTTACTCGAGTAAGTACTCGAGTAACAAAGTAATCAAACTTGAAGTGCTCTCAACCTTGAAATCTTGCCAACATTACTGGAGTGAAGCATCGAGTAACCTAAATTTTATTTGAGAGTTTACTCGAGTTGCTACTCGAGTAACCTATGAAGAAAAGTGTGCTATACCCGAGTAAGTACCCGAGTAAACAGGTATTTCCAAGGTTCGTAAATTTATTTACTCCATGCACTACCCAAGTAATTAATGTTCATTTATTAACTTGCAGTTTATCATTACTTTCACGATGATACTCAAGTAATTACTCGAGTAAACTTTAATGAATACTCGAGTAACTACTTGAGTATGCAAGTTCAGAATTTGAGAAATCATTCCAACGTTCTTTGATTTTTTTCCTATGTGATTAACCCTTCATTATATTAGTATTATTAGCATATCCACGGATAAACAATAAAGAGATCTTACCAAATAAGGAAAGTCAAATGCAACGTTCAAATGTTACCTACCGCCACCTACCACAAACGGATATTTTTCAAATACTGGAAAAGTCAACAGTGGCTGCGCACATTCTAACAGACGAGAAGAAAATGTTCCAACGGTCATTACCAACACATCTATATATATGGGAACATCCAAACAGAGAAGAACAACAAGAACACACACACAAACGTATTATCAAGTTCACTACTCTGTTTTACACATACTTGTAATTCTGTACTTCAATGATTCTTATTCACTCTGTGAGAGAGATATTTCATTCAAACTCAATATTTGTTATTGAGGTAACTTAAGGTTGTGGAACCTTGAGTTGGGATAGGATTACAACTTGTAAGGGGGAGCGAGTGTCCAGGCGAAGGAACTTGCTTGTACTGAGGTGCCAAGAACCCACTGAATCTTGGAAGTTATAGTGAAACTCTCAGAGAAGCTCTGAGGACTGGACGTAGGTCAAAGTGGTTGTGGCCGAACCAGTATAACTCCCAGTGTACACTTCGGTGATATTTCTCCTTACTCTTTACTGCTTTGTATTCATCGTCAAGGTTTATATTTACAACGAAATTTTAGTTTCACCCAATTCACCCCCTTCTTGGATGAAACGCTTGCTCTAACAGTTACCTTCTAGTGTCACAAGGACATATTATCACTCAAGTATTTTTCCTTTTCATAAAACATAAGATTTGTTATAATCTTTAACAAAAAGAAAGTTTTATAGAAAACTTTGAATTAGTTACCAACTCCACAATAGAGGACATAAAGAGGCTAATAGCATTAAGGCGGAGAACATGGAAGGTGAAGAATTGGGTGAAAAGAATCCGCTCAAAATAATTTCTAAAAAGCATTAGTAGTTTGATTGAGAGGGGTGTAACTTGATAAGACTTCAAAATATTTTGAAACTACCATTTCATTATCTATTTATTTTTAACAAATTTATTCTAAAAATATTTCATTTTATATTTTAATATTTTGAAATTTCTTGTAATTCTTGTAATTTGTAACTATATCCTAATACCTCTCTTTAGTTTTTGAGAATATTTTATTTTATATCTTTATTTTAGTTGTTACGATGTTCATAGTAGGAGGAGAGCTTGCCAGATGGTAAGAGGAGGGACTCTTAATGTCCCTCATTTTATAAAATCAATAGATAGATAAACTGATTGAAAATTTTAAAATTCAAGTGATATTTTTTCTTTTTTTGATACAAAAATTCAAGTCGTATTAAATTAGGTTAAAAGTCCAAAGTGATAAATGTTAAATTAGAAAATAATATTCAATTTATAAAAAAAATAATAAATTTTTTCACCAAAAAATAAAATAAAATATGCGTTTGTGTGTTCGGATTAGCGTTTAGAAAATAGCTTTTACAATTTAAGAGGTAAGTATGTGAGAGGAGTTTTGTCTCAATTTGTGGAAAAGCGCTTCTGAAACCATGGTTTCACTTTTGGCTTTTGGCTTTTGGCTTCTGCTATTGCTTAGGGTGTGTTTGATTTGAGGAGATGGGAGGGGGGAATGAGAGTGTGAGTAAATTACCTTTTTGGGTTGAAGAGATTTAAATTTTGGGCTGGAACCCAAAATTTAAAAGGAATGAGAGAGTAAATTTTGGACGGGAACCCAAAATTTAAAAAAACAAGAGAATAGATTTTAAGTTTCTTTTATCCAAAATTGTAATTTCACCACCCTCCCCTCCCCTCCTCTCAAACCAAACACACCCTTAAGGTCTGTTTGAGTCAACAGAGGAGAGGGGAGGAGAAGGATTTTAATATTATCTCTTTTGAATTGATTAGAGGGGAAGAGAGAGAAGATATTTTAATGTTACCTTATTTAATTCGGAGGAAAGAAAGGAAAATATTTTGATATTGACAACTTTACCCTTAGATGATTTTTTTTCAAATTTTATTGAATGTAATTATAATTAAACTTATATATATCCAAAATATATTTTATAATTGTACTTCTCATATATATATATATATAACAATTATTATAAATATTGTTCTGATAAAAATAATAATTATAATATATTTTTAGGCAATAATTCCAGCAAAGTGTACCGGCAAATTCATTACATACTCATGGCCGGCTGATTCAATGTCAAACTATATTGAAATCATATGAATGGAGATAGTTGCTACCTTGAAATTTCTAAGCTTTACAACCTTCTTGTCATAGTTATTTGCTCAAGTAAATTTTAAATAATCTAATACTCCCATGCCTCTATACTATTCTTATCTTGCTAAAGTTTCATTTTCTCTTGTTCTAAAGTCATCTCCTCGTTATTCCCCATTTAAATTTCTAGGAGGAATCTATTTTTGACCTTAAAGCAATCAAAATCCCGCCCGTATCATCCAAACTACTTGCTACCATGCTTTATTCCTTTATAACTCATTCCACATTTACTCTGAAAGGCCGAAAATTACATAAACTAGTATCTTGTGAGACGAATTAAATGAAAAATCTCAACAACAAAATAATATTGGAAACTAGACACAGGTTTAATGTTTGAGCTAAATCAGGATAAATTTTAGTGTTCTGATCTTATTTTTGAACAAAAGCAGAAAAATGAATGAGGAGAGGCTTTCTCACCCCATTAAAGAACATATGATTCAAGTAAGATATTTCAATATCTTAGAACTTTTCTACAGGGTGCAACAGCTCACAAGTATCATTTTTTATAGGGAAAATCACTCTCAGGTCCCAAGGAAGCAAAATATTGTCAGAAAAGTCCCTAGAAAAACTGAAATATCTGAAAAGTCCCTAGGGACTTTTCTGATATTATTTTCCAATGTAAAATGACACACATGCCCCTCTTGTTAATGTAAAAGTGGAAGCTTCAGAAAGAGGAGGGAAGGCGCAACTTTTTTTTCGGAGACACAGAAACGACACGAAAGGGACTGGTTAAACTCCAACATTGAAGGGATCAAGTGTACTGTTGAAGTTCTTGGTAAAGGATCGAATTTGCAAGCTCCACGTATTGGTACAAAGGTAGAACACCAAACTGAATTTTTTGTTTTTGGTTCTGTGTGATATTTGGATAAAGTGAAATTGAATGATGGTGAAAGGTTGGTGCTTGGGGCCAATAGTGGACAAAGTGGTAGGAGGTAGATGAGTAATGGCATGATTTAGGTAAAGATATGAGCTTGAGCATTGTAGTTGGGGTTTGAATGAGGTTGGGTAGTGTTAATGTCATAGTTCTTTGTTTTTTGAGGAGGTTACAGAGGAAATGATACCTTTAAAGTGGGAATGGCTGATTTTCATGTTGGTGGGGTGCTGTGAAAATTGTGATATGGGAAGAAATTTAATTATTGTTAATTCGTGCAGTTGGTGTTGTTAATATAACTGAAGTAGTTGTTAATACAGCAAATGGGTTTGGGTGTCATAATGCTCTGTTATTGGGAAACAAAACAGAGAAAGTTGGACGTTTAACTTGGGAATAGTTGATTCTCATGGTGGTGGGTTGATGTGAAAAGCGTGATATGTAAAAAAAACAAGTAGTTGTTAATTCATGCAATAGTAGTTGTGAATATAACAGTTTTAGTTGTTAATACAAAAACTGTGCTATGTTTTTATGTTTTAAGGCAATGTAATAGAAAGAAAGACCTATTGTTTGGAAACCTAACAAATGTATGTCTTTGTTTAATGTGGGAGTCATTGAATGTGATTGTGCTTTGTTTGATTATATGATTGTAAAAGAAGTGTTGTTAATATGTGCATATACAGTTGTTAATATAGCTTTGGAAGTTGTTAATACGAACTTCATGGTGCAGATTATCATGAAAGATGGCAACTAGTTCTGGGAAGAATCTATTGTGTTTCATTCATGTGGGGGGAAGTTTTTAAATGTCGGAGTAGATGAAATGCAATATGTTGGTGGTATGGTAAGAACAAGATGCATACAGGAAAGTACAACATATGAGGAGTTGCGACGAATCATATCATCTATAACGGGAAATGAAAGTAATGAAATTCAAGTGAAATTCAAAGTTTCTATTGATACATCAACATTTGTGGATCTTGTAGACGATGAAGGGGTGGATCATTTTATGAAATATAATGAACAATATGGTCATGTGTACATTGAAGACGATGGTGATGATGAGAATACAATCCCAACATTGAATGGTCAAATGGAAGAGCAAGAAGTGTAAGTCGAGTTATCTTAAGAAAAGTAATTTGTTGTAACTTAATTATGCAAAAGATAAGTCTAACTTGTCATTTATTGCAGGATTGATCAAATGTTTGTAGGTGCTGGAGGATTGTGTATGTCCCCACCGCCTTTATTAAATAAAAGTCAAGAGGTCCCATCGTTGGCATGTTGTACTCAATTGGTGCCAACACCCATACCGAGAATGAATCATACCAAATGGAAGGATTTAATTATTGGAGAAGGACAGATATTTCTGAATGCTGTGAGCCTTCATCAAACATTATACAAATACAACATTTCACACAAGTTTTCATACCAATTTGTGAAGAATAATCAACAGAAGATAATTGTGAAGTGCAAGGTTGGTGGTTGTTCGTGGTACATGGGTGCTTATTCATCAGGAGAACATCAAGATACGGAGTTTCTAACAATCCGAACATACAAAAGTGAACACATTCACCATGCACAGGATAGCCTAATTGTCTGGCATCCACACAGGTCGAGCTTGACATTATCAATTGTAATGGATGATTTAAGGTCCAATATCGATAAGACTTCCAATGAAATTCGAGCAGACTTGTACAGAGAGTATGGGGTGCGACTGAACTACCCTCAAGCATATAGGGCAAAAGAAAGAGCGTTAAAGGAATTACATGGACGAGTAGAAGACTTTTATCAAGCAATTCCTTGGATATGTGATAGATTGATTGAAAGTGATCTAGACACAGTTGCAAAATGGGAAGGCTCATCTAACAATAAATTTTAGCGGGTATTTATTGCTTATGGTTGCTCGGTTAAAGGTTTTATAGGTCGTTGTCGACCCATTGTTTATATAGATGGCTGTCATCTAAGTGGCCCTTATAAGGGAACAATGTTGTCATCTGTGCATACGATGCAGACAACCAAATGTTTCCCTTAGCATATTCCATTGTCAGCGGTGAAACATACGATGAATGGCTTTGGTTTCTAGTCAATTTGAAAGAAATAATAGGATCAATCATGATAACCATAGTGTCATATCGCAATAATGCAATTATTGGTGCTGTTAAAGAAATGTTTGGCAGCGAGCGACATGGCTATTGCTACAGGCATGTGAAGGAAAATTATAGTGCAGAGTTCTTGAAAATCAATAGAGGTCGAGCACGTACATCAGCGAATAGCAAAGAGACTGCACTCAAGCTTCTTGATGCAATTGCCTATGCAAGGTTGGATGAGGACTTTATAAGTGCAATGGGAAAATTAAGATTGTTCAATCCACAATTGGCACAATAGGTGGAGACTAATGGGGATGTTGACAAATGGGCTCTAAGCAAGTTTCCTTTCAATAGGTGGGATAACATAACCACGAATATTGTGGAGTCGTTTAATACATGGATGTTGAAAGAGAGGAAGCATAGCATGTCAATACTAATTCATGAGCATCGAGACAAATTGGCACGGAAATTGCTTGCAAGCAAGATGGCAATGGCCAATTGGAAAAATGGAGTTGGACCCAATATTGAAGAGAAAGTGCTGCAGCATGTTAGATATGCGGAAAATATGGATGCAGAATATTATGGAGACCATAACTTTTCAGTGCGAACTAGATGTGGTGAAGCGACAATTTATGTCAATGTAGATCTTGCTCAAAGAAAATGCACATGTTTAGATGGCAAATGAGTGGAATACCTTGTGGCCATGCATGTGCAGCTATTAAGGTACTCAATGGTAATGTGTACACATTTGTATATGATTGGCTGAAAGTGGAAGCACAGGAGAAAATATATGCAAACACCATGAGACCAGTTGCAACACATGATTGTCCACGAGCTGATTTTGTAACCCCTTCCGTAATTATATCCGAAATACGCGATTAAAGTGAAATAGAGACCAATAATAATCAAAACTCATTTAAAATCCCATCCTTGAGATAGGGTTTTCACAAATACCTTTTAAAATCTAATTAACTTGGTTTCATATTCACATTTCGAATACAATTACTACGCGAAGATAAATCACATTCATATAAATATCAGAGTGCACAACATAATCATCTCGGCAATCCCGGGTACATACCTTCGCTAAAGATACACGGGGCACAATTGCCCATTACAATTCTTCAAATGGGGATTACACAATCTCATCTCAAATTTATAACCCTATATTCAACTGAATCATATACAGTTTTTATAACTCATTGATAACCAACTACCAACTCTCATCTTGAAAGAGTCCTAGCCGCTCCCTCCACGAGCCACTTGCCCTGTCTAAATTATTGGTAGGGGAGGATGAGATTCGAGAGAATCTCAGTAGGGAAACATTATCAATATGCAGGCAAGATAAGTGTTTAATGCATGACATGCTTGCATCACATAACTCATGCATAAATACAATGACAAATCTATAAGCTCAATGCTTCGAACGATACATATATGGCCATAGCATATATTGAAACATAGCTTCAAATTATTTATATATTTTCCACATAATCAAGCAAAGCAATAACATGCATTAACACATTAAGACAGTTATCAGAGCAAGCAGGAGAGATAAGTTTCCTACATCCAGTCTTTTCTCCTCGATTTACGTGCCAACAACTCGGGGCTTCACATTCGATCCTACAATGTCAAATGTACTATTTAGATACTTTTATAGTATTTATGGGGGTTATATGAAGCTATATTGAAAAATTACTAAAATATCCCCGGGGACCCGGCCGGCCCCGCCGTACCCGGTCTGGCTGTACTTTTCTTGAAAATTTGACATGGGCTATTCTGACATATTTTCGCCCAAGGAATCCATTTCCAGACTCAGAATTATCAAATTCAATTTCAATTTACAAATTTACCCTTGGCAGCCCCACTTTAAAGGTTTCAGGGGCGTTTTCGTAATTATGCTTTCTCGGCCTTTTCCGAAAAAGTGGCCAACTGTAACCCCACCTAATTTTCGCTCCTGAACTCAATGGAACCATCAAATCATTGAAAATCCAACTCTAAGACCCATTTATAGTCATAACCAAAATATACAAGTACTCCGAGGAAAATTGGGGTTTTTCGGTTTCGGCTCCGTAAACGTGTTTCTTTCTACTCCTAACCACTTTATTAACCATTACGTTGGGTTAGAACTACCATTTAGTATCAATTTGGGTTGCATAACACCTAGGCCAACCCATTTTCCAAATTTACAAACAAAGACAATCCGATGAAATTTCACCGATTAAATCAACCACAGCAGCCAGAACAATCAAAGATTGAAGTTTCGAAGGTTACCTTAAGCTCCTTCTGGCTTATCCTTCTTATGGATGAACCCTGGCCTCTTTAAACAATGAAATTCCTTGCTTCAAGACCTTAATTCACATAGAGGAATAACTTAGGAGAAGGATTATACATGTTAGGTACGAATTCACCGAAGAAATCGACCTACCTTGTGAGATTTCTCCTCTCTTTCTCTCTCTAAAAGCTCTCAAACTTTCTCTCTCTCTTGGCTTCTGGTTCAGCACGAAAATGAGAGCTGAAGATGATGAGAAAATGTTTTAATTTCCATGCTGATGTCATCTTTTATTTTGATGATGTCATAATTTCTATTTTCGGATTTTCTGGCAGATTTTCTGCCCAAATTTTGAAAAATCATAACTAATTCTAGAAAACTCAAAATGAGGTGATTCCAAAGCCAAATGAAATATATTTAAGTCCTCTTTATAGGAAAAATATTGGCCATTACTAAAAATCACCACACAATTCCAGAATTACATAAAACCCATCACTATCCCAAAACAGAGTTCAGTTTCCATCCCAAACTTTGGACAGTCATATCTCCTAGTTCAGAAAACTAAATGGCACAAATTATATGTCCATTTTGAAGATTATGATGTGAGCTATAACACTGGAAAGTTTCATAATTTTTGGACACCATTTGGTCATTCAAAACGTTCACACAAACTGACTGCCCAGAATAGAGTTTCACTAGACAGAATTTCAGATTTTGCATCTTTGCTTCAATTGGTTCCATTTTCATACCAAACATCATTCCCACATAAATTTTCACAAGGAATCCATTGGAAACACCAAATCAATCAAATTCACATCACATTGACATGTTTTCACAACAATCTCAACATATCAACACAATTCACATTCAATTCTTCCCTCTATTCTAAGTTAATTTGGATGTTAATCCACAATTGAACCCAAATACAAGGTTTTGGCACTGTTCACAACACACACGAATCACATTCGAGTGCCAAATCATATCATATTCTCCAAAAGGGTTATTTATCACTAACCACATCTACTTTTGAAGTCATTAACCCTTAATCACAATTTGGGATCTTGCTAAACCGGGGCTTAGCAATCCACTAATCTCAGGCTTATTCTCTAACCTCGAGTCTTAAAATTCGGGGTGTTACAGATTCTCCGACTGTCACACATTTGCTCACACAAACATTCTTGGATCCGCCAACAACTACAAGGCCGGTAGGGAGGCCGAAAATAAAAAGAAGGGAATCTCAATTTCAAAACAAGAAGCTTTATCATTGTGGGCGATGTCATGAGGTTGGGCACTCCGTGAGGACTTGCAAAAATCCAAATCCAACCTAAAACACAAAGACTAGATGCATGTACTTACTTTTGTTAGCTACTTTTTTTGGATTATGTATATATACACCATTAACTGGTGCCTTCCTATGACCCGTATTGGTTTTTGAACGTGTCCGAATGTTGGTGTACTTAAACACAAATAGTATGATATTAAGTTAAATGAGTAGGCGAAAATACCCACTTACTCATACAACTTAATATTTCAATGTAAATTGATATGTGGATCTGATATGCTACTAAGTTGTGACATACACTGTGAGAAAGTTGGAAAATTAGGTTGCATTAGTTGTTTAAATTTGCATCAGTTGCATTAGTTGTGAAAAAAAACTCATTATGTTGTGAAAACATACATTAGGAGTTGTGAAAATTTGCATCAGTTGCTGTCAAATTTTGCAGCAGGAATTGAAATAAAATAGGCATTATAAGTAGTCAAAATCTTAGGTTCCTTAGGTGACAGTGGTGAGGTGTGCACTTTATAAAGTCATGGGAGACTTACCATTCACTTGTGCATGTGTCTAACGTACTTCATACAATAGGCTAACAACTTGTCAACCACTTGATAAAATATGCTACAATTTAGCTGTTGTGAGTGGCCTAATCAGAAGTACTGCTGCAGTCACGCGATGAGGTTGTGAAAGGAACTGAAAGGGTTGTTAATGAACGCTTTACAAGTTGTAAATAGCTCAACTGGTAACAGTTAAGGTGAGAAAACGTAGTGTCAGAGAGAAACGATGGGTGGAGGTTGTGAATTGAACTCAAAAGGTTGTTAATGAATGCTTTAAGGGTTGTAAATAGCTCATTTGGCAACACAACGTTAGAGAATGTTGTCAGAGCGAAACGAGGGGGAGGTTGTTAATTGAACTCAAAAGGTTGTTAATGAACGCTTTAAGGGTTGTAAACAGCTCAATTGGCAACACTTAACGTCAGAGAACGTTGTCAGAGCAAAACGAGGGGGAGGTTGTAAATTGAACTCAAAAGGTTGTTAATGAACGCTTTAAGGGTTGTAAACAGCTCAATTGGCAACACTTAATATCAGAGAACGTTGTCAGAGCGAAATGAGGGGGAGGTTGTTAATTAAACTCAATAGGTTGTTAATGAACGCTTTACATGTTGTAAATCAGCGCTTCAAGCGTTGTAAAACGGAAATCAGGTGTTATCGCTACTGGTTAGCTGGGGTGTACCAACAGCGAACGAGGTCAGAATAGGCCATTTTTTATGTCATTTTGCTTTTATTTCGCTGTGGCAAAGCAAAAGCAAATCGCCACACCTTGAAGTTGTCAAAAGAACTCATCAGGTTGTTAATACACGCTTGATGAGTTGTAAAGAAAACATTTCTCATAGTTGTAAAACGCATTGACCATGGTGTTAATAAACACTTCACGACTTGTAAACAACACATTAGTCATAACATAAGAAAACATCGTCTGAAGGAAAAACGTGTTGGAGGTTGTTAAACCCACATAACCTGTTGTGAATAAACGCTTGAAGACTTGTAAAAATCACCATTGTAATAACGCCCTATTACTGCGTTTGAAGCTGAAACCTATGGGAGGTTGTAAATCACACTGAACCTGTTGTTGATACACGCTGTAACAGTTGTGAACATAACATTTTCCATACTTAAATGTTACAACTTGTACAAGAAGGCATATGCAGTTGTCCAATAGCCGTAAGAAGTTGTAAATATGTCCTTGTCACCTAAACATGACAGTAAACAAAAAAGCATTGCATGATTGCCCTTCTTACAATTACAAAATAGTCACACAAAGACATAAGGTTCTCAAAGGACCCACAAAATAGCAACATATGTACATAATAACATCACAAATGCTACTTGTCTCTATTCCCCTGCATTTGTTTCTTGGCACCTGCAATGGACAACACATTTTTGGCATGTATGTTCCCGTCATGTGTCACAAGCCACCATAACGAATCGACCTTAATCTGCCGAATTTGTTCAGGAGACAACTTAGGCTTCGTATACCCCCCTTTGTCTTGTGCCGAGCCATCCCAACCGAATAACCATGAAAGAACATGGACTCCAAATGAATCGCTGCAAACAGAAAGGAACAAACGATATGAAACACAACCAACCATTTCAAAGTATTGAGCAATAAAAAAAGGTAATACTAACATGTTAGCTTGGACATGCACTTTTGGCCAGTTGATGTCTTTAGGTATTTCTCTTCCTTTGCCAAATAATTCTGGTTTAACCCTGCGAAGTACACTAACGATGCAATCTCTCTGCATGAAGCAAATAATTTTGACATTACACAACACAGCAAGGACAACATTTATAAAATAAAGCATAAACTTAAGTTGGAGTGCTTACACACTGGCTTGCCAACTGCTCCTTGCCACGCAATTCTTCTTGTTGCTTTTGGCTTAATCTCTTCTTCTTAGTTGTCTTCTCATCCTCTAAAAGTGCATCTTCTTCCCTCTTTTGCAATCTTGAATATGTGAGGTGGTCAACCAGCGAGTCAAGGGCAAAGAAACGCAATGTCTTGGTATCCAACACATAATAGAACCAGTGATCAAGCCGCAATGTAGGAGCAAAGATTAAGTCGCAATCCCCAATGTTGTATCCAATATGCTCAGGAAGGATCTCATATTCATGCGCTTGCCAGGACCACTTCTACGGCTCATACGACATTTTTTCCATCAACTCTGACGAAAAGATGTGTCTACTTACATGACTAGAGTTCTGCAATTGATCCCCCCCACTAATGTCTTTGCGACCATTGACATAAACTGAGAAAAAATAGCTGAAAAGTTAGTGAATATCGTAGTAAAGTAACAAAGTATCAGTTCTTGTCAATGTATATGTAACTTACCCTATTATTAATCCACCCCCTTTCACGGAGACAATATAGTTCACCTCGTGTGACGAAATAGTCATACATTTCTACAAACGGCCTATTACACAAACAAGCATTTTGCAGTCAGTTTTTGTTCTTGAACTCGCTATAGATAGTAGACATTTAATTACTTACTCTTGTGCATCCTCTTTGTTGGGTCTCGTTGTGCATAGCTGGTATAAAGCTTCCTTGTGCTTGTCATCTTTCGTTCTTTTCTTAGTCATGGTTGTCACCCAGGGAGAGACAAGAGCAGGTTTTTTTACCCTTGTCGATTTTCTCAATTGTACTTCTTCCTCCCCTTTTAATAAATCTTCAGAACACTCATCTTTGCCCTCGTTGCCTGACCTATTAGCTTCACCTTCATTATCTTCCTCTGACCCATCTTCTTCATTTATGGTCTAAACTTCATCATCTCCTTTTCCTATGGCAGGCTTTTCAACTTCACTTCCCAAGGAGGGTTGTTCATCGTCATTTTCTGACGATGACTGTTCATCAATTTCTGCCCCTCCATCCATTTCTCCCACCCCTAACAACCTTGCCTTAAGGGAAACCAGTTCCTCTTGCACAATTGACACCACCCTTGACATAATTCTTTCATATCTTCTCTTCAATTCCTACAAATTAGGAGGGAAATATTAGTCACAATAATATGCACGGTATCTGAACCTCACATCAAAGTTCATCACTTACTGGGTGTGTTATAATATTCTGCTGATGCAATTCCGAGGCCGGACCCCCAATTACTTGCCCCACGGAATGTAGCAACCCTTGGTTGCTGTGCCTCTCTATTTGCACTCTCTTCTTGACGTTTTTATCATTCCAATATCCAACTGCTTCGTCATTTTTAGAGGCTTGTAGTTTATCGAAGGGAAATTTTTGTAAGCAAAAAACCTGCATACAATGTGAATAACAACTTAACATAAGTAAATGTCAACATTTAATGCAGCACTTTAGGAATCATTATACAATGAAAACTTATGTTGCACTTACCATAAGAAAATATATACATCCTCCAACATTGATTTTTCCTGAAGCTTTCCCTTTGTTGATTTTTTTCTTATATTGTCCAACTGAATTTGATAGTTCACTCAACACAAAGGTAGCCCAATCATTGTCTCCAAAAGCTGGCTTTATAGCCATCATCACCTTTAACACTCGGTCACTCACCTTAACACCGGCTCCGGGACACAACAACGTGCCCAATGCATACATAACAAAGAGAAATTCAAAATCTGCATCATCTTCTCTTTCAATCAGCCATTTCCCAATCGTCTTATATGGCACTGTCCCATACAATGTTTTTAATTGCTGAAAATCTTTGTCTTCATTCATCGCATTTCTTTAAATGTCCCCCCCACACACGGTAACCCCATAAATTCGGTTACATCTTCCGGGCGAATGTGAAGTGACCTCCCTCGAATGGAAACATTGTTGGTTGAAGGGTTAAATGCACCCATAAACTGCCCACATAAGTCTCGTGGGATTTGTGAGCAGCATATGTTGACCAACTTATCAAATCCAACTCTATTTAACCGTTCCATCCGCTCTTCTCTGTTCTTCACACTTTTGCACACCTCTATAAACTGATTAGGGGCACACCGAGTAAGGAATGGAACCACATATTTTTTCCGTTTTTCCCCTCTCCTTAATTTCTTTGCCCTCACCTTATATGTCTCCTTCTCATCATCTTTTAAAGCGTTCCAAGCTTCTTTTACCGACTTACTCTCCTCTTTAAAAGGCCTTTTCGGCTCATTCTTTTTCTTCTTGTTCTGGTAATACTCTTGCGTGAACAATACATACGCTGACCTTTTTGGCTGCCTCTCTTCATCTTTATCTTCCCTTTTTCTTTTGTTTGCCCTTTTTTACTTAACCAGAAACATAATAATTAATTCAATCGTTCCAAAACTCAGTAACAAGAGCTTTAACACAGAGTATAGTCCACTGATTCAAACTATTTTCATGTGCAAATTAAAACTCAATATCAACAACAATGATCTAAAATGACTCCAACACAACACTAGTTTGGTGCCAGCAAGAGACTACTGCTTTGCATAGCTTATAATCAGTAAATTTCACAGTCACAAATCAGATTCACATCCAAGATTGCCCAAAATTTTGAAATTTCAGTACATGTACCTAAAGTCACACAACTTACCTCAGCAGTCAATATGTATTTCAAATGCAAATTTGGACAAGTAAGCTCATATAAGAAATATCACCAAACTCAACAAAGTGTACAGAATTTCAGCGATAGATGCAAAGCTTTGGAATATACCGTTCAGCAAAAATCCACATTTTGACAACAAATTCAAGTCACTGCACCAAAACTCTAACCCAAGGCCACACAGTTCAGTTTTATCACAAAACAACTCAGTATTATTATAGCACCAAGCATCTATCAAACGGTGCACAATAAAGCTGCAGAGACTAGAAACAGTAAAGGCGCAATATGAACAAGTTAACATTGAAGAGGTATAGATTAATACCATATAAACAAGCATCTATAAAAAAACCAAAACCAATTACTACTTACAATATGGAGCTAAATGTAGATCATGCCATTTTTGTTAGAAGAAAAATTACACATTTTGAGTGGAAGTCCGAAATCCTAAATCCAACAAAAAAATTTTATGAGAAACAGTGATTTCTTTCACTCACCGGCTGGAATGGCACCTTCAATTGGAGCACCGACGGAGTCTCGAAGTGGAGGAACGACGGACGACTGTGGGCGCCAAACACCACCGACGGAGAGGCAGCCGCAACCGACTGCAAGACGAGCACCGACACACAGCCACACGACGCCGACCAGGAACGGACACCCACACTAAACGATGGGAGCACCGACGATGAGGCAAGGCAAACGGCCGGACCACCAGCGACGGACAGGCTCAGCGAATGACAGCACCGGACGACAACGGAGACACAGAAGTTCGTTTTCGAAAAGCCTCTCTAAACGCGATTTGGGGCTGCTCTCTTTCAAATGAAGAAGACAAGAGTTTAAATTTCCATTGGGGCATGTGTGTCATTTCACATTGGAAAATAATATCAGAAAAGTCCCTAGGGACTTTTCAGATATTTCAGTTTTTCCAGGGACTTTTCTGATAATATTTTGCTTCCTTGGGACCTGAGAGTGATTTTCCCTTTTTTATATTAGTTTAAAAGAGAAATGCTACACATCATCAAAACATAAAAATCTCATGAGAAGCCTGAAAAAGTACATCATAGTCAATTCTTTATTTAACATCAAATGTGTGTTCATGCATAAATGAAAGTAATTTTGCTATAAGCCCAGAAAATAAAACAATGCATTTTTTCCCATTTAAATATTGGGACCAAATCCATCAAAGAATATGCCTAAAAATCAAAAGCTCTAATTTGAAGAAAAATTTACAGGACCTTTTTTTCTGTGTGATTTTCTAAACTACAAAGAAATAAGCTATTTCTTCTTGTGCCAAGAGCATTAAGAAATTTCGTTGGCCCTTCCTATTCTATGAAGAAGTCTGTATTTTGTATTTTCTTAAATCACTATTGAGTTTCAATTTTCTCTGAAACTGTATCGTTGTTGTCCTCGTGGTCGTCGTCGTCAATGGCTAAATTTGATACCTCATTAGCCAAATTTGTTTTGTTTACTTCATCAACTGTAACTTCTGGAATGCTGTTATCTTCTGGTTGTTGCAGGCTCCAATACATGATGCTAGCAGTCAAAATAAGGATCATCTTCGGGTTCACCTGTCAAGGTTAAAAGCAAAATAAGCTTAGAAAAGCAAATTAACTGAATCCAATTATAAGAATGTTAATTATTGAAGTTAGATCTAATCAAATTCATAAGATAAGCACTAATACAACAGTGGTATCAATCACAAACATCAGCATCAAATTAGTAGCTACCATGTAAAAGGAAAAATCAGTTTAACTACAAATTTGCAAGGAGCTTGGCAGATAGAAAAATTTCAGAACTAAAAGCCAAATATCACAAACACTAATTGGCACCAATAACAGAAGAAAAGAATGAACTAGAACTTCTATTCAATCAAGCTAAAGACCGGAAATATGATGGAATTCTCAATCTCAAGTATCATTTATCCAACTGTAATTTAGCTCCTTCCTCTTACGGTGAGAAAAAATGCAGCTATTGCATCAGTTGAGTCAGAATTAAGAAGAATAAAGAGAGACGATGATAACTGCAAACAGCCAATGAAGAAGAGGGCTGTGAGATGAAGATGGTTGGTTTTCTGTGAAGGCGCACAGTGGTCAGTGGGGTTATGAGACGGAGATTGGCAACATTCTGGTGCGAGGCATCAGGGGTTGCTCTTTTTTCATTAAAAAATTGACAAGGGTATTTTAGTCTTTTGATATTATATATGCATATACCAAATAATAATTATAGAAAATTTCCATAGATGTACCAAGCATGTTTTAAAACTCACTTCCCTTTCTTTTCATATTTTACTTTCCATTCCTTTCCCTCTTCCACTTCCTCCAAAGCCACTTTCAAACTGCAAACAGCACATTATAGTTTTATTAATACGAGGCTTGGTATTGATGAGATTACCTCCATTATGTCCTCGGGTAACAAGAAGATGGAACACCCAAGTTTTCGAGCAACACTGATTATATATGTTGCATTCAACTTCTTATCCTCCTCTGCAATTCAAAAAACAAAATTATGACAAAAATTATGGAAACAGTCCCTATAAGGCAACATAATAACGAACATAAAGGTGCCACCATCACTTTCTTGTAGTTCACCTACCTGTCTCCCCCTTAGTAACAAGACTCCAGTTGACCACCCTTGCTTCCACAGCACTCAGAAGCTCAAGGAAGAAAATCCCATTGGAGAGATTCTTATCCTAACGACAGAAAAAGGAATTGAAATCCATATTAATGCAACATGTCTCAATACTGATCCCAGCCAAAAAAATGCATTGATCAACAATCAACATATCTCATTTAAAAGTAAGTTTTCCATAAATAAATACATATAAGCCTGATTCAAGCCACAAAGTTGTGTCTGACTATACATTGAACAGTCTCATTCTTCTAAAGCTTAAAATAACCTCTTAAATTGATAATGTGCTTGTTATTTCTCCCTTCCAAAATTTGCATCTTAAGCGTTCAACTCAAATCAAAAGGAAAACGGAAACACAAAAAAATCGGAAAACTTGATACACGGTTTACAGAGACCAATATCTTGGAGCCATCTAATGATCATAGAACATTTAATCAACGTCACTTGCTATTTGCCATAGCCAAAATTTCCTTCATTCTGAAGTTGTAAAAAGTATAAATCTTAAGAAATTTGAGAAATTGGCCTGCATGTTCAATGGAAAATTCCTTTACTGAATTTTTTTTACAAATTACAATTTCATATTATTATCATATAGCACTTGGACCAGGTTTAATGCAAATGTAACCACTTAATGCACAAATAATTTCCAGTTCAGGGAAAAAAAATCTATTTTTTTAATAGTGAACAGTTAACTTATTTTCATGGATGACCAATATGATCAATCAAAGGACTGGAATTAGAACAAATTTGACAGGTATAAAATTAAGAACTTAATATTAAAATATTACTATTCAGTACAGCATGCTCTGTTACCTTGAAACTCTCCATTTGGGAAGCTCTTCCAGCTTTCTTCACTTTATTATTTGCCCAGTGTAGAATATCAGCATCAGTAATCTCTTTACCTTGGGAGTGTGATCGCAGGTTTTTAAGAAGTTGAAGCATGCTAAACCTCGTTAGCTGCCACAAATACGCTGAGAGAGAGGATGAAGAATTTTTTGATGAGTTTTGCCAATATACACAAAATAGATTATATGTACATATAAATCCACATAGTAATAAAGTCAATAACAACAATAACAAGCTTTATCCTAGTAGGTGAGTCTCAACTACACAAATTGTTCACCAAAAGATCTCATTCAATAACTTCGAGTGTTTTTTTTCCCCATCTTTCTCTACCTCTCTATATGACACAAAACTGTTAGTTCAAACCTCCACACCATTGCCTCCAACGGCCTTTCTTTATATTTGTCTGACCCACCTTCAATGGTTTTCTACCATTTACTAATCAAAATCCCTAATGTTACCAAACATCATTAACACATCAGGCACATGTCATGTCCAAGGTCCTTGACCAAAGTTGACCACAATTCTAAGTACTAATTTCTTAATAAAAAAACATAGGGATTTTGACCCACTTGACCAAAACTCTAGGGACCAAAACCAATGTTTTCCGCCAAAATCTAGAAGTCACAAGACATCATTCTTCATCTTCAATACACGAAGGGTTTCTCTACTGTCTACACTAAAAACACATGCCTGCTAAATAGATCCTTTCAGACCAACGACAACAGTCATGCAACATATCATTACTGACTATCCTAGTTCAATATACTGGAGGATAGATACCAACTAGAATCACCAGCAAAAAACAGTCATATACTAAATAAACCAAACGAGCAAGAAATGAAAAATAAAGCTCTGTAGAAATGCAGGATAGATTCCAACTAGAATCACCAAATAGAATCATATGCTATTTGCCAGTAATAAGAGTGAAGAGGACATGAAAATCTGTCATCAAACATTACAAAAAGCAACTTTTCCAGCAGCAAAACAGCATAACAGTTACAAAAATAAATGTTAAACTTACATATTATAAGCTTCTTATTCCCTTGAACAATATCAGTACCAGCAACATTAACTAAGGATAACTTTAGGTCCTTCCCTATCTTTATAACTTGGTTACAGTTCTCAACTTTCCGAAATGGCATTTTTATAGGAGGCTTTGTTGCCTGTTTCCAATTGACTGATCCAGGGGAAACCTTGTCAAGAACTTCTAACAAAACCCATCTGCATATAAGGAAATTGGGAAAAATAACCAACAACGCAATTTGAACAAGAAAAAACTGGAGAAAAATATGAAAAGGAATTGCAAGAAGCAGAAGAGATAAATGAGCGAAAACTTACCCATTCCTGACATCCTCAAAAACATTATTGACATAAGTAGCAGTTCCAAGACTGTTAATCCATAATCTGAAGCATCTTTCTTCACGAGATGTCAGTGCATCATCAGTCATCATCTCAGCAAAGGACACTTTTTTGCTATCAACTTCAACTGTAAGGCCGTTCCTACAGAAGTATTTAGATGAGTGAAAGATTTTTGTTATACAGTCACATGTTATGAAAAAAATATTAACAATCTACTATGCTATATTACATTGCGTCAACTTGACAAATTAATCATCAAAGATAATAAAATACAAATTATGATGTGATTATCACATTTCCCGTTAAAGGAAGCTTAACCATTCCACCCCATAGCAATAACATGTGAAGAAAAAGGCAGCAAATAAGAATTATAGAACATAAACCTTAAAACACTTCTGCTGTAAAATAAAAGAAAATTAACAAGCTTCCAAAATAAAACATACCTATGCTGAAAAATTTGAGCAACGAATGCAAGATTAAGGTTAGGTGATCCTTCCACAATGTCCTTAGGAGTGAGATATCTCTTGCAATCTAATTTCTCTGCCTGCTCAAGGACCATGTTTGCTCTTTCAGTTGGATCTTTTGTGGCCAAGGATGCTGGGCCTGAATGTTCTGGAGCAAGAGCATTAAGCAAATACGCATAAGCTTCTCCATCCTAAAAAATTTGACATCATCAGTGATCAGATATAATAGGCTCATTCAACTTACAAGTTACCACTGAATACAATAAATTTATAACATATAATCTATTTGCATCAAAAGCTAGACATATAACTACTGGGCAGTCAGCATCTTTCATGATAACATACTGAACAGTGAACCTTTTCCTTGACAACTACCAGGTGGTTGGAATGGCCAATTAACATAATGATAAGGTCAACAATTCTATTTTCAACTTTTAAGAATTGTACCCAAAAATACAGGTCAAAAACAATGTTTAGAAATGTGGCATTAACTCCATTTTTTTATCATCCCTAGATTTATGTCACAAGGCACAGGATTCGGCCAAATGGAATTTTGTCTATACAAGTCAGCCAGCATAAACCTAAAAGTTTCCTCACCTTTACATCTGAAGAGAAGTTCGTGACCTCCTTCTCATATCCAGCTTTCTTCAAGTGGAAATTCATCCATTTCAATAAAACCTTTTCAGGTGGCAAACCTATGAGCTCCTCAACATCCTGCCAATAATTTTATAATTAGATAAAAGGCACAATGTAATTTATCAATATAAAAAGAGACAGAAACCATCACAATGCTAAAATACAAATTAAATCAGAGGGAAAACATGAAATCAATGTATAACCTCGCTGTCTTGCACTAATTCCATAAGTTGGGGAGTTTTCTTCAGATTGAGATCAGCTAACAGTTGAATCTAAATTCACCAGCACATTGAAAGGCAGACATAATTGTTAGTGTAAACATCTTAAAGAACTTCTGGTCCCCTGATGGAATATAAGAAATATATATATTTTGAGGAAACTTCATATGGAAGGAAATCAAGCTATTTTTATATTTTATGTTTACTTAGCAAGTGGATGTTTTATTACAGCTGCTAGTTGTTGTTATTATTTATTTTATGTAGTAAGTTGGTGATTTCTTCTTAAGAAGGAAACCTTCTACTGTTGTTTTTTGCTTCCTTATTCTAGTTCTATATATAGCTCTTATCAGCTCATGTAAAAGTCAGACTTGATGAAATGAATATTATGATGGCTTAGTTGCTTTCTCTACTTCCCCCTTTGTTTCTGTCTCACCTCCCACTCCATTTCTATTCTGTTTCCCCTCCTCTCTCTCTCAGTCCCCCCCCCCCTGTTCCAGATCTGTCCTCCCCTTTTCCTCACTGTTTTCTATATGTTTTCTACCTAAATCACCCCTGTTTGAAATTGTTCTAGTGTGTGTGTGTGAGTGTTTTACATCATCCCCCAAACGAACAATGAACTGAGCTCCTAGTCATAGCATGCAGATACAAAAAGGTATAAATCAATCTACCTTGATTATTTGTGAAATGAGGCCAAGTACCAGATGTGGCTACAAGATAAGCAAAAATAGGGAAAGTTACAACTACCAAAAACATGAGACAAACAAAAAGAAAAAGAAAAGAGAAAAACTGGATGGAAGTGGGGCAGAAAGAAAAGAAAAGAGATATTGCTCATACTCTAGCTTCAGCCAGGTCCTGTGTGCCAATATTGACCACTGTGCACCCAATAGCCTTAGCAGAATTGAGGCAAAGGGTGTGGTTCTCATTTCTCTCCCATGGATTAAGAACCTTTTTTGTGTTAATAGCTCGCTCATCTATAGTGCCAGGAACAGCAATATTTATAAGCTTGCTGCAGGGAACAGTTAATGAAAAGGATAATTAGCAATCAACAGCAATAAACTTGGAGAAGAGATAAATACACAAAATCATCAAGTGGGGTCCTGCACATCTACCATAGGAGAACTCCATCTTTTGCAAGATCAAATAAAGCATTCGTTGATGGATCAATGGGAAGAAACTGCTTCATGAACTTATCTTCTGCCAAATAACTGTTAATATGCGCAACATAAGAAGCTTTCTCAGATTCATTAATAGCATGATGGACAGTTGTGGTGGTTGCCTTCAAAAATGAAGAAGAATTTTTTGAACTGCCAGATTTCTCCATTGCTCGGGCTTGCAAATTTAAATATGCCTGCCAGTCAATTAGTTAGCTTCTTGGTCCAATAAACACAGAATCCACAAACAAGTACCCATCAAAGCATAGACATACACACAAACACATAAATAGATATCCACTTCTATGCATACTGCATATGTTTCCAAGAGGCCATTTGAGAATTCAAAGGTGATTGTGTTTGATATCTAGATTCTGATTATTTTCAATTGAAAAGAGATGTACATTCATCGTCAAAGGAAGAATGTAAGGAACAACAACAACTGACAAAAGAATCCTAAAGCCTCAACTTTAAAAAAGAACGCACCCGAAGGAAGGTCTCAAAGTCAATTTCTCCATCCCTGTCTTTATATGACTCACTCAAGATACCCTTAATCTCATCCTCATTGAACAAATCATCAAAAGCCTTCACTTTCTTAAAAACAGGTGGCAAATCTCCCACAGTGACTCGTCCAGATTGAGTCTTCACTGATACAAACTACAGAGAGCATTAAAAAGTAACGTCGGCTCCAAATTTCCATGCTACTATGTAAATTTTAATTTTCATGGAAACAGAGAAACTGATGAAAAGTCAAGATAGATTTAGGTTAACACCCAAGAAAAAAACACTCACTTTTGATTTAAGACTTCGAAGTTGAACTTGTGTGAATTGGCTCTGAAGCCACTGATCAGAAACAAGGACGCCCACAAAGCTCGACATCTTCAACTTGATTGGAGCAAAATATCAAACACTTTAAGGAACACCGATCAACAGAATACAACTACATTTTTTAAAGGATAGATAATAGTATCAGTGAGTCAATGAAATTCAATAAATCGAAACGATGATCAACTACAACTCATGCATAGTCGTTTATGAACATAAACCAATGGGGCAAGCACATTAGACTTTCAAATTCAACAATAGATATGCATCTACTTACACTAGGCTGATCCAACAGTAGATCCGCACAAGGCGCGCTCAAGTAAACTCAGTAAGAACAAACCAAAATTGAAAAAAACCCAGCAAAACTGCTAAAACCCTGATGAAAAACAGGCAGAAAAACAAAAGCAAAAGATTTCAGAGAAGAAATTAAAACAAGTACCTTGGGGAACCAGGAACTCTCAAACAAAAACCGAAATTATCACTCAACAGTGACTTCCAGGAATTGATAAAGGAAAGAAAAGGAGAGAGAGAGAGAGACAAGATATTGGGTCGGTGATAAGCGAAATGGGAAGCGAGAAAAATGTGTGGGCGATAGAAACCAGAGCTGTTCTCTGGTTGTTAAAGACGCGCACGGCGTTGTAGCACCCCGCGTTCAATTCATTGTTTGTAGGGGAGGCAACGCCTTTGCTTTTTTCTTTATGGTTTCTTCTCCCTCGTCTCTCCCTCATTTCCTTTGTTACCGACTAGACGATTCCCGTGAAATGCACGGCCCTATAATTATAAAGGGTAATGGAAATAACTTTTAAATATTGGAAAATAAATTTAATTAGCGATGGTAAAGGATACGTGACCGAAGTTAATAAAATTGAGGTCCTTTATTTATAATCACTTGTAATTCATATGGGGGATGGAAAAAATGAGGTTGAGTTCAAGGGTGGAAAAATCATTTTTTAGACAGGGTAGAAATGGTTTTTTAGACCGATTTTAGATGAGGTCTTGATACAACCGGTCTAAAAGGTTTTTTTACTTTTTAGATCGGTTAAGTAACCGATTTTAAAAATCACTTTTTAGACCGGTTATTGTTAAAACCAATCTAAAAAATATGACTTTTTAGACCTTATATTTCACAAAACCGGTTTAGAAGTTATTTTTGGTGGTTTTAACGAATAACAAATTAATGGTGATAGTGCAGTATATATTATACATATAGGTATAGCTGGGAATACGGGCCAGCCCGCGGGTTGCGGGCTAGCCCGCACCAACCCATGGCCCGCGCAGTGTGGCCTATGCAACCCGCACTTCTACGGGTTGGCAAAATGCCAACTCTAACCCGCAGTGTGCGGGTTGCGGGCCAACCCAGGGGTCCATATTTTTTTTTGAAAAAAAAATTCATATTTTTTAAAGAGGATTGAAAATATGAGACACATATATATGAGTAATTAAATTTACCTTTCTAGTATCAATCATTTCTCTTATAAAAATTTAAAAACATAAACTACAATTTAAAAGATAAAGTTATCAAATTTGTTAAAGTTTATAAACAAAACATAAACTCATCCTCAAGCAACCAAGAAATAATAATTCTGTTTAAAGAAGAAGGGAAGAAGCTAAGATTTTTTCTCTTTGGATTAGGAGGTACCAAGATAGGAGTGAAAAACTTATAAGTTTTGTAAAATTATTATATGTAAATAAAAAATAAAAACTTTTGCGGGCCAACCCGCCAACCTGCGGGTTATGCACAGGCCCGCATTTTTGTGGGTTGGGATTTTCCCAACCCTAACCCATTAAAACCTGCGAGTTCACAGGTTGAGCCCGCGGGTTGGACCCATATTACCAGCTCTACATATAGATATTCTAAATTTCTGTGGTTGTTGATGAAATAGTCCAGCGGAAGTAACGTGGGTTGTTTGTTTGCCCATTTCCTACAGAGCTGTGTTCATTTCAGGACCTAGCAAATGATAAGAGGCTAAACAATGTTATTGATCATACGCTTATGTCGATAATAATGCTTCTCCATGAAAACTCTAGAAAGCACCCTCCACAATACTCCACCATATCTATAAGAACCGGTGAAAAATAGTTAACGCGAGCTCATACAAAAATTGTTGTCAACATCAAGTCGCGCTATTGTTGGTTCTGTCAATTCAAGAATAGATAAATAATCAACAAAATCAAATTGAGGGAACAATATAGGTAACAGGACCAAACCTTCTCGAGAGTGTCAAAGAACGATTTGTTTCTGATATCCCTAGCCTTGAGGCGGGTACGAGCAATGCCAAGCTGCTAAGCAAAGCAGAGCAGTGAGTGCGGCGGGAGGGAGAAGTGACCACCTCTCGACTAAAGCGGAGCCTGAATGGGAAGGGCTATGTCAGTGAGATTCGGCGATAGAGTATTGGCGCTTAGATTTGATTTTGGGGGAAGGGGAATCGAGGTGAGCAAATTTCAAGAGAAGTCGGTTGGAAGATTTCTTGGCAATGTGTTGAACAGTAGGGTCGACGGCGGCTGCAAGAGGAGGAGCGACCATTGCAAAGAAGGAGGAGGGGAGGGGAATAGTGGCGGTGGATATATAAAAGCAAGGGAGGAAGAAAGGGTTCTGAGAAAGAGAGGATTTAGAGAGCGCGAGATTCAATTTAATTAGGTGCAATGATGAAAAAGGGTTCTGAGAAAGAAATAAATTTGGGTTAAATATTTTAGACTGGTTACAATCAAAATAAGGTCTAAAAATTTCATCTTTTAGACCGGTTATTTAAAACATTAGATCTTAAAAAGAAAAAAAATATTATTTTTTAATTCTGCATCTTTTAGACCGGTTATAAGAAATAACTGGTCTTAAATGTTTTATCTTTTAGACTGGTTATTAGTGACAACCGGTCTAAAAAGTTTCAAAAATTTTTAATTTTTAATTATTTTAATCTTTTTAAACCAGTTGTTTGGATAACCGGTCTTAAATGTTTTATCTTTTAGATCGGTTGTTAGTTACAACTGATTTAAAAAGTTTCAAAAATTTTTATTTTTTAATTATCTTTATCTTTTTGACCGGTTATTTGGATAATCGGTCTAAATAATATCTTTTAGATCGCATATTTTAAGAACCGGTCTTAAATATTCTTTATAATCATAAAACTGCCACCGGTCATACTTTTCAGACCTTATTCTCAATATCCGATCAAAATATTACAGTCTAAAAGGGCTGTTTTGAACTAGTAGTTTACTAATAGTTATTATAAAATGATTGAACGTTGTGCAAGTTTAATTTGTCATGTAGGCGTATTAAAAAAGATGTTTGAACATTCTCAACAAATGTACATGAAATGTCTGTTTTTTAAAATCATAACATCATGTATGGGATCTTAATAATTCCAAGTTTCAAATTACATACATTGAGATTAATTTATAATATACGGGATGGTTTGAGACATATAGCAGCAGTTGAACTAACATATTTATAATATAAACTTACAATGTAAACTAATTAGTTAACTCAATAGACCGCTGAATTGGAAAAACTAACATCAATGTGATCAAAAGCGAACTAAAAACAAGTCAATGTTTTCCAAACAGATACAAGTCACCATCAAGACACTAAAAGCAAAAGAGCGAAGACAAAATAAAAAAGTATATAAACATGCTGGTTAGTCATAACATGAGATATTGTCATATCACCATCTTTAATGAACTTTTGACCACTATTGGCCTCCATGCAACTGTGAGTTGGAAGATTCAATTCGTGAGCACTGCATATAAACATGATGGTTAAGAATGCACTAACATAACTCTCAAAACAGAATTGTGTGACATCTTTCACAACTAATGGAAGATAAGATCGGAGTGCTAATGTTAACATGAAACCTAATGGCTCGAATGATGGCGGATTGCTTCGAGGCATAAAATTAAATAGATATGAATGAGATGGCTTCACATGTCAAACCTAATGCTTCAAATAAAGTATTGAAAGACCCATATGAAATAATGGATGAGAAATATACCTCAGCATCTGAGTTCATAAATGCTTGGACAATAAAGGAATAAAATAGATATCTACTACTGCCTATACTTCTCTACCACGTACTTAACATGACACTTAGCTTGTACTAAGCTCTCCTACCCCTCCTCATGGAAGTTGGATACATACCATTATACTCTTTAATTTACATAGCCATAGGTAATTAACATAACAACCACAAAACCAAAAAATAATAATAGATAGAATAAACAAAACACAAGTATGCTTCCTTAAGCCTCCACCCCTGTTGATCCTCTACTAGTTTTGCCTTCCTTTTAGATATATTTGCACCTGTTGTTGGTATTTGGGAGAAAGGGGTGACATTTGGGAGAACCATAGTAGTAAAACATTAACTCAGTATATAATGTGCAATGGTGATTAACTAAGCACGTAAATTACTACATAAGAACAACACCTTACAAACGAATACACATGGTTATGACACAAACTTAAGTAAAGATATTACATATTCAAAGGCCACGACATACGTGGCAAATAATATGCAAGCAACCGAGCACAAGCTATATAAGAGTGAGTTTGACCATCTCTTGAAGCTTTCCTCCAAACTTACTTCCTTAGCTAGCTCCTCTTGCTCTTACTTGCTTGTAGGATTTTAGCACAATTCCAATCCTAACAAATTTATACATATAGGCAAATCAATAAAAGTTATCTTTATGTATTCTCTATGCATAGGTAGCCTCTCCCTTTTCTCAACTCTTTCACACTTAAAATTTGGCTCTCTTTAACTTTGATTCTTTTAACTAAATTTCTAAACTTGACATCATCTTGCTTAAAAATTATTCCCTTGTGCCACCCCTACACTATTTCTCATGAAGAGTTCATTTTTGAGCTCAAATAATCAAATTCCCACTCAAGCTTGCATTTTCTTGGACCAAGTAATGAATTAGACTCTCCTTATGCCTTTGAATCTGAACAGGCATGACATGGGATATGTACAGGGTAGTGAAATTACCATTTTACCCCTTCTTTATCAATTCTAATTTACAAAATAAATTATAGAAATTATTCTAGGACACTTTAAAATATTTTTGGCCTCCATTAGCTACCCCATAAATTAACATCTAAAAAATTTCCAGTATAAAAAATTACCTCTAACTATTTTTCCTTGAATTTTTGGGAAAATAAGCCTTTAATTCCTAGAAATAAATTTTAAAATTATTTTGGCGACTTTTAGCAAACTAAACCTCTTCATAATTTATTTAAATCCTCAATTAATATTCCATAATCTAAACTAATTACTTATTTTCTCCATTATTTTCCTTAATGGTTTTGACGAGATTGATAATGGGAATGACAACTTATTCTCAAATAAATGTGTTAAGTGTGGCTGTTGACAAGTTCAGTAATGGAAATGATAAAGTTCTTAATGGTTTTGACGATATTGATAATGAGAATGACAACTTATTCTCAAACAAATGTGTCAAGTGTTGGCCCAACATGGTTAGCCGCTGACAAGTTCAGTAATGGTAATGACGAAGTTTTTAATGGTTTTGACAAGATCGATAATGGGAATGACAAGTTTTTTTTTGACATTGACAAAAACCACAAATGTTCATGACAACAACTATCGCGCAAAATGGTCAAATGGCAAGTTTACATTACTCATTCCACCTCCACCCAATGCATATAAGTAATGAATCCAAAAAAACGTGCTCCTTCATGTATACTTTAATTGCAATCAACTTTCACCATTAACAATACTAGTAATGGTAATGACAAGTACAATAGTGGCATTGACAAAACACTAGATTCATGTTGACAGCATTCACCACATAATGTATAAAATGACAAGTTTACATTACTCATTCTACCTACATTCAATGCATATAAGTCCTGAACCCAAAAGAATATGTTCCTTCATGTATACTTTAATTATAATAAGCTGAGACCATTAACAAGACTAGTAATGATAATGACAAGTACAGCAATGGAATTTACAAAACACTAGATTCTTCATGACAACAACTATCATATACATTGTTAAATGACAAGTGAACGTTACGATTCCGCCTGCACCTAATGTTTTCTTGTCATTCCCACCGTACAAGATAATATTTTCCCTAAATAGTACTTACAAAAAGAACATCATATATTCCATAACATTTCTAACCAAAAATATGTGAAGGGATCCAAGTCATTGTACATAAACCAAAAGATGACTTGCAAAATATTTACTCCCACGTCTCCACACCCAAGCTTAAGTTGGAATCATCCCTGACAGCACATTTGATAAACGAGCTTCCAATCATGACGGTGTGGTGGCACTAGCACACAAATGGTGTTTAAGACCGGCATATTTAGACCAGTTATAGTGGATAAGGTCTTAAAAAAGTGACCGGTGGCATTTTTGTGATCATGATTAACTTCTAAGACCGGTTACACTAAAAATTGGTCTTAAATATATTATTAAGACTGGTTTTATAAACAACTGGTCTTAAAAAATTAATCATTAAAAAATATTAATATATGTATGTATTTTATAAACCGTTTCTAAATGTAACCGGTTTAATATATTTTCTGAAATAAAGAAAATTAAAAATATTTTTTTTAAGACATGTTCTAAAAAATAACTGGTCTTAAATTTTGAACTTTTAAGACCAGTTATTGATAGGAACCGGTCTAAAATATTTTTAAGACCGGTTATACTAAATAACCGGTCTAAAATATAAATTTTAAGACTAGTTGTTATGTAAAAATGTTCTTAAAAATGCCTTCAAAATGCATCATGCCTAATTTCTACTCTGAAACATTTCAACTCTGTAGCTTCAAGCTTCTTACAAAACCTTTCCTCCTTTCACAATAACTCCTCCTTCCCATGTCGCTCCTCTGTCCTTAACCTCCGCTGCCGTCGATGCAGAGGTTCGGTTGAAACGTTACCGTAAGGCTGGGCTTTTATTTCCTCCAATTGCTTTCTTCTTCAAGCGCGGTTTCTGCCTCCCTTGGGTTTTTGTCTTTAACCTTGTATTTCCCACGTCTCTCCTACTAACACCGCTGGTTGACACAGGGCTACGATAGATTGCATTCCCTCATTTCCATTGCTTGCCTCCCCTGGATTTGTTCTTCAAGCTCCAACTCCAGGTTTTTATGTGATAAATTTTCCTTTTTCCGGTTCTTGCTTTGAGGCATTGTTCTGCCTTTTGATTTATCTGAACTTGTGAATATTATATGTGGATGCAAAGCCTATCTTTCCTTTCTTAGAGCTACTTCTATGTCTCTCGGCCTTTATTAACTCTGTTTTATTGAATTATAATATGAGTTTTTCTATTCTGTTACTCTATATTGTTGGATTATAATGTGAATAATGTCTCTAAACCTTGATTTTATAACTCTGTATTGTTCAATTATAATGTGTTAGATTTTATTTTGGAACTCTGTGGATCCCAATAATGTGTTAGACAAAGTTATATTCTATTCCTTTTTATATCTCCAATGAGTTTAGGAGGTGGAATTGTATAGGGAGAGCATGAGAAAGAAATTGTTATAAGTTAGTTGCTGGAAAATTCTAGATTCTAAAGTGAAATTATATTGTGTATTTTGATGCCCTGTACGATACTTAAGTGCCAACAAGGATATAGCATAGTCTAGAATGTTAATATAGTGCTTGAAATGAAAGTTGGAGGCTGAAATTTAAAGTGTCATGACCACATAGGAATATAAATTAGCTCATTCAATTTCAAGTGAGCATAATGAGCCATCCTATTAAGGGTACTCCGGAGCCAACTAGTGTTAATCAAAGTGAGGGTATTCCTAGCAATGCTCTGAGCCAGAATCAAAGTAGTAACCATCCCAGACGAAGGGGTAGAAGAGGCACCCGATTGAGAGACATTTCCCTTAATCGGAATACCAGGGAAAAGATTCTGATTGAGTTTGATAGATATTGGAAACCAATCAGGCCTAATGCCTAACGATATAGGAGTTTTGTTGGCCTCCTAGCACGCAACAAGCCTAACATCTTGATAGAACAGTGGAGAAATGTTAATAAAAATGTGAAGTGACATATTTGGGAAACTATCCAGCTCACTTACGACATTCCTGAGAATGAAGCCCTATAAAGACAATGACGTATTGTGATAAATGCTGGAGGAAGTTTAAGACAAGTCTAGCCAATAATTACATGCATATCGAGGTGGAAGAATGTTAGCCTCATCCTAATCCGTGCGACCAGTATTCTTATATTGACGAATACACTTGGTAAGAATTTAAATGGCTTCGGACTATTCTAAAAGCATTGGTGAGTTGGCTTATTTTGCATTTGATTTACTTATGAATTGTGAATTATCTTTATTGATTGTAACCTTAATTTTGATTTCTTATTTGTAGGAAAAAAGGCAAAAGGCCCAAGAGAGTAGTGGAAAGAATGATTGCCCCCATACAATGTCTCGTGGGGGTTATGTGAAGGCCGAAAAAGACTTGTTGGCGGCCAAACGGAAGAGATTGGAAGAAGCAGCTCAATCCGAACCTTCTGTTTTTCTTTCTCCACCATCTTCGATACGTCATGAAGAGAAGTAGTTATTCGTTCACCAAAAGAGGAGCAGGTCTTATACGAGTGAACAATCTCATATAGTTGGTGAGAAAATTGTAAGTATTGTAGTTGACTTGTTGTTATTAATTATTTAGTAAACAAATTTCATTACTAACGTTTGTCATTTGTGTCTAATAGGAGGAGCTTCAAAAAAAACAAGCCAAGGGATCATTTAGGTCGAATGGGAGGAATGACATCCTGACTATAGCTATAGAAAAACGTGAGCATCCCGGCCGTGTCAGGGGGGTTGGAGGAGGGGTAGGCATAAGGGATTACTTTGGAGTACCCCCACGTCGTTCCTCAAGTAGTATGGTGACTAAGGAGGAGACGGAGCATATATTGGCCACTGTTAGAGTGGAAGCTAGGGCCGAGGCAGAGGCATCATTTAATGCACAATTTGAAGAAAGGTTCAGCAAGATGAATGAGGAATGAATGATAATGACGAGCACAAGACAAGTAGATACCAGTGCACCTCAGGCTCATTCCCTAAACCCTAAATAGAGTGTAATATCTCAAAAAGTGATTAAGGGCTAATGACTTCAAAAGTGGATGTAATTATGGTTGAATAAACACTTTTGAAGTATATTATGTGAATTATGATCTAAATGTATTCTGATAAGTACCTAAACCCTGCATTTAAGCTTAATTATGTGATAAAGCTTAAAATGAACCCTATAGGTAGGGGAGGGTGCATGAATAAGGAAATGGAATGATAAAATAAGTTTAGTAGTGATTTGGTAAGAATGCTATAATCAGGGGTAAAATGGGTAAAAAGGAAAGATATCGATCGATTGGTCAGTTACCAAAAAGAAAATTCCTTGGTAATTTAAAGATCAATGGTTGAGATTTAATGAGCAAGAGAATGGAATCATGTGCTTTGAGTTCATGTGTGCCATGTGAGAAGACATAAGATCATGACAAGTGTTTAAATGTGGGCCCTTAATTTTGGTCAAACTTTCAAATTCATTTTCCTCCCTTCTCTCCCCCTCCAAGTCGGTTGGTGAGCTTAAAAACAAGGGAAAACTGAACCTCATCATCATCATCTTCTTTTTCTCTCTCTAACTCCATTTTCGGTGGCAAGGAAGGAGGAAAGAGAAAGTGAAAAGGTGAGTTTTGTCTTGGTAGATGATCTATTTGGTTCAAATGCTCTTCTATGATTTTATTTATGGAGTTAAGGGCTTTATAGCTATAGTTTTAGATTTTTGAAAGGTGGTGTTTGAGCATTTGAGGAAATTTGGAAGTTGGGAAATCAAGAAATCAACCTTGAGAAGAAGAGGTGAGCATTTGTGGTATTTTGATATATATGTTGCAACTTTTGGTTAAGTTTTGATATGTATCGAATTTGCCCTGATTTTAGTGATAAATTGTGATACAAAAGTTGCATGGTGAGGGATGGTGGAATTGGTATAATGTGAGGTTATTTGAATGTTGGAATTGGTTTTGAATTTTGGAAACCAAATTGGTCATTTTGTGATTTTGGAGTTCAAAGTGGTAGGAAATGTAGAATATGACATTGTGATGGGAATTTAGTTGTTTTGGTGCTTTCAATATGTTCCTTATGAAAATTTGGTAGGGATAGATATGTTTGTAAGTTTTAGGAACCATTAGATACTTTGGTAGAAGTTTGGCAAATGTTGTCAGTTGCTGCGATTTAGCTTCTAATAAGCATCACTCGAGTGCACTAAGGTGTCACTCTAGTGCAGCATCTTGTTTTCCTTTTTCCTTCAGTCCTAGTCACACTTCCTCACCTGTGAGTGATATGAGTTATCACTCGAGTGCGTCGGGTCTCACTCGAGTAAGTATGTATTTTGCACCTTTAGGCCGCTCCTCGGGTTGTCACTCGAGGCCAAATTGTCAAGAGTGTGTGTTAGAACCCACAATTGCTGAGCCATCACTCGAGTACTAGAACTAGGACTCGAGTGCACTCCTCATTCTAGGGTTTTTGTTGCTCTCGGGTAGTCACTTCTTGTGCCTCACTCGTTAGGACTCGAGTGACTACAAGGCTATCACTTAAGTGTTAAGGTTAAGACTCAAGTGCTGTGATAACTTTCTGTCTCAGTTTATGCTCTCAGCCAAACACTCACACGAGTGATCTTTAGTGCTCGAGTGCAAGTCGCTCCATCACTCGAGTGATGTCTCCTTCACTTGAGTGTCTGAATCAAAAACCTATGTGTTCATTTTTGAAAAGTGATATTCGGGGTAGTTTCTTCTAACCCTTTGGCATATGTCTAGGCAACTAGTAGCCACCTAAAGAGTTCAAATGATAACCAACCTTAAGTGTTATGAAGATAAGGATTTGGAATAGAGAATAACCTATCGTCCTTGATTTTGGTTTATAGGCTTTGACATTTGCCCTGATCGCGAGCAACCAGTGCCAGTGCACACCAGGAAAGAACAAGGTAGTGACTCTTTCCCTTATACTATATATGATATATGGTATGTTTGATTGATCATTGTTTGTGAGTCTATCACCTGCAGCCCATCGGTGTTTCTGATGGGAGGATCGTGCCTTCGGGGTGGTGGAATCCGGGGGATGAGACTATGTGAAAGCCACAAGTTTGGGACCAACTTTTCTCTATAAGTTTTGTGGCCTTTGAATTTGTTTAGAAATTCTAGAAATTCTAGCCTTGAATTCAAAAATGAGAATCATTGGGTATTTGGTATAATATTGGCATGGAAATGGTACCTTGTGGTGAGTTTGGGATAGATAGATTGATTTGGGATTGAAATGTCTTGTTTGGATTATTTTGGAATTTGGATGTTTATATTGCCCAAAACCAAAGCATGTTGATGGAATAGGATTTTGGTAATTCTGATGGTTCCATTGAATTCCGTGGATGTTTTTGTGTGGGAGTAGCCTTGAGTAAGAGTTTGGGACCATTAGAATCAATTAGGCAATTGTTGGGAAGTGTGGCATGTTTTGCTGTGTTTTCTGGTTTATAATAAAATCACTTGAGTGATCTAGGGTTCACTTGAGTGAGGGATGAACATCACTTGAGTGAGGGTGAGTTCACTCAAATGCGTTAGTGTATTTTTTCCTTTTCTGCTTCTAGTTTCTGTTGCACTTCCCTGGATAAAAGCAAGAATGTACCTTAACACTTGTGAGTGTTAAGCCATCACTCGAGTGCTTTGTGTTCCACTCTAGTGCTCCTGATCTTTGAAAACTTTTGTGCTCTCAAGTCTTCACTTTCTGTGTTCACTCCCTAGTACTCGAGTGAGCATTTGGCTATCACTCGAGTGTTGCTTTTTGTGCTTAAGTGTTCTTGTCTTTAAAAGTTTCTTATGCTCTCGGCTATTCACTTGCTGTTGTTCACTCTCTAGTACCCAAGTGTAGACTATACCATCACTCAAGTGAGGTCTCTTTCACTCGAGTATCCATACAATATCACTCCAGTGAGGCTATCTTCACTCGAGTGTCTCAATGAAAAATATCAGTTTTATGCTTTAAAAAAGGGATCTTTGGGACAGTTCTTCTAACCCTTTAGGGCTTTTATTAGAGGTGATTGTAGCATTATAAAGAGCATAATGATAACCAAACTAAGTGTTAAGAAGTTATTGAGAATTGGAATAGAGAATTGACATTTCGTCCCTAATTATGAATATAAGATTTGACATTTGCCTTACTCGGGAGAGACCAGCGCCAGGACACGTCTAAAAGGATCAAGGTAGTGACTCTTCTCTCTTGTTGTGTATGATGTTTTGGTAAGCATGACTTGTCATTGGGTTTTGTGAACTGTATGTGCCATGGTCTATTACGATGTGAGTACTTCAGCGTAATCCGTTTAGGGATTGATGCTGGTCATCTTTAGCTTGGCCGTTGAACTGCAGTTGTATTCGACATGGATCTTAGTGGATCCAACCCATGGGGCGGCGTGTTGTGAATCCAGCCGTGGGCTATGTGTTGTATATCTTGCCTGTATGGCTTGCTTATTAAATGCTTTATATGAACCCTAGCTGTGGTGAAATATATTGTGTGAACTGTTGTGGTGCAATACAGCGTGAGCAAACATATGGGTGACATAAGTCATACCTGCCCTTGCCGCTATAACTGCCGTTGTAGTTGCTATGTGTGTGTGATGATTTGCTTTCATGCCTTATTGTTGTGCATACTATGAGTGATTTGTTACTACAGGGATTCTTTATAATCTCACTCTCCTAAAAACAAAAATTTCAAACAGGGCTGAAGGATCCAAGGGAAAGCGGGCGACGAAGAGTGGATAGAGCTCCTAGCTAGGAGTTTTATTTTGGAAAATTGGTTATCATTTTGTAAATCATTTGGATATATTTTGTTGGGAATTACATCTACATATTGGATGGTATTTGTGTAATCCCCTTGTTATGGGAAACTTTATGGGTAATTGTACCTTGTAGATCCTTAATTAGTCAATAAAACCCGAGTGTGTTGGGAAATTTATGCTGTACTCTGATATATATGAATGAAATCAATCTGAACAGGCCATTTATGTATTGAAATATGAATATGAGACCACTATGAACAGGTTTTGAAAATTTTTTTGACAACCCTGTTTTTGGGAAATTTTATTTTGTTTAAGTCCCAAATCGTCTATGATATCTAATTCTACATTAATCACGTGTTTATAAACGCTAAACTCTACCTTGATCATAAAGGGGGTTACAAAGGGCGGATAGGACTCCTTCGGGAGATTTATATTTTGGCTGTTGGTTATCAATTTTAGTATTGGGATTACTGTATATAAATTGGGATGTAAATTTTGGATATGATTTTGTATAATCCCCTATATGGGACTTTGTAAACCCATGGTACCTATATGAAACCCAGGGGTTGCTAGGATTTTTGCTGTACACTCTAGTATATTAATGTGATTTAACTGCACAGGATAATTATATTCAAATTATGAAACGTTGAGACTAGAATAAGGCAAAAAATTTTGAAAGAATTTATTAAAACCCTACTATAAGGAAGGGATACTAAGTGAGTTTGATTATTATTGGTCTCTATTTCATTTTAATCATGTATTTCAAATCATAATTACGGTTTTCAAGGAAGGAGGTTACATTTTTGGTATCAGACCTATAGTTCCTGGCAAGGGTAAAAGTTGCTAGGATAGTTCCCTTAGTTTGGACTACGGTGGTAGAAGATAACTTCTATTGGTTTGTTGTGAATACACATATGTGCTTTATTTTGTGGATATATATGAGACTTGTGGACTATGTGTATACATTATATGTGGAACTAATATAGTGAATAATTTGTAGAATGAAAAAGGCAAAGGGTAGTCCCAGAGTACAGCAGGTAGACCCTGAGGTGGAGGTGGTCAATGACAATCCACCAGACCCTATGCAAGAATTGATGAGTCTGATTAAAGATCAGAGGGACACGATTGCAGAGCTGAGAGAGGAGTTCAAAGAAGAGAAGGCTAAACGAAATAAGGGCCAGGGCCTGTCCACACAAGAGGAGACCCAGGAGGGGACTCATAGAGAAAAAACTGTAGAAGGATTAGCACGACCACTTGAGTCACCTCCTCATGCTGGACCAAACCAGTAATCACACGGGGTTCCAGTTAGAGAGGAAAGGGATTTGCAATCTGGGTTTCAAAATTTTGCAAGCACTTGCCTCCAGTATTTAAAGGTAGATTTGATCCCCAGGCAGCCAAAGACTGGTTGAACTAGCTGGAGAAGATATTTGAGGTCCTTGAATGCCTGGATGAGGTGAAATCACGTTTGGCAATCATTGGTGGCGGAATATCGCCTTAACGTTGAGGAGCAGAAATGTGCCACTAACCTGGGAAGTGTTCTAGCAACAATTTAACGAAAAGTATTTTCCTAAATCAGTGCGACTTGAGAAGGAGACTGAATTCCTTTCAATCAAACAGGGTGACTCAGAGTCTTTTGATGATTATTTATCTCGTTTCATTCGTTTGTCCCGGTATTCATCTTATCTAAGGAAAATGAATGATGAGGAGTGGTGTTCTAATATGTTCATATGTGGGTTGCGACGAAAACTGAGAAAGAGGTTAGCCACCCACCGGTTCACTGAGTTCAACAAGGCAGTCAAAGAATTAGAATCACTTAAAACAACTTGAGAGATCTATATCCGACCAAGGGTACTGGTAGCCGCAGTGAACCTAGTAAGGGTACTATTTCCCAGAAGTGGAAGGGCCATAGATCCTCTTCGTCTAGGGGCAGTGGTAAGAAGCCCTACCAACTTAGAGATCGTGAACCTCAGAGATTTGCAACATAATAGGTATGTCCCCATTGCAATAAGCTGCACTATAGTAGAATCTGTAGGGGTGAAATGATCTATTTTAATTATAAGCAACTAAGGGCACCTTTCTAAAGATTATCGACAGCCATAAGTAGAGCAAAGGCCAAGGACTCAGGGCCGAGTATTTTCCATGACTCACGAGGAAGCCTGGAAGTCCCCTGATCTCATCTAATGTAAAATTCTCCTTGATGGTAATGTGTTGCACGCATTGTTTGATTTGGGTGTGAGTCACTCTTTTATTGCCTATGATTGTCTGAAGCACCTGGGTATGCATGTACATAAGTTGCCATTCGATTTAGTCGTGTCGACACCAATGGGTGTCAAGGCTTTGACCACCAAAGCTTGTTTAAACTGTGTTATAACTGTGGAGGGACGCCAATCCGTTGTTGATCTAATTTGTCTGCCGCTATATCAATTAGAAGTCATTTTGGGTTTTGATTAGTTAACAACAAACAATATGTTACTTGATTGTGGGAACAAGAGGATTGTATATCATGCATCTCTAAGAGTTCAGAATGTGAATGATGTGAATGACAGTCTGAATTTCCTTTCGACGGCCAAGGATGAGAAGTATCTAGAGAAGGGTTCCCAGGGGTATATGGTGTTCTTTTCTATCCAAGAACAGACCAGAGAAACTTTGAAAAGTATACCCGTGGTAAATGAATTTCCTGATGTATTTTCCAGATAATCTTAGCGGATTGCCTTCGGAAAGGGAAGTTTAATTTCTGATTGAGATCGTGCCTGGAGTTGGTTCTATTTTAAAGGCCCCATACCGTATGGCCCTAAATAAAATGGCGGAATTAAAGAAGCAGATTGAAGACTTGCTTGAGAAAGGTTCATTAGACCCAGCGTGTCGCCGTGGGAAGCTCTAGTTTTGTTTGATAAAAAGAAAGACGGGAGTCTACATTTGTGTATTGACTATATGGAATTGAATAAGATTACTGTGAAAAATAAGTACCCTCTCCCAAGAATTAATTACCTTCTAGATCAATTGTCTAGATCATGTGTATTTTTGAAGATTGATCTAAGGTCGGGTTATCATTAGCTGCGTGTGAAAGCAGAAGATATTCCAAAGACTGCTTTTAGAACCAGGTACGGACATTACAAGTTTTTGGAGATGCCATTTAGGCTAACCAATGCACCGGCAGTATTCATGGATTACATTAACCGTATCTTTCGACAGTATCTGGATCAATTCGTTGTTGTGTTTATCGATGATATCTTGATATACTCCAAGAATAGGGAGGAGTATGAGCATCATTTGAGAATTGTGTTGAATATATTGCGTCAGAAGCAACTCTATGCCAAGTTGAGTAAGTGTGAGTTCTGGTTGTCAGAAGTAAAATTCTTAGGCCATGTTATCTCACAAGAAAGGGTCTATGTGGATCCCAGTAAGGTGGAAGCAGTACTGGACTGGAAGAGGCCAGAAACTGTTGTTGAGGTACGCAGTTTTTTGGATCTTACTGGTTACTACCGAAGATTTATTCAGAATTTCTCTCGTATTGCTTTGTCGATGACCAAGCTCACGAGAAAGGATCAACCGTTTATGTGGGATGAAAAATGTGAAAATTGCTTTGTGGAGCTGAAGGAGAGATTGACTACGGCACCTGTGTTGATTATACCTGATCCCAGCTTGGCTTATGCTGTGTATAATGATACGAGTAAGCAAGGATTAGGGTGTGTCCTTATTCAACAGGGACGTGTGGTGGCCTATGCCTCTCGACAGCTCAAACCTCATGAAATGAATTATCCCACTCATGATCTGGAGCTTACGGTAATTGTGTTTGCTCTGAAAATTTGGCTGCACTATCTGTATGGTGTGACAGTAAAACTATACTATGACCATAAGAGTCTTAAGTATTTGTACGATAAAAAAGAGCTGAATATGAGATAGCGTCGTTGGATGGAATTGCTTAAGGACTACAACCTGGAAATCAAATATCATCCAGGTAAGGCAAATGTAGTCGCTGATGCTCTTAGTTGAAAGACTGTGCTTGTGGTAGCAATTATGATACAAGAGGAAAAGTTGATAGAAGATTTTTGAGATATGAATTTGTCAAACCAGATCATCTATGCCAATTATACTATTTCCTAAGGGGAAAGTAATTTGAAAGCTGAGATTGAAGAAGCTCAAAGGCAAGATGGTTGATACAGCGTAATCTGGCTAGAATTGAACAGGGAGAAGCTCAGGGCTATGATTTATCGCCTAGTGGGCTAGTTCGTTATCAGAAGAGGATTTGTGTTCTATGTAAGGCGGAGTTAAGGCAAAAGATTATTAATGAAGCACACAAGAGCCGGTATACTCTTCATCCTGGTATGACTAAAATATATCATAATCTAAAACCTATGTGTTAGTGGCCAGGATTGAAGAGTAATGTGACAAAATATGTGGCACGGTGTCTTACTTTCCAGAAGGTAAAGATTGAGCACCAAAAACCACCAAGGTTATTGCAGAGTCCTGAAATTCTAGAATGGAAATAGGAAAGTGTGACTATGGACCTTGTTGTGGGATTGCCCATAATCAAGAATTATGATGCAATCTGGGTGATTGTGGACCGGTTAACAAAGTCGGCGCACTTCATACCGATAAATGCTAACTACTCTCTGGATAAACTAGCAGAGATTTAGATACGAGAAATTGTGAAAGCTCCATGGCATACCGAAGAACATCATTTTCAATCAAGATCCCTAATTCACTTCGAGATTTTGGAGCGCTTTACATAAGGCTCTAGGTACTCAGTTAAGATTCAGTACAACCTATCATCCCAAAACAAACGGACAGTTAGAGAGGACTATTCAGACATTAGAGGATATGCTACGAGCATGTGTCCTCAACTTCAAAGGGAATTGGGATCACTTCCTTCTACTTGCCGAGTTCACCTACAACAATAGCTATCATGCGAGCATTCAGATGAAGCCGTATGAAGCGTTGTACAGGAGGAAGTTCCAATCACCCTTGTGTTGGAATGAGTTATCATAGAGGAAGCTTTATGAGCCAGAACTTGTTAACCAAACCTCAGCATAGATTCGAGTTATTCGGAAGAGGCTTCTTGTAGCGCAGAGTCGACAGAAAAGCTACGCTGATAAGAGGAGAAGGCTTCTAGAGTTTGAGGTTGTTGATAATGTGTTTTTAAGGGTATCCCCAGCTACCCGTATTGGGTGAACCATCAAACGAAAGAAGCTAAGCCTGAGGTGAGCTTTTTGTGAGAATTGGGCCTATTGCTTATCGTGTAGCCCTACCCCCAAACTTGAGCAGACTCCTTGATATGTTTCACATTTCCCAATTGAAGAAAAACCAACTGGATCCATCTCATATTGTTGAGTATGAAGAAGTTGAACTACAAGACAACTTCACTTATGAGGTAAAGCCGAAACAGATTACTGATCGAGAAGAACGACGGGCTCAGACACCGAAGCATTCCGTATGTGAAGGTGATCTAGAAGGGAATGATGCAGAGAGAGGCAACTTGGGAAGCAGAAGCTGACATGCGAAGGCGTTATCTGGAGTTTATGGCTCAATTTGTATGACAAATTTTGAGGAAGAAATTTATTTTTCGGGGGGAGAATTGTAATATCCCAAAAAAGTGATTAAGGGCTAATGACTTCAAAAGTGGATGTTATTATGGTTGAGTAAACACTTTTAAAGTATATGATGTGAATTATAATCTAAATGTTCTGATCAGTGCCTAAACTCTGCATTTAAGCTTAATTGTGTGATAAAGCTTAAAATGAATCCTATGGGTAGGGGAAGGTGCATGAATAAGGAAATGGAATGATAAAATAAGTTTAGTGGTGATTTGGTAAGAATGCCATAATCAGGGGTAAAATGGGTAAAAAGGAGAGATATCGATCGATTGGTCAATTACCAAAAAGAAAGTTCCTTGGTAATTTAAAGATCAATGGTTGAGATTTAATGAGCAAGAGAATGGAATCATGTGCTTTGAGTTCATGTGTGCCATGTGAGAAGACATAAGATCATGACAAGTGTTTAAATGTGGGCCCTTGATTTTGGTCAAACTTTCAAATTCATTTTCCTCTCTTCTCTCTCCCTCCAAGTTGGTTGGTGAGCTTGGAAACAAGGGAAAACTGAACCTCATCATCATCATCTTCTTTTTCTCTCTCTAACTCCATTTTCAGTGGCAAGGAAGGAGGAAAGAGAAAGTGAAAAGGTGAGTTTTGTCTTGGTAGATGATCTCTTTGGCTCAAATGCTCTTCTATGATTTTGTTCATGGAGTTAAGGGCTTTATAGCTATGGTTTCATATTTTTGAAAGGTGGTGTTTGAGCATTTGAGGAAATTTAGAAGTTGGGAAATCAAGGAATCAACCTTAAGAAGAAGAAGATATAAGCATTTGTGGTATTTTGATATATATGTTGCAACTTTTGGTTAAGTTTTGATATGTATAGAATTTGCCCTGATTTTAGTGATAAATTGTGATGCAAAAGTTGCATGGTGAGGGATGGTGGAATTGGTATAATGTGAGGTTATTTGAATGTTGGAATTGGTTTTGAATTTTGGAAACCAAATTGGTTATTTTGTGGTTTTGGAGTTCAATATGGTAGGAAAAGTAGAATATGACATTGTCATGGGCATTTGGTTGTTTTGGTGCTTTCAATGTGTTCCTTATGAAAATTTGGTGCGGATAGATTTATTTATAAGTTTTAGGAACCATTGGATACTTTGGTAGAAAGTTTGGCAAATGTTATCAGTTGCTGCGTTCTAGCTTCTGATAAGCATCACTCGAGTGCACTAAGGTGTCACTCTAGTGCAGCATCTTGTTTTCCTTTTTCCTTCAGTCCTGGTCGTACTTCCTCACCTGTGAGTGATATGAGCTATCACTATAGTACAGCGGGTCTCACTCGAGTGATTATGTATTTTGCACCTTCAGGCTGCTCCTTAGATTGTCAATCATGGCCAAATTGTCAAGAGTGTGTGCTAGCACCTATAAATACTGAGCCATCAGTCGAGTGCTAGAACTAGTACTCGAGTGCACTCCTTATTCTAGGGTTTTTGTTGCTCTCGGGTAGTCACTTCTTGTGCCTTACTCGGTAGGACTTTGGTGAGTACAAGGCTATTACTTGAGTGTTGAGGTGAGGACTCGAGTACTGTGATAACTTTCTGTCTCAGTTTGTGCTCTCGGCCAAACACTCGCACGAGTGATCTTCAGTGCCTGAGTGCAAGTCACTCCATCACCCAAGTGAGGTCTTCTTCACTCGAGTGTTTGAGTAAAAAACTAATGTGTTCATTTTTGAAAAAGGATCTTCGGGGTAGTTTCTTCTAACCTTTTAGGCATATATCTAGGCTTCTAGTAGCCACCTAAAGAGTTCAAATGATAACCAACCTTAAATGTTATGAAGATAAGCATTTGGAATAAAGAATAGCCTATTGTCCTTGATTTTGGTTTATAAGCTTTGACATTTGTCCTGATCGCGAGCAACCGGTGCCAGTGCACACCAGGAAAAAACAAGGCAGTGACTCTTTCCCTTATACTATATATGATACATGGTATGTTTGATTGATCATTGTTTGTGGGTATATCACCTATGACTTATTGGTGTTTCTTGTGGGAGGATCGTGCCTTCGGGGCTGTGGAATCCAGGGGATGTGACTTTGTGAAAGCCGCAAGGCTATTTGTGAAAGTGGAAAGGCTATTTGTAAATCTTCACCTGCGGCCCATCTGTGTTGACGATGGAAGAACCGTACCGTGCCTTCAGGGTGGTGTAATATGAGGGATGAGACTATGTGATTGTGTGCATAAGTGGCAGCCTGCGTGCTGTGTTTTATGTTGTGATGCTGCTTGATGATTTACTTACATGCTATGTGATTTCATGTTATATGAGTGATTTGTTACTACTGGGATTCTTTTGAATCTTATTCTTTCCTTTGACTAACCTTCAGACATGGTAAGTGGGTCTAAGGGAAATGAGGATAGGACTCCTTCGGGAGATTTATATTTTTGTTGTTGGTTATCAGTTTTGGTATTGGGATTACTGTATATAAACTGGGATGTAAATTTTGGATATGATTTTGTGTAATCCCCTATATGGGACTTTGTAAACCCATGGTACCTATATGAAACCTGGGGGTTGCCAGGATTTTTGTTGTACACTTTAGTATATTAATGTGATTTAACTGCACAGGGTAATTATATTCGAATTGTGAAACATTGAGACCAGAATAAGGCAAAAAATTTTGAAAGAATTTATTAAAACCCTACTGTAAGGAAGGGATACTAAGTGAGTTTGATTATTATTGGTCGCTATTTCATTTTAATCAATTATTTCGAATCATAATTACGGTATTCAAGGCAGGGGGTTACACAGAGCACTAAAGGAAGTTGTATTGGTTAGTCATTGAGGGTCCTGGAAAAAAAATTGGTGAGCCTTGTGACATGTTTGTGGAGGATACTCTGATACGATTAGTTGCATAGGGGACCGTGCACAACTTGGGATCAACTGTCTACCACCAAGAAATAAAGGATGATCAAGTCAAAGTGGCAGTTGAAGAGGTGATCATTGCATATGCACCTCTCCCTATCCCTATTGATGACTTCAAGATTGTGGGCGATGTCCTCAACTCTTTCATCTTGTAGTCAAAGAACCTTGTTTCTGATCGAGTTGAGGAATCCCCGCCACCTCCACCTCTCTCCACTCAAGATGTTTCAAGGCCTCCATTAAATGTCATGCAGCAAGTGATTCTAATGGCATATGATACGTCCTTTCAATCAAGAGATTAGCCTATTGAGTCAGCTGTTGGCAAGTCAGGGGTGCACTGCTATCTTAAGAGGGATGATTTAATGTCCCTAATAGCTCCTCTAAAGCAGCTTACGGTTTCGATTGTCCAACTCTTTTTAATGTAAGTATCTTCTCAAATTGGAAGTTAATATTTCATAAATTACGCCATTAAACTTTGATTTGTGTGCTTGTATTATTGTAGGTACATGAATTGTAGGTTGGTTGACTCTGGCAAAGGCAATAAATTTGGACTCCTATGCCCAGTTCAACTCTACGACAAACGGACCACTACTGCTATCAGACACACATACTTATCACATAGGCTTAGTGAAACCCCAATTGAGTGTTTATTGGCTCCATATTTGCATAATGTTTTATATTTGCTTAAAAGTCTTCCTTTTTTTAGTGATCATTGGCAATTGGTTATTTTGTGCAAGAAGAGTTATTCTGTCATCCTCTTATGCTCCCTCCACCTCAGCAAGCCAACTAGTGAATTGAAGAAGTCCTTGAACTCATAAGTTTTCTTGCATTATTAATTACCTTTCGTGTGCAAAATTTATGGAATTTGTCTAAAATAAGTAACCTTTGTGATTTTGATGATATAGGGTTATGTGGACATTCCTACACACTGCTTGTGGTAGGCCTATTCGTGAACTAAAAGACCCTACATGGATTTTGCCAAAGGTTAGTTACATATTGATTTATTTTAAGAATGTATTCTATAATAAGCCATGCTTTAATTTTATACTTGTTTTAATGATATCATATTATTTTTCAGATCCGTAGGCAACCACAAAGGTCCAACTTGTGTGGTTTTATGTTCTGAGGCACATTTATAATATTATTACCCTAGGCACGACAAAATTTACCCAAGAGGTAAATGTATATATATTTCAAAAATTTTGTATTACTTTTATTTTTCTTAAGTGAAGTTAATGTTTTGCCTAGCTTTGGTATTTCAGATGTTTGATCTTGCTAGCCCCTTTCCAGAAGAAAATATTGATCACATTCACAATTATTATGCTGAATTCATTTATGAACTTTTACAACAGTGAGTTCTTGTAAAACTGAGGGATTTTTTGTATATATGGATGATGAATTGACACGTTGGTTGGTTGCAAAACTTATTGGTTGCATGATTTGACATGTTTGTTGTTTTTGTGATTATGTGTAACCATGCATTTATACATGTGAATCTGTTTGAGCTATGTCATTGGCTTACATGTGTTTTAAACAATTATGCATATATATAGATAGTTTTAAACAACACATTACATGAGGATATATGACATGTTATGTCACAAGTTCCCAATGAGAAGGTTAAAGAAAAAGGAAATGGTAAGTGGAAGGAAAATGAATATCTTATGGCACTTAATAAGTATGACATTGGAAGTAGCAATTTTAGGATGTGTTATGTTAACTAACCTAATAACAGGCAATTAAAGAAAAGTATGATATTTTTAAGAACGGTTATAAATATAACCGGTCTTAAAAGTTATTTTAAGACTGGTTTTCCAAATAACCAGTCTTAAAAATGTTTTTGTATTGCCTACAAAAGAGGTCTTTTAAGACCAGTGCTCATGACAATCAGTCTTAAAAGTGACATACTTTTTAGACTGATGTATCAAGACCTGATCAAAAACCGGTTTAAAAAGTCAATTTTAACTGGTCTAAAAAGCCATTTTTCCATTAGTGCGACAAACAAGGTGGTGGCGATATCCCCTCTCAACAAGGTCTTCACCGGTGCTATCGGCTTCATCGGCAGTGAGAGGGGGGAGGCTAGAGATGGCGAGATCTAAAGTAGAGAGGGAGGAGTTGCTGGCTTCATCGGAGGAGGAAGAGACGCAGAGAGGGAGGGGAGAGAGAAAGAGGATGGGGTTTGTCTTACATGAAGGGGTGTTTTAGTAAAAACAATTAAACTTCAATATCCCAGATTTTTCCCAATCACCTCTGTGTCATTTCAATTTGTTAACAAACCTTCTGGGGTTTTGAGAATTCAAATGGTATTTAAATAAAATTTTCCCTACAATCATTTTCCTATTTTTATAAAATCGTATACTTGACAAACGAGCGCTGTTTTATTTTAATTTTAATAAAGTAATATTTGGCTGGCAAGAAATATAACAATATGGGCTGAAGAAAATAGTTTAATTGATTATTTAAAATTTTAATGCGCATGAAGACTATAGAACAGAAGGGTTGACGTAGAAAAGTAATGAATTTTGCATAATTGATACGATTGCTTAGGGAAAAATGATTCTAAAACACGTATTATGGACCTAATTGTTGTACCCAATAATAACGTGCCATTAATTAAATAAGATAAATAAAATCATGGGTGGGCTATGACCCATGTAAAACCGGTAAGAATAGTATTTTACTTATTAGCAATGTCATGGGGAAGGGAAAATGAATTAAATAATGATTTGTTTGTCTTCAAGCCCATAGGAGGAGGGAGCAGATTTTTTTCAAAATCATTTTTTTCTTTTTCTTCTTAGAATCTCATCTCCACTTTTAGATCTAAAAATGGATGGTTTAAATTTAATATTTTCTAAAACTATTATTATAGTTTTTTATAAATTAATTTTTTTATTAATGTTGTTTGTATTGCAGTTATGAATTGTATAGATCATGTTTTAACAATTTAAGTTTATTTTTTTATGTTTAAAATTATAGTTTTATAAAATATTAAATATGGACTATCTATTTTTTTTTTAAATCTAAAGGTGGTGATAAGATTTTAAGAAGAAAAAGAGAAAAAAGATTATGAGCAAACACAAACCCGTAAAAGTAACCTTACAGTGAAGACCCTTTTTAACACTGCACCCCAAAGTATTAGGGATCAGGTAAAATGGAATTAATAACTTATGGTGTTTAGTAGTATAATATTTAGCATGAAGTTTAATTTAATTTTTAAAATTTCACTGCTAGAAAAAATGGCCTCTAAGATCGTCACATCTATACCTTTATAGGCGAAGATGGTTTAACAAGTATAACCAGTGACATATTTTGTAAATATTGATACAAATTAACACCAATCGTGCTTTTGAGCAGTCTAAATCATATTTTCTAGATCAGTTATAAGTTAATGTGGTATCAATAAATATTAAATATTAAGAAAAATAAAAAATTTAAATTATTTTTACACCAGACGCTATAACATCCGGTTTACATATTCTTTTAGATATCATCATTTCTTTATATCTGGTGTTAAATGTTTCACTCTCTTTAGCTTCCAAAGTAAATTTTCCAACTACGAGTCTCTACAAAATCTGAGGCCACTTCAATAAATGTAATTATCTTCATCCATCTTAATGTATTTAAACTCCTCATTGCTTTCGTTTTTTCAAATTCAGCTCCTCTTCATCTCACCTCTAGAATATCAATATGGTATGCGGGAGGGCTAATTCTGTCTGTCCTCCTTCTTCTCTACAGCCAAGCAACTTTTTTAGCAGCTCTATGCAAGGGTGTATCATATAAACAGACGACTTGGAAGACTAGTCGCACAAACTCAACCTTGTACTTGACGCTAATGACGTTGAGTACAATCTTTCGGACAACTGCGCCTCTTCCTCTTCCCTTTCTTCCTCCTTTGCCTCTGGTGATGACAAGGAAGATTGAGGGTTTTGTTTTATTATATAAAATATTTTTTTAAATCTATGTATTGATGCTGCCCTTAATCGAGCCACATAAAAAACATATTATCAACAGCAAAATATTTTGATTTCTAATATTCATCTTATTCAATCTCAATCTTGATCATGTCTCTTTTATCTTTACTCTACTATTTTTTAATTATATACTTTTATAATATAAACTCCAACTTAATTATATACATGTTAAATGTATAATTTAATTATATTCAGACTAGTCGTAATGGCACAAGGTATAAATATGTTAATCTAAACCATCGTTTAACTCTTGACCTGTGTAAATGTTGTTTATTTTTCTAATGTTCACTTTTTATTTACATCAGCTAAGTTGTGCATCCAGTATCATAATTATTATTTAGACCGCATTTCAAATATGATCGGTTTAAATACGTAACGTTTCAACTTCCAATGCTATCATCATGTCTCGTTAGTATTATCTGAACTATTCCGCCATCAGTCTCGTTTATAGATACCAAGGCAACTTTAGTTCCTAAGTTCAAATTCAAAAGTTCCTTTCTACTTCTTTCTTTCTTGTTTGAGCGGCAACACTTTTACTTATGCATATCACAAGATCAAAGAGGCAATATTCCCTTTCTCCCCCTCCAGTGGCAGCTACTAGCAATTCCTCTTCGTAACCCCCTCCCCTTCGATGTTGGAGGAAATTGTTGATGCCATCTTTCGCCTCCATGCTTGATGCGATTTCACAAGTTGTGCCATCAAATTTAAGTGATCGTTTGCAAATTCCAAGTGGACCAATCACAAGAGCAAGAGCTAAACAAATTAAGGAAGCATTAAATGGGCTAGTGTAAGAGACCTGGACAAGGCATGTGGCAATCGGATCAAATCTTAACAAAAATGCTGAAAACATCACTAATTTTATATGGGCTACAAATGGAGATGCTAATCAAGTTTTGGGTTTAGAGTCTTGAAATTGGAGAGCTTGGACCTAGTGCTACACATAGGAGGACTCATTTGGGCCTAAATAAGCACATTTTGAGCTTTAGATGCTGATTACATTTTGTTGATTTTATTTGTGAAAAAATAATTAAATAGTTGACAGATTGACTTTTTGGTTCCCAAGCACATTGTATTAAATTTTAGCTGCTTTTTTCTAAGTTGCATTTATTGCAATTAGATCATATTTCTCTTTAAATACTTGGTACTTCTTCATTTGTAATCAGACTTGGTTTTTGAAAAATGAGAAGTTGCTTTATGCACTTTGAGTTGAGAGTGGATTCTCTCTATGGTTCTTCACTGAACTAGCATACTTATCAAGGCATGATCAACCTTGTGGTGTCTTCCAACACTTTAGATCCTTGTTCTTTCATGCTCAAGGGTTCAAGTGGATCTTCAATATGTGTTTAGCTTTCTTGGGATGTGTACATCTTAGATTGGTTGTGGGTTCATGGGATCTTCCTTGTGGGTTTACACTAGTGCTGGAGGTAATGGCGAAGCAAGATCGCTTCTCCGAACGTCTGGAGGAGGTGGCAGTGGTGTTGAACAACATCATCGACCGTTTGGACTTGGCGCAGTGAGTCTCCTAGAATGATGATAATCTTCTGAAGGCCTGGGTTTCAAGAAACCCTATTATTGTTATAATATTTTTGATTAGTTGTTATTTAGTGGCCTATCATCATCATAGATAATATTTTGATGTAATTTTGATTGTATGCATGTATACTACTGCCTTTAGGCGAGATTAATGAAAAAATTTCTGTCTTTTGTCTTTTAGTATTTTTTGTTGATAATTATACTCATCTATCTCATGTTATTAATATGTTTTGATTAAAAAGTTTCAACATTTATGCTAAATTTCTTGTTTCTAAAATTTTATATGTTCTAAAAATTATAGTTTAGACAGGATGATTTGAAAGACGGTATCATTATGAATTAAAAATATTTTTATGGATACTAGTCATTAATAAGAACCGGTCCAAAAAAGAGTTGATTTAAGTATATATACTCACTTTTGTGCTCAATCTTCATCTCTAGCCTCTCTTAGCCTTACATTTGTGCTCTTCCTCTCTTTGTCGCCATTGGCTACCATGATGTCTCTCTTTCCACTGTCGATATGGCTTGGTATTCCTTTCCATTAGGCTCTCCCTCTTGTAGTCGCTGTTTTGCTCTAGCGTTTGGTAACAATCATTGCTTTTCACAAACCCTCAATAGATGTTTTGCTATCGCGTTCTATTTTGTATGGTTGAATATGGTCGTGTGATGAGGTCTTGGTTGAGATGGAAATCAAAGTGAAGGCCAATAATAAGTTAGCCGACTAAGTGGAGTTGCTAGCGAAGGGTTGATGATTAAGACATCTAAATTAGATAATAAAAAATGTAAGTCGGGTGATAAATGCTTGAAAGGAAAAATTCGTTGAATTGGATTACCACCTAGTCCAACAAATCTATCCTTTCAAGTGATGATCATCTAGCCAATGTTTTTCATCCTCCAATTTAGAGTTATTAATCCTTTGCTCATCAAGAGATAATTGATGTGTCGAACAGATTTTAGAACAAACAAAGATTTAATAGTTTTAATTCCGTTCGACACATCATGTAACACCCCAAAATTTATATTCACCAAAATTATTGTAAATATTTGAGAAATTCAATAAAATGGTGAATATTCATGAATTTGGAATTTATGAATTTATAAATGTTCAATTTCATGGGAAATTGGGCAAAAATAATTATGGAATTAATTTGGGTAATTTAAAAAGCCCAATATTAAGGTCCAAAAATGAAGGAATATTAGAGAAAATATTTGGTCCAAAAATATATGGAAATTGGCCAAAGAAAAATAAGAAAAGAAATTGGATTAGAAAGGTAATGGCAAAATCGTAATTTTGCCAAAATAGCACAAAATAAATTATTTTTCAATTAATTGAAGTTAATTTCAATTAATTAAGGAAAATAAAGGTTAAAAATATATTTAGAATATTTTGGTCAATTTAATATGAATTTATGGAAAATTTGAGCAAAAAGTGCAATTTTGACCAAAATTGAGACTTTACGTGTATACGTAACCGGAACAAGTTGTGTAGCCAATTGAGACCAAAGGGAGGGACCCCTAGGTGTCTCCTACATGTTGCAAGAGGAAGAAAATATTGGTTGGGATTAATGAGCTTGGTTACACATACATAGGGTTTATTTACATAAAAGTGATTTTTGAAAGTTTTGGAAATGGTTAAATAATTAAAGTATAATCTTATATATATAATAAAACATATGTTGCATCTTCATCTTCAGCCCATTTGCACGCACAACACAGACCTGAACGTGAGAGAGAGAGGTTCAAGTTTTAGAGAGAGAGAGAAGAAGAAAAATCACAAGGTAAGCCGATTTCTCCGACGATTTCGCTCCTAACGCGTATATCTCCGATCCTAAGCTACTCCTCTTTGTTCTTTAAGGTTTGGAAAGCTCAAATTTAGTGTTCTAAAAGTTAGGGTTTTCAGCCATTTTTGGGAAAAGCTTGTGGGAGCTTGAGGTAACTTCCAAACCTTCGTATATTAACTATTCTGGTTGCTGTGGGCAATTTAATCAGTGAAATTTCGCCGGATTGCCATTGGTTTTAAATTTTGGAAACGTGTGTATATAAGGGTTATGCTGCCCAATTTTAGTTCAAATGGTTGATATAACTCAATTAGATGGTTAATAAAGTGGTTAGGAGTAGAAAGGAACGCGTTTACGGAGCCGAAATCACAAAACATCGATTTTGCCCGGAGGACTCCATAATTTCGGTCAGGGCCAGATCTAGGGGTAGGAGTTGGATTTTCAATGATTTGATGGTTCCATTGAGTTCAGGGGCGAAAATTAGGTGGGGTTACAGTTGGGCACTTTTTCAGAAAAAGCTGAGAAAGCATAATTACGGAAACGCCCCTAAAACCTTAAAAGTAGGGCTGCCAAGGGCAATTTCGTAATTTGACATTGAATTTGGTAATTTTGAGTCCGGAAATGGATTCCTTGGACAAAAATACGTCAGGATAGCCCTAGTCAAAATTTTGGAAAAACGTGCCATCGGGCCAGGTACGGCGGGGCCGAGCCGGGGTCCCGGGGGCATTTTGGTAATTTTTCACCATAGGATAATATAACCACAAGAAACACTATGGAAGAGTCTAAAATGATACTTGGATAGGTTATGACCTATTTCTTGTACATTTAATATTTTAGGATCGAATCGGGAGCCGAAAGTTGACACGATTTACAAGGCACACAAAAAGGGGTCGATAGAACTTCGAGGTAGGGACATTATCCTTCATACATTATGCCATAGTTATATGATTGTGTGAATGCCAATGTTTGTAAATGCGCTTTATTAATCAACATGTTTTGCCCAGATAGGGGCCAGTAGTGCTAGAGGCACTTACACTGGAGTTGGCGGAAGACCAACCGGTGCAGATTAGTGGGGCGGGGCCCTACTCATGTATATATGCATATGATATGTTTATATTGTTCATTAATTGGTGCATACATGGCATATATCATATTTACTTTTCGCATTTTCTATGAACGATAGCATGTTTCTACTGAGATTCTTCAGAATCTCACCCCTTTTTCTAAACCAAACATCTCAGCGGGCGCCAGTGGATCAAAAGGCAAGAATGTGGACCAAGGGAAGTGACTGGCATGTGCCTCGAGGAAAATACAAAGTTCGTGGTTATAGATAGTCTATGTCTGAAATACTTTTGGATATTTTGTAATAGTGGTGTATATTATCGCATTCTGTAGGGTTGACTTTGGACTGTAAACAAATACTTTTATCAGTATATATGTACTTTTCTGTATGCCTGTGGAACTTGGTCTCTATTACTCTGTGTATATCGAAATGGAAACGGGTGTTGACACATCACTAGTATTTCCACCTAGTCGGTTATTACTTCCTTATTGTTAGCCTTCAGTTTGGTTTCATTCTCAACCAAGACTTCCCCACAAGATCATATTCACAAATATAAAATCTAGTTCTCATACTTGTATATTAACTCTGTTATACTCAGATTCATTAAATAAGAATCTTCTCCTTTATCATTTAAGACTGGGGTAGGGCAGAGCCATTTCATATTTGAGGTTCAAAATGATCAAAATGCATAAGCATGGTAACCTAGCAACCAATCCATGGGTAGCCGCATTCAACTATAGATATGCTCATATATAAATCATGTGTCAATAGCATGAAGACGTTGGGACTAAAATTGCATCGACTAAATTCAACACTCAAAAAGCATCTAATTCCTTTGGAAGTGGGGAAAATGCTAGCAAAAAAAAAGAGTAAACCTTGAAAAAATAAATGCCGAAATTAAGATTCACTAATTATCTAATAATATAGGGTTTTAGATTTATGGTTATTAGTTTTATGTATTTTTTTTATGTCGATTGCATTTTTAATTTTTAAGGCTGTATCTGTCGATAGAATTTATATTGCACAATATAGCTTTTAGATATAATAATAATAATATCCAACATAGCTTCTTTGAAACAAAATAAATCATAAATATTTTTAAAAAATAATGCCCATTTTTCAGACAGGGTATGAAATTACCTAGTCTAAAAGGTGAGAATTTTTTAATTATAAATTGAAACGTTTTAATACCAATAATTTAACCAACTAGTTTGAAAAGGTAACTTTTAAGACCGAATGGTCCAATATTAATAATGACAGATTTTTTGAACTAATAAATACAAGATTGGACTTAAACCTGGTCTAAAAAGTCATTTTCAATTAGTCTTAAAAACTTTTTTTTAATATAGTGTTTACAAAACGATCATAATTGACAAAAAAATATTATGACGTAAAAAACTAAAATAAACAAAAGAATAAATGAATTTTGCTGGAAGTGCTTATGGAAAAATAACATGAGGCTGAGATCTCATACTTAGACCTAAATAACTTTGAATGACCATTGAATATTATGAATCGAACAACCAATTGAGCTTGAAAATAAACGGAAATTACCATTGAATGTCCGTTGAATATCGTCAAACAAACAACCTATTGAATGAATGAAAACACCCAACTTTAGATGATATATGAGCATGTACTTAATAAACCGTCTATGCATTTCAGAACAAAAAATTATTTTTAGAGATATATAAATAAATGCATTATAATCATAAAAAATTAATTTCACAATATGCAATTATTTAGGATTCAAGTTCCGTCATTATTAATGGAAATGAAAAACAATTTTGAGTTGAAAATGACAATGGATTTACAAAAACAATTTTGAATTGAAAATGAAAATGGATTTACAAAAACAATTTTGGTTTAGCTTTTAAGCATAGCTTTTACGATTTACGAGATAAGTATGTGAGAGGAGTTTTACTTTGACTTACGGAAAATAGCTTCTGAAAACGGTTTGGGTGTTTCCCAAACACTCACGTAAACCAGTTAACTTTTGTGATATGAAGAGAATCCTAATTTAAGCTGCCCCTCCTTTTAAAGTGCTTAGTATATTAATATTGGATGGGTAATATAAATGGAGAAATTTAATTTAACTTAATATTATAATAATTTAAATAAAGAGTAATAGTAGATATTTCATTGAACTAAACAATTAATTGAAGCATGAAAGAGTACTCCATTAACAGACGTGCCAATACTTATTGTTACAAATAACCTTGATTATGAGTAAACTTTGTAGCATATTGTTCGAACTCCATGTGTTTGGCCAAACAGCATTTTGCATTTACTTTTCACATTTGTTAATCCATAACTTGAATGCATTGCACATGTAAGAGAAGTATCCGATTTCTCTCCTTTGATAATAATAATAATATTATATTATTATAATGATAATATTTTTATAATATATTAAATATAAACCGTTAAGATCTTAATCTAACGGCCCATAAGAGGGAAAATGACCTTCTTTTCTTTTGGGGCAAAGGACCAAAGCCTGTCCCGTAAGAGAAGTACCCACACGGCTAAGGGACTTTGACGCAATATGCAAAACAACGGACTTGATTTTAATGCTAAGCACTCAGTTTAGCTCTTCCAACTCATTAAATTTGAATTGTTTAGATTTAATTTTAGACGATTCAACTTTGAGTTTTTTTAAAATGATGATTTTTTAAATAAAAATAATTTTTTAAAAAGAATATTAGTTGAGAAATTAGCTTTATTTTAGATTCTATACTCATTAAAATAATTTTTATTAAAAAATTTTGAATTTTAAAAACTCAGATCTAGACCGTTTAAATCAGATCTAATGCTCCAGATCTGATAAATTGGGAGAGCTGAACACAATACTTAGCATTGAAACCAAGTCCGAAAATGACAAAGGAAATCCGATAGCTTAACAAAACGGATCCACATTTGGTGCTCAGCACCTAATTTCTCATCGCTGTGATGAGCACTCAACTATTTAAATTTAATTTGAACGGTCCAAATTTAAAATTTTTAATTTATAGTTTTTTAAATGATAAATTCATTTTTATGAGAAGGAATAGTAATGATATTATTTTTATTTTTAATTTTACATATATTAAAATAAAATTTTATTTAAAATATGAAAGTTAAATTAATTAAATCTGGATCATCTAAAATTAATCTAACAGTGAGATGGATGATAATGAGCACATTTTTTTCTCATCAAATTGATGGGCATAAAATGTGCTCCCTTAACAAAATAAGAAAGTTACATTGTAATCAGGAGAAATGAGAAACCTTAAACATAAGAAAGACCACGACAAGATCTTCATCAATCGTATGTTAAAAAAATGAAACAGTTACGAAACATGCAAACATGACCCATAAGAATTTGGAAAACAAAGAAGCATTATAGGTGGAGCCCTCATCACTTGAAGCTTCCATGGAATAAGAACCCGCTTGAAGTGACCGATATCCGGGTGTTCATAGTCAAAGATAACTCTGCTCATGCTTTCGTGGTTTCTGACCACATTATTGCCCATAGAATGGTCAAAAATGTAAAAAATAAATAAATAAATAAATAAAAGGACGGAAAGAAATACCTGAAAGTAAAATTAAACAGTTAGGAAGAAGTGCTGATATTATGGCTGTTTGGGATTATGTTTGAAATTTTTAAAAGCACTTGAATCGAGGTAAAACTCCTCACACATATATTATTACTAGCAGAATGGTGAAAAGTGCAAAAAAATTTTAAAAAAAATAACAGAGAGAAATGCATGAAAATAAATAACAAAATCAAGATGCCTTCCTCCCTCTCCATCCTAGGCCATTGAATGACAATGACATGATCTCTGACATCACTTATGGCAGAAAACAGAGTGAACGCCCAAAAAGCTGAGGGCTCACCAAGAATATAACTTGTCCGGGATGGTTGGTAAAAAGGTTACGAGTGTTTTTACGTGAATTGAGACAAAACTCCTCTTATATATTTACATATACATACTGTAAATTATGATTAAAAAGTTGTTTTTAAATACTCCAATAGATATTTCAAACAATTAGGAAAAGTGTTGCCATTATATTTCGGAGTAAATGGACATTGTCAAATATGAAATGTCAAACGAAAGAAAGAAAATTTATCAACATATCAGATATAGTGAAAGAAAACTCCTTAACCCGTCTGAATAGAAGGAACAAAACAGTAAGAAAGTCAGGGGGATGAAGAATAAAGCAATCATGGAAGACTTAAGCAAGCAAAGTGAGTTACATTACTCATCAGCCTCGGATAATGGTGAGACCTAAACAGCAAGGAAGGAGTGATGATAATCTCTGGCAAGAGGTCAAAGCAACAGTATGCGAGACGCAAAAAAGGGATTAAGGGAATTTAATTACAAAACGGAATGAGCATGTGCCTGAATTGGATATGAGGATGTGCCTGAATTTGGCATCCAGATATCATCTCATCAAATTTGTCCTTTAATGTGTTCAAGACACCATGCCTTAAACCATTTTTACTAATAAGATCACCCTTCTCATGCAATTCTAGCATGAAACGGATTAACAACTCATCCTCTGCACTTGTCCATTTGTGAATATCCAACTTTCCATATTTTTCTGATATGTTGGTCAACTGTAAGACATGTTAGAACTTAACATAAATTATGCATAAAAGGAGAACATTTATAGCTTTAATTAAAAAAGGAGCAATTATAGCATAAACAAAAATTGTACAAAATATACATCTCTTTCAACTCATTGTTATATTAGAAGTAAAAGCAATAAACATTTCATTAGCAAGATTGTTTCGAAAAGTAACCCATTGATTAGAGCAGTCCATGTTTTGGATTGGAGGGTTGTACATCCTATCCATGTAACATCCTGGATTTTAATTAAGGGATAATAACTTCAAATGATGTAATTAATGTTAATTAAGCATATTTGAAGTATATGTTGTGTGTTATGATATAAAGATCATTAGTGATGATTTAATGAGTATTGTACTAATCAGGGGTAAAACGGTAAATTTACCAACCGTCTGGTTAGCCACGGATGAGAAAACCCCTTAGTAATTAAGATCAATGGTTGAGATTGAAAGATCAAGGGGTGGAATCAAGTGTGAATGGATTTATATGAAATCATTGTGAGAGGAATGAGATGATGACAAGTGGCAAGAGAAGGACCATTGGATTAAGTCAAATATTCAACTTATTCTTCTCCTCCCTCTCTTTCTTCAACTCGTTGGCATGCATGGGGAAAAGAGAAACAAGTGATCATCTTCACCAACCTATTTTCTCTCTCATCTTCTTCCATTTTCGCTGCACAAGCTAAGGAAAGGGCTTGAATTTTAGGTGAGTATTTAATCCTAAATGCTCATACTACATTCATTGATTTTGTGCAAGTGGTCAAGAGCTCTCTTTCTATGTTTTCAGACTTGTGATTGGTGGTGTGTGGCAAAGTGAGGGATTTTGAAAGTTGAGGAATCAAAGTTCTGAATTCAACAAGTGAAAGAGGTAGGTTTTTGATGAATTGTGGTATATATATTAGGATGTTTGCATGATCAATGAAAATTCTGGAAATTTGACCTAATTATGATGTTAATTGAAGGGTAAATTTTGGTGAGAGTGTCACTGTTCATTTGGTCAGTTTTGACACTTGGGAGTGATTAGAATTTGATTTGATGTGGAATAAGGGAAGTTATTAGAATGGGGTTTTGAGTGGTTTGATGATCTAGAGTGAGAAGGTGTTAATGGAGTTGAATTTTGGTTATTTTGGGTTACCAATGGGTTTATGGTGAAGTTTTGGATGAGAATGAGTAATGGTATGAGTTATGGAACCATTGGAATTCATTTGGTGAATTCTGGTAAATCAACTCAGTTGCTGCGTTTTGGGTATCTGGTGTGATTTCTCGAGTGAGGGAAGAACTCACTCGAGCACAGGATGAACGTGCTCGAGTGAGCATGTTTGTGCTCGAGTGAGGGTGCCTTTTTGGTGCTGCGGGTGAGTGTCTCAGGGTATCACTCGAGAGTGATTGCCAAGAGTGCGCCTGGCACTCACGAGCATTGGGTGATCACTCGAGCACTAGGATTTGTGCTCGAGTGAATCTGTGCCTGGGAGTGGAGTTACTCCCGGGTTGTCACTCGCAGGGCCTCACTTCCATGGTGCTCGAGTGCTGGCGAGGTCTCTGCTCGAGCACAGGTGCTTGTGCTCGAGTGAAAGTGTAGGTTTGTCGCTGGAGTTGCTCTCGGGTAAGCACTTCCTGTCTCACTCGCATGTGTGCTCGAGTGAGAGCGAGGGTTGTGCTCGAGCATGGTCTTCTGTGCTCGAGTGAAGGGACTAAAAATCAGTGTTTAGTTTTCTTGTGAGGGATCTTTGGGGATAGTTATACCAACCCTTTAGGCTTATGTTTAGGCATGTAATGGCCACCCAAAGAGTACAAATGAATACCAACTTAGAGTGTTATTGAATTAAGAATTTGAAAAAGGAAATTAACCAAATGTCCCTATTTTGATTATAGGATTTGATATCTGCTATCCTCGTGAGCCTACTGTGCCAGTGACCGTCAGGAAAGGATCAGGTAGTGACTTTTCTTTCGTACCATTTATGATGCATTGTATGTGTGTATGATCAGTGATGTGTGATAAATTCGGATATTGCGACTTATGTGGATATGTGTTAGCACCGTCAGTCCAACAGTTCCTGAGTAGCTAACAACGGTTCGGGTAAGGGCAATGTGCCTTCCCGGCGGAGAAAGAGGATGAGGATGAGGTGTGATATATGTGATTATGTGAGCCGAAAGGCTATTTGTATACACTGCCACGCCAATAGTCCCTGAGTAGCTAACAACGGTTCGGGTTAGGGCGGTGTGCCTTCCCGGCGGAGAAAGGGGATGAGGGTGGAGTATGATATGTGTTGCTGCTGCAGTACATTGATTGCTTACATGCTGTGTGCTTGTATGTGGTATAAATGTTTAGTTACTACTGGGATTCTTTTGAATCTCATTCTTTCCTTTGAACTAACATTTCAGATAGGGCAAGTGGCTCTAAGGAGAAGTGAGCGACCCGGAGCGGATAGAGTTACTAGGGACATTAATATGGTTTATGTTGGTCATTCATTTTGGATAGGGATTACTGTATAACATTTTGGAATGTAAATAGTTGGAAATACTTGGTTCTGTAATTCCCTAATCAGGATTTGAAACTCCATGTATATATAGATTACCCGGGGGTTGCCGGGGTTTAAATCACGAACTCTGATATATTTATGAATGTAAGTTAACTGCACAGGTGATTATATTCGATAATTGGAAACGAGACCTGGATAGAAAAGAAGTTTTGAAAATTTTGTAAGTTCCTACTATTCAGTAGGTAATTTAGTAAGTTTTGAATTATCCAACGGTCTCAAACCCCTTTTTACTATGCATTTTCGAATCTTAATTACATTAATTAAGGCAGGGGGTTACAATCCACACAAACTTCCAAGTCATCTACTTCATCTTCAAGTGGATCTATGCCGTCTTAACGAATTAAGTTGTGCAAGAGGCAGTAAGAAATTATTATTTGATTGTATGTCTTAATGCGATCAAATGATGGGTTCCTTAGAATAGCCCACCGTAACTTCAAAATGCTAAAGCACCTCTCAATGACATTTCGTGCTTATGAATGTCTCATATTGAAGCACTCTTGTGCACTTCTAGGATATTGTCCTCGATATGGTGCAAGAAATCCCTCACAATTGGCATACCCAACATCAACCAAGTAATATTGACCTTATGAAATTCTTAAGCCATTCCTCCTACTAATGGCATCACAAAGAACCCTTCCATCTACTGCAGACCCTTCCCAACTGGGCAACACATATATAAAGTAGACATCTTATGAGCAAACACCTAGCACATTTGTGGTTATGTCTCCTTTCCTATTTCAGTATCTTGCCTTGTCCAAAGCAGAAACTCTCACCTTAATATGAGTTCCATCCAACGCTCCTAAATAATGTTGTCAAAAAGCAAAAAAATATATTACAAATTATCCATATGTTTAAACAAATTGTAATGAGTATATAACATATATATCTTCCTTGAATCATTTCCACCTATCATCATTAGAGCCTTTTGCCACAGGCTCTGCTTTTTTTAATAAAATATGTCCAACACTCATCATACTATGTAGAACGGAATTGAAATACCTACTAATGGTTTCTCCATATCTATTAAAGTTATATTGTATTACTCTATTCTTTACATGATGTGCTAGTATGTGAAGAAAAATGGCAACTTGCTCATCTATAAGCATATTCTTACTAGGTTGGAGACCTCCCACATACGTTAGCATAGAGCATAGCTTATCAAATGTTGACGTATGCATTCTAAGTAAGTTGTAACATGCTACATCACTACTACACACTAATTTCTTTAGATAAAATCTCTTTGCGAAAAAGTCCATTTTGTAAGGTATATAAATGATCCGTCACCTCCTTAACATGATCATCATACTCACACATAGATAAAACCAATGTATTGCCTCATCCATGCTCTGCCACCAGAGTAACAAGCACATTTGGGCTCTCTTTTCTTCAGATATTGTCATAACTGTGTAAACAACCATATAAGAGTTAACAAGGAAATATGTCACTGATTGGTTTTTTTCACTTTATGTAATGTGTTCAATTGGTTCTATACGGTGGAGATAACAAATCTTCATATAAAAGAAAAACAATGTTAGAGCAAATCAAACAAAGTTTGCAAAGGAGATAAATAGATTTGTTTTGAACACTAAAAAACAAACAAAGAAACAGCAAATATAACATAAAGCTAGCTTATAAAATGACATTCAGTTGATGATTCAAATGTTTACTTCCCTTGTTGGAAATAATAAGCCTAGAACACATAGACAATTAGCATGGAACCATAGACAATGAGAATTCGAAGACAAGAATAAGACAAAACATAAAGCATAATTCATATGCAACTCACTTTACTTCACATTCAGAAATCATTCTTGAAAGAAATTTGAAATGCTAGTGCAAGTCTAGAGAATGATGAGCTAGGAATAGAAAACATTAGCTTTTGAAACATGAAAAATTACAAAACTTGCAAACATTGACAAAACAAACCTAACCAAGTCTTGCACCTTCTAACACTCCACAAAAGAATTGCCACCAAGCAAAATTTCCCTAAGCATGAATCTACTCAGCGATCCCATCTAAGAATTTAAGAAACTGGCACAAGCAATGGCACTCACTCATTATTCAACACCATCTCAAAAAACTATAAGAGAGATAATCTGCACAAAGTCTAAATCAATAAGGACTTATCAGTCTTCTTCTAATAGAATGATCTACAAAGTCAAAGGAGTGCAAAATCAATGACATAGTAGAAGATCAGAGAGTTAAACCAAATAATATAACAAACCCTAAATGGGACTCATCTCATCACCCATCAAAAAGACAAAGCCCAAACCTACTAACTGCATAGCTTGCGAGTAAACTGAACTACAAGGACAGATATCTGTTCCCAACAGCCTAAACAAGATTTAGGCCTCATTGCGAGTATCATCTGAAACTCCTATGGATACCAAAACAAATGATTTTATAATGAGGATGAGCCTCTAGTTAGAATTAAAAATTCTAGTAAGTGTACTCAATGTCAAACTTTTACGCTTGTGAAACAATGGAAAAGAAAACCTATTGACTTAGCAACATGAATGCAAAGCCTATCCCCAACAAACTAAACCAATGGCCATAAAATAAGAAAAAATTATAGTAGACCAGAAACCCACATTCAATATCAATTACCTAATTAGAAAAGCATTGAAGCTAAAAGCTAGGCCCCTGTGATGCTTTGCCACCTTGGTCTCTCAGATTCCTCCAAGGAATCCCTTTCATTCAGCAAAGAGAAAAGGGAGAAGAAAAGGCAAACAGTGACCGAGCTGCTGGACAATGGTTGTTCTACTGTGTTGGGGAAATGACAAAAGAGCAAAGCTTGTTGCTGCTGGTTTGAGAAGGAGGATGGAGAAGTTACATGAAAAACGAGCCACAACTAAGGATGAAAAATGACCCAGACCAAGCCAAGCTATTGCTAAATAGGCCTAATCCTACATTTATTTTTATATGTTGGAACATAAATCAAAGGAAATATCTTCGGTTAATATCCATAACCCAGAGAAAGATTATAACTTGAATAATACGGACACACACCATAACAGGGGAAGATGGGATTTGAAACTTACTAGAGTGTTTGGCAATTACCCAAACCTAGGTTTGAGCAAACTGAGACAAAACTCCTTTTACACACTTACCTCGTAAATTGTAAAAACTATTCTTAAAAGCTAATCCAAACATCATTTCCTATTTCAAAATCAATAATCAATTATTACAATTTTGTGATAAAATACTTGATCATAGCACAATAAAAGAAGAAAATAAAATAGGAGACACAATACCTCAAATTGGTGATTGTTCGTTAGGAAAAAAATCAAGGAGAGATGACTGTGGTAAGGCCGACTGAGTGAGCGACAGTAAGGTCGACGGAGAGAAAAGGGAAAAGTGATCGGTGCTGAGAGAGACTAAGTGCATGAAGGTTAGGGCGACAGAGATAAAGGGGAAAGCTAATCGGTGGTGAGGCAGATGGAGTCCGCGATAGTGTGAGCAAGGGTGAGGGCGACGAAGATAAAGGGGAAAGGTGATTGGTGGTGAGGCCGTTGTAGTCAGTGACGGGGTGAGTGGTGGCGAGGGCTACTATTGACGATGGTATGCTTGAGAAGTTAAGAGTGATTTATGTCGATGATGAGAAAAAAAAAGGAGGGAGTGATTATGTGAGAAGGATTGATTCTAGGTTAAAATTAGGATTTTTTTTGTTTAAGCATATTTTAATCAAGGATATTTTTTTCTTCATAAGTTTACAGTCCTGGGATTGACAACACAATACCAAGGGAGGTGACTTTGCAGTAATCCCACTTTCGTGGTACTCCCAATCCCTGGTTACTCATAGTCCCTCATACCAAACGATATATTCTGACTTAATCCCTTATTTAATTCCACTTCCTACCCTCAAGTAATTGGTACCAAACATGGCCATATTCCCCTCAAATTGTTGATAAAATTATTTCAACTCCAATATCTTTCTTTTTTGATAAAAAATCATTAGTCTGGAAAGACAACTCTTCAAGCTTCTACTCTTTTAAGGATGGTTTCATTAAAAGTTTGATTGACTCTTACTTATTTCCTTTAGCTATCAATCCTTTTTGGAAGTTTTTATGGTCAATCTCACTTCTTTATAAATCATTGCTACTCATTTGGAAGCTTCTTCATAAGGCATTTCCTTCTTCTGACATCTTAAAGGCACATCACCTCAATACATCTGATTATTGTCTTTTTGGGTGTGACCAAGAGGAAACACTTGATTATCTCTTCATCTCTTGTTCATTTGCTAGATCAGTTTAGTTTGGTTGTCTCTCTATTAGATTTGATGCTTCTAATCTGTCTGCATTTTAAACTTGGTTGAAAAGGACTTCACAATAGCTCTATGAAGATGATAATTTGTTCTTCTTATATGGTGTAATCATCCTCATAAATATTGTGGCATAAAAGGAATCTAATTCTTCATCTGGGTGTCTTTTTATCACCGGAATTAGTTGTTAAAGAGATAATTTGTAAGGTTTAATACAATTTCATGGCTTTCTCTTCCAAGAAACCAAATGGCATAGCGAAGGGCAAAATTTCACTCCTTCATCAGCCTAGATCCATAGGTAACTAAATTCTAATCCTGCACAAAAGAAGAGAAAGAAGATCATTTATGTGTCATATTCTTATTTACAGATTTGGATCCCCTCTATGGCACTTCTGTTGGAAGAAAGTCTCTCACAACACATCATTTCCCCTTCTTTTCCTTAGAGCAACTCTCTATTGGATACAAAAGCATCAAGATCTTTTGCTTCAAGATCAAAGACTTTTAGACATCATTTGCTCTACCAAGCTAAGCATCAACACTCAAAGAATTGTTTTACACAACCATAATATTGTCTGCAGCAACAACAACAACAAAGCCTTTATCCCACTAGGTGGGGTCAGCTACATGGATCGCACGACGCCATTGTGCTTTGTCAAAAACCATATCTTTAGACATATTATTAATCAAAAGGTTTCTCTCTATGACCTCATTAAGCGTTCGCTTCGGCCTTCCGCAACCTCGTTTTACAGGACTCCATATTGCTTAATCAACCCTCCTCACTGGTGCATTCAACGGCCTTCGTTGAACATGTCCAAACCACCTCAAACGACTTTCTACCATTTTTCCTTCAATAGAGGCCACTCCAACTCTTTCACGTATATGATCATTACCAATCTTATCTTTTCTTGTATGACCACACATCCATCTCAACATCCTCATCTTGGCCACCCCCCATTTTATGCTCATGTAGTCCCTTTAAAGCCCAACACTCACTACCATATAGCATTGCTAGTCTTATAGCAGTGCGGTAGAACTTTCCTTTTACTTTATTAGGTACTTTCGGATCACAAATAACTCCAGTAGCTTTTCTCCATTTATACCATCCAGCTTAAATTTTGTGATTGACATCTCCAACAATTTCACCATCTTGTTGTATAATTGATCCCAAATACCGAAATTTTGTCACTTGCGGAATAACTTGCCCCCCAATTTAACTTCCACATTATTTCGACCTTGTCTCTTATCATTCTTACAATGCATATATTTAGTTTTGCTCCTACTCAGATGAAAACCCTTCACTTCCAAAGTCCATCTCCATATCTCAAGTTTAGAATTAATGTCCTCCCTGGATTCAACCAACAGAACTATATCATCCGTAAAAAGCATGCATTTAGGGATCTCCTCTCTTATAGGCTCAGTTAGAATATCTACCACTAGGTTAAACAAATACGGGCTCAAAGCTGATCCCTGATGTAGGCCAATCCTTATAGGAAAGTCCTTTGTTACACCTCCGAACCCCCTCATACATGTCTTGAATGGCTTTGATATATACAAACTGCACCCCCTTCTTTTCCAAGGCTTTCCAGAGTATATCTCTTGGCACATGGTCATATGCTTTTTCCAAATCAATGAAAATCATATGCAAATCTCTTTCTTTGCTCCTATACTTTTCCATAAACCCCCTTAATAAATAAATCTCTTCTGTTGTAGACCTTCCTGGCATAAATCCGAATTGGTTTTCAGCAATTTCAGTCTCCAACCTCAACCTGTGTTCCATCACCTTTTCCCATAATTTCATTGTATGACTCATAAGCTTAATTCCTCTATAATTTGCACAATTTTGAATATCCCTTTTATTCTTATAAATAGGAATCAAAGTACTTTTCCTCTACTCATCCGGCATTTTCTTGAATCGTAAAACCTCATTAAATAATTTTGTGAGCCACAAAACACCCTCTTCACCCAAACATTTCCAAACTTCAATAGGAATTCTATCAAGCCCAACATCTTTACCATTTTCCATTTTCTTAAGAGCTTCCCTAACCTCGCCAACTCGAATCTTGTGGTAAAATGATAAATTAAGATCACCTTCTCGAGTTGTCAAATCTTCGCAGTCACAAGGCTCTCCCCCTTCATCATTGAACAACTTATAAAAGTAGCTTCCCACCTATTCTTAATATCTCCATCAGTAACCAAAACTTTGTCTGCTTTATCCTTTATACTCCTCACTTGATCCAAGTCTCTCGATTTTCTCTCCTTGTTCTTTGCAATCTTATAAATCTTAGGCTCCCTCGCCTTTGTTCCTAACTCCTTGTAAAACTCCTCATATACTTTATTACGAGTTTCACTCACTGCCTTCTTAGTCTCCTTTTTAGCTAAACGATACCTTTCCCAATTGTCAACATTATTACTCAAGTGTATTGCTTTAAAACAATCTTTCTTATGCTTGACATTTCTCTTGAACAGTCTCATCCCACCACCAAGTCTCCTTATCTTGCCGACCAAAACCTTTTGATTCTCCCAAAATTACTTTAGCAACCTTCTAGACCTTTTTAGACATATTCTCCCACATGATATTAGCACTTCCTTGTAACTCCCATTCCTCCTCGTCCAAAAGAGTTCTCTTAAAAATCTCCCGTTTCTCCCCCCTTTAACGGTGACTGTGAAACATCTTCAAAATGTATTAAAAAAACATCTTAAAAATCAACGTTTTTAAAATATTACACTTTTTTTTGGGTCAATTCAAATATTTAACTTTTCTTGTGACATTCAACCAGGACATGGAATTCAAAAGCCGAATTCAAATAATTCTACAAATTCCTAATCAAACTAGTAATAAAAATTAAAACGCCAACAAATAAGTGTTAGTAAAAAATTATAGTCACTTCAACACGAAATCTTGATGGACTCCCCTTTTTAACTTGGTTTAATGGAATCTTGTCTTATTCTTTGGCCTTTTGTCACTTATAACTTATTTCCCCCCTGAAGGGAATATTATATTAATAAAATACTGTTTGGTTAAATCTTATTAATTAACATTATTAATTATTATTTTGTGTGCGGTCCTTCATCGTTTTATCTGTTGTTATTTTGGTTGACATTGGTTAAGATTGTAGGCTTTTATTTTGGGTGAAATTATATCCTTTTCCTCATATGCATGCCTCGGTTTGTACTTTGTTTGGCTATTAGAAAAAGAAGAAAAGCATTGGGGCCTTTGATTGCTTTTAAAATAAATGCTTGTCTATTCAATAAATAAATGTTTGTCAATTGATGTGAACTATGAACTTAGCACTCAAATATAAATTGACAAACAATGAGAAAAACTCTGGCAAAAAAAAACATAAATGAGAAAAATTGTTCTTTTTCTATGATGATAGGATCATCTTTTTAGTGGGCCTTCATTTGGACCTCTCTTTTCTCTGAGCTCAGCTCAATGAACTCTTTCTTGGCTTGGGCCTTTTCTCATTGCTTGTTGTTTCGATTTAGTGTGTGGGCTTTTGTCATTGGACCTGTGGTTATCTTGGTTAATTTTTGTCCTCTTGGTTATTAAGCTTTTTTGTTACTTCCTTTTACCTTTAATAAATGTACTCCCACCGCTTCTTTTGTATAGGATAGGATTAACTATACTGTGTTGTTCGAAGATATAGTTAAAATTAGTTAGGTATAATAAATATATAAAAAATGAATTTTGTTTTTCAAAAATGCTCTCATTTGTGTGGAAAAGAGAGAATATGTTATATGGAGTGCTTTAGTCAAGCATAGGAGTTAAATGCAATAATGAAATGAGTAATTTTTGTAATTAATTGAGGGCTAAATGGGAAGTTTTCAAAAAAATTTCTCACATTCCTTAATCCTATCTTGTAAAAAGAAACATGCATATATAAAAATCATATCTTATAAAAAAGAACGGAGGAAGTAATAACTAGATAAATAACTTATAAAAATTTAAGAATTAGTCAACTTGGTTATTTATCACATATATGTGTTGGTATCTCTAAGACACCCCTTCTAATAATTTACAATAGAAACTATCTTCATTGATGAAAACACCTTTCAATATATGCAATCAATAATAATAATTTTAAAAAAATTATATATTTAGGAAATAAAGTAAATTGAGGTATTTACATTTAGAATCAAAACAAGCCATTCAATTGGGATTGAAAAAAGTATTAAGATACGTGCACCAAAACTAAACTAAGCCCAAAGAGGTTAGAAGAAACAAAATTCTTTTATTCTTTCTTAGGAATACCATTCTTTCGATCCATGCATATAACTCCATTTGATTTTAATTTTCTCTCTAAAAGTTTCCAAAATACTATATAGTTTAGTCCCTATTGTTAAATTTTGTAAATATTTACTAAATTTTATGGATATAATTAATTATATATCATCTTAATATAAGTTGTGTATGACAACAAAAGTAGTAAAAATATAGTAACGAAAAGAAAAATCAAGACTGGTCGAAAATAAAGATGAACTACAGGATTGAAGTAATTATTACTTTCCTTGAATTAATTCACATGTGAAAAAACATTAGTAAACATGATGATAAGGACTAAATTAAATGTTCTGAAAATAATAAAGACCAAAAGTATAGTTTCCATTTGTGACCCATTATTTTGGTGGTGACCATATATAACCAATTGACAACCTCCACGCTCCACATATTCATCATGAGAATAATAATGCAATACAATACAGAAAGGCACAGGCCTATCCCTATTGGTGGTCCATCCTCTAACTGTGCACATGCCTTCCCTTTTTCTCTGTTTGAAAGTAAAGAAGACGGCCAAGCTTCTCCTAAAAGTTTGAAGAGGTTGCCGTCCAATCATATCTTTTTTGTTTTCTTTTTTTCAATGCTCTTTTTCTTAAGGTAATTAAACCTGGATCGGTCAGTGAACCGATCAGGGTATTGGGTCAAAGATCAGTGGGTCAGACCAGAGTCAAATTGGAGCTAAACCGGGACCAAACATGTGAGAAATGGAATATTTTAGGCTTAGAATATAAAATTCTAAAAAAAAAATAAAAAAAAGATTTAAAATTTAATAAAAAAAAAAATTGACCTGGATCGGACCGGTTTAGTGGCTGGGTCGCCGGTTTCCAGTCTGGTTCAACCAGTCCAGTTTGAGTTAGATAAGTTGACTTTTTCTTGTGGCCCTTCCATTGGATGGATCTATTTTTTAATCCTTCCTATTCATGAGGTAATTTATACAATTGATTTTATGTTTACTCTTTGACCATATGGTTTGAAATTAAGGTTTAAATAATTATATTGATCCATATATTTACTTCGTTTGCATTTAAAGAGATTTTATGCTCGTCGCATCCTCCTCCTCAACAAGTGTCTCAGATTCCAAGCAAGTTCTGGCTCATGAAAGCGTTCTGAATCAAGTGCAATTGATTGAAACCCAGAAGCAGAATTCACCTGATGTTTTGTCTCCTTCAAAGTCAAAGGTGGAATCTCAAATTCCTTTGGTGAGGAATAAGGAACAAGGCAAGCCAAATAAGAATTTAAGGGAAGTTAAGAACAGGAGTAGATCAGTTTCAAGGCGCATACCTCCAGATAAGTAACTCTTTTTTTCTGGGTGTGTTAATTTTTCTCCTTTTATCATGATTATATCAAGTTGGAATTGCAGAGGTGCTTGTAACAAATCTTTTCCTCGTGTCCTTCGTGACATTGTTTCCAAACATAATATCTCCGTTATGTGTCTCTTGGAAACCAGAGTTAGTGGTCATAAGGCTGATTTAGTCGTGCGTAAGCTAGGTTTTAACAACTGGTTGAGGGTTGAAGCCACGGGTTATGCTGGTGGCATATGGATCCTTTGGCATGACATTGAGGTTTCTGTTGAATATATTTTTTCTACTTCCCAACTCCTCCATTGCCGTTTGACTGACATAAAAACCAATGAATGTTTTTGTGTTTCTTTTGTCTATGGAGATCCCAGATGGAGTTATAGACAGGAGTTGTGGTCTGATCTCCGGTACTTGGCAGGTAGAGTTAATGAGGCTTGGCTTGTTTTAGGTGATTTTAATTCCTATTTAAATCATTCTGATAAGATCGGGGGTTCAGTTACTCCTGATAGATCCCTAGCTCCTTTTCAAAACTGTGTTCATGATTGTAACTTTCTGGACTTGCCTGTGGTCGGTGACAAATTCACTTGGTCTAGAAATGATATGAAGGAAAGGTTAGACTGGGCTTTTTGTAATTTAGCCTGGGAATTGAGTCACCCAAATCATAAAGTATTCCACCAGCTTCGTTACAAATCTGATCACAGAGTCCTGGTGATCACTCCTGGAAATGTTCAAACTGCTCCCCACTCAAATCTTTTTAGGTACCAAGCTGCCTGGTGTCTAGAAGAGGGCTTCCCTGATTTAGTTAGTTCTGCTTGGCAAAGCAATGACTGGTTAACTGGTTGTAACGAATTTCAGAATAAAGCCTCCTGGTGGAACAAAAATGAAGTAGGTAGTCTCCCCAAGAAGAAGAGGACGCTGATTAAGCGATTGGAGGGTGTTGACCGTGCAATCACCACTCGCCCTCATGCTGGACTTTTGAAGCTTGAAGCGAAACTTTGGAAAGAGTATACCAAAGTTGTTAGTCAGGAAGAGCTCCTCTGGTATCAAAAGTCTAGGTGCAATTGGTTAAAGTATGGAGACAAGAATACTAGATTCTTCCACACTTCTACTGTGATCAGAAGAAAGAAAAGTAAAATTGAAGCTCTCCAAAATGATCAGGGTGATTGGATTACAAATCAGGATGATCTTAAGCAATCAGCTCTTAATTATTTCCGCGAGCTCTACTCATCAGATCAAGATGTGCAGAATATATCTGATTGGCCGGTTAATTTCTTACCACTGAATGATTCTCAGATTTCTTGTATACAAAAGGATGTGTCTGCGGTGGAGATAAAAAATGCAGCTTTTGAAATGGATGCTTTCAAAGCGCCGGGCCCGGACGGGCTTCAACCTCACTTCTTTCAGACCCAATGGGAGGTTGTGGGTCTGAAGATCTGTGATATTATCTTCTCTATTTTTAGGAATCCTGACATGGTGAATGGTATCAACCAGACGCACATCACATTGATTCCTAAGGTAGACAACCCTACCTCGATTAAGGAGTTCCGACCCATAGCCCTTTGCAATGTGAGCTATAAAATTCTCAGTAAAGTACTTGCGAACAGGATGAGGTCGGTTTTGGACTACTTGATTCATCCTACACAGTGCAGTTTCATAAGTGGTAGACAGAGCTGCGACAACATAATTCTGGCTCAAGAAGCGATCCATACAATGAGAACGACCAGAAAGAAGAAGGGATATGTTGCTATCAAAGTGGATATGGAGAAAGCTTTTGACAGATTAGATTGGAACTTTCTATCTTTCAATCTTCACAGCCTGGGTATTAGTGATCATTTCGTGAGGCTGTTGATGAAGTGTGTAACATCTCCAAACATGAGAGTGATATGGAATGGGTCTCTTACAAACCAGTTTCAGCCAACAAGAGGTGTTCGCCAAGGGGATCCACTTAGTCCCTATCTATTCATCATATGTATGGAACGGCTTAGTCAACTGATAAGCCGTGAAGTGAATGAAGGTAGATGGAAGCCTTTAAGGCTCTGCAATTCAGGTCCAGAGCTCACTCACCTCTTCTTCGCAGATGATCTTCTCCTATTCTGTGAGGCGTCCTCATTTCAGATGGAGAATATTAGAGATGTGATGGCCTACTTCTGTAAAGTCTCGGGGCACAGAATTAATCTTTCTAAGTCCAAGTTATTTGCCTCAAGAAATATCCAATTTCACAAAGCATTGCAGTTGGCCCAAACCATAGGAATCAGTATCTCAGGTGATCTTGGAAAATATCTGGGTGTTCCTCTCCATCACAAAAGAACCACCAGACTTACATACGCTCCTCTTGTTTCAAAAGTTCAGAAGAGATTGTCTACTTGGAAAGGTACCTTCTTGAACATGGCTGGAAGAACCGTCCTGATAAATTCTATTCTCTCCACTCTTCCGTCTTACCAGATGCAAACCACCCTTCTTCCTAAAGGGGTTCTTCATGATCTTGAAAGATTAAACAGGAATTTCTTCTGGAACCAAGGGCCGGATAGTAAGAAGATGCATCTAATTGCTTGGGAAAACATCAAGAAGGATAAAAAAGATGGTGGCCTTGGCATTAAAGATCTGACCAGTCAAAATAAAGCGCTCATCATGAAACTATGTTGGAACCTCATTACTAGATCGGACGCTCTATGGGTAAAAGCTCTCAGATCAAAATATGACTGTGGAGATGACTATTTTCCTAGAGTTGAGAAGAAAAGGAATCAATCAGCCGTCTGGAACGCAATTGCATCAGTTTGGGATTCATTCAGGACAGCAGTGGGTAAAAAGCTTTGTAACGGGCAGTCTACAAATGCCTGGTGGGATTTATGGACAAACCTGGATCACCCGCTTATATACTATGTGGACCGTAATCAAAACTCAATAAATCCTGAAGATATGGTATCTAAATTTGTTGGTACAGACGGGGAGTGGGACCTTCAGAGATGGGGAATGTTCCTACCTTGGTGGGTGATTGAGAGAATCAGGAAAGTTCCTCCTCCTTCCCAATCAGGTGACGATACTTTCTGGTGGAGGAAAACCTCTGATGGAAACTTCAGCGTCAAATCTGCTTATTCCATGATCTACGCGTCGTCTGAGGAATACGCAGATCCATTCTGGCAACGTATCTGGAGATGGCCTATTCCTGAGAAAGTTAAATTCTTCATGTGGCAATTGTTCCAGGAAAGAATTCCTTCAAATTCTATTCGAGCTAGGAAGGATGTGAGGATAAACTCTGAGTGTCCATTTGAGTGTCACTGTAAGGAAACAGCAATTCATACTTTGAGAGATTGTGAATTTGCCAGTTCTGTATGGCTTTCTTGTATTAACCCCATTTATTACTCTGCATTTTTTTCTGGAAATTTACAGGTATGGATCAAATGGAACATGAAGCACTCACCAGGCGAAAGTAAGATGTCCCAGTGGCCCTGGCTCAAGGTCTTTGGTTCAATGTGTTGGCTGATTTGGAAGAACAGATGCAAAAGAGTTTTTGAAGGGACAAATGATCTTCCACAACAACTTATTCACAGAGGTCTGCATTTTCTCCACGAAGGAATAGAAGAGGGGCGTCTCAAACACAAGATATTCAGAGTCCCAGAAAGAGACACAGTAAGATGGAATGCTCCGCCGGTTGGTTTTGTTCGGGTCGATGTGGACGCTGCGGTAGACGAGTACAGAAATTCTGCAGTTGGAGGAGTAATTCGTGATAGCTCAGGAGCTTGGCTTTGCGGCTTCCAACAGAACATAGGTTTCACTTTTGGGTCAACTGCATCCGAGATTCAAGCAATTAAAATAGGTCTTCAAACTTGTAAAAACTTGAATCTTAGGAATATCAAACTGCACACTGACTCAATCGAAGCAATCCAGTTGCTATTTCATTCAGGCGGCCATTATCATCCTCTTCAGAGTGAGGTTGAAGAAGCACGTCAACTCATCTATAGGGATTGGGACTTAGAAATCTATCACTGTCATCGGGAAGGCATTAAATGTGCCGATGCCTTGGCAAAGGCAGCTTTAGATTCGATCACTGATTTGTCACTTCTGGATCATCCACCAGATTCTTGTGCACTTCAAATGTTAGCTGATCTCAGCTAATATTTGGTCCTTTTGGTATCTTATTCTGTATACAGGACTTCTACTTCGGCCCGTCGTGGCCTCAAGAGATTTTTCTCTTGTCTTTGTAATCCAAAAAAAAAAAGAGATTTTATGCTTAATCATCGTAGAATTAGATTTGTGGCTTGAAGTATCAAAAGATGAAAAGCTAAGTCTATAACTAACCTTGAGATATAATATGTTTCAAAGTTCGTAGTGACTTGCATTATTACTTAATGGTTTGGTTAAATGTGTGGATTGCATAAAAGACGTAACACTCTTACTGCTTAAATGATGGTTTAAGATATAAGCACGAATCAAACTCTGTAAAATAATAAAAAAGGATTTATGTGTATTTTGTAAGCACCAAAACCATGGTTTCAAACCATGGTTTGCGTAACCCGAGACAAAACTTCTCTTACATACTTACCTCGTAAGTTATAAAAACTATTAAAAAAAGTTAATTCAAACACACAACACTGATTCAATAAATTTCTTTTTGTGGTCAAATGAAGGAAATACAATCTAATTAAAGTGGATTAGAGATATAAAACATCGAAACGTTGAATTGGACCACATGCTCGATTAGTGAGGTAGACCCTACTTGAGTATTGAGTGAACAACTAAAAATTCTTTTAGAAATAGTTTGAATGGAGTCAAACAAATTCCAAACTTCAAGATATTATATTTTAAGTTATATATAGACTTTTGAACCGAACAATTCAAGTGTCACTTGAAATTAGCGATATGAGATCTATCTAAAGACACCTATCTTGTCATAATACAAGTATAAATGAAGAATTTGAAACATGAAAACCGAAACAAGCAAAAATTCACACTTTTCTAACTTACAAAGGCAACAACGGGTTCCATATGGATAATCTTATTTAGAATAATTTATTTTTTATTTATAAATATTTTTAAATCATGATTTATGATATACGAGGTAAGTATAAGAAGTAAGTGCTTTTCATATAAGTCGAGACAAAACTCCTCTCACATATTTACCTTGTATACCGTAAATCATGATTTAAAAACATTTATAAATTAAAAATAAGTTATTCCAGACAAACACATAGAATAAGGCTTTATGGAAGAATAGAACCACCTAAACAATGTACAAATGATGAAATGCATCAAGAGGAATTGTTACCATAGGCTAAACTTTGACGGAACACAATTTGACTACCTAAGCCATCTAAGACAAGATTTACTATTTCAACAACTATTGATTCAATTACAAGTGTCTAAGGTCCACTCATTGTTGAATTGTTAGATCTTCTTTCTTCTTCTCTAGCACTACATCATTGAAGATCCTGGCTTTTTTTTTTTGGATAAAATAATTCAGGGTGTCCCCCATATTAGAATGGATGAGACCACTGAGCAGATTTTTCTTGTATGTGTCAACAACAATATTATTCAAAGAGGCAGCAAGTATTGAATCAGTTACCTGAAGATCGTGGCTTCTATGAAACAACTTACACATGTTGTTTAGCTATTATCCAGACTAGGCGATGTCCTTTGGAAGATATTTCTACTTTTCTACCTTTGTTCTCTTATATACAAGTAGTTGTTAATCCTTTTCCTCGTAGGCTTTTTAATTCCTTTTGATCTTGTCATTTGTTGGAAAATAGCCTAGTTCATCCTTGGTGGATTGGGCCTAAGCCCAATAGAATTGGGGTTAAAGTATAAATAACATAAATGTTTGGATAGATATATGTAATATTTTTTAAAATGTTATGAGTCATGTTATTTATCCAATGCAATATGACTCTACATAAGGTATTGTTTCACGGAAACAATATGTCTCTCAATCGAAAGGATATCTTGTCTCTCTCATAGAAGGACATGTTAGTAGAAGAAGAAATGATACATAGAATCCTATAAATAGGCGTAAAGGGATTCAATTGAAAGACATTCGAAATAACATATAGAAACTCTGTCAAACTGACTCCACATTCCTTCTACTATATTTATCTCTTCTTCTTCCTATCGTAGTGTATTTGATGTGCGTCATAATCGCTTCCGCAACTGTAATCCGATTAGCGTGTGTACAAGAGATAAACGGTCGCACTCTAGGTACACCTAATTATTCTTACATCCTTTGATAGTAAAGGCTCTGCAATGTACAGTATCTTCCATTACTAATATCATTTGACATTTTATTAAAAAACAATGAATGTAGAAACATGGGTTGCCTGCCCTTGCTAGTCGCTAGACCACAACTCCAAACAATCCGAAAAAATATTAAATAAAGAGGTGAGACATGAATTCTAGTGGCCGAGGGATCGAGTAGGTTATAAACAACACACATAAAATGTGTTTCTTTTGCCCAAACACTCATCAAAAGTTTAAATGACGTTTGAAACACATCAATCATATTCGTTTTGTTTCTTAATATAAGATATATTTATCTAATTTGATTAAATTAAGAAAATTAATTAATATAACATGTATTTTCTAAAACAACGGTCATCTTTCTTAATTCCTTCATCCCCTCCTCGGAGCATCAACAGAAGTAAATTAGAAAAAGATTGACAAATATGAAAACTATATCTTATATTTAAGAGCAACATCAACTTCATAAATATATGTTTTATATTAAAGATCGGAGGAATAATAATTATTTTTAAATTTAAAATTTCTAAAAAGAACTGAAATTATTTTTTTTATTTTTAAATTACCATTTACATATTTTTAATAAAATATTGATGTCAACTTTAAACATATTAGTTTTCAAGATTCTTATTGTCATCATTATGACGTATAAATTTGTGAATGCAATTTCTTCTAAACAGTAATTCATACATTATATTGTAGAGGGGTTTGGTTAGCTAGTCAGTCTCATCATGCCTCAAGGGGTTACTTATGTCCTTTATTAGATCTAGCTGTATCAAGTGCTTTACTAATAAATATTAAAGTATAGAACAAGTTACATATTTAATTCAACATAAAAACACAAGTGGCATATTTTATTCTAACTTTAAAGAAATTAGACAATTTTCTTTTAGTATATATGCATGTGGATATTTGTTTTTGCGGGCAAAAAAAGTATGTATATATTTATTTTTTAAAAATTTGACCACCAAGACTGATAATTACGGCACAGCTGTCACCACTTATGAAATAACATGGAGTCGACATGATATTAAAGTTAACAAAATGAATATTTTAAAGAAAAATCACATTCTGACGCACATGTAGTTAAATAACAACACATGTTCATAAAAACAAAAATTCAAATCAGTACAGCTAATTTACCAAGTTATCCAGATATACGAATATACAATTTTAAATTATATATTCATAAAAATTTATCGTATTACCATTTTCTTGTATATTTTAAAAAATAATTATCCTTTTGAAATGTGTTAAAGTATGGTTTCAAGGCTCAATTGTTCAGTTGCCCAAGTGATCTGGAATTCGTCCATTGGAAAAATCGCAAAAAGGTAAGAGGATCTAAATCCATCCTAAAAAGAGTTCGAAATGTTATATACTGTATTTTATTTTTTATGACAAACAAGTTATTTTTTTTAAAAAAATGATTTGGTGAGGCAACTTTTTCTTCATTAAAATATTTGATTGGACGTCGTTATTATCGACCCATCTATTTGTATAAATGAAAACAGAAGGCATGGGATTCGAAAACCTATAAACAATCAGCAAAAAACCTATTTATGATTTGATAATTAAAATTATTTTTTTATTGAAGTTTACAGTCTACTACTCCAACTATAATTTAAAATTATTTATATGAATTTAAACCTCCCATGCTAAATAGTCAACAAAACAATAATATCAGAAGATGTAAATAACACGGCTGTTGCCGCATAAAAATAACGTGACAACCACATGCTATTAAGACCAAAGAAAACTAACATCATAATTGAAAAAGCACATTGTCATACATAACATAATTCAATAATATCGTCGCTTATGTTCAACCAAAAAAATTTATATGAATTAAAATCAAAGCAGCAAATTGCAACATGATCATGTAATCCCAGATGTACAGACATAACAGAATTGTTTAAATTAATGAAAAAAGATTCAACAAATCGCCGACTTCCCCACTCATGATCATCATCATCCTCACAAGATCACGGCCATGATGGCCATGGAAATTGCCACAACAAAATTGCCCAAACTGAAGATGTTCCTGTGAGAAGCAGCCTTATCAGGTGAAGATGATGGAGAAGATGATTTGGAAGACTTGGTATGTGCAGATTTTGCATCTGGTGAATCAGCAGCAGGAGCTATCTCAGGAGCTGGTGAAGGAGCTGGAGTTGGAGGAATGTCAGTCCCAAAAATGGCTTCAGGAAGAAGGACCTTGTCAACTTGGTACACAGCCACCGGGTCCGTGGAGTGAACGGCGCTGCTCACTTTTGTTTTAGACCATCCAGAGTTGATGTGGATGGTGCCAGAGTCATCAGTGAAGTTGAGAGAGTAATCGCCGCCGGCGAAGGTCGGGGTTGAGACGCCGGTTTTGCTGAGGTTCTTGAAGTCAGCAAGGGCATAGAAATGAGGCAATGCATGGAAGAGGATGACTTGTTTGAGTTTGTCTGGTGTGAGTTTGGAGAGTGAAGGCTTCTTGAGGGATGAGAAGGCACCATCTTTAGGTACAAAGATGGTGATTCCTTCTTCTGTGTTGTTGGCTTGGTTTTGGAAGGTGTCAAGGGCTTTGGTGGATTGTAAGTAGCTGAGGAAGGTGTGGAATGGGCCGGCCACCGTGAGGAGGTCGGTGAGGTTCACATAGTCCGGTGCTGGCGCCGGTGCCGGGGTGGGGCTCAGTGAAGGGGGGCTAGCAGCTTTGCTAGCAGTTTTGCCAAATGCCGGTGACAAGAGAAGCAGTAGGGTAATGCTTAAAGTGAGGATCATGGAAAACTCCATTGTAACAATATGATTTGCCACTCCAAATTCCTGTAACACAAGAGGTCTAGGATGTAAACAGTATGAAAAATCTGAATTGAACTGTCAACTAACTTCGATACACTATTTTGATATTAAAATTGGACGAAAAACGAAATAGAATGTTCAAATTGTAAGAAAATGATGTTTATGCAGAAGAAATGTGACTAGTGTCTCCAAATTCCTGTAGCGCAAGAGATCTAGTATATATGGCAAATAAAAGTGTAAATTAACCATGTTAGATTGTTACATTTGATGCTGCAATTGGAAGAAAATGAAACAGAATGATTAAATCAAATGATTCTTTCTTTTTTCTTTTTTCAAGTTTTGCCCAAAAAATCAATGGAGTAAACTGAAAGAAAATGATGTGTGCAGAACCAAACTAGAAGTTCAATTGACCCAAAGTATGATTTTCTGCAATACAGTATAGACTTCATGGAAAATATCGGATAGTGCAAAAATTTAGTTAAATCAACATCAATTTGAATCCAAGAGCGAATACAATCTCTAAATTAAAGGGCATTACAGAGTACAAACCCTTAAGTTTTGTTACCAAAGAGAGTAACAAAATTGGCAAAATCAGATCCTAGAAAAGCGAGAGTGAAGAAGAGGATTAGAGCAGAGTAAGATAAGATCTAAGAATATGAGACGAACCAAAGCAAAGAAATCCAAATGCCGAGCAACGAAAATAGAAAAAGTGAAAAAGAAAGTAAAGCAAATGCAGATCCGATGAAAGCGAAGAAGATTTAAATGTGCTCGATTATTAGCTCTACAGACCCAGACGCTACGACAGAGAGACGGAGAGAGATCAGAAACACAAGGAAAGGGTTAGTCAATGGTTAATTATTACTCCTCAATCACGCAAATCGAATCCACTACAAGCACAATTTCCCAGGAAGTTTCTAGGAAAATCCAAGTCAAATAAAAGCAGCAAAGTACCAACAGTAAAGAGCAGTGAGCCAAGCAGCGACACAATGCACATGAACCCACGCTAAAAAAGACACAGATCTAGCTAGACAAGCAGATTCAGAAGAAGCTCCATAAAAAAGAACACGAAAAGAGAAAAGGCAAATGAACTATGGAGAGAGAGAGAGAGAGAGAGAGACTGACCTGAAGCAGAGAAATTGAGAGAGAGAGAAATGGGGAATGTGGTGGAGGGAGAAGGACGAAGGAGATATATAAAGATGGAGGAGAGAGGGGTAAAAGACAGTAGTGGGGAAGGAAACAGCTGGAGCTGGCAAGAGAGAGAGATGTGGGTACAGGGGATGATTCCTTGTGCTTCTGAGTGACTCTGGGGGAGGTGGCTTGCGCTTTTATCTTGACCACGGTGACAGATAAAAAAATATGCTGGAGTAAATATAAATTAAACATATTTCCTTTATATTTTACTAAATTTATAAAAATATATTTCTAAAACAAATATGGTTTCTTTAATATTTTAAAAATTCAAAATAAATGGCTCCCCAATTTCAAAATCCCATTCTAGTTATTTTCAAAATGAAATTTTGAAATAGTTATAATTTATAAAATTGTACCTCATTTTCTTAAAAATAAAATCCCCAATCTCCTTGCCAATTGGCCATTGACCACCAGTACTGGCGACCACCCTCACTGGCAGGCGGTTGTCGGAGGTCCGGCTAGTAAGTAGTAACAAGTAATCAGTGGGTGAGGGGGGGACGGGGGCTTGAAATTTTTCTTACAAAAATTATTGGGCCAATTTTATAAAATTACAAACCTTTCAACATTCTATTTTTGTACATATGACTAATTTAGGATTATTTCCTGTGGAGAGATGACTTCAGGTAGAGGATATTTGTATTATTTACTTTATATATTTCAACAACACCCTCATTCTCAACCATTAAAAAATTATGTGTGGTCATGTACAAATAGATATTTCTTTGTTTTTAATACCTCCCCCACTATATTTTTATCACTTAAGCTAATGATAAAATTAAAAAAAAATTCTTTTTATCTAAAATTAGTGAAACTCTAAATAAAAATAATTTCCCGTAATAATTTTTTCCCGATTACAGTTCCAGTAATAAATTAAATTATTAACTGCTCATAAATAATATGATTTATTAAAGTTTTTATATCATATGCAAATAGATTAGATAATGATGATAAATTATTATTTACAGATAATATTTGAGAAATTTATCAACAAAATTTTAGGAGTTATTGGGAGATTATTTACATACGGATGACTCAAATTAGCAACTCTACGTATTTTCACTAAAATTTAAACAATGCAAAAAACTGAAAAAGTATAATTATTAAATTATGAATAACACCAATACCTTACTCAATTTTTCATTACATACTAAATGTTGCTGTTATGTGTTAGTTATGGTGTTCATTTTGGATGCTGATATAGCATTGAGGATTAATTATTGCAAATCATTCATTGTGCCTGTAGTTGAGTTAGTTATTAAGTTTTATGTAATAATTATTTTTATCTATTTATGATTATAATAGTTGTATTGTGAAGTAAATACTTTTTTAAACAATCTACAGTAAATGTATTTGCTTAGCGATCAAGTTTTTACCTGAATACAATAATTTAACCTGAAATTTTAATTTTTTTTTTCGATACATATGAAAGAGAAAATTTTAATAATTTCTTACTTCGTGAGAATATGAATAAATTATTAAATATTTCCAAACATTAAATTCTGTGTTTGTTTGACTAACGGTGTGCTTTCTATTTCATTTTTCAACTAATTGCTTATTTAATCCTTTGAACACCATCCTTGCTCCCTCCCTCACGTTATAGTCGGAGGTCTTGTTAATATATGTATATATATATATATATATATATATTTTTTTTTTTACTTCAATTTTTCAAAAAAAATTGTCCGATAAAATATTTGTCTTGGAATTCTTTATTCAAAATTTTTCTAAATTGTTTGCCTTAGAGGCATTTAGAATAGTTTTTTTGTAAATGAGATATAATTTTAAACTATATGATAATTTTGAATTTCAAATCCTTTTAATATAAATAATTTGAATGAAATTGTCTTTTTATTAAAAAAAACTTAAAATGTGCACATTAGCAACAAATTATATTTTGTTTTACACGGAAGTAAGTGAGGCTTCGTTGGGTTGACATCCGTAAAACCATATATAAAAGGGAAAATCCTATTTAAATATTAGTTCAATTGTCAAAACCCACAAAAGTCTATTATAACTTGAAAAAGACATATAAGGTATGTGGTAGGAATCAAGGATAGTGAAGTTTAAGGCTAAAGACCAAAATACCCTCCACACTCATTTATGCGCACACACGAATTCCTCATACTGGAGGAAGGCTGTAGACAGGTTCAATAATTTGAAGAGTCATAGGCGAAAACCGAACCCCTGGCCATCGTCGTCGTCCGCAAATCGACAAGAGTGGGTGGAAGCCATCCCCAAAGCAATGAACTTTTGATCTTCTTCCTTAATCAGAGTGGTTGTCGTTCCCTTTTCTTGCTGCCGACGTCGATGTAGGGAGTGATTGGATGTTTGGGATCCCGATCTGTCTCTCTCTGGTCCACAAATCTCTGTCGTTCTCTACTCCGGTCACCTTCTCCCAGCTATCCTCCCTCTATCGGTGGCACAGGTGCTTCACCGTCTCGGATCTGTCTTCCCATCTTGCCCAGATGCGGAGAAGAAGATGAACTGAAGCTTAACGTTGAGAGAGAGAAAAATCAGATACAATGTGGCTCCTTCCGAAACAACGTGCTTGAATTTCAACATATGGAATCATAATGTTAACTGGTCATTTTCTAATGTATATTGTAGTTGCTGTTATAAAGGTTCTAGTGTTTTGTGAATTCCATTGTTGCACTTGTCATTCCCATTACAACTGTTGTTAATGGTGACAGTTTATTGTAATTAAAGCATACATGAAGGAACACCTTCTTTTGGGTTCATGACTTGCATGGATTGGATGTACGTGGAATGAGTAATGTCAGGTTGTCATTTGATACTTTGTCTAAAAGTTGCTATCATGAAGGTTCTGATGTTTTGTAAATTTCATTGATGCACTTGTCATTCCCATTACAATTGTTGTTAATTGTGACAGTTTATTGTAATTAAAGTACACATGGAGGAACACCTTCTTTTGGATTCATGACTTGCATGGATTGGATGTATCTGGAATGAGTAATGTCAGCTTCCAAGCCTGTTGGTAAAACACACACACACGTTTTGTGAGATTAAGTTGTCATTCCCATTATGAATGTCGTCAAAATCATTATAAAATTTGTCATTCTCATTAGTGGACTTGTCAGCATTCAAGACTGTTGGTAAATAATACACGTTTTGTGAGATTAAGTTTTCATTCCCATTATGAATGTCGTCAAAATTATTACAAATTTGTCATTCCCATTAATAGACTTGTCAACGTCCAAGCCTATTGGTAAAACCCATACATGTTTTGTGAGATTAAGTTGTCATTCCCATTATGAATGTCGTCAAAATCATTAAAAAATTTGTCATTTCCATTGGTGGACTTGTCAACGTCCAAGCCTGTTGGTAAAACACACACTCATTTTGTGAGATTAAGTTGTCATTCCCATTATGAATGTCATCAAAATCATTAAAAAAATTTGTCATTCACATTAGTGGACTTGTTAGAGTCCAAGCCTGTTGGTAAACAACACACACATTTTATAAGATTAAGTTGTCATTTCCATTATGATGTTGTCAAAATCATTAAAAAAATTTGTCATTCCCATTAGTGGACTTGTCAGCGTCCAAGCCTGTTAGTAAACAATATACACATTTTGTGAGATTAAGTTGTCATTTCCATTATGAATGTCGTCAAAATCATTAAAAATTTTATCATTCCCATTAGTGGACTTATCAGCGTCCAAGCCTGTTGGTAAAATACACACACATCCTGTGAGATTAAGTTGTTATTCCCATTAAGAATGTCGTCAAAATCATTAAACAATTTTTCATTCTCATTAGTAGACTTGTCAGCGTCCAACTCTTTTGGGCAACACTCACATATAAAATGCCTTCATTAACTTGCTTCCTGAACAGAAAAGGTGCACAATAGGATATAGTTGAAATAAAGTGACTAAAACTTTAGTCAATATACATGCACTAATAGTACTTACAAAAACCCACAACGATAATAATAGAGGATGGGATTGGTGACCAAAATTATCCTGCCTATGTCACCCCACAATGCCAGCCTTGGTTACTAAGGTAAACAATTGTTGTCAATCTATTTACAACATGAGTGAATTCCAAAAGAAATAATTGAAACTATAAGCCAAGGATTTACAGTTACAACATAATGATGTCTGTCGTTCCCTTTAAGTTTGCGTAATTCATGAAGGCAGTAGTCTCAATGCATCATCCCTCTTGGTGTTCATTTTATGATTAACCAGCCACCACATGAGGTCTCGCCTATATTCTTGAATCACAAACCATTCTTATTTCAGCAAACCAGTAGCTAAATCCGACTTGCAGAAAACGAGATAACTACACAGTCAACAAGTAGTAATCAAACATTTGGGTCTGCAATGATAATAATAGTGCTACCTAGTCCACATAGCCAAACAAAAATAGCCAAAATTCAATGTGTGGCAATGCACACAAAAGTCCATCTTTAAATTCCATCACTCTGAATCAAAATCCATAATTTCAGTCTTGTTCAAATATTCTGGTGTAATACAGCAAAATTTATAATTTTCATTCTCACTCACATTTTAAAGCGACAATTAATGCAGTAGGGATGTACAAATCAAAGCAATAATAGTTATGCATATATTTTTTTCCCACTTGCAATCAAGTTCACCAATGACACAAATGCAGCAGGTAGGAGAATTCACATTCAGCAAAGAGAAAATTAACTATCTAGTGAACAAATACTTTTCTAAAGAATTAAGCAATGGTGTTACATTCTCAATTATGCAACTTCCCAAAAATTATTTTCCAAACGACCTAGCAAATCAATTTTTAATTTTCAATTAACTCTCAGACACAATCAATTAATTACAAAAGCTGTGGTGACCAACACGAGTATACAACCTCATCGCTAAACATGCATGAACAAAAATTTAAGAAATTGTAACAACAAGCATATCCCTAGCAAGGAATTTCAAGATGACTTCAAATAGTATACATTCAAAATGGGAATGACAACTTATTCTCATAGAACCTGTGTGTGTTTTACCAACAGACTTGAACACAGGCAAGTCCACTAATGGGAATAATAAAATTTTTAATGATTTTGATGACATTCATAATGAGAATGACAACTTAATCTCATAAAATGTGTGTGTTTTACCAACAAGATTGGATGTTGACATTACTCATTTCACATACATCCAATCCATGCAAATCATGAACCCAAAAGAAGGTGTCCTCCATGTATGTTTTAATTACAATAAACTGTCACAATTAATAATAGTTGTAATGGGAATGACAAGTGCAGCAATGGAATTCACAAAACACCAGAACCTTCATGACGACAACTTTTAGACAAAATATCAAATGGCAAACTGACATTACTCATTTCACTTACATATAATCCATGCAAATCATGAACCCAAAAGAAGGTGTTCCTTCATGTATATTTTAATTACAATAAACTGTCACCATTAACAACAATTGTAATGGGAATGACAAGTGCAGCAATGGAATTCACAAAATACTAGAATCTTTATGACAGCAACTATAATATACATTAGAAAATGACAGCAGTACGATTCCACATGTGGACTAGAGAGAGACAGATTGGGATCCCAAACATCCAATCACTTACCACATCAACGTCGACGTCAAGAAAAGAGAACGGCAACCACTGTAATTAAGGAAGAAGATCTAATGTTCATTGATTTAAGGACGGCTTCCACCCACGGTTGCCGATTTGCAGACAACGACGATGGCTAGGGGCTCGGTTTTTGCATGTGACTCTTTAAATTATTGAACCCGTATGTAGCCTTCCTCCAATATGAGGAATCCTGTGTGTGCGTAAATGAGTGTGGAGGGTATTTTGGTCTTTAGCTTTAAACTTCACTATCCCTGATTCTTACCACATGCCTTATGTGTCTTTTTCAAGTTATAATAGACTTTTGTGGGTTTTGACAATTGAAATGGTATTTAAATAGGATTTTCCCTATATAAAAGGCAATATAATTTTTTTTCTAGGCCAAGTAAGCTTGGATATTACATAATACTTGAAAATACGAGACATTAACAAACTTGAGTAAGGTCATCTCTCATGAAGGGAATACACCCTGAATTGGGGGCTGGTAAGATTACCAAACTCTGAACTGAGTGTTGAGCTTTTTTTGTTAGATAATCAGCATACCAAATTGCATCTCGTGGTGTATACCGAAGTTCAAGGTTTCATTCAGAGTAAAGCAAATCCTTAATTGCATTGATCTTTAATCTAATCGAATGATTGAGTCCTCCGTCTCTCATAACCAAGTGGTATGCTTTAAGTGAATATGTGTAAGCAACAACTTAGTGAAAGCCATATTGTTTACACAATTGAAAACCTATCAATAAAGCATTAATTTCTATCGTGGTAGGAGAAACAAAACCCTGTTTCCTCTTAAATCCCAGGGCTCAATTGCCCCAATTATCTCAAACTAACCCTCCACATGCTGCAATGCGCTGACTATTTACCAATCCATCGGTATCCAAACATGTCCTTCCGGTGGTAGTTGCCACTTGATGTCTTCCTCTCCATTAAATTGGAAGATTTAATGCTTGTAAGTGTCGTAGAGGTTGCATTCCATCAGTTAATACAGGCCACCATGGATGACTTCATTAACCTGAACTTGAGCTCCCTCCATCACGCCCTTACATCTATTTTTCCATCGCAACTAGTAGATGATGCTAAAAATTTTGGGTCATATCCACCGTTTGAAATAAACCTTTCCAAAGTGAAATGACATATTCTCCTTGAGCCATACTGTAAGTCAGAACGAAAAAAGTGAAAATGAAAATTAGGAAAAACAAAATGTAACCATACCTCTCTCGCAATATCACAGTCACGAAGAATATGTAAAATGTTTTCTTCTCACTAACACTTAAAAAGGTAGTTCTCACTAAGTGATAAACCACTTATAGCTCTGAGTGAGTTAGTAGGTAGTCTCTCATGAATAACTTGCAATAAAAACATCTTTATTTTCTTCAGAACAGGTAATTTCCATACTTTCTTCCATAAAGTCGGCCTATTTCATTCCCGCTGGGCAGATAGAAATTTGTAAGTAGCATGGACACTAAATTTGCTATCCAAAGCATTTCTCTAGCAGAAAAGATCATCTCCATTTCCATATGGTGGGTTACCTTTAGTTGTAATATTGACTACCCACTTTGGCAGAAATTCTCTCCATTTTGGTATGTTCTATCCACCATTTGCCAAAACAAAATCCTTTACTTTGGCATATGGATCTAGAGTATGAAAATTTCCATTAACCAAATGGATAAAAGGTTCTTCAATCAGGGTCCACAAATCCCACCAGGCATTGGCCATAGTCCCACTTTTCAAACTTCTACCAACCCCAGAGTAGAATTTCTCCCAAACAGCAGCGATGCTGCGCCATACACTAAAGGAATTTTGTTTCTTACAGATAATGGGGTATTCACTATGTTTGCAGCCATATTTCCCTATCAGGCATTGAACCTAAAGATCTTTTAGTCTAGTGAGAAGACCCCAATAGAGTTTCATAATAAAAGAAATGTTCTTTATGATGAACTCATAGGGAATGACCCGAAAGTACTACCCATTCTATAACAAATTCGTTGTGGGATCAATATGGTGAACTCATGACAAATAATCCAAAATAAGAATAGCTTTTGTGCTAAGTTCATTGTAGGTTCATTGCGGCAAATCCACAATGAAATAGCCAATATTAGGTGTGTTTGGATTAACAGTGGTAAAAGTGGCTTTTATTCAGTCTGACTTTTGCAAACTTGAGTTTGAGTAAAAGTCAAATAGCATAATGCGATTATGTTTGGATTAACTTTTGTAAAAGTTAGTTTGATAATCAAAAACTTATTTGGATGATTAATGAAAAAGCAAGTTTAGAAGAAAAAGATTGAAAAAAGACATGAATTTTATAAAAATAAACATAGGTAATGTACGGTTGGGAAAAATTAAAAATACTAAACTAAAATATTTTAGAAAAAATTGGGGAAAAGTTCCCTGAAAATTTAGTAGTTGAGAATGACATAAATTATGTGAATTTATGTTTAGGACAAAAGATTTCATCTATAAGGATTTATAATAAAGACCGTAATTGTCATACCCTTATCAAATTTTCCATATTATCAGAGTGCTTGCGCACCGTTCAGTGAGTAACACAGGAATAACGTAAAAATACCAATATATAGTACATGATTACATTGAGGAATTCCCTTTAAGGTTAGGTAATATATACAATTTCTCAAAATATTCAAAAGTAAAGATTATATATAATCACTGTCTTCGTCTCAAGAAATGTGCCCTTTAGTTCCCCATGTCTACATCCTTGCCTCTCTAGCTGTTGGCACCCGCTGAGACATTTTATTTATAAAAAGAGATGAGATTCCAGGGAATCTCAGTAGAAACATACTATCGACATATAAAATGCAAGAATTAAATATGCAATGCACCGTATAAAGTAAAATGAAAATTCATATCAATCAGTGTATGTACACAAAACTCAGGGCCAACAATCTAGTTAAAACCCCCTATGTGTACCTCAGGCGAGTCCTTGACTACAACTAGGCAATATTAGTGTACCTTAGCTGGGCACCGAACCACAACCAGGTAATGTGCCTCCCGCGCATGTTCAAATCACAAAATATAGTAACATGTATCATACAAATGGTCACATAATATATGAGAGGTAGTAGTCCCTACCTTATTCCTTTCTCGTCTCGAAACATTTGCCTCGTAAAGCGTGCCAATCTCAAGCTCCCAATTTGATCCTAAAATATCAAATGTATAAGAATTAGGTTAAAACCCATTCATGTATCATTTCAGGCACTTCCATAGTGTTTATTGTGGTTATATTAGCCTATAGTGAAAATTTACCAAATTGCCCTAGGGACCCCGGCTCGGCCGGCCCCGTCGTACCCGATCCGGTTGTACTTTTCCCAAAATTTTGACATGGGTTATTCTATTATATTTCTGCCCAAGGAATCCATTTCCAGACTTGGAATTACCAAACTCATTGTCAAATTACAAAAATACCCTTGACAGCCCCTATTTCAAGGTTTCAGGAGCGTTTTCATAATTATGCTTTTTCGGGCTTTTTTAAAAAAGTAACCAATTGTAACTCTACCTAATTTTTCCTTCTAAACTCAATGGAACTATCAAATGATTGAAAATCCAACTCTAAGGCCCTCTAACAGCCCTGGCCGAAATTTATAAATACTCTAGGGAAAATTGAGATTTTGCGATTTTGGCTCCATAAACACGTTCCTTTCTACTCCTAACCATTTTATTGACTATTTCATTAAATTACAACTACCATTTAGTACCAATTTGGGCAGCATATCAGCCCCACACACTCATTTTTCATTTTTTACAAACACAGACAATCCGGTGAAATTTCACTAATTAAATTGTCCACAGCAGTCAGAATAGTCAATATACAAGAGTTTGAAAGTTATTTCAAGCTCCCACTAGCTTTTCTCAATGTGCCTGAAAACCCTAGCCCTTCTACAATAGATTTGTGAGCCTCCAAACCTTAAACCACATGAAAGAGTAGCTTAGGAACAAAGTTATACGCGTTAGGAACTAATTTACCGAAGAAATCACCTATCTTTGTAAGCTCTTTCCTCCTTTCTCTCTCTAGAATTTATCATACCTTATCTCTCTATTTTCAGCTGAAACATGTCATTTTTGGGGCTGAGGGAAGAAGAAGAAGATTTTAATAATATATCCCAATTTAATTAATTAACTTTCCCAATTTCGGATTTTTACAAAATTTTGGCAGATTTCTGCCCAAACTTTAAAAAATCATAACTAGATTTGTAGATATCATATAGGAGTAATTCTAAAGATTATAAAATCCTTATTGAGTCTAGTTTCATGGAAAAATATAGCTTTTAACCAATTGGAAGCATAAAATTCCCAGAATTTTAATCTTTGCATGCTGTTCCAGAAAAAAATCAATTTCGCTAGGTAAACTTCAAAAATCCATAACTTTTTGTATAAAACTTCAAAAATTACCCATCATCTATCAAATTGAAGCTTAGGATGTATAATTTCACTCTGTAAAATTTTATAATTTTTAAACATCATTTGGTTAATAAAATGCATTGCACAACAATACTGCCTCACTGGAAGCAATGAAACGGAATGCACTTGCAACTCCAGCAAATTCCATTTTTGTATACAAATTTCTCATACTCTTTAATTCATCATTTTATTTTATTTAATACCTCAAAGATATAAGAAATATTAGGAAATAAGTTTGAAACAACTATTAAATTAGGGCTTAACAGTTCACTTAATTTAGGCTTATTCTCAAACCTCCAATATAAAAATTCAGGATATTATAGTAATAGTATTTTAATTAAAAAAAAATTGGGACTCAACATTTTTCTTTCTTGAGGCCTCTAATTCTTCTCTTTCCATAGTAGAAATTTCTTCCCTCTCTCTATAGTGGAAAAGCCAAAAGCAAGAAATTTTGGCTTATGGCTTAAGTTGCTTTTTTATTTTCTAAAATCCCAGTTAAAAATAAGATATTCCAAACCCTTGAAATTTTCAATAATCCTTCAATCCCATGTATTGTCTCCTTCAATCACACGATGGGGAGGTTCAAACACTTTGCCAAACAACACTAAGGTGTCTAAAATCGCAGCATCTGTCGTAGGGTCGCTGCGGCGAATCCTCAATGAAAATGATACCCAATAAGAGTAACTTCAAAAACACTCTCTTACACCTCCACTCCTCAAAAGATCAAGATCAACTACGTGTGTGTTTGGAAAAGCTTATTTTTGTCCAAAACGTGCTTATAATTCGTGATTCACGGTATACGAGGTAAGTATGTGAGAGGAGTTTTTTCTCGGCTTGCGTAATAAGTCCGTTTTTACTGTGCAAAAAGCTTAAACAAACACGCACTACTTAATACCACAAAAAGTACCATAATCCAAGCTCAAGAAACTATAAACCTCAAGATTAAAATTCATGATGCTACAATTTAAGAGCCTGAGAGGGAATGTATTTTAGAAAAGTCAATACACATTTTTTACAAATAATTAATTTAACTAATATTTTTAATCTATTCAAATGAGTTAAGTAGATCTTTTATTAAGGACTGGAGGTAATAGTTTATGGAGATTAAAAAATTAATTAAGTTTGATTATTTGTAAAAAAAATGTATGTTGGTTTTCCTAAATATCATCTTTAATCATTTGCATTAGAATTACCCTATGGATAACCTCTTAATATATGCAATCAATATGGATAGTTTAAAAAAATTATAAATTTAAAAGACAAAATTAATTGAAGCCCCATGACCGATTGTTATGGTGGAATTTTGGACTATTGAAATGGAATTGGAATTTGGAGAAATGTCTGTTCGGTTGTGTGAAATTGGGAAATTGTTCAATCCCATTTCTAATGAAAATACATCCAACACCCTATGTAGCTCAAATTCAATTTGCACGCCTTCTCTTTTCTTCTTTTTCATTATGCACCTTCCTCCATCTGCATCTGATCCTTTATCATTCTAAGCACTCACCTAACAGTGAGCTCTCACTTGGCCTCCATGAAGAGGATGAGTCATGGTCGAGCTTTAGTCATATGTAGTGAAGATGAACACAACGTGGCCCTCTCTGCCTTCTTCACCATTCACATATAAATTTCAAATAAATGATGACTAAAACCAGCCACATATAGAGGATTGATAAAACAGCCAAACCAAAGGCATGCAAGTTAAATACCAAAGCATTGGTGATTCCTACTCTCAAGAAATCAGTGAAGAGATTTATGAGTACGAGACTGTGGTCGATCTTCTCACTCGCTCATTTTCCATTCAAGGAAACTCTTCTGAGTTCCGATAGCCTCCACGATGGTGGTGTACCAGTAGTGGTGGACAGTAGTTTTCTATATGGGCTATGGGAAGGGATCCTTGGGATAAATGTACATTAGTGATTTCACATTACAAATACAAATATTGAATTAAAAATAGGGTTAATATCCAATTTTGGCCTAGAAGTTGTCATGTATGTAGAACCAATGTTGCTCTGAAAGTCTTTTTAGAAGCAATGTCACCCCAGAGATTTTTAAATCGCAACAATTTCTCCCCGGCCGTTATATATGTTAAGTTTGACCGTTAGTTGACTAAATATGTTGAGTTAACAAGTCTACATGTCATCCACGTCATTTTTGTTAAAATGCAAATATATCCGAAAGTTTTCACTCAAGAGTAATATTGTCTCAAAAATTTTATGGGTTCAATATTATCCGGAATTTTCCAAATCTTGCTTCGAAGTGAAAATTTCTGGAGGCAAATTTGTATCTAAACCCAAAAAAAAAAAAAATATAGATGACATGTGAACTGTCAACTCAGCATGTTTAACCCACTAACCATCAAACTTAACCTAAATAATGGCCAGAATGAGATTGCTGCGATTTGGAGACTTTGTGGGGCAATTGGACCTTAACCCTTATATCATAATTCCATATATACACCAAACATATATTTAGAGCTCATTTTTAGCTCTATTTAGGGAGAATTGCTGATAAACATTTTTTTAATAAATTAATTGCTAAATGCTACTATGGAATATCTGTTGAACATAATGGAAGATATTTTGCACACAACGTACGGAAGATTGTTTGCACATTTATATGGAAGATTTTTGCACATGCAGAAGATGGTTTGCACAAAACGGAAGATCGCTTGCACACTTAGTAGTAATCAGCAATTAATTTGCCCTCATGATATTCTTGGGCAATTCTCCCTTTTTATTTTTACTTCCGTATCCATATCCATAAAAATCATTTCTAACATACCAAGTGGGCCCTTGCATTTAGGATCAAAGTAAACTTTCTAGCTATAGTACCCTACATTTATAACTAGAAGAAATACCAAATTTCCAAACATGTATTAGGTTAAAAAGACAACTTGCATGAAAAAAAAGGGTGCAGTTTCTCTTCTTTTCCCTTATGGTTCGCTCCCATCCTTTTCTTTCAAACTGCACCGTTTTGATGTAAAATACATGAGCTCCTCACTTTTTTTTTGAAAAAACAACATTCACCATCCTGAAGTATTGTTTTAGTACTAGTCAGTTTCCTAAAATATTTTTTCAAGATCCTAAAATAATTTTTCAATATTATCAAGTATCCTAAAATATTTTTTTTAATGCTAGCCAGTACTCTGAAATATTTTTTGTGTAATTTTTTAGGATGTTGGATGCACTAAAAACTAGTTTACGATACTGGATAATACTGAAAAGATATTGTGAAGTACTGACTTGTACTTAAATCACCATCTTGAAGTACTTTTTCAGTGCTAGTCAATTCCCTAAAATATTTTTTCAAAATCCTAAAATAATGTTTCATTATTATTCAATATCCTGAAGTATTTTTTTAGTGTCAGTTAGTACTTTGAAATATTTTTGGTGCAATATTTTAGGATGTTGGATGCACTAAAAATTAGTTTAGGATACTGGATAATATTGAAAAAATATTGTAAAGTATTGACTTATACTTAAAAAATACTTTAGGATGGTGAATGTTGTTTTTTTTTAAACAAAGGTGAGGAACTTGTGTATTTTGCCCTAAAACGATGCAATTTGAAAGAAAATGATGTGAGCAAAAAAAAAGGAGAGAAGCCGCGTCCGGAAAAAAAAAAAAAGGGTCTTCCACCCTCACTTTCATCCTCTCATTTCCATCATCTCCGTAATTTTAAAAATAAACATTATTATATTAAATTAAATAATATCTATTTAAAAAAATACAATGAGGGTGATACATTTAATGTTTGATAATGCTACGATTAAAATTATTTCTAATAGAAAGATATACATGCCTATAAGGAACAAATACAAGTACAGACATTTATTTGACTCAGTTTGACATATAGAACTCATTCCCATCATATCAAACACAACATATAGGCTCTTCTTTAATTTGCATTATTCTTACGACCGGACCTGACCTGTTGGTCCAGGTAGGAAACCAGCTAACCGGTGGTCTGATCGGGTTTCCTATAGTTTTATCGATTTTTTTAAATATTTTATTTAGAATTTCGTATAAAATAATCCTGAAATCTTTATTTCATCAATGGTCTAACCCTGGGTTAGCCCTGGTTTGACTCTGATCTGACCCAATACCCCGACCTGCTTAGTGCCCGATCCAAATTTCAGAACCTTGTTAATTTGTAAATGAGAAAAGACAGACAAATCTTTTTATTTTATATTATTTAAATTAAAAGTTACAGTTGGTAGGAATACTATGACTATCCAATATTATTTGATCATCTTTATTTTTCGTTTTATATTATTTTAATCCTGTCAAATATGAATATAATGGAGAAAACATATTTTAATATTTTATGGTCTCATCCTCGAACAAATATTTCGACAAACAAACTGGCCTAGCAAATCAAAATCTATTAAATTATATGAAACTATAAAAAGGTGTACAAGTATTATTGTTATTATCATTGTAGGCGTGATATGATTAGGCTAGGGGCTTCATATTATCCGCAATCAGTCACTGGGACAAAGTTATTTCAATAAATGTTCCAGCTTAATATTAGAAAAAATTCTTAATAAAGAACTTTAAAAATGATAAAAAATAATAAGGTGTTGCAAATATTCATAATCCTGAAAAGATGTTAGGTTCAATTTATTCTTTTTTAAATTAGAAAAAAAAGATCAATTTGCTCTTATATATATATTTTTATTTATTTAAAAAAAATTATCCCCACCAGCCCCTGTAGCCACCAGAGCTATGGTGGCTTGCGTGCACCCTGCCAGCGGCCGGAAGAGCTCCATAGGAAATATTTTGGCTGAATATTCCTTTGGGAATAAATATTCCCAAAGTGGTGGGATTTGTTTGTATAAAGTGTTGATGACTATTAGGCCACCAATGCCATTCAATATTAATAATGCAAACAAACAAATATATATTAACTTTTGATATTTAACGTAAGCCCATTAATAAGTTCAGATAATGAATTAATAAGTTTAGATAAAGAATTCGCAACTTTTATTTTTTAAGTAAAAAATTCACTTACTATCTTAGACCATTCACACGTTTAGATAAAAAATTCACAAGTTTATATAAGGAATTGACAAGTTTAGATAAGGAATTTACAACTTTCATTTAAGTAAAAAATTCACTTACTTTCTCATGCTATTTATAAGTTTAGATAAAGAATTCATAAATTTAGATAGGGAATTTGTAACTTTCATTTTTTAAGTAAAAAATTCACTTACTTTCTCAGACTATTCACAAGTTTAGGTAAGGAATTCACAAGTTTATGTAAAGAATTCACAACTTAAAAAACCCTAAATAGTTGTGAGTTTTTTTATCTAAACTTATCAATTCCTTATTTAAACTTATCAATGGCCTAATAATATGAATTTTTAACTTGGTAAATGAAAGTTGTGAATTTTTTATCTAAACTTGTGAATGACATGAGTAAGTGAATTTTTTACTTAAAAAACAAAAATTGAGAATTCATTATCTAAACTTATCAATTCCTTATATGAACTTAGTAATGAGTATGAATTAAAGATTAAAGATATATATATATATATATATATATATATATATATATATTTGCATTATTTTATATTGAATGGTATTTATGACCCTATGGTCACCAACATTTTGTGTAAACAAAGTGGTGGAGGATCAAACCCCACCCCCACCACATATTTATTCCCAAGGGAATATTCCAGCGGAATATTTTAAAATATTCCAACCGGAGTTCCGGCGGCGGCCAGTGGAGGTAATTTTTTTTAAATAAAAAAAATATATAAGGGCAAATTGGTCTTTTCTTTTAAATTTCAAAAAAGACAAATTAAGCCTATTATTTTTCTAGAATTATGAATATTCGAAACACCTTTTTTTCTTTTATCATTTTTAAAGTTCTTTATTAAGGGTTTTTCCTTAATATTGCGTATAAAGTTATATTTTTTATTTAAATTCTGCCAAACATTCACCAACTAATGTGTTTCAATAATTTTTGTTTATGTTTGAATCAATGTATTGCAAATTTTTCTTATAATTAATCAATTATAAATGTACAAAAAACTATGAGGATCTTATATATGGATTTGGATCTTCTCCTCAGCGTCTCCTTTTCTTAATTTCTTATTATCCTATTCTTACCATTATGAATCAACAAATGAATGGTCGAAATTTAATATTATGTAAAAATATTTTTTTTTTCCATTTTCAGATAATTCATAGTTGTAAATTGTCTAGATTAAATTTATTTATTTTTATGTAATATTATGATTATAATTTTATAACTTATTCAATTTCAGCCGTTGATTTGTAGTTCCATTAGTAGAGATGAGACGAAGGGATCAAAGAAAGATATATCCTATGTGCAGTGAAATAATAAGAGGTAACTTGATTGAAGGTAAATAAAAAGTCTATTTTTTTGAAAAATGAATAAATTATCGTTATTTAATTTATTAAATAAAAGACTCAACTTTCTAAAAGAATTGTATCTCCAACTTCTCTCAATAATTATTGTAACTTATGGAGAAAATAGTAAATAATTTTTTTTCCCTTAGCATTTGGAATAAAATTTCATTAAAAAGGTATTATTGTCTTTCACATTAAAATCACTATGTTTATTTAAAGAGTAATTTAGACTCATTCAAAATGTTTAAAAACGAAACAAACCATTAACAATGAATTTCTTAAGAAGTTAACTCCTACGTCTTGAAAATTGGGTACACTAAACCAAGTGATCATAAGTTATAGTATTTATAATTTAACAATTTATTTTCTTACTTTCATACAGATTATTTTAATTTTGAAGCGTTTTATATTTTATATAGAGTATAATATTCTAATCTCTTTTATATTTTGTCTTAACTACAAAAACTTTCCTCTTATTTTAAACGGGTGAATATATATTATTAATAAAAATACTAATGGAAAATAATTATTATCAGATTGTATGAAAGTCTCAAGGATTACTGGGGGAAAAAAATTTATCCAAGATTGATTTGATATAGCTCTCCCAAAAAAATAGTTTGATTATATTTAATGTATATATGTAGTATATATATTTACAAAGTTGTTAGTATTTGGGATTTGGCTTCAGTCTGCTGCTCTTCTATCTGCTGCCAATCTTTTTCTTAAAACTACACTGTTTCAGTGTAAAATGATGGGGGGCTGATTTTTTTTTTTTTTTAAAAAAGTGTATAGTATTTTAAAGTATTTTTTTTGGACGTATCTAATATCTTAAAATATTTTTTAAGTAGCATGCAGTATCCTAAAATGCTTTTTAGTCCTTTTAACTCTTTAAAGTATTTTTTCAGTTGTACCCAGTGTGTTAGCAAACTGATTACAATTTTACCCGTAATATATTTTTTCAGCTCCAAAAATTATTTTAAAATATTTTTTGGTGCTTTTAACAGTTTAAAATATTTTTTCAGTTGTACTTAGTGTTTTAGGAGACTGACTATAATTTTACTGTTAATGTATTTTTCCTAGTAATAACGAGCACCCAAAACTTAATATACTAATTTATTGATTTACACCCACTCTAAAATATTTTTCCAGTAGCACCTAATATTTTAAAATAATTTTTGGAGCTGAAAAAATAATTAAGGGTAAAATTACAATCAGTCTAATAAAACACTATGTACAACTAAAAATATATTTTAAGGAGTTAAAAACACAAAAAATTATTTTAGGTTACTGCATGTTACTTCAAAAATATTTTAAAATACTACATACTTCCAGAAAAATACTTCAAAATGCTAGACAACATTTAATAAAAAAATCAGCCCCATCATTTTACATCCAAAACTACACCAAAACAGTGTAAGTTTTAAGAAATGGATTGGCAGCGGACGAAAGAATAGCGGAGGGAAGCTTGATCCTAGTATTTGTGACAAGTGGGTGGGTTCCATGAACCATGCTGAGACTTATTGGGTCTATTTGGTATGATGGAATTATTGGGTCTCAATTCCATGAAGATGCTTGTTTGGTATGATGGAATTAGGTCCCAATTCCATTTCCATGTGGAGCCCAATTCCATCAAAATGGGTTCCACTTAAAAACCTCTAATTTGTAAATCCATGTCCCCATTTCCCACATTACACTCTCTCCTTTCTTAGTCACCAAGCTCGACCTCTCCCATCTCAGTTGCCATGCTCGACTGACTAACCACTTGGACTCACCATGCTCACTTCGTCTCACCCCACCGCCGGCAATGACAATACCTCCACTAATCTAGTTGAACGACGGCGGTGGCTGCCAAATCTACTCCTTCTTCATCCACTTCGACGAAGGCCACCGGATCCAAACTCCTTCAAGTCCCTCCTTCGGGAAGCTTCTCACTCCAACCGTTGGCAAGTGTCAAAATCTTTGACCAGGTTAACCAACTCGGTGGCGACGTGGAGGAGAGACTCAGCTTCATTGGGCGATAAATCAGCGAGTAATGACTTCTGTCGTTTAATGAAGTTCCTAACAGCATCCAAATCACCACTTGCGACGACATGGTGTAGATAGAGGGGGAAGACGAATGTGAGCTTGAGTTTGAGATTCTAAGTGGAGACTGTGGATTGATGCGGTGATGAAGGTGGGTTGATGTGCGGGCTTGTTCCGGTGAAGATGAAGATGGGTTGATATGCTGAAGAATTTTTTTAAAAACAATAGGAGGGCATTTTGGACTTTTGATATAAAAATTAATTTTCATTTTCATGACATACCAAACATACTTTTAAAACTCATTTTCATCTTCATATCCATATCCATTTCCATTTTCACTTCCACTTCTATTTCCATCAAAATCAATTTCAGCATACCAAACAGATGAGTGTCCCATTAGTTGGTAGGTCCCACATGACTCATCATCCTTCCTTTTTCTACATTTGCCACCTCATGACACCCCCCACATTCTTTTCCCTAGATCCTGCTCTTCATTTTTTTGTGAGGCTAAATGATACAAAAATCCCTGAATTTTTGGTTACTTGCATATAACCCTTTGAGCTTTTTATTTTTTATTATAAACCTTCTACCATTAACTAACCCTTATCTTTTTAACGGTAATTGTCATTTTAAGAGATGTTACGTGGTATCCTATGGGTGTCCTATGTAAATTATTAATTTTATAAAACTCCTTGAACTATAACCATTTACAGATAACCCCCTGAACTTTCATCAATTACAAATAACCCTCTAACATTTCAAAATTTAGATTTAAATCAATGATCCCAATAATATATTTAACACAAATAATGATATTTTTATACTATCAATGCTCAATTTGTAATATCCCAAATTTTGGGATTTGAGGCTTGAAAATAAGCTTAAATTAAGAAGACTGCTAAGCCCCGGTTTAACAGGTGCCTCAAATTTATTCCCTAACTTTTCTTATATATTTGAGGTATTAAAGGGAATAAAATGGTGAATTAAAGAGTATGGAAAATTTGTATACAAAAATGGAATTTGTTGAAGTTGCAAGTGCAAGCTGTTTCATTGCTTTCAGTGAGGCAGTATTGTTGTGCAATGCATTTTGTTGATCAAATGATGATCACAAATTATGAAATTTTACAGGTGAAAGTAGACATCCTAAGATTTGATTTGATAGGTCATATGAATCATTTAAAACTATATACAAAAAGATATGTATTTTTGAAGCTTACCAAGAGAAATTGATTATTTTCTAGAACATAAAGCAAAGATTGAAATTATGGGAATTGTGAGCTTTTAGTTGGCTAAGGGTTATATTTTTTTTCTCTTGAAACTAGACTCAATAAGGGTTCTATAACTTTTGAAATCACTCTAATTCGATGTCTATAAATTTAGTTATAATTTTTTAAATTTAGGGCAGAAAATTTGCAAGAATTTCTGATATATCCGAAAGTAAAGAAATAATGTGATGGCAAGTTTTGAAATTATAAGGCACATGGATAATTCATTTGGGCTGATGGAAGGACCTCCTAGGATGTCTTTTACATGGGCCAAGAAAGGGAAAATATTAGTTGCAATATAATTGGGCTTATGACCATATTTCATGTATATAAAAGTTGAAATTTGGATTTTTGGGAAATTGGAAATTATGACATAAGCAAGGTAATTTGATGACATAAGCATAATGTTATAAAAAGCTTTCTCCTTCATATTTCCCTATCAAAACAGATGTCTAACAGCAAGCATAGAGAGAGAGAGGGAGTTTGAGAGAGTTTAGAGAGAAGGAAGGAGAAATATCACGAGGTCGATTTCTTCGGTGAATTCGTACCTAATGTATATAATACTTCTCCTAAGCTCCTCTTCTATGTTCTTAAAGGTGTTTTGAAGCAAAAAATTGGTGTTTAAAGAGCTAGGGTTTCGGCCTTAAAAAGGAAAAACCAAAAGGAAGAAGAGGTAGCTTCCTATACTTTAATATTTGGCTGTTCTGACTATTGTAGATAATTTAATCGGTGAATTTTTGTTGGTTTGGCTCTGTTTGTACATTTGGGAAATATTGTGTTCTAGGTGTTATGCTGCCAAAATTGGGTCCAAATGGTAGTTATAACGTAATTAAATAGTTAATAAAATGATTAGAACTAGAAAGGAGCAAGTTTGCAGAGTCAAAATTGAAAAACCCCAATTTTTCCCAGAGTTTTGTAAGTTTTAGATAGAGCTAGATAGAAGGCTTAGAGTTGGCTTTTTGATGTTATGATGATTCCATTGAGTTCATGAGGGAAAATTAGGTGAGGTTATAGTTGGTCACTTTTTCGAAAAAGCCCGAAAAGGTGTAATTACGAAAACACCCCTGAAACCCGGAAAGTGGGGTTGCCAAGGGCATATCTGTCTTTTGATAGTGAATTTGATAATTACAAGTTTGGAAATAGATTCTTTAGGCGAAAATAAGTCAAAATAGCCCTTATCTAAATTTTAGGAAATGTATGATTGGATAAGGTATAACAAGGCCGGGCCGGGCCAGGTCCCCAAGAGTATTTTGGTAAATTTTCAAAAGAGGCTAATATAACTACTATAAACACTATGTAAGTGCCTAAAATGGTACATGAATGAGTTTTAACCTAATTCTTGTACATTTAACATTTTAGGACCGAGTTGGGAGCCTGAGTTTGGCACGGATTACGAGGCACAAAGTTCGAGGAGTCTCTTTAAGGATCAAGGAAGGGCGATTAAGATAGAGAACTTACCTCTCCTGCATGTATTTGATATTTGTGTTGGTGTATTGATGCATGTTATTACTTTGCTTGATGATGAGAAATATATATGAATGATTAAAGCTTTGTTTTTGTTTATACTGTGGCTATAGTTTTATTGCAAGAAATATTGAACATGCAAATATATCATTATGTGAGTATGAGTTATGTAAGGCAAACATGTCATGCATTAAGCACTTATCCTGCATACATAATGGTACTATTTTCCTACTGAGATTCTCTTGAATCTCACTCTCCCCTACCAACAAATTAAATAGGTGAAAATAAGAGGTGTACTAAAAGCAGAGAAGAGAACTACATGGGAAGAATGTAGTGATGGAATGAAGACGGGAAGATGTCTTTATTTTACTGGGACGGGTTTAGACTCTTAAGTAGCCATGTGTAGCTACATTGATGGTAATTATCATGTACGAACCCCTATAGGGAATTTCTGTAATCATGCACATATTATCAGTATATTTATGCTATTTCTGTGTTGCCTACCGAACAGCGTATCATTCTCGGCAAATACTCCAAAAAATGTGAAAATAAGATAAGGGTGTGACACAATTATCCCAAAAAAATAAGTAAATGTTATACAAATGATGACATTTTCATTTTTATAATTTTTAAGTATTATTATTCTAGTTTTTTCCTTACAAAAAAGCTATTTTAATTGATAAATCATAGTATGTCACACCCTCATATTATTTTCACCTATTTCAAAGTATTTTTGGAAAACGATACGCGGTTCAGTGGGCAATATAAGAATATCATAGTTATACTGATATTATGTGTACGATTATGAAAATTCCCCATAGGGGTTCATACATGATAATTACAATTAACGTAGCCTTACAGCGCTACGTGGGTGTCTAAATCCATCCTAGTGAAACGGAGACATCTTTCCGTTTTTGTTCCACCACTGCAATCCCCTTTGTACGGTTCTCTTTATTGTTCTCAGCATATCTTCTGTCTTCTCCTATCTAAATTGTTGGTAGGGGAGGGTGATATTCTAGGGAATCTCAGTAGGAAAGCAATACCAATATGCGTACAAGATAAGTGATTAATGCATGACATGCTTGCATTACATAACTCATGCTTACACAATGACATATCTATGTGCTCAATGTTTCAAACAACATACGTGTGGCCATAGCATAAGCAGGAACAAAGCTTCAATTATTCATATATGTTTCACATAATCAAGCAAAGCAATAACATGTATCAATACACAAGTACAAATATCAAATACATATAGGAGGGGTAAGTTCCCTACCTTAATCGCCCTTCCCTGATCCTCGAATAACGTGCCTCGCTTTGCTTGCCAATCCCTCGGGCTCTCTACTTGATCCTAGAATGTCAAATGTACAGTTTAGACACTTTCATAGTGTTTCTGGTGGTTATATTAGTCTATGGTGAAAATTTACCAAAATGCCCCCAAGACTCTAGTCCCGCCCCACCATACCCGCCTCGATAGCACATTTTACCAACATTTTGACTAGGGCTCTCCTAACTTATTTTCTCCTAAGGAATCCATTTGTGGCCTCGAAATCACCAAATTCACTGTCAAATTACAAAAATACCCTTGACAGCCCTTATTTAGAGTCTCAGTGGCGTTTTCATAATTATGTTTTTTTCGGTCTTTTCTGAAAAAGTGACCAATTGTAACCCCACCTATTTTTGCCCACTGAATCCAATAGAACCATTTATTTCATGAAAATCCAGCTGCTACCCCTTGAAACAGTGCTGGCCAAAATATTCAAGAAAAATGGAAAAATGTAGTTTTGTGTTTTAGCTTCCAAAACTTGTACTTTTCCATCTCTAATACTTTATTAACCCATTTAAACACTTCTTAACCATGATTCAAAGAAATTTGGATAGCATAACCCCTTATGGTTAGGGCTTTTCCAAATTTACAAACTTTACAAAAATCACCAAAATCAAACACAAACCTTAACAACAACACTGTATTAGTTCAGATCTAAGATTTGTGAGGTTACCTCTTGAGATCTTAAATCCTCTCCCTCTAGGCGTCTCCTCTCTCTCTTCTTGAGTTCAAAATGAGTCTTGAAGATCATGGATTCATGAAGAATCAAGGTTTAGAGAAGGATATCATGACAAAAATCATAAGAAAAGTTCAAGAAATCACTTCTTACCTTAGATTTATTCTACCTTCTCTCTAAAGCTCTTAAGGTCTCTAAGCGCTCTCTCTCTCTCTCTCCCCCCTCCTTTCTCTAGTGTTGGACTAAATGTTGCATGAAGAGGGAAGAGAATGTATTTTATTGAATTCCTCTTCTTTCCTCCTAACCATTGATTTCATCAAGGTTTGACATGGTGACAAATGTCTTCCACCATGCCTCCCTCCATGCTTCCACCATACTTAGAGCAAGCGTTTCACCCAAGAGGGGGGTGAATTGGGTGATACTAAAAATTTCGTTACAAATATAAAATTTGACAGTGAAATTAAAACAATAAGGAGTAAGGAGAAATATCACCGAAGTGTACACCGGGAGTTATACTGGTTCGGTCACAACCACTTTGACCTACGTCCAGTCCTCAGAGCTTCTCTGAGAGTTTCACTATAACTTCCAAGATTTAGTGGTGTAATATCCCAATTTATGATTAAGGGCTAATGGCATTGAGATTTAATTGTAATTTGTGTAAATAAATATTTTGGAAGTAATATGCTGTAAATTTGAGATGAATGTGTGTGGTATTTGAAATCAATGGTTGAGATTCATTATTGATGGGTCGGAATCCTATACATTGTGTCTATGTGAGCTTATAGTGGAAGTGGATGAGATAGTGACATGTGGCATAGTGGAGGCCTTTGGATGAGGCACTAGAGGACAAAATACTATTTTCCTCTCTTTTCTCTCTCTCTCCATCGGTAAAGTGTGTGCACAAGGGGAGGAAAATCACATTTCATCATCATCCCTTCCATCTCACTATTTTTCTCTCTCCTTCCTCCATTTTTTTCTGCCGCAAGCTTGGGAAAGAGAAGAAGAAAGCTTGGATTTTTGGGTAAGTAAATGCCTTCCTTTGCTCAAACTCCCTCCATTAAAGTTGATCCTTGAGTTAAGAGCAACATTTCTATGGTTGTAGCTTGTCCATTGGTGGTGGTTTGTGGCCACACGAAATTCTAGACTTAGGTGAATCAAGAACTCCCTTTGAGAAAGTTGTTAAGGTGAGTTTAAGAAACCTTTCTATATAAGTTTTGTGCCAAATGATTTAACTTGGGATTTCTGGAATTTTGGACCCATTTTCGAAAATTAGGGTCTTGTGGTGTTTGAATTGTTGTTGACATGGAATTAGTGCCTTGTTAAGTGTTTTGAATGAATGGTATTGAATTGAAGCTTAGAGGTGAAGTTTGAGAACTCTATATTGATTTTGTGCATTGGGCAAAAACAGGGCATGAAATTGGGTTGTGAATTGGGTCATTTTGAAGTCACCATTGTGTTCCTTGAGTGATTTTGTGTGGGAATGAGCTTGGTTGTTGATTTTGGATTCATTTGGATCACTTGGGAAAAGTTGGAAAATCTGTTTTGTTTAAGCTCTGTTTTTCGCTGTCATTTTGGACGAGCGTTTTCAGTGACCAAATGGTATTGGAAAATTATGAAACTTTCCAGTAAGTTCACATCCCAAGATTCAAAATGGACATATGTTTTGTGTCATTTCGTTGAGTATTCTGTGAGATATGGTTGCCTAAAGTTTGGGATTGAAAACAGAACTCTGTTTTGGAGTAGTGTGTAGTTTTTGGTGATTCTGTATTTGTGTAGTGATTTCCAGTGAGAGGCTATATTTTTCCTTGAAAGATGACTCATATACCTTTCATTTGGCTTTGGAATCACTTCGTTTCGATTTTTCTAGAATTAGTTATGGTTTTTCGAAGTTCAGCCCAATGTCAGGAAATTTCTGGGCCGCGGCCCAAGCCTTTCTGACCTGTTTTGGGCCGCGGCCCAAGAGTGGTGGGCCGCAGCCCAAGACCTTCTGACCATATTTAGGCCGCAGCCCAAGGATGGGTGGGCCGCGGCCCAAGCCTGTGTTCCAGCACTTAGTGTTTTCGAAAAGTGACTTTCAACCTATTGTTTCCCAACCTTTTAGGGCTTTCATTAGAGACATTTGTGGCCTCTTAGGAGTCCTAAATGATAACCAACTTAGTGTATTATGGGATTAAGTAATTGGAAAAGAGATTGATCAATTGTCCCTAATTTGGTATAGGATTTGATATCTGCCGAACACGTGAGCCTACTGTGCCAAAGATTGTCAGGAAAGATACAGGTAGCGACTCCTCTCTTATACTTTGTGTAAATGTATTGTATGTTTGCTTGTCATTCATTGTGTGGATGCTGCTGCTACTGCTTTGTGATACCCTGTGCATTGAGATACCTTGTGGAGTTTTTGTGATACATTGTGCTTTGAGATGCTTGGTGGTGCTTTGTGCTTCGTGTTGCTGCTACATAGTGTTTACCGTGAAAGCGGGCGTTGTGCATAGTGAATACAGCGAAAGCTGGCATAGTGTTCACCACGAAAGTGGGCGTAGTGCATTGTGATTACAGCCGTGAGTGCTGTCGTATGTGGCGCAAGTCAGAGATCATTGTGAAGCTGCTGAACATGATAAACATGCATGCTCTATGTTTATATATTGTATGAGTGTCTTGTTGCTACTGGGATTCTTTAGAATCTCACTCTTTCCATATGACTAACCTTTTCAGACAGGGCGAGTGGCTCGAAAGGGAAGCGACCAACCAGGAGTGGTTAGGGCTTAGGGACAATTTATAGTTGAATGTTGGTTATCCTTGTTTTGGTTTTGGGATTACTAAGTGTATATGAAATGTAAATGAATATTTTGGATATGTAATCCCCATTTTTGGGAACTCGCAACCCATGATATATATAGATGAACTCGGGGTTTGCCGGGATTTTAGTTTCCACACTCTGATATTTCTTATGTAATTTGATTTCTCAAGTAGTTATATCCGCATGTGAATGTGAGACCCGGAATTAATACGTTTTGAATTGATTTTGAAATACCTCATCCCGAGTTGAGGGATTATAAATTGTTGATTTGATTTTATTGGTTTCTATTTCACTTAAACTTCAAAATCCAGATGTAATTACCGTGAGGGGGTTACAAGTGGGTTCTTGGACACTCGCTCCCCCTTACAAGTTGTAATCCAATCCCAACTCAAGGTTCCACAACCTTAAGTTATCTCAATAACAAATATTGAGTTTGAATGCAATATCTCTCTCAAGAGTGAATAAGAATCACTGAAGTACAGAGTTACAAATATAACGTAAAACAGAGTAGTGAACTTGATGATACGTTTGTGTGTGATCTCGTTGTTCTTTCTCTATTTGGATGTTCCCATTTATATAGATATGTTAGTGAAGACCATTGGAGTATTTTCTTCTCGTCCGTTGGAGAGTGCGCAGCCACTATTGACTTTTCCAGTATTTGAAATATATCCGTTGGTGGTAGGTGGCATTTGAACTTCTCATTTGACTTTCCTTATTTGATATGATTTCTTCATTGTTTATCTGTAAATATGCTAGGAATACTAATACAATAAAAGGTTAATTGTAACATCCCAAATTTTATTCACCAAAAAATATATTGTAATTATTTGAGTAATTCAATAGAATGGTGAATATTCATGGAAATTAGATCTTGTGAATTTTGAAATATTCATATTCATAAGGAAATGGGCAAATAAATTCAAGAATTGAATATTCTTGGTGGAATAAATTGAGATTTGTGGAATAAAGTAAAAGCCCATATTTTTCTTTTATTGGTGGATATTTAGTAGAAGGGAAATATTTACTTGGAAGGTAAATATGCCAAGTGGCATCATCTAAAGCCAAGAGATTAAATTATAATTGCTAAAGTTGGAGCACATGTTTAAATTGCAATAAAATATATTATGTTGACCAAAGGAATGAGATAATTGTAGAAAACCCAATTGTTAATTAAAGGGAATTGGTTCATTTACAATGAGACTTATGACACAAGTTTAGAGTAAATAAGCATAAGTTGGAAGTGGATAAGGCCAAGTACACTCATGATCACAAAGGATGGCATAAAGTGGAGGGAGTATGGCCTAAAGCAAGTCATCATGAAGGGAGGTATGGTGTAAGGAAAGGTGTTGCAATCTCAACCATTGATGAGATCAAGGGTTAAGATGAAATATGAAGATAAGAGGTGAGATATTTTATGAAGCCCATGCTTCATCTTTCTTGATCATTCTCACATCCAAACAACAAAGATAGAGAGAGAGGGAGAGCTTGGGAAAATTTAGAGAGAAGGAGGAGAAATCTTAAGGTAAGACCTTGTGAATCCAAGTTTTAAGGCTTCCAATTTGTATAATCTCCTCTCTAATCTCTTCTTCTCCATGAAACACTATGTTTAGCAAGAAAATCTTGAGCTCAAAGAGAAAGAGAGAGGAAGACTTCTAGAGAAAAGAAAAGAACTCAAGAAGGTAACTTCACAAATCCTAAGATTATGTTAGATGTGGTTGTTGTTGATGATTATGGTTGGATTTGGTTATTTTGTTAAGTTTGTAAATTTGGAAAGTCCTAATCCTAAGGGGTTATGCTGCCCAAATTTCTTCAAATCATGGTTAAGAAGTGTTTAAGTGAGTTGATTAAGGGTTAGAAGTGAAAAAGTACAAGTTTTGGAAACTAGAACACAAAACCTCATTTTTCCATATTTTTCCCAATATTTCGGCCAGACTAGATCTGGTAGTAGGAGTTGGATTTTCATGAAATAAATGGTTCCATTGGAATCAGTGGGCAAAAATAGGTGGGGTTACAGTTGGGTACTTTTTCGGTAGAGGCCGAAAAAGCATAATTACGAAAATGCCACTGAAATCACTAAATAGGGGCTGTAAGGGTATTTTCGTAATTTGACCATGAATTTGGCGATTTCGAGGCCGGAAATGGATTCCTTGGGTGAAAATAAGTTAGAATAGCCTTAGTCAAAATTTTGGAAAAACGTGCCATCGGGCCGGGTTCCCGGGGGCATTTTTGTAAATTTTCACCATAGACTAATATAACCACAATAAACACTATAGAATAGTCTAAAATGATACTTGGATAGGTTATGACCTATTTCTGGTACATTTAATATTTTAGGACCGAGTCGGACGTCGTGACAGCACGCTTTACGAGACACTATTAAATAGGGAATATCACAGCTTTGAGGTAGGGACATTATCCTTCATACACTATGCCATAAGTTATGTGATTGTGTGGATACCATTGTTTTGTAAATGCACTTAATTAATAACATGATTTGCCTAGAGAGAGGTTGTTAGTGCCAGAGGTGCACTTACACTGGGAGTTGGCAGAAGTCCAACCGGTGTAGATTGTGGGGCTGGGCCCTACTCATGTATACATGACGATGATGTGTTTATATTGTTCATTAATTTGTGCATACCTTGGCGCATGACATATTTACTTTTCGCATTTTCTATGAATGATATTATGTCTCTATGGAGATTCTTCGGAATCTCACCCTATTTTTAAACAAATACCTCAGTGGGTACCAGTGGGCAAAAGGGCAAAGACATTGTCGTTGGGAAGTAAGCAGCGCGTGTCTCGAGGCGAGGTCAAGAACGTGGGCATAATTAGTCTATTTTGTGATATTTTGGGTGAAATTTGTAAATATTAAAACTTCCGCTGTATTTTCTGTTTCCGTCGACGAACAATATCATATTTGTAAACGAACGACATTTGAATCGTAAACGAGTATTTCTATCAGTATAATTGTACTTTTCTGTATGCCCATTGAATTCCGTCGTTATTACTCTTTGATTATCGAAATGGAAACGGGTGTTGACATTAATCATATAGGAAACAAATCAATGAACGTTTGAATGATTTCTAAATTTCTGGGTTTCCATACTCGAGTATTCATTAAAGTTTACTCGAGTACTTACTCGAGTATCATCGAGAAAGCTTTAATGAACTGCAAGTCAACAAACAAGTATGAGATTACTCGGGTAGTGCATGGAATAAACAAAATATCAAACCTTTGGAAATGTATGTTTACTCGGGTACCTACTCGAGTAATGTCCTCTTTTCTTCACAGGTTACTCGGGTACCAACTCAAGTAAACATTCAAATAAACTTTTGGTTACTCGATGCTTTACTCCAGTAATGTTGGCAGGATTTCAAGGCCGAGAGCACTTCAAGTTTGATTACCTTGTTACTCGAGTACATACTCGAGTATACTTATTTTTTGTGCATAACTTACTCAGGTAATGACTTGAGGTTTTCCTTCAAATATAACACTACATACTTGAGTACATACTCGAGTAATCCACTTAGAATAAAACATTAAATACTTGCATACTAGAGTAATGACTCGAGGAAAATGAGATAAAATTAGATCAAGTTATTCGAGTACTACCTTCAGGTTTTTGCTTACCTCAGTGAGTTACTCGAGTAGCTCCTCGAGTAACGTTGGCAGGGTTGAAAATGCCGAGAGCAACTTATTTCTTGAAACAGGGGACTCGAGTACATACTCGAGTATCATTGGCAGGCCGAGAGCAACTGGAAGACTTTTACTTGGTTACTCGAGTACCTACTCGAGTAACGTTGGCAGGCCGAGAGCAACTCCAAGTATTTACCTGGTTACTCGAGTAACATTGGCAGGCCGAGAGCAACTTGAAAACATTTACACTACTACTCGAGTACTTACTCGAGTAACGTTGGCAGGTTATTGGAAGGTGCCTCTGGTTACTTCAAGTTTTGTCTCATTACTCGAGTACTGCCTTAGAAAAATTGCATCTGATCAAGTTTCTCAGCTTTTTCTCTTGGCCTTTCTTCATTACTCCAATGCTAACTTCAAGTGATGCTTTTCCCTGTTTTTACTTTGTTCAACCTTATTTATTAATCAAATCTTTTTTCATAATATTCTTTGTTATCATCAAAACATGAGATCTAACACATACCTCTTCACTTTTTGCCATACTTCCTCATAATTTGACTTAGTTGCTCCCTTAACATCACCCTACCATGATCATCATGTCCATATTTCATATCATATCCACCTTACCATTGTCATCATTATTCTTTTCTTGTAGCATTTTAGACATGTGCTCATGAAATTAATGCATTCTCCTTAATTTCACAATTCTTGATTTATTCCACCAAGAATAATCCAATTATACATTTTCCTTTATTTTCCTTGATTAATTGAAATTAACTCTAATTAATTGGAAAATAATTAATCTTGGGCTAAATTAGCAAAATTATGATTTTGCTATCACCTTTGTAATTTAATTCCTTTCATGAATTAATTTACCCATTTCCTCATGAATATGAATATTTCAAAATTCATAAGTGCCAAATTTCATGAATATTCACCATTTTATTGAATTTTTCAATTAATTACAATATATTTTTTGTGAATAAAAATTTGGGATGTTACATAGTAAAAATCTTAATAAATTAACTAAAATGATAAAAGTAACGGCAATGAGTTTAATATTATAAATCAAAATTTTTAAGGGAGATAAATTTGAATTTTGTAATGATAGAGGGTTAGTTGTAACTGATAAAAGTTAGGGGGTTATCTGTAAATGGTTAAAGTTTAGGGCTTGTATGAAATTAGTAATTTACATAAGACGTTACCTAAGATGCCACATGTCATTCGTTAATTTGATGTGGCAATTTTCATTAAAATGATGACGGTTAGTTAATGGAATGGTGTTAATAATGAAAAAGTAAAAGGTCACGGGAGATAAATTTAAACTTTGTAATGTTAGGATTATATGTAATTGACCCAAAATTTAGGAGTTTTTATATAATTTAGCCTTTCTTTGATATAGTTTTTTCTTCTTATACTTTCCAACTATATTTCATGTTTAAAGCCTAAAATATACCAAACTCATCTGAAATTTACATCAGTTACACATTACCTCAGTGATATTTAAAAGTATGTTTTGACTATTAACTTCCCCCCCCCCCCCGGGTTAAAATCATCGTTAAAGACTAAAGTTAACTATTTTTGCCATGTTGGCATTTTGTTGTATGTTGTATTATATACATATGTCTTACTAACTAATTTTCTTAATTTAATCAAATTAGATAAATATATCTTATATTAAAAATAGAAAGGAGGATAAGGAAGAGGATCCTTTTCAGGTAAGTGGAAATTAAAACTTGGAAAGGAAAACCTCACAAGTAGCGATACCCAATTTCTTTTGAGTCCAGCTCCCTTCCCTGGAGCCTCCCAATTCCCATCCTTTGCCTCTCTCATGCCCTAAAAATACACCGTTTTGGGATGAATGGTAGGGGGACTTCACTTTTATTATTATTTTTTTGTAAAATAAGATTTAGAGCCCTGAAGTATTTTTTTCGGTAGCACATAATATTCTAAAATAATTTTTTGTGCACAATATAGCATAAAATAATTTTTAAATAGCACACAATATCTGACAAGTTACATCTTGGAGTATTTTTTAATAACATTCCATATTATAAACTAAATTGGAGCTCATCCAACACTTCGTATCCTAAATTTAGATTGCTCATTGCAACTAGAAAACATTTTATAGCCTGTTTGGTACAGCTAGAAAGATAATTTAGGGTGCCGAATGTGATTTAAAAAATACTCATTGCAACTAAAATAGTTTAGGATATAGTTTGCCAGATACTAGATGTCACTGAAAAATTATTTTATGTTATATAGTGTATAAAAAATTATTTTATAATATTGGCTGTTATTGAAAAAAATATTTCAAAACCCTAAACCTTATTTTATAAACAAAAAAGAGTGAAGCCCCCTCCCATTTATCCCAAAACGGTATAGTTTTTGGGTATGGGAGAGGTAATGGACGGAGGCGTCAGGAAAGAGAGCCAGATCCGTTTCTTTTGAAACGCGGTGGCCATTCTCCTTTTTGAATTTTGAGTTCTTTATCCATCCTCCACAAGTAGCATTCCGTAGAGAGATGATGTGATCGAGGATTGAATTAATAACTGAAATAGAAACTATACACACACACATATATGCAACCTATATACATAGTATAGAGAAGCATAAATGACATCCTGTAAATGCCGTTAGAAGCATAAATGACAAAACATGAATTAAATATATAGTATAAATGACATTTAAACAAACTATATACACACACATATATGCATCTCATTGTAAATGCCGTTAGAAGCATCCTGAATTAAAATTAGATTTTTATTAGCAATTATTATCCATGTTTTGAAACCGGACCATATCGGCCTGTGTGGGCTGGCAACTGGCAACCGGTCTGGTCTGATAGCTGACCCTAGTTTGACCGATTTAAGTTAAAAAAAAAAAAAAATTAATTTGGTTTTTTTATATTTTATTCATAATTTTATATAAATAATCCTAAAATCTTCATTTCTCACTAGTTTAACCCCGATTTGATTTTGATTTTATCCACTGACCCTTGACTTAGTATCCCTGCCGGTTCAGTGGCCAGTCCGGATTTCAAAACCTTGATTATTATGACATTACAAGTGATTAAAATATGAAGACATTTGCAAAAAAAAGATTTTAAAAAGGATTAAAGAGTAAATTTGTCCCAGAAATTTTCGCTAAGGAGCAGTGTTACCCTGAAAGTATTTTTATGTTCAATATTACCTTATAAGTATTAAAATAGAGTAATGTTGTCATTTTTTATTAAAAAGTTAACGATTAACGTTAATTTTTTAATAGTTAATGTTAGTTTTTTAATAGTATTGAGCAATATCACTACGTTTTGAAGTATTTTTTGAAGTATTTGGGGTGACATTGAACATAAAAAAACTTTTAAAGCAATATTACTCTTTACTGAAAACTTCCAAAATAATAAATCAAAAACTAATAAATCAAAAACTTTTTTATTTATATTATGAATTATAACGTAACATGGTATAAGATAGCAAATCGAAAACTAATAAATCAAACACTATCAGGTTAAGTCGCATCCAATATAGCATTCTATGTCTAAAATATTTTGTGTTGTATCTAACATATTAAAAATATTTTTTAAGAAAAAAAAATCTTCCAATCCTTTAAAGTATTTTTTGATGTATCTGGCCATTCCCTTAAAATATTTTTTTTCAAATGCGTCAAAAAATATTTTAGGGTGCTGATTGCACATAAGACAAAATTTTAGGATATTAAATGCACCTTAACTCTTCATTTTCTTCAAAGATTGTCATCAAATAAAGTAAATTTTTATTTTTAAATAAAAAAAATATTTTAAAAATTTCAATTTTTTAAAATAAAATTATTTAACCATTTATTTCCCTGTTCTATTTTTACAGTCACATTTTTTACCCTTTACCTACCTTTTTTCATTGTTTCACAGTTAAGGCAAAAATCTATTTGGCTAGAAAAAAATATTTACGGAAAAATTATTTTTTCCCTTCATATATAGTAATAATTAGTAGCAATCAATGGCCCACTAAACTTCCCTAATAATCTTGATCAGTGAAAATGAAGCCCCTGACAAAGACTTGTTAATAGAAGACAGTTAACTCTAATTCATGTGAAGCTGGCTAGTGAGGTCAAATCAATGAAGCTAAGGAAAACAATATCTAAATTCATCAAAGCATTAATTAATTGCCACTTGCAATTAATAATCTTTAACTTGCCGATAAAAAAAAAAAATCTTTAACTAACACATTCAAAAACATAATTATAGCCTTTGTCTTTTAGCAAGACTAGGTGTGGTGTCTTAATCTCAAGTTCTTCACAAATCGGTGCCCATTGAACTCCGCAAAATTAATTAAATGAGTACTTTTGCTTAAACCGACAGCCACATGCATGGCATTTAATTTATTAAAAAATTTAGTAATTCATCAGCAGAATAATTATTATTTTTTACACAAATTAACAAATTGTAAAATTGTTTTATCTACGATCTAATGATAATTGATTGAGGCAAAGCAAGTTGGCAAGAGACTCCCAACAAAATAATACAGTGAAAAGACCAGCAAGAATAATACTGGCTATATTATTTGTTATCCATCTGTTTATTTAATGCTATCGGTAATTCAATTTTTTTATTTAGTTTCAATTCATTTTTTTTTGTCTATTAATTTTACTCAAATTTTTTTCGTCAATACTATTAAATTTAAATATTTTTGTGTATAAAAAAATTAAAATATTCTTAAATTATTTTACAAGTTACATCGGTAAAATATAATATATATAATATAATTAAAAGAGAAAAGTGAAACTTAGGATCACTTGTTTTTTTTTTTTTTGATAAACTTGGGATTACACTAAAAAATGGATTATGTTTAAGTGAAATTAAAGGATAAAAGTAGATGTTAGTTGAATTGAAAGTTTAGTTAAATTACCTAAAAAATTTATTTAATTAAAAAATAAGAAACTTTTTTAGGACCAAATTAAAACTAAAGTAATAATATAAACTTATGAAATATTAGGAGTAAATTATCCAAAGATACGATTAACCATTACCAAAATCATTTAATTTTTGAAATAATTTTCTTCATAATTTAATTTTTTAAATGAAACCTTGTTCATTAAGTTAAAATATATGTTTAAATTAAAGCTACTCCTTCTTCCATATTTTTCACAAAGGATTTAAATGGACAATAAGTGTCCATTTGGTTTAAAGAATCATAGGTAATGTAATATAATGAAATGATAATTATAGAACATTTGTTTGTTATTTCATCAAAGAATTATGGAATGAAATTTATGTTTTATCTAAAATAAATAAATGTGAAATGTTCCTTTTAACTTCATTAAAAAAAAAAGAATGTTGATTCGTTGAGGGTATAGATGGCTATACATTGATTTATATAAGTTGAAGTCTGGATCACATAGCCAAAGTTATAGAACAGAGATTATTTGTTGATTTATTGTAATATGTTGTTATTATAATTATATTGGATTACTTTAGTACTGTATCAATCTAACACATTGAATTAACAAAATGTATTAGGATTAAATGAAATTGAAAATGTGCATCATACCACCTTTTATTTTATTTTATAAAATAGGTAAAAATCTATATAATGTCAATAGAATATATGGAAAATCAGTATGATTGGCTTAAACTACAATTTGCTCTCATGATGTAATAAAACGAAGAAAGTGGTGAACATCCTTGTGGAAAAAGGTATTTTTTAAAAAAATGTTGCACGTCTTAAGTGAAATTAAAGCAAAAGTAATACAATTGAAATGAATAAGAAAGAAGTTGGTCTAGAAAGAGGGCATTAAATATTTAAATTTGACGAAGAGAGCGGAAGGTAAAAGAGAAGTAGTAGTCTAGAAGTGTGTGAGCTTAGGCAAGAGAGAAACCCGATCGAGAAAAGAGGTGTGACATTGTTTTCACCTCTCTCTCTCTCTCTCTCTCTCTCTCTCTCTCTCTCTCTCTCTCTCTCTCTCTCTCTCTCTCTCTCTCTCTCTCTCTCTCTCTCTCTCTCTATTTTTAGTATCATTATATTATATATTAGTTTATTAGTCAAATTAATTAGTTTAGAAAAAAAAATAAAAATAAAAATACTTTAAAGTAATTTAATTGGCTTCCTTAATTTCTCTAAAGAAGTCAAGACATCTTCAACTACCTCATAATTAGGACCGGAGGGAGTAGTGTACATTTATTCACCTTTTCCAAAATATAAGTCACTTTAAGCTATCTCATAAGGATTAAAGAAGAATTATTAACCTATTAAATCTATTTTAAATTATCTGTTTTCAACTTTACCTTTTTTCAAATCTATCCCACATTCTTCCTCATTCTCAATATAAAAGGTAAATCACTAATAAATAAGGAAAATTAAAAATAGTATGTAATTGACAACTTTCAAATGATTTATATTATGATTCAAATATTTTTTTAGAAGGCGCTCAATATTTTAGACTAGGTGATTGCTCTCTCAAATCCTTATTATATCTATAGTTTCAAATATAAGTCATTGTACAAAAATCAATAGTTTAAATTCTTCTTTTTCACTAATGTCCTTATTAATTTTATTGTAGAGAGAGATGATATAAGGGAAAAAAATTAAAAAAAGTAATTTGGATAGATTAATCTTAATAGGGAGTATCATTTTAATGACATAAAGTATTTTTAACTCTTTCTTAATTCTTGCAAAGTGGTTGAAATTGTATTATTATATAGAAGAAGTACAAGACATCTTCAACTACCTCATCAAAATCAATGAGATATAATTTAGTCATTAGACTTGTCTGAAAACGAATTTATTTTTAAAATTTATTTACATTTAAAACCATGAATTATATTTTGAGAAGTGGAAGCAAAAACATTACATAAATTTTAACTAAGAGCAATCTTGAAAATATGTAACTGATAACCCTAATTTCTTCTAGAGAGTGGCTTATAGAGGGAGGGATGACCGAAGAAGAAGAAGGTGAGATGGGTCGATCAAAGTGATTCTGTAGCACTTTGGATTTGGTGGGTCTTTCAATCTTTTACGCGTCCTTTCTTTGAAGAATATGGCACTTCGATGCTGACCTTTGACTTCAACACATTGGCCATGTATTATTATTGTTCAAATATTTTATATATATATATATATATATATATATAGTAGTTAAAAAATAAAGCATTAAAGCTAAAAAATTGTGTCCCTTTTAATAAAATTTATATCCATTTTATTTATATATAATCAAGTAATGGACCATTGGTAAATGAATGATGATTTATGTACTTGTTCTATTATTTGTTGTGGATTTGTAGATGTGCATCCCTTTATTTAAATTTGTAGTTTTGAATACGTCTCTTTTAAAATGTAATCATGCTCTGATTTGAAATTGGATATAATTAATTATTTATATTTTTAAAAATTTTTCAATAGGATTAAAATAAAAAATTATGATAGTTTTGTGGGCTGCTCTGCATAACCCACCAACCTATTTTGCTGAATGGGGTTACTAAAATCCCGGCTCAACCCATATGAGCCTAATTGACCCAAATTCCTACTTCTTGCAGTTTTTAGTGGTTTTGCTGATTTTTCTTGTTTTACATATTTTTTAGGGAAAATCCCTGAAAAGTACCTTTGAAATAGCAAAATCCCTATTTAGTACTCTGAAATCCAAAATTCCGGATCAGTACCCTGTCAGAATGGATGAACAGTGTAGGGGCGCCAAAAGACGATTTTACCCTTTAGCCCTCATTCTCACCCACTTCAGGATAATAATACGAGGCTCTTAATTAACAACTCCCCATTCTTGATTAACAATTCCTCTTTATTCTTTTACATATTCACATCTGACAAATATAATGTTGTTAATGTAAAATACGGTGTTGTTAATAAAGAAAGAGGTGTTGCTATTGGCCTTGAAACTTAAATTATGAAGTTGTGAAACAAGAAATTGGAGTTGTTAATGTAGAATATGGTGTTGTTAATAACAAGACCGGTGTTGTTATTGTGAAAGTAAAAAGATGAAACTGGAGTTGTTAATCAAGAATCGAGAGTTATTAATTAAGAGCCTCGTGTTGTTATTATGAAGTGGGCAAGAATGAGGGCTGAAGGGTAAAATCGTCTTTTGGGGCCCTCTGCACTGTTCATCTGTACTGACAGGGTACTGATCCGGAATTTTGGATTTCAGAGTACTGAATAGAGATTTTGCTATTTCGGAGCTATTTTTCAGGGATTTCCCCTATTTTCTATTAACCTAATTTCGAAAGCAACTGCATTATTTTGTGTGATGTATATGATAGACAATGACTTTTGTTTTTTGTTTCTGAAAAAACTGTAGTTATCATGCTCAAGGAAAAAAACTGTAGTTATTCTTTTGAAAAAAGGAAAAAATAATAATAAACTTATGAGAAATATTTAGGTACTTCTAGACTACCAACTCATCTATACTCTATCCAGTAAAAATGTTTCACCTCAAATCATTTTAATCCACGTCATCCCAATAATTTATTTTTTTTAAAAAAATAAAAATATTTTGTTTACCTAACTGCCACTCCCCCTTTTCTCATACCTACATCCATTTCTCTTAAGTCTTCATTCGACTCTATCTTCTCTTCTTTTGCCGATGACTCCAGATTTGAGCAACTAATCCCCATTCCCTTTCAGCGATCAATTGACCAGCTTGTAGACACCGTCTTCATTCACTTCGCTCTCGCTCAGTCTCTCTTGCACCTAGTCACATAATTTTTTACAAAATACTATAAATATCTATGATCATCGCTCTTATTAAGTTTAGGTTTTATTTTTGATTATGACTTCGATCTAAAAATGATAAAATATGATGATTACATGCTTGTATTATATATTTTTAATCATCTAGGTTCAGCGTCCAACTCATACCCATATATTTTAGTTTTTTACAAGTTTAGAAAAGGGGAAAAAGTGATAGTCTAGTTCATTAAAAAAATATATAAGACGTCCTGGTCCTATTCCGATCCCGATCTTGTCCCAACTTCGACGGGAACGGAACGAGATGGGACATGGAATAGTTTTTCTATCCCGTACCATTTGTGGGATGGGACGTGGAATAAGCCTATCCCATTCCCATCTTGTCCCGCGAACACCTCTAATTTAGATAGAGTGAAATAAAAATTTTATAAGTATAAGAAATGAATTAAAAATTAATGTACACTTTCCCTCCCTATAAATGGGCTTTTAATAACCGATTTCAATCCAATATAATTTTAACATATGGGCTCAAATGGCCCATAATTTTTTTGTTTTGGGCCCAAGAGAATTATTCCATTAATCAGACAAGGGAGAGTTCCAATTATTTGGATCTGCTTAATTGAGTTTCTTAAATTACGTATCAATTAAGAAATTTTAACCATTATATCATGATATAATGGTGTTAATAAATGGGAAGTTGCAAATTCTTTTTGTTTCATTAAGAAACAAACGAAGGTACCATCAGATCATGATGTGATGGTTAGTATGAGAAAGTAAATTTTGGGTGGGAACCTAAAATTTAAAAAGAATGAGAAAGTAAATTTTAGGCGGGAACCCAAAATTTAAAAAAATAAGAGGGTAAATTTTGAGTTTCTTTTATCCAAAATTGTAATTTCCCCATCCTCCCTTACCCTCTCCTCAAACCAAACACACCCTAAGGGTCTGTTTAGTTCAACAGAGGGGAGGGGAAGGATTTTTTGATATTATTATCAGATATCTAGTTCGGGGTTAGTAGCTGCCCCTCTCAACACAAATGATTTCTCTATGATTTGAATTTGGGATCCAAAGGGATTTAACGGGGTCTTAAACTGATAGACCATCTCTGTGTAGGTGGAGTGAGAGATTTTAATATTCCTTGTTTGGATTGACGAGAGGGGAAGGAATGAGAGAAATTTTAATGTTATCTTGTTTGGTTCATGAGGGGAGGGGATGAAAAATATTTTTATATGGACAAATTTACCCTTATTATATTTAAGTCATTTTTAATCCTAAATATAATTATATAAAACATACATATAATTATAAATTATATTTAATAAAAAATTTATAATTTTATAATTATCAAAATTAAATAAATATAGTATATGATACATAATTATACAATAAAAAAATATAGATTCAATACATGTAATTATATTTATATATATCCAAAATTAATAAATTATAATTATATAACTCATTCATTCACGAATATGCGGATCTTCATGGTTGACCCGACTTCGTGAATCAATAGCCAATCAATGCTCCCATTTGTAGTTTCTTGGATCAAAATCGCTGTTGGTTACGGGGAAGATGGGTTGCTTCCATGGCCAAATCATTATTCACTACAATAGAAATCACGATAACGGTTATTAATTGTCATACATCACGGTTCCGAATCATTTTATATGCGGGCACTATAAAAGCTCGATGCAGATACATTACACTTCTGAATTGTTATTTATTTCGGATCTATTATAACTGTTATAATATAACACTCATAATGTATTGAGGCTTGATGATGCCCTAATATATGGTAATACTTGCATCATACATAATAGTTCCACTTTAATAACTGTTATATATGTTAACATAGTTATTTTAACAACCATTTTATATAGTTGACATAAATATCAGGTTTTATATAACAATCGTGATTTATCGAAGCTAACTTTTTTATAAATGGGGGGAGAGTGTTTCTGCTTTTGATATCCCCCTGTATATACATTTGTACAGAATGAATCACAATATATATTTACATTCATTTATAAATAGAACAATACAATAAATTAGAATATATTTACAATAATTCATGTACCTATATATACTATTAAAACCAAAACTTTAAAATAAACAAATCATCAGTATCTAGAAATTTATAGCTATTCTATATGTATTTACTCTTCTATTGATGTTGCACAGATGTCGCCAAGTTTTTAGCAACTTCTTCCATTTGTTAGTTACTAAACATTGTGCAAGAGGCATCAAAATACATAGCACAAAAGGAAATAAGATGGAAGTTAGATATTGTAATATATAGCTGACCGAATATATATATGAATAAATTGAGCATATAATATACCTTAGTTGTATCAATATTTTCAGGACTGTGGGTGATAATGTCCTTCATGTGCTGCATCACGTAGTATCCATAATCATTGCTGTTGTTCGGTTGCTTTGGGCACTATAAAGAAATGAGAAAAAAAATTTGTTAGTCATATATATATATATATAGACTCATACACACACAAACAAACACACACACACACACACACACACACACACACTATAGTGTGCTTCATCAATTTATTAATATTATAGTCATTGGTAAATAATATATATACCTTTGGACACAACCATTGGAAGAAGCATCTGTATTTGTCATCAATGAGCTTGTTCTTGGTGCACTTGAGATGATTTTGAGTTTGGTAAGTGTAGACTATTTTGAGAACACTCTTTCATCAACTCTTGTGTGGGACACCATATTTGTTTCTTCATTTCACACACCCTTTTCTGGAGCTTCTTACTTTTTGTTCTTATTATTTCTTTGTGGTTGTCGTTGCCATAATATTCTGTCTTGGTCAATCCAAAGCTGGCACTCATAAGGAGATCAGGATGGTCGGCCCCAATGTCTTGGCCATTACATCCTCATTTGAAAAAGGTAGCCCCCTGTGTTGCAACTTTCTGGGACATGACTTGTTGTGCATTTAACAATAATGTTAATATTGATAGTTAATTGAAGATATTACTTCCATGAATTGGGGACTAATATTAATAATTACCATTTTATTGACAACCTCTCTACCTCTAGATCATCATAAGAGCCATCTTTATTTTGCCTTGCCACCAACCAAAGTTCATAATGGGGGTCTACTATTGTCCTTACTTTTAGTAGCCAACTTTTCAGCAATCCGAGCATACCCTATTCACCATCACTTGTAGGGATATTTATTGTCCTTTACCCTCTTCCTATTCACCCGGCTTAATTCCTATGAAAACATACAACACTCAAGTTAATATTAAACAGATACATGCATGTCTTATGAATTGCGAATAACAATTACCTATAGTGTTAGGTCATGACGTGAGATGCAAAATTTCACCAATCATCCGGTTTGATGGTAGACCAAAGATCCATAGGAACTTCTGTCTCATCAGCCTCTTCAGGATTCTACAAATACGCCTTCATCAATACATGATAGAATGTGTGTACTGTTTAGCTAGCCTTCTTGATGACAAAGTCCCTGATGTAATCTCCAACTACATGATATATAGATTGCAAAGCATACAATTCAAGTTTACATTTTTTACAAGTACTTTGCAAGTTATTAGTAGGCATATACCTTACCCTGACATTGTCCCTAATAACTTCTGTATAGCCTTTCTGTACCCGACATCAATCACCTACTGAGATAGGAACATTAGTCCTTACCGTTAAGCTGATGTAGCAGATAAAGCATGACGAATGAAGGTTGTCCTTCATTATTCCATGTCACCTCAAGTCTTCACCCTACAGCCTTTGCTTTGTCCATAAAAGTCAAGACACAATGGCCCCTCCTTACAATATCTCACACTTATTCTAATGCCTGTTGTGAGGTCTCATTTCTGAGTTGCCTAGTGACAATATCGATACTAGTGGGAACATTATCAGAACTAGAGGCACTATCATAACCAGTGGTATTATCAATGCCACGGGAAGTAGAACTGGCCATTTTAACTAGAAAACAAAACTCATTTAGTTAGCCATAGGGAGCAGACTAATGGGTTTTCCAGAAAAACACGATGCACAACTAAGGTCAAAGCCTACCTAGGCAAGATGAGGTAAAAAATAAGGAGAATCCGGAATACAGAATGGAGAATGTGAATACAGAAGAGAAATCATAACTTAGGAATTTGACCTTCTGACACTAAAAACCGATTAAGGCAATTGAAGTGACTTGGGCGGCTGTAAGACCAAAGTTCAAAGAAAGCAGTAGAGGATGTGGTTCGCCTTAATGCGACTGTCGATGGTAAAAAATTCAATTGGAGTTGTAGGGTTCCGAGGATGGTGGGTAACATTTGACCAAAACAAGCATGTTAAGTGCAATAGCTTGGGAAAGTGACGAGGCGCGAGATAGCAGAAGCGTGTTTTAAAAGACTTGAATAAACTTGCTCATAGTTATAAGTTTAGAGCCATTATGAAATGTGGCATTTTCTTACAATTCTTAATTTACAACCATAATGAAACTTTGAATAAAAGTTCACAGTTTTAACATCACAGTTGTTAGGCTTTGTAAATGGTGATGTTGATTTCTTAATAACCGTTAGACATTTGACATGATATTATGAAAAGTGACAAGTTTTACAAAATAACTGTAACTTATTTGACTTTTTTAAAATAATTTTTAAAGTTGATTATTCAAACCCATAGTATAATCAAAAAATTAAAAAAAAAAAGAGAATGAGAGTATGAATAAAAGAGAGTGTGAATGAGAGAGGTTAGTTCCCCTTTGCTGCTCTTGTTTACGCATCCTTGCTTTCCCATGCAATCGATGAAGAACAAAAGTTAGAAGTTGGAATAGAAGTGGATGGCTAAATGGGTTTTTGGGGTTATCTAGCAGATTGTGTCATTTGGAATAGAAATGGTTACATTATAGAGCTAAACGTGGTGGTATAAATTGCAACGATTAATATAAGTAATAGTTGTTGACTAATAACCATGATTTTCTCTTAAATTAGTAACGGTTGTTTACTAATAATCGTGAAGAGATAATTATTTTTTTAAAAAATATTTTTGGGCTACATTGCTATAACAATTAATTATTTTTAATATTCAAAAATTAAAAAAAGTAGTAGTGGTTTTCAAGCATCACCACTACTGTTGTCCTCTTTGTAACATCCCAAATTTTTATTCACAAAAAATATATTGTAATTAATTGCGAAATTCAATAAAAAAGTTGAATATGCATGAAATTGGATCTTATGAATTTTGAAAGATTCATATTCATGATAAAATGGGCAAATTAATTCGAGAAAGGAGTTAAATGACAAAGGTGATAGCAAAATCATAATTTTGCCAATTTAGCCCAAGATTAATTATTTTCCAATTAATTGAAGTTAGTTTCAATTAATCAAGGAAAATAAAGAAAAATGTACAATTGGAGTATTCTTGATGGAATAAATCAAGAATTGTGAAATTAGGAGGAATTATACATAATTCATTCATATGAATTATGGAATTGTTGAAATCATTTTTTCCCCTTTCCTTCCCTCTTGAAATTTCAGCCAACACATAAAATTAAGGGGAATAAATTAACTTCATGAGCACATGTCCAAAATGCTACAAGAAAAGAATAATGATGACAATGGTAAGGTGAGTATGACATGAAGTATGGACATGAAGATCATGATGGATGATAGTAAGGGAGCAAGTAAGTCAAATGATGAAGGAAGTATGGCATAAAGTAAAGAGGTATGGTGAAAGTATGGAGGGAAGTATGGTGGAAGACATGTGTCACAAAGTCAACCCTTGATGAAATCAATGGCTAAAAGGAAAGAAGAGGAATTTAATAAGACACATTCTCCTCCCTTGTCATGCAACATTTAGTCCAACACTAGAGGAAGAGAGAGAGAGGGGGGCTTGGAGACCTTGAGAGCTTTAGAGAGAAGGAAGAAGAAATCTAAGACACCATTCTTAGCTCAAGAAGAGAGAGAGAAGATGCCTAGAGAGAGAGGATTTAAGATCTCAAGAGGACCGAGTAGAGAGCCTGAGGGATTGGCACGCAAATTAAGGCATGTTATTCGAAGATCAGGGAAGGGCAATTAAGGTAGGGAACTTACCTTTCCTACATGTATTTGATATTTGTGCTGGTGTATTGATGCATGTTATTGCTTTGCTTGATTATGCGAAACATATATGAATAAGTGAAGCTCTGTTTCTATTTATGCTATGGCCATACGTATGTTGTTTGAAACATTGAGCACGCAGATATGTCATTATGTGAGCATGAGTTATGTAATGCAAGCACTTATCTTGTATGCATATTGGTATTGCTTTCCTACTGAGATTCCCCAGAATCTCACCCTCCCTTACCAACAATTTAGACAAGAGAAGACATAACGTATGCTGAGAATAAAGAAGAGAACCGTACGAGGAGATTGCAGTGGTGGAACAAAGACTAAAAGATGTCTCCGTTTCACTAGAACGGGTGTAGACACCCACGTAGCACTGCGAGGCTACATTAATTGTAATTATCAAGTACGAACCCCTATGGGGAATTTTTGTAATTGTGCATGTAATATCAATATATTTATGCTATTCCTGTGTTGTCCATTGAATTGCGTATCTTTTTCCACAAATACTCTGAAATAAGTAAAAATAAGATAAGGGTGTGACATTCTTCCCCCTCGCTCGGCATATCATCAACGTCTGAGGAAGGAGGTGATAGGTTTGATTGGAAGTGATCATATACAAAATAATTTTGATAAAGAATGATGTCTAACTTCCTGTTCAGATCATGGTTTGAAAAATCGGACCGGACTAGCCGGTTTGGACTGGAAATCGGTGACCTAGCCACTTGGCCGGTTCGGTCAACTAGCTAACTCGAAAAAATCTTAACCTGGGCAACTCGGCTTGACTCAGTCAAAACTCAGGCAACTCAACGTAACCCGCTAGGTTAGGCGGGTTACTAGATCATGTTTTTAGGGGAGGAAAATTAATAAAAATGCTGGAACTCAGGAAAGAAGAAGAAATCTATGCTCGACCAGGAGAAAAGAAGGAGAAAGGAGAAGATGAGGAGAAGAAAAGTAAAAAAGAAGATGTAAAAAAAATACTGTAAGACTGAAATCCTAAAAAATCAATATAAAGATCAAGGTGAAGAAGTTTCTTTTAGAATAGAAATGAGGAAGGGGTGTTTCAGCTTTTAAGAAAGTGAAGGCACTTGTTCAAATTTTGGGAGTGTGAAGGAGAGAGTATCACCAGAAAATACCATGGAGAGTCGGGGCACCAAATAATACGGTGATAGAGAGAGAGATTTGAAAACAGGAAAATATCTGGCTAGGTTTTGCATTAATGGGCCTAACATTACGTGTTGCAAGGCTTACTTGTAGTTATATTTTTAAAGCATGTGACCTCCTTTTACTGGGAAATCTCTCCTATTGATTTGTTAACATAAATTAATTATATGTATATAATTAAAATGAGTGGGGGAAAGAGAAATCCACGGTTTCTTTATCTTAGTGTCTGTGTATATATTATTTTTAGCTAGATTATTTTTAAATATCATTTTATTAAAATGTTTTTATAAATAGATATATAAATTTTATATTTTTATTTACGTTATATATTTTTTAATTATCACTTGTCTAACCTTGGGTCAACCTCTTTTTGACCCACTGGCCCTTAACCCACTACCTTTACCTGTTCAATGATCGATCAGATTTTTAATACCATGGTTTAGATTATGAATGTGTCTAGCAAGATGCCTTGTGGAGCGATTAAGATTGGCCAACATCTACAGTAGAGCCTCCATTTGAGGAGGAGGCAGAAGAGGTGGTAGTAGAGGAGAGGGGGAGGATCTTGTAGAGGTGGTGGAGGCGGTGGTGGAAGAGGAAGGGCTTATGGAAGAGGAGGGAGAGCATATTGAGGAGGAAAAGGGTGAATGAAAGATCTCTCTGGTATCTGACCATGATGAGGGAGAGAAGGACGAGGTAATAAAAATGTGCTTTTAGAAAGTAGTATGAACAAAAGGAATAAGTACTTTGCTCTAAAGTATTTAATTTAGGAAAACTGGTACTTAATGTCAGACTAAATGAGGTTTTGAAAAGGTGCTTTTCAAATTTTTTTCTTTACATGATGGTTTCTTATTATGAAATGTCATTTTTGTCGTTCATATTTTATGGCCATTTAATATAACCGTTATTTTTGTGTTTTCACTGATGTAAGGTTGAAAGTTGAATCATTTGTAAGTGTTATATAACTGTTGTTTTGAATGAACCATCACTTTTATCGCTAAATAAATGATAGTTATTAACTACAACTGTTATTTTTGTGCTTTCACAAATTTTGCCTCACAATATATAATGGTGCACATAACTAACCATTACTTTTAAGCTTTATATATCCTTACGCAATCTCCACCTCAACATGTATGACGTTTATTATCTATAACCATTATGTATTAAGCGCCATAAATGCATATATCTGTAGTAGTGATTAACGATGGCTTCCAGGCTTGAAATCGAAAGTGTGCTTGCTTTATAGGAAGATGAAGAGAATAGAGAGAACATCGAGAGGGGATGCAAAGGTGGAATTTAGCATTGAAATCGAAAGGCGTGCTCGTTATCAACCGCAGTGTCTCTTCTCCATCACTAGCCATCAACCTCTCATGCTTTTTCCCTCAACTGAGCAACCATACTGTGAGTGATGTGTTTGCCTGTTTGTGCAGAAGAAGGAAGGAGATGGTGAACAAGGCACTGTGATAGTGATGACGAGTTGTGGGGTGGTGGATGCAATGACTATAGAAGGCTTGGCATCGAGGGTGTGGGGAAGGTGAGAGCTGTGTGAGAGGGGAGAAGAAAAGATGATAGGGTAGTGTGGGAATAATGAAAATGTGTATGGGTAAAGAGGTCAAGACAAGGCAAAACTGCACATATGATTAGTGACGTTCAAAGTTTGAGCCAAAATTTCAAAAATGCCACCCCTACTTTTTATCCTTTATTTTTTAAAAATAGATGTTAATTAGCAAATTAATTCATTATTTTGTAATAAATTTGAAGAAATCTTTCACACGTGATTACTTTAGTATGTATGGAAGAAACTTTAATCTTATGGAAGGAAAAAAATGCAAGCAATGGAAGAAAGATTACATACATGAAAGACATGTTATTTCCTAGAAAATTTTTTATCTAGTCATACACAACCTTTAGCTACCCTTGTTTTTTAAGAATATAATTTGGTCATTTCACAATCAAACTTTGTTCTTGAAAAGGAGATGGGTCCTTAAAATGATCTGAGAGGCTTTTAGGAAAAAAATTTATCAAACGGGGTTTATGATAAATTTCCTTACATATTACTTCCCCAGTCCTAAATGTGGGATCTAGTTTAAGAGTAGTGGATTTTGATCCTCAACATTTTTTTAATTTTATCTATTATATTTATCATTCTTTTCAAATTAATGTGTCTAATAACTTATAAATTGATATATAACATAATGTTACATATAAGTATTTTAGAGAGATAATGTCATAATGTTAAATTAAGGGTTAAGTGGTAAATCTGCCCTGGAAGTATATGCATAGGAGCAATGCTGTCCTAAAAGTTACTTTGGTCTCAATATCGCCCTGGAAGTCCCAAAATGTAGTTAACATAGTTACTTTTTTTGTTTGACTAAAAAGATACACTTGGTGTAACCCCCTTCCCACCTTAGGCCGAGATTAAGTTTTTAAACTCATAATTAAGTTGTAATTAGAGACCATAATTAAAGATGGGACTTATCAAAAACATTTTTTCAAAACTCAATTACAATGGTCTCACATTCACAATACGAAACAACAATGGCCTGAACAGGTGGATTCCATTTACAATTATCAGAGTGCAAATAAGTTCCCGACTCACTCGGGTTCCAATCATAATTAAAGGGATTTACACAAGGCACAAAGCCTACAATTCATACCCTTAACTTGGGGATTACACAAAATCCACTATATCCAATTCCAAAATACACAATGATAACCACAAATTCCAAATTACACTCCTAAACAGGAGCTCTAACTACTCTTCGTCGCCCGCTTGCCTCTCGATCCTTCGGCCCTGTCTAAAAGGTTTAATTTTGGGAGAGTGAGATTCTAAAGAATCCCCGTAGTAACAAGTCAATCATATAATGTACAATAATAATGCATGTAATCAAATCACTATCCACACAAGCAACTACAACGGCAGTTACAACGGCAATGGTTAGTATGACACATGTCATCCCTGACGATTGCTCACGCTGAATTGCTCACGTTGTATTGCATCACAACAATCAACACAGTATAATTCACCACAGCTGGGATCCATATAAAGCATATCATATTCGCAAGCCACATAGGCAAGATACACACACGCAGCCCACGGCTGATTTTCACATACGCCGCCCCCACGGGTCGGATTCACAAAGATCCATGTCGATTACGATGGCAGTCCAACGGCCGACTAGAGATGACCACTGTCACTCCCTATACGGCTCACGCTGACCTGCTCGCGCCGTAATGGACCATGGCACACAATTCACAAGTTCAATGATAAGATATGCATACCAAAACATCATACAATATATGAGAGAAAAGTCACTACCTTGATCCTTCCGTGCGTGTCCTAACGCCGGTCTCTCCCGAGGAAGGCAAATGTCAAATCCTATGTTCACAATTAGGGACAAAGAGTTATTCTCTATTCCAAGACTTAATCCACTTTATAATACTTAATTGGTTATCATTATTGCTCTTTTAGAGTCATTAAACACCCCTAACAAAACTCCTAAAGGGTAGGAAAAACTATCCCAAAGATCCCCTTTTGGAAGCACAAAACTGAGATTTTACACTGTTTCACTCGAGCACAGATGACTATGCTCGAGCACAAGTACGGATATCACTCGAGCACAAATGCTCTCACTCGAGCATTGGTACGGATAGCACTCGAGCACAAGAGAGTGAGAGACAGCGAGTGAGCACCTGAGAGCACAAGGAAGTTTTCAGAAGCAGGCTCACTCGAGCACAAATGCCCTCACTCGAGCACAAGTACGGAATTCACCTCAAGCACAAGGAAGTGAGACAGAAAGCACATGCCTGAGAGCACAACACCTTTCAAGGAAATGGATCACTCGAGCACACACGGCTCACTCGAGCACGGTGCCCATACCCGCGAGTGAGAAGGCACACCCGCGCACCTACTCGCGAGTGTCAACCCGAGAAGCAAGCCCTTTGGTGTAAAATACACTCATCACTTGAGCACAAAATCCTCACTCGAGTGATGTTCATCCCTCACTTGCGAGTGAGGCTATGCTTGCTATGACCCAGAGAGTGCAATAAGAACACAGAAAGCAAGAAACGAGAATTGCACTACCGCACTCGAGCAGACTCATCTCTGCTCGGGTAATATTCATCCCTCACTCGAGCAGACCCATCTCTGCTCGGGTGATGCTCATCCTTCACTCGAGCAGACCCCTCCCTGCTCGAGTGAATCCCTCAGATAGCAGAAAACGCAGAACAGAGGCACTCTCCTTAACCTTTGCCCAATTGATTCCTATGGATACACAACTTAACCCTAAAGCCATTCCCACACAAAAACACCCAACAAACTCAATGGAATACTCAGAATCATCAAAATCCTACTCCATTATCATGCTTTGGGTTTTGGGCAACAATTTCATCAAAATTCCCATTTCATCCTAACATCATATTTCAATCTTTAATCAACCTATCTAATATAAACTCATTCCAAAATGCCATTCTCATGCCATAAACATACCAAATGAACAGTGGCACTCATTTTCATGATTAGGCCAAAATTCCCAGAATTTATAAACTACTTCAAATGGTATGAAACATAGATAGATAGATTGAGTTTCCTTACCTCTTTCACTTTTCCAAAGACACTCTTTGATTCACCACTTTCCAAATTTTCGTGTAGCACAAATCAGCACCAAATGGCTACACTACACACACCAAAATGAAGCCCATGATTCAAGGATCAACATTTAAGAAGGGTGTTTGAGCAATGGAAATCATTTACTTACCCAAAGATCAAGCTTTTCCCTTCTTCCTTGCCTTCAACAATGGAGAGAGAGAGAAAAAAGAGAGAGAGCATGAGAGAGAGAAAGAAATGGAGAGGATGAGCAAAAAGTGGTCATTTGTCCTCATGTGCTCATATCCAACCACCCCCATATTGCCACTTGTCAACATCTCATGCATTCACACAAAGAGCTCACCACATCACAACACATAGGATTCCGACCCCCGGTCAGGGAATCACAACCCTTGATCTTAAATACCACTCACATGCACCAATATTTCCAATTTCCACTAATTATGACATTAATTAATATAGTCATAAAACACTTAATAATTCCAATAAATTCATAATTATCATTAATAATCATGATTATCCCTTAATCAAAAATTGGGATATTACACTTGGTACTCCACCTCATCGCCAGCTCATCATCTAATCACTTCCTTCCTCTCTTCCTCAATGGCAACTCCTCCAACTCCTCCCCTTCTCTCCACCTACTCCCGTCGCCTCTACCTTCCCTATCCCCATCTTCATCTTCTCTATACTTCTTTAATAAAAAGGCTTATAATAATTAAAGGGGGCATTGTTGAGACCCAATATACTAATCAAATGAAAAGATGGGGAAAAAAGAAGAAAATTCCAGGTTAAACCAAATGTAAGAACCAAAGCAAACAAAGTGAGAACCTTGAATTCGATAAACTTCTTTAGCTACCATATTTGCTGGCTTTTCTTGGATTCGACAACTTTAATGCCAATAACGGTGATGATGAGGAACCTATGTATAGGATTAAAGAGCTCCCAAGCAAGGGCCTCTTGTGGGATCAAAGCACCCTTAATAGTTCGAATGAAACTAGCTACTTTGGAGTAAACCGCACTACTATAGAAGACAATTTTTGTAATATCCCAAATTTTGGGATTAGAGACTTGAGAATAAGCCTGAATTTAGTAGATTGCTAAGCCTCAGTTAAACAAGTGTCCTAAGAGGGCATAATGATATTCCCTAATGTTCCATATATCTTTATGGTATTTAAGGGAATAAAATGATAAAATAAGGAAATTGGTGGTTACACACAATATGAGTATGTTTAGAACATAAATTGTAAACATTTGAATTTGCTGCCAGTGAGTTTTCTTGTGTAGCAGTCTTGTTGTGTGACATTTTTAAATAGGCAAATGATGTCTAATGCTTATGATATTTTCTAGTATGAAAGTATACTTATCAAGCTTTAATTTGATAGGTAATATATGTCATTTGTAGCTGTACACAAAGAGTTATGTATTTTTGAATTTAACCCAGTGATACTAATGATTTTTAGTGGCAGCGTCCAAAAACAATAATTCTGGGAATCATGAGCTTCTAGTTAGTTAAAGAATTTTTTCTTGAAAATAGAATTAATAAGGGTCACATAGCCTTTGGAGTCATACCAATTGGATCTCTATAAAAAAAGATATGAATTTTCAAAGTTTGATGAAAATTCTGTCTAGTTTTCTAGCAAGTGCGGAAACAGAAATAAATGTAAGGGAAAAATGGTCATTTGACCAATAAAGCAAGGAACCATTTATTTTTCCCTTTAATTGGGATAAATGTTAGCTGAAGTAGGGAGCAAGAAAGTTTAACCTAAGTAAGCCAACCATAGTTGGTTAATTAACCACTTGCTTTACAAGGAGCCACAAGAATGTGACACTTGGCACAATTTAGGCTAAGTATTTGAGTTGGATAAAGATTAAAAACTCCCTCCCTCCTCATAATTTTGTCCATCTCCCTTGAAATAGAGGGAAAATGTGGAAAAGACATCAGAAAAGAAAGAGGAGAGAAGGAAGGTGAATAGTGAAAATTCCTGAGTTCTAGAGCTTATTTCACCTTCGATTCGGTGTTTCTAGCTTTCGGAGTCTTCTCTAATGTTGCTCTACTCGACAAGAACTTTCTTTTTATGGTTTTGAATTCTTGATTAGAGGTGTTTGGAGCCATCTACCTAGGGGAGGTGTTGCCAAAATCAAGAACTGGTTGTAGAATCGAGTAGAGGTACGTACAAGCTTCGATTTGAACTGATTGATTTGCGGTTTGTTTAGCTTTGAGCATTTCTTGGGCTGTCCAATGATTTTGTCCAAGCTATGATTTTAGGACTATATGTTGATTTAATCATGAAAATGATGATTTATGAGGGTTAGTGATGAAATTAGACTAGTTTGATAGTGAAATTGCAAAACTGTTGATTGCTAGGTTGAAGTTTTTGGGAGGCAGTCTATTCGTGGTGAAATTTTGATTAGCCAAACCTGGTCCAAATATTATGAAATTTGAAGGATTAAAGTAGACATCTTGAGCTTTAATTTGATAGGTATTATAAGCAATTTGGACTAGTGGATTGAAAGTTACTGATTTTTGAAGTTGTGCCCTATTCCTAGACTTGATTCTAGAATAGTATGGGACTTTATAAAATAATGTAATCTTGTGGTTGTTGATGGTAATGGTTCATATTTTTCCTATATAGAGGACTTAAAGAGCTTTCTAGATAACTTTGAAACACTCCATTTTGATTCTTGTAGATTTAGTTATAATTTTTGGAAATTGAGCCAAGAGTAGAGGATTTCTTGGCCACGGCCAAGGATTTTTGGCCAGGGCCAGGACCCTTGTTTCAGCATTTCACATTCTTTGAACAGTGTTGATTGGTTTAGCTTTCCTAACCCCATAGGCACTTGTTTGGACTTCTAATGGCTACCTAAGTGGCTCAAAAGATAACCAATATGATGTGTTAAGCCTTTCTAACCTCTTGGACACTAATATACACTTCCAATGACTCTCTATCATGTCTATAATGATGTGATTGGGTATCTAGGGTCATGAAGTGACAAGGATTGAGCATCTTTAATGGTTGGAGTAAAGGTACAAGAGGAGGACTCAAGATAAGAAGTATGAAACTTACCTTATTTGCATGTAGTTGATATGTCTTCTTGTGTAGTGATGTATATGATTGCTTTACTTGATTGTGTAGAGCATATTTGAATAATGAAGCTTTGTTTCTGTTTATACTATGGCCATAGTTATGTTGCATAAAATATTGAGCATACATCTAGTTAAAGCTAACATGTCATGCACATAACATCTATCATGCATGTATTATGGTAACTGTTTACTACTAAGATTCTCTCGAATCTTACTCTTTCCTACCAACCATTTAGACAGGTGAACACAGAAGGTGTGCTGGGTGTAACCCCCTCACCGTAATTACATCCGGTTTATGAAATTTAAGTGAAATAGAGACCAATAAAACAAAATCAACATTTATAATCCCTCATCTTCAAGATGGGGTGTTCAGAAAATAGTTCAAAATATCACTAATCTGGTCTCATATTCACATTCAAATATAATTACTTGAGAAATCAAATCACATTGATACATATCAGAGTGTACAACTAAAATCCCAGCAATTCTCGGGTCACATGTATATATATTGGGTGTATAGTTTCCTAAATTGGGGAATACATATCCAAAAATCATATTTATATCCTATATACATACAGTAATCCCAAGTTCAAAAAGTAGATAACCAACATCCCCAAAATCACATATACCCCAAAGGATCCTAATCGCTCTGGGTTGCCCGCTTCTCTTTAGAGCCACTCGCCCTGTTTGAAATGTTAGTCATTGGAAAGAATGAGATTCGAGAGAATCCCAGTAGTAACAAATCACTCACACAGTGCACAAACACATAGCATATATGATCATGTTAAGCAGTATCACAATGTATCATGGCTCATGCCACAAACGACAACACTTATGGCTATAAACTCTATGCGTCAGCTTTCGCTGTGAACTCAAAGCACACAATGTATCACAAGGTATTCTCAATACATACAAACATACATACAATGCCTCACACATAGTATAAGAGAAAAAGTCACTACCTTATTCTTTCCTAATGTTCTTCGGTGCCGTGGGCTCTCGAGGGAGGCAGATGTCAAATCCCATAAACCAATTTAGGGACAACCCATCAATCTCTTTTCCAAGTTCTTAATTTTGTAGTACGTTAAGTTGGTTGTCATTTAAACTCTCTAGTTAACCATTATGGGCCTAAATATATGCCTAAAGGGTTGGGAAAAACTACCCCAAAGATCCCTTTTTTAGAAAAAGAACACTAATTTTAGGCTGACTCACTCGAGTAAAGAAGGCCTCACTCGAGTGTTGCCCCTAATCACACTTAAGTCCTAGCGAGTGAGACATAGAAAGTGTGTACCTGAGAGCACCAACACCTCCTAGAGTGGCTAGTGCACTTGAGCATTCACTTGGGCACTCGAGTGATGACACCTAGTCACTTGAGTCCCAACGAGTGGGGTACAGGAAGTGACAACTCGAGAGCAACTAAGGCTTTAAGGCGACAAGTGCACTTGAGGACTAGCCCTAGCACTCGAGTGACTTCCCAATACTCTTGAGTGCCCACACGTACTCTTGACACCACGCCTGCTAGTGCTAACCCGCGACGCATGCTCATAGTGCTACATGCACATGCACTCAAGTGATACCATATGCACTCGAGTGATAACGTACGACACTGGTGCTCACTGCCTGAAAACTTAACCAAAACACCAAGAATTTCATACTGTAATCGAGTGAGACCTTACCTTACTTGAGTGAGGCTTATCAGAAGCCAGATCGCTACAACTGATATGGTTTTCTAGAATTACCAAAACTGGCTCCAATGGTTCCAAAACTTACACTAAAGCTCATTCCCACACAAATTGTCATAAGGAACCTATTGGTAACCTCATAACAACCAAAATCACATACTAACAACAAATTTTATTTTGGGTCTCTATATTACACCTAAAACTCTCAATAATCATAACTCCCACTTCTTAATTCTAACCCAATCCTACTAACTCAAAGATACCAATAGCTACCAATTTAACCATAACACTCTATCAACTTCTTACATTCCAAATTAACACTATATTCAGGGCAAAATTCCAAAATTCACAAAAATTAACAAAAAATCACCATAAATGTACCAAAATACATAAAATGCTTACCTCTTTCTTGTTAGATCTCATGTTTTGATGATAACAAAAGAATGGTTTGAAAAGGAAATGTTTAATAATCAAGGTTGAACTAAGTAATGACAGGAATAAGGTTTACTTGAGGAAAGCATGGAAGTAGTGAAGATTGGCCAAGAGAAAATGCTAAGGAACTTGATCAGAAGGGCATTTTTTAAGGCATTACTCGAGGCACTACTCGAGTAATGACCCAAAACTTGAAGTAACAGAGGAGAACTTCCAGTAACCTGCCACCATTACTCGAGGCGTTACTCGAGTAACAAGGTAAAATTTCAAGGTTGCTCTCGGCCTGCTAATGTTACTCGAGGCCCTACTTGAGTAACCAGGTAAAACTTCCAGTTCCCATCAAGTTTTGTACATGATACTCGAGGAGCTACTCGAGTACCTTTGTTTCCCAAAATATGGTGCTCTCGGCATTTTGTACCACTGCTAATGTTACTCGAGGAGCTACTCGAGTAACTAGGTCAGAAACTTCCAGTCAGCCTTCAAGTTTTCAGTGATACTCGAGGCGCTACTCGAGTAACTGTGTATTTGAAAATGTGAAGCTCTCGGCACTTTGTACTACTGCCAATGTTACTCGAGGAGCTACTCGAGTAATGCTCTAAGGTAAATGAAAACTTGAGGTTTGTACCAGATTAACTTGATTTCTTTTTATATCATCATCCTCGAGTACTTACTCTAGTATACAAGTTTTTCATGATTTATATTAAGTGGATTCCTCGAGTATGAACCCCAGTATGCTCAAATATTTTCAAAGGAAACTTCAAGTCATTACCCGGGTAAGTCATGTTCAAATGTCTCAGTTACTCGAGGCACTACCCGAGTAACCTATGCAAATATGTGTGCATTACTCGAGGAGCTACTCGAGTAATGAGGTAAGTGCTCTCGGCATTTTAATCCTGCCAACATTATTGGAGTAGAGCATCGAGTAATCAAAAGTTTTTCAAAGGATTACTCGAGGTGTTACCCGAGTAACTCATAAGGTTGTGAGTGGATTACTCGAGTACCTACCCGAGTAAATAACTATTCCAAAGGTTTGAAAATTAGCTTACTCCATGCACTACCCGAGTAATCTTATACTTGTTCATTAACTTGCAGTTGATAAATGATTTCACGATGTTACTCGAGGAGCTACTCGAGTAAGCATACCCAGAAATTTAGAATTCATTCAAACGTTCATTGATTTGTTTTCTATATGATTAACCTTTCATTGTATTAGTATTCTTAGTCTATTTACAGATAAACAATGAAGGAATCACTTCAAGAGATGAAAGTCAAATCAAATGTTCAAATGCCAACCACCGCCAACGGATATTTTTCAAAAACTTGAAAAGTCAACAGTGGCTGCGCACTCACCAACGGACGAAAGAAAAAAGTTCCAACGGTCATCACCAACATATCTATATATATGGGAACCTTCAAACAGAGAAGAAGAACCAAGCATTCACACAAACGATTCATTGAGTTCATTGCTCTGTTTTCACATTTAAATTGTATTCATATGCTTCAGTGATTATCATCTACTCTTTGTGAGAGATATTTCATTCAAACTCAATATTTGTTATTGAGATAACTTAAGGTTGTGGAACCTTGAGTTGGGATTGGATTACAACCTGTAAGGGGGAGCGAGTGTCCAGGTGTAAGGAACTTGCTTGTACTGTGGTGCCAAGAACCCACTGAATCTTGGAAGTTATAGTGAAACTCTCAGAGAAGCTCTGAGGACTGGACGTAGGTCAAAGTGGTTGTGACCGAACCAGTATAACTCCTGGTGTACACTTTGGTGATATTTCTCCTTACTCATTACTGTTTTAATTCTTTTGTCAAAGTTTTATATTTTCGAAAGAAATTTCAGTATCACCCAATTCACCCCCCCTCTTGGGTGAAACGCTTGATCTTACATTTCTTTCCCCAATGTGGTTCCATTGATTTCACAACTTCCAAGTTTTCACCAATTCTCAAACACCACTAATAAAAAAATCTGAAACCGTAGGAATAAAGCTCTTGACACTATGAACAAAATTAATAAAGAGCACTTGAGCATATGAGGACATTTGCTTTCCAAAACTCAAGCTTTTCTCTTTTTTTTTCTTCCTTAGTTCCACCGGAAATGGAGAATGGTGAGAGAATGAGATGAGGATAATGATGATATGATTTTTCCCCTTTTTCCCATGCTTCAACCAACTTGGAAGAGGAGAGGGAAGAGAAAATGAGTTTGAGAATTTGACCTTATCCAATGGTCCATCTTTTGCCACATGTCAACATCTTATGCTTCCTTCTATGATTTCATATACTCACGTACACTCTTGATTCCACCTCTTGCTCTTTCAATCCTAGCCATTGATCTCAAGTTACCTATGAGTTTTCTCTTCGGTAACTGACCAACTGGTCGGTAAATTTACCATTTTGCCCTGATTATCACAATGCTTACTAAACCATCTCCAAGCACATTTTATGTCACAATTTACATCATATACTTCAAAAGTGCTTAATTAAGATTAATTACTTCACTTTGAAGTTATTAGCCCTTAATTACAATTTAGGATATTACACTAGGAACATAGAAGAATTCTGTATGAGACGAATGCGGTAGTGGAACGAAGATGGGGATATGTCTATAATGCTTGTAATTGGTTCATATACTTTGGTAGCCCTATGGCTATATTGTCTGTATATATATATATATATATATATGCAAATGAATGAACTAAGAATGAGTAGAGGAACGATCTAGCCAAATAAATAAGAACGAATCACTCTGATTGAATTAAATAAAGGTGAGAGTCGATGAGTAATAATGAAGTTGCGAACCACTGAATGATCTTCCACAAGATTTTGAAAATTATTCTAAAAAACCAACTCAACTACAGGTTCAAATCCTATCTTAAGATTGGGAATTTAAAATGATTTCATGAAAGTGGTTTAAACTTATTGTGTACAAGCTCATACGATTGATTACGAGAATAAGGCATTACACTTTTAACCTCCAATTTTTGAACCTTTTGATGTACGTTTCTGGGGGAACATATTTGTGAGCGATGTAGTAAGTTTTGGAATTGACGTTCGGTTAAAAACAGACATTGTATGCAACGTCCTATTTTTAGGATTTATAAGGTTAGTTGTGACTTAGGTACATCCTTAAAGGACACATAATAATTTATTACAAATGCATTTAATAGGGATATATTGGTAATTAATGGCACATTAATGAAGTATTTATGGAAAAAAATAGAATATCAAATTAAAATACTTTACATATGCGCATATATATATATATATATATCTTCGTGCACTAAGAGTGGAATATAATATTATAGTGGGTAAAAAATAATTAAAAAAAACTATTAAGATTTTAGGAAATTGAGCTTTGCATTAAGCATAGCATAGTAAGTAAATAATAATAATAATAATAATAATAATAATTTTAAAATTTTTAAAATATTGACCCATCTTATTTGTATATAGTTGAGTTATTTTTTTTATGAAAAAATATATGTCACACCCCCCGTATTTCTGTCCCTCCCCGATCAAGCATGGGTTCACGGTGCTGCGGTGAGGCTGACTATAAGGAATATCCATGCCCCCTGCATGTTCCTTTCACCTCCCCTGGACTCGAACACCCAACCTGGAGATAAGTTCAAGCTAGCTCAATGGTACCAGGCTTGCTAAGCGCTTGTTATCCCCAGGTTAGGTGTTCCAGTCCTGGGGAGGCGAAGGGAACACGTAGGGGGTGGGATATTCCTTTGAGTCATCCTCGCCGTAGCACCGTGAACCCGTGTGTGATTGAGGAGGGATGGGAATACGGGGGGTGTGGCAATATATCTAGCTGAATTTTACTATATAAATAAATAAATTCTAGATAAGTTATAATTAACACACACACACACACACACACACAAATATATCTTCTAATGGCCTATCTGTATCAGGTAAAAAAAAGCCCAACTGTAAAAACCCTAATTCTTTCTCCATATAAATATTCTCCTCATCATTCACATACTTTCTGCTGTTGCGTCTTTTGCCATGAACCATCAAGGAAAGATACAGGTAGTAACTCTTTCTTTATACCTTATGTGATGCATTGTATGTGTGCTATATCATTGGTTTATGATGGATTTGAATGCTGTAAGATTTGTGAAATTGTGAAAGCGCCGCTATACCAATAGTCCCTGAGTTGCTAACAACGGTTCGAGTAAGGTTGTGTGCCTTCCCGGCGATAAAAGGGGATGAGGTTAGGGTGTGATAAATGTGATTATGTGGGCTGAAAGGCTAAATGTGGGCTGAAATACTATATGTGAGCTGTAAGGCTATTCGTATGCACTGCCATACCAACAGTCCCTGAGTCGCTAACAACGGTTCAGGTTAGGACGGTGTGCCTTCCCGGTGATAAAAGGGGATGAGTGTGATTTGAGTTGCGGTTATGTGGTGATTTGTTTACATGCTATGTGATTACGTGTGGTATGAATGATTTGTTACTACTGGGATTTTTTAGAATCTCACTCTTTCCAAATGACTAACATTTCAGTCAGGGCGAGTGGCTCAAAGGGGAAGTGGACAACCCGGAGTAGTTAGAATTACTTGGGACATTTAGTGGATTATTGGTTATCTATTTTTGGTTTGGTATTACCAAATGTATATGAAATGTAATTAAGATTTTGGATATGTAATCCCCATTTTGGGAACTTTGAACCCATTATATATATATATATACATAAGTAACCTAGGGTTGCTGGGATTTTAGTTACACACTTTGATATTCATTATGTGATTTGAATTCTCAAGTAATTATATTCGCAAACGTGAATGTGAGACCATGATGACCTATGTTTTGAACTGACTTTGAAATACCCTATCTCGTGATGAGGGTTTATAAATGGTTATTTTTGTCTTATTGGTCTCTATTTCACTTAAATTTCGCAATACCGGATATAATTACTGTGAGGGGGTTACAGGCGGGGCCTGCATAATAATGCTAGAATCTTATTTGGTTGCTTCCTACATTTTTTGCAAATCTTCTTCAATGATCTTCTTTTTAAGTTTCTAATAACCACCACGAGACATGCAATGCTAATAATAATTTTTAGCTTACCTCTCTTTATTTTTAGCACTTAGTTCCTATAAAAAGAAAATAGAGTCAATGTGGCCAAATAAATTCAAATAAATTGTTTGATATTATAACGAATGCATTTTACCAAAAATTTAGGATCTTACAGTGATGCCATAAACAATCTCCAATCTTCTAGAGCAAGATAGGAGTACTTTTTACATGGATCCTTATTCTTGTTTTCCCCTTGAATGTAAAGTTTTGTGATGTTGTGCTTGAAATCTTTCCACCACTCACAAACCTCCCCCATCTAATGCTTATACATCTACTTAGTGTTTGAGACATCATATATTTGTTGCAAAGTATAACATAAGATAATTTTATTTGAACCAATAGGAATAAAGATATATAGAAAGTTATATGCCAGTATTTGTTCCCAAATCATTCCCTTTATTTTTTTTGGAATTGACTTCCAATTAGGCCACATAATGCCAACTTTGCTTCGACCCATGAAGCCTATATAGCTAATGAACATGCCTTCTTCTAGATCAATTGGATTCATATCAGCATCAAAGTCTACATGCACCCTCTCCCATTGTTGCTCATGACATGTAACGAACTGTTGCAGCTTTGTGCTACCTCTAACCCTTTTCCTAATAGGTGAGCCTCTATTCATTTGTTCTTCATTAGCGTCGCTATCCCTTTGTTCCTCATCAGAATTGTTCATATTTCTATTAAGAAGCCATTGTTAGATAGGTAATTAAATTTCAATCAAATGAATAAAATAAACAAAACTAAAATCAAAACAAGAATCACACAATATTATTTCATTCCTTAAGATCTTACTTTATGTTTTTTTACCATATTTTTTCACAATGATCATTTTTAGTGCATATTCTTCATCATCTACCAATTCTACTTCACTTGGTCTAGGTGGATTTGAAGTGAAATGTAGTGTGTCATCAAAGTTGAAGGTTGGATTACCATCCTTTTATTTTTTACTTTGAAGTACAATGGATATTTTTTTATTTGCAGGATCTGTGACATAAAATATTTGTTTTGCCTGACTTGCTAGAATGAAGGGCTCAACTTTATAAGAAACTCTTTGAAGATCAACTGAGGCAAATCCAAATTGTTGGTCTATTACAACAACATTATTGTTAACCCTCTTACATTTGAATATAGGCACTTTGAACGTGTTGTAGCTCATCTCCCATATTTCTTCAATAACACTATAATATGCCATAGATGCCAATATGTGGTTTTTATCTTTTAAACTAGAAAAGTGTATGGCTTTAGCCACTGCCATCACCCTACTATTTTGCATAATACTTATATCATCTTGGGCTTTTGTGTAGAAAAAAACACCCATTTATATCATAAACGCTCTAAGTGACAGCCTCAAAAGAAGGACCCTAAGCTAACTATTTGATTATCTAAGACACACTGGTGTCATACAAAACCTTTTCCTTGAACCACTTTATGAATGTTTTGCTTCTTTCATTTGCTATCTGCATGTCATTTTTCCTTGGATACATGTTCTTCAAACTCTTTATATGTTCATCTAAGTACGATTGAATTTATTCCATATTATTCAAGATATACAAGTATGCTTGCAACACCTCTTCATGAGGCATACTTTCACTTTGAAACGTCCTGTTCCCTTACTTTCTCCTCTTCATGTCGAGATTGTGCCTTCCCACCGATATATAATATTTGCAAAAGTCCATTGCCTGTTCAACTATATATCTTTCAACAATTAAAGCTTCTAGTTGATAAAGATTTTTAGAATACCCTTTTCAGGATCTTCATGTATCGCTCAAAAGGGTACATCTATCTTAGGTAAACTAAAGCACAGAGCCACATTTTCCTTACCAAATGAGCTATCAAATGCATCATTATATCAAAAAATGCAAGAGTAAAATGCATCTCTAGTTGGGACGGATATTATAACCTTTATTTTCCAATTCATCCAACTTTTCAATGTTAGTGATTTGTTACAGATAACATTAAAGAAAAAGACACAATCCTGTTATAGTGGATCACATGTCATCCTTCATAATGTCTCAAATAGCCATTGGTAATAGTTGCTTCATAATACATGATAGTCATGGGACTTCATTTCAACTAACTTTAAATCATCTATTAAGACATGTCTTCTTACATTAGAAGAATACCCTTGTGGGACCTTAATGCCATACAAACACCCACAGAAACTGTTTTTCTTAGTTTTTGACAATGTATGCACTGTTGGCTCTATTTACACCCTCTTACCATAATCTCTTAACTGTAGATATAACTGTTCACTTATTCCTATTTCAGCCAAGTCTAGTCTTATACTAATTCTATCCTTAATCTTCTCTAGTATATGCAAAAGCATACCAACAAGGCTATTACAAACATTTTTCTCCACATGTATCACACCAATTCTATGTCTCACATCAAGACTACATCAATATGAAAGATCAAAGAATATTAACCTCTTCTTCCATATGTTCTTCTCACCCATAGTTCTCTAATTCTTATAAAAGATGACATTGATATATTCCACCCGACTATAAACTTCCTCTCCAGTTAATGCCTTTGGATCCATTCCATTTTCTGGTAAGACGTTAAAACTCTTTCTTAGCCTATGATATGGGTAGAACTTGTGAATAAAACTCTTTTGACCAAGGTAGACCTTTTTTCTTCCATGCTTAAGTTGATGGAAGTGTATGTTTGCTTCACAAATTGGACATGCTTTATCCCTTTCACATTATACGATGATAATTTTTTGTACGTAAGAAAGTCATTTGTCATGGTGAAAATCATTGCATGTAGCTTAAATGACTTCTATTTACATGCATCAAACACATCTATGCTTTCCTTCCACAACTTCTTCAAGTCCTCAAGCAAAGGCACCAAATAGACATTGATATCGTTCCTTAGCTATTTTGGTCTTGAAATCATTATAGAAAATATCATATACTTGCGTTTCATATACAACTAGTGAGGTAAGTTGTACATCACCAGGAGGGCCAGCCATGCACTATGTGTGCTACTAAGAGTTCCATACAAATTGATTCTATTTGTATAAAGCCTAAACTGAAGGTATCTTGGTTTGCTGCCAAATCGAGGAAACATTTTATCTATTTTCTTCAATTGTGGAGAGTTAACTGGGTGGCGAAGTTATTTTCCATAAGATATCCTCTCATCAAATGTCATCTCAACTTCTTTGCTTTTGTTGCATTTGCAAACAAACTCTTAAACCACGGTATTGTTAGAAGATACTACAACACCTTTAAAGGTTGCCTTTTAGTTGTCTTATCACCACAACCACCACCTTTCTTCACTTTGTATAGTGAAGTTTTATATTTTGAACATTCACTAAGACCTTATACTTCTTTATGTACAATACACAGTTATTAGAGCAAGCATGTATCTTTTTATATTCCATACCCATCACGAACAAGATTTTCTTGGTGTCATACATACAATTTAGAGGTACATTATCGTCTAGAAATATATCACACAATAATTCAAGCAACAATGTGAAACTATTATCAGTCCACCCACAAGTTGCCTTTAAGTTTACCAAATGCAAAGTACCTATCAAGCGTGTATACTTAGTCCAAGGGTACAAAGGTGTCTCTGCATTACTCCACAGGCTATCATATGCATGCAATTGAGTAAAAGATTATACCTCAATATTACAAATTATTTTCTCCATTCTATCATCATCTACGATGTCTAAAACTTCCTTCTCGTGGACACACAAGCAGTTACTTCCTCACTATGGCATATCCACCTTGTATACCAAAGATTTATTCTATCACAAAGTAAGTGATCCCTTGTATCATCAATATCCTGTCGACTCTCATTTAAACACTTGACACAAGGACAAAAATACTTCCCATTTTTACAAGGTGCATTCAGTTTAATAAATTCAATAAACTTGTCCACCCCATTCTCATTTTTTGCTAGTTCTCAATGCATTCATCCAATTATATCCATTTTATTACCACCTAAGTATGTGTTTGGGTGAAAAAAAGTGCTTATGAAACTAAAATCTAGGTTTTGGAAAATGTTACCCAAACACTCTGAAAATGTCCAAAATCAAGTTTTTGTTCAAAACCATGGTTTTGGGCTCCAAATCCATGGTTTTGGAGAATCTCGATTTTTTCCCTTTTGTGGTTGAAAAGCTGGAAGCGAAGTGGCGCTTGTCCTTGCTATCTAACTTTTGTCCTGTTCTTCTAACAATGTGCAATTCAATAAACCCCACCTCTCTCCCTTTTATTTTAAGAAATAATTATAAAATTAATTTCTTAATTATTACTCACTCCTATATTTTTTATAAGCAATTTTTTCTCTCATGGAGCTTGTTCTTAATATAAGTAACTTTCTTTTTGTGGCTCAAAATTTAAATTATTATTTTTTCTTTTCTACCCTTATTAAATAAATAAATTTATATTAATTATCCCTACTCACCATTAAATCTCATTCATTCAATTATTTATTACCCATTCTCTCTCATCCTTTTTACTCATTTTCTTTTATATTTTTATTCATTCCATCTCCTATACTCTTTTCATAAATAAAGGCATGTTTGGAAAAGACATGACATTTTTGACACATTTATTTTTTTTAAATAATCTTAACCGCCAATTCATTTTGCACGATCAAGAAAAAAGTTGTTTATAAAAAGAATTGGAGGGATTATTTTCTTAAAAAATTTTATTATTTAATAACCATCAATCAAAATTTTGAATTTGGATGGCTTCAATGAAGGATGCAAATCTCGCCCCAGTGATAAGCATTCCTGGGCCCTCTTTCTGTAGTCTATTTGCCTTCATATGATATATTGCCATCAATTAATTTAGTGGCTCTTTATTTTACTTATCACAAAACAACTGATTAGTAAATTAAGTACTATATGAAATTTCATATGTATAAAGCACTGTCTGAAATTTCATACATAGTAATGTGAGGGGTTTTAAATTTCATTTTTGGTATTTATTATGAAATTTAATGTTAAATAATACATAAAATATAAGGGAGAATTACACTGTAGTCCCATGGAAGGAAAAATATGAAGAAATGGTCCTAGGTAATCGCGAAATTAGTACTAAGTCCTATGGGACCATTTTATAATAAATTGGAAATGGCTAAAGTCTAAAATACCCCTGTTAGATAAATAGAGAGAGGGATGGAAAAATGAAGCAAAAATCAGAAACGAACTGATCTGGAAATGACGCAAGAAGCAGAATGAAGATCATCAGCCAATATTGAAGAGTGAGGTATGAAATTGATGCCAACACCTTTCTTGTCTTCATTATTCCATTTAATTCATGTTTTCTATTGAGTGCGTAAACATAATTTTAGGTTTCATTCATTCATCTTCGTTTTGGCTTCAAAAATGAGAAAAGCTATCATTTTTGTGTGTGGGTATTGTCCTCCATATGCTTGTAAATTAAAAAGACAGACCTAGTAATGCAATGGATTTGTTTTCACTGTGGTTTCAATGTGTTTAGGTATGATTTAGTATGTTCTATTTTTATTGTCATTACGCTCTATTTTCTGGTTCATTGTGCTGTATTTCTACAATAAAAGAGCCAAGGAATGAAGATGAGGTGAAAGGTTTATGGCTACATAACCTGATGTGTGAAGAAAAAATGTGTTGCTAATAGGAGTAGCAATAGTTGTCAATGGAGACTACTGAACTTGTTAATGACAACTATAGGTCATATTTAAATGTTTTTTTTGACAACTATAGGTTTTGTCGATTGATCTTCATTTTGGTCTTGATAAATGGAAAAAGCTGTCTAATTTTTATGGATATTATCCTCTGTATGCTTGTAAACTATAAAGACAAACCTAGTAAATGCAATAAATATTTTTTTGTTGATGTTTCAATGTGTTTGGGTATGGTTTAGTATGCTCTGTTTTGCTATCATTATGCTATCTTTTTTGGTTCATTGTGTTGTATTTCTGCAATAGAAGAGCCAAGGAATAAAGATGAGGGTGAAAGATTTATGGTTACATAATCTGATGTGCGTAGAAAAAAAGTGTTGTTAATGGGAGCAGCGATAGTTTTCAATGGAGGCTACTGAACTTGTTAATGACAACTATAGGTCATATTTAAATTGTGTTGCTTGTGGTGTAATGATGTTTGGCAGGGGTTTGAAACTTTGCTATGTTTTTTTGGTATTTTGTGCTATTTTTAGTCATTAGAAGTAGGATTTAATGAACATAGTGTGAAAGTTGTGAGGTTAGAAGTCTTGATTATATAGTAAGAATGTGTTGTTAATAAGGGTAGCGACAGTTGTTAATAAGGCTACTGAAATTGTTAATGACAACTATTTTGTGCAGGTGGACAGCAGTGATGGCTAGCACATCTGGCTAGATTCTACTTTGTTTTCTTCATATAGGGGGAAGGTTTGAAGTCAGTGGAGGTGGTGATATAACATTTATTGGAGGAACAATTAGATCTAAAACCATTAAGGAAGGGACAAATTTTGAAGATTTTAAAACAATGAGATGCTCTATGGACCATATGCACACTCATTGTAAATATCGTTACATTTTTGTAATGATTAAGTGTAATGACATTGTATAGATGTGATGTTTTTTGTTATGATCAGCTTCAAACAAGTTGTACTTGAGACGTTTGTTGTAATTATGAATTACAGTGTTATTTTCATGAGTTAACGTTAGTGTTAAAGTTATGTAATGCACATATGATGCTTTTCCTGGCATATTGTTTGACTCCATCGACAACTACAAGAGACTCCATTACAAGTCGAGGAGATTCTGTTGACAACTGTAGGAGCCTCTAATGATAACTCATTGAGCTTGAATGTAGTTGTCAATGGGTGTCTATTGACAAGTAGAGGAGCATCCATTGACAAGTCAATAGAACTTAATTGACAACTCCAGGGGTCTCCATTGACAATTCATAGGGCCTTCATGGATAACTCAATGGGCATCCATTGACAAGTTAAGGAGCCTCCACTGACAACTCTATAGTCCTCCATTGACAAGTCAAGGAACCTTCATTGGCAAGTCATAGGGCCTCTACTGACAACTCTAGGGACCTCCATTAACAACTCAATGGCTGTCAATTGATAAGTGCAAGAGCCTTCGTAAGCAATTCAAAAGGTCTCCATTGTCAACTCAATAGCCATCCATTGACCATTGACAAGTTATTCGGCCTCCACTGACAACTCCATGGGCCTCCATTAACAGGTCAATGAGCCTCTGTTAACAGGTCATAGGGATCCTACTGAGAACTCCATGGGTCTCCATTGACAACTTAATGGGCATCCATTGACAAATCAAGAAGCCTCTATTGACAACTCTGGGGGTCTCTATTAACAAGTCAAGGAGCCTTCGCTAACAAGTCATTGGGCCTCCGTTGACAACTATTCAACCCTTCCATTGATAAGTCAAGGAGGCATCAGTGACAAGTCATATAATATGACCACCTAATTAATGTTGAATATCAACAACATAGGCAATATATAAATATATGCACATAAACTATCATTTTCCAATGTGATCATAACTGCATATATATATTAACAATTTCATAGGCGTACATTGACAACTCCAAGGGCCTCCGCTGACAACTTTAGGTCCATAGATTAACAACAAAATTTACATCAGATTACAAATTTCTATAAATGAAAGTGAGATACAAAACCATATTATATGCTACCTTCATTTACATTTGAAAATCATTTACAAGGAACTAACAACAAATTCATAGATCGTGCCCAAAAATCAAGTGGTTTCAGTTTCTATCTAATCATATTTATAATTGGATTTCTAGATCTGACAGTTTCCCTAAAATATGTTATATCACCACCTCCACTGACTTCAAACGTTCCCCTATATGAACGAAACATAGTAGAATCTTGCTAGACGTGCTAGCCATCACCGCTGTCCATCTACATAAGACAGTTGTCATTAACAATTTCAATAGCCTTATTAACAACTGTCACCGCCACTATTAACAACATATTCTTACTACATAATCAGGACTTCCAGCCTCATAACTTTCACACCATGTTCATTAAATCCCACGTCTAATGACTAAAAAATAGCACAAAATACCAAAAAACATAGCAAACATTTCAAACCCCTGCCAAATATTGTTACACCACAGGCAAAACATTTAAATATGACCTATAGTTGTCATTAACAAGTTCAGTAGCCTCCATTGACAACTATTGTCGCTCCAATTAACAACACTTTTTTTCCTACACACATCAAATTATGTAGCCATAAACCTTTCACCCTCATCTTCTTTCCTTGGCTCTTTTATTGCAAAAATACAATAGAATGAACCAGAAAATAGAGCATGATGACAACAAAAAAAGAGCATACTAAACCATACCCAAACACATTGAAACCTCAACCAAAATATATCTATTGCATTTAATAGGTCTGTCTTTATAGTTTAAAAGCATATGGAGGACAATACCTAAAAAATCAAACAACTTTTTCCATTTATCAGGACCAAAATGAAGATCAATCAACAAAACCTATAGTTGTAAAAAACATTTAAATATGACATATAGTTGTCATTAACAAGTTCAGTAGCCTCCATTGACAACTATTGTTGCTTCTATTAACAACACTCTTTTTTCTACGCACATCAAATTATGTAGCCACAAACCTTTCACCTCATCTTCATTCCTTGGCTCTTCTATTGCAGAAATATAGCATAATGAACAAGAAAATAGAGCATAATGGCAGCAAAAATAGAGCATACTAAATCATACCCAAACACATTGAAACCTCAACCAAAACATATCAATTACGTTTACTAGTTTGTCTTTATAGTTTAAAAGCATATGGAGGACAATACCCACAAAAATCAGACATCTTTTTCCATTTATCAGGACCAAAATGAAGATCAATCAACAAAACTTATAGTTGTAAAAAACATTTAAATATGACTTATAGTTTTCATTAACAAGTTCAACAGCCTCCATTAACAACTATTGCTGCTTCGATTAACAACACTTTTTTTCCTACCCACATCAGATTATGTAGCCAGAAACCTTTCACCTCATCTTTATTCTTTGGTTCTTTTATTGTAGAAATACAACACAATGAACCAGAAAACAGAGCATAATGACAGTAAAAATAGAGCATACTAAACCATACCCAAACACATTAAAACCATAGCCAAAATAAATCCATTACATTTACTAGGTCTGTTTTTTAAGTTTACAAGCATATGGAGGATAATACCCATACAAAAAAACGACAGCTTTTCTCATTTTTGAAGCCAAAATGAAGATGAACGAAGGAAACCTAAAAATCTATTTACCTACTTAACAGAAAACATGAATCAAATGGAATAATGAAGACAAGAGAGGTGTTGACATCAATTTCAAACCTTACTTTTCAATATTGGCTGATGATCTTCATTCTGCTTCTTGCGCCATTTCCATATCAGTTCATTTCTGAGTTTTGCTTCATTTTTCCATCCCTTTCTCTATTTATCTAACAGGGGTATTTTGGACTTTAACCATTTCCAATTATTACAAAATGGTCCCATGGGACTTGGCAGTAATTTCACTATTTCCTAAGACCATTTCTTTGTATTTTCCCTTCTACAGGACTATAGTGTAATTCTCCCAAAATATAATCTTATCCTTTATATGTAATTATCACAAAAGCTAATGTCCTTTTTAGTAATTTGATAATAAAAAAAGTGATTCTGATCACAATACCCAAACACTATCATTTTATCGAAATCACTTTCTTCCCCATAATATATTATGCTCAAAATCTATTCTCTAAAATCACTTTTATCACTTTTTCTCCATAAGCTATTCTCGAAAAGCTAATTCAAACACAATCTACACCATTTTCAACAACACTGAAGTTTTGACTAATTGTCATAAGGAAGGGATTTCCTTACTCTTTTTGAAAAACATTTGGCAGTATTTTCCCATAAAAGTAAGGCATTCAAAAATTTCAACAACAAAGTCACTTCCAAAGTTTCAAGAACAATTGAGAACAAGGTCCATGCAAAAGTATCCACAACTATAATTAAGAACAAGGTCCATGTAAGAGTATCCACAACTATGATTAAGTGTCCACAGCTAAACACCCTAATAATAAATATTTGAACAAAATGAACTCAATATAACTCAAAATCCAGCATAATTTTTTGCAAGCTAGGGATTCAAATAAAATCAACTTAAGCAATTCAACTCTAATTTCAATAATTAAATCCAACATAATTTTTCTAGGCAAGGGATTCCAATCATTAATGAAAGCAACTAACCACTAGATAGGAAGTAATTAAATAGAGTACCTAATTTTTTATCGATGAATGTAGTGCTGTTGTGAAGAAATAGAGCAAGGGAGGTGGAGCTGAGGAGGAGGAGGGGATGATTGCTACAAATGGAGAGACCTTCAGTTTGGAGTAGCAAAATTGAGTGAAATCGTGTCTATCATCGATCTGTAATAAGGAATGAGGAATGCGAGTCACATATGAGATTGGCAGAGGAGAGTCATGATTCATGACGGAGGAGGAAGGGAAATACGATGGAGGAGGAAGGGTTTGAGATAGAGGAGGTATGATGAGGTTGGCAATTGATGGATGAGGTGCGGCTGAGAGAGCAGAGGGATCAGGGGTGATGAAGAAGAGAAAGCTAGGGCATGTCAATGGTGGAGGGAATTTATGAAATGTTTTAACCTCTACTTTTAGGAAAAAAGATGTTAAAATCATTACTTTTAAAACATATTTTCCAAAATAGACGTTAAAACCCATGTTTTAACATTTATTTTTTGAAAAACAGACATTAAAAGTTTGGGCCAAAATTTTAAAAATGTCACTGCCTACTTTTTTTAATCTCTATTCTTTAAAAGTGGACGTTAATTAGCGACATTATTTCATTATTCTAGAGTAAATTTGAAGAAATCTTACACATGTGATTTCTTTAGTGTCTATGGAAGAAACTTTCATTTTATGGAAGGAAAAAATGCAAGCAATGGAAGAAAGATTATATACATGAAAGACATGTTATTTCCTAGAAAATTTTGAATCAAGTCATACACAACCTCTAGCTACCCTTTTTTTAAGAATATAATTAGTCATTTTGCAATATCCCAATCTATGATTAAGGGCTAATGATTTTGAGATTGATTGTAATTAGTGTAATTAAACACTTTTAGAGAAATATGATGTAAGTTTGATAAAAATGTTCATTGGTGATTTGAGATCAAGGGTTGAGATCTATTGACCATGGGTCGGAATCCTATACTTTGCGCTTGTGTGAGCTCATGGAGGGAATGAGTAGTTGGTGACATGTGTCATAGTGTGGACCATGGGATCATGCTAAAGGGATAAAAGTCCGCTTTTCTCTCTCTTCTCTCTCCTATTCAGTGGAAGCATGGGCTTGGGGAGGGAGTGTGCTTCATCATCATCATCATCTCTTCCATCTCTCATTTTCTCTCTCTTCCTTCCCCATTTTCACTGAGCTCAAGCAAGGAAAGAGAAAGTGAAAGCTTCAATCTTTGGTGAGTAATGATCCTCTTAAGATCAAATCCTCTTATCTAATGTTTTGCATCTCATTGAGAGCTTCATTGTGGTGATTTCAGAATCTTGAATAGTGTTGATTTGGGTGTTCGACGAAATTGGAAGTTTGAGAATTAAGATTCTAACTTTGGCAAAGTGAAGAGGTAAGGATTTTATGCATTTTGATATATTATTTGTGATTTTTTGACAAGTTTGGGTAAAATCTGGAAATTAACCTTGAGTTTGTGTGAATGTTGAATATATGGATTTCATAATGGATGATGTTGGAATTAGTCTATTGTGGATTTATTTGATTGTTAGAGTTGATTTGGAAAGTTTGAATTGAGTTGAATGAAATTTGGACATTGGGTGTGTCATAGAGACCTAAGAGTTTAATTGTGGTTAGAATGGTATTTGGGTGTTTTGGAAGTTGCCAATGTGTTCCTTAGGCATGGGTAAGTGTGTATGAGCTTTGTGAGAAGTTTGAAAACCATTGGGATTGGTTTTGACCATCTGGGAAATTTCTATCATGTTCTGTGATCTGGGCATTTTGATAGCCTCACTCGAGTGAGGGAGGAACTCACTCGAGTGCTGCGTGTGTTTTCCCTTTCTGCATTGTGTTTTGCTTGGGTTCTCATGAAGGGGGCTCGGGTGCACTTCCTTCACCACGAGTGATGTTGGTGATCACTCGAGTGAGCATCAGATTGCTCGAGTGATGGCTTGTGTTCAAAAGTTAGGGTTGCTCTCGGGTTGTCACTCATTGGTTGATGTTCAAGAGTGTGTTCTGGCACTCGCAATGAAACCGTCTCACCCGAGCACTCGGGGGTATGCTCGAGTGAGCTTGTCCCTCTGGTGATTGTATGTGCTCTTGGGTTGTTACTATTTGTGTTGCACTTCCGGGGACTCGAGCAGATTTGGAGTCATCACCCGAGTGTAAAGCCTTATGCTCGAGTGATGTGAGCACTTTCTGGCTGTGATGGTTGCTCACTGTCAAACTCTCGCGAGTGAGAGTCATTCTTACTCGAGCATGAGTTGCTCATCACTCGAGTGAGGTCATCTTCACTCGAGTGAGCCAGCCTAAAATCACTGTTTTACCTTTCGAAAAAGGGGTCTTTAGGGTAGTTCTTCCAACCCTTTAGGCATATGTATAGGCCTTTATTAGCCACCTAAAGAGTCCTAAATGATAACCAACTTAGAGTATTATGGAAATATACATTTGGAAAAGAGATTGATTGGTTGTCCCTAATTTGGTATAGGATATGATATCTGTCGCCCTCGTGAGCCTGTAGAGACAAAGAACATCAGGAAAGATTCAGGTAGTGACTTTTCCTTTATATCTTATATGATGCATTGTATGTGTGTTATATCATTGGATTGTGATGGATTCGTATGCTGCAATATTTGTGAAATTGTGTATGCGCTGCTATACCAATAGTCCTTGAGTCACTAACAACGGTTCAGGTAAGGGCTGTGTGCCTTCCCGGCGGTAAAAGGGGATGAGGTTAGGGTGTAGCATTTGTGATTATGTGATCCGAAAGGCTATATGTGAGCCGTAGGGCTATTCGTATGCACTGCCATACCAACAGTCCCTGAGTCGCTAACAATGATTTGGGTTAGGACGGTGTGCCTTCCCGGCGGTAAAAGGGGATGAGGGTGGAGTGTGATTTGTGTTGCTGCTGTTATGTGATGATTTACTTACATGCTATGTGATTACGTGTGGTATGAATGATTTGTTACTACTGAGATTCTTTAGAATCTCACTCTTTCCAAATGACTAACATTTTCAGACAGGGCGAGTGGTTCCAAGGATAAGCGGCCAACTAGGAGTGGTTAGGGCTAGTAGGGACATACTGGAGTTTGGACCATTGGTTATCTGTTTTGGATTTTGGATTTTGGGATTAATTTGTATATGAGATGTAAATATGAATTTTTAGTCATGTAATCCCCATTTTGGGAAACCTTTAAACCCATTATATATATATGAGTAACCCGGAGTTGCCGGGATTTTGGTTACGCACTCTGATATTTATTATGTGATATAACTGCACAGGTAATTGTATTCGAAAGTGAATGTGAGACCAGATGAATTTTGTTTTAAATGTTTTGTTTGCACACCCCATCTCTTGGAGATGAGTGATTATAAAAAAAATGATTTTGGCTTATTGGCCTCTATTTCACTTAAATTTCGTAGTCCGAATGTAATTACTGTGAGAGGGTTACACATTTCATAATCAAACTTTGTTCCTAAAAAGGAGATGGATCCTTAAAAAGATTTGAGAGACTTTTAGGAAACAAATTTATCAAATGTGTTTTATAAGCGATTTCCTTACATATTACTTCCCTAGTACTAAATGTAAGACCTAGTTTAGGAGTAGTGGATTTTGATCCTAAATGTAAGATATTTCTTTTTTCATTTTATCTATCATATATATCATTTTTTTTCAAATTAATTTGTCTAATAACTTATAAAATGATATATAATAGAATGTCACATATAAGTATTTTAGAGAGATAACCTCACATATATTAAATTAAGGGTTAAGTAGCAAATTCGGTCCAGAAGTATATGTGAAGAAGCAATGTTGCCTTAAAAGTTTTTTTTGTCTCAATGTAGCTTCAAAAGTTTCAAATCGTAACAATGTTACCCTTTCTATTAACATAGCTAACTTTGAGTGTTAGCTTTTTTTTTTTTGTTTCACTAAAAAGATACTCATTGCACACCACCTCATCATCTAATCACTTCCTTCCTCTCTTCCTCAAAGACAACTTCTCCCTTCTCTCCACCTTCTCCCATTGACTCTGCCTCCTCTATCCCCATCTTCATCTTTTATCTGTTTCTTTAATAAAAAGGCACTTGATAATTAAAGGGGCCATTGTTGAGACCCAATGGGCCAAATCAAATGAAAAGATGGGAAAAAAAGAAGACGATTCCTGGTTAAATCAAATGTAAGAACCAAAGCAAAAAACAGTGAACCTTGATTTCAATGGACTTCTTTAGCTGCCATATCTGCTAGCTTTTCTTGGATACAGCAGCTGCAATGCCAATGACGACGAAAATGAGGAACCTGTGGATGGGATTAAAGAGCTCCCAAGCGAGGGCCTCTTGTGGGATTAAAGCATCCCCAATGGTTGGATGGAATTGGCTTTTTTGAAGTTAACCAGTCTTCCCTGGAGTGAGACCCAAGCAAGTTTGGTAGGTGAGATGTGAGAGGTGAAAAAAGGGTGGAGGAAGGTGGTGTAGAGGCGGTGACTAGAGGGATGTATGGTGGGAGGAAGAGAGACAAGAAAAGGAGGAGCGTCTTCGTCCATGGTATGAGCAATGGGGCAGCACTATAACAGCTCTATTGAATTCGAAAAAATGATTATGAAGATGGGGACATAGGAGGTAGATGCAATGGGAGCAGGTGGAGAGAAAGGGAGGAGTTGCCATTGAAGAAGAGAGGAGAAAGTGATTAGATGATGAGGTGGCAATGAGGTGGTGTGCCATGTATATCTTTGAGTCAAAAAAAAAAAAAAGGTTAACGGTCAAAGTTAACTATGTTAACGGGAAGGACAACATTGCTACATTTTGAGACTTCTAGAGCAATATTGTTTCTTCGCCTATACTTTTGGGGCAAATTTGCCCCTTAAATTTAGCTTCTTTAATTTATTCAAATTGGATAAATATTTCTTATATGAAGGACTAGAAGAATATATATGTTGATATATTTTTTTAAGTCAATGAAAGCAATATTTTCCGTTATGCTCTTTTGTTATAAATAAATTTGTATATTACAAAAATAGTTTCAATAAAAGTGCCTAATATCACAATTAACTCACGTGCAAGGTGGCACTCCCTAAATTCCAATTGTATTTGTCTTTGGTGGCTCGTTGTCATGTATGCGAGCCAACTTGTTCTCTTGTGCTTCCATGCTACTCTTGAGCAATGTGGGACTTTCCATTTTGACACACCCATATGCAATAACTCCAACATTTATTAGAAAATTTTCTTGAAATATTTTATATGTTGATACATTTAGGAAGAATTAATCTTTTAGTCCTATAATTTTAACTCGATTATAACTCGGTCTCAATACTTTGACTCGGTGTGACTTAATCCTATAATTTTTGACTCGGTTATAACCTAGTCACTGAATTTTAACTCACAATAACTTAGTCCCTATGGATTTAATTATTTCATAATTTATTCTTTGATCTTTATTATTTATATGCTTTTATTTTCTAAAACATAGGGACTAAATTATGAAATGATTAAATCCATAGGGACTAAGGTATAGTGAGTCAAAATTCAAGGATTGAGTTACAATTGAGTCAAAACTATGGGGACTGAATTGCACCAAGTTAAAATATAGGGACTAAATTACAAATGAGTAAAATCATAGGACCAAAAGATTAATTTTCTCATATTTTTATATTGGAGAAAGAGAATGACATTTCTTCCTTAAATTTAACCAAACAAGGCATTGGAGGGGCATAAATAGAGGAGTTGAACTTGGAGATTTTTTTTTGGGGCCTTCGAACTTGGAGAATTGTTCAAATGAACAAGCAGCCTGAGCCCTTTTATTAAGTATAACAATAAATACCAAAGAATGTTTCTTCTTCTCTATTAATTATACATTGAAAAACATGGAGTGCATATATATATATATATATATATATATATATGAATGTGTATATATATATATTGCAATCTAAAATCTAAGGTATCTAAGTTTTTTTATACCATCAAATTATAAATAGAATGTGATAGTGTTGCGACCAAGTTGTGCATCTATACATGTGTGCATGTGTCTGCGTTGAATAATCAATCCCAGTTCTTCTTGATCTTAAATGTATAGTTTATCTCTAAGTGGCATTTGTTATCATCATCAATAAACTGCAAAACAGAAAACACACACATATTTATGATGAACAAAAAGAGTTTTCTTATGAAGACATAAAACCCCAAACTTTATAACACTTCAACTTTCAAATTTATGCAAATAACCCCAAACTAGCTATCAATTTAGTACTCATTCAGTTCTTAATATAGAGTAGGTGATATTGGTCACAAATGCTTTATCAATTTATTCCCCAAATTAACCCTATGATATTCCTTTAGTAATAACAAGTAGAGAGAGAATAAGGGAATTAAGGAAGACAATTAGGATGTTTTAGAAAACAACACGTCATGTTAACTAACTTAATTGCAACTTTCATAATCTAATCCTATTAGTTAATTAGGTATTGCATTAAGTATCAGAGGAGTGGCCCTTAAACTTTTATTTTTTTACACACAGACATATTGCTCTATCAAACTTTGAGATATATTCAGATAAACTCCTTAATATAACCTTGAGTAATACTAGAGTTATCAGCTTAAAATGTAAAAATTTAAGATGGCCTACTATAAAAAGGTTAGAAAAGTTGTTTAAATATGGCATAAATGTTATCGGAGTTTTATATAGCCTAGTTTTATTTTTAGAATGAAATGATTGATGTATGCATGAATTAAGAATTAGTGGAAGATAAGTTAAGTACCCTGGATTTTGCTGAGTAAGTGCCTCTAGCAAACGTGCCTTCAGGTGTGGTTTCTTCGGGCATTTCGTGTGTATAAGGCTCTGCCTGCGGACTAAAAGTTCCGATCATCTCTTTCGTGTTGTCCACTGAAAGAATATATATATAGAGAGAGAGAGAGGGAGGGATCAGATACTCAGCTCGAAATCACTCCCAAAAAACCTAATCCAGACACTTAAAAAATATTCTTTCTAATCCTTTTTATAAGGAATAACTATATATTTAATGGGGATAAAAATTGATTAGACCCATTTAAAATTTCAGACAAAAATGATTTGTTTCTTATATTTAGAAGCACTCTATGAGAGAGACTGTTCCTCGTAAAAGGACCAAGGGAGTACATATATATAGGTCATATACTTAACTCGAACCGCATAATATCACATTCGAAAAGCTAATCCAAACATGCTTAAAGGTATATATATATATAGAGAGAGAGAGGGAGAGAGGGAGAGGGAGAGGGATAAATATTGTTACATTTGAAACCAGATCTACCCCAGACAGTATTGGTATACTTGAGGCCAGACACAATGTTGTTGCTGACTTGGAAGATGAACTTCAAACGGTATTTGCTTCCTTCTTTGAGAGTAAACCATGTGCCTTTTGGATTCCCATCTCCAGGGACTGGAAGAACTATGTCTTCTCTCTCAGGAGATATGATTGACAGACTTATTATCTTCACTTCAGCATCCAGAGTTTCTGAATTTCACATATATATAATTAATCATGAACCAACGCAACAGTTATACATATATATATATATATTGCTATTTTTTTTTTTTATATTCTTTCAACCAGTATGCTTTTTTTGGATCCTATTATCAGAAACTTGAGCAAACCAACTACTCCGGTTTTAGGGTTTATGGCTTTCTCTCCCAATATAGGTAACTCCTTTGTTACTCAAACTCGAGACCCAGAAAAATCTAGCGGAGTCTTACACTATCAAACCAACATTATGTTGCTTATATATATAGGTACTTTATTTTTATTATCTTATTTAATTACCAGTACCAAAAAACTCAAAAGGTGGAAAATACATTGTTTACAATATTGGAGAGAGGAATTGAAAAGAACTCTTTAGAGTGCACTTATCTAATTATGATCAAAACTCTATCTAATAATCTAAATTGGCATGATATATATATATATATATATAGTTTTAAATCATTGTATAGGCACTATAAGAAAGTTAGAAAATTGTGACATATTTATAATGGATTTTTCATGGACAAAAATGTGAAAATCTATTACAAAAGTCATCACAAAATACCTGAAGTCAAGGTTATATGGATCATTTTACATTATAAATGACCATATTGATTAAAAATTATACCAGTTCTGTGGTTATATCAAACATACCACTTCTATTAAAAAAAAAGTCTTCGACGTGCCAAACGGGCACAAGGGATCAGGAAAAAATAAAAGGGAAGAAAAAAAATTAAAAAATTTATTTTCCTAAATTCTCCATCCTTTTCTTGTTTTAATTCCTGTGAAACTTCTCCGTCCACCAAAATGAACAAACATAAAATAAAGATGACATGAGATTATTTTTTCTCTTTACACCCTTTAATTATCATATATAATCATTAGTTCACTTAACTCTTTTGAACCAAAAGTAGGGTCAACCATTGCTGGAATCGAATTTCTTTGACTGTGTCTGGGAATAGACAGTTAGAGCTCATAGAGATCCTAAAATGTCCTTAACTCAGGGATTTTGAAACGGTTATATAATTATTTTGACAAGTCAACCGAATCTAAGGCATCAATAATAAGAAATTATTACACTCACCAAAAGCGAAAAGACAGATTAAATCGGGGAATATATATATATATATATATTTATATATGAGAATTTCAAACTATACAATTAATTAGATGGTAAGGAAAACAGTACCTCCAACGTCGTTCATATCCACACTGCCCAGAAGTTGTTCCTTCCATCTCCTAAGACTTTCATCGTCCTATATACTCAACGATGGGCCAACCACAAAAGAATTTTAGAAAACAAAGAAATAAACACAAATTAATTACATGAATAACTTCAGAAATGAGTTGCATTATATATATATATATATATATATGCGCCACTGGTAAATTAGCTCATGTTATAATTGTCATAAATTTTGGGTTTATAAATTCAAGAATTATTTTGAACAAGTGGGCTACCAAGCCCAGCAGGAAAAAGTCCCGAAGGTGCCCCAAAAGAGTGATTAATGCTTAGGGACTATGTAACATTTGACCTTCTCGGATAAAGGATAAATAAGAAATTAAAAGTTTTTCAAAAGTCAAATAATATAGAAAACTCGCCAAGTAACATTGTATATCTACCGTCCCGAGTTTTGCCAAAATCATAATTTATGAAAATTATAGGTACGTAAGGGTAATTTTGGAAATTATACTCAGAAACTCAGAAAAAATCCCCAGAGACACAGGAAGGTAGAAATTAAATAATTCCTTAGGACATATTTGAGACTTAATTGAAGTATAAATGAGTAAATTATACCTCAAAAATGAATTTCAGATATTTATTACAATTTTGGTTAATTAAAGGATAATTAGTCAGATTGAATTATGAAAAATAACAGGCTGCCTCAAATAATTGGGAACAAATAAGTGAAATTTATTTTAAGGTTAATGTGACTTTATAAAAATGGTTCCATGCCCTAGAATTAGAAATTTTACCTTAAAGAATATTTTATGAGGATTTTATCCAAGAATAAGGCAATTTCTTGAACATTTTGGGAAAAAATAATTAAAGAGCAAATTTGGGACTTGAGAAGAAATAGGGAATTACTCCCTAAGAAATTTGAATTTTTGATGGTCTTACATTGGTTATATGATTGAAGAATTTTCAAAAAATATTTGTAGACGATTAATCCCATATTAATTAAGAAGTAAATGTTAAGTTGGATGATGTGTATTTAAAAAAAAAAAGTTAAGCGGGATGATTCAGCTTTGGAAAGATGAATCCACATGCCCCTAAAAGTACATAGGTGGTGTGATCTCATGAGAGGAAAAAGGAAGGATGAGTTTATAGGCAATGGATAAAGTTGTTAAAATAATATTTTTAGGGGGGGGGGGGGTAGTGAAAAATAATCAACTGGAGTTAATATCGGAATGAGATCACCTCAACTCACATTTCCCCATCGAACAAAAAATCAGACCAAATCGGATAGAACTGGTGGTTGAATCAGGAATCGGTCTAAATCTATTAAAATTGGGAAAATTGGTGGTTCAATTGGTTGGACTGGTTTTATTTTTTTAATTATTATTCTGTGCTATTTTTGAGGGGAAAATGAAAGGTTGAAGATCAAGATGAAGAGAAAAGTAGGTAAACAAAAAATAAATTTGAAAAAAGAAGACAATGAAAAAAATTATTTAAAAGGATGTAATAATTATAGGAAAAGAGATATTAGTGCATAAGAATAGGCATTATAACTAATACTAATAGATTTTAAGCATTTTTTTTCTAAAGATCTTCATTTTTATTTATATAATTTTAAAAATATATTAATATATATATATATATATATATATATATATATATTGCCATTAATAAATTATAATATTTTAATATGACTGGTTCGACTACAAATTAGACCTCAGTTGACCCATTAACCCTTAAACCTGTGCTGTGGCTGGTTCATTGCCCGGTTCGATTTTTTTTCCTTGCATTTCCCTCGTAATCAAATCACTATCCAATATTTGTTTTCTCATTGGATGGTATCTTGTTTTGACACTTAAACCTCACTCAAATAGCCGTTGGCAAGAGGGAAAGAGGGAGAAACAAGTGCAACAAGAGTTAGAAAGCTAAGGAATCAAGCTTGGAAGAAGGGACGAGTTAAGTTATAGTGATTTCATGGTTATTATCTTGTTGTTGTTGATGATTGGAATTTTTGGAAGCTTAATACCCAAGGGAGGTTCTGTTCAAATTTCCAAAAAATATTAGAGCTAATGATTTGATGATTAAATAAAGTTTAAAAGAGGTTAATGTCATCAAATCAAGTACTGAATGGAGGAAGAACAAAATCCATATTATTTTCCCATGTTTTCAGCCAAGAGAAGTTGAGTGAGTTAGGGCTGAAATTTGTTGAATTTGTTGCTTGCATTCAGTTTAAAACCAAATTTTGTGTACGAAAGGGGTAAGAGAAAGAGTTTTGGAAGCATTGGAAAATCAATTGGAATTTTCCACCTAAAACCCTAACTATTTGACCTTAAGCATGGGGAACAATTTGTATTTTGTATAATTTAAGGTTAAACATAGATTCTGCGCATGCGAAGTCATGGAGAATAGCATGTCGAAATAATTTTAAGACAAGTCGATCTAAGATCCAAAAATTAAAGTTTAAGGGTTATGGTCTAAAAGAGAAGTTAATTTCATTGGTTTATACAAGAGTTTTGGTTAATAGTTGATGTGTTTTATGTTATGTGATTGTTAGGCATTGACTTTTGACAAGAGCCTTAGAGGAATCACATTCAAGAGGAAAAGTTCAAGAAGTTTGGTAAAAGGTAGCAAGGTTATCTAACTTAAATATTGTTGGGAATTGGGCTTGGTCCACCCTTAGTGGATTAGGCCCAAACCCATTAGTTTTGGGGCTAAATAAAATACTTAAATATATGTGGGGTATTTGTTGATAATATTCATCAAAGATTCAAAATTAAAAACAAGTGGGAATAATTTTTCCGTATATTTTGGGGGAAATAGTTTTTGTTGTTCCGTATATGTAAAAAGAAAAACTGCATAGATGAAACTATTGTAGAAAAAAACTTCATACAGAAAACTATCTCTTCTCTCCCAGTGTTATTTGTTGTATTTTATAGCTGGAGTCCTAAGTGATTCAGTTCGCATGGGTACTTTAAGAATACAAAACGACACTTCAGGTACGCCCGAAATTCTACAAATATTAATTGTGTTTGGTTGTTATATGAGATGATTGGATTGCCATGATTGTTGTGCTGAAGCATGTTTTTAGAACGTGTAATTCCTTGCATTGAGTTATACCTTGGCCTTGTGAATGTAAGAGATTATGTTATCTTAGGCAATTTTCTTTTCATGGCATTTCAAGTGTTTAATGTTTTATAATCATGCAATTTAATGTTTGAGTTAATAATTCTTGTTACTGGGATTTCTTTGAAATATCATTCTTTCCTATTCTTGCTATAACAATAGGTTCAAGTACATTGGGAAAGGGAAAGAGGTGGATGAATGAAGGATTTTATGCGCTTATTTTCTAGTGTTCAAGTTAATCATTCATTTTTTTTTTTGTCGAAAAGTTAATTATCTCATTTTGAAAGCCATATAAATATGGTGTGAAGGTTATGTAAATTTGTATAACTTGAGTAGGATTTAAGAGCATACCTATAGTATGTTGGATGATGGCATATGAATGCTGGAATAGGAATATGTAAAGTGAATGGCTCCGCAAATGAATCAAGTTATGGTAATTAATTTTAAGAGTAAAATACTCTAACCTCCCATCTGTTTTGCCCTAATTACATAGACCTCCCCTCTATTTTGGAAACCCATATAAACCTCCCTTAAAACTAAAATATATGTTACACAAACCTCCCTTATAGTTTGATATTCTATTTCCATCCACCCAAACCGTTAGTTGACCGTTAAGTTTGACTTTTAAACCTTTTTTTAACCAAAATGCCTTTGTTCAGTATTAGAATTATTTATATATATATATATAGGGGCTAATAAAAATTTATATAACCATACATTTATTCTATTAGATTCTCTAACTTTCTAATTTTTTTAAAAATTTATTAATTTTGATATTATAAATTATTTTTGACTTAAAATATATATTAAACACATATTTTTATCAAATATAATAAACTATATAAGTATGAGATTGTATGTGTCATTTAAATTTATAATTTAATAATTTTTTCCACAAATATTTATAAACATATTTGATCAAGTATATTTTTATTTAAAATCTTGCTTGAATATTCAACGTTTGTGATATTTACATTAACCAATAAAAAAATCATCAGACAGATAACTACTTATAAAGATAAAAATAGAAATTAAGGAATAGATTAAAAAAAGCTCTTAAATTTTTTAAAACAATTTTAGTCAAAATGTGCAAGAAAAAATAAGTTTAATTAAAAAAATATAATTTTGGAATTTTTTTGGAATATTCTTAACGGAGTTAACTGTTTGAAATTAAGTGTATGTTTTAAAAATAGAGGGGAGGTCTGTGTAATTAGGACAAAACTGGAGGGTGGTCAGAGTATTTTACTCTAAATTTAAAGAATAAAATACCCCTAAAGGAGGGTTAAACTTTGGGTGAGGTCAAAACAGAGCAAATGATATCCTTTACCCATAAAATTCTATAATATCCTTATTTTTAGAATATAATTATAATTTAGAAATAATTATAAATTTAGTAATAACTTAAAAAAAAGAAACAAGGGATTTAAAAAAAATATAATATATAAAAAAAATATATATATATTTTTGTGGGCGCCAATTTGCCCCCACAGTTGAAAAATCTGGTGCCTATCCTCATTATTAAATTGGCGCCTTTATTAGAGGAGGAGGGTATTATAAATACCCCCTCTCCCTTCTCACTTCACGCAGATCGTTTGTGTGGAGTGATTGTGCATAAGGCGTATGGTATGATATTGATAGGAGTATTTTCACATATTTAAAGATCAATAAGGTGCTCAAATTCTTTTCTGATCACAAAATTTTTTTAATGAAAATGTTTTAAATAATTTTCTCTTTCTTATGATATTAATTTTGTGTTGATTAGAGAAAATGTTAAGATTAGGATTTTGGACAAATTTGAGTTTTGTTAATATAAGGCTATAGGAATATAGAGGAGGATTAATAGTTAATTTTAATCAAGTTACTTTTGTTATATAGTTGGTATATAATTTTATAATGAATTTTCTATATAATTAATCTATGAATAATTCTATATTAGGTTTTTTATCCGATTAAATTTGGATTAAATAATTTATTTGGTCTGTTGGAGGTATTATGGAAATTCTAATTGGTGTAGTTTGGTAAATTTTGTTGTTTAAGAAATTATAATTTGATATTAAGAATTAGATTTTTTTATATAATTTTAATTATGTGGGAGTTTCAAATATTATTTAATAATTAGACTATATTCATATAAATTAGAAAAAGAGATTTAGACTATATTCATATAAATTAGAAAAAGAGATTTAGTTATTTTAGGAGGTTGATATTGATGATTATATAATAATAGATATGTTAAAGGTGAAACTTTAATTTATAAAATTAAGTGGTTGACGAGAGAGAATGATATAGAGGTTGTTTAAAGATTGTTAAGGAAGTTAGAATATTTAAGGATAATAGTTGTAGAGGAAAATTGGAGATGGATTGTGTAAATTATTTATTTTAGTATTGCTTGGGGTTAATTGTTACTTAAATTGATAATATAGAGTTTTCTTGGGATCAGTAATTGTTTGTATTTGGTACTTAAGTTGAGGTAACTGGGGTTAATTTATTTTATATACTTGTTTTGGACTGTAAGGTATTTTCTAAACCTTACTTTCATCTATACTACTTATATGTGTTTTGAAAGATTATGTGTATGTTTTAATATGAACCAATTCAGTGAAGCAGTGTATTTTTCCAAATTGTATATATGAGCATAGATATTATTTAAATTGTTACTGTTGTGATGGTTATAATACTTGAGATAGAATGTTGTAGAAGGTATGATAATTTGTAAATGTTTCGAAAACTATATTGATATATTGTTTTTCTGTTATGGGATATGGTGGGTTGTGTGGAATAGATATGGTGCAACTGTGCCCATCGGCTCTCTCATTCCTAGCTCGGATTTTGAGTTGAGTGTTTTGGGCGGACATCTCCCTGTTACGATATATTGGTGGTGGCATGGGAGGGGACAATATTCTTAAAGTGACTAGCCAACCTTTGGCCGGGTATATTAGCACTGATAGGCTGTACCACGTCCAGAAGCTATAAGGAGGAGTAGGATAGATGAGTGGGGATGGTTCTAATTATTGAACATATTATATGAAGTTTAATTATTGAGAATATTATTAATATTATGTTAGTTAAAACTGCTTCTCTGATTTATAATCTTTTCCTGCATATTTTGTAAGTTAATTTTTGGCTACTGAGACTTTATGTCTCACCTCGTCGTTGTAAATATTTTTCAGGCAAGACCTCTAATTTGGCTAGAGGCCAAGGGGAGCAACCAGAGGCATAGACGCTGAGAATCCTGTAAGCCTCTTGTGGTATTGATATTGTATTATTCTCTATATTGCCATTATAGGACATTTCATGTTTCAAAGATATCATATTTACTGTTTGGATAACTGTTTAAGAATAATTATTTAACTTTTGTTAGGCATGAGGCCGTATTTTCGTAGTTTAAGATTTTGGTGAGCCCACAACCATATCTGCGATGGAAAAATTATTTTGTATGAAATCTTAATTATGGGATTCAATGTCGTAAAACTCGTGGGCTGTGAGTTCTCTCCTGTTGTTATGTGTGCCCTGAGTAATGAATACCTTTGTAGTGGGTTTGTGGGCGAGTTTGTGCCTTGATCTCTTATATGTTTTAAATGAGAAATTGTTTTTGATTATCACTGGTTAATAAGATTTTGTAAAATCATTACGGTTAATTATTATTCGGAGAAAGGGTTGTTTCAAATTCAGTGCGTAATTAGTACAGATTCTAAGCTCTAAAACAAGCTATGATTTGCTGGAATTGGCTGTGTATGTTGCAAGTTGAGAATTCTCAAAGTTATGGCTCATAATTTGTCTTAAAACAGAGCAAGTTTAGAAAGCCTATAAACTATATCAATTTGGATAGTATCAAACTAGAATGATATTTTTATTAAGAAGAGGACTTCAAGAGCTTTCAATAGAATTTTAGAGCACTTTCATGTATTTTCAAGAAATAGTTATGAATTTTAAGAGTCGAACCACTAAACTAGAAATGCCAAATAAACAGTAGCCCGAGAATAAATAAGCAAGTTTTTTTATTATGGGCTTCGATTATTAATTCTCCTAAACTATAGAGCTTCCAGATACATACTAAAAGTGGTAAAATGACGGATGTTACAGTTATAATATGAAGTTGAATAAAACCCATGTTAGATTTACCAACATGTTAATTGGTCGGAGAAATACAAGCTAATTCGAAAATTTGAGAAAGCTGCAATAAAAACCTTATCTTTCTCGAGCTGGTCTTTGAGAGAGCAAGGAGGACCCAGCTCTAGTTTGCCTCCAGGATCATCATCATCTGTCTCCACAGGATTATTATCATGTTCTTTTTCTGTTGTTCCCTTCTCTTCATGATCAGAACTCATTTTCTTACAACTTGAATAAAATCATGTACAGTGTACCTGAGACTACGTACGAAGAAGGATATAATTATTCAAAATGATGAGAAAAAGGGCGTATCTGGGTATTTCGGAGACACAGGAAAACAAGAGAATGAGAAAGGAGACCTAGAAAGAAAGAAAAGGACCGAACAAAAAATGGGTTGTTTGTTTGGTCGCTTTTTGTGTGGTCAACCGAAGATGGGAAAAAGTCTTGCGGTGATCCGAAATAGTGTCATTATCTTTGACTTCCCAAAACAATCTAGACAAAATTTTTTCTTTTTCTTGGTACATTTTAATTTGTTAGGCCAACCAACTTCATTGGTATAATATTTCAACTTCCTCCAATGTTCTTAGCTGCTACATGTATCCAAATTAGTGTTTAAGTAGTACTTTAATTTATATCTTGGGCCCTTCTAATTCAGGAGGTCAATTTGGGCCTGGGTCTTAATTAATCTGACGGCATCGGGGTAATATATAGGAATTTGTGTTAAGGACTCGTCGCTGGAATAAGCATTACAGTCCATAAATTCAAGTTCACACCTACAACAAATTCGGGCCAATGGGAAAACACTTTGAAAAACGTTTTTGGTATTTTACGAGACCAAAGCTCCTTTTATCCAGGCCGAAACAAAGACAAAACAACTCTTATATTTTTGTCCAGTGCAAAATCACTTATGTTAAGTAAACCCAACCAACCGCTTGTATTTGGGTTCAGCCGACAAAAAGGTTGTACACTCTCACCAATATGGAAGATGATTTAATCTTGGGGAAGTCCATTTAGTTGTGGTCCAGTCGAGACGCTGTGGGAGGCATTCCAACTTGGAGTCCTGCCATTGGATTGTAGGTGAGCCTAATCCCTTTCCTAAAATTTATATATGTATATAAAAAAAAAAAGTAAACCCAAACAAGCACTTAAGATTGCTTTTGGTGTTTATTGCTACAATGATTAACCATTCAAATATGTTCAGAACGATTCATATCTAAATTCTTATATCTATACTTTTTAGTCAATAATTTCATTTGATTCTAAATTTTCTATCCATTAAAATAAATTTATTTCAAAGTTTTGGATCTATAATTTTTAGTCAGTAATTTCATTTCATTTTAAGTTTTGTATTCATTAAAATATTTAAAAAAAAAAAAGAAAACAAAAAAATTAAATATGGATGTTAGAGATTAAATATAGACAGTCTGGATGCTTATAACTATAGAGATTAAATATAGACTCTCTTGGGAGTTGTGCCTCGAGTTTTTTTTCTGGAACGAATGATCAAAGCTACTGGAATATTCCACTTGATCGACCTTCCGACGTTTTGGCCTGTGGCAGCAACAAGAAAACTAAGAATGTGACTCATAAGGATATGGAAGTGGGTGCTGCGTCATTTTTGTTAGCTCAAGCTACGGAGGTTCCTATTGTTGAGCAGGATGCTCGGGGGGAGCAAAATGGATATTGTTCCTATTGTTAAGCAGGTATCTTACCGGCATTCGTTGATTGGTTTTAATGGGGTGGAAAACAGTGGGAGTCAGATGGAGGAGGATGAGCTACTGTCTGATGTCTTTAACAAAGAATGGGAGTTACCTGCGTGGTCTGAGGAATCTAAAGAGATGATGAATTATTACCCAGTAGTACCTATTGAACCAGAGGAATATGCAGAATGGTGTAAACCATGGAATACTACCCTTATCATTAGTACTGGGCAAAAGATATAATGTTTATGCATTGAAGGAGCATCTACGACGTATTTGGAAGTTTGTGGATTTTGATCTTATTGACCTTCCCAATAATTATTTTGAGGTGAAGTTTACTGCTAAACACGGACGGGCTGATATGTATAAACGTGTTCTGGATGAAGGACCTTGGGTGGTTCAGCAACATTGTGTAATGGTACAACAATGGTCTGCAAATTTTGATCCATTCAGTAATCAGTTGGGACGAGTGGTCTCTTGGGTCAGAGTTCCTAATATCCCAATGCAGTTTTATAATAAGACCTTCCTCACTAGACTGGGTAACCGGATTGGACTGGCGCTGAAAGTGGATTTGAATACTTTAACGGAGTTGAGCACTGATCCTTTAAAGGTAGAGAGAGGACGTTATGCAAGAATTTGTGAGGAGTTGGATTTAAGACAGAGACTAGTGCCAAGAGTTTTAGTGGCTAATGCTGCTTATAATATGGTTTATGAGGGATTAAATGTAATTTGCTTTAGTTGTGGTAGATAGGTTCATCGGAGGGAGAGTTGTACGTTCTGCCATAGTCCAGAGACTCATGCTCAGGATGATAATAGTGGTGGGTTGCTGGTGTTGGTGGCGGATAAACTGGTATCTTCATTGGTTAACATTGACGAGCCATTTGGATTAGAGTTGGGAATTAGGGCCGGCCCTTGATGGGCCAGGGTCTAAAAGGGCCGGTCCTTTTAGGCCCGGGGTAAAAAAAATTATAGTTTTTCAAGGCCTGGCCTGCAGGGTCGAGAAGTTCTTTTCATAATATTTAACTATTTTTCCTTCTTTTTTTTCCTCAGAGATATAATAGTAAATAACAACGATTAAAGTTCTAATTTAAGACATAAATATTGTTAACATTAAGGTTTAAACAACATGTCTCATGTAACAAACAAACATAGTTACTAGTGTATAGTCAAAGGTAAAATCATGGCCATAAATAACTCACAAAAAGGCCAAAACATAAGAAGGCAAGAAGCTAAACACTCTAACCTCTAAGCAACATGAGTATGAGGACTATCATTTTCATCTTTTTCGTCACTATCATCAATTTCAAGGACATTTGATTGTGCTTCACTTTGAGTAGTAGGTTCAAATAGTCAAATAATCACAACCTCCATCAAAAATCATACTCCATTAGGAAGAATAGTATACAATATGATTTTATTCTAAATAGGTAGAATAATATACTCAAAAATCACAATATGATTCACTTAGGCAAAACAGTATACTAAAAAAGCATACTCTATACAATATGAGGATAGAGTGACATATATATTCAATAAGGTAATTCAAAAAGGTAACACGGTTTCCCTTTCCACAAAAAAAAAATAAACGGGCTTAACAGGTCAGCCTGATGCCCTACAGGGTTGGCCCTTTTAAGCCCTCGGCCCTACAGGGCCAGCCGTTTTAGGCTCGATTTCATTTGGAGGCTATAATTTGCAAGCCTGGCCTTTGAAGGGCTAGGGCCTAAACGAGCTCGGCCTATTTTCCCGGCTCTAATTTGGATCGTGGATGCTATTGGGTAATAACCGGAGATCTCGGTTGTCAAGGAAGGAGTATTAGCAGTGTGTTTGGATACTATTACAAAAGCACTTTTTTCGGGTAAACCATGGTTTGGAACAAATATATCCAAACACATGATATTTCAGCATAATCCTGTTTTTTTTGCAAACCAAGGTTTGAGAGAGAATCTATTTTTTTGTGCTTTTGCTAGAAAATTGTGACCGTTGGGAGTAATTATTGTGTCTTTTTCTCCTGCCTGTCCGTTTACCTTTCCTGTCTTCCCTTTTCTTTCATTCTCGAGCTCCCTTTCCTCTGTCTCGCCCGACAGCTTCCTCTGTCTTGCCCGACGGCCCTGAATTTTCCCTTTCCCTTTCCGGTCGCCATTCTCGTCTTCGGCCATGGCAAGAGATCCCCTCTTCCCCTTCTCGTTCTCATTCTCTTTCTCTTTCCCTTTCTCGTCTTCCCTTTTCTTTCATTCCCAATCTCCTTTTCCTATCTCGGCCGATGGCCCTTTCCTTTTCCCTTTCCCTTTCCGGTCGCCATTCCCATCTTCGGCCTTGGCAATAGATCCCCTCTTCCCGTTCTCATTCCCATTCTCTTCCAAATCCAAAAGGAGTGGCATCGTTTTGGTTGATTGATTAGAACGCCTTCGATCTTTCCTTTGTCCTTTTTCTCACTATGAAAGGAAGCAGTCAATGACCCTTTGGTTAGGGTTTTAGGTGGCTACTCCTATGTCCTGTGAGCATTTATCTTGGTTGAAAGAAAATCACCTGCCAAATCTTGCCAACGACTTCATGAGGTTCAGCGACCCAAGTCTTGTCGGCAACTTTGGTGGCTACTCCTCTGTCTAGGGTGGTTGTGAGGTTCAGTGACTTCAAACAGGTATGCATTTGTGGTGTGTGGTTTATGTTGGTAGCTCCATGAGTTGCGTTTGTATGTCACTTTGTGTGTAATTCTCTATGTGTGTAAACTCTTTAGTGACATTGAATTGGTTATGTTTCGCCCATCCAAACATATAAAATGAAAGAAATTTTGGTCATCATTCATTTTGGAGTGAGTAGCTATTTCTTTTTGCACTTTCTACTTTGGCAAAAGCAAAGCAGCATGTAAAGGATTCCTCTTGTTTATTCCTAAAAATCTGTTCTATTTTCTATTCTTTCTGTTTTGCAATGGAACCTTATACAAAGTTCCATCCCTTTTACATTGCAAGTCTGTATAAATTCTTAGGAAAATCAATATATAGCTGCCCGGGTAGATCAATGTCACTATTGTAGGAATATTTGACCTCTGGGACAGGTTCTCAGTAGTTAGATTTTGGTTGTTTACCTGTGTCAATTTGCAAAAAAATGTGCTTGACTCAGCAAAAAGAAAAAGAAATTGAGGTGGTTTGACTGGTCATTCAAGAATTTTTATTTAGTAGCTAAAAATGATTAAAATTGATGCCCTATAGAGATCCCCAAGAATATAAATACATTAAATTTTATATAAGAATATAAATACAATATTGATCCAAAAAGCTTCAAATTTTTTTTTCAATGGATAACAACAAAATTCATTTTGCTATATTCTATCCACAAGTAACATTTGTCTAGACCAGTTTGCAGCTCAAAATACACGCCAAAATAAGTAATGAGAGGTGTCAATCGGATTTATGGTTCTTAAGACAATTATGCCTACTCTTTGCAGTGGCAGTGGTGTTTTATCTTCTAAGTTAGTATACTCATTGATTAGAAACTACCTTGTTGTCCGTTGGCCATTGCATGTATCAGTGGTTTGAAGTAACTTAATCCTCGGAATAGGCAACTTAGCAGCATTATGAATAAGGTTAAAGCATCCTGGGATGTAAAAAGCACACAATTTTTTATTGACTTAGGCATAGAACAAGTTGAGAAAGGAACAAGAAAATGCACTGGCTTCAACAAGAATGGGTGGAAAGAGATATCGGAAGACTTCACTGCAAAGACATGTAGATCGTACGAGAAAGGCTAGTTTAAAAAAATATTATGCCCTTCGAAAGGAGTGGCAACTATAGGATAGGTTGTTGAATGAGACAAGCGTTGAATGGGATAATGAGAAGAAGACTATTGTTGCCCACAGTGATTGGTGGGAGAAGAAAATAGCGGTTAGTAATTCACTTATGAAAGCGAACATATTTATTTCCTTGATATCGTGCTTTTATGAACTTATGTAATAACTTTGATGATTAATGTACAGGAAGTTCTAGGTTACGAGAAATTTAGAAATAAAGGCCTCTAATTAGAAGAAGAATTAACCCAGCTGTTTTCAAGTGTGGCGGCCACGGGAACAAATCAGTAGTCACCTTCATCCATGTCTCTCCCACACCCTACTGAGACCACCCCTGAATATGATATGCAAGAAGGTTTAAGAGACAGTGATGAAGTTCTAGGGGCAGAAACTTGGTTGAGTGGGAAGTTCAATTTAGTCAATTTCAATAACACCACTGGAGGTAGTGGAGGGAACAATGACAAAGGATAGGGAACCAGTGGTAGAGAGAAAACAAGTAGTGGTGGTAGAACGACTAGCTCACTGGGAGTGAGGAAGAGGGGTGCTGCAATGAAAAAGAAAGAGACTGCATTGGTGAAAATAGCTGATACCTTATGTAGGATAGCTGATGCAGATGATATTGATGTAGAAGCTGTAGAAAGGATGGTAGCAAAGGCACGTGCAGATAGGATGGCTACAGAATCGCAGGCTTATGAGGTTTTGATAGCGGGAGTCATGAGTCACCTTAATCATGTTCATGAAATTGTCTATGATAATGACTTCTATTTATGATGTGCGCACCTCCGTATGAAGGCCCTAGCTACAAGGGAAATGTATGTAGCAATGAAGGAAATAAAGGACAAACTTCTCATGTTTCTTAGGCACGAATGTTATGGACATTTCTGAAATATTTTATGAATGTTGTTGTTATGTAGTTCATGACTGTTATATTTATCTTTCTAGTATGAATTATGTTTTCACAGGACATCACTCACTTGATGCTTAATGTCATGTTATTTCCTTATGAATGTTATGTGTGTGCATGTTATGACTGTATAATTGTTGTCGTTATCGTTTTATAAAAGTTAATGTATGTGTCTATAGGAAAAGACACGTATGTAAACTACTTTGAAAATTATTGCAAAGAATAGGCAACGATGAGCACAAGGAGTCTGAAAAGTGGCCGCATATGTTGGTGCTTATGCTCGGCCATTTTTATGTAAAAAATCGTGACACACCAGTAAGTTTACAGGTGCTAAATAGGTGCTAAAAGTTAATGTATGTGTCTATAGGAAAAGACATGTATGGAAACTACTTTGAAAATTATTGCAAAGAATAGGCAACGATGAGCACAAGGAGTCTGAAAAGTGGCCGCATATGTTGGTGCTTATGCTCGGCCATTTTTATGTAAAAAATCGTGACACACCAGTGAGTTTACAGGTGCTAAATAGGTGCGTGATATCTTACGCGGTAATTTTGCCCATTGTTATGACATGTTTAAAATGGAATTACATGTCTTTCATGAATTTTGCTTTGAACTGCAACAACATAGTTTAAGGGAAAGTCGAAATATGGGTATACATGAAATGGTGGCAATTTTTTTGAACACCGTTGGACATATAGAATCGAGTAGAATGCAATAAGAAAGGTTTTAGCACTCCGAAGAGACAATTCATATGGCACTGCATGCTGTCTTAAAGGCATGTTATAGCCTTTCAATGTCCGACATCAAACCACTTGATTTTACATTTGAGAGCATTCACTCAAAGATACGCCAGAGCAAGAGAAACTGGCCTTTTTTTAAATTTGCTATTGGGGCAATTGATGGCACACATATTCCATGCAAGGTCAAATGAAGGGAGAAAACAAAATATATTGGAAGAAAAGAATTTGCATCGCAAAATGTGATGGTGGTTTGTGATTGGTACATGTGTTTTACCTTTGTACTGGTTGGATGGGAAGGCACGGCACATGATTCTCGCATATTTCATCATGCCCTGACAACTCCATCAATGAATTTTCCACATCCTCCTAAAGGTATTCTTATACTTTGTACAATTTAATTATTGTTAACTATATATACATGTATTGACATTAAGCTTATTCTTTCATACAAATAAATATTATTTGGTGGATGCCGGCTATGCAACCCCAATTGGATACCCTGGTCCATACAGATGCGAGCGTTACCATCTCCCTGACTTTCAGAGGTCATCTAGGCTTGAAAATGACAATGAGACCTTCAATTACTTGCATTCAAGTCTTAGGTGCACAATAGAAAGAACATTTAGGGTTTGGAAGAACAAGTTTGAAATTTTACAGAAAATGCGTAGCTATACCTTTCCCACATAGGTTAGAATTGTTTGTGCGATGATGGCTATACACAATTTCATTGAAGAACATCTATTGTTGATCCTGGCTTTCGGCACTATAAACGAAAGGATATTTTGTGTGATGTTGATGGCGATGACGCTATAAACTCTTCAATAATATATTCATTACTTCCATTTTCATCTGACATGGCTTCTCTTCGTGATTCCAAAAGAGATCAAATCATTTATTATATACAAGAGCATTAGTCATGTATTGTTTCTATATTTTGACGTACTCTTTTTTTGACAATTTGTTAAATGTTATTGTATCCATTTTTTGACTTACGCTATTATTGACAATCAGTGAAATGTAACTGTATTCCTACTCTGAAGTTGTACTTTGGTGTTTTGTAGTAGATTATTTTAAATCTTTACTACTTATAAATGATTTTTTATTTTTAACAATTTTTTAATATACTTATATATATATATATATTTATATATGTATGTATGTTTGATCTATTTTTTGTATACTACATAATTAACTAATGTGATAGGTTGTTAAAATTTTTTCATCTATTTTTTCATATTAATTGACAAATGTTATAATTTTAAAATTTTTTGACAAATTTATTTCATTTTTTATATTTATTATGCAATTTAATGTTAAATAATACTTAAAATATAATCTTATCCTTTATATGTAATTATCACAAAAGTTAATGTCCTTTTTAGTAATTTGACCATGAAAAAGCTATTCTGATCAAAATATCCAAACACTTTCATTTTATCAAAATCACTTTTTTCCCATAATCTATTCTCCAAAAGTTATTCTCCACTTTTTCTCAAGAAGTGATTCTCCAAAAGCCAATCCAAACACACTCTAAGAAGGAGTATTTCCAGAACAAGGAGGGTGAACAGGGGAAGGGCAAGAGGTACACTAGGCAGGAAAAAAGAGAGTCTTATAGATTGAGGTTTGATGTACTTGCATCACTAAGAGAGGGGGATGATGCAGCGGAGTCAGAGATAGTTGTTGGAGAAGGTGAAATGGCGGCGACTTGGATGATAAGAGGGGGAAAATTTAGCAATTTGGCAAGAAAAGTCAAATGTCCATAGTGAGGCATCGGGTTTTGTGAAAAAAGGCAAAGGGGAGCTAGTTAAGTCACATGTGGTTGAGAAGAAAGTGATAAAGGATCAAACCATTTGTAATGGGCTCCACTTAGGTCAAGCCCAAAAGGTACTTTTGGTAGACCCCTCATTCTTAGGTTCAATAGGTGAAGGGGTCAGACACTCTCACCAAAGGGAGAGGGTTCAATCCCAGGGAAGTCCACTTAGTTGTGGTCCAATTGAGGCACTAGGGAGACATCCTAACTTGGAACCCTGCCCTTGGATCGTGGATGAGCCTAACATTTTTTCTAACATTTATGTATAAAAAAACATGAATATGGTATGGGGGAGGGAGTAATGGCAAATATACTAAAGGTGTGTTTGGTTTGAGGGGAGGGGAGGGGAAGGGGGAGGGGTGGGAAATTACAATTTTAGATGGGAGAAACCCAAAATTTATCTTCTCATTCTTTTAAATTTTGGATTCTCGCCCAAAATTTACCCTCTCATTCTTTTTAAATTTTGGGTTTCCACCTAAAATTTAACTACTTTCAACCTTAAAAAGGTAAGTTAACCCCCCTCCCTCCTCTCCCCTCCCTCCCCTCCCCTCAAACAAACACACCCAAAAGGATAAAGGAGAAATATAGTGGTAAGTGGGAGTCTTGACCGAATGAACTCATCAATTGTAGGGCCGCCTGTAATTGGATCTCAGATTCAAGTTAATGTTCTTTATTAATAGAAGAAGGTAAGTTGGTGTCATAGGGGAAAGGAGTGGAACTTTGAAAAAAGTTGGAAGAGGAGAATAATTTGCCTTGTAGCACCGTTTTACCAATGGAACCTCCTGTATCTAAGGAAATGTTGCAGATAGCAAAGATTGGAGAGCAAGCATATTCGAACCGAAGTGATTCTATGGAACAGACGACAGGGGAGGATAGGACATCAATTGTGGAGTAAGTTTTAATATTTCTTTTCCTTTCTTATTTACTGATGACATATGCTTCTTGGAATTTTCGCGGTACTGGAAGCCGTCTATTTCCCAACACCATTAAGAATTTTGTAAAGGAGTATAAGGTGGATATTTTGTGTTTGTTGGAAACATGTATTAGTGGAACTAATACGGACCATATTGTTCGAAGTTTGGGTTTTTGAAATTGGTATCAGTTGGAGGTTTCTGGCTTTGCAGGGGGGATTTGGGTATTATGGAATAATAATATTGCCCATCTTGACTATGTATTTTCCACTACCCAATTAATTCATTGTAAAGTAATGGATGTGAGATTGCAGGAGGTGAATTTTGTTACTTTTGTTTATATTGAACCCTCTTATGTTAGACGCCAGTCTTCGCGGTTTTATCTTTTGAATATTGTAGAAATTATAGATGGTCATGGTTAGTCATTAGAGATTTCAATGCAATTATGAACCCCACATATAACCTTGGGGTAGCTTTGCCATCATCCTTATTGATGACAAATTTTGAAAATTGTATTTCTCAGCTGGTCTTATGGAAATTTTTGTGGTGGGGGAGAAGTTCAGTTGGGAAAAACAAGGGGTCAAAGAGAGGCTGGACTGGGCTTTTGGTAATATCGAATGGGTTCTCAAGCATCCTTAAGGTCATGTTTATCTTAAGTTGAAATTTAAATCTAACCACAGGGATTTTGTAGTGGAAGAGCATTGGCCTGAGTGTTATGATGTTGGCAAACCAGCATTCAAATACCAAGTAGCTTGGAATCTAGAACCTGGGTTTATTAAGGTGATATAGACATCCTGGGAAGGTGTTGATTGGTTTGATAGGTGTGAGAGGTTTGTAGAAGAAGCTACTAGATGGAATACAAGGTTGTGGGTAGTATTCCTTAGAAGAAGGCAGTCCTTCTGAAGAGGATTGAGGGCATTGATAAAGCATGAAGGAATAAATTATCTAATGGGCTTGGTAAATTAGAAAAGAAACTCTGGCAGGAGTATTACAAACTTTCAACACAAGAAGAGTTTATATGGTTTTAGAAGTCAAGATGTAATTGGTTGGCCTGGGGAGGTTGAGATATGAGGTTCTTTCATGCTTCTACGGTGACTAAGCATAGTCAACAGAAAGTAGAAGCTCTTCAGGATAATATGAACAATTGGATTATAGATGAATTTCTTTTGAGGAATATGGCGAGAGATTTCTTCTGAAGGTTGTATATGAAGGATGATATAGTAGGGGAGGCTGATGAAAGAACCATGAATTTTCCTAGGCTATACTAGCAATACACAGAGAGGTGTCAGAGAAAGAGATAAACAATGCTACTTTTTAGATTGGAGTATTTAAAGCACCTGGACCAGATGGACTTTCCGCACATTTTTTTGCCAATCCCAATGGACTCATATTGGTATTAAGGTGTGTGAATTGGTCTTTCAGGTTTGGAGAGAACCAAAGTATATAAGGAGGATTAATCATACTAGAATTGTGCTCATTCCCAAAGTGGACCAACCTATTAATCTTAGAGACTTCAGGCCTATATCTTTATGTAATGTAAATTTCAAAATCATCACAAAGATCATTGTGAATAGGCTGAAGGGGGCTATGAAGTATTTGATTCAACCACAACATTGTAGTTTCATTTCTAGATGCCAAGGGTATGAAAATGTTATTATTGCATAAGAGGCTATTCATACTATGAGATGTAAGAGGAAGAGCAAAGGATATGTGGCTATTAAAGTTGGTATGGAAAAAGCTTATAATAGGCTTGACTAGGGTTTTTTGTGTTAGACTTTGGGGGAATTGGTTTCAAATAAGAACTTGATAATCTCATCATGGCTTGTACTTCAATTGTGTCTACTGCAGTGCTCTGGAATGGGAAAGAATCTACCACTTTCAATCCAACCTGGGGGGTTCAGCAAGGGGACCCTCTCAGTCCTTATTTATTTATTTTATGTATGGAACGATTAGGACATATGATTGAAAGAGAGGTTGGTCGGCATAAGTGGAAGGAATTGAAGTTGAGTGCCTACAGACCTATTATTACATATATGTTCTTTGCAGATGATTTGTTGTTATTTGGTAAAGCATCTCTTTAGCAAATAGAAGTTATGAGAAACGTGATGCAGGGGTTTTGTCATGTCTCTGGTCACAAGATCAGATTGACAAAGTCCAAGTTCTCTTCTCCAGAAATGTTAATTTTTCTCGAGCTTTGGAACTTAGTCAGCATATGGGTATTTGAATTACATCTAATTTGGGTAAGTACCTGGGTGCACAAACGCATTACTAGGATGACCTTTTTTCTTTTGTTGCAGAAGGTACAAACTAAAATGGCTTTGTGGTGAGGTAGATTCCTCTCTATGGCAGGGAGGACTATTCTCATTAAGTCGGTACTTTCAGTCTTACCGAGTTATATAATGCAAACCATGCTATTGCCTAAATGTGTCTTAAGAGACATAGAGAAACATAATAGTTAATTCTTATGGAACTAGGCTCCAGAGGGAAAGAAATTGCATTTAATTGGATGGGATCAAGTAAAAATAGATAAACATCATGGAGGGCTTAGTATAAGGGATATGAGGAGTCAAAATGTAGCTTTTATTATGTAATTGTGCTAGGGGTTGTTGACATCCCCAGATGCTTTATGGGTACAATGTTTAAAAGGTAAATACGACTGTGGTAATGGTATGTATCCTATGGTGACTTTGAAGAGGAATGCTTCAATTGTTGGGAGGAGTATCAGCTCAGTATGGAACTAGTTTTATCAGGGTGTTGGTTAGATTGTCTATAATAGTAGAACTATGAATTTTTGGTGGGATTTAAGGACACTACTTGATGAGCATTTGATACATTTTGTGGAGAAGAATTAGCAGCATGTTGATCCTAGTACTAAAGTAATCTTTTTTGTGCAACCGGATAGTTCTTGGAATACTCAAGAATGGGAACAGTTTCTTCATTATTGGGTGATTAGTATTGTGATGTGCATGAACCTTTTTTAGAGTTTGGAGGGTGATAGATTTTACTAGCACCCGGCACTAGATGAGAGGTTCAATGTTAAGTGAGCTTATCATATGGTTATTTTAGTTCCCAGGATGCTACTATAGGTTAATAGAAGAGATTGTTGCAGTTGCCCATTCTAGGGAAAATCAAAATTTTCATTTGGCAAGTGTCCCATGAGAGATTACCCACGAATTCATTTAGAGTGAGGGCAAGAATTGCCATGAGTGGAGAGTGTCTTTTTACGTGTCATTATGAGGAAATAGTTTTACATGTTCTAAGAGACTGTGAGATTACGAGAGATGTTTGGCAAAATTTTGTTTCTCCTAACCATAAAAAATATTTTTTTAGATCTTCTTTGCAGGTATGGTTTTAGGAGAATATGCAGAAGAGGTTTGGAGCCTCCAAAGTTAACAGATGAAATTGGCCTATAGTTTTCAGTATTGTCTACTGGAATTTTTAGAAGAATATGTGTCTCAAAGTCATGGAAGGGAAACGACAGAGGCCTTATAAGATTGCTCATTGTAGTATGGTTCAATTAATAGAGACGTCATCTCAAGGATAGTTTTGACATCTGATTTTTCAATTTGAGGGCTATGTGGACTTGCGTTGGAGAGTACCAATCACTGGATACTACCGAGTAGATGTTGATGGGTTCATGGATATCTAAAGGAATGCTTCTTGTATTAGTGTTTTTAGGAATTCTCAAGGCTAATGGGTTATGGGCTTCCAAAAGAAGTTGGGTACCTTACCTCTAATCTCAGCTGAAGTGCATGCTTTGCTGACAGGTTGTTTGCTTGCTTGACAACTCAAACTTCCTGGTGTTTGTGTCTATATAGATTCTATAGAGGCCTATAAGTTGATCATGATAGATTGTTGATTATCTCATCCGCTTAAGCCAAAGATTCATGTGATTAGACATATGCTGTCCTCAGGTTAGGATGTTCAAATTAGGTACACGTCAAGATAGGTTTTGCAGTGTGTAGATATTCTTGTAAAATAGGCTTATAATATTGGAGTAAACATCATAATGCTCCTTATACCTCTCCCATCTTGTGGTGATAGACTCTTTTAGGATTGATAGGATAATCTAATGGCCTTTTCAAAGGCATAGAAAAGGAATACTCTATATAACTCTCATCAAGCAATGTAGCTTGCCCTTTGATTCAAATAATAATAATAATAACATTCTGGTTACCAGTGTGTACGTGCTTACATGGAGAACAATGGCGATAGACATGGGAGTATATACGTTAAAAAAAAACTCAGATGAAGAAAGCATTCATAAAAAACAGTTATGAAAAACAAAGTTTCAAATATGTTTTTATTCCTTAGAGAAAACATGCATATGCTCTCGTTCTGCCACACATATTCTTAACTAACTCTTTGTTTTGATATATTTATTCGGTAGGTAATTTTGCCCAGAAAGTTAAGGTATCCCAAACTATATTGTAAACTTGAAGTTGGAGCAATGTTGCCCTTTGGTACGTTGACTGTTAAATCTTCCATTTTTATGTATATTGTTCACTATTATAAATATTATTTAAGGATGTATCAAAAAAAGAGTTCCTTGGGAATATTTTAAAATAAAGAGATGTATTTTGAGAAGTTATGTACTTATATATTAAGGGATTTTTTTTGGTTTATGAATCAATATGGTTCATGAATTTAACAAATAATTATGACTTTTTAGTTGAAGAGGTATAGTGCTTCAAGATACACCACTTCAAGTAATCAATTCTATAGATACCCTTTCCATCACTCTATTTGCAAAGAAGGAGAAATAAGAATCCTCATGTGTCTCTATCTAGGTTCTATTAACTTTTAATGTTCTGTCACCCTGCAAATAGGGATGACGATAGAGAGCAAATGTAATAGAGAAATATGATTGGTATTAGAAATAGTCACACAACATTATAATCATAATATCATCAAACTCAATACAAAAATTCCTTAGGAATTATAAATGAAAAAAGAGAAGCAAAGAATAACAACATAACATAAATTTAGAAGAGAGGGAATACTCCAGAGTACAGAGAAGGATAACCAAAATCTTCCACACCCTTGCCTAACCCTTTTTGTCTTATTATATAGTGGCCATATCCTCCAGATCTCGTAATTTCCAAGTCTTTTTCTTAATCTTGAGGCTCTTCCTTACTAGACTCATTTGGTCTGAACTCATATTTTCCTTTAGGCTTGTCATGATTGGGCTTATTGCATTAGGACTCATCACAATCCCCCCTCATGCAACTGGACCTTGTCCTCAATGTCCAAAGATGGATAAAGATGCTCTAAGTCAGTTCTAAATTCCCAAGTATCATGTGTAGTTCCCTCCCAACAGATTAAAAATTGTTGCTGCCATTCATCATGATTTTGAACCCATCGAGAATCTAAAACTTCCTAAGGTTGACACAGAGGCCCCTAAGGAATTGAATGGAATGGCAAGGGTAAACAAACTTGGGAAGTATTCTCACCATGATACGCCTTCAATTAGGAAACATGGAAAACTGAATGGATTTTGGCATGCTTTGGTAAAGTCAACCAGTAATCGACTACGCCCACCCTATCAATAATTTGAAATGGGTCAAAATAATTTAGATCCAACTTTTGGTATTTCCTAAGGTGTATCGAATGTTGGTGGTAAGGTTGCAAACGAACTAGAACCCAATCGCCAACTTGGAAAGACACATCTGAGCTTTTTTGGTTCGCAAAGTGTTTCATGTGATGTTGAACTTTGGCCAAATTCTGTTTAAGGATATCCAATAATGCATCATATTGGACTAGTTGTTGATGAATATTAGTAGGAGTATCTTCTAAAGAAGTATGATGAAGAAGAAGTGAAGGAACTTGGCCGTAAACAACTTTAAAGGGTGTGAAATTAGTGGCTGAATGGTAAGTAGAGTTGTACCAAAATTCTGCCCAATGTAAATAAGAAAGCCAGCGTTGGGGATATTCATGTACAAATCATCTTAAATACTTCTCTAAATATTTGTTTAAAGCCTCCGATTGTCCATCCGTTTGAAGATGATAGGAAGTGGAAAAAGATAGCTTGGTTCCTTGTAATTTCATTAAACGTTGCCAGAATGCACTAGTGAAAACCTTATCATGATCTGTCACAATAGTACAAGGCATTCCATGTAGCTTGATCACATTGTGAAGGAAAGCTTTAGTCACTGTGTGGCTAGAAAAGTTCCTTGACAAGGGCATAAAGTAGCAATACTTGGATAATTGATATCCTATTACCATGATTACTGAGTACCCTCGAATTGCTGGTAGCCCAATAATAAAATGCATAGCTACATCTTCCAAGATGTGCTCTGGAATTGTCAATGGTTGTAACAAACCAGACGGGTGGAGTTGGGATAATTTGCCTTATCGGCAAATAGTATAGGTGGGCACAAAAATTTGAATATCCCGAATCATGTGTTTCTCATAGAATAAATAAGCAATCTGGTGAAATACATGTTAAAACCTAGAGTGGCCTATAATGATTGATGAATGAAATTCCTCTAAAATTTTGAAGAATCAACTGAGGATTATGATGAGTTATAACTAATTGATCATGCCAGTAAACATAATCTTTTTCCAAGTGATACCCAGTTATGTCAAGATAAAGCATAAGCAGTGATTCCTTAATCACACCAATTAAAGAAGAAGATCGAACCTTAGCATATACCTAATCAATAAAGGAACCCTTAACAAATGAAAGAGCCATATGATATAAATGAGATAATGCATTGGTGGCTTGATTATGTTTGTCTGCTCGAAATTTGATTCCACAACAGTAGCCTAATAATTTGGGAAGACATTTCTCCTACTCTAGCATCTACATAATTTGATCTCTGAGATGATTCAAGCTCGCGTGATATGTGCAAATGATAAAGCGATGTTCAAAAAGGTAATGGCAAATACAAGAGATAACATTGGTGACGGCATATAATTCCCGCATATAAACTGATTGTGGTTGCATTCGGGGAGAGAGTTTCTTTTAAAAAAAAGCAATGGGGTGTCCATCCTGAATTAAAATTGTAACACCCGTTGCCCCTTTATCATGCATCGAAAGCGTTAACTGTATCTGTATTATTATGGCTAAGGAGAATCAATAAATAAAGCTCCTAGCCAAAGACTTACACCATTATTCTTAAGGCATTGTTCATTCTGTAAAGCTATATTTACTAGATTAATTAACTTTATTCACAAGGTTACTATTCATGTTAACTTTTCAATTCTTCCATTCATTGAATCAAAGTTTTCTCTGCTTGTTAATTCCTCTAATTACTTAACTAAAAGACTATATGATTACCCATTCCTAATTCAATTTCATGCGTACAAAACAATTCATCTGTCATGCACATTATACTATTAATCACTTCTAATGTTTTTTTATACATGATGATTAGGGCATAATAATCTTCAATTCTTCTTTACAATTTCAGCAAAACTAGGAGGTCTAGTGACAGAGGCTCCGTCTGGAAGAAAGTTCTCACTTATTGTTGCCATTTACTAGATCCTTCTTAAGCTTTGAGGCTCTTCGGAGAAAACCTTGCTCTAATACCAAATGAAAGAGGCAAGCGTAAAGAGGGGGTGAATTGGATGATGTTTTAAATTTTTTGTTTCATGTGATGATATAACAATAGCTGTAGACAATGTAGAGTTGAGAAGATTAGCACATAAAGAGTTATACTTGTTTGGCCCAAAACCCAGGCCTACATCCAGTCCTCAGAGATTAAGACCTATTGAAATTTTCACTATTCTTCCAAGATTCAGTGGGCTCCCGGAATGCCATAAAACAACAATCGTCCTTGAATAGACTACGAGCAGAAATATTCTAACACCTAGAAATTTCTCTCCCCTTTAAAACAAGTCTTACGTGCAGAAAAATAAACCTATGACCTTTCTCTCTTGCTTACGTATACAAGTCTTATGAGCAGCAACGTTCACTCCTACTTACACCCCTGTAAGTCTTACGAGTAGCAATGTTCTCTACTGCTTGTACCTTATAAGTTTTATAAGCAGAAAGTCCTACTAGGAATTCTCTCAATTGCTTCTCTTGTAAGGATATCTACCCTCTCAAGGTCCCTGTACCTTAAGATCAAATGAAAATAGAATTTGAAATGTGTACAGATTCTCTCACAGGGCAAATATAATAAACACTGAAGTACAATATGAATACAGGGAAAATATGAATAACAGAGACTCGTGAATTTGCTTGTGCGTATTCTTGTTCTCAGTTCTTGTTCTTGATTGTCTCTGAAGCTCTGCATTTATAGTTAGTTGATTTTTCCCGTTGAATAATAAACATTGTGGAGTGGAGCATTTTTCTATGAAACAACATGCATACATTTGAATCTTTGAACAAGATATCGTGGTAGGTACGTGCTTAATTGGTTGTAATGATTTTGTCTGCCGTTGTTTGACTTCCTCTGTGCCTTTCTAATTTAAACGATCAAAACTCTATTTCAACTTGAAATATATGTTAAATGATGTTAAATAATAATAACAAGTAAAAATAGAATAGATAAATAATATTAAACCATGTTCAGATTGATCGCTGTAAGTTTATTGCATTTTGGCTTCTGATAAAGTATCACTCGAGTGCACTTTTGTCTCACTCAAATACATCTTCATATTTCCTCTTCTACTTCTGCTTTTGTGTTGCACTTCCTCATGATTTTGAGAGAGTGCATTTTCACACTTGCGAGTGATGTGGGTCCTCACTCGAATACATATCCTCTCACTCGAGTGCACTTGTATTTTGAACTATGAACCCGTCTCTGGATAACACTCGCATCCTATTTTATCAAGAGTGTGATTTTGCACTTGTAGGCAATGTGGGGCCTCACTCGAGTATACTGATCCTCACTCGAGTGAATAGTATATTCTTGTATAAAATATTCTTTTGTTACAGCACTTGTATCATGAATGGAGAAAGTTAGATTTCTTGCTCGTGGGTGCTGAGGTATCACTCAGGTGTAAGTTCTCTCCACTTGGGTACACTTGCTCTTTCATGCTTAGGCTGACTCTCGGGAAAACACTTTTTATGCTTCACTCGCTTGGACTCGAGTGCAGTTTTCAGTTTGAGTTAATCTTGCTCTCAAGTAAACACTTCCTGTATCACACTTTGTAGGCTCGAGTGAACTTGAGACTATCACTTGAGTATTGAGTCTGTGCTCAAGTGCAATGACCATTTCATGTCTCTGATATTGCTTACTGTCAAACACTTGCACGAGTATGCCTTCATGCTTGGGTGCAGATAACATCATTACTTAAGTGCTGAGGCTATCACTCGAGTTGTCCTGGTATTTTCAAAAAAATTCTGCTTCTGTTAAACACTTTCAGTTCAACACTCGATTGTGCTGAGTGCTAAAGAGCTTATTACTCGAGTACTAGCTCCATCACTCGAGTGCATCAGTTAAAATCACAGCAATGACCTCTGAACTTAGTGAGATGCATTTGGTAATATTTTCAACCATTGTCTAAACTTGCAAAACATAAGTTTCTTACTATAACACACAATAATCTTTTGTTATGATCAAAACTTGGAATCTAACACAAATTACTTTAATTACGATAATTTAGTAGGTTTGACCCAATCTGCCAATTTTATTGACCAGCTTTGAAATATCATAACTAATTCTAGACAAATCCAATAAGTCTACTTTAAGTAAAAATATCCACCTTTGTCAATATCTCACACAAAAACCGAGACTTCACAATTCTTCCTCACTACCATAAATGTTTTTCCAGAATTAATGCATAACTTCATCAAATCATAACTTTTTGTATACTTATCCAATTGCCACAAATTACCCATCAAATTAGAGCTCAATATATCTACTTTAATTTTGAAAAAGATCATGGTCATTGGATAAAGTTTTGTCATTTAAAAACATGACAAACTCTTGACTGCCATAGGACAATTTCCAGATTCAATGCCCTACTTTCAAAAATCATAACTCACTGCTTACTTATCAAAATTTTGCATTTTTTTTATCAAATTAAAGCTTGGGATGTCTACTTTGAATATGAAAATTTTCATGAGCATTAGATGTAATACCCAAATTTTGGGATTGGAGGCTTGGGAATAAGCCTAAATTAAGTGAACTGCTAAGCCCTGGTTTAACAAGTGGTCCAAATTAGGCATTATAGCATTTTTTCCTTTAGATAAAGGAATTGGGAATTTTCCTTTAGCTATTTGGAACCAAATCACATACTTTATTTTTCCCAAGTTAGTCCCTAAAAGTCATTCTGTCTCTTTGACATTCTTGGGAATCTTACTAACTAGGGCTTAGTAGCCTGCTTGAGTTAGGCTTCATCTCAAGTTTCTGGTCTAGAAATTTGGGATATTGCAAAAAATACTCCTATACTTGACCCAGATGCATTAGTCTCTAGAATAAATGATTTTTTGAAGTTAGGAAAAGCAAGTATCCGAGCCCTAGTCATAGCCTATTTTAATTGGGTAAAAGCGGACTGGGCTTAATTATTCCGCACAAAGGCATCTTTACGTAGTTAATCAGTTAGTGGGCTTGTGATTGTAGCATATTCATGGATAAACATGTAGTAGTAGCCGCTAAGACTCAGGAATCCCTTTAACTAAGTGATGGTTGAAGGAATGGGCCAATCTTAGACTGCTTTGACTTTTTTCCCATCTATTTCAACACCAAGGGTTGAAATAACATGGCCCAAATAGTCCACTTGTAATATACCAAATTTCATAACAGTGAAAACATGTAAAATATGGAAATAATGGAATAAATTAAATTGTGGTATTTATAAATAAAGGCAAATCAATTCTCAGAATTTCCAGATAATCATGGTGTCATTCGCGGGAATCAAGAAATCAGGATTGTATAATACGAGTGCAAGTAGTTGGAGGAAAATTTGTTGGTGACTGCAGGTCATAGAGGCTCCATTCTTGAGAATTGAAGGGACTCGGGTGCCACATGCCACGCCTTAATATATATGCAACGATCCCGAGTGGAATCTCGATTATCCACCCATAAAGCAACTTTATTAAAGTAACTTTAATAAAGTAAGTAATGATGGCTCATGATGACAAACTTTTTGTGTTGGCAAGTTGAGAGCCTAACAAGTGTCTTTTAATGATGACTAAGTACAAAGTTGCTTTTCTATTAGCCAAATAAGGTGGTGACAAGTGTTCCTCATCATTGCACTCACTTTATGCCTTTTTTGTTGGCATCACTGGAGAGAGCCACGTGTGACTTGTGTTAGGGAAATCCACCGATCACTCAACTAACTTTCTCGAACATCATGCTAGGAGTCTGTGGAAATTGTTAGGTCCCTTCCTTCCCCTGACCTTTTTGGCGCCATGTAGGAGAGAGAAAGAGAGAATGCATTGGATGGATAACACATGGCAATCAGGAGCTACAAGCTTGCGACACTTGGCAAGATCATGTGAGGTCGCTTTATTAGATTAAATCATAACTTTCCCTTCCCTTTTATGACACAATTCAGCTAGCACTTACAGGAAAGAGAAAAGAGAGAGAAAAATCAAAGAAAAGAGAAAGAAGAGAGAAGGAAGAGGAATAGTAATTTTTCCTAAACACCGGAGCCGATTCTGACCCCGAAACACCATTATCGTCCAGTAAGTCCTTCAGGAAAGCTCTTCTACTCACTATAAGCTTTAATTCTATGGTCTCAGATTTCTTATGTGAGTTCTTTTATGTCAGTTAGCTAGTTGGAGTGCCACCGGAACACCAAACCACTTGTAGAAACGTGAAGAGGTAAGCCTTGGCTTCATTTTAAACCTATTACTTCATTTTTTTGTTTAGTATTTCTTGACTCTTGCCACCTTTGATTTTTGGCCAAGGGGAGTTTTAGAAGAAAGATAAGGTTTTTAATCATGTTAAGGTGATATATGAGGTTGCTGAAGTATTAGGCTTGTTGGTTGTTAAAAACACAAACTTGGATTTTCATTGTTTTTGAAGAGCAGTTTCGATCAGGAGCAAAACTGGGTAAGGGATTGTGATTTTGGTATTTTTGAGGTTTCCATTGGATTCTACAAAAAAAAACTATGTAGGAATAGGCTTTGATCAAAATTTTTGGAAGACTGGTTAAAAAAACTCAAATACTGGAAACTTAGTTCACTAAGCTGCTAGTGTGCGTTTTTGTTGGACAGTTTTGTTGTGACAAAACTTTCACTATTCAAACATTATCTGATGATGATGAGATTTTCCAGAATTAAATTGCATGTAAAGACCTTTAATTTGATAGGTAGTATGAAGGATTTGGATAATTACACTAGGGGTTATGAGTGTTTGAGGTTAGACCATTAAAACTATTCAGGTTTTCTGGCAGAAATGGAAAACATAAAAATTGGGAATTTTGTGTGGATAGAAGACCGTAGGAAGTATTTTTCCCTTAAACTAGACTTAATAAGGGTCACATATAATTTTGAATTACCTGAATTAGAGTTTTCTAGAATTAGTTATAATTTCTCAAAGTTCAGTGAAAAATCTGCCAGCTTTTGGTAATTGTGCGAAAACTCAAAGTAAAGTGTTTTAGTAATAGAATTAGGCCTTTAAGGGTTAAGTTAAGCATTTTGAGTAGCTTGGGCCTATTGCCTACATATTGGGCCTAATTTAGTGATCCTATTGATAACCAACATAAGAGAATGATTTATGAAAAAATTGGACTAAGTAATAACATTTCACTCAAATATTATAATTTGTAGTATTTGAGATTTACCTGAGATGCCCGAAGCACGTCAATCGAGGTCAAGATTTGGAAAAAGTGTTAGGTAGTAACTTATACCCTCACATACTATGTGATATATTATATGTATGTTTGTACCGTCGTGAATTTAAGCATTCAGATGAGAAAGGCTCAGGCCCAGTAGAATTTCCCAGCGCTGTGGCAAGGGACAGTTGTCCTTGAATTGGTAACTTTATACTTTTTGCATATTGTCAATTTATCTCTGAATGTTGAATATATTGCTTGTATTGAAACTTTGGTTGACATCGAATGCTATATGTATGCATTTTATATGAGTGATACCTATTACTACTGAGATTCTTTGAATCTCACTCTATTTTTCTAAAATAAATTTTTAGCTTAGGCAGGTAGTTCCTCAGGCAAGAAGGTAACCACAGGCAAATGAAGCGAAGAACTTAGACTTTAATTTTCCGTTGGTTATCAATTTTTGGGAATTGTAATTAATCTATATTTAAGTGAAGTCAGTTCCGTACTGGCAAGTTAGTAGACATATAAGTAAGCACTTGTATATAAGCTAATTCATGGTAACATCTGAACCGGTAGTGGACAGCAGTCCATCGAAGGCCATTAGTTAATTATGGTAGTTTAAGTTCCATCAAAGAACTTTTTGGTAAAAGCTCTTATATGAGGAAATAAACCTAAACCGGATGGCTTAAAATGAATTGTAAAATAATGAGACCAAATTCAAAAACGACTTTCAAAAATAGTTTTTGAAAATCCACTCAAGTACAGCTTTACACTCTGTTTGTGTTAGGACTCTCATTGTTTACGAAATATTGTTGGTCTCTCTTATTAAAGATATTAATGGACTTAAGCCATCCATATGGTTTGAAAACGAGGCTGTCATGTAATATCCCAAATTGTAATTAAGGGCTAATGACCTCCAAAGTGGAGGTAATTGATGTTAAAAAAACACTTGTGGGGAATGTGATGTGAATTGTGATATAAATGTGTTTGGTGATGATTTAGTAGTATTGTGATAATCAAGGGCAAAATGGGAAACTTGCTGACCAATTATTTAGTTTCTGAAGAGGGGGTTTCCTAATTTGGTTGAAGTTATGGGGAATGTGTAGTTGCTTAAGAAATTATGGGAGAGTTATCCAATGTGTGCATGTGTATGGGAAGAGTTGGGAGAAGAAGCAAGGTTATGACATGTGGACAATTGTGAGCCATTGGATGAGGTCAAAATTTCAAACTCATTTTCTCTTCCCTCTCACTTGTAAAGTTGACTAGGAGCATGGGGAAAAGAGAAAATCTGATCATCTTCAAGATCATCTAATCTTCTCTCTCTTTACTCCATTTTTGGTCAAGGAAGGAAGGAAAGAGAAAGTGAAAGGTAATGTTTTGACTTTGTGTTTGATCTCAAATGCTCTAGACCTCTTTATTAATCTTGTCCATAGTGATGAGAACTTTCTTTCTATAGTTTTAGATTCTTAAAAGAGGGTGTTTTAGAGATTGAACAAATTTAAGTGTTGAGGAATCAAGAATCTAATCTTGGCAAGTTTAAGAGGTGAGCATTTGTAGCATTTTGGTATATATGTTGTGATTTTTGGTTAAGTTTTGATGTCTGTGGAAATTTCCCTGATTTTAGTGCCAATTTGGAATACCACAATTGCATAGTGATTAATGGTAGAATTGGTGTGATGTAATGTTATTTGACTGTTAGAATTGTTTTCGAATTAAGTTTGATGGAACTGAGTAAGGTGTGTGATATAGCACTCAAAACCCAAAACATACTGTTAGGATGAGAATTTGATTTTTTTGAGGGTTCCAATAAAATTCTTATGTGAAATTATGTAGGGATGAGCTTTGCGTTGAGTTTGGGATACATTGGAAACAAATTGGTCAATTCTGGGAAATGCTATCAGTTACTACGTTTTTGTCTTCTGATAAGCCTCACTCGAGTGAGGTAGGGTCTCACTCGAGTGTAGTATGATATTTTCCCTTCCTCTTCAGTGTTTTGGTTAAGTTCTCAGGCAGAGATCACGAGTGAACTTCCTCACTTGAAAGTGATATAGGTCTTCACTTGAGTGACCTATGTCTCACTCGGGTATAAGGGTGTTTCAAATTATGAGATCGCATCTCGAGTTAGTACTCACAGGCCATTTTTCAAGAGTGTGCCTAAGCATTCACAGGTATTGGGTAATCACCAGAGTGCTAGAGCTAGTGCTCGAGTGTACTCCTTATTCTAGGGTTCTTGTTGCTCTCGAGTTGTCACTTTGTGTCTCACTAGATAGGACTTGGGTGAGTATGATGACATCACTTGAGTGTTGGGTTCAAGACTCGAGTGTTGTGATAACTTTCTGTCTCAGATTATGCTCTCGGCCAAACACTCGCACGAGTGATCTTCAGTGCTCGAGTACAAATCGCTCCATTACTCGAGTGAGGTTTTCTTCACTCGAGTGTTTAAGTCAAAAATCAGTGTGTTCACTTCTGAAGAGGAATCTCTAGGGTAGTTTCTTCCAACCCTTTAGGTATGTGTCTAGGCTTCTAGTGGCCACCTAAAGAGTTCTAAGGATAACCAACTTTAAGTGTTATGACAATAAGAACTTGGAGTAGAGAATTAATCTGTCGTTCTTGATTTTGGTTATAGGGTTCGACATTTGCCCTGATCATAGATGTGTAGTGCCAAAAAAACGTTAGGAAAGAACAAGGTAGTGACTTTTTCTCTTATACTATGTGTAATACATTGTATGTATGTTTGTCATTTATTATGATGATTTTTGATGCTGCCGTATAGAGTATACAACCAGGAGGGCTGTCGTCATTGTGATTACAGCGAAAGCTGTCGCATAGTGTATACAACCAGGATGGCTATCGTCATTGAGATTATAATGAAAGCTTTCGCATTATGTTTACAGCCGTGAGTGCTGTCGTTTATTGTGACTGCCATTAATCATTGTGCATTTGTGCTGTTGCTGCTAATGATTTGCTTGTATACTATGTGTTTACATATTGTATGAGTGATTTGTTACTATTGGGGTTCTTTCGAATCTCATTCTTTCCTTTAACTAACCTACAGACAGGGTAAGTGGTTTCAAGGAGAAGCGAATGACCAGGAGTGGCTAGGACTTTGTAGGGATATTTGATGTTGGGTTGATGGTTATCCAATTTGGTTTGGGATTATTGTATATCTTTGGTATGTAAATATTATTTTGGATTGGGTGATGTGATCCCCTTATTAGGAAACTGTAAGGGGCAAATATGCTCCGTAAACCCTTTTAGCTTGATATGAAACCAAGGGGTTGCCGGGATTTCTGTGTTACACTCTGATATGTATAAATGTTATTGAACGGCACAGGGTAATTATATTCGAAACGTGAATTTGAGACCAGGATAAGAGCAAAAGTTTTGAAAGAATTTGTGAAAACCCTTTTGTAAGGAAGGGATAGTAGAAACATTTGATGATTATTGGTCTTTATTTCATTTTAATTACGAATTTTGAATTATAATTACGGTTATCAAGGCAGGGGGTTACATGTCACATTTGTTGGCATCAGAGCATAAGTTTTTGGCTATAAAATGAAGTTCTTTGCTTAGATAAGTGTACTAACTTTTGAATAATGGCCTTGTGAAATAGGAATGGTGAGTAGTAGAGAAAGGTAGATAAGTAGGTTACTTTCGTTTGTTAACCAGCCTCTTCTAGAGCATCAATATTAGAGGGTCAACTTTATGTAGTCATTAATAAAAAGAAGCATAGAAGGGGCGTGGACCAAGAATTTTGTGTTCGGCAAGGAAAAGAGTCCCCAACCATACCATGATTAAGATAAAGGCTAGGCAGACTAGTCCTGGTCTAGAGCTATCGATTGGTAATACTGCTGACCCTGAGGCAGAAGGGATCTTGCTGGACACTGACTCTAATGTTGAGTCTAGATCCCCGATGACTCAGTTAGCCTTTGACCCACACCCAGACCATGAGCTATGGGACCAACTTAAGGGTCTTTACCTGATGACCTTCAATAGTGCCCTTTCCTGTATGACACGGTATGCAGCGTTCTTAGACTTGGTGAAGGAGCTATATGAGCATAAGGATGAGTATGGGCTAGGGATGACTGATGATGTATGGATCCAAACTACACTAGCCTACTTTCCCAACTTACTTCATAGGTCAACAAAAAGAATGAGATTGTTGCAGTAGGCCCTTTTGAGTTTTTGACTTTTTATGATCACATGTATGCCTATGTACTGATTAATATGGACTAGTGATAGTAAGGTCATGCAGGCTTCTTTGGTATAATTACCCTGTCTCTTTGATGTACATATGACTAGTTTGTTGTAGTAAAACAAGCTTCTTTTGATGTAAATTCCAAGTTACTTTGACACAAATGAAGATATCACTGTAATGGACTTATGTATTCGTTGTGTGTTGGCATTTAAAGTCTTAAGAAGTACATACATGTATATACATATGTGTATTTGATATGCTATTAACGTGGTATTCCTTCTTAATAGTTAAAAGGAATAATGGTGAAGGGTAGGCTAAGGAAAAGACCTGCAGTACCGAAAGTTGGCGAAGTCGAAAACCCACCCTACCCTATGCAGGAGGTTCTTGGAATGATGGCTTAATAGAAACTATGATCCAGGAATTGTGAGAGGAAGTCCAGGAAATAAGATGGGAACATAATGAAGATGAGGCACCACCTGAAGACACTGAGGTAAATGAAGGTACTGAGGTGGATCTGGAAGGGGAACCATCTAGGAGTGGTAAATGATCACAAACCCTTGAATCTAATTAGGAGATTCCTATTATCCCGGATCAAGAAGAGGAAACTCTTCAATATTGGATACCAAAATTCATTACGTACCAACCTTTAGCATTCAAGGGAAAATTTGATCCACAAGCTACTAAGGAATGGTTGACATGGCTGGAGAAAATATTTAAGGTGCTGGGGTCCATACTGAAATAAAAGCTAGAATGGCTATATATAAGTTGGAGGGAGACGCAGACTGTTGGTGGAAAAATACAACAATAATAATAAATGTCCGAAACATTCCATTGACCTGGGATTTGTTCCAAAACGAGTTTAATGAGAAATACTTCCTGAGGTCTATGAGGCTCGATAAGGAGAAAGAATTATTGGCTATCCGACGGGGTGATAATGAGACTTTCGATGAGTACTTGTCCTGGTTCACTCAGTTATCCTGTTGCTCCTCTTATTTGAAATTTAAAGATGATGAGGAATGAAGCTTTGATATGTTAATTGGAGGACTAAAGCCTAAGATAGAGGAGAAACTAATTTGCCTGACAATTCTCCAAATTCAACAAGGTAGTAGAAGTGTGTCGGCTGACAAAGGGTAACTTGAGGAGAATGCATATGAGCAACCAGGGTAGATCTACTCAGGGAAATACTTCTCAGAAACATAAGGGGCAAGGGTTATTTTCAAAAGGAAACAATAAGAAGCCCTTCCAACCTGAGAGGAAAGACTACCAAGGTCCTCAACCACCGCGACCATGTCCTTGATGCGGTAGCACACATTTAGGTTGGTCTTATAAAGGGTAGGTCATTTGTCATGCTTGTAGGAAGCCTGGACATTTTATGAAGGATTGTCCAGAATGAGCAGCTGATTCCAGGCCACAGAATCAGGGTACAGTTTTTGCTATGATGAATGAGGAAGCCCGAAAATCACCAAAAATGATCCAAGGTACTATCCTCCTCTATGGTAAACTTTGAACGTATTGTTTGACTCGGGTGCTAGCCATTCTTTCATATCATATGATTGTAGTAAACGATTAGAGCTAAGCATCTATAAATTGCCATATGAAGTGAATGTATTGACGCCTATAGGTGTTAAAACTGTGACTGCTGATGTCTGTTTGAATTGTATTTTGAATGTTAAGGGGCATAAATCTATGATCTAATCTGTTTGCCACTCCAACAACTGGAAGTCGTATTGGGTTTGAATTGCGTGCCATCAAACAATGTATTACTAGATTGTGATAATAAGAGGGTAGTATTTCCATAACGGTAGACGGAACATGATGATAGTATAAACCCGAATCTTCTCTTTGTGGTTGAAGCTGACAAATGCCTAGAGAGAGGATGTCAAGGGTATATGGTGATTTTCTCCAAACAGGCAGAAGTAGATTTAAGTCTTCAAAATGTACCTGTCGTAAACTAATTCCCTGAGGTCTTCCCAGAAGACATTAATTGGTTGCCTCTTGAAAGAGAAGTAGAGTTTGCCATTAAAATCATACTAGAAGCTGGATCAGTATCTAAAGCACCTTATAGAACGGCACTGAATGAAATGTTAGAACTAATGAAAAAAATTGAAGAACTTTTGGAGAAAGAGGTCATCTGACCCAGTGTTTCACTATAAGGAGCACCAGTATTATTTGTCAGAAAGAATGATGGAAGCCTGAGACTATATCTTGATTACAAAGAATTGAACAAGGTGACGGTCAAGAACAAGTATCCGCTTCCCTAAATCAATAATCTCCTTGATCAATTATTTGGATCCAGTGTGTTCTCAAAGATTGACCTGAGATCATGTTCCATTAGTTGTGAGTAAAGACTGAGGATATTCTTAAAACAGCTTTTAAGACCAGATATGAGCACTATGAATGCTTAGTGATGCCTTTTGGTTTGACTAATGCACCTACCGTGTTTATGGACTACATGAACCGATTTTTTTTCTCAATTCTTAGATCAGTTCATGGTTGTTTTCATTGACAATATCCTAATCTATTCCAAAAGTATAGAAGAGCACGAGGAGCATTTAAGAATCCTGCTGGGCATTCTGAAATGAAACAACTCTTTGCCAAGCTCAGTAAATGTGAATTCTGGCTGTCAGAAGTCAAATTTCTGGGTCATGTGATTTCAAAAGAAGGGGTCTCTGTTGATCCTAATAAAATAGAAGCAGTGTTGAAGTGGAAGAGGCCGAAAATTGTTATAGAAATACACAGTTTTCTAGGTCTTGCTGGTTACTATCGCAGGTTTATACAAAATTTTTCCAAAATTACCGTACCATTGACAATGCTAACAAGAAAGAACTAATCATTTGTGTGGGGTGAACATTGTGAAAAGGGCTTCATGTAGTTAAAGGGGAGATTGACGACCACACCAGTATTAATTATCTCAGATCCCCATAAAACCTACATGGTGTATAGCGATGCTAGTCAATAGCGATTAGGATGTGTCCTTATGCAACAGGGCAGAGCGGTGGCATATGCCTCTCAACAGCTGAAGTCTCATGAATTGAATTACCCCACTCATGATTTGGAACTTGTAGCGATTGTGTTTGCTTTGAAGATATGGCGACACTACCTGTATGGTACCACTATAGAATTATACTATGACCACAAGAGTCTCAAGTACTTACATGACCAGAAAGAACTTAATATGCGCTAGCAAAGATGGATGGAGTTGTTGAAAGATTATAACATGAAGATTAAATAGCATCAGGGTAAGGCAAATGTCGTTGCTAATGCTTTGAGTAGAAAGGAGGTGTAAGTAGTATCATGATGGTATGGGAACAAAAATTTTTAGAAGAATTCAGAGATTTGAATCTATCAAATCAAGTATTCATGGATATGAATGAACCAAGTGAAACACTTCTTTTTAGCTACAGTATCAGCAGGAGGAGAGTGAACTGAGAATGGAAATCGAAGATCCTCAGAAGCAAGATAGAAGTGCAATGTATATCCGGGACATGATTTTACAAGGAAAAACTCATAATTATTATATTTCGCCAAAAGGGATAGTCAGATTTTAGGAAAGAATTTATGTTCCCCTAAAGGCTTATTTGAGATGAAAATCCTGGATAAGGCGTACAAGAGCATATATAGTCTCCATACAGGGGCGACAAAAATGTATCACAACTTAAAGTCGGTATACTAGTGGCCAGAGTTGAAGAGTGATATGACTAAGTAGGTTGCACGATATCTTACCTATCAAATGGTCAAAATTGAACACCAACAACCACCAGTACTTCTGCAAAGCCTTGAAATGACAGAGTGGAAGTGGGAAAGCGTTACCATGGATTTGGTGGTGGGATTACCCAGGATCAGAAACTACAATACGATTAGGAAATTGTTGACTGGTTTATAAAGTCGAGTCATTTCCTACCTATCAATGCCGGTTCTTCTCCTGAGAAGCTAACATAAATTTATATAAAGGAGATAATCCGATTGCATAGTACACCAAAGAGTATTATCTCTGATAGAGATCCTCGCTTCACATTTTGATTCTTGAAAGCTCTACACGAAGCATTGGGTACAAAGTTGAGATTTAGTAAGGCCTATCACCTACAAACAAATGGCCAGTCAGAATGAACTATCCAAATACTAGAAGACATATTACGAGCATGTGTTATTCATTTCAAATGGAATTGAGATTGTTTCCTTCCACTCGCTAAGTTTGCGTACAACAACAGCTATTATGAGAGCATTTAAATAGCTTCGTATGAAGCACTATATGGAAGGAAATGCCAGTCACCTCTTTCATAGACAGAATTATCAGTGAGAATTGTATGGGCCAGATCTAGTTGATAAGACTTTGGAATAAATAAAAACTATCAGCAAGAGGCTCCTCACAGCGTAGAGTATACGGAAATGCAACACTGACAAAAGGAGAATTGAAGACCTCTAGAATTTGAAGTTAGAAACCATATATTCTTGAAAGTATCACCTATTACTGGAGCTAATAGAGCAATAGAAAGAAAGAAGTTGATTCCTCGGTACATCAAACCTTTTGAAATACTGACGAGAATTGGGCCAGTAGCTTATCGAATAGCCCTACCCCCAAATATGAGTAGACGCTATGACGTATTTTATGTATTGCAGTTGAAGAAGTACTAACTGGACCTTGAGCATATGATCGAATATGAAGATATCGAAGTACAAGAGAATAATACATATGAAGTAGAGCCGGAGAGAATTATTGACTGATAAGAGAAACGGCTCCAAAATTGAAGTATACTGTTCGTGGAGGTGGTCTGGAAGGTTTGTCTTAAAGTAAGGCAATATGGGAAGCAAAAGAAGACATTAAGAAACGTTACCCAGAGTTTATGCCATCATATATGTAATAAATTTTAGGGACAAAATTTATTGTATGGGGGGAGAATTGTAATATCCTAAAATTCATGTAAGGGCTAAGAATCCCAATAGTTAGTGTAAATGGTATTAGTGCAATCGCTTCGAGAATTTTGTATAAAATTAATTCTTGAAAAATTTAAGACTAGGATTTACCCTTGAAAAGTGAAATGGTTATGAGGCAAAAAATTTATAAATAAAGGGAGAGCTACTCTCAAAACTCCCAGATACCTATTGTGTCATTCGAGAAAATCGAGAAGTCAGGATTGTAAAATACGAGTGTAAGTAGTCGGAGTAAAATTCATCGCCAGTTGCAAGGCTTAGAGGCGCAATTTTTTAGATTGGAGGGATCCGAGCATCGCATCGCGTGCCTCAATATACATGCTACGGTCTCGAGTAGAATCCCGAGTATGCACCGATAAAGTAGCTTTAGTAAAGCAAATTTAATAAAGTAAGTTATGATGACACACCTTTTGTATTGGCCAAGTAAGAAAATGACAAGTGTCCTATAATCATTGTAAAGTACAAGGCTACTTTTGTGTTGGCCAAATGAGGAGGTGACAAGTGTCCCTCATCATTACACCCACTTTATGCCTTTTATGTTCGTATCTCCGGCTAGCACCACCTATCGCCTGAGTCTAGAAAATCCACCGGTCCTCGGTCCAGTCAGGTACTAGACTTTTTTGAACACCACACTGGGAGTCCGGGAAAATTGTCAGGCCTTTCCCTTCCCTTGACCATTTATGTGCCACTTAATAGAGAGAAAATGGAAGACCAATGGTTGCATGACACATGGCACTCTTAAGCCTTAATCTTGTGACACTTGACAAGAGAAGATGAGATCATTTTGTGAGATTAAATCATAACCATCCAACCTCCTTTAAGGGGCTTAAATTCGGCCAAATAAGGAAAGATAAAGGGAAAATCTGATTTTAACTTCACAACATTGTTAGATGAGAGAGGAGGAGTGAATCGTGATATTTCCTGAACACTGGAGCCAATTTCAACCTCGAAATGCCGTTATCGTTCGGTAAGTCCTTCAAGAAACTTCCTCTACTCACTGTAAGCTTCAATTCTATGGTTCAGATTTCTCATATAAGGTGTTTTGTGTCAATCAGTCTGCCGGAGTGCCACCAGAATACCGAACTACTTGTAGAATCACGAAGAGGTAAGCCTCTACTTCATTTTGAACTGATTACTTCATGTTTTCGTTGAGTTTTCTTGGCTTTTGATCTCCCCTAATATTTTTGGCTGGAGGGGTGTTTTTGAAGAATAAATATGTTTTTAATCATATATAAGGTGATATATGATGCTTGTTGATGTATTGGACGTGTTGGTTGTTAAAAACATAAACTTTGATTTTTGCTATTTTTGGGAAGCAGTTTTGGTCAGGAGAAAACACTAGTGAGGAAGTTTGATTTTGGTATTTTTGAGCTTTCCATTGGACTCTACACGAAAAATTGTGTAGGAATAGGCTCTGATTATAATTTCTAGAAGACTGGTTAAAAAGCTCAAATACTAGAAACTTAGTTACTAAGCTACCTGTGGGCGTTTTTGTCTAGCAGTTTTGTTGAGGTGAAAGTTTCATTGTTCAAACTTCATTTGATAATGATGAGATTTTCTAGAATTAAAGTACACTTAAAGACCTTTAATTTGATAGGTATTATGAAGGATTCAGATAAGTACACTAAGAGTTATGAGTGTTTGAAATTAGATCATTAAAACTTGTCAGATTTTCTGGCAGCAAGGGAAAAAAGGAAACTGGGAAGTGTGTGTGGTCAAGTGGCTTTATGCTTTCCGCATATCATGAATTTATCTCTAAATGTTGAATATGTTGCCTATATTGAAACTTTGGTTGACATAGCATGTTATATATATGCATATTATATGAGTGATATGTGTTACTACTAATTCTTAAAATCTCAACCTATTTTTCCAAAATAAATTTTCAGCTTGGACAGGTAGTTCCTCAGGCAAGAAGGTAACCACGAGCGAATGAAGTGAAGAACTCAGAACTTAATTTTTCGTTGGTTATCTTTTTATTTTTGGGAATTGTACTTAATCCGTATTTAAGTAAAGCCAGTCCCATACTGGCAAGTCAGTAGACATGTAAGTAAGTGCTTGTATATAAGTAAACACATAGTGACATCCGAACCAGTAGTGGATAGCCATCCATCTAAGGCCTTTACTTAATCGTAGTAGTTTGGGTTCCAGCAGAGAACATATTGGTAAAAAACTCTGATGTGAGGAAATGAACCTAAAACGGATGGCTTAAAATGAATCGTAAAATAATATGAGACCAAATCTGAAAACGACTTTTGAAAAGATTTTTGAAAACCCACTCAAGTGTAGCCTCACGATCTGCTTGAACTTGGGACTCTCGCTCTTTACGAAAGATTGTCGGTCTCCCTTTTTAAAGATATTACTGTAATTAAGCCGTCCATACGCTTGAAAATGTAGGTGTCACACTTACTAAGTGAGTTGTTGCTGTTCTATTTTATTTATTCTTGTGAGGAGTACTAAATGTGAAGTTTCCTTAATTAACTGAGATTGATGGGGATAACAATATGTAAGGGCTAAGAAGAGAAATCAAGACTATGTAAGATTTAGGTTGCATGTACTGTGGTTTCAAGTGCCTGATTTTAAACACGCTTGAGTATAGTGAACAACCACATAATGTATTTGAGGATTAGACATAGGTAAAGTGGTTTGGATTAGACTAGTATAAATCTGTGTCTCTTTTTCATCTTCTTCAAATCTTAATTCAAAATTCTTTTTCCTTTTTGATCCACTTTTACACCGTTTCACTGTTTCATTGGTTTTGGGCTGGGAAAATTTTTTGAAAAGTATTTAGATGACACTCAATTGATTAATTATAAACAGGATGCCTGAATCGTGAGGCGGCTTCTAGTTTGAGTTCTTTTATAATTGTTTCTGACGAATTTCAAATATTTTATTGGCCACCAAAACGTACCTCAGATCTGTGCCTAAATCTATAATTTTGAGGATTTCCCCCCTCGTTTTGTTAAAATAAATGTTGTTTGAGTGAGTTATTACGTTGAATATATGATGCATTCATAATCTTGTTCCCACCGTGGTTGGAATTTGAATTCTGCTTCTATTTCTGTCTATCTTGTTTCTTCATCCCAAACAACCTCTGAACCCTTAATATTATCGACTAACATTTAAGTATTAATTGTTGAATTTAATTAGAAATAGCTCTTAGAAATCATTATATGATTTTTTTTATTTATAAGGTTTGAACACCTTAACCTTAATTAAGGGAAATCAAATCTTTTTTACTCAGTTTAACCGACATTATATATATATAGAGTAGGGAATATTATATTTCTCAATTACTGGGTCAAGTGAAGTTTTTATGCTTACCTGTTGTCATATAATATTTTACGGATGCGGATGGAGAAAAATATGATGTAAAGTTAGGGCTTGTTTGCCTTTAAGTAAAAAACAATTGTTCGTTTTCAAGACTTGCTACATAGGAAATTAGGAATACACTACCGTTGACCAACTATTTAAAAATTAGATGAATGACTGTTCTAATAATAATTTTGTTTTATGTGTGCGTATGTATGTGTGTATATAACTATATATTGAAAAGTCCAGTTGAAAGTTCAAAGGGATAATCTGTTCAAACAATGTATTTGATCGCTCTCAGGTCAATGTCATAATTTCCTTGATCATTGCTGCTTGATTTGCTGTTAAAGAGTAGATAGTCAACGTACTGGAACATGCTCCTTGTGGCAGTCAAAGAAAAATAAAGAAGTACAAGGAACTAATTTTTTTTTATTTGAATATTTGGAAAAAAAAATTTAGAATGCTTTGTTTCAGTTTTTGGGTTGAAACCCTAGATTCAACCAAAAAATCTTAGTCAACACCATCTCAAAAAATTTGACAGATTCTTCTTAAATTCTATTAAAAACATATAAATTTGTTTTCTTATTTTTAAAATTCATAAAGAAAAGCTCCCGTGAAACTACCATGAAATTATACAAGCTTATTTAATATTTTGCGAAACGTGTGTCTGTAACTAAGTATCGAGGACCACTCATATGAAAGGCCTTATCCCATAAATAATAAAAGTCAACTAACTAACATTTGGTTTGACAGGGTCAGGAACATTTTATAGCCTATGATATATAAGTTAAAGAAGAAATTAAGTTAAAACAATTGGCAAAAACTCAAGATTATTTTTACAGGTGAAGGAGAAATATGAATCATCATGATCAGCTTGAAATTTCTGTACAAGAAAATGAAATAGGAAGTTGGAGAGAGAGATGTAACAGCAGAATCGAAAGCCTGAAAGCAAGAGATCAATCTTCAAATAGTACTGACCAAGATCATCAGAGATCTTCTGTGTTAATTTTTGAATTATTGCAAGAGGCTCTTCATGAAAGTGGGAACCTGGATCAGTTCATTGATGTGTTGCAGAATAATATACCTTCTTCATCTTCATCTTCATCTTCGTCTTCGTCTTCAACTTCACCTTCATCACTTGGTTTGTCCGAAATATTTGACAAAGTCTCTCCCTCAGGTGACTCACTGCTTCATGATGCTGTATTTTATGGAAGAGAAGAAATTGCGGAAATTATAAGCCATCACTTTCCTCAGCTTCTCACCAAGAAAAACATCTATGGCAATACTCCCCTTCATGTTGCTTCTGCGAGATCAAACAACAGTTCTATTATGATGATTCGAGTTCTACTCTCTGAATATGGATCAAATAATGAAACGGAATTAACGAGAATAACTAATGAGTATGGGAATACGGCTCTTCATGAAGCAGTATATGGAAAAAATCTTCAAGGGGCTGATGTACTTTTTGACGCAGATAGGCGTGTTGCTCATTATTTGAATAACTCGAAGGTATCGCCGTTGTATTTGGCAGTTCAGAGATCATATGGGGAATTGGTTGGTCGTTGGTTGGAAGCAGAAGGTGTATTTGCAGAAAATATGGATCTTCCAAGAAGCCATGGAATCTCTCCACTTCATGCTGCCATATCCACAAAAAATGCAGGTAAATCATATGACTACTCCCATGATATTCATTTGTTTTGTGTTATTCTACACTACATAGATTTGGATCTTTACGAACGTTTTCTGATACATCTCTCCATAGCAATCTTATCTGGTCTTTTGATTCAATGGCTAAGCATTTTTTTTGGGGGAATTAGAAGAGTAAGCATTAATCGCTTGAGATTATAAGTAGGATTGGTCTTGTAACGGATCTTACATGCCACTAGGTTACAAGGAAATTGACAATGGCTAAGCACTTATTCTTCTCACTTGAATGCTTTTGAAAATAACATCATGATGCTCTTTTATGGTAGTAATTAAATAAAGGCTAAATGTAGGGGTGGAAATAGGTAAGGCTAGACTTTATTTAAATAGGTCAGGACATGCAACAGAGATTTAAAACCTAATCCTAGGCCTGGGCCTATATGTAGATTTTTTTAGGCCTAAGCTCAGGCCTTTAAAAGGTCTGATAAGGCTTAAAGTCTGTTTAAAGGTCTACTTAAAATGTAGGCTTTTAAATAACCTTTAAAGCCTATACCTTCATATTCATAATAACTAGTCATGTTTATTTACAATGTTTTAAAAACCTAACATCCATTCTCGTCATAATATTAGGGCTTAGTAAGGAAAAGAAAAGAATGTCTAGTGACAATTATTGTCCAAGAAAATAGAAATAAGAAAAACTAATCGTTTGTTGACTAATGAGATATATTTTCTAAAATCGAATAAGTATAACAGGTAGTATGTAAAACTAGATTTTACCTCTTTTATCCTTCCCACATAAATTGGGACAAACTCTTCCTACTTAAATTATAATATTCCACTTGGCACTAAAATAAACTCTTAGCCATTATTATGCTTTTGTGGACAACACAAATCAGGGGAAAGAAAGTGAGTTAGAGTTGCCATCCTGAGTGGTTGAAGAGAAGAGAGGTAGGGGTGAATGATTGATGCAAAAGCAAGGTTGAGTGTAATGACCATGAGATGTGAAACTTAGAATTAAGGTTAAGTTGACAAATTTATAAATAATTTTTAATATTTTTCAGATTATATTATATATACTTATATAATAGTATAAATTAAAAAAGTTAAATAAGTCAGATCTGTAAGCTTGTAGGCTAGACCTTATAAAAATAGGTATGATCTATTTATCTAAATAGGTCTAGCAATAGGCCTTTTAGGCTAGGCTCGGTTTCATGTAGGCTAGGCCAACATAGGCCTAACCTATTTCCATCCCTAACTAAATTATATAAAACTCTCACGAAGATTGTGGTACATGTAAATGATCTCCCCAGCTAACATTTGAAATTACTATACAATAAATCCATCAGAACTACTAGTATTACATTTATATTGATAAAACTAATACTTTTAGTCATGTTCATTATTTATTTGCAAATAACTTATTGGAGGGGGGTGTTTTTTTTTTTTGCATATAACTCAAAGTTTGAGGGAGTTACATGCATACAAAAAAATAAAGTTTAAGGGGTATGAAAGTGATAGATTTGAAAGTGTATGGGTGTTTATTGTTATGTTTTAAAGGCTGTGCAGGTTATTTGTACATGGCTTTAAGTTCAATGAGCTTTATGTGATTTATTAGGCTTACAATTAGCGACCTTACACCATTAAACTTAATGGCTAATGGATAACTAAATTGTGTATGGAGAGTGAAAATCAGAGGAAAGGGATCCAAAACTGAACAATAAACCCAGTCAACCTTGATTGAGTGATGATCTCTTTATTTATAGTAAATCCTATACATGAACAATGTTGCATGATCCACAAGGCCCAATACACCATACAATAACAATCTACAATATGATACTCAAACTAGTAACAGAGAGAAGTATTGAAAGTATATAGAGAGCATCCATATCCATGAACTACTATAATTGATGTTCCATATACGTCTAACAAATCATTAACCAATAAGATGATTTTCAATACGTCAACTTGTTTTATTTTTCTCAGTTGTCTTGATTTAATCAATTGCAGGTTTATTGAAACTGATGGTGGAGAAAGAATCACATCTAAAACTAATGAAACTAAGAGGCGAACATGGAAGAACTCCAATTCACTTTGCAGCTAAAACAGGCTATGCTGCAGGCGTTCGTATACTCTTAGAGAAATCTCCTTTAACAGCAAAAGAATTTGATATGAAGGGTAACCTTCCTATTCACCTTGCTTCTAAAAGAGGTCACGTTGCGGTGGTCAAAGAATTCTGTGAACGAATAGAAATGGTTTCTCTGCTGAGAGGTTTGACTATAAAGGAAGGTCAAAACATTCTTCATGTAGCAGCGAAGCATGGACATGAAGACGTAGTAAAATATGTTTTAAGAAACACAAAGCTTGATGTGAACCAGAAAGATAAAAATGGTAATAGTCCATTGCATTTGGCTGCTCAAAACTTGCATTATTCGACTGCATTGAGTCTTGCACTAGATAAGAGTATTGATGTGAATGCCGTGAATAATGAAGGTTTAACAGCCAGAGATCTTGTTTTGTTGAAAAGAGACGTCCAAAGAGGAGTTGGACAGGTATGGTTTATTATCTTATGCATCCAATACAACACACAACCAACTCTCTTGTCTCTCACACAAAGTAGATTATGCATGTGAGGACCATCTATTCAAACTGCGTGCAAATAACAGTTATTTCTTTCATGTGAAGTTGTACATATTTTGCAAACTCATGATTGATAATGGGTAATAATAGGGTCGTAGTTAGCTTCAAATCAAAACTCCCTAAACTATGATCGCATAAACTAGCACACATGGCTTTGGATGTATAAGAATTTTTTTCAATACAGGATTCACATCTTATACAGTTATACTCCAACAGGTCCCAAATATAGGATCTAAAAAGCTAATTTACATTATAAAAAATGTGTGTTAGTTTCTCTAAAATACTCATTTTATTCATTTGTATTGGAAATTACTCTCATAATGAAAAACTCCCTTGATATGTACAAACAATAGGGAGAGTTTTGGGGTAACATTATAAATTTGGGAGATAAAGCATGTTAAAGTCTTACATTTAAGACCCAAGTAAACCTTTTTCTTAGCTTCTATATTTAAGACCGAAGAGAGTATTTTGCAATTATAACTTGTAGTATCATTATTTTATTTCATGTTTCTTTGTATAGGATATAACAAACATGGTCTTGAAGTTTGCTGGTGGAAAAGAAAGTGGTAAAGCAAAAAAATTGCTTAAACGCAGTGGAGAACAATCAACGAAATCAGAAGTGATGAAGAACAAAATGGAGACACTAATGGTAGTGGCGATACTGATAGTAGCAGTGACATTCATAGCTGGATTTACAGTACCTGGTGGTGTATATAGCTCCCAAGATCCAAACCCACATAATAGAGGCACAGCAATTTTTGCTCACAAACCAATGTTCAAGATATTTGCCCTCTTCAACATGGTAGCTATGTATAGCTCCATATTTGGATCTTTCTTTCTCTTGTGGGCACATATTGGCAACTTGACTCCTTCAGGTGCCTTAAGTTCTTCACTTTTCATGGTGGGTTTAGCTTTATCCTCAATGACTCTATCATTCATGGCTGCTCTAAGTTTAGTTGTTTCGCCTCATGTCTCGTGGATCTCTTCTCTCACAATATTTATTGGAATCTGTTCTTTCTGTGCCATATTAATATGGTCAAATGCGAGTTGGTGTATTTTCCTTTCTTGCATCGTTTCAAGGTATCGTGACGTGTGTTTTAAAGTTTTCTTGTCTGTTATAAGTGCTGTTTCAGCTATTACCTTGCTAGCTATTGTAGTTGCAGGGCCCGTTATGTTGTTGTTGTATATTCTCGATGTTGCACACTAAAGTGTTGAAGCTTCCTAATATATTTTGTTGAAGTTTTTGGCCATTATGGAGTGCTGTTTTGTTAACGATGTTTTATATCCTTAATTTTGTACAAAGGGAGGCCACTTGAGCCTTTGTGTTGAATCTTGTAATGTTCATATTTGCTTGTGTATGCATTTGGTACAAGAAAGTTTGATTAGGTAAGTTGGGACTTGGGGTCTCACTAAGGCAAAAAAATGGTTACGGACTCAAAAAAATTTAGAGAGATATTTACATATTGTCTATGGACAATGCACTCAAATAAGAGATAGGATTTAATTGCATCAGCTCAAATTTCATTCTATTTAAAATATTAGTCTCTATAATTAAATAATAATCTATACTATTTTGTCTCTTAAAGCACTAACACTAAAAGCAAGCTAAATTTGAGGGACCAACATCACATCCCAAAATAGTTAAGTGTGACCGGTACAAAGTACAAGGTCACCTTATTTTGTAAGACTTTTTATTATTTTCTATTTATAATCAACAAGATCTATTTTATTAATATAATATCAAATGACATCACAATATTCATACATGAACCTTTGTATAAATTTTTAACATATAGATCTATTTAAACGTGAAATTTCAAACAATATGTCACAAAAAATTGTTTCATGAGGAATATAATTATTTTGATTAATTTATGGGCGAATTACATATTAGTCCCAAGGAAGTAAAAAATCACAAGCAAATCCCCTGAAATCATTGATGCTACTAAATTTTAAATATGCACCGCAAGTGTACGGGTCGTAGAATAGTATAGTAACAAATCAAGGTCGGATCACAGAGATCCAAGGTAATAGATAATTATGCATTAAAATTCCCATTTTTATTTAAGTTGAACAAAGCAAAGGAAGAGATTGAAAGACAAATTTCAACAAATGCAAAAGAAATAAATCTAATGATTTAAAGATTTCAATTGATAAAAACAACCTAGAGTGGCTAATCCCTTCTTTAAGTTTTAGAGCATATATTTATCCAATTAAAAGCACTTAATGTTAATTTGTTAATCTAGAGTTTAAATGAATATAAGTATCTTCCAATCACTTATACTCCTCTCTCAAGTTAAAATTGTTATTCCTAACTAATTTACTCAAGAGGCAATAAATGTCCAAATTCACTCTAATATGATTATATGGGTCCAATAGGTATATTCCTATTCTATTGACAAATTAGAATAAATTCTAATCCCACATTACTTAATCCTATGGTCCAATTAATATCCCTCTTCCAAGGTTAATCTAAATTCCCCAAATTTCTACTTTAATGGTGATCAAGCACTTAGTAGATAAAATAATACAAGATTAAGTAAACAAAAAATTAACACTAAACAATTAAATGGTTCATACATGCTCATATCCTTAAATTAATTCATAACTAGAGAGGTTCAAACAGTCTAGCCCCACATCAAAATCATCAGAACAGCAACAAAAGTTTCAATATTCAAAACCATATGGAAAAGATAAAAGGAACAGGGAGCACAGCAATTATCCTTCCTCTCGACTTTCTCTTTCTATCAGCTGGTCTCCTTTTCGTTAAGCTCCAAGAAGAAGAAAACTGCAGTGAAGATCAGTACCCTCCACAATCGCGATGAGGAACTAGAGAACTCCCCTTCCAGCTCGTTCCCCGGCCTCCACTCCGTTCTGTTCTCGCTCCAAGACTAGCCGCCCTTCACAGCTCGAGCTCGTTGGACCTGGGGAACAAGAAGATGAACCAGAAGCTAATGGAGCCTCCCCAGGTCCGGAACCTCCAGCTGATGCTTCTCTCTCTCTCTCGACAGCTTTTTTTCTCTGTGGCTCCGTTTTTTCTTCGCTGATTCTGTTTTTTTCCTTTTCTATCCAGCGCCTCTTCTTTTCTTTTCCTTAGGTCTTCATTTCAGCTCCAATTCCCATAGCTCTTCGGCCCAGGTCCATTCGTCCTCTTCTTCAGATAGTAATTTGACAATAAAAAGCACAAGCCCAATACCAATGCAAATCGCTGGCCCTGAATCCATTCATTCCATCAAAGCCTCTTGTTTTTTTTTTATATGTTTGGCAAGTGATTCAAAATACTCAATTGTGAAAGCCCAAACGTGTAATAATAATAACAATAATAAAGGCTGATTTTGTTTTATTTGAGAAATCTTCCCATTATTATTTATTCTTAAACTCAAAAGCTTCCATTTTAAATTGAAATCCCATAAATAATGCATCCATTGATATCTCATAAAATCTCATTGAATCTTCTAAAATTGCATAGATAACTCTCCAATTATCTTCAAAATATTCTTTAAATGTACAAAATATGGAGAGTTATCAATCATCAAATTACATTGAAGTCTCATAAGAAATAGGGTAGATAATTTGAATTGAGAAAAGATCATTTTATCCTTATTAATTTGAGCAATCAATAACAAGTTATTGAACAACTAATTTCTCATCACTTGATAAGTTCTCAACCATTTAAGTTTAATAACGATCCAATTTAAAATTTTTAATTAGTAATTTTTTAAATGATAAAGTCATTTTTATAAAAAGTGATCATTATAAGATTATCTTTTATTTTTATTTTTTATATATTATAAAATAAAAATTTATTTAAAATATAAAAAATAAATTAAATTAAACTTAAATCGTTCAAAATCAATCCAACAGTGTAGATGTGTGATGAGAATATTTGTGCTCATCACCCACTGATTGCTCATCACATGTTGCCCAATTACTTGTCATTCATTGCTCAAATTAACAAGAGCAAAGCGGTCTTTTTTTTATTTGAATTAATCTAATATAGGTTATATGGGACTTCAATATAATTTGTTGGGAATTGGGCTTAGTCCACCCTTGGTGGATTAGGCCTAAACCCATTAAACTTTAAGTTTTTTGAGGCCAAATAAAATACCCAAACAAATATAGAGTATTTATTAGCAATTTTCCCTAAGGGTTCAAAATTGAAACTTGGTGGGAACAGTTTCCCCGTATGTTTTGGGGGGAACGGTTGTCTGATTAAAATGTGTGTGAGTGACAGATGAATAAACAAAAATAGACAACAGATAGAGAAAAATATTCTCTGTAGAACTCTCTTCTCCTCTCTTCTCTCCTTGTGTATTTGATGTGTAAGATAGTCGAAATCTTGGTGATTCGATTCGCATGGGTACTGCAAGAGTTTGAAAACAACACTTCAGGTACGCCCAAAATTTGACATTGATATCAGAGCCTGGTTTTATTCTATCAGAATGTTGCTTCTACTATACTGTACGTTCATGAATAATTACTCTGCGTCTGTGTTTTTTTGATCATGAATGCATATATGGAAATTGATTTTCCGTTTGTTTATTCGTTTAAAGTTCATGAATATATGATGATCTGTATGAGAATGAGTTCCTGTTAATATGTATATACGTGTATGCATTCTGCGTTTACTTTTTTTTTCGGTGATACACTGTGGGTTCTTTTTTTATCTGAATTCCTGTTGTGTTTAAGCTTTGGTACTATGAGTATTAGTATATCAAAAAACCTCATAATACACATAATAAGGCTATGAAACAAAAGAAATCATAGGTTGTGCGAAATTTGAGAAAATAATCGGAAGATCGAAAAGAGAATTGAATTGGGTAATCATAAAATGAGCTTTTAGGATTTAAAAATAATCCCATAGCGTAGAGCTCAAAAAATCAATGAAGATGGACACCAAGAACTCGCAAAATGGATATCGGACGGCAAAGTTACGGAGGAGAGAAATTTTCGGGTCGGAGGACCCGACCCGGCTGGAGGTTCTTCAACCTCCAGCAACTCCAAAACGGCGTCATTTTGTGCTTGGATTAAAAAAAATGGATCGAGTCCGAGGCCCAACTCAATCCGAAGATCAGTTTTGTAAAAAGAAAAAAGAAAAAAAGCGGATCGGGTAAGAGCCCTGTAACCCCCTCACCGTAATGACATCCGGTTTATGAAATTTATGTGAAATAGAGACCAATAAAACAAAATAACAATTCATATTCCCTCATCCCAAGATGGGGTGTTTCAAAATCCGTTTCGAAACATAGTTAATCCTGGTCTCACATTCACAGGCGGATATAATTACTTGAGAAAAACAGAGTACATATTAAATATCAAAGTGCGGAAACCAAAATCCCGGCAAACCCCGGGTTACTTGCATACATAACTTGGGTTTACAGGTTTCCCAACAATGGGGATTACATAACCAAAATAGTCATTTACATAAAATGTACAAATTGCAATCCCAATCCAAAACTATGATAACCAACTACCACTTAGATCTCGGAGTGAGCCTAACTACTCCTGGTCGTCCGTTTCCCTTTCGAACCACTCGCCCTGTCTGAAAAGATTAATCATTTGGGAGGGTGAGATTCTAAAGAATCCCCGTAGTAACTACTATTTCATACCACATGCAATCACATAATATGTCAACACATCATCTCATATCAACAGCAACAAATTCACTCCACCCTCATCCCCTTTTACCGCCGGGAAGGCATACGACCTTCACCCGAACCGTTGTTAGCGACTCAGGGACTATTGGCGTGGCAGTGCATACAAATAGCCACACGGCTCACATATAGCCTTTCGGCTTTCACAAATGGCCCGTCGGCCTTCACAAATATCACACCCTAACCTCATCCCCTTTTACCGCCGGGAAGGCATACGACCTTCACCCGAACCGTTGTTAGCGACTCAGGGACTATTGGTTTAGCGGTGCTACCACAATATCACATAACGCATATATGACACCCTAACCTCATCCCCTTTTACCGCCGGGAAGGCATACGACCTTCACCCGAACCGTTGTTAGCGACTCAGGGACTATTGGTTTAGCGGTGCTTCCACACAAAGTTTTCACAAAACTTGCAGCATACAAAATCCTTTTAATCACAATGATATAGCACACATATCATACATCACATAAGGTATAAAGATAGAGTCACTACCTGTATCTTTCCTGACTGGCTCCGGCACCGTGGCCTCACGAGGGCGACAGATATCAAATCCTATATCAATTAGGGACAACCAATTAATCTCTTATCCATAGGTATATTTCAATAATTCTCTAAGTTGGTTATCATTTAGGACTCTTTAGGTGACATTTAGGGGCCTAAACATATGCCTAAAGGGTTGGAAAACACTACCCAAAAGACCCCTTACTCGAAGGCAAAACACTGATTTTTGGTCATCTCACTCGAGCACAGATGCTCTCACTCGAGCACATGTACGGACATCACTCGAGCACAAGTGCGAGTGAGACTGTGAGTGAGCTCCCGAGAGCATAAAGACACTTGCAGGAACTGGCTCACTCGAGCACGCTGACCCTCACTCGAGCACAAGGCCAAATACCTCACTCGAGCACACGCGAGAGAAAACCAGGAAGTGAGGACCCGAGAGCACCCAAAGCTCTCCAAGCATAGGATCACTCGAGCACAAAACCACACCCGCGAGCACACTCCCACCCGCGAGCACACTCCCACCAGAAGCACACTTCACACCCGCGAGCACACCTCACACCCGCGAGCACACACCTCTCACCCGCGAGCATACCCGCGAGCACACACCTCTCACCCGCGAGCACCTCACTCGCAAGTGAGAGCCTGAAAGCACAACTCCCTCCTGAAGCACAACCTCACTCGAGCATGACCCCCAGTGCTCGAGTGAGAAGGCTATGCTCGCGAATGTCAGAGCACACTCGTGGCATCCACCAGCAAGTGAAGACCCGAAAGAAACCCTTCACTCTGAACTCCCACCTTCACTCGAGCAGACCATGCCTGCTCGAGCATGTTCTTCGCTCACTCGAGCACAAAGCGCTGTGCTCGAGCATCACCCAAAGAAACCCAGACGCACTCGAAGCAGGACAGGGAAAACTCTTCCATCACTCGAGCACGTTCTTCCTCTGCTCGAGTGATGCTCATGCGAGACCCAGAAATGCAGAAAACCAGAAAACACCAGATGGTCAAATTCACTCCCAAAGGTTCCCAAACTCTCCACAATGCTCACACACCTTAAGCATTAACTAGGGAACACTATGGCAACTTCATAAACACTCCAAAAACCAATTTGACCACAATCATCCACTAAGGTCTCTATGATACACATTATCCAAATTCCCTTAACCCATTTCTACCATTTCAGATCACATTCAATGCTCAAATAACTCTATAATACATCATTTCCAATCATAAATCACAATGAACTTCATATCTCCAAAAATAGGCATATTTAGGGCAAAATTCCAGATTTTACCAAACTTAACCAAAAATCATAAACAATACATCAAAATGCTCTAAATGCCTACCTCTTCTCTTTGCTCAATCCAGAATCTGGATTCTCAAACTCCCAAATTCGACCAATGTCCCAATCTACACCATTTAAGGCTCTACAATCATCACAATGTAACTCTCATTGAGATGATCAATATCAGAGAAGAGGATTAGAGCAAAGGAGAAGCATAACTTACCAAGATCAAGCTTTTTCTTCTTCCTCTTCTTGCCTCAATGTCGCCGGAATTAGAGAGAAAGATGAGAGATGAGAGATGAGAGAGAAAATGATGATGAAGAAACACATACTCCCTCCCTTGCCCATGCCTCCAACCGAATAGGAGAGAGAAAATGAGGGAAAAGTGACATTTTGTCACTTAGTGCATCATCCTATGGCTTTCCACTTGCCACATGTCATCATCCATTCTCTTCCACAATGAACTCACCTCACCACAACACGCAGGATTCCGACCCACGGTCATAAAACCACAACCCTTGATCTTAAATACCACATGTATTTATTCTCAAAATTCACATTACATTAATCATCATTGTGCTTAATCAAGATAATTACAATAATTATCAGAATCATTAGCCCTAATTACAAATCGGGATATTACAAGCCCAACCCGATTTGGTGCCAAAAAAAAAGGAAATTTGGGCTGTCAGTGGCCCAAAACCCAAAAAAAAAGAGAATAAAAAACGGATTGTCTCAGTAGGCAGAGGCCCAATGCCCGATCCATCAATCCTAACAAAAAAAAAATTTAAAGGGAAAGAAACGCCACATAGTGCGTGTGGCCACGTGGCAGACCCGATTGATACTTGGAGGACATAGACCGACAGCAGACGACACGTGGAGTCTAGCTAGCCGGCGCATGTGACAATTGGAGGACTGCATACACGCGCCTCTAGCGAGAGTGGGTTTTATGCAGTTTTTTTTATTTTTCCTGAATTTTTACTCTTTAGGCGCGTGTGAGTTCCGTTTGAGACGTGGTTTGTTCCTAAAAACCCATAAATTCGAGATCTTCATAATGATATGTTATTTGCCTATTTTTGGGGCAATTCAGGATCTATTTATGAGGTTTTAGTGCTTATGTAAGTGTTTTTTGTACATTTAAGAATACATAAAATCATGATAATGACTTACATTTGTTTATTTAGGTCAAAAATGAAGCAAGAGGCTTCTAACAGCACTGAAACACTTGAGTATGGGTCATTGAGCATTGAATTTGTGGATGATCAAGCTCATATGAATGATCCTGATGAAGATCCTGAAGAGGAACTCGCAGAATATGAATTTTTTGAGGAAGATCCTGAAGAAGGTTTCTGGAGCCTGTTCCAGAGGAACGTCAAGTGGTTTACTCTGATTCTGGACCTAAGTCTGTGCCCTCCTATCCTGATGAACCTCAAAATTTAGAAGAAGAGGTCGATCAACCCTATTCTGCTGCTATGGCTAAGAAGATAGCAGAACTTGATGCCGACAAAACAGATAGAATAAATAATATAAAAATCATATACTCAATCATTGCAAATTATGTTGAAAGCATAAATGACAAAGAGTGCAGAGTTCTACGTGAGCGTAATAATGAAGTACCGCGTGGCTGTGAGGGCAAGGGGCACATTCTCAATTACTGATGCCTGGGTTGATACTGTGATGAAAACAACAAGATTTATGAAGAAAAAGAAAAGATTCTTTAGGAAACTAAGGAAAGCCATTATTGAATACTGTTTTTCTGACATTTAATGGTGTATTATGTTCCTATTTCCTTTAATGTTGTTTGTATTGAGAATATGACTCTAAATGTTATTGTTTATATGTTTTATGTATGGACATGATATTTTTCATGTATTGAATTATGTTTGTTAGTTAATGCTAATTTTTTAATTGTGCATTATAATACCATGTATCCCTGATGAGTGGGAGCTTTTAGAAGGTGAAACTTTTAAAAGTTGATGACTTATTTAAAGTACTTATAAGAAGTTTTTGATAGAAAATAATAAAGTTGCTATTATTTGTGTGATGGGAGGTACAAACGTATTCTCCTGATCATGGATCTAGTAACAAACTTATTTTCTAATCAATAACGATATAAGTACAGATGTTGTATACCATGTTGTGCTATAATCGTTTGGTTATGTTCTCTTAAAGAGAACAACGTTTCTAAATGTGAAAAACGTTACTTCAGAATTGACAAATGGCCATGAAAGGCATCATTGATGAACTGAATAAGGGGGAGAAACTAAATGGCAACAACTGGGACATCTAGCACCATAAGGTGCAGTATATTTTGGAGGAACAAGAGGCTGTTGAACCACTAACCACTATTTTAGTGGAACCTGAAGCTAGGACGACTACTCAACACAGGAGAAACTTGAAAGTTTACCAAGCGTGGAAGAAGAAGAAGGACATTGCAAGAGTCAGCTTATTGAGCACAATGGAAAATGACCTAATGTGCCAATATGAGAAATACCAAACTGCTTAGGCTATATGAGTTGTACTCAAGGATAAGTTTGGTGGCACATCAACCACTAAGCTTAGAAGCTTGACAATCAAGTTTGATACCTATAAGCTTAGAGCAAATACTCCTATGAAGCAGCATCTAAGAGAGATGTCCAACATGATCAGAGAACTTTAGGAAGCTGGACACACCTTGACTGATGAACAGCATGTTCAGGCTGTAATCAGATCACTTCCTTCTAGCGGGAGCAAATGAAAGTGAACTTGACTCATAATGACAACATCGTCACTTTTGATGATGTAGTGAAACATCTCGAACTTGAAGATGAACGCTTAGAGGCATATAAGGCTTTTGGACAAGCCTACTACATTGAAAATGCTGGTCCTTCTAATGCAAAACCCGATTCCAAAAAGGGCAAGAAATCTCAAAAGAAAGGCAAGAAGGATGGCTCTAAGTTCAAAAAGGGTAGAAAGCAATTCAAGAAGAAAGGTAAAAAAGGCGGCAAGAAGAAAGTTGACCTGAAAAAGGTCAAGTGTTACGCATGCCAAAAAATGGGTCACTTCGCATGGGACTGTACCGAGCGAAACGACCATGAGAAGGTACTAGTGGATTATGTGAATTCACACATTTCTTTTGTTTTAAGTACTTCTTTTCTAACAAAACCTGTTTGTTCTTCTTGGATTTTGGATTTAGGCTCAACAGACCATGTGACGAGGGATCGGGGATCCTTCATGGTATACTGTCAGTTGCCGCATCTAAGCAAATGGCTTTACGTGGACAACAATGCAAAGATCGAAGTCAAAGGAATTGGCACGTGCAAGTTACCTTTGCGTGGTGGGAAGACTTTGATCCTACATGATGTTCTTCATGCACCTGACATCCGACGGAATTTAGTTTCAGTACTTTGTTTATTAGATTATGGGTTTGATGTAAACTTTCATGGAAAAGTTGCAAACATTTTTAGCAACAAAACCTTTTATGGCTTAGCTTTCCTTTCTAGAAAGTTTTTTGTTATGGATATTGTTGGTAATTTTAATGTGCATGACTGTTTCGTTATTTCCTCGAATATAACTGTTGATATGAATATCTGGCATGCTAGACTAGGACATATTAACCAAAATAGAATGATTAAACTAGCTAGAAAAGGTTTTCTGGGTGAAATTTTGAATATGGAAACGTCCTTATGTGAGAATTGTCTAGCTGGTAAGGCAACTAGGAAACCTTTTGGTAAGGGAACTAGAGCTGAGATTCCGTTGCAATTAATCCATTCTGATATATGCAGTCCAATGAGTATAAGGATGAAACACAGAGCCTGGCATTTCATTACCTTCATTGATGACTATTCACGATATGGTCACATCTATTTGATCTCACACAAGTCTAAAGCTCTTGAATGCTTTAGACGGTACATGTATGAATTAGAGAATCAAATGGATTGTAAAATTAAAGCTTTACGCACTGATCGGGGTCATGAATGCTTATCTGATCAGTTTAAGGAGCTCTATGAAGAAAAAGGGATAATTAGGCAACTAACTATCCCTGGCACTCCACAACAAAATGGAGTTACTGAAAGGAGAAATAGAACTCTTCTAGACATGGTTAGGTCAATGATGGCTCAAGCAAATCTACCAATTTCATATGAGGGTGATGCTTTACTAACAGCTGGCTTCATTCTTAACCGTGTGCCCTCAAAATCAGTCACTTCTACACCCTATGAGTTATGGACAAAACGCAAGCCAGATTTAAACATCCTGAGACCTTGGGGGTCTACTGCGTACATTAATAATGATTCCCATAGGTATGGGAAATTGGGTCCAAGAGGAAAAAAAGTGTATCTTTATAAGATACTTTAAGCAATCAAAAGGATATGTTTTCATAGGTGAAAATGAAGATGGAACTGCGACTGAAATTGAATCAAGAGATACCGTATTTCTAGAAAATGAATTTCCTAGTAGGGGAGATATTGATCGTACAGTATCTATTTATGATACACAAGAACAAGGCAATACAGAACAAACTCAGACTAATGATCCTCAATCGTGTCAATACATTGACTTGAGTGGGAGCTCAGAAAGGCCTTTACAAAGGCCTAGACAAGAGAAGCGAAAGAGACAAGAAGTTCCCATAAGAAGGAGTGACATGGGAAATGTACCTAGGAGACGCTTCTCCATAGAAGGAAAGGCACTTATCATTACTCCAGACGGAGATTATGCACCTCGTTCTGTGCAAGTAGACATATCAGATCCTACTAAGGATGAATGGAAGAATGCAATTAAGAAAGAAATTGATTCAATGAAGAAGAATCAAGTTTGGGAACTAGTTGATCTACCAAAAGGGCAAAAAGCCATTGGGAACAAATGGGTTTTCAAAATTAAAAGAAAAGTTGATGGATCAATTGACAAATACAAGGCTCGATTGGTTGCAAAGGGATACACACAACAGAAAGGTATAGATTACGAGGATACCTTCTCACCTATTGTATGTTTCAATTATATAAGACTTATTTTGGCAATAGTAAATAGTTTGGATCTGGAACTGCATCAGATGGATGTAAAAACCGCATTTCTAAATGGTGATCTGGATGAAGAAATCTATATGGAACAACCATTAGGTTTTATTAAGAAAGGAATGAAGAGTAGAGTTTGTAAGCTCAAAAGGTCCATTTATGGACTAAAACAATCATCCAGACAGCGGTATTTGAGATTTCATAGAGCAATAACCTCTTATAACTTTCAAATGATTGAAGAAGACCACTGCGTCTATATTAAGCGGTTTGAGGGTAATTTTGTAATGTTATCCTTATATGTAGATGACATACTATTGGCTGGAGATAGTCTAAAGTTGGTCTTAGCTATTAAAGAATGGCTTTCATCAAATTTTGAGATGAAGGACATGGGTGAAGCAGAATATATACTTGGAGTTAAAATCCAAAGGGATAGTTCTAAAAGAATTCTCTCTCTTTCACAAGAGAATTACATCAAGAAAATTCTTGAGAGATTCAATATGAGAGACTGCAATCCCTTAGATACCCCAGTAGCTTCTGGTGTAACCTTAAGTCTTGATATGTGTCCCAAAACTGAGTTAGCAAAGAAGAAAATGGAAAGGGTTCCCTATGCTAGTGCCGTTGGAAGTTTAATGTACGCAATGATGTGTACAAGGCCAGATATTTGTTACGCAGTTGGACTGGTTAGGAGATTCTAGTCAAATCTCGGTAAGCAATATTGGAAAGCAGTGAAAAGAATTTTGAGATGCTTGAAGGGCACGTCAGATTATGCACTATGCTATCAAGGAAGCGATATGTGCTTGGTTGGATACTTTGACACTGATTTGGGTGGAGATGAAGTTGAGCGAAGATCAACTTCAAGATACACCTTCTTGTTGAATAATGGCGCCATATGTTGGAGCAGCAAGAAGCAGACGTGCATTGCCCTACATCCTATGGAAGCTGAATTTGTGGCGTGCACCTCAGCAGTGCAAGAGGCTATATGGCTCAAGAGATTCATTGAACATCTTGGATTTGGAAATGAAAGCACAAATCTGGTGTTAGTGTATTGTGACAATGCCGCAGCCATAGCCTATATGAAAGATCCCAAATATCATAGCAAGACCAAACACATAGATATAAAGTATAATTTTGTGAGAAATTATGTAGTACAGAAAGTTGTTACTATACAACATATTTTGACCAAGAGTATGGTTGCAAACCCCCTAACCAAACCCATAGCCAAGGAAATGTATGACAAACATGTGAAGGCTATTGGGCTGCATAAAATTTAAACTTGCAGACACTATATAATATGTTTATGATTAATGAAAATGTTTCTTTATAAAATTTTATATGTCTATATGAAGGTATACAATGTCTAGTATGTCGTACAGGCAGGTAAGGTTGGCTTTCTCACACAAGCAACCGCCTTTGATACTCAGGAAGAGTATACAAAGATGAAATAGTTGTGTTCACCAGTAAAGTAGCAGGAATGTTGATATGGTAGAGAAGAAACACAAATTATGTCATCTCGATAACAGTGTAGTATGTCGAGATGAGATCCAATAAGACGTAATATAAATATGGATCGAATCATGGATACCCACTTCCATGATGCCTGTTGCCAGATAACAAATTATGTCATCTTGATAAGAGTGCAGTATGTCAAGATGAGATCCAATAAGACGTAATATAAATATGGATCGAATCATGGATACCCACTTCCATGATGCCTGTTTCCAGATAACAAATTCTTCAACATTGATGTCATGATAGATAAATGGAGTAGATGAATTTGGATTTAGATACTGGGAGTATCTAAACTCATGTCTGTACGGTGTTAACTATGAGAATTAAAACGACGTACGCTCTTATAGTGTAAGAGTAACACCGTAACATGTGATTCATACCATATGTGCGAAAGAACCGCAAACAGGAAGCAAGTGAATGGATCCCTACTTCATTGTTGTGTGAGTCCCAAGAAGGTTAAACACTTCTGTGATGTGATGTCCTTCGACTTTGACATTATCATAGAGGTATACTTCAAAGTCTGCTACCTTAACATTCATCCTATGATCATGACTGATACGATCCAAGGTTTTATGTTAGGAAAGCGGTTGACGCATATCAAAATGATATATGAGCGAAAGGAAGATTACCTAAAATATACACATCTATGCTGGTGTCTAAGACATGTCCCTTATGATATTAATATTGGTAATTTCATAAGTGTGGATACTAAGCATATGAAAAGGCAATCTAAGTTTTATCTTGACTTGAGAGAGATTAGATCTATCGTGTGGAAGTGTATATTGGTATATCTAGGACATATGAGGCAAATTCAAGCTACACAAAGAAAGGTTGTCTTGTGCTGGTCCTATGAGAGGGATTTCTAGTACAAACACCTAGGAGACGTCATGCCCATGCGGTCACAGCAAAGCACCTAGTATGAAAGAAGAAAGTGAGAGAGACAATCCTTATGGCATCCAATCCACCAAGTATGAGTGGGAGATGTTGGGAATTGGGCTTAGTCCAACCTTGGTGGATTAGGCCCAAACCCATTAAACTTTAAATTTTTTGGGGCCAAATAAAATACCCAAATAAATGTAGGGTATTTATTAGTAATTTTCCCAAGGGTTCAAAATTAAAACCTGGTGGGAACAGTTTCCCCGTATGTTTTGGGTGGAACGGTTGTTTGATTAAAACGTGTGTGAGTGACAGATGAATAAACAAAAATAGACAACAGATAGAGAAAAATATTCTCTGTAGAACTCTCTTCTCCTCTCTTTTGTCCCTGTGTATTTGCTGTGTAAGATAGTTGAAATCTTGGTGATTCGATTCGCGTAGGTACCGCAAGAGTTCAAAAATAACATTTCAGGTACGCCCGAAATTTGACATAATTTGATAAATTCAAGATATTTATTTGTGATTTTTTTCTCTTCCTTAGGACTTGTATGTAATTCCCCTTAATTTTACATTCGAAAGTGTCTGAAATAATTTAAAACATAACTATGGAATATAATATACATGCATATAAATCGGTCTTGAATAACTTGGTGCTTGTGGTTTCTTGAAATAGTTCGGTCCAAGTAATCAGTAGCGGTTCAAAACAACGTAACATTCGTTACATTGGGCCGTGATTTATCTGTTAAATAGAATTATGACCCAGATAAACATTTTTGGAGTAACCAATATATCATTTTTTGTTTATCAAAATATGATATATTTTGTTAATGAATGACACATTAAAACTTGAAGGAATTCGAGCATACCTAGAATCCGATTAACTCACTAAGTACCCACATGAGATCGTAGTACTGATATGGACTCCAATCATATTTATATGACAGATATTCACCATTCGAAAGAAGAGAACCAGAAAGAGTAGTTTATACGGGAGTTTTCTCACCGTTTTTCTAACTGACCCCTATAAAGTAATATTACTCCATATATCATGTATGAGAGTTATTATAATTTGAATTTCAAATCATAAGGATAAAACTCTTTATTTGAACCCATACTTTTCCATAATTACATAATAACCTCATTTACATTACGTTTGGGCCCTATTCCACCAAAGGATCCCAACATCTCCCACTTACACTTGGGGGATTAGATGTTATGGATCAAGTTTCTTTCTTTTTCATCATTCTTTCATAATAGGTGCTTTGTCGTAACCGCGTAAGCATGACGTCTTCATTTATGTGTCTTGTATTAGGAATCCTTTTCACAAATATCAGCACAAAACAACCCTACTACAGCTCGATCACATTAATATAATGCTTCCAATATCCTAGATTTTAACCCATATACAATCTTGTCATTTTAAAGCTAATTTCTCTCAAGTCAAGATAAAACTCAGATTGCCTTTCTCGTATGTATAGTGTGTACACTCATGAAATTACTCAAGTAACATCATAAGTGACCGGTCTCAGACACAAGCATAAATGTGTATATTCTAGATAATCTTCCTTTTGCCCATATATCATTTTGACATGAATCAACCGCTTTCCTAACATAATATCCTTATATCGTATCTAGCATGATCATAGAAAAAATGTCAAAATAGCAGACATTGAAACATATATTACTACAAAAAAAACATTGAATTTGCAACGGAATCAGGTTTTCTGACTGAATTTCCGACAGGCTGTGTTTTCGACAGAATCCGTTTTGTCGCTAATAGGTGCATGACAAAAAATTTGTGACGGAATTTCAATTATGTTGGAAATTCTGACAGAATTCTTTTTCATTGCAAATTTTTTTTAAAAACATAAATTTTTTTAAAAAAATTCAAATTTTTAAAAAAAAAATTCCAAATTTTGTTTTAAATTTCCAAATGCTACGTGTTTGCTCCTCAGTGCGCCACGTGTTCCTCTCCCTTGGCGGCCAGATGTTCCTCTCCCCTGGCTGCCACTTGTCCCTCTCCTCGTACTGCCACGTGTCCGCATATCATAATTCCTGAATTTTAAGAAAAATTTCCAAAATTTTTTTGAAAATTTCCAAATGCCACGTGTTTGCTCCTCAATGCCCATGTGTCCCTTTCCCCTAGCTGCCACATGTCCCTCTCCCCTGGCTGCTACGTGTCCCTCTCCTCGTGTTGCCACGTGTCCGCATCTCATAATTCCTGAAAATACCTCTCCTCTCGTTTGAACCAACAACCTCAGGCTGCCAACACCTTTGCGCGTGAGTCTTTGCTAGTTGCACCGAAATGAACTTGTGTCATATTATTACATATTATTATATATATATATAATATTATCATATATATATATACACACACATTTAATTAATTAATTATTAATTAAATATAATATTATTTAAAATAATGAAATTTTAATAAAAACGTAAAAAAAAAGCATATATTTAATTAAACAATTTTTATTTTAAATTACTTAATAAATAATAATTTAATATTATAAATATTATTTTTAATATAAACTTATAAATATAATATTAATAACATATATATTATTTTTAAATAAAATAAAATAAAATAATAATTAATATAATAATAATATCATAAATATTATTTTAGTAGAAAGTTATAAATATAATATTAATAAATAATAATATAATTTTAATAATTAAGTTTAAATAGAATTATTTAATAATTAATATTTTAATTTTATAAATATTATTTTTTTTAAAAAATGAAAAATTTTAATTTTTTTACATGGAATTTCTGACGGAAAATTTCCGCCAGAAAACTTTCCAACGGAATTTCCGTTGGAATTTGGCATCGGAAAGTTTCCGTCAGAATTTGCCACGGAAAAAATTCCATCGGAAATTCCGTGGCTAAATTTGCCACAAAAAATTCAATCAAAAATTTCGTCGGAATTTTTTGGTTGCAAATTCTGTCGGAAATCAGGTATTTTTTTATAATGTCTCCATGATATTATCAAAATCAAAGGACATTTTAAAAGGGTTAACCTTTTGGGACTCACACAACACTGAAGCAAGGATATATTCAATTGTTTCCCATTTGCGATTCTCTAGCACATGCAATATGAATCGCATGCTACAGTATTACTCTTATACTTTTAGAGTGTATGTTGTTTTGATCTTACTGTTAACACCATATAGACTTAAGTTTAGATATACATAGTATCTAAATCCAAATTCTTCAACTCTACTCACATCACATGACGTCAATTTTAAAGAATTTGAGGTCTGACCATAAATATCATAGATGTGGATATCCATAACTCTATCCATATTTATAATCACAGATATGATCTCGTCTTAGTTTACAACATAATAGAACTATCTAGATTCAGAGATCATTTGAGGCATACGTATATACCAAAGTCATGGAAAAATAAACTAAGAAAAAAAAAATTATGCTTGACAGTCCTAAAGAAACAACCTTGCTCTGACACCATTGAAGGAATTTGGGCGTACTTGAAATTCGATTGACTCACCGAGTACCCACACAAGATCAGAACACCAATATGGACTTCAATCACGTTTATACGACAGATTCACCATCTGGAAGAAGAGAACCAGAGAGAGTAGTTTCTACGGGAGTTTTATGATTGTTTTTATAACTAACTCGCACAAAGTAATATTATCCCATATATCATGTATAAGAGTTATTATTATTTGAAATTCAAACCATAATGATAAAACTCTTTATTTAGACCCATACTTTTCCATAATTACATAATAACTCCATTTGCATTGGATTTGGACCCTAATCTACTAAGGGTTGACTGGCCATATTCCAACAAAACTTTATCAAAGCTATGTTGCGAGGGAATTAGTCATTGTTACCAGCGGTGGATACCTTAAACCTAAAAAAGAAACAACTTATCAAAGCCGTTGATCAAAAAATAATCATCCTTCCAACGTGATTCATTCCAGTGCCGTACAAAAAGAGCACCCCATATTATAAAGTGATTAGAAAAAAATATGTCATTTACAAATTTGTTTTAAGACTAATATAATCATATTGATTAAATTTTCATTAAAAAAATATCTAAATAATTTTTAAATTTTAATTATTTTAAAAATTTAATATTTTTCAAAAAAATTAAAGGGATAATTAATTGGGTTAAGGTGCAATTTTAGCAACAACATAATGAAATTGGCCAAACTGGATCAGACTTATTGGTTGGGATGGATCGGGTTCTGGACTAGGGGACCAGATCACTTGGACTGATCCGGGTTAAGTTTTTAAAAAATATTTTTATAATTTAGATATTATTTTTTATTTTTTTTATTTAATGTTGTTGGAGTTTTTTTAAGGATTTATAATTAATTTTTATTTTTTATGATGATTGTAATATGATTATAGGTATTTTTATTGCCTTAATTGTATTCATCATGTTTAAAACAATTTTTCCAACATACTTTTTATTGTTGTTAAATTTTATTGGATATTCTTATAGATTTATGATGTTTTAATTTTATGTGATTCATATTATATTATTATAGGTATTTTTATGGTCTTAATTGAGTTTAATAAGTTCAAATTTTGCCTTTCAAATAAAATAAATAAATTTAAGTTCTAGATTGCCTGGACAAGTCCATGAGATTCACCAGACCCAGTTTGGTCTATCCTAGCCTCGGGTTAGTGTTAGACTAGGCTAGAACTCGGGCTACCTTGTACAGCCCGAGGTCCTCTCTAGATCAAACATCGGGTTGATATCAAACCCGGTCCAGTCCAATCTGTGTTCATTCCTACTTTAAATTTATAAATTATACTTTGATATGAAATTTTAACATCGTTAACTTTACTAATGGAAAATGTTGATTCTATGACCTTAAGTGATGATTGTGCAATTGCCATATCAGAGTTAAATTTTACTCTTTTATTAATATAATATTTTTAGATTTTAAAACTAAAATAAGCCTTCACGACAAATCAGGGCAAATGAAAATGTTTTCCTCCTTCTACCTCTACCTTGCCCATGGCATATATGGTTCTCCTACCCAGCCATTCACCCCATTCTTCCATGCCTCCTTCACCTACAGTAGCAAATAATGTATCACTGACAACACCCCAAACTTCTTCATCAAAGCCCCTCTCTCTCTCTCTCTCAAAGATCACCATATCCCACTCTGTTGCTTCTAAAGAAGCTCATGTTTCAGCTCTGTCAATGGCTTCCGTCAAAACCCAGATCGCAAAAACACACAAGAAGCTCACAAATTCAATCAGAAATTTGAGAAAAAGAAAAGGGGAAAACTTAGTGAGGGGTAAAAAGGAACAACTATATAAACCCCAAGAATCTAACCTTGTTGTTGTTGCAAATTCAAAAGCAGAAATTCTGCAACAACCTGATTTGGACCCATTAAAAAAGCAATGCTAACATGCTTCCCAATTAGTTTCTTGAGTCAGTTTCAATGAACAGAATCCATGCCCATTAGAGAAGTCTCAACAGTAATGGTAACCTTCCTTTCATCTTCCCTTTCCTTTCCCTGATTCCATTCACACGTATGTTCATATTTCCCTTTTAATGGATCCTAATGGAATTACCTTCAACATGAGTTCAAATGTCAGCGAAGATAAACAAATACCAATGATCTCAAGTTTAAATCCCATCGGAGGCTACAAACCTAGCTTTCTCGCCCAAGTCCAAGTTTGAAGATGTTAGGGCGCTCTTCTCCATCCCCGATTGGGATTTTTTGTGTTATTGCTTTTTCAAATTAAGCGTTTATTTTTTAAAATAAAAATAAAAATTTAAATATGCTTTATCACCTGCATAATCATATCACTTAAGATCGCTGAATCAATATTTTTTTGTCAATAAAATTAATGGTGTTAAAATTATAGAACTAAAAATAAATTTTAGAAAAAAAAAACAGAGACATGATTGTTGTGTGTTTGTGTGGATGAGTCCCACCTTCTCTCATGCATATTTAAACTGATTAATTAAATATAAAAAACTAAAAGAGGTGCCATTAAGTGTTTGAATCAACTGGTAAGAAAATAGTTCCCTCTTAAATCCTTCCGAAGGTTCTTTTGGCAGTTTCTTTCTTATTATTTTTTATGAAGTTCTATTGTCAGTTTCTCTTAGTAAGTTTTATGGTACAAATCAAACTAAAGTGATAAAGAAAATGAACAAACCGAATTCATTAAAAATTGCTTATGTTTGAACTTTGGCTGGACTAATCAAATTAATTGTTTTGGTTTTTTCTCGAAATTGAACATTTCAATACATACAGAGGAGAGATTTGCACCCTCCCTAATGGGGGAGAGAATTATTTTTGCTTTTTTTAGTGTCACTCTATTATTAATTTTAGAAATCCTTGTTTGAAAATTTAAAATAATTATGAGGTGGGAAATTATTAATTTTTTTAATCTTAGGTGGATTTGAATTTGAGCACTTATATTATAATTTTAGTTTCTATAAAATTATATATTTTCCAAAATATTGTTTTGTTTATTAGTGTGGTATTGACAAATTAAAACTTTATGAAACCGGGTCCCTTTTACTCATATATATATATATATATATATTTGGCCGGTAAAAGTAGACTTTCATTTAACAAAAGAAGGGAAACATCACTGACCAAGTCTTAATGAGATGAAGGCATGAAAATGACACGCAAATTCAAAACCACAATTGAAAGAGACATAAAGCATGAAATTATTAAAGCTAGTATGTTGCCTCATGCAACTCAACCAATTCCCTCCCTATTTGCTTCCAGAGGGTGCTCATTATCAGACTCTGACTCTTCAACACTAGCTTCCCGAAAAAGAATCTCTGCTAGAGGAGGTGGTGATTGTAGAATCAGACTGCTTGGTCCCAACTCCCTTGAAGCTAAAGCAGCCAAACAGTCGGCGGCAAAATTCCCCTCACGAGGGATTAACTCGAGGGAAATGAAATTTCCTGTTTGCAACATGTCAAAGAGGTCTTGGAGAAGTCCATGAATTTTCCAGCAACATCCGTCAGTTTTCTTCTCACTCGCTGCCAAGTACAGTTCCTTACAGTCCATTTCTATGATGACCAAAGTATGATCCCAAGAATCTACTACTGTTACAGCTTTTATGAGAGCTTTTAATTCAGAATAGATAGCTGAATCCGTAGGAAAGTGATCAGCCCATCCTCCAAGAAAGAGTCAGTCATGGTTCCTGCAGATTATACCCATACCAGCAATGTTTTTCTGTTTACAAAAGGCCCCATCACAATTGATTTTAACAGTGTTATACTGGGATTTTCTCCACCTGAAATTAATTTCAATCCCCGACCCATTTTCAAGTGGTTTCCATAAATCATGTATACTCCAGTATTCATTCATGGCACGGTTAGTAACTTCAATAGCAAATAAAGGATCTAGTGGTTTCCGATCAAAGACCCATGCACACCTCATTTTCCAAATGGTCCAGCACATATTAGCAACATAAGCCTTGATATATTCCGCCTGGGAATTTTTCATGAGGAAGATGTCCTCCAACCAGTGGTTTATACTTTTCACATTGGTTGGATCACAGGTTATTCCTAGTGGGCAGCCAAACCATGTCAAACTAGCCCATCGACATAATGAGAAGGAAGAAGACACAGTATTGCACATGTTCATCTTTTCCAATCACACTTTGCCAACTCACTATCCAAGTGATCAGATTTGGTCAATCTTTTAAAAATCACAGTCAACGTTCCTCAAAGTATTGGCAAAGACATTTAAGATACGTTTGTTATTGTACATAGGTATTTTTGAACAAAAAAATTGTTTATGGTGCCAGTAGCTCCTTTTGAAAATGATTATGGGCATTTTTGCTCCTTCGCCCATAATTTTATGTCTGATTCTTACAAGAATATTTTCTAGCCACCTAACAGGGATACTATGTCCCAAGTAAACCTACTTACCTGACCGTTGAACACAGGAAAGGATAAGCAAGAACAAGGTTTAGATAAGTAACTCAAAATATTTGGCTTCAACAAAAATATTAGTGATAAAGGTGCATATTTGGTTTGGTGCATTTTTAGGGACTGTTTGGTTCAATGGAAGGGAGAGGATGAGAGGAATTTTAATGGAGGCGAGGAGAGGGGATAGGAGGAGTTTTAATATTACCTCACTTGAATTAATCGGAATGGAGGATAGTGGAGGAATTTTAATATTACTTTGTTTGGTTTAGGAGAGGAGGAGAGGGAAAATATTTTTATTTAGACAACTTTACCCTTATTTCCTTTCCCCAAATTTTGTGGAAGGCCTAATAAGATAAAATTATAATAAGCATTTAATATATAAAATCATAATTTTATAATTATCAATGCTAAATAGATATAATTATAATACATCATTAATAGCTAATGTATATCTAATAATTATATACTTACATATTTATTCAAAATTATATTTTATTATAAAAAAATAAAAAATATGTACTGATTCAAATCCCTTCCTATTTGCTGAAGGCATTGTCTTCGTCTTCCACCCAAGATTTTCACTGTTGATGATGAGCCTTTGATTCTTCTAGGTTTCCCTCTAATGGATCTCTACTACTTTTCTTCTATCCATATTTTACTCCTTTTCCTGAGAATGATTATTCTCCAGCAAGCCACATTGATTGAATCAATTTGGTGAAGCTTTTTTATATTATATATTGAGCAAATGGAAATTGTAGGGAGAAAGCTAAAGCTAAGTTGTTCCAGAAGGTGGAGATTGAAGAAGAAACTGCTGCTAGAAGCTGGAAGTGGTGATGCCAGCGTGGTGGAAGACAGAGGAGAGGCAAGCACTAGAGATTTCTTGGGTGAAGGAGTCACAGCCACAGTCACAGTGGGAAACAGATAGACTGCACAGCAAGAGGTGATGAAGAAGGGTAGCTGGAAAATTTTGAAATTAAACATGGTTAGACCGGTCACAACAAGGAAATATACTACCCCTCCCCTCTAAATCCCCTCGATTTTTTGGGGGTTAAGATTTTCTCTTCCCTTCTAAAAAATTTAGAGTGCCAAACAAGGGGAGTTGAGTAAAATCCCTATCCTCTCCTTAAATTAAACAGACTCTTGGTGTCCATATTTAATATCTAATAGTGTCTTGAATAAGATTTCCTTCAATAAAAGAATGTCTGTGTCTATAAAAAAAATGCATCTTCATCTTCTAACTTTATGTAATATTTCAATTTGGTTTTCTAATTTTATAAAATACGTTTTCAAATTTCTAATTAATCGCAGTACCGTTAGTCTATAATGATATTATTTGTAATGATTATTATTATTTTAAAAATTAAACTTAAAATTTCACTGTATGAGATTTTTTTTTCAACATTTAAAATTTTGATGTCAACATTTTTTAACTGGGATAGGGCGAACTGACAAAAAAAAAAATCCTTTAATTAAAATTAAGAAACAAAATAAAATTAAATGAATGAAGGTGTATTTTTGTCAATTTGATCTGGTGAAATATATGGATTAAGTCACCAAATTCTAGGCCAAACAAGTCTTCATTCCATTCCAAGCAAGGAATTAATTCCAATCTACAACTAAATGAAGTATTTTCATTTTGAAAATAACCAGAAGCCTATAGTTTAGACATTTAAGAATTGGGGAAAAAAATCTAAGGCTTTATGTGAAATAAGAAGAGGAAGGAACAGGGGAGGAAAGAGAAACAAAAAGATGGGAGAAGCGATATATAAATGAAGTTCACTCATATGATGCTTTTCTTGATGGTTATCCTCACCCAATTCCATCGACAATAATCCATTAAGCCAAGAGGAGATGCTTTGGATGCAAAAATCAAGAAATGAGTGGATTGAATTAGGATATCGCAACACTGCTTTCTTTCATGCCAAAGCACTCACCCGCATGCGCCACAATAGAACATTGTGTCTACAGGATAACCAAGGGGTATGGCAATCTGATCAACAGACTCTTGAAGTTATGGCCACAAGTTATTTTAAGCAGCTCTACTCAGCGAACCAAGATAGTCTACCAGCCTATCATATCTCAGGACAATTCCCTTCACTGGACCAATGTGCTATCAACTTATTGAACCGGCCCTTATCGCTAAATGAAACACAAGAAGCTTTGCTGGATATGAACCCACTCAAAGCACCTGGTCCCGATGGCATCCCGGCCCTATTCTACCAAAGCTAAGCACACAGTTGGAAAAATAATACTCCCTCTGGTCCTAATTATAAGACAAAGTTGAGTTTTTTGGGAAAATTAAGGAAGTCAATTAAATTAATTTAGAGTGTTTATATTTTTAGTATTCTTAGATTATATATTAGTTTATTAGTCAAATTAATTAGTTTGGAGAAAAAAAATAAAAATATAAAAACTCTAAAGTAATTTAATTAGTTTCCTTAATTTCTCCAAAAAAGTCAACTTTACCTTATAGTTAGGACCGGAGGGAGTATATAGTTATGTCCAAAGCATTTTTAATGGCCAACTAATGGACCCCCGCATAAATAGCACTCTGATTGCATTAATTCCCAAGGTTGACTATCCTAAGAACCTTAAGGAATTTTGACCAATCAGTCTACTCTTGTTCTCCCCTTTCAAACAAGTTTCATACAGGGGCGAAATATCGCAGACAACATCATCATTGCACAAGAAGCCATACACTCCATGAAATGCAAAACTAGAAAATTGGGGTGGCTAGCAATCAAGGTAGACTTAGAAAAGGCTTTTGATAGGCTCAGATGCGAATTCATTAAGGAAACACTCACAGATGAGGGCCTGCCAAGCTTGCTAGTTCAAGTCATCATGCAATGCATCTCTTCACCGTCCATGAGAGTTTTGTGGAATGGGAAAGCCCTCGATCAGTTTTGTCACATCCCCCCTTCAGCCAACCAGCCTACCTACCACTAAGCCTCCCACCCAGGGCGTGGCAAGGATGCTGGACTCACCCACTGGTGCAGTCCATTGGGCTTACGAGCCCAAGACTCACAAGAGTCCCTCGCTCCCCAAGCGAGTTTTTCACCTCCGTGGGATCGAACTGCATCGGTGGGTGAGTCCAATATTCTTGCCATGCCCTGGGTGGGAGGCCCAGTAGCAGGTAGGCCGGTTGGCTGAAGGAGGTGTGACAATAAAAAGGCGTTAGCTCAAGTGGTAGTGGGGATGCATTGAGGCGCTACTTACCCCCAGGTAGTGGCTTCGATCCCCACGAAGGTGAAAAATCTCTCTTGGGGAGCGAGGGACTCTTGTGAGTCTTGGGCCCATAAGCCTAATGGACTGCACTGGTAGGTGAGTCCAGCATCCTTGCCACGCCCTGGGTGGGAGGCCCAGTGGCAGGTAGGCCGGTTATGACAATAGAAAGGACTAGCTCAAGTGGTAGTGGGGATGCAATGAGGCGCTACATACCCCCAGGTAGTGGCTTCGATCCCCACGGAGGCAAAAAATTTCGCTTGGAGAGCAAGGGACTCTTGTGAGTCTTGGGCCCGTAAGCCCAATGGACTTTACCGGTGGGTGAGTCCAGCAACCTTGCCACGCCCTGGGTGGGAGGCCCAGTGGCAGGTAGGCCGGTTGGCTGAAGGGGGGATGTGACAAGTTCTATATGTCTCAAGGAGTTAGATAGGGGGACCCACTCAGCCCTTACATCTTTGTTTTATGCATGGAAAGACTCTCGCAAGCAATATTGTAGGAAGTCAATGAAAAGAGGTGGCAACCAATAAAAATGGGCAGGCGAGGCCCTCCATTGTCCCATCTGTTCTTCTCTGATGATCTCATTCCTTTTGGCACCATATCCTAAGATCATATAGCATGCATTTAACGAACCCTTGATCAATTTTGCTAATTATCAGGCCACAAGATTAGCCAAGATAAGACAAGAATTTTCTTTTCAAAGAATGTGCCTGTACGCCAAGCCACCAATATATGTAGCCAGTTGGGATATAGAAGAACCAGGAACCTTAGGAAATACCTAGGCATCCCTCTTCTACAGGAAAGGGTTACATTAGACACCTATGGCTACATTATTGATAGGTTGCAATGTAGACTCTCTAGTTGGAATGCCAAGACCCTCTCACTTGTGGGGAGGATAACCCTTGCCAAGAGCTCCCTCTGCACAATCCCATACTATGATATGTGACAACTAAATTACCTATCTAATGTTGCCAAAAAATTGATAAGATGGTAAGAACCTTTGTTTGGGGTGGGGATGAACAACACAGGCAAACTAGTCTAATGAAATGGGAGAATGTATGTCAGCTGTAATATCCCAATGTGATTAGGGCTGATAACTCTGATAATCATTGAGATTAGTGTAATTAAGCACTTTTGGGAAATTTATGTAATATGAATTTGGTGTACCTGTGTGGTATTTAAGATCAAGGGTTATGATTCCTTGACCATGGGTCGGAATCCTATGCTTTGCGGTTGTGTGAACTCTTTGAGAGAGTGTGTAGATTTGGACATGTGGCTTAAGGTGGACCATTGGATGAAGCACTAGAGGACAAAAATCACTTTTTCCTCCTTTCTCTCTCCAATTCGGTGAGTGTGTGTGTAGGCAAGGGGAGAAGCTTCTTCATCATCATTGCTCCATCTTTCTCATTTTCTCTCTCTACTTCCTCCATTGTTTCGCTGGACAAGCAAGAAAGAGGGGAAGAAAAGCTTGATCTTTGGTAAGAAATACTCCTCCTTTGTTCCAATCCTCTTCTCTAAAGATATGTGTCTCATTGAGAGCTACATTGTGATGATTGTAGAGCCTTGAATGGTGTTGATTGGGACATTGGCTGAAATTGAAAGTTGAGGAATCAAGGTTCTGAAGTGGGCAAAGAGAAGAGGTAGGCATTTATAGTATTTTGATATGTTGTTTGTGATTTTTGGCTAAGTTTGGTAAAATCTGGAAAATTTGCCCTAGTTGTGCCAAATGTGGATTTTAGGAGTTTCATTGTGTTGGATGTTGGAAATGGCTTATTGATGAGTTATTTGATTATTGTAAATAATCTGGAATGTTGGAAATATGTTAAGGGAAATTTGGAGAATGTCTATCTTAGAGACCTTAGTGTTTGATTGTGGTCAAAGTGGTTTTTGGGGTGTTTCTGGAGTTGCCATTGTGTTCCCTAGTTAGTGCTTAGAGTGTATGAGCATTGGGAAGAGTTTGGGAACTATTTGGGAGTGAAATTGACCATCTGGTGTTTCTGGTTTTTGGCTACGTTTTAGGTCTCTGATGCACCTTACTCGAGCAGGGGAAGAACGTGCTCGAGTGATGTGTGAGTTTTTCCTTTGTGCTTCGAGTTCACCTGGGTTTTATGAGCAATACTCGAGCACATCGCTTTGTGCTCGAGTGAGCGAAGAACATGCTCGAGTGAGCATGGTCTGCTCGAGTGATGGTGTGAGTTCAGAGTGAAGGGTTTCTTTCGGGTCTTCACTTGCTGATGGATGCCACGAGTGTGCTCTGACACTCGCGAGCATAGCCTTCTCACCCGAGCACTGGGGATCATGCTCGAGTGAGATTGTGCTTCAGGTGGGAGTTGTGCTTTCGGGTTCTCACTCGCGAGTAAGGTGCTCGAGTGTGCCTTCTCACTCGCGGGTGTGAGGTGTGTGCTCGAGTGCATGTGGTTGTGCTCGAGTGATCTGGGTTTTGGAGAGCTTGGTGTGCTCTCGGCTCCTCACTTCCTGAACTTCACTCGCAGGTGCTCGAGCGAGGCATTTGGCCTTGTGCTCGAGTGAGGTTCAGCGTGCTCGAGTGAGCCAGTTCCTGAAAGTTTCCTTGTGCTCTCGGGTGCTCACTCGCAGTCTCACTCTCTCTTGTGCTCGAGTGATGTCCGTACTGTGCTCGAGTGAGAGCATCTGTGCTCGAGTGAAACTGTCAAAAATCAGTGTTTTACCTTCGAGTAAGGGGTCTTTTGGGTAGTGTCTTCCAACCCTTTAGGCATATGTTTAGGCCTCTAATAGTCACCTAAAGAGTCCTAAATGATAACCAACTTAGAGTATTATCGAAATATACATATGGATAAGAGATTGATTGGTTGTCCCTAATTGATATAGGATTTGACATCTGTCGTCCTCGTGAGGCTAAGGTGCCAGAGCTAGTCAGGAAGGATACAGGTAGTGACTCTTTCTTTATACCTTGTGTGATACATTGTATGTATATTATGTCATTGTTTTGAAATGAGTATTGTATGCTGCAAGTGTTGTGAAAACTGTGGAAGCACCGCTATACTAATAGTCCCTGAGTCACTAATAACGGTTCGGGTGAAGGTCGTATGCCTTCCCGGTGGTAAAAGGGGATGAGGTTAGGGTGTGATATGTGTACATGTGGGCCGAAAGGCTAATTGTGAGCCGACAGGCTATTTGTGAAGGCCGACGGGCCATTTGTGAAAGCCGAAAGGCTATATTTGAGCCGTGTGGCTATGTGTATGCACTGCCACGCCAATAGTCCCTGAGTCGCTAACAACGGTTCGGGTAAAGGTTGTATGCCTTCCCGGCGGTAAAAGGGGATGAGGGTGGAGTGACTTGTGTTGCTGTATGAGATGATTGGTGTGCATATTCTGTGATTGCATACGGTATGAAATTGTTGTTACTACTGGGATTCTTTAGAATCTCACCCCTTCCATATGACTAACCTTTTCAGACAGGGCGAGTGGCTCGAAAGGGAAGCGGACAACCAGGAGTAGTTAGGCTTACTCCGAGATCTAAGTGGTAGTTGGTTATCATAGTTTTGGAGTTGGGGTTATCAAGTGTACATAAGAATGTAAATGGTTATTTTGGTTATGTAATCCCCATAGTTGGGAAATCTTAAACCCAAGTTATTTATGTAAGTAACCCGGGGTTTGCCGGGATTTTAGTTTCCGCACTCTGATATTGTTTATGTGATTTGATCGCTCTGGTAATTATATCCGCACGTGAATGTGAGACCAGGATTAAGTATGCTTTAGAACTGATTTTGAAATATCCCATCTCTTGGATGAGGGATCATAAATGGCTATTTTGTTTTATTGGTCTCTATTTCCCGTAAATTTCGTAATCCGGATGTAATTACGGTGAGGGGGTTACATCAGCCCATCAATAATGGGGCATGCGGGTTGTGGAATATAGAAGCACAAAACAAAGCTTTTCTCTCTAAGCTCGCTTACCATCTTGAATCCAAACCAGAAGCCTTTTGGGTTCAGATCTTAAGAGCCAAGTATGGGTGGGGGAAGAATAACTCATGAGTGTTTAAAACAAAGACTTTATCACATACTTAGAAAAGTATAGCTGCGGTTTTGGAGGAGACAAATCTCTACATTGCATGGCATCCAGGTTCGGGAAGAGACATCAGTTTCTGGTCTGATCACTGGTTGGAAAACATAGGTCCCCTCAAGCTTCTAGCATTTGCTGATATCCCAAATCACTTGGCCATAAAGCCAATATGTGATTTTGTCACCAATGATGGAAGATAGAATTATCCCCTCTTTGAGTCACTTCTCCCTTTCCATATATTGCACAGATCAGTTCACTGAGGCCGCCCTCAAAGAATGATGGAGAAGGCTCATGCTATTGGTCTCTCACCCCTAATGGAGAATTCTCTGTAGCCACGGCCTATAATGCCTCGTGTGAAGCTTATTGGAACCAAGAAGATAAGAAAATGGGCTAGATCTGGAAATTGGCAGGAGGTCAAAGAGTCCAAACGTTTCTATGGTTGGCAATCAAGGAAAAGCTTTTGACAAATGTAGAAAGATATAGAAGGTATATGACTGACGACCCGTCCTGCTCAGCTTGTGGAGGCCCCACCGAAGACATTGAGCACATCCTACGTAAGTGTCCCTTGACTGTGGAATGTTGGCGTCTTTTAGGAATAGAAGATCATAGAGCACAACACCTCCAGACTTCCTTTGTTGACTGGATGTTTCATAATTTAAATCCGATGAACAAAGGTGAAGTCTGGAGAATACAGTTTGGCCTCTTATGCTGGAAATTTTGGGATGCCTATAATCAAGGAATTTTTCAAGATCAGCAACAAAGCTCTAGCTCGGTAGCTCATACTATTAATGTTCTCATTGAACACACACTTAGGGCTAAAGGCATACTTCAATATTTTTGTTAATACACAGATGTAACGCTGCTTACTCTCTTTGTATATTCTGTTGATGTAAAATTCTGATTTATTAATCTAATTCCCCTTTTCACAAAAAAAAGATAGGAGAAGTGATATAGAAATGAAGTTCTCTCATAGATGCTTTTCTTCATGGTTATTATCCTCACCCAATTCCATCGACAATAATCCATTAATAGAACAAAAAATAAAGTTCTGGTGATTTGACTAATCAACATGAAATATCTGCAAGATAAAAATTCAATGAAAATATTGGGACAAAAAATAAAGGTTTAAAGGGCTGTTTTGCCCCTAAAGTTGATAAGGTGTGGCAATTTTTTATTAGAAAATTTTGAGATACAATAATGCTCTGAAAGTTTTTAAATCGTAGGAATTTTGTTTTGGCTGTTATCTTAGTTAAGTTTGACTATTAGTTAATTCAATATGTTGAACTAATAGTTCACGTGTCATCTGTGTCATTTTTGTTAAAATGCAAATTTGCCCCAGAAGTGTTCACTTAGGAGCAATGCTTCAACAAAAAGTTTCCAAATCATAACAATATCGCCCTAACAGTTATCTAGGTAAGTTTGATTGTTAATGAACTGAATATGTTGAGTTGGTAATGTGAATGACATTAAAGAAGAAGAAGTTACACATGAAGGAGGAGCTCACATTCATAAGAGAGTAATCAAAAAAAATATTCAATTACTAAATGCATAACACACTAAGAAAGATTGTCGAGAACAATGTCATTAAAAACTCTTTGCCACTATACCCTAGCGACGCCGATATAGGCAAGTATCTCTTCGATTTTCTCTTTATTACATATGATGTTTTCACATCTTTGATTGTCTTTAATCCTTTAGACGAAATACATTTTTTATACAAAAATGTATTTATTTGTAAATCTTACTTTGAAAACATGAAGTAGATGACACATAATAGCTAGGGTGAAATTACTACATTTTGAAAACTTCTAGTGCAACATTGCTTTTGAATGAAACCTTCTGGGGCAAATTTTCACCTAAAACCCAAACAAAAATTACGTAGACAACCCGTGGATTTCCAGCTCATCATATTTAGTCAACTAATAGTTAAACACAATTGGGATAATGGCCAAGGCAAAATTACTGTTACTTAAAAACTTTCAGAGCAACATTGCTCCTAAAACTTTTTGACAAAATTGTCCCACCTTATTAATTTTCAGGACAAAATAGCTCTTTAATCCAAAAATAAATAACTTAACCCTGACTTAATTATGAAGAAAAAGTATCAACAAAACATGACAAAATGAATCACAAGAGCATAGTTTCTACCCAAATTGAGACAAATTACATTCCAAGAAGCTTCAGATATGGCAAAAAGTAAAACTAGAAAAATACCCTAAAATTTAATATTATGAAGGGGTGTGTCATTCCAATTGAAGCTACCTGCATCAACTAGTTGAAACCAGTTTGGTACACCTTGGATTTGTAAATCCTTGAATTTTTGGAAGTAGCCAAAGCCTTGCCTTTATACTCCAACAAAATTCCTTAGCTCTTGATACAATCTTCAAGAATTTCATACCAAGGATCCATTCATTAATCTCTTTTAATGTTTTAGGGAGGTGTTCCCAAATGCTAAATTCCTTGGCCCAATATTCCTTTTGAAAGATGCAAGTTTCACCCAAAAGAGGGGCGAATTGGGTGATGTGATAAAAGTTTTTGGACGTTACGGTGTTATGAAAGTAAATGAAGAGAGAGTAGAGATGAGAACATTTACACACAGAGATTTATACTGGTTCGGCCTAACCCCAGCCCTACGTCCATTCCTCATAGATCAATACCTCTTGAGATTTTGACTAATCTTCCAAGATTCAGTTGGCTCTAGGAATGCCACAGAACAACAACTATCCTCTTAAGAATTACAAGTAGAAATATTCTAATCCCAAGAATTTTCTCCCCTTTATGGCAAGGCTTATATGCAGAACAATTCTAAAGACCTTTCTCTGATATTTATCTATGCAAGTCTTATAAGCAGCAACATTCTCTCCTGCTTACACCACTATAAGTCTTATGAGTAGCAACGTTCTTTACTGCTTGCACCATATAAGTCTTGCGAGCAGAAAGTCTTACTAGAAATTTTCTCTACAGCTTCCGTGTAAAGAAATTTATCCTCTCAAGGTCCCGTTTACCTTGAGATCAAATCAAAAATATAATTGAAAGTGTTTACAAACTCTCTCACAGAGTGGATATGATAATCACTGAAGTACAATATGAATATAGAGAGAAGTATAAAATCAAAGACTCTTATGCATTTTTAGTGTATGCTCTCGTGCTATCTTGTCTTATTGAATATGTCTTTGATGCTCTGTATTTATAATTAATCTAAGTTAGTTGTTGTGGAATGTGTAACACCCCAAATTTTGATTAAGGGCTAATAATGATTATTGAGGATAATTATTGAATTAAAGTTGGAATTATTTAGTTTTTTGCGGCAATATTAATTAATATGTCATAATTGGTGGGAAAATTTAAAGCATGAAATTATTGGCCATAAGTTGGTGATTAATGGGGAAATTAATTACTAACTAAAGGAAAATAGAGAAGTGTGATTAAATGGCTAATGGAGGGATTAGAGTAGCTAATTGGGCCTTTACTTTATGGGAGCCAATAGGAAGAGGACAAGTGGCAAGTGTAGATTAAGGGAGAGATAAGAGAAAAGTCAAATTGCAATTTTTAAAAAAAATAATTTCTCTCTCCTCTCTCCCCCATATTTTGACTAACAAGAAAAATTGAGGGGAGTAGGGTGATCATTGCTTTCTTCATCTTCACTCATCTCTCTCACTCTCTTCTCTTCTCATTTGGCGCCATTGGAGACCAAAGAGGAAGGAAGAAAAGCTTGAAAAAGGTAAGGGAGATGATCTTAAATGCTCAAACTCAATTCTCTAAAGTTGTTCCTTGAGATAAGAGCTTCCTTTTGATGGTTGTAGTTTACCATTTGGTGTTAGTTTGTGACTTCAAAGAATTGTGGAGGTTAGAGAATCAAGAAATTTCTTTGAGAAAGTTGATAAGGTGAGTTAAAGAGACCCTTCTATCTAAGTTTTGTGCCAAATGGTTTAGCTTTGAAGTTCTAGAAATTATTGCCTAGTTTCTTTGAAAATGATGGTCATTGGGATGTTTGGCATGTTATTGGTATGGAATTGGTATGTTTGGAATGTATGTGGATAGATAGAAAGGGATTTGGGATTGAATGATTAATTTTGATGATTTTGGAATTTTGGTGTTAGTGTTGCCCAAAACCAAAGCATGATAATGGAATAGGATTTTGGTTGTTTTGATGGTTTTATTGGATTCCTCAAGTGATTTTGTGTGGGGATAGCTTTGGTTAAGGTTTTGGGTCCATTGGAATCAATTAGGTAACCTTTGGGAAATGCTATCAATGTTTCTGCGTTTTCTGGTTTCTGATGTCTATCACTCGAGTGAGGGGGTATCACTCGAGTGAGTCAGTGAAATTCCTTAGTTTCCTGTAACCCCCTGCCGTAATTATATCCGAAATACGCAATTAAGATGAAATACAGACCAATAAGAAACAAAACTTATTTAAAATCCCATCTTCACGATAGGGTTTTCACAAATAACTTTTGAAATATAATTTACCTGGTCTCACATTCATATTCCGAATACAATTACTACACAAAGATAAATCACATTTAAATATATCAGAGTACGCGATATAATAATCCCGGCAATCCCGGTTTCCATTTATTAACTCAAGCTTTATAGGGCACATTTGCCCATTACAAGCCCTCATATGGGGATTACACAAATCCTCTTAAATACATATACAAATATCCAAGAACTCATTCCGAATACATAATCAAATATTCTCATCCAAACATATATTCAAATATATGTTCCACAATATATATACAACATTTATCCAAATACGAATACAAATAATCCCATTTATGATAACCAACTATCACAACCAAACTCCAATGGGAGCCCTAGCCACCCTTGATTGCTTGCTCCATCCTCGATCCACCTACCCTGTCTGAAATGGTTGATAGGGGAGGGTGAGATTCTAGAGAATCTCAGTAGGAAACAGATACCTATATGCATGTATGATATGTGTTTAATGCATGACATGCTTGCAATACATATCATATGCCCATATCATGACACATCTGCATGCTCAATGTTTCAACAACACACTCATGGCCATAGCATAAATAGAAATAGAGCTTCAAACATCATATATGTTCCACATAATCAAGCAAAGTAATAACATGCATCAACACATTAACACAATATCATATACAGGCAAGGAGGTAAGTTCCCTACACTCTTTCCACGTATGCTCCAGCTTCGCTTACTCGTGATTAGAACGAATACTGAACCACGATCAGGGCAAACATCAACCCTATAATCAAAGCAAGGACATAGGGTTATTCTCTATTCCAAAACCTTACTTCCATATCACTTAAAGTTGGTTACCATTCATGACCTTTAGGTGGCTAATCAAAGCCTAAACATATGCCTAAAGGCTTGGGAAAGGCTATACCAAGAACCACCTTTAAAAGTGTAAAATATTGATTTTTGGGGGTGGGCCGCGGCCCAAAACTGCCCAAAAATGCTCAGAAACATTTGGGATGTGGCCCAGAATCCACTGGCTGCGGCCCAAAACTGCTCAGAAACGCTCAGAAACATTTGGGCTGCGGTCCAGAAAATCCAGTTTCTTGGCTGAACTTCAACAAATCATAAATAATTCCAAAAAAATCAAAATGAGGTGATCCCAAAGCCAAATGAAAGCTATTCACGTCCTCTACACAGGAAAAATATTGGCTAATACTGGAAATCACCACATAAATACAGAATTCCCAAACATTCAAGACTGTCCCAAAACAAAATCCATTTTCGACCTCAAACTTTGGACAGCTATAACTCCCAGTTCCAAAAACGAAATGGCACAAATTATATGTCCATTTTGAAGCTTAGGATGTGAAATTTAAGACTGGAAAGTTTCATAATTTTCAAATATAATTTACCTAGTCAAAACGTCCACACAACAAGACTTCTCAGACAGAATTTACACTGGACAGAATTTCCAGTTTTGCACCAATAATTCCAATGGTTCCCAAATTCACACCAAATACCATTGCCACATAAATTTTCACAAGGAATCCATTGGAATCACCAAAAAAACCAAATTCACATCACATTGGCATGTTTTACCAATAATCATAACATGTCATCACAAAACCACAACACAAACACACATTGCCATTCTTTTCATTCCAAGTTCTCAAACCAATTCCAATGGCCATATCACACAACAAAATACCAATTTCACCACAATACACAAGGCAATTCCTCAAATCCAAAATCACATGAAAATCAGGGCAAAATTCGAAATTCACAAAGCTCATCCACAAATCACAAAACTTAGATCAAAAGGCTTCAAATACTCACCTCTTCCTCTTTCCCAAACCAATTTCTTGATTCTCCATCTTTCCAAATTTCCTCAAGCCATCAAACACCTCCAATCAAGAATCTAAAATCATAGAGATGAAGCTCTCATCACTATGAACAACTTTATAGAAGATGAATTGAGCATTAGAGGACAAGAAGCCAACCAAAATCTCACCTTTTGGTTTCTCTTTCCTCCCTCCCAAGCTTGCGTCCATGGAGAATAGAGAGAGAATGATGAGATGATGAAGAAGGAGGGTCTTTTTTTGGGAAATTAGGCCCCCAAAAACGTCCAAATAAGGGAGAGAGAAGAGAGGAAGAGTGTTGAATCTTTGACCCAAGATCAAGGGTCCAAAACTTGCCAAGTGTCACTCTCTTGTTCGATCAACCATGAGTTCCCATAGGCACACCACATGAGATTCCACCCTTTGATCTCAACACAAATCAATCCTAACCATTGATCTTGAAGTTACCAATGAGTTTCCTCTTCGGTAACCGATCAATCGGTCGGTAACTTTACTGTTTTGCCCCTGATTATGGCAATTCCTCTTGAATCACCATCAAACACATTTTCTCATTCATTTTCTTTCACAATGCACCCTCCCCTTTATTTTAAGTCAATTTAGAGGTTAATCCATAATTGAACTTAAATACAAGGTTTCGGCGCTGCTCAGAACACATACGAATCACATCGGGTGCCAAATCACACCATAATCTCCAAAAGGGTTCATTTATCACTATTGACATCCACTTTTGGAGTCATTAACCCTTAATCACAATTTAGGATCTTGCTAAACCGGGGATTAGCAATCCACTTATTTCAGGCTTATTCTCTAGCTTCAAATCTCAAAATTCGGGGCATTACATTTCCCGTCAGTTTTTGCTTTGCATTTCTATGAAGGGGGTATGAGTGTCACCTCACTTGCGAGTATGGTGGGTTCTTACTTGAGTGAGCTTCCTCTCACTCGAGTGCTAGTTTATTTGACACCCAGAACTTGCCTTTCGGGTTGTCACTCACGGTTAAAGTACAAGAGTATGTTTTAATACTCACGGGTATTTGGCCTTTACTCGAGTGGAAAGGCCCGTGCTCGAGTGCTCTTCTTCCTTGAAAATTCCATTTGCTCTCAGCTAAATACTTCCTTCACCTCACTTCCTGGTACTCGAGTGAGCATTTGGTATCACTCGAGTGTTGCATTCTGTACTTGAGTGTTCTCATTCTCTGAAAGTTTCTTGTGTTCTCAGGTATGCACTCGCTGTCCTTTACTCTCTTGTACCTGAGTGCAGACCGTACCATCACTCGAGTGAAACAGTGAAAAATATCAGTGTTTGTGCTTCCAAAAGGGGATCTTAGGGATAGTTCTTCCACCCCTTTAGGGCTTTTATTATAGGCGTTTAAGGGTACTTAAGAGACAATAATGATAACCAATTTAAGTATTGTGAAGGTATTGAGTATTGGACTAAGTGATAACGTATCATCCTTAATCATGACTTTAGGATTTGATATTTGTCCAGAGCGTAGAAGGCCCGCGCCTGCTCAAGAATGAAAAGACCAAGGTAGTGACACTTTATCCTATATCATGTGTAATGTATTGCTTGTTTGTATTAATCATTGAATGAGCGAGGGGACGTGGTGAGAGCCCGGCCTTGAATATTGCTGAGGGGATATGGTGAGAGCCCGACCTTGAATATTGTTGAGGGGACATGGCGAGAGCCCGGCCTTGAATATTATTGAGGGGACATGGTGGTTAGCCCAGCCTTGAATATTGTTATGCTGCATTGTGATATATCCTTACTTGCTTTGTTTATTATGCATTATATACATAAATTGTTGCTACTGGGATTCTTTAGAATCTCATTCTCTCCAAATAATATTTTTAGACAGGGCAAGTGGATCAAGAGGCAAGCAAGTGGATAAGGGCGATTAGGACTGCCGGTGGTAATCTTAGCTACCATCTTTTTTGTTTTTTATTGGTTATCATTTTGGACAAATGTATATATTGTTGATAATAGATTTGCAGTATTGTGTAATCCCCGGTATGAGAAACTGAGATAGGCAATGATGCCCTACAAACTCTTGGATTAATTATATTATCCCAGGCAAATATTGGGAATTTTGTTATTACTCTGATATTGTATTTGTGACAAACCGAACAGGTCAATTGTTTTTACTTTGAAATGAATTGAGATCTTGTTGTACAGGTTTTGTAAAAAAATTTTAATTACCCTCGATCTCTCATTCAATTATAAAACGTGTTTAAACACCTAATCTTGCCCTTGATCATGACGGGGGTTACATTTGTGGTATCAGAGTAGTTTTCCTGGCATGGGTAGATTTTGCTAGGATAGCGGCTTTAGTTTTTGGGTTGATATTGCTAAGTGATTGATAATTTTTGGTTGTATACACATGATATTCTTCTTATTGTTGGTATCCGAGTTTAAGGAATATGTGTATACTTTATTGTGATTTCTGACTCGGTGAACCATTTGTACACTTAAGAGAAACAATGGCTCCCACTAGAGTCAAAAGACCTGACCTAGAGGTAGAAGAGATCAACAAAAATCCACCTGACCCAATGCGGGAGCTGATGAATTTAGTAAGGGAATTTACTGAGCTGAGAGAAGAGCTCAGGGAAGAATGAGCCAAGCGTAATAAGGAGAAGGTCCAGTCTACACGTGAGGAGACCCGACATGAAGAGACAGCTGAGGGGTCTAATTGGTCTTGAGAGACCCTATCTTGCATGGTGCCTAATCAAGAGTCGCAAGGGGTGCCTGTCTGAGAGGGTAGAGACCTACAATTTTGGGTTTCTAAATTCTGCAAGCATATGCCTCCTGTGTTTACAGGCAGATTTGACCCTCAAGCAACGAAGGATTGGTTAATGAGGCTAGAGAAGATTTTTGAGGTTCTTGAGTATTCCTCCAAGTTTAAAGCCAAACTCACTATCTATAAGCTAGAAGGGGATGCAGACAAGTGGTGGAGAAACATTGCTATGACTCTGCGGGCTCGGAATGTGATTGTGACTTAGGAAGTGTTCCAAGAGCAGTTCAACGACAAATACTTCCCAAATTCTGTGAGAATTAAGAAGGAGTCAAAGTTTCTGTCTATCAAGTAGGGAGACAATGAAATATTTGATGATTACTTGTCTCAGTTTATCCGTCTATCCTGATACTCCTCCTACCTCAGGCGTATGGATGATGAGGAATGGAGTTCTGACATGCTGATCAGAGGCTTAAGGAGGGAGTTGAAGAAAAGGTTGCCCACCCAACATTTTGATGAATTCAACAAAGCGGTTGAGGAGTGCCGCATCACTGAGAACAATATGAGAGACATTAACATGAATAAGGGTGGTGGTTGTGGTAAACCTGGTAAGGGAAACTCCTCCCAGAAGCGCAAGAGCCAAGGATCTTCATCCAAGGGCGGCGGTAAAAAGCCATACTATTCTGGGGATCGAGAGAATAAAAAATTCTCAGAACAATAGGTATGCCCTCATAATAAAGCCTATTCCGGAAGAAATTGTGAGGGACAAGTGACTCACCTGCAAGCAACTGGGACATTTTGCCAAAGATTGCAAGGGGTGACCGGTAAAGCTAAGGCCCAAGAGTCAAGGGAGAGTGTTCACTATGACTCATGAAGAAGCAAGGAAATCTCCCTACTTGATTCAAGGTAACATTCTTTTAAATGGTAGTTCATTGCAAAATCTATTTGATTCAGGTGCTAGTAATTCATTCATAACCTATAACTGTGTAAAGCGCCTAGGATTACATGTTCATAAACTGCCATTTGATATTGTTGTGTCAACACCTATGGGTGCTAAGACTGTTGCTGTGGAAGCTTGTCAAAATAGTGTTATACTGTCAAAGAGTTTGAGTCTACCATTGATATGATTTGTTTGCCTCTTCATCAACTATAGGTTATTTTGGGTATTGATTGGTTAACAGCAAGCAATGTTATGTTGGATTATGGGAATAGGAAAATAGTTTATCCTGCTCCTCAGAGAGATGATAATGTAAACAGTAGTCTGAATTTCCTCTCGATGGCTAAGGATAAGGAATGTTTGAAAAAGGGATGCCAAGGGTATATGGTATTATTTTCTGTACAGGGAGAGTTAGATAAAGCTTTAGAGAATATACCCGTCGTGAGAGAATTCCCTGAGGTGTTTCCAAATAATCTCGGTGGATTACCTCCAAAAAGGGAAGTAGAATTTCTAATTGAGATAGTACCTGGAGCTGGGTCCATATCCAAAGCCCCATATAGAATGACCCCTAATGAAATGGCGGAATTGAAGAAACAAATTGAATATTTGCTCGAGAAAAGGTTCAATTGACCCAGTGTGTCGCCATGGGGAGCTCCGGTATTGTTTGTGAAAAAGAAAGATGGAAGCTTGAGGCTTTGTATAGATTACAAAGAACTTAAGAAAGTAACTGTTAAGAACAAATACCCTCTTCAGAGAATAGATGACTTGTTAGATCAATTATCTGACTTATGTATGTTCTCCAAGATTGATCTAAGGTTGGGGTAATATCAGTTGCGTGTGAAGGCATCAGATATTCCGAAGACTGCTTTCAGAATGAGGTATGAGCACTATGAATTCCTTGTGATGCCCTTTGGTTTGACTAATGCACCGGCGGTATTCATGGATTATATGAATCGTATCTTTTGACCGTATCTTGACCAGTTTGTGGTAGTATTCATCAATGACATATTGATTTACTTTATGAGTAATGAAGAGCATGAATGGCATTTAAGGATTGTGTTGAGAATCTTACGAGAAAAGCAACTCTATGCCAAGCTAAAAAAGTGTGAATTTTGTCTTACAGAAGTGAAGTTCCCCGGCCGTGTTATCTCACGTGAAGGGGTCTTGGTGGATCCCAGTAAAGTAGAAGTAGCACTTAACTGGAAGAGGCCAGAAACTATTTTTAAGATCTGCAGTTTTCTAGGTCTTGCTGGTTATTATCAGAGGTTTATCCAGAACTTCTCACGTATTGCATTGCCGATTACCAAGCTCACGAGAAAGGATCAACCATTTTTGTGGGATGACCGATGTGAATAGAGTTTCACAAAGTTGAAGGAAAGATTGACTATGACACCAGTATTAATTATACCTGATCCCAGTGAGGCTTACGTCATGTACAGTGATGCGAGTAAGCAGGGGTTAGGGTATGTCCTGATGCAGCAGGGAAATGTGGTGGCCTATGCCTCTCGATAACTCAAACTGCATGAGATGAATTACCCCACTCATGATTTGGAGCTTGCGGTAATAGTGTTTGCATTGAAGGTTTGGCGTTATTACTTGTATGGTGTGACAGTGGAATTGTACTACAACCACAAGAGTCTCTAATACTTGTATGATCAGAAAGAATTAAATATGAGACAGCGTTGGTGGATGAAGTTGTTGAAAGGTTATAACCTGGAGATTAAATATCATTTGGGCAAGGCTAATGTCGTCGCGGATGCTCTTAGTCGGAAGATAGTGCTAGTAGCAATTATGATGATCTAGGAAAGGAAATTGATAGAGGATTTTCGGGACTTCAATCTCTCGAATAGTATTCTATATGCCAATTATGGCATTGTCCAAGGGGAAAATGACCTGAGGAGGGAAATTGAAGAGGCTCAGATACATGATGAGAAAGCCCAGTTTATTCGAGCTATGATTGAGCAAGGAGAGACTCGAGATTATGATTTGTCGCCTAGTGGGCTGGTTTGTGACCAAAAGAAAATCTATGTTCTACTGAAGGCTGACTTGAGACTGAGAATCCTAGATGAGGCTTATAAGAGTTAGTATACTCTTTACCCGGGTATGACCAAGATGTATCAAAACTTGAAATCTATGTACTGGTGGCCAGGGTTGAAGAGTGATGTGACTAAGTATGTGGCGTGGTGTCTTACCTGTCAAAAGGCAAATATTGAACACCAGAGACTGCTAGGATTGCTTCAGAGTCCAGAAATTTTAGAATGGAAGTGAGAGAGTGTGACCATGAATTTAGCGGTGGGTCTACCCAAGATTAGGAACTATGATGTGATCTAGGTGATTGTTGATTGACTCATGAAGTCAACGCACTTCATACCGATAAATGCAAGCTATTACCCAGCTAGGCTGGCGAAAATCTATATCAAAGAGATCATGAAACTCCATGGTACACCAAAGAGCATTATCTTTGATAGAGATCCTCGTTTTACTTCAAGATTCTGGAGTGCCCTATATGAAGCTATGGTTACACAGTTGAGGTTTAGTACGACCTACCATCCTCAGACAGACGGATAGTTAGAAAGGACCATTCAAACACTTGAAGATATGCTAAGAGCGTGTGTCCTACACTTCAAAGGGAAATGGGATTTTTACCTTCCACTAGCCAAGTTTTCCTACAACAACAGTTATCATGCGAGCATTCAAATAGCTCCCAATGAGTCATTGTATGGAAGGAAGCTTTAGTCACCATTATGCTGGAAAGAATTGTCTGAGAGGAAGTTATATGGCCCAGACCTTGTTGATTAGACTTCAGAAAAGATCAGGATTAGTATAAAGGGGCTCCTTGCAGCACAGAGTAGATAGAAGAGCTATGCTGACAAAAGGAGAAGACCTCTAGAGTTTGGAGTGGGGGATTATGTTTTCCTTAGAGTATCTCCGATCACAGGCATCAAAAGAGCAATCAAGCAGAGGAGACTGAGCCTAAGGTACATTGGTCCATTTAAAATTTTGGCACGAATCGGACCTGTGGCATATCGGATAGCCCTACCCCCAAATTTGAGTAGATTGCATGATGTGTTCCGTGTCTCACAGCTCAAGAAGTACCAACCAAACCCTGAGCATATCATTGAGTATAAGGAGATTGAATTATAAGATAACTTCACTTATACGGAAGAGCCAGAGTGCATCAGTGATCAGGAAGAGCGGTGGCTTAGGCATCGAACCTTACCATTTATGAAGGTTGTAATATCCAGAATTGTGATTAGGGGACTTTGACTCCGAAAGTAAAGGTAATTAATGTTAAACCAACATTTTTGGAGGACATGACTAGAATTATGATCGAAATATGTTGCAGCCAGAACTCAAACCCTGCATTTAAGTTCAATATCATATTAATATCTAAATTGAATGAAAATAGAGGGGAGGGCGTGTGAATGGTATAAAGGAAGGAGAATAATGTGTTTAGTGGTGATTTGATAAGTGTTGTGATACTCAGGGGTAAAATGGTAATTTACTGCTCAATTGGTTAGTTACCGAAGAGAAAACTCATTGGTAACTTTAAGATCAATGGTTAGGATTCATGAGTATGAGAGGAGCTGTGTGTGTGCATGTGTTATGTGAGGTTAGGAAAGGAGGGCCAAGATGTTGCCAAGTGTCCAAGTGGGAGACCATTGGATCAAGTCAACTTTTCAACCTATTTTTCCTCTCTCCTCTTCTCTAAAAGTCGGCCAAGAGCTCCCTCTCCCCCAAAAATCTGATTTCATCTTCATCCTCTTATCTCTCTCTTCTCTTCCATGGTCGTCCAACCTTGAGCAAGAAAGAGAAAGGAAAAGCTTGAGTTTTGGGTGAGTATTTGTCTCTAAATGCTCAAGTGTTCTTCATTAATATTGATCATAGTGTTAAGAGCTTCATTCCTATGGCTTCATATTTTTTATTTGTGGTGTTGGGAAGCTTGAGGAAATTTGAAAGTGGAAGAATTGAAGAATTAGCTTTGGGAATAAGTTGAGGTAAGAATTTGCTACACTTTGACCTAAAACTTGTGACCATTAGTAGAGTCTTGAGAATTTGTAGAATTTTCCCTCATTTTGTGATGAATTTTGTGTGATATGAAATTGGAGAATTGGATATTGTTTTGTGTGACAAATGATGGCAAGTTGTGCTTTGATGTCATTTGATTTGGTTTTGGAGGTGAAATGGAAAATGGTGCAATGTTGTGATTTGAATTGTGATTAGTGTAACATGTTGTGGTAACATTTCAGTAGGATGTGAATTTGGTATTTTCAATGGATTCCTTGTGCAAATTTATGTGGGAATGGTATTTGATATGAATTTGGGAACCATTGGTGCAAAACTGAAATGCTGCCCATTGAGAGTTTATTCTGGGCAGTCTGTTTGTATTGACGTTTTGAATGACCTAATGATGTCAAAAAATTCTGAAACTTTCCAGTCTTAAATTTCACATCCCAAGCTTCAAAATGGACATATAATTTGTATCATTTCATTTTGTGTACTGTGATTTATGGTTGTCCAAAGTTTGGGATGGAAACTGAACTCTATTTTGGAACAGTTGAGTTATGTGCCATTATGTATTTTTGTGGTGATTTCTAGTAATGGAAAATATTTTTCCTAGGAAGAGGACTTAAATAGCTTTCGTTTGGCTTTGGAATCACTTTATTTCAATTTTTTCGGAATTAGTTATGATTTTAGGAATTTCAGCCAAGAAACAGAATTTTCTTGGCCGCGGCCAGAGGTTATGAACCGCGGCCCATAACTTGCGGTGCATCCATTGGCCGCGGCCAGTGGATTTGTGGGCCACGGCCAACATCCAAAAAGTATCATTTTGCATATCTAAAAGGTGGTTTTTGGTATAGTTTCTCCTAACCCTTTAGGCATATGTCTAGGCTTCTAGTAGCCACCTATAGAGTTCAAATGATAACCAACTTAAAGTATTATGAAATTAAGAACTTGGAAAAGAGATTGATTGGTTGTCTCTAATTTGGTTTATAGGGATCGACATTTGCCCTACTCATGAACCAACGGTACCAGAGAACGTCCGGAAAGAACAAGGTAGTGACACTTCCCTTATACTTTGTTTAAATGTATTGTATGTATGTTGGTCATGTGCTGTGATGAGTTGTGATGATGCTGCTTATAAAGCTAGTGATAGCTGGTGACTATATTATACAGCAAAAGCTAGTGACTTGTGTATACAGCGAAAGTTCGTGACTATATTATACAGCAAAACCTGGTGACTTGTGTATACAGTGAAAGCTGGTGACTTTATTATACAAACATGAGTGCTGTCGTTTGTGGTGAAAAGCATGTTCGATTGTTGCTGTTGGTTGTGAGTTACTTACCTGCTGTATGTTTACATATTGTATAAGTGAATTTGTTACTACTGGGATCCTTTTGAATCTCATTCTTTCCAGTGACTAACATTTTAGACAGGGCAAGTGGCTTGAGAGGGAAGCGGCCAACCAAGAGCGGTTAGGGATTTTAGGAAATATGGGATTGTTGGTTACCTACTTGTATTTTGGATTACTGCATATTTTTTTTGGGTTGTAAATAATATGCTGATCACGGTTGTGTAATCTACTAGTAGGGAATTTTGGAAACCCTTAGACTATATATGAACCCGGGGGTTGCCGGGATTTTATTGTACACTCTGATATATTTGAATGTGATTTATCTTCGTGAGGTAATTGAATTCGAAATGCGAATATGAGACTAGGTGTATTAGATTTTAAAAGATGTTTTTTTGAGAACCTTGTTGCAAGGATGGGATTTTAAATGCATTTTGAATTTCCATTGGTCTCTAATTTGTCATAATCACGTATTTCAAATGATAATTACGAAAGGGGTTACAAAGGTAGTCTGGAAGGGAATGTCTCCAAGAGAAGCCACTTGGGAGGCTGAAGCGGACATGAAGAAATGATTTCCAGATTTTATGCCCCATGATGTGTAACTAATTTTGAGGGCAAAATTTATTGAACAGGGGGAGAATTGTAACGCCCAAAATTTTGATTAAGGGCTAATAATGATTATTGAGGATAATTATTGAATTAAAGTTGGAATTATTTAGTGTTTTGCGGAAATATTAATTAATATGTCATAATTGGTGGGAAAATTTAAAGCATGAAATTATTGGCCATAAGTTGGTGATTAATGGGGAAATTAATTACTAACTAAAGGAAAAAAGGAGAAGTGTGATTAAATGGCTAATGGAGGGATTAGAGTAGCTAATTGGGCCTTTACTTTATGGGAGCCAATAGGAAGAGGACAAGTGGCAAGTGTAGATAAAGGGAGAGATAAGAGAAAAGTCAAAATGCAATTTTAAAAAAATAATTTCTCTCTCCTCTCCCCCCCACATTTCAGTTGACAAGAAAAATTGAGGGGAGTAGGGTGATCATTGCTTTCTTCATCTTCACTCATCTCTTTCACTCTCTTCTCTTCTCATTTGGCGCCATTGGAGACCAAAGATGAAGGAAGCAAAGCTTGAAAAAGGTAAGGGAGATGATCTTAAATGCTCAAACTCAATTCTCTAAAGTTGTTCCTTGAGATAAGAGCTTCATTTTGATGGTTGTAGTTAGGGGTGGAAACAGGCTAGGCCGCCTGACAGGGGCCTGCAGCCTGGCCTGTTAGAGGCCTGGTCAGGCCAGGCCTGTCAAGCTAAAAGGCCAGGTCAAGGCTGTTTTGAAAGCTTATTTAGTTTAACAGGCTAGGTCAAGCCTTGTTGACAGGCCTGTTAGGCCTGTCAGGCCGGCCTGAGCCTGTTAAGGTTTTATTTAAAAAAAAAATTGGAGGTAATGTATAATTATGATTTTGCCACACCCATTTCCTAATTCCCCAAGCCTAACCCTAATCCTCAATTCCTCATTCTCAGTTTTGAAATTGCATCCAGCAACTAGTGTCTCTTGACTCCCATTATCCCATCGCTCAACTGTGAGTGACCACACCGCAAGTCGCATCCCTCGTCGGCCATCAGTCCAACCATCGTCCCATAGCCCCTCTCTCCGTCTTCTCCCAGCCATCAAAGATCTGTCCTTCCAGTCGAAGATTGGTCTTCTCTTCGTCTTCTCTCACTCTCAGTCCACCGTCGAAGACTCTCTCCGTCGTCTCTCACTCTCAGTCCACCGTCGAAGACTCTCTCCGTCGTCTCTCACTCTCAGTCCACCGTCAAATATATGTATGTCCTGTAATTTAGATTGTTCCTATAATTTCTGATTACGAATTTCTGTTTTTGGCGTTTTTGGTTTTTGCTTTGAAATTTAGATTGTGAATATCCTCTAGAATTTAGATTGTGAATATCTTCACCATATGCTCTGGAATTATGAATATACATATGCATAGTTAATATGTTGCTTAACTGAACTTAATTCCATCTCACTTTACTTTAAATGGCTGCAGCTCATCATGAATGGTGTTGTTAAAGGGTGTGGACAAGGATGGTTTTGTGTGGTCAGTGATAATCTTCTGTTTATACTTTATATAACCTTAACAATGCTGTTTGGAAAATCATTATTATCTTTTTCCTTCTGCAATTGGTTTGTTCTGGGATGATCTAAACCGGCAGGTAAATCTTATTTTTTATTCTAGACTTTGCTACTTATTGATCTGGTCTTACATGGGTTTGATGCATATTCATTTATGATGCAAAGCAGTATCATGCCAGGAGGTAGTTTCCTTAGAAAACGGGGGAAAATGCACTATTTGATATATAGAATGAAATATAACGCATGGGTGATTAAATTCCTATAGATTAGCATCTCTTGTATTGACCTATTGTCTATATCTCATGAAGGTTGTCAAAGCAAGTGTTTTGAGATATGTCCAGGGAAGGAAGAAAATTAGAATGCACAAACCAGGAACCTAACTGCAAAAGCCCAATTTTTTCTTTCTTCTCAATGTCTTTCGTTGGCTTGTACTTAAAACCTACACAAAGGCTTACCTCTGGCTGTTGAAATCTTGACAATCTTCACTATGTACGCAAAGCAGCTTTGTTTGCCAAATAACTTTATATTGTAAGTTAAAAAAGCTGAGGCAGTGATGGTTGGTAACAGGCCTCCAGTTGAAACGATCGATATGCCTATAACTATTTTATGGGGGTATACATCATAATTGGTTTATCGCCTTCATTAGTTTTTTTGCAAAATATTGATTATTGATGATCTTCCTTGGTAAGGATCATTTCTGTTAAAATAGAGTTAGTTTTTTTGTTCCTTAGTTAAGATTCTGTTTGTAATTGAACCAGGTTTCAATATGTAAGACCAAGCCCAAGCCCAGTTTATGCAGTTGACATATGTCTTTGAATTAGGTCTTGAACTCAGTTATATTGGCTATTGCTATATATGTGTGAAGGACTGTACTTGAAAAGTTGGATAAGAAAAGATTCAGAACTATCTATGTTTTACTATTATGCTCTAATACTATATATTTCATTAATTTTTTTCAAGGTCTTTAAAGGAGAAGAAGAAATTATTTTGAAGATTTGATGTGAAGGTGAGTAGAATCATTAGCTTTACATTTGAAAATTGGTGAACTTGTCATGAAAATTAAGTTGTTGTATTTTATTTCATATTTTATGATGTATGTATGTTGGTTGTTGGATGACATGGCGGCTGTAACTCTATAAGAAACCCTTTTATGCTAGTTTTGATTGTATAGCGTCCTTTATCCCAAAAAAATGGCTGTTGTAACTCTGTAAGGAACCCTTGTATGCTAGTTTTGATTGTATTGCGTCCTTTATAAAAACAAAAAAAATTTGTAACTAGGCCAGGTCAGGCCTGTGTACAGGCCAGGCTTAGGCCTAATAAAAAGCCTCCAAAAGGCCACAGGCCAGGCTCAGGCAGTCCTATGCCTTAACAGGCCTGGCCTGTTAAGGCACAAGCCTGACCTGACTTGGCCTGTTTTCACCCCTAGTCGTAGTTTACCATTTGGTGTTAGTTTGTGACTCCAAAGAATTGTGGAGGTTGGAGAATCAAGAAGTTTCTTTGAGAAAGTTGATATGGTGAGTTAAAGAGACCCTTCTATCTAAGTTTTGTGTCAAATGGTTTAGCTTTGAAATTCTGGAAATTATTGCCTATTTTTGAAAATGATGGTCATTGGGATGTTTGGCATGTTATTGGTATAGAATTGGTATGTTTAGAATGTATGTGGATAGATAGAAAGGGATTTGGGATTGAATGATTAAGTTTGATGATTTTGGAATTTTGGTGTTAGTATTGCCCAAAACCAAAGCATGATAATGGAATAGGATTTTGGTTGTTTTGATGGTTTTATTGGATTCCTTGAGTGATTTTGTGTGGGGATGGCTTTGGTTAAGATTTTGGGTCCTTTGGAGTCAATTGGGTAACCTCTAGGAAATGCTGTCAATGTTTCTGCGTTTTCTGGTTTCTGATGTCTATTACTCGAGTGAGGGGGGTATTACTCAAGTGAGTCAGTGAAATTCCTTAGTTTCCCTTCAATTTCTGCGTTGCACTTTTGTGAAAGAGGTACGAGTGTCACCTTACTTGCAAGTGTGGTGGGTTCTCACTCGAGTGCTGGTGTATTTGACACCCAGAACTTGCCTCTCGGGTTGTCACTCACAGTTAAAGTGCAAGAGTGTGTTTTAATACTCACGGGTATTCAGCCTTCACTCGAGTGGAAAGGCCCGTGCTCGAGTGCTCTTCTTCCTTGAAAATTCCATTTGCTCTCGGGTAAACACTTCCTTCACCTCACTTCCTGGTACTCGAGTGAGCATTTGGTATCACTCGAATGTTGCATTCTGTTCTCGAGTGTTCTCATTCTCTGAAAGTTTCTTGTGCTCTCGGGTATGCACTCACTGTCCTTCACTCTCTTGTACCCGAGTGCAGACCGTACCATCACTCGAGTGAAACAGTGAAAAATGTCAGTGTTTGTGCTTCCAAAAGGGGATCTTAGGGATAGTTCTTCCACCCCTTTAGGGGTTTTATTAGAGGTGTCTAAGGGTACTTAAGAGACTATAATGATAACCAATTTAAGTATTGTGAAGGTATTGTGTATTGGACTAAGTGATAACACATCGTCCTTAATCATGACTTTAGGATTTGATATTTGCCCAGAGCGTAGAAGGCCCGCGCCTGCTCAAGAATGGAAAGGCCAAGGTATTGACACTTTATCCTATATCATGTGTAATGCATTGCTTGTTTGAATTAATCATTGAATGAGTGAGGGGACGTGGCAAAAATCTGGCCTAGAATATTGCTGAGGGGACGTGGCTAGAGCCCGGCCTTGAATATTGTTGTGGGGACGTGGTGGTTAGCCCAGCCTTGAATATTGTTTTGCTACATTGTGATATATGCTTACTTGCTTTGTTTATTATGCATCATATACATAAACTGTTGCTGATTCTTTTGAATCTCATTCTTTTCAAATTACATTTTTAGACAAGGCAAGTGGATCAAGAGGCAAGCAAGTGGATAAGGGCGATTAGGACTGCTGGTGGTAGTCTTAGCTACCATCTTTTTGTTTTTTGATTGGTTATCATTTTGGATAAATGTGTATATTGTTGATCATAGATTTGTAATATTGTGTAATCCCTGGTATGAGAACTGAGATGAGCAATGACGCCCTACAAACTCTTGGATTAATGATATTTTCCCGAGTGAATGTCGGGAATTTTGTTATTGCTCTGATATTGTATTTATGACAAACTGAACAGGTCATTTTTTTTCACTTTGAAATGAATAGAGATCTTGTTGTACAGGTTTTGTAAAGATTTTTTAATTACCCTCAATCTCTCATTCAATTATAAAATGTGTTTAAACACATAATCCCGGCCTTGATCATGACGAGGGTTAATGAATGTCCCGTTATGGAGTGGAACGTTTCGTTGAGGAGTGAGATGTATGCGTTTGAGTTTCCAAATAAATTTTCATGGTGGTTCAACTAGAAGTTATGGCAGGTGTCCAATATTCAGTGTGCAATGATTATGTTCGCCACAATTGACTTTCTTATTTGAATCTGTAACCCAAATATTTAATCTCCTGTTTTACACTTGAAATATATGTTAGATAATGTTTAGGTATAATAACAAGTGAAAACACAATAAACAAATAACATTTAGCCATATTCGGATTGTTCACTGTGACTTTGTAATTCATTTGCTTCTGTGACTGATGAACTCGAGTTCTTGATTCTCACTCGAGTCCACACTGGAGTTTCATATTCCAACTTGAGTCCACTCTAATATTTGCATGTGTACAAAGATAACTTCGAAAACTTTCAAGTGACTCTCAAGAGTGTTTGGAGAATTTTTGGACAGCACTCGAGTTCTAATGCATAACTTAAGTTCCCTTAGCAAGTTCCAACTTCAAACTCTCTGTACTTGCGTGAACTTGAAAGTTCTTAAGATACAACTAGAGTTCTCTTCACAAACTCAAGTTTCTTAGTTGTTGGCATTGGTTCAACTTATCTCTGCTAAGAACTTGCAAGAGTCAACTTGCACTTACAAGAGTTTTCAGTCAAAACTCGAGTTCTCATGCTGGTCAACACCACTTCACTTTGTCCCTGTCAGAAAGTTGCAAGAGTTAACTTGAAGTGCTGCAGTAGCAAACTCGAGTTCCTTACCCAAACTCGAATTCTCCAGTGCATATCAAATTGATGAAGTCTCTAGTTTGTCTCCTAGCTGCGAGTTGCAAGAGTTGACTAGAAGTGTTGAGGCACAACTCTAGTTCTATATTGAAACTCGAGTGCATCACACTATTTCAGATTGAAGTTTTGCTTCTGGACAACACTTGCAAGAGATCACTTGCCACACTCGAGTGCTCTTTTACACTAGAAGTCGAGTGTTGTATCAGAACTCGAGTTCTTCAGGTATTTTTAGTTTCTAACTTAGCCTCTGGATAGAATTTGCAAGAGTTATCTTGCAGAACTCGAGTGCCCTTCAGACCAGATGTAACCCCCTCCGTAATTATATCCGAAATACACGATTAGAATGAAATAGAGACCAATAATAATCAAATAACATTTACTAACCCATCACATGACGGGGTTTTCACAAATACTTTTCGAAATCATTTATAAACTTGGTCTCATATTCACATTTCGAATACAATTACTACGCGAAGATAAGTCAAATTCATATAAATATCAGAGTGCACAACATAATCATCCCGGCAATCCCGGGTACATACCTTCGCTAAAGATACACAGGGCCCAATTGCCCATTACAATTCTTCAAATGGGGATTACACAATCTCATCTTGAAGGAGTCCTAGCCGCTCCCTCCACAAGCCACTTGCCCTGTCTAAATTATTGGTAGGGCAGAGTGAGATTCGAGAGAATCTCAGTAGGAAACAGATACCATAATGCATGCATGATAGATGCTAGGTGTATGACATGTTAGCTTTATCTAGATGCATACCCCATAATGATATTTCTGCATGCTCAATGTTTCATACAACAAGACTATGGCCACAGCGAAAACAGAAATAGAGCTTCATTTATTCAAATATGCTCTACACAAGCAAAGATATCGAATACATGCAAGTAAGGTAAGTCCCCTACCTTAACCCTTTCCCGCCTCGAAATGCGTGCCTCGATCTACGTGCAAACAGCTCGGGCTCCATATTTGATCCTACAATGTCAAATGTACTATTTAGACACTTCCATAGTGTTTCTGGGGGTTATATGAGTCTATCTTGAAAATTTACCAAAATGCCCCCGGGACCCCGGCCCGGCCCCGCCGTACCCGGCCCGACTGTACTTTTCCCGAAATTTTGACATGGGCTATTCTTACATATTTTCACCCAAAGAATCCATTTCCGGACTCGGAATTATCAAATTCAATGTCAAATTACGAAATTGCCCTTGGCAGCCCTACTTTTAGGGTTTTAGGGGCGTTTCCGTAATTATGCTTTCTCGGCCTTTTCTAAAAAAGTGCCCAACTGTAACCCCACCTATTTTCGCCCACTGAATCCAATGGTATCATCAAATCATTGAAAATCCAAATCTAAGACCCATTTACAATGCTGACCGAAATATATAGGTTTTAAGGGGAAAATTGGGGTTTTTCGGTTTCGGCTCCGTAAACACGTTCCTTTCTACTCCTAACCACTTTATTGACTATTCCATTAGGTTAAAACTACCATTTAGTATCAATTTGGGCAGCATAACAGCCCCACATACCCATTTTCCATTTTTAGAACCAAAGACAATCCGGCGAAATTTCACCGATTAAATTGTCTATAACAGCCAGAATAGTCAATATGCAAGAGTTTGGAAGTTACCTCAAGCTCCCACTAGCTTTTCCTTCTTATGGCTGAAAACCCTAACTTCAAAACACCAAAAGAGGAGCTTCCAAACCTTAAAGAACATAAAGGAGTAGCTTAGGATCGGAGTTATACGCGTTAGGAGCTAGATCGTCGGAGAAATCGGCTTACCTTGCGAGATTTCTTCCTCTTTCTCTCTCTAAAGATCCCATATGCTCTCTCTCTATTTCAGCTGTTCTCAGCGTCAGAAATGAGGAGGAAGAAGGAAAAAACCGTTTAATAACATATCCTATGATGATGTCATCTTTTATTGAGATGATGTCATAATTCTCAATTTTCGGATTTTTGGCAGATTTCTGACCAAACTTTGCAAAATCATAACTAATTCTAGAAAAATTAAAATGAGGTGATTCTAAAGCCAAATGAAAGGTATCTAAGTCCTCTTCATTGGAAAAATATTATTCATTACCATAAATCACCACAAAATTCCAGAATTACACAAATTTCATCACTGCCCCAAAACAGAGTCCATTTTCGACCTCAAACTTTGGACAGTCATATCTCCTAGTTCCCAACATGAAATGGAACAAATTATATGTCCATTTTGAAGATTTGGATGTGAAATTTAAGATTGGAAAGTTTCATAATTTTCTGACATCATTTGCCTATTAAAAACGTCCACACGAGAAGACTGCCCAGACAGAATTCACACTGGACAACATTTCTAGTTTTGCAACCAATGTGTCCAATCCAATTTAAATCAATTCCAATGATTAAGTACCACAACATGACACCATTTCCATCACAATACCCCATTCAATTATTCCCTCTATTCTAAGTCAATTTGGATGTTAATCCACAATTGAACTCAAATATAGGGTTTTGGCGTTGCTCATAACACAAGCGACTACAATCCACTTTATATTTTCTAAAAAGGTTCATTAATCACTAACCACGTCCACTTTTGTAGTCATTAACTCCTAATCACAATTTGGGATCTTGCTAAACCGGGGCTTAGCAATCCACTAATCTCAGGCTTATTCTCTAGCCTCGAGTCTCAAAATTCGGGGTATTACACCAGAACTCGAGTTTTGAACCAAAACTCAATGTCTTTTAGCAAATTTCAGTTTCAAAACAACTTCTGTATAACACTTGCAAGAGATAACTTGCTAAACTCAAGTTCTTTAGCCCACAGAATTCGAGTGTTCCTCTAAAACTCGAGTGCTTTAGATATTTTGCAGCAACTTCTTGTCAACTTGTAAAATGCATTGGATCACAACTTTGATTCATTTAAACTTTGCCATTTACTTTGCAAAACAACATGTTATCAATTTGTTATCATCAAAACACGAATTCTAACACCTTTTCCTTCTAAATTTTCATTACCCATGCCTGTAATCTTCCTTCTTTTAAAATTGGAGCCATCAAATATGGTTCTCTATGATGATCTTTGGAAGGGTTCACGTTTATCATTTGAACAACTTTGAATTCCTGAGTTTCCTGAACGAAGCCAAATCCAATCACATACTCTTGACTGGCTGTTTCATGGGTTGAGGCAATTTTTTAAAGAAATTAGTGAAAGGGTTATAGTTTGTTACCCAACAAGAAATCGTGACAGCACAATATGCCATCTCATGACCCTACTGCTTCAAATTCAGACACCGAACAAGGAATCGTATAAGATCGTGACAATTATTTCAATTTGTTTTTTAGCAAGTGTTAGATTATTTATATGTGCCTATGATGGACTGACGAAGTGATCATGGTTTAAACCACCAATTGATTTATTGCAAATTATTTTTAAAAAAAGTTACGTCCTTATAAATTAACATATAAGGTTCATGAATATAACATATGAGTTTCATGAATCAACATATGAGGCTCATGAATTTAACATATGGTTGCATTAGGTTGAGTGAAGTTCTTGAGAGCCTATAATTAAAAAAAAGAGTTACACCCAGCGAGAGAGCCTGGTAACTAAAGATGAAGTGGAGGTTAGGATTAGGAAATCCATGGGCACATATTTTTTTTAAAAAGGTCTTCCTTTAATTCATGTGTGGCATGAAAAGATTGAGCAAGCTAATGTTATTTATATTTTATCGTTTTATTTATTTTTTTACATTTTTATTTAAATCATTAATTTTTTTTGCATTTATTTTAATTCGGATAGAAACTCGTGATGTTTTTAACTACTTTCAATTACTTGAATGTAATTTTATTTATGTTAAAAATATGATTTGAAGCCTAAGGAGACCTAAGTGGCGTGCTTGAAGCGACCAAGAGAGAGCTCAAATTGGTGTGCTTATTAAAGGCTAAAGGACGCTTAATAGGCTTAAGTGACAAGTTTAATCACTAGAACCGAATTAGAGTCCCCGGCTTAGATTTATGTCCTTGTAATGGGTTGAACTTTAATTGAGTAGCCCAATTGTTCTATTAGGTATTCCTTTATTATATCACTCTTAATTGTGTGTGTGTGTGTTTTTTTTTAATTTTATTATCTTGATAGGAGCCTAACGCCCATTATCATTGGGCTTAAAATGTATCCACATGTTTTAGTCTTTTAAACACGGAGGCCATTTGATCTGTTTGGTGTCCTTGATTCATATTATCATGTAATACGCCTAATGACTATTAGCATAGGTTATGGGCTTATGTATTTCGATTAGTTAGACTACCTAATTCAGATTAATTACCTTTAGGTCAATGATTCAATGGTCTTATAGCCGAGTCATATGAATGTTAGTATAGTATTAACAAAATAGGAAAATTTCCTATAAGGAGTTGTAGGAAAATCGAGACAAGGTACATTACAAGAAGCTTCATATATAACAAAATTAAAAGCTAGAAAAATACCCAAAAATTTATATTATGAAAGGAGCGTATCATTCCAATTGAAGCTACCTGCATGAACCACTTGAAACCATTTTGGTATCCCCTGGATTTGTAAATCCTTGAATTTTCTCCTAGTGGGATCATAAGTAGCCAAAGCCTTGCCTTTATACTCCAACAAAATCTCCCCATTGTCAAGAACACAAACAGCTCTAACACCCCTAGCTCTTGATACCGTCTTCAAGAATTCCTTGGCCCAAAAGTCCAATTCATTATTCTCTTTCAACCCCTTAGGAATATGATTCCGAATGCTGAATTCCTTGGTCCAAGATTCCTTTTCCCCATAAGTTTTCATTACCCATATCTCTAACCTGCCTCTCCTGCAGTAAAATGCTGCAGAAAGACAACCCTTTATAACAAGCAAATGGAATTCATCTTTCTTCAAAGCTTCACGTTCAGGTTTTGGAACATCATCAAATGACTCGTTTGTGAGATCAAAAGAAACAAGAGCACTCCACCGCCTCCTTCCTCGTTTCCGTTGCTGGGTAACCCAATGGAGTCTCCCATTAACAAGAATCTGTGGAGTACATTGAACAAAATGATAACCCACTTCACCTATTTCTCTCCACTTTGAGTTTCCCATACTTAAAATTAAAGCCTTTGAACTTGGTTCTCCATGATCTTTGGAGGGGTTCACGTTTATGACTTGAACAACTTTGAATTCCTGAGTTTTCTGAGCGAAGCCGAATCCAATCACAGACTCTTGATTTGGGTGTTTCATGGGTTGAGGCAATTGTTTAAAGAAATTGGTGAAAGGGTTATACAGATAGAGCTTGTCACCAAACAAAGAATCGTACAGGCACAGTACGCCATGCCATGACGCTACTACATCAAATTCAGGCATCGAAGAAGTGAAAATTGGAACGAGATTAGAGGCCTTTTGGATGTTACCTGGGGAAGAATTGAAGTCTGCGAAGCAAACTTGACTTCGAATCGGATTGTCACAGTGAAAGATTAAGCACTGGTTGTTCTTGGTGATGGCAGATAGATGAGGAGAAATCGAAGGGTCTTGTGCCAAGGATCGCCATGATCGGCAAACATACATGAAATTGATCAAAGACGAAGTGGGAAGCTTTGAAAATATCTCAGAGACGAGCTCGCAAGGGAGTCTGGTGAGAAAATCGAGTGGTGGTACGGGATCTCCAAGCTTGGGTCTCTTGCATCGACTCTGTTCTGCAGAGTCCAAATCCATGGATGAGGGTTGGAGAAAGAAATGGAGATGTGGAAGAAGGGATGGATAATTTGATTGAGGGAATCAAAAGGGAGATGGAACCAAGGAAGAAATTTCTGACTAAGACAAACTTAAGGATCGAGTATCGGATTTTGTGGAAGAGAAATTGGATTTGGTTTTTTTTTTTTTTCGGCTTGTTCTTTTCGGCCAATGAATTTGGACTCTGCTTTTCGTATTTCAAGAAAGTGAGGAGGAAAGTTCCTCACGTTTGAAAACGCAAATGGAAGAAAACTGCAAAGTGAATGACATTTTTTTTAGGTTCAACTATATTTTCAGTAGTTTAAATTTAAATGATGTTTTATTTTAGTCATTCAATTAAAAAATATATATTTTTAGTCCTTTCAAATTAATACAGTTAACTTTACTAATGAAAAATATTGAGCTAACAAATTTAAAATGTCAATTTAGTAAATTTTAAACGATGACATATCTTTATAGAAGATTGATTTTACAATTAAAATATAAAAATAATTATATCAAAAAAATAAAATTTTGAAATAACAGCATTTTAAGTTTGCCGGCTCAACATTTTAAAATTAAAAGATTAAAATCGAACCTCATCTAAATTTAAAATACTTAAAATATTTTAGCCCAATTTTTTAATCCCTGGCTGACTTTTGTTAATGGCTGTATATTTATGTATAAATACCATATTTGTTGTCTTTATTTTTTTATGTAGCTTAGAATTCTAAATTCAAATCGTTATTATTCAATAAATCATTAAAGCAGTCGGGACCATCATGATTTTGTCCATATATGGCGACACATGTGATTGCTATGTCCCATGGGCCAAAACCGAAAAAAAGAAAAAAAAAGATTTTGTCATTTCTCCTGTTATTTTTTCATTAACACAAATTTTATAATTAGAAGTCTGGGAAAATTCTAGTAAAAGGCAGATAAAATACCTAAATTCTAATTTGAGTTGCTAAACTTAACAAATCATTAATTATGTTATATAATAACATTAGGGATTTAGAAATTGGGTCAAATTACCATAATACCCCTTAATTATTAAAATATCAAAATTGAGTATAGAACTATTTGTGCCCCACCGTGGAGTCCTAACGGTAGAAAACTTTTGTAGATGAGGCAAAGTCAAGCGAAGGAGGCAACAATAATTAATAAGTGCTTGTTTGGAATCATCTTTAGAATCTCTAAAAGTGCTTATTCTCATAAAGTGAGATAAAAATCTTCTCACATACTTACCTCGTATACTGTAAATCACAATTGACAAGCTGTTTTTTTGAAGACTCCAATCACTATTCCAAATAAACACTAAATTGGTTATGAAGTTAAATCTCCATTCCTTAATCCTATCATGATCATTAATTCAAAGTTACAACTCCCAAAATAGGCACATATGGGGAAAAAGAAGTTTTTTTGCAGAAGTATTTATTATGGAACCTCCATTATCAAATCAATTGAAATAGTGAGTCTAACTTTAATAGCTTACTCTACAATCAAATAATCTACTAACACGGATTTATAAATTTAATCATGATCATAATACTCTACACTGCAACAATAAGATTAAAATGGTGATCGAAACAATAGAAAGCGGGGAAAATTAAAATAAACGACCAAGAAAAAATAATATGTATTTAAAAAGATCATAAAATTGTAATTACTTAGAAGGACTAAATAGTTAGTTCAAAAATACTAAATCATCCCTTAAATTTACTGTTGCTTCTTCGCAACACAATACAAAAAACCAAAAACTCAAAACCCTTCTTCCCTCCTGTGACCAAATTGGTAGCCCACCTCCCTCCCTATTATTGCCCTTGGCACATACAACAAGGAAGGCTTTTAATGATAAACATTTTTTTCTTTTAAAAAATATCAATTTTTTTGGAAAATTATGACTGTGGAAAAGCATTTTATTTTTCAATCATAACATCAACAGGAAGCAAGTTTTGTATTATTGCATTTTTAAAATTATCAGACTATTAACCATTGATAAAATTGTTTTTTGTTTAGACTTGTTAACTATAAAAGGAAGTTGGCCACTGGCAGGTTCAGTAGGGGACTCTGGGCAACATGTCTCTGAAAATGGGAGGGAAGAAGGCGTCTCTGAGCTTTTGGTGTTTTCCTTGGGTTGTAAGGAGGTAAACGATTTAAGGGGCAATTTAGTATTTTTCAAATTTTTATTTTAATGTTTGGTCCTTCTTAATAATTAGAGTTTTTATGGTCTTTTACAATAAATATTATTTTCAATAGGTCCTTAATTTAAATTTCCCCTAGAAAGAGAGGGTATATAATCTCTTAAACAACTGAATCTTCTTCTATCACTTTTATATTAGGGCGAAGGTATAATTATACCCATAAATATTTCCTCGAAGAGCTACCAGCATAGTAAACATTTTTTTGAGTTCAAAAGTGCCCACAAACATTTAAAAGTAGAGCAATAATGCCAATTCCGTAAAGTTGTTGGACGTTGACCATCAAAATGTAACTTTTGATTGTTTGTGTGACATGTATCATGAGATGGCGCATACGTGGATGTCCTGTTTGACTAAAAACCTAATCCTGGTTTTTCCATTAAATATCCGACCAAGCACCACTTGTCTATTAATTCGAAGACTTGCCTTCTTGTTTGTCGTTTAGGTTGTTCGTTCTGTTGTCGAAGATAGAGAAAGCCCCGTGGTGAGATGGCTTTGTCTTCATCATCAACGACAGGAAGAAGTAGAAGAAGAATGGCGATGCCCAGGCAACCGAGTTGCGAGGATAATTATGAAGGTTTGCAGAGGTACTGTTATCATAGATTGGAGGCTCCATGGTGGATGGCATGGATAAAAGGCAACCCTAGGCGAAGATTTTATGGTTGTCCTAACTACTATAAGGTATGTATGTTTAGTTATTCAAAGATGATTGTTGAAGTCATGATGATTGATCGATACTGGGTTTATTTTGACAGGAAGGGGGTTGTGGGTTCTTTGTTTGGCACAATGAAGAGTCTAGAGAGAGGGAGAACAAAGTGATAAAGGAACTACTTGATCATGTTGATAGATTGCATGATGATAATACTTTCCTAAAATTAGGGCACGAGAGGAGGATTGTCTCTGAACAACTAGGTGAAATTGAAGTTGAAATGAGGAAGCTGAGATACAGAGATCAGATAAGGGAAAGTGAGGCTAGGAATGGCGCAAGGAATTTGAAATATGTAATAGCTACATTGATGATGACATGGGTGTGGATGGTTTATATGTATTTGTGTAGATGATTACATGGATGTATCTATACAAGTTGTAATGTTTAATGCAATAGCGATAAAATCGAAATTTCAATGTCCAATATTTATGGTTTACCATCTACAAATGAAACAAGCAATGGTATTTAACCAAAGTTTCAAACTGAAGTTGAAGGTTAATCTAGAAGGTAAATATATTATATGTTTGGGAATTACAATGTCCAAAAGCATGGAAATTTCAAAAGGATTGAGTTGATCTAAAACGTCTGGCACCTGACTTACAAAAGGGCAGCAAAAATATGACATACAAAGTATACCCCATACACACAAAGAGGCCTACACAATTAGATGTTAAACAGACCACAAAATGTACTAGTTATGACATCAAGAAATTCACATAACATACAAGTTACCTATACTAATATTGTTCTAGGCCCAACACAAACGTTGTCATACTAAATCTTGGTAATCACATGTTTTGGCCCTAGAACTCACAATTTTAGCATGACACTACGCAAGGAGTTGAGAAGTTAACATACTAGGATTGCCTTTCCACTGTAGACATGGAGACTTGAATGGAAGATCAGTTGGTGATGCCAATTCATCTTGTGGTTTGAAATTGACCTTCCTAGTACCCTTTGCACCAACCCTTGAAGATGTTGCCTTTGTCATTCTAATTTGCTTCTTGTTCGGTATTGGGAACTTAGTTTGTGGATCAATGTATTATGTCATATATTCCTGAGAATTCCCTTCCTATATGACAACTTGTGAAGTCATCCCTGGTCATAATGAAAATGATAGTATTCACAATAGGTTAGTCCAACAACCTAAGCATGAAAACATACTTATAAGAGCATAACTCACATCCAAGATAGTTCTCCTTGCTTATTCATAATATTGGATGCCAAATCTACACTCAGCTCGTGGCATGAACACATTTGTTTTCTTGCTATTTGGGTGTTTGGAGGGCACATATGGCAAATTAGAAGGTTGTGATAGCTGAGGATCTGATCCACCTTCCCTTTTCATTTCTTTTAGACTTCCATTATTGTCTTGGTTCTCCTCCTCTTCAGCCTCACTTCCCCCACTATCTAAAAATTCCTAATCTGGCACAACACTCTTATCAGTGTCAGAGCTTCCACTCTTAGCAAAATAGTCCTCATCATCTTCGTCACTATCACAAATTACACTAACAACCTCCTTCCCCCATCTCTACCCTATAGCTCTTACACTATCTGCAATGGTCTTATTTCCCACCTTACTTTTCCCCTTTGATTCGTGAACCCCAACTTTCCCAACATTCTCAACCAACCTCGCTTGCCTCTACTTGATGGTTTCCCCAGTATTTTTGGACCCTAAATTGACCTTTCCCTTTCTCTTTGACGCCATTAACTATGCGACAAATATAAAGGACAAATCAAACAAGGGTTAAATGTCATTTCACTGTACAAAAACACAAAAAAAGTATTCTCAGGACCACTTCAAAGCTTACCTCTGTATGTCCTTTTTGTCTTGTCGTATTCTCCCCAACTCCGAATCAGAATCTCACTACATGCATTGCACCTTCAAGCCTTCTGTCTCTGCACATTTGTTTGTAACCCTAATGGCAATTTCTCAGTCTTCCCTCTCATGCGCATAAGTTCAGTCTGTAACCTTAATCCCAATAACAACTCTTTCCACAATCCCACCTTTTGTTTACTTTTGTTCCTCGTTTACGCTCCTGCTTTTTTACCTTTCATATAGCACATGTCATCACCATCGGACGTCCACATGTGCCATCTCATGACACGTGTCACACAAATAATAAAAAGTTTCATTTTGATGGTTAACGTCCAGCAACTTCACAAAATTGCCATTATTGCTCCACTTTTAAATGTTTGCTGGTACTTTTAAATCTAAAAAATGTTTACTATGATGGTAGCTTTGTTGGAAATTGTGCCCTAAGGGCCAATCATTGTACTTTGAACATTATTATTTAATCAACTTCTTCATTTTGTTATCATATTATTTACATGTTCACTGTGATAACTATCATTAGATAAATCATAATGATTGTCCTAAATGTCTATGGTCAATCAACTATGCAGGAGCAAAGATGAAAATAAGACCAGTATGACTTTGAAGAGATATGGAGATACAAATCAAAGTCTTAAGAGTACAATGTGCTGGACTGACTCGCCATGAGAAAGCTGCATAGATCAAGTCATAAGCTTGTCTTATGTATAACTACGCACTATTACAAAATATGGATTTAGCGAAGCCAATTTTATGGCACTTCTTCAAACAATCGCCAAAGGAGACTTCTTATTTTTTTAAAAAAAAAAACATGTGACAATTACAGCGCTTGAGCAGGAAAGTGCCGTAGTTGCTTAATACATTCTATGGTGCTTGCATGAGAAAAAACTATACAAGGGGTTCTTTTTTTTAAAAAAAATTTAATCCCTTTATTTTTTTAAAAAAATAAAAGACCTTAGATTGCGCTTCATTATGAAGCACCGTCCAAGATGTAGCCTTAAACAGCACTTGTAAACCAAGCGCCATCCAAGGATAAGCCTTAGACAGTGCTTGGATTCCAAGCGCCATCCAAGGTGCCTTCAAGGCACCTGATGCCTTGAATTAATTCAAGGCACCACATGGTGCCTTAATAATTTCAAGGTGCCTTGGACGGCGCTTGGAATTCAAGTGCCATCTAAGTCTCAGTTTTGGATGGCGCTTAGTAATTAAGCGCCATCTAAGACCTTTTTGTTTAAAAGGAAATTAGCCATCATTTTTTTAATTTAGAAGCTTTGGCACTTTGAGAAAAAGCGTCATAGCTTCTGCCTTTTTCTTTTTTTAAATTGGCCATCATTTTTTTTTTGAATTGAGAAGCTTCGGCTTTTTGATAAAAAGCATCGCAGCTTCTCCCACCTTATAATTTAATTTCCATAACCCACCGTTTTCATTTTCATTTTCATTTTCATCTTCCTACTTTCTCTCTAGCTCCCCTACTTCCTAGAACATTGTTGCTGTAGAAAGGTTCCTCTCCCATATGTTTTTTTTTTCTTGTCTTAGCCTCCTTCAGAAGCTCTATAGGCTATAAGTGTTTTTCTTTTTTCAACATTTGGTTCACATTTTATTTTAGTTAAAATCTTTCATGAATCTTATGTGTGCTCATAATTTTTTTTAGGTATTTATTTGAAGCAGCAACTCTATCTTTTTGAACTTCTTATACATTGTAAGTTTTTTAATTTTTGAGCTTACAAATATAATAATACTTAGTTTAATTTTTCTTAGAAATAACGTGTATGACTCAAGTTTAAGCAACTTAAATGCTAAAGTTCTTTTATACTTGATACATAAAAACACAATATTGCAAAAGATATGTGCTATGTTATTTCATTTTGTTGTGGATTGTATTGTAAATTATTGTGGATTTTGGATTGTAAATGGAGGTTTTCATTGGGAAAATAAAATAATTATGAAAAATTATTTGTTTTTAAAATAAAAGACTTCCTACAGAGTTTCTCTAGGGAAGCGCCGTAGGAAGTCATAAAATTATTAATTTTTAAATAAAAGACTTCCTAAGGTGCTTCTCTAGGGAAGCGACGTAGGAAGTTATATTTTGCAAAAAAAATAATAATCAAGCTATGGCGCTTTCATATATTAAAAAAGATCCGTAGCTTGTTTTAACGGCGTTGGAAGCTACGATGCTTCCCAGGTGCCATAGTATTATTTAAATCAAGCGCCACAACTTATATTTTTTGGTAGTAGTGATGTCACTATGTCCTTTGACCTAAGATCATCATGGATCCCTACATGAGAGTCGCTTAGCTTTGACCTAGTCAAAAGTCACCTTTGACCGGGTGATGATAAAGGCTATCTTTGGACTTAGTGGTTTTCATGCCGACGAGTGTGAACGGTCAAGATGAAATTTGTCCCTCATATTAGTAGAGAGATATTACTGGGCTCCTCGATGAGTGAGTCTGAGAAATGTATGGCCATACTATGATGGAAAGGAGTTTTAATATCTATAGTCAGACAACTTAAGGATCGAGAAAGTAATGGTCAAGAATAGGAGGATGACATTCTTTATGCCTCATCCTTGATTGAAATGTTATGTGACAAAAGGGACATGATATGGTTGTATGACAGGTTGCATCGGTTTATTGATCCTCGTATGAATTAGGCAGTCATAATGTCTTGCTAGAGGTCGCTTATGACTTGTGGGTTAGTGTAGTTATTGGCCCACTGCCAACTTCCTATAGGCCAACAGGGTCACACACAAAAATAGCCCAACACGAGTTATAATGTCCAGATTCATTGAATCTAAGATATATCTAGATTTATTGAATGTAATGGTTAATCAAGGGTGGACAAATATATATATAAAATTAATAATATTATATATACATATATGTATTTTCGAAATACAAACACACACACACACACACACATATATATGTATATATATTATATATGATAATATTATTATATTGTGTTAGTTTTAAATTTAGTTTTATCTGATAAATTAAATTTAATAACTAATATGATAAAGATATAATATCTCAGATTTAATTTATAAAGATAAATTAAATATATTTCTATTGGCTCTTTATTCAGATTAAATAAATATGTTAAAATAAAACTGTTGGATAGATTTAATTAAACCATATTTATTTAATTTTCTTATCAAAAGACAATTAAGTGTTAATTGATATGATATGGATTTCAAAATTAATTAAGATTAATTTTAAAAATCCAATATCCATCATAAAATATAAAGCCTTGACTAGTTATTTGAAAAGGGTGAGCTAGGGTTTTTTACGTGTGATGTAAAAAATAAGATAGAGAGCCGTGAGAAAAGAAAACTCTAAAGAGGGACATTAGTGGCTCTGGCATGCTATTCGTGTTGGATTCCTATTCATGTAGATACCGGTAGAGAGAGCAGATCCGAGTTGTTAGTTCCTTGAAATTGAAAAAAAGATTGAATGCATAAGAAAAGTATGCTTCTCTACTACTCGATTTAAACGCCGTTGACAGATCCGCAGTAGGGACTGGAAAACTTTTGAATTTTAATTTTTTTCACTGTGCTTACCAATCCCAACATTGATATCAAAGCGTTGAGTTTGAGGTTTCGTCTCGATTATAAATTGTATATGTGATATATAAGTTGTATGTGTATATTGCTTTGGATTAGATTGATAGTGATTAATCAAGAAGGATAGGAGACCAAGGAAAACCTAGCCAAACTTTGGAACTCTTGTGTTATAGGGTTGTTAGATTCAAAATCTCATGGGCAGCATGTTGAGTAGAAACATGTGGGGATCTCTTACATGAAATGTTAAGGATGAATAGATTAAGAAGATTCATAACTGTTCTTGGAGACATGTGATACCTCTATTGCTAGTATCAAAAAAATTGAAAATCAAGCAAAATATGAGGAAGCTATTGTTATAGATGCCAACCATACTAAATTAGCATACCTCTACCCTTCTAGTATTGATAGGATCATTCTCATTAAAAGTTGGGATCACTCTTAATTTCAATAAAGAATTAGCAGGACCGTCGTACCTAACTATTCGTAGCGTGACATAAACATAACATTTATTGCTTTTCATATTGTATGAATTGTTAATTGTTGTGGTTTTAATTTCTAAAATTGTTTGGGTATGGTGAATAATATGGCTCTAGTTTTACAAGGGTTGTAATTTTTTTTGTAATACGAACTGCGTGCCATACCTTCATCTACATAGTTTGGATGTACATTCTCTTCTCATCTCACCCCTTGGTATGTTTAAATGAGGTTTCTCAATTCATTTTTATTTTCTTACTACAGAGGTTCTCTCATTGGCTTGAGAGGATTTAAGTTAGGTGAGTCGTATGATGTCACGTTTAAATTATGTTTCCTTTGATTAGATCGTTACATGCATATTTTACATGTATATGTATATCTGTATGAGATACAACCACAATATATGTATTCACATAAATGAAATAATTGATTAAGGCCTCCAAATGAAATCTTAAGTCATAATGCCGTTAATTAATGAATACTTGTCAAAACCTAGATCGCTTAATTGTAGGTTACACCAAAGTGGATGCATTTGAGTTATCTTGGTGAGACAACCGTGAGTAATGGTGCTATTCACAAAGTTGTTTTAACTTAATTGAGATTAATAAAACAGTTTTGGATCTCAAGGCATTAGATGAGATTAAACATGTGGATCATATGATGAACGAATCCCATAAAGATATAAGAGTTACGTGTCATGTAATTGGTAAAGAGATTACCTGCTTAATAACTTGATTTAAGTGTCCTGTCAAAGAGGATTTAAATTTAACCGAAATGTGGATCTTAGCTCACTAATTATTACATTAAGGGTTGTTAATTTAGTGGGATATTATTGACTAACTTTGCATATTTTATTATAGAATCATGTTGATTAGTAATACTGCTACGCTATCATTACGATCAATCCTTGAGAAGGACAAACTCAATGGGACAAATTTTCTTAACTAGTTCAGAAACTTGAGAATTGTTCTCAAGCAGGGGAGAAAAGCATATGTCCTAGATCAACTAATTCCTGAGGAGCCTACAGCCAATGCTCTAAGAGCTCAGAAAGATGCTTACACGAAGCATAAGGAAGGCTTTGTGGATATAGGTTGCTTGATGCTTGCCACCATGGTTCCAGAGCTCCAAAGAGATCTAGAACTTATGGAGGTTCATGAGATGATTGTGCATCTCAAAGAAATGTTGCAACAATAGGCAAGGCAAGAAAGGTATGAGACCACAAAAGCCCTACATTCCTGCATATTCTAAATTTCTCGTTTATACTTGTAAATAAGAACTACAGTGCTTTTCCTTCATTCATCAGACATATTCTTTTATTGTAAAATTTAATTTAAATAGCTTAGATAAGCACAACTTACCTTTTTTGCCTAACATTTCTATACTTCAATAGGATACCATCAAATCCCTCCAATATTATTGGACTATGGTAAAATAAAGAGATTTGCTTTTTTTTTTTAAAAAAAAAGTAATATCTTTATATATTAAGAGATTTATGTTGTTCATGAATCAACATAATAGGTTTATTAATTTAACATATTAGATTCATGAATCAACATATGACATTATTTCATGAATAATCGAACATATGGTTGCATTAGGTCAAGTGAAGCTCTTGAGAACTATAATGAAAATTAAGAATTACTCTCATAGAGAGAGAGTTTGGCAACTAAAGATGGAGAGGAGGGAGATGTGGATTAGGAAATCCATGGGCGCATATTTTTTTTTTTTAAAAAAATCTTCCTTTGCTTCATTTGTGGTATGAACAGATTGAGCAAGCTAATATTTTTTATATTTATAGTTTTATTTATTTTTTAAATTTCTATTTAAATCATTAAATTTTTGAATTTATCTTAATTATGATATGAAATTTGTGATGTTTTTAACTATTTTCAATTACTTGAATGTATTTTTATTTATGTTAAAAATATTATTTGAAGCTTGCTATAAAAAACTATTTAAAGCCCAAGAAGACCTAAGTGGCATGCTTCGAGCTCCATGGAGAAAGCTCAAATTGGTGTGTTCATTATTGTTAAATTTGCGAGTTGATTCTCTGAATTTATAATTTATATATCTATAACTTACAAAATCAAGTCAATTTACTCTTAAACTTATACTAGATGTAAATTCGTTTGAACCCGTGAGTTCACATATGAGTTAACCGCTTTTACATTTCTACACCTTGTAAAATTGTGTTAACCCGCTCTTAAACTTGTCTTAGCTTTTGCGATTCGATCTTGTTCATGGATTTATAGACGATGAACTTCATAGAAATTTCTTTGCACAAGTTATGAATGTTCACATATTTAATTTCAATGATTCTTATTTAAAATATATTTAAATCAAATTATTATCATTTTTATATTTTTATTATTTAATTATATATTTTTAACATTTATTTATTAATAAATTTAAACTCCTACGAGTTTATTATTTGAGTTTATGATCCAAATTTACTTTCTTATCATGAGTTTACTTAGAATCGTAAGTTTGACATAGTTCAATGTGCTTATCAAAGGCTAGAGGACGCTTAATAGGCTTAAGGGGCATGAGCCGAATTAGGGTCCCTTGGTTTGGTCTTTTCATCCATATACTTCTAATGGGTTGGACGTTAATCAAGTAGCCCAATTGTTCTATTCTGTGTTCCTTGCTTATGTCACTCTTAATTGTGTTTTATTTTATTTCAGAGGAAAATATTCTAACCATTCCTCTATTTTGCTTTAATTATACAGACCTCTTGTTTATTTTGAAAACTCATATAGAGCTCCCTTAAAATTAAAATGTATGTTACACAATGCTCCCTTATATTTTGAGATTATATTTCCATCCACCTAAATCGTTAATTGACCGTTAAGTTTGAATTTTGAATTTTTGTTTTACCAAAATACCCTTCTTTTATATTAGAATTATTTAAACAAATATATATGTATTTGTGAAAAAAAAATTTATACAACCAAATTTTTATCCTAATAGATTTTTTTTTAACTTTCTAATATGTTACAAATTTATGAATTTTGAGTTTATAAAATTTATAATTTTAAGTTTTTACCATATTTATTGAAATTTATTTTTTTTAGTTTCTTAAATGACTAAAAATATATATCAAACACATTTTCCTATCAAATATAATAAACTATATATGTTTGAGAGATTATATTAAGTCATTTAAATTTATAATTTGATATTTTTTCCTACAAACGTTTGAAAAAATTACTCAAATGTTTAAAATTTTGTGATATTTATAAGCTATCAATTAAAATTTAAGATTTAGCATTAAGAGTAAATTAGTAAATAAATTTTATTCTTATATAAATTTCAATTAAAAATATATTTTTAGAATCTTTTTAATTTTTTTTTAATAGAGTTAACGGTTTAAACTAACATGTATAGTTTTAAAACAGAGGAGAAGCCTGTGTAATTAAAGAAAAATAAAAAGGTGGTTAGAGTATTTTTCTCTTTATTTTATTAACTTGATCGGAAGCTAATGCCCATGAATATTGGGCTTAAAATGGGTCCACATGTTTTGAACTTCTAAATTAAGAATATGGGTCATATTTGAATTGATCTGCTAGGACTTAATTGTTATGGGTTATACTTTAATTAATTAAGTAGCCCGTTTGATCTGCTAGGTGTCCCTTGTTAAGATTAACCTGTAAGCCGCCTAATGACTATTAGTGTAGGTTATGGGCTTATGTATTTCAATTAGTTAGGGTTTCCTAGTTCCGATTATACCTTGTAACAATTTTTTTAAATAGGTCAATGACCTTATAGCCAAACGGTAAAAATGCTATCCTATAAGTGAGAAAATTATGGGTATAGTCATGTTTGTAAACTCATATAATTAGTGCTTACCTTTTATTTTAAAGAAAAAAGAATCATTTTTTAACAGAACTATTTAGGTAATAATAAAAGATTTTATAATTGTGATTAAAAAAGGATACATTTAATTGATGGTGGAAGAAAAAGATATTCTTTCTAAGAAATTAAAAGATGTGAAGGGTGAACAACTTTTATACTTCTGAAGCAAAAATTGTTTTGTCGTAACAATTTTTTTATGGAGTGGCTCTATTAACTAGTACAAAATTTGTCTTTTAGACCGGTTATATACGGATAAGATTTAAAATGTATGATTGGTAGCATTGTTGTAATTAAAGATAACTTTGGAGATCGGTTCCGTGGATATCAGATCTTAAAAATATTATTTAGACCTTATTTATGTGTAACTAGTCTTAACATGATAAAATAATAAAAAATAAATACACTTTTTAGACCAATTATTTTTATAACCGGTCTAAATAAGAAACTCATAATTAATTTTTTTTTTACTTTTAAGACCGGTTATTTTAAAAACCAGTTTAAAATGTATATTTAAGACCGATTATTCTGAAAAACCAGTCTTAAAAGTGCGCGTTCTAATTAAAATTTCGCTATATGGGTTTGAATTGAATATAAAATTATGAACAATAGTTTGATAATGGATAGGGTGCTACAAGTTATTTATACTTTCTTATCTTGTTTTTATGCCTATCATTTTGCTATTGGATAGGGTGCTACTAGGTGTTAAAATATATGGATCGTAGTTGGATAAAAGCTAAATAGACGAGTGTTGAATATGATGTTGGGGTGAGGGGTTTCTTAGACTTTGCTAGAAGAAATGCTAATGATGATAGTGTGATGTTTTATTGCCCTTGTATAGTATGTTTGAATGAGAAGCGACTAAGTGCTGTAAATATATATACATATTTAATTTGTGAAGGATTTTGTAATAGTTATACAGTATGGGTATGACATGGTGAAGAATTAGAAATGCCAAGTACATCTCAACAGGGCGGAGTGGCCTTTGATGATAATGACACGTATATGGATGATCGGATAGATGATGTTATTCGTGATGTAGGAAAAGAGGCTTTTGAGCAATCACATGCAATGGTAATATGTATAGTGATGCTGAGAAGCCGTTGTACCCAGGGTGTAAAAATACTAATTGTTGAGAGCAATATTAAAATTGGTAAGCTTGAAAGTACGGCATGGATGGAGCGATAAGAGTTTTTCAGAAACGCTTGAGGCTTTTAAGGACATGCTTCCAGATGATAATGTGTTGCCTTATCGATACTATGATGCTAAGGAAATATTGTGTCCCCCAGGGATGAAGTATAAAAAGATCCATGCATGCCCTAATGATTGTATATTGTATAAAAAAGAGCATGAAGAGAAAGAGCAATGTCCGATATGTGAAACTCCAAGGTATAAATCAAATAAGGCTTATGCAAAAGTGTTATGGTATCTTCCAATCATACCAAGGTTCAAGCGCTTGTTTGCCAATGAAATTGATGCCAAAAATTTGAGATGGCATGTGGATGAGAGGATTTCTGATGGAAAGCTTCAACATCCAGCTGATTCTTCTCAATAGAAGAAAATTGATCAATTATTTTCTAACTTCAGTGAATAACCTAGGAATCTTAGGCTTGGGCTTAGCACAGATGGCATGAATCCTTATGGTAGTCTAAGCAGTATACATAGTTTATGGCCTGTTCTGTTGGTAATTTATAACTTATCTCCTTTGTTATATATGAAATGAAAGAATATTATGTTGTCTATGTTGATTTCGGGACCAAAGCAAACTGGAAATGACACAGGTGTTTACCTAGAACCTTTAATCGAAGACTTGAAAGAGTTGTAGGATGAAGATGTTGATGTTTTTTATGCGAACAAGAAGGAGGTTTTTAAAATGTGAGCCCTGATCTTTTGTATTATAAATTACTTCCTTGTATATGAAAACTTGTCAGGATATAGTGTTAAAGGCCATAAAGCATGTCCGATTTGTAAAGAAGGAACATGCTTCCATCAATTTTAACATGGAAGAAAAACGGTGTATCTTGGCCATAACATATTTCTTAAACGGGGCCACCCATATCTTAGATTAAAGAAATATTTTTTTGAGTGGATAAGAGTTTGAAGATGCTCAGGAAGCATTGACTAGGGAGCAAGTTTATGAAAATGTGAAAAATATCAATGTTCTCTTTGGTTAGATTGCAAAGAGTAGTAATGAAAAAAATAAATGGAAAAAGAGGTCTATCTTCTTTGATCTTCCATATTGGGCCAATCTTGATGTGAGATACTGTATTGATTCATGCCTGTGGAGAAAAACAAATGTGATAGTATTGTTGGGACACTCTCAACATACGAGGTAGTTCTAAGGATAGTGTGAAAGCAAGATTAGATTTGCAAGAAATGGAAATATAAGAAGACTTGCATCCAAGGCCATATGGTAAGAGAGCTTTTTGTCTTCCAACTTCTCATACTTTGTCGAAGGATGAGAAAAGAATTTTTTGTTATTGTTAATATAGCATCTGTAACCCCCTTCGTAATTATAATTCGAAATGCATGATTAAAATGAAATATAGACCAATAATAATCAAAACTCATTTACAATCCCATCCTTGAGATAGGGTTTTCCCAAATACACTTCAAAATTTAATACACCTGGTCTCATATTCACATTTCGAATACAATTACTTTGCAAAGATAAATCATATTTATTATAAACATTAGAGTGCACAATAATAATCCCGGCAAACCCCGAGTTCCATATCTTAACTAAAAAGTTCATAGAGCACATTTGCCCATATACAAGTTCTCATACAGGGATTACACAAAATCTTATTCCAAATATACATCAAAACCATATACAATCATCCCAATCCATATTGAAAACCAACTACCAAAACTATATCCTGAAGGAGTCCTCGACGCCCTTTGTTGCTTGCTCCCTCCACGAGCCACTTGCCATGTCTAAATTGTTGGTAGGGGAGGTTGAGATTCGAGAGAATCTCAATAGAAAAATATTACCAATATGCATGCAAGATAAGTGCTTAATGTATGCGTGTTTGCATTACAAAAACTCATACTCACACAATGACATATCTGCGTGCTCAATTTTTCAAACAACATACATATGGCCATAGCATAAATAGAAACAGAGCTTCAATCAATCATATATGTTTCACATAATAAAGCGAAGCAATAACATGCATCAATACACCAAAACAAATATCAAATACATGCAGGAGAGGTAAGTTCCTTACCTTAACCTTTTTACGCCTTGAAACGTGTGCCTCGTAAAGCGTGCCAACGACTGGGCTCACAACTTGGTCATAAAATTCCAATTGTACCATTTAGACACTTCCATAGTGTTTATGGGGGTTATATGAGTCTATTATAAAAATTTACTAAAATGCCCCTAGGGACTCAGCCCTGGCCCGGTCCTACCTTACCCCGTCCAACTGTACTTTCCTGAAATTTTGACATGTGCTATTCTAACATATTTTCGCCCAAGGAATCCATTTTCGGACTCAAAATTATCAAATTCAATATCAAATTACAAAATTATCATTGATAGGCCCACTTTAAGGGTTTAAGGGGCATTTTCGTAATTATGCTTTTTCAGCCTTTTCCGAAAAAGTGACCAATTGTAACCCTACATAATTTTTCCTCCTGAACTCAATGAAACTACTAAATCATTGAAAATCCAAATTTAAAGCCAATTTCCATAGCTGGCTAAAACTTATAGAAACTCTAGGGAAAATTGGGGTTTTTCAAATCCGACTCCGCTGACGTGTTTCTTTCTACTCCTAACCACTTTATTAACTATTAAATTAGGTTATAACTACCATTTGGACCCAATTTTGGAAGTAAAACCCTAGGCTAATTCAATTTCTAAATTTCAAATCAAAGACAATCCGGCGAAATTTCATTGATTAAATTGTCTACAACAACAGAATAAGCAATATACAAAGGTTTGTAAGTTACCTCAAGCTCCCTTTAGCTTTTCTCCTATATGGTTGAAACCCTAACCTTTTCAACAACCAATTTGAGCTTCACAAACATGAGTTCACATATAGGAAGAGTTTAGGAGAAGTATTACAACGGTTAGGAGCTAAATCATCGAAGGAATTGGCTTACTTTGTGATTTTTTTTCTTTTTCTCTCTCTATTTCAGCTGTTGTTTCAAGTCAGAAATGAGCACATGAGGAAGAAGGAGATGATATGTTATGATAGCTTATGTCATCTTTAATTATGATGATGTCATAATTCCCATTTTTGAATTTTCTGGCAATTTTTCTTCCCAACTTTGAAAAATCATAAATAATTCTAGAAAAATCAAATTGGAGTGATTCCAAAGGCCATAGAGCCCTTATTGAGTCTAGTTTCAATGAAAAATATAGCTTTTTATTATTTGGAAGCACATCATTCCCAGATTTTTAATCTTTACATGTTTCAGAAATTTCACAGTTTTTCTGTGTTGACTTCAAAAATTTATAATCTTTTGTATATAGCTTTAATTGAGTTATATCACCTATCAAATTAAAGCTTAGGATGTCTACTTTCATCCTATAAAATTTCATAATTTTTGCTGATCATTTGGTCATACAAAATCACATGACAAGCTCACTACCTCATAGGCGATTTCACCAAAAACATAATTATTTTCTCCAAAATTCACCATTTTACTTTCTTTAATACCCCAAAGATATAAGAATTATTAGAGAATAGATTTGGGCTCCTGCTAAACTGGGGCTTAGTAGGCCACTTATTTCAGTCTTATTGTCTAGCCTCAAATCTCAAAATTTAGGGTATTAGAGCATCAAAGTTCCCTCAGGGTATTCTTCAAATTTTAAGAAACTTGTGTCGATGAAAGACTTAAAGTTAGTAGGGCTAAAGTCTTATGATTGTCATGTCTTAATGCAACAACTACTCCCAGTAGCTATTCAAGACATTGTCGAATATGATCTTCAACATATTTTGATTAGACTTTGTTTCTTCTTCAATGCTATTTGTAGTAAAGTCATTGAGACGGAAAGATTGGATGAACTGGAAATTAAAGGATATATGATCTTGTGCCATCTTGAGAAGCTTTTTCTTCATACTTTTTTTGACACTGTGGTACATCTAGTTGTTCATCTAGTGAGGCAGATCAAGTTGTGTGGCCCTATCTATTTACGATGGATATACCCAATTGAAAGAACTATGAAAATCCTAAAAGGGTATGTGAAGAACCCTAACCGACATGAAACATCTATTGTTCAGAAATATGTTTCTGAAGAAGCCATGGAGTTTTGTTAAGATTATTTGTCAAATGTAAGACACATTAGACTTCCTGAACATCATGATGAAGAAGAGGGTAGACGCGGGGCTTCAGTAAAGAATATGGATCCTGATGAATTGAAACAAGTTCACTTGTACATCTTGAATAATGTTGAATAAGTTCAAAATTACATTAATGCTCATAAAGAAATTATACGGAAAGGAAATAGTTGAATGACTGAACAAAGGTTAACTAGAGAGCATAACAAAACTTTTGCACATTGGTTCAAACAAAAGGTTGATGAAGAAGAATGTGTTTTTGATACAATTAAATGGTTAGCACGTGGTCTTAAGGTTGATGTTAGACTTCATTTGTGATCAATGGTTATACGTTTTACACGAAGTCCCTAGATGATAGGAGTATTGTTCAAAATAGTGGTGTTATGTTAGTGGTTGAATCTATGCACTTCTCTAGTTTGAAAGATAAGAACCCTAAATTGGCAACCAGACCTTATTATTGGGTTATTAAAGAGATTTGGGTGGTTGATTATGTTAAAATTAAATTTTCAATTTTTAAATACAAGTGGGTTAATGCCAACAATGGTGTGATGATCGATCAATTAGGATTTACATTAGTTAATCTAAATAGTAGAAGTTTTGGAGATGAACCTTTTATTATGGCATATCAGGCGAAACAAGTGTTCTATATTACCAATCAGGCAAATAAAATATGGTTTACACCTCTCCATGGAAAAAGGGTCATTAAAGTTGTTTAATAAATGATCTTCTTGAGACTTCTTCTTTTTCTAGGGGTCTTCCAGAATTAAATGAAGAAGATGAAGCAGATAATAAATACGGCACAAGAAACGATCATCATGATGGGATATGGGAGGATATCCCTTTATAAAACTACTTTGAAGTTATCTAGCTAAAGTAATTATCTTGAATTATATTTGAATTATGTACATAGTTATTTTATATATAAAACTACTTTTTGTTGTTGTCATAGGAAAATGAAGGGTTTGAGGTGTCCTAGCTAGTGTAGATGCTCCGAAGCCAGCTAGTGATAATCAAGGATGGATTACTGTTTGCTGTGTTCTTTCTCGATAAATATTAATGTGTTGATTTTCAATGATTTATTGTTGTTGCTTCTGTGGAATGTGGGCTGCAGGAAGAATGATGTAAGTTATACTAGTTGAAATTGTGTTTTAGAATGCTTGATGAAATGAGAATGTGTAAGAGAAGAATTTACTTGGGGTATTGGAAGAATGATTTATTGTTGTTGTTTTTGTGGAATGTGAGGTGTATGAGGCTTAATGTCGCTGGAATGGTTTGCTGGGTAAAATGTTTTAATAGGGGAAATGGCTTGCTGGCTAGCTAACAGTAATATTTAGAAAAAAAAATGGAAATTTTAAGACCGGTTATTTTAAAAATCAGTCTTAAAAATACTTTTTAGACCAATTATTTTAAAAACCGATCTAAAAAGTTATACTTTTTCAACCGGTTCTTCAAAGAATCGGTTTAAAAAGTATGACTGTTTTTTCAAAATTATGCTTAATGTCGTTATGTTTAGACTGGTTGTATATATTCTTTTAGACCGGTTTCTTAATCGATCTAAAAAGTAACAGACTTTTAAGACCGACTATATCAAGATCACATTCAGAACCAGTCTAAAATATCGTTTTTAATCGGTTTAAAAAGTGTTTTTTCCACTAGTGATTTCCAAGTTGGTCATTGTTGAATTTTTTGCGTCCGAATTTGCTCTTGATGAGCTGGATTAATTAATTGAGAAATTATAATAATTCCTAATTGACTAATTAATTAATTAAGAGATTAATTAATTCAATAAATTGGATGAGAAAAATGTGGATTCACTGACTCAGTTAGCGAAGTAAGAAATCGGTTACATATGTAAATATATAAATTAAATATGGAATTTAATTATGAGATGGATATAAATGATTTATTTTATATTCATATTGACTTAGTCAAAAGAGAGGTTGGGAAAATCTCTCAATTGATGGTTGTTATGGTATTTTGAGTTCCCTAAATACCCTATGCCACTACTATAGATAGAGAACTCCCATCCGTTCTTCTTATCCCAGTAGTTGAGTTTTCCGACTCTCAGACTCCCCCTCGATATCTTTCCTTGTGTAGAGAGCGTGGATCGATGTAATTACTAGTAGCTTTCTTCGACCATGTTTTCCAACTTATCTACTAAAGTGCATTCCTCGTGAAGGAAAACGTTGGAAAAAATTACAATACCAAAAGAAAAAGTCACCATGCACAAAAAAATGGTATTATTGCAACATGGGCCTTGTTCTTACTTCTTGCTGATAGGCACAAAATATAGAGCCTAAGACTCGATAAGTGTACGGACCGTATCAAGTAATAAAGTGATGATCGTTCTCACGAGGACTTGGTACTAATAATTTAGTTGAGCAATGATTTTACACTTTCGCTTAATTTGAGTTAACACAATTTGAAATAAAGATGTGAATAAAGGCTCCCTAGAAAAGAAAGGAAAATATATCTATCAACAATTGAGGCTATGGGTGATTCTAGTTCTTAATTGGTGACTTGGATTCTTATAGCTTTGATTACTTCTTAGTGCCTAACTTTCCCTTTAATTATATTTAAACTTATATTTGCTAGTCTATAAGACTCTTATTTACCTAAGAGTGTTTGTTGATATACTAAAATACATTTCGATTATGTTAATCCCTAATGTTTTAAGTGATTGCTTAATTAATTAAGTGCAAGCTTAATGTAACTATGTAGGTCTTTTAGCATTTTTTATATAATGCGAAATTTTTATCCGTGATGTAGGTATCTTCTGCATATCTAAACTTTAATCTCCCTTTCTTAAAATTCTGAGCTTGTGCATTGCTGCCACCAACCAAAAAAATAGAACACACCTCTTCCTATCCGTACTCCCACACTATATATAAATCTATATTTGATGGTTTTTCTCCGTGCGTCTCCTCAATCTCCTTTATAATCCAATATAATATTTATTATATTATATCCTCGTCAATTCCATGATCTGACGCCAGGTCTCACCTCTTTCAATCCTAAATATTATCTTATAATTATATATATGTGTATTATTCTTTTTTTTGCCTTCGTGTATTATTCTTTTTATGTTTCAGCGTGAGATGCTTCTTACCTTTTCTATAATTTCTTCTATGAGATCGCATAATATCTCCTACAAAATAAAGTAAGATATGAATAGATTTTATATCAAAATTCCATTTTATCATATAATTAATTAAAGGATAGAAAAATATATAAAAAATACTTAAATAGGTATAAAATATTAATAATTCTAATTAAATATATCTCAAAATTTACACCTATTTAATTATAAAATATATGCTCATCACTTTTTTCTTCTGTTACTGATCAAAGAAAGATTTTTGATATAGGAGCTTATGGTGGAAAATCTAATGGAGATATAACTAAGGTAACGCCATTCAATTCATGTGGCTATTTCTTGTTAGTTGTTTTATGTGTGTTCCATTAAGTCCCCACATTCATGTTGATTGAATTAATTTGTCCTTGAAGGCTCTCACAAATGCATGGACATATATATGTGCGTCGATTATTCCCAGCACAATTATAGTTCCAAAGGAAAATTACAACTTGGGGGTGTATCTCAATATCAACTCACATGCAATTGAGATACTTGATCATACTTAAACATCTTAAAATTCTGAAATATTAGGCTCAAAATGGACAAAACAATAGCTAACCTAATCCATGACAAAATATTAGAGTCCCTAAAACAAAAACAAAAACACAATTCATCTCTCCCCCACACTGAATACTTGCATTGTAATGATATTGCAATGGATTTCAAATATGAACAAGGACAAATGTTAGGGTAAGGTACACACAACTACCTAAAAACACAAAATAAGACACACAAACTACCTTCTACTACTCGTAGTCTCTCCCCCACACTTGTTCAATAGCATAAGATCGAATAGATTCAAGAACAAGATAAGGAAAGAGACAACTTTACTATCATAGCAGTTTGTAGCTAGACAGGAAAATTAGGAGGAAACTCAACCTTTTCCTCCTCAATATTACAGGCTCAGAGAGTAGAGGTTCCTGAATGCAAGTAGTATAGGAATAAGGACAACCGCTAAGAGGATTAGACTGCAAAAGAATCAACCAAAACAATTGTAGTATCTACTCCAAGTATGCCACATGAATCAAAGTATCAAAATCCATGGAAAGGATTTATGCAAGGAATGTGGCATAGTGGTGTATGTAACATAAGAAGACTAGAGTCGGGGACAAATGATAACATATGCTTCTCACAACCATTAAAGTCAACTAGTGACATGCAACAAGCAACATTAGGTATTATAGAATTAATTTGACCAACACAGAGTTGGTCTAGCAGTGTAAGGCCCTGCTAGATCCCTCTGTATCTCGAGGTTGAGTCTCAGAATAGACATTTGTACTAAGAGGGACAGCCATGAACCCCGAACCCCGAACTAGATACCGGATGATAATATAAAAAAAAATTAACTTGGCTATCATAAATGATAGTAACATAGTCAAGTACTAACTTATCATCCATAGTGCAATCGAAACCAATACAATCAATATCAAAGTCAACTCGTAATATATCAGAAGGCAAATCACATGACATACACTCATGGAAAAAGAGCTTTTTAGATCAGTTAAAATTGACTTTTTAGACTGGTTCTGGATCTGGTCATGATACAGCCGGTCTAAAAAGTATGTCACTTTTGAGACCGGTTACAAGTCTAACTTTTAAGACCGGTTCTATTTATAACCAATTTAAAATCAACAATTTTAAGACTGGTTTTCATGAGCTCCAGTCTTAAAAGAACTCTTTTGTAAGGCAATTTATGTAACATTTTTAAGACCGGTTGTATGTAAAGCCGGTCTTAAATAACTTTTAAGACCGGCTTTACATACAACCGGTCTTAAAAATGTTAATTTTAAGACCGGTTTTAATACAACCAGTCTTAAATTTTTAATTTTAAGACCGGTTATAATGATAACCGGTCTTAAAAGTTTAAGACCGGTTATCATTATAACCGGTCTTAAAAGTGTCATATATATATATATATATATTTTATTTTTTTGTGATTAAGTGAGTTACCAGAACGCATCCTTGAATTGCTACCTCCAATGCTATACTTATTAAGTGCTATATGGTGTTCAGTTTGCTTCCACTTACCATTTTCTTTTGCTTTAACCTTCTCATTGAATTGGGAACTTGTAACATGTCATATATCCTCATGTATAATATTTTGTTTAAAACCATAATATATATATGCATAAATGGATTCAACCATAACATATCATGCAACCAACAAGTCAATTCATCAAAATATACAAAAACCATTTTAAAACCAACAAACATGTCAAATCATGCAACCAACAATATAAATGAATTCAACCAACCAACATGTCAATTCATAAATGAATATATACAAAAAAATTCCTCGACTTTACATATAAGAACTTATTGTTGTAAAAGTTCATAAATGAATTCAGCACAACAATTACGAATGTGCTCAATATCTTCTTCTGTAAAGGGGTCAGCAAGTTCAAACATCTGAAACACCAAAGCTAAGCAAAACATTAAATTCACTTAAAAGATATAAAAGTAATACAAAATTTTTGAAATATATATACATTTACCTCTTCAGTAAGTCCTGTTGTGCCTAAGGTAATAATATTATACATGTGCCTCAGAATATACAACCCACACAAGTTGGACCGCGATGGTTGCCTACGGGTTTGAAAAATAACATGATATCGTTAAAACAAGTATAAAATTAAAGCATGGCTTATTATTGAATACATTCTTAAAACAAATCAATATGTAACTAACCTTTGGCAAGAGCCATGTATGGTCTGTTACCTCACACATAGGCCTACCAAGAGCAGTGTGTTGGAATGTCTGCATAGTCCTATATCATCAAAATCACAAAGGTTACTTATTTTACACCAATTCCATAAATTTTGCATACGAAAGGTAATTAATAATGCAAGAAAACTTACGAGTTCAAGCTCTTCTTTAATTCACTAGTTGGCTTGCTGAGGTGGAGGGAGCATAAGAGGATGGCAAAAAAACTCTTCTTGCACAAAATAGCCAATTGCCAATGATCACTGAAGAAAGGGAAAACTTTTAAGCAAATATAAAATATTATGTATAGTATGAAATATAAATTTGTGTCTCACCCGTGCAAATATAGAGCCACAAAACACTCAATTGAGGTTTCACTAAGCCTGTGCGATAAGTATGTGTGTTTGATAGCAGCAGTGGTCCCTTTATCGTAGAGTTGAACTGGTCATAGGAGTCCAAATTTATTGGTTTTGCCAGAGTCAACCAACCTACGATGCATGCACCTACAATAATTCAAGCAGGGACATTAAATCAAAGTTTAATGGCGTAATTTGTAAAATATTAACTTCCAATTTGAGAAGATACTTACATAAAAAAGAACTAGACATTCAAAATTGTAAGCTGTTGTAGAGGAGCTACCAGGGACATTAAATCATCCCTCTCAAGATAGCATTGTGCCCTTGACTTGCCAATAGCTGACTCAGTAGGCCAATCTCTTGTTCGAAAGGACATATCATATGCCATCATAATTAATTGCTGCATGACATTCAATGGAAGCCGTGAAACATCTTGAGTGGAGGGAGGTGGAGGTGGAGGTGGCGGGGATTCTTCAGCTTGATCAGAGACAAGGTTCTTTGGCCACAAGATGAAAGAGTTGATGACATCGCCCACAACCTTGAAGTCATTAATAGGGATAGGGAAAGGTGTATTTGCAACGATCACCTTTTCAACTGTCATTCTGACTTGATCATCCTTTATTTCTTAGCGGTGGACAGTTGATCCCAAGTTGTGCACACCCCCCCGTGCAACCAATCATCTTAGAGGATCCTCCACAAACAAGTCACAAGGCTCACCAATTTCTTTTCCAGGACCCTTTGAAGATTGACCAATGCAACTCCCTTTAGTGCTCTATTTAGGGTTTAGGGAATGAGCCTGGGGAGCACTGGTATCTTCTTGTCTTGTGCTCATCATGATCATCCATTCCTCCTTCATCTTGCTGAACCTTTCTTCAAATTGTGCATCAAATGATGCTTCTACCTCAGCCTTAGCTTCCGCCCTCACAGTGGCCAATATACGGTCCATCTCCTCTCTAGTCACCATACCACTTGAGGAACGACGTGATGGTACTCCAAAGTAATCCCTTATGCCTACCCCTCCTCCAATCCCCCTAACACGGCCGGGATGCTCAGGTTTTCCTATAGCTACGGTCAGGATGTCATTCCTCCCATTCGACCTAAACAATCCCTTAGCTTGTTATTTTTGAAGCTCCTCTTATAAGACACAGATGACAAATATTAGTAATGAAATTTGTTTACTAAATAATTAATAACAACAAGTCAACAATAATACTTACAATTTTCTCACTAACTATATGAGATTGTTCACTCGTATAAGACCTGCTCCTCTTTTGGTGAGCGAACAACCACTTTTGTTCGCGACGTATCAGAGATGGTGGAGAAAGAAGAACAGAAGGATCGAATTGAGCTGCTTCTTCCAATCTCTTCTGTTTGGCCACCAAGTCTTTTTCGGCCTTCGCATACCCCATACGAGACATTGTATGGGGGCAATCATTCTTTCTACCACTTTCTTGGGCCTTTTTCCTTTTTTCATATGAATAAGAAATCAAAAGTAAGTCATTGTAAATCAATAAAGACAATTAATAATTCATAAGCAAATCAATTGCAATATAAGTCAACTCACCAATGCTTCTGGAGTAGTCTGAAGTCGTCTAAATTCTTGCCAAGTCTGTTCGTCAATAAAAGAATACTAATCCCACAGATTAGGAAGAGGCTGACCTTCTTCCACCTCGATATGCACGTAATTGTTGGCTAGATTTGTCTTAAACTTCCTCCATCATTCATCATAATACGTCATTGTCTTGTCATACAAGACTTCACTCTCAGGAATGTCGTAAGTGAGCTGGATAGTTTCCTAAATATGTTGCTTCACACCTTTATCGACATTTCTCCACTGCTCTATCCAGATGCTAGGCTTGTTGCGTGCTAGGAGGCCGACAAAACTCCTATACTGTTGGGCATTATGCCCGATTGGTTTCCAATATCTATCAAACTCAATCAGAATCTTTTCCTCGATATTCCGATTGAGAGGAATGTCTGTCAATCTGGTGGCTCTCTTACCCCTTCGTCTAGGCCAGTTTTATGGCTCATTGTGTTCCTGGCTCAGAGCATTGCTAGGCTCGCTCTAATTTGGATTAGTTGGATTGGGAGTACCTTCAGTAGGATGACTCATTGTCTAAAAACACTTTAAGGACACTATTTAAGGAAATTTTGCTACATGATGCTTATTGTTATAACAGGGCACTATCTACAAAGGCATCGTTTAAAAGCAATTCCCAAGTTATGCAAACATGAACAAATAATTAATTGCAACGCACAAGTTGATAACCAATATCAACTAAAGCAATAATTAAGATGAAGGAGGAATGATTAATTTCAATTGCAAAAGCAATTCCCTAAAGCAAGTTTTCATATTGGTAAAGATTTTAAATTCAAATCGCATGGCTGAATCAAAAGAAGGAAACCATAAGCTACAAAATCAATATAGCAGAAGCAACAAGCTTAAACCAAACAAAATAGAACCTAGTTTAGCAAAATCAACTAGGAGCTACGATCAAAATCAAACAAAACAAAACCAAACAAGCTTAAACAACGCTACAAGACAATTCCTTATTTGTAGCGGTTAATACAAAAACTGCTATAAAGATAGTTCCAAATTTGTAGCAGTTAATACAAAAACCGCTACAAAGACAGGTCCAAATTTGTAGTGAAAATTTGTAGCAGTTAATACCGAAATCGCTACAAATGTAATGACATGTGCGAGGTAAAATCAAAATTAAAATGTTGACTATTTGTAGCGGGTATATAAATAACCACTACAAATACTCAACATTTCAATTTTGAATTTCCCCCCACTTTATGCAAATTTGTAGTGGTTTATGAAGATAACCGCTACAAATTGAGTACAAATTTTTTATTTCAAATTCTCCAACGGTCATAAATAGGTTGTAGCGGTTTTTTTATAATAACCGCTACAAACGTAAAAATTTGGAAATTTGAAATTTTCTATCACGAGAAATTTGTAGCGGTTACTAATTTATAACCACTACAAATATATATTAGTAGCGGTTACTCTAGTGGTTTATGAACCGCTACAAAATATTAAACGTTGGAAATTCAGAATATAAGGTTGCAAGCATTCATCATTCTCTATTCACTCATCTTCTTCACTATACTTTCTTCTCTCTCACTAGTAGCTATGGATAAGTCATCGATCAGGTTGCCACGTAATTCTTTAGAATATTTGTACGGATTAAACAATTTCTTGGATTTTGGATTCACTCATGCCAGCTGTAATTGCAAGATCGTCTGTCCATGTCGGAGATGCAAGTTCAAGAAGTAACATACACGAAATATTGTTAAGGAACATTTGCGTATGAAGCCTTTCCCAGAGGACTATACGTTTTGGGCAGTTCATAGTGAGAAGGCCAGCATAAGATATGATGATGCTCTTCCTCGAAGTTCACAAGTAGGAGTTCAACTAGATGAAGATGATTCTCTGAATGATGCTGTGCATGATGTATTTGGTGTTCATGATGACAACTTCAACAAAAAAGTGCAGAGCTCAGAGCAGGTGTTCATACGGAATGAAGCTGCTTGGGATTTTTTTTAGCTTGATGGATGAAGCAGATCGTCCTTTACATCAAGGTTATCAAAAATAATCTAAATTATCTTTTTTGATGAAATTGTATCATATCAAGTGCTTGTGTGGAATCACAGATAAGGGAATGTCGATGTTGCTTGAATTATTACAAGATGCATTCCCCGACGTTGAGATTCCCACAACATTCTACGAGGCCAAGAAGATTATCGACAGGTTGGGTTTGAACTATCAAAAGATTGATGCATGCCCCAACGATTGTATGCTGTATTGGGGAGATGATTCTAGCAGGGAGACTTGTAAGAGATGCCACACATCGAGGTACAAGACAATTAGGAAGGGGAAAAAGTAGAAGAAGAAACCCACAAAGTTTCTTAGGTACTTCCCTTTGAAACCTCGCTTACAAAGATTATTTATGTCGTCCAAAACGGTGGATCACATGAGGTGGCATGATGTTGATAAGAATGAAGATGGTAGAAGAAGAAACCCACAAAGTTTCTTAGGTACTTCCCTTTGAAACCTCGCTTACAAAGATTATTTATGTCGTCCAAAACGGTGGATCACATGAGGTGGCATGATGTTGATAAGAATGAAGATGGTAAAGTAAGACATCCCCGGGATGCAGACGCCTAGAAAACATTTGACAATGACTTTCCATCTTTCACAGATGACCCTAGAAATGTTTGGCTTACTTTAGCGACCGATGGTTTCAATTCATTTGGGAATCTTAATACAAGTTACAGTATTTGGCCGGTAGAATTGGTTCCCTATAACTTGCCGCCCTGAATGTGTATGAAAAAAAGCTCCTTTATTATTTCTATGATTATTTGAGGCAAAAAGGTACTGGGTAATGAAATCGATGTGTATCTCCAACTGCTTATTACGGAATTGCTTGACCTGTGGAATGTAGGCATCAAGACGTATGACACTTTCGGGAAGACATTGTTCAACTTGCGTGCAGCCTTGATGTGGACAATTAGTGACTTTCCTGGCCTTAGCATATTATCTGGTTGCAATGTGCATATTGGCTCGGCGTGTCTAGCTTGTAATTTTGACTCTGACGCAATACGCCTTCCCTACAGCCTAAAGTAGTGCTTCATGGGCCATTAGAGGTTTCTCGATGGAAGGCATAAGTTCAAATTGCAGTGGAATCGCTTCAATGGGAAACCAGATTTAGCACATGCTCGCCAAAAGACGTGGAGGACTTTAGTTCCTCAGCAATGGAAGAAGATAAGTATTTTATTCACTCTTTCATATTGGAAATTTAATTTACTTCACTACAGTCTTGATGTCATGCACATTGAAAAAAATGTTTGCGATAATGTGCTATATATGTTGCTTAACGAACCTGGCAAGACAAAAGATCCTCTTCAAGCGAGAAAATATTTATGCGCCATGGGAGTTCGTGAAGACGCTTGACCAGATAAGCATGAAAAATTTCAGCTGACAAAGTTTAGCCTCACAAAACCGAACAAGGAAGTCTTCCTCGCAACGTTGAAGAATTAAAAGTTAATGATGGTTATTCAAGTAGCATTTCTCGATGTGTTGACTTGTACGCTCGAAATGTTGCTGGCCTGAAGAGTCATGACTCATATGTTCTTATGCAATAGTTACTCCCTTTGGCTATAAAGAATGCACGTTCTCCTAATGTGTCCATCATTTTGGCTGAGCTTTGTTCTTTCTTTCGAAAGTTGTGTTCTAAGGTTTTGATCATTGAAAAGCTCGATTAGCTGTAGTCTAAAATCATTCTTATGCTTTGTCATTTGGAGATGATATTTTCCCCATCCTTTTTTACTGTGATGGTTCACCTTTTAGTCCACCTCATTCATGAAAAAAAGATTTCTGGCCCAGTACAATATCGATAGATGTATCTGATTCAGAGGTAGTCATTTTAAATATGTGCTTCATTGTTAGTTCTTATGTTTACTAGTCGTCCTTTTTAGCATTTAGTATCAATTTTCTCTTCTTTACTTTGTAGGTTTCTTGGAAAATTAAAATCTTACATAAGGAATAAGGCGTGGCTAGAAGGTTTTATAGCTGAAGGCTATATAGCGGATGAGGGGCTGTATTTTTGTTCAAGGTACTTTGATGACCTTGAAACGGTTTTCAACCACCCACCTTGTATTGACGATTGTCCTGAACCTGTGCCAACATCAGGAGAATTTATCCCTCATGTTGGTAAACCAGTTGGAGGAACTGAGGACTTCAAACTAATAGCAATTGAGAAGTTGCAAGCACATAGACATGTTTTGATTAATTGCACTCAAGTTGAACCTTTCATACAGTAAGAATTGTACATTCACATGTTATTCTATATCTTTCGTAACATTTTTCACTTTCATTCCACTATCGCCTTTCCATTATTAATTGTAGGGAATTCAGAAGTCATGTTAAGCGTCAACTTTGGATCCGTACACAAACATCTTTGGAAGTTGAAAAAAAGGTCCACAGAAAATTCCCGAGCTGGTTTAAGTGCAGAATACTAAATGACCACAACCCTCACTCTCCAAATTTCAGACCTCTCGCAATTGGCCCTCTTGATCATGCAAAAAGGTTTACAGTATACAATGTCAATGGTTTCAAGTTTTGCATGGTTTCACAGGATCAAGGATCAAACTCAAAATTCGGGTGTTTATGGCACATTTGGGACAAGGAGTTATGCGAGCAGTAGTGAAGCCAACATGCATTTCGAAGGCATCCCTTACTATAAAAAGCTTCTTGATGTGGCCGAACTTAATTATCAAGGCCGTTTCACCGTGATGCTATTTAAGTGTTTATGGGCAAATACCATTACTTCTTAGGGACTGACAACTGATGACTTAGATATCACATCAGTCAATTTTTCACGGCCAATTCATACTGGTATTTCTCAAGATGATGAGCTGTATGTTCTAGCTTCAGAGTTACAACATATTTATTATGTCGAGGATGAGAGGTACAGGGATTGGCATATGGTCGTTCATTTAAAATCACAAGATCTTTACGATATAGGTGAAGGCGATAACATCGCCTACGAGAGTGAGCTATTTTAGCCTGCCAATTTTGAAAACTACTTCCCTGAAGGTGATGACAGTTTACCTCTACTGCGGTATGTTTTTTTAAGTCCACATCATTTAAATTAAATTTTTTAAACAAAATAATACATCACTAACAATAATTTTTCTACACAATTTCTGTAGGGATGGCAAGGAAGAGTGATCAAATTCAAATTATGTTTTTGTTTTAAAAAAAATACTGAAAAAAAATTAGAAAAAAAATAAAATAATATTTGCAGCGGTTCTTAAATCACTTCAAAAATAAAAATAACCGCTACTAATTAAAATCCGCTACAAAATGGATGCATTAACCGCTACAGATGTTTTACGGATTCCTATAAATATCCCCTCCACATCTCATTGCAAATACTCCCCCGTTTCTTTTCACCTTACCCCTCTTTCATTTTCTCTCATTTACAATTGTTTTTGTATGAGTTGAGGAGCTTAACAATACAATCAAATATGGTAACAAGTTTTTAAATTTTTTATTTGAATACTTCTTTCCTTTGCATTAAATTTATTCTCACAATTTTTTTCAGATATTTCAGAGCTTTATCTCATTTTCATATATTTTTCATACACAATCACATTGTAATCAACAACATAATAGTTCCTTGTTACCTACGTATCCTTAATAATATTATCAATAGAATCTTTATACTTATCCAACTAAATTAAATTATTTCTTTTAATTTATAAATGAGCTAAAATATTGAATAATAAGCTAATTAAATTAGCTAAACTACTAAAAAAATAAACTATTTAATTTAATATCAAAAAAACTGAAACAAATGATTGTACTTTTTTTAAAGTTTCTTAATTTTTGTAGCGGTTACTAAACCGCTACTAATTAATGTGCCTTTTGCAAACAGAAATTAATTTTTTAGCGTGAAATTTGAATTTTGATGAAATTAGTAGCCGTTATATATAACCGCTACTAATTAAAGCAAATTCATATTAGTAGTGATTCATGAACTGCTACAAAATAGCAAATAAATTTCATTTTTCTTTTCCCGGCTTGAAAATATCTCTTTTTGAAATTTGTAGTGGTTATATAATCACTACAAATATCACAGAAAATGATTATTGCTTATGGCGATGTTGTAGCGATGTTGTATCACAAAAAAAGTAGCGGTTATTTTGCTTGAGTAGTGGTTTTGAATAATCGCTACAAAACCGCTTGCAATGTATGATTTAGTAGCATTTTTATAAACCACTACTAATGTTGTTTGTAGCAGTTAAAATCATTACTAATAACCATTTTTAACCGCTACTAAATACTATTTTTTTGTAGAGAGACCAATAACACATGATACACAGAGATGTTAGTGGTCCTATGGACTATGAACTCACATTTCTTTGGTGCATATCAAAGGCATTAAGAATCAGATTATATCCCAACATTTCCGCTGTTAACAATGATCTTGTGCGTTATGTCAGCCATGCGTATGCCTAGTGCGTAATGAATGCTCTAGAGATTTTTCCATGATCTCATAGGAGAGGCCACACTCCACATTCATAGAGGTGATTTCATATGAGTGTACCTGCACTATGCACACTGTCTTGTTGGACTATTAAAATCATTAAGAGCTTTGCTCAACCTACAATAATGCAGTCTAGCACATTCAAAATGTCATAGGAAGGGATGTAACATGTTTGTGCTAGTCAGAACTGATGAACGACTTGTTCTTACCCAGTGAACCTTCTTCATGGGATCACCAATCATAAAGGATAGGTTGCCATCGCAGTCAATTAGTAGTCGGCTTTAGTCCCATTCCTTTTGACGTTTCAACAATCATTTTCCTCCCAAGAGGTTTTATTAACGGACCCACCAAATTCATTTCTGACTTTATATAGTCGATTGAGATAACACTATCCTTTAGCTGCTGCCTTATAATATTATGTCTCAATCGTATGTGTCTACTCTTACCATTGAAGGTTTTATTCTTAGCTGTGGCTATCGCTGCTTTATTGTCACAGTGTAACAACACCGATGGTGTTGGTTTGTCACCTAGTGAGATATTCGCTAAGAAGTTTTTCAACCACTCAGCCTCAGTACCAGCTAACTCCATAGCAACAAACTCAGAGTCCCTAGAGGATGTTGTTATAATGTTTTGCTTGGCTGACTTCCATGTGACTGCACTACCACTAAGAATAAAGACATAGCCACTAGTAGATTTTGTTTCATCTGAATCTGAGATCCAGTTAGCATCACTGTACCCTTCTAATGCAGTGGGAAATCCACTATATTGTATACCATAGTTCATGGTATCTCTCAAGTATCGTAATAATCTTATGAGAGCCTCCCAATGCTTACTGCTTGGGTAATGAGTATACCTGCTCAATCTACACATAGCATATGCTATGTCAGGCCTAGTATAATTCATTAAAGGCAACAAACTCCTAATGATTTGTGCATATTTAGATTGAGCTATTAGATCTCCTTCATGTTTTTTCAAATGTATACTACCATCATAAGGAGTACTTAAAGGCTCTTTATCAAATTATTCAAACCTTCTCAAAATCTTCTCAACATAATGTTCTTGAGAAAGTTGAATACCATGTTCATTCCTTATGATTTTTACACCCATGGTTACCTTTGCTTCTCCAAGATCTTTCATATCAAAGTTTGAAGCAAGGAAACTTTTTGTTTCAAGCACAACCTTTAAACTAGTACCAAAGATAAGTATATCATCCACATATAAGCAAATGATCACACTATCATTGTTTACCACTTTTATATAAACACATCTTTCTACTTCAAAAGTAGAGAAACCACCACTTATTAAAACTTGATCTAATTTCTCATGCCACTATTTGGGTGCTTGCTTTAAACCATATAATGACTTATTTAATTTGCAAACTTTGTTTTCTTGCCCAAGAACAATGCATCCTTCAGGTTGAACCATATAAATTTCCTCTTCTAAATCACCATTTAAAAATGCCATTTTGACATCCATTGGATGAATAACAAGATTATGAATTGATGCCAAGGCAATTGAAACTCTAATAGAGGAAATCCTTATTACAGGCGAGAAAGTGTCAAAATAATCAATATTTTCTTTTTAGGTAAAGCCTTTGGCAACTAATCTAGCTTTATATTTGTCTACAGACTCATCAGGAAAGTATTTTTTCCTAAATACTCACTTACAACCAATAGGCTTTGCTCCTATAGGTAAATCTACTAAAGCCCAAATTTTGTTTTGATTCAAAGAATCTATCTCAGCTTTAATAGCTTCCTTCCAAGAATTTGCATCCAAAGAGGAAACAACTTCATAATAATTCCTAGGTTCATTTTCTACTAGTGTGTAAAAATCATCTCCAAAATATGTTTCTTTTCTTTGTCTTTTACTTCTTCATAAATTTTCAACCAAATCATTATTTGAATTTTGTTCAGAGAAATTTTCAACTCTTCTAGGAATTTGCTCAATTTTTAAAGGAAAAATATTCTCAAATAATTCTGTGTCTTTTGTTTCAATAATTGTATTATGCTTTAAAATAGCACTTTTCAAAACTAGGAAACGATAAGCAGCACTTTGTAAAGAATAACCAATAAACATCCAATCAGTATTTTTTGAACCAATCCTTTTCCATTTGGAATTGGGTAAAAGAACTTTTGCAAGACACCCCTACACTTTTAAATATTTCTAGTTAGGTGTATATTCTTTCCATAACTCGTAAGGTGTTTTCTTGGTTTTCTTATGAGGTATTCTGTTTTGTAGAAAACAGGCAGTTAATAAGGCTTCTCCCTATAAATTATCAGGTGCACTAGAACTTACAAGTAAGGCATTCATCATTTATTTCAAAGTTCTATTTTTCCTTTCTGCTATCCCATTAGACTCAGGTGAATATGGAGGAGTTATTTCATGAATTATGCTTTCTTTCTCACAAGAGTCATTTAATATAGTAAATATTCTCCTCCTCTATCAGACCTAATTCTTTTGATTTTTCTATCTAACTAATTTTCTACCTCTGCCTTGTACAAAATAAATTTTCCAAAAGCTTCATCCTTATTCATTGATAGGTATACTTTAGTATATCTAGAAAATTTATCAATAAACGTTATATAATATCTTTTTCCACCTCTAGTCTCAATTTGTTTTAAATCTCCTAAGTCAGTATGAATTAGTGATAATAACTCATTATCTCTTTGTATGGGGAAATGAGTTCTTTTAGACAATTTAGTTTCTGTACAAATTTCACATTTATTAAAATTATTTATATTAATTCCAGAAACAATTCCAAGATTTTGCAATCGCTTTATATAAGATCTATTTATATGTCCTAGTTAGCATGCCATAAATCAAAGGTATCAATCATATAAGCAGAAGTGGATGCATTATTATTATTTTCATCAACACTCAGTACATAAAGACCCTGATTATAGTAACCCTTTCCTATCATAACATTGTTCTTTGTCATAATGATCTTATCAGATTCAAATGACACCTTAACCCCAAATTTTCGTAATAGAGCCACATATATTGAATTTGCTCTAAGTTCAGGCACATACAAAACATCATTCAGTGCTAATGTCTTCCCAAATGTGAGTTTTAGCACTACTTTTCCTTTCCCTTGAACTTTTGCAGTTCGTGAATCAGCCAAATAAATGTGGTCTTCTCCTTCTTCAAAGGAGGCAAACATGTCCCTAGTTGCATATATGTGCTTAGCACCAGAGTCCACCACCCAGTTCTTCACATCAGAGACCAATAAGACTTGAGAGACTACTACAACAATAACTTCATCATCACTGTTTTCATCTCCTTCAACCATATTTACTTTTGGCTTTAGAAGATTTTCGTCTTTTTATGGTATTCAATTTTTGCCTTTTTCCTACACTATGCAGCAAAGTGACCTGGCTTTCCACAGAAATAACAATTTCTTTTCTTCTTGAAATTAGGGTTAGAATCATTGGGTTTGTAATTAGACTTCTTTATGTGCTGATGTTTAGAACCATACCTCTTGTCGTGTGGCTTTCCTTCTACTAAGTTTGCTTTTGCAGTCATTTGCCTTCCCTTTATTGCTTGGATCGCTTTTCTGTTGGTATCTTCAATGATAATATGCGTAATCAGATCCGACAGCGACAACTGCTTCTGCTTGTGCTTTAATTGTTGTTCGTAATCATTCCACATTTATGGCAACTTTTCAATTAAGACTCCTGCTACAAACTCATCTAGTAGATTGATCTTTTCAGCCCGGAGTTCTTTAAGCAATTTATGATATTCATTGATTTGTAGTTTGATGTCTTTATCCTCGACCATTTCCTATTTGTAGAAATTCCCCACAATGAACTTTTGTTTCCCAGTGTCCTCGGCAGTGTATTTCAAGATAAATGACTCCCAAATCTTTTGTGCCTCCTTGTAGACACAATAAATATTGAACAGATCATTAGAGAGAGTACTTATAAGGGTATGCCTGCAAACTTTATTTGTGTATGTCCAAGAATCCTTTACGGCTTGGTCAAAATCTGATGAAGGTTTTGGTTGATCTAGAGTAGCAGCCACCCCATGCATATCGAGAACAGAATAAACATGTTCTTGCCAATGCTTGAAATTTTCCCCATCAAAAACATCAATCTTGGAGGTGTCGGGAAAAGGCCTCAGGAGCGGCATGGCAAAAGGCACCGCTGTTGTAGTTGAATGAGTCTTGAGAACTGTTGCATCAGGATGAGTCTTAGGAATGTTGTTATCAGCAATGTTCTCCATATCAGTGCTAACTCTATAGATTGTAGACGATTACAAACAACTAGATGAATAGAGGAACAAATGAACAGTGGAAACCACAAGTAACTTGGAAGGATCGAAATAGATGATCTGAGTCACGTCTTAGGACACTGTCCTATAGAGTTATTTCGCGACCACCGGCAGAGAGGAAGCGGCACTCCCCAAGATTAAACAGACCCTTCTTGATATAATCAAGGCAATAGAACTGACGAAAGGTAATGGTAGCGACAGTCAGAAAATATTGAACAAAGAAGAGGGGATGAGAACATAGTGTACCGAGCACCCCGCTTGTGTCTCTTCTATAGGCGTTTTCATGAAGAGTCATCGGTCAAAATGCAACTCGGACAATACATCCCTTGAGGTTGGATAGTCACCACCATACAGACAGGCCTATACGTTGACAACAGAAAGGTCACCTAGCTAAGCGTCTGACCATCAGCAATTTGTAGTCACGAAGGGTCACGAATTTTAAACCCCAAAATATAGTGATTTTTCGACAAGCCCAAAAAAATATTATTTTCAGATAACAAAAATAATATTTCCAGTGAGTAAAAATATTTTACAAAAAGTGCTGGTACCACATATTTATTTACATGCAGGGGGGAAATTACCTGATTTCAACTATGTTTGCCTTCCGGTGGCCTGTTGTTGTGCGCGTAAGCCCACCACTCCTTTAGGTTTCTTTACAAACCCAATATAGTATAGTGATATATATATAGGCTAGTGACCTCTTATTCTCAAGCAATATGGGACTAGCTTCTTTGACACACCCACTCAACCACTTACATTTTACAACATATATGATATAAATATGGACATGTACTGACACAATGAGTTATTTGCTGTGAAATGAACAGAATTTTGGTTTCAGTTTCATCAACAATTCTTATATCAAGGGTGTAACGTCGAAAGATAGCAAAAACTTTCATGTCAATGTTCTTTCTTGCCACAACATCAACTTTGATGGCTTCAAAATCATTGCACCAGAAGATAGCCCGAACACCGATGGAATCCATATTGGAAAGTCAAATGGAGTGAGTGTGAAAAGCACTAGAATTGGTACTGGTGATGATTGTGTGTCATTGGGCGATGGCAATTTAAACATAACAATAGAAAATGTGACTTGTGGACCTGGTCATGGCATTAGTGTGGGAAGCTTAGGAAGATATAATAATGAAGCTCCTGTTGTTGGCGTCATAGTAAGGAACTGCACACTAACAAACACAATGAAAGGTGTGAGGATCAAGACATGGCCTGGTACCCCCAGAAGCAATTGAAGTTTCCAATCTTCACTTTGAGGATATTGTAATGAATAATGTCTCCAATCCTGTGGTCATAGACCAAGACTACTGCCCTTGAAATCAGTGCAACAAAAAGGTATTTAATTTAAGTTATTTGTTAACTTCATTTTTCTTCATCCTTATATATACTCGTTACTCTTACAAAGCTCATTACTGAGGTTTCTTATTAATGTTTCTTTTGATGGTTTAGAGCCCTTCAAAGATAAAGATAAGCAATGTATATTTCAAGAATATTAAGGGTACTTCTGGAACCGCAGAAGGAGTAACGCTAATATGCAGTGCTGGTGTACCATGTGAGAATGTGGAGCTAAGTAACATTGGTCTCACATTCACGGGAGCTAAAGTAATGGCTAAGTGTGCTAATGTAAAGCCCATAATTATAGGAGAAGCACCTAGTTGTTCATCTTAAGACTACAAAACATTGCTATAGAGATCGTCCTTCAGATTTCTCTCCCTTTTTGGTCGATCACATAATTTATTGATTTTATTCCCATCTTATGTGAGCACGACAATTATTTCAATTCTGTTTTCACCCATTCATTTATTGTAAATTCACAAATCAATGCCTCATTTTTTCTATAACTAGCTAGTTTGGAGCTTTTATCATTGATTGATGAAAAGGTTGGTATTTTTATTGTTTTGCTTGTATTTGTTTTTAAAAAAAAACAGCAGGCTTTGCTGGCAGTTCTTTCTTGGACTGTTTAAAATACATGGCAACAAGATAGCAAATCATTATAAAAGTTTATTATCTTATATATTTTTTTCGGTTAATAGTTTATTATGTTAGATTTACAAGACGATAAATTATGCTAACTAATTCTAAAAATTGTAACGAAAATTGTGAAATCTTTAGCGTTCACCCTCAGAAGTTTGTGCAAATTGAACCCCAACCATTATTTTGTCTTAGATTGAACATTTCCTTAGGCAGTGGTCTTCATGAGCAAATTTGCTAGTTGATCTTTATATATCCAACGAATTAGGATAATAAATATTTTTTATTTTATGAAATTGATAGTTGTTTAATAAACATATCAATAATTATGGATTTTGACCGTGCTGTTTCACTCCATAATACCCTCGTTGACGGGATGGATTGAAATAGATTTTACTTTTTTAGAACTGATAACTGTAATATCTCAAAATTTAGAAGAGAGATTTAGAAGACATATTTGAGGCTTTGGGATGTTGTATAAAAATTAAAAAGCCTCAAAAATAATTTATTGACAAAAAATCCCACTTTCGGATGAGAATTTAAGGAAATAAAGAAAAAATAAGCTTACATATATTTAGTGGCCAAGAAAGATTGAGGAAACATGATAGAATCTTATTTTTGGGATTTAGAAAAAATTTATGAAGAAGTATAGTTCCCCAAAATTAGATTGAATAATTTTAAAGATGAATTATGGGAATCAAATACCTATTTTCCAAAAACAAAATTCAAGGAAAATCGTTAGAGGATGATTTTTAGCCCAAAATGTTGAGGAAAATTATCTTATGTTTTAAAGAAGCTAAACAAGGAAGAAAATCTTTATAAAGTACTCCCTCCAATCTTAAATATAGGATATAGTTTATAATACAAATTACATTACAAACTATGTCCTATATTTAAAACCGGAATTAGTATTAAAAGTTGACTTTTAGAAATTATTTAATGCCTTACCGGATGGAGCTGAAAAAAGTTCAGGTGAAGGGTAAATTGGTCATGGGACCAATATAAATCATCTGCCCCTTACTGCTTTCTTCATTCTCGACACAAACAACTAAGAAACAGAGAGAGGGCGAGCTCCAAAGGGATTGAGAGGCCGAGAGGAACAAACATGCGTTGGAGGTGAAGAAGAGGAAGAAAAGGAGGGGATTTCTACATGCGAGGCTAAATTTCAGCTATGTAAGTCTCCAAATCTTCCTTCTATCTTATATTTCGTCATTTGAGTGATGTTTTGAGAGTTTTGGGTTGATGAAATTCAAAGCTAAGTAAAGAGATACCACCGGATAGAGGTTGTAATAGTATCTTTGAGTAGATTAAAGATAACATTTGAGGTTGCATGTGTTATTTTTGTTTTGATTTGTACTAGCTGAACCTGAAGCTCATGTTTTGATGGGTTAGTATCAGGTTCTTAAATGAAAATGTCTAAAGAAAGTATAAATAGAATAGAGAGAACATGATGCTTATATATGTATGCATTCATCAGGCCGTATATGATGCTAGAGAATGTGGGGTCTGAATTTTGTGATTGGAAACTGCTTTTCAGCCTGTTATTTAGTATTTCAAAGAGACGTGCCATGAATTTGATAGGTTTCTTCTGTTTAGAGAAGTATGGCTTAATATTGTTCAGTCTAGGGTGCTGAAACCTATAAATTAACCATGTTATTCCACTGTCTAATGCTATTTAGATTAATAAATAACGGTGTTTGCTGTGTAAGCTAAGTTTTGAGTTGTTAAAATGATGGTTTAAAATCTAATAAAGGTGTTGAAAAATTTTTAGGGGAACCATTTTTGCTTGGACAGATTGGTTAAGGAAATAAATGGAGGGTTTATATGTGGATAAGGTGTACAAATGTTGATTTTATATGATATATGGTTGATGACATACAACTATAAGATCATAATAATTGAAGCCTAAAAGCTAGTTATAGTTGCTGTTTTGGGTTCCTATGTGTTGAAAAGAATAGTTTAAATTATTGGATTGTGGTTTAAGTGTTAAGGGGATGTTGGAATAATGATTACATGATTATATAAAGCTGGAAATAATTTCAGAACAAAGGAGGATGGTATAAGCTTGTAAAGTTGGAGTTGTGGAGGCTGTAAACTAATTTACAGTTTACTTTTAATGTGCCTAAATGCTACATAATTGTTTCAGATGTCTAAACCACATGCCTAGTGACCCTAAAATAAAGGTTTAAACTCTGTTCTTGAAGCTGGAAATTTCAGAGTACCAACATGCAGTTGGCTGAATGAGTTAAGGAGTATATGATGTTTAGAAGTTAATGCATATGCATTAAATGATGTCTTCCAAATGGTAAAGGCTGAAAAGTTTCAAGATTTAATGAGGAATGTTGTCTGGAATATTTCAAGAGTCTAGATAGCTCAAATGAAGTTAAATTCTTTTAGCTTGAGGATAATGGTTTTTTAGAAGCTAGGAATGTTTTTCCAGATCATATTATGCTGCTGTCTAGACTTTCTGATGGCTAATAGCTTAATCAGGGTAAAAAAATACAGGTGTTGTCTTATTTTACTGGAAATAGAATTTTAGAAATTGGAGCACTGATTTTATGTGAATTAAACACAGGGCAAACGATCTCTTTTGACTATAAAATTTGGTGGACAGTTAGTACACATATTGAGCTTTACAATAAGTCCAAAAACAAAAATATTGGATGTGTAGATTGAAAGTTATGAATTTTCAAAGTTTGGATAGGAAAACTGGAAAATCCTGTTTTTGCAAATGACCAGTGAATGTTCATGATATAATTCTGCAGTTATGCCCATGATTTGATGCTGGGTGATATTTTTCCCTTGTAGAGGATTCCAATTGGTTTAAATAGATATATGTAACAAATGTAACAATTTATTTTTAGTTTCCTAGATTAATTTATGATTTTCAAAATTACTGAGGGCACTAGTTGGGTTTTTAATATGGTCATTTGGGGAATGTTCTATGGATTGGATGTAAAAGAGCATGGATGATGTGAGATTCTCTCTTCCTTATTTTGGTCGGTGAGATGATAAGGAGGGTTTTAAGTTGGTTGATCCATTTAAAGAAAATAATATACTAAAAGTTAGTGGATAGATATGTGAAAGCTTGTATGTGCTTATGGGTATGATAGTAAAGCTGAAATTATAAATACCTTCTTGTTTGATCTCATATAGGTAAATAATTGTTCTAGCTGTCTAAATTAAGTATAAAGGTTTTACAATGATGGTTTAATACCCATTTCAGGTGGTGAAATATGTTAGAGAACCCATTTGGCATAGGCCAAATGGTTAAGGAATATAAAAGGGGTATTAGAAGTTGCTATTGTCATAGAGGAAGACATTAGCTTAAGATGTACTATGCATATATAAGGTTTAGGGACTCCTATGTTGTGATTGATTATTTGTATAATTAAAAGTTAAGTAACAAGAGCAAAGTTAGAAAGTTAATTGAGAAGGTTAGAGTTTTGGGCTTTGATAGAGATTAGTCATGTAACTACTTTACAAAGTTATAGATTAATCATGTACCAATGTGTGTGTATTAATCTGCCCTTACATGAATACTTAGTAGAATTTGATATTTGGCCAAGACCACCAAGGAACTATCAAGGAAAGAAGTACGGAGAAGGTAAATTGGAAGAAAGCACAATTGATTGTGTATTGTGTATTGATTGTTGTGTGTCTGTTTGTGCCATTATGCTGATTGTGCATGAGAATATGTAAATTGCCTTGCATGAGATTATTTGCCATGGCCATGTGCGCCAGTTTATTATTCATTTAATTATGAATATGCACTAGTTAGTGATTGACGAAGTTATCTGTATGATGTATGGGCATCATTGATGATACAGTGTTGTAAGGTGTTGTTCTCTATGGCTTGTTTTGTATGCTTAATTGTGATCTTGCATGATTAACATGAAGAATTTTGTTACTACCGAGATTTCCTCAAATCTCATCCTTTTCTTCAATGACAAACAATAAGGATAGGTACTGCGGCAAGGGCATTGTTATTGGAGAATCTAAAGAGGGTTGAAGCTGAGGAAGCTTAACTTTTGTTATTTACTTAAATTTATGACTTTATATTCATATAATATTACTCTTTAGATGAAGCGAGTTATGTATGTAAATAGATACATATTATATGGCTTGTAAATACCTCCATAAGGAGGAGAGCTAAAGTTGTAATAGCCTAAAGGTAAGTGTCATTTGCTGTGATGGCAAGAGTATATCTATACATTGCTATTAATAGATGCAGTTATAAATGTAGGCTTAGTTAGAGACAGAGATATAATCTTGTTTATAAAACAGGGCTATTGTATGAATGAGGCCCTAAGATGTTTACATGCCAAAGCTACAAGTTTTAAGAATAAAAAAGGGCAATTAGTTTAGTTTTTCTGATCAAATAGCTTGAAAATCGTGTGTTTATGGTATAAGACCTCATTTTGGGGTTCAAGTGGAATAGTAAGGAGCCCGAGTTTTATTTGTTTATCAAAGGGTTTCTAAAGAGGTTTAATCTAAAAATGAGCCATTGAGTTTATATTTGAAAAGAATTAGTTAAGATTTTCAATTTTTAGAAAATCCCATTCTCAAAAAAGAGAAGTTGTAAAAAGTTTAGCCTTTTATATTATTGAATGGGGTCAATAGAGGTTTAGAATAAGCTAAACACCACTTCTATTAGATATTTCTAGAGTTAGGTGTTACAATAACAAAATAGAAACTAAACGGAAAATGTCTCTGAGTCTCACTTATTTAGACCAAACAAATGGATTACCATTATAAGAATTAAGAAGGCTTGCTGCAATGGAAGTGAAAATAGAATTAAGAAAATGAGTATACATCGCAGGGGTCGGTTTTTGACCCAAATAATATCTACAGTAAAACAAATTATGAAGATACTATACTTTCAAAATTAGGTATGACAGTGTTGTAACTAAAATTTTTCTTGAGAAGAACGATTTTAAATTAATGTACAATTTGTTCGCCCATAAACGAGTTATGCATTGTACCCTTTTTTGGCATTGTATTTTTTAAAATAATTTTTAACGAAAAAGGTGGTGGGCTAGCTTGCCACCTACCCATAGCCTCCCTTCTCAAACGACCCTCCCGTTTCTCTCTGCTCAAAAGCAAGTACCATCCTCCCTACTCCATTCTTCTGGTCCTCAATTGTTTTTTTTTTTTTAAGTAAAAGGCAAAATGATATTAAGGTAATAACAGCAACTATAAACTTCAAATAATCTGAAAAAGAAATAAAAACTTCTCTAAACCTATTAAAATAACTAAAAAATCTTCTATCCTGCATGAGAAAGAAAGAGGGGGGGGGGTTTAGAAGAAACTAATATCCTCATGGATAAATATTCTCAGCCAAATTTAGGCAGCATAGCATCATGACTGTATTCCAAATATAGTACCTTATTCAAGTCCTTAACCAATAAATAAAATGTCTGAATTGTAGGTGTAATCTCCCTTGATAATAATAAACTATCATGCTTAACAAAGAAATTTATATAAAAGTCATATATAAAGCCATTCAGTAATCAAATAGAAAAAAGTAACACTAGTGAAAGTAGCATTTGGATCAAATAGTAGACGTTAGATGCCAACAATTTCCAATTCTTGTTAATTTTATCTAGGAATACCAGAGTTGTTTATCCACCTTAATAATGCACAAACTACTACACAAAAGGGGATTGGCGACACATTTTAACGCTGGATTTTTATAATATTTTGAAGATATTTGTCGTTGATTTTTCCAAAAAGTGACGATGTTAATTCTCGATAGCTAAGACGTATACAATGAAAAAAGTGGGAGAAACAACATCAGTTTTCCTAAAAGCGATGTCTATTTTGTTTGGGACAACACTTTTTTAAATAAGCGTCATTGTAAGTCTTTCATATTCACATTTAAACTAACTCATTTTGTAATTTTTTTACAATTATAGTCTTCACATTTTCATGGTCGTCGTGTGGTCCCCCATCGCCATTGTAGTAGCACGATCAAAGAACTGCCCCACTGTAAACTTCCTTCTCATCTTGTTTCCAAATATTTCCCAATGCTTTCCGGCTGGCTCCAGCTCCGTTTGTTGCCGCCATCGCCATTGTAATAGTAAGTTTGTGTCAATATTTTGTGTTTTACTTCTTATGCTTGTCTCTTTTTTGAACTTGTTGCTTGGAAACTTATATGGATGATACGGGTGGTGTTTGCATGAGTTTATGCGAATTTTGACTGTATGACATTGGGATTTGGTTTTATTCTTATTTATTGGCTTGCAAAACATACTTATTTGTTATGAAGATCATTGAAATTGTTGTTTTATTTTGATTGTGTGGAAATATTTTAGATTATTTCGGTTTTTCATTTATGATACTTATATTTTGAGTTGCTTTTAGTTTGAATTTCATTTGATTGATCATTTAAATTCAATATTCCTTCCAAATTTAGCTCATCACTAATTTTCTATTTTATTTCTAGTTTCATTGTATTGTATATATTAAAAATTTGTGGGGTTAAATGCCACTTTTGCCCTGGAAGTATTCGCTTGGGGCCAATTTTGGCCCAGAAGTTTTTCGAGGGGCAATTTTGCCCTGGAAGTTTCAAATTTGGACCAATTTTGCCCTCACGTTAGTTGACTATTTGTTGACCGTTAGCCGGGGTTAGTTGACCGTTAGTTAGGGCAAATTTGCACAAAATTTGAAACTTCAGGGGTAAAATTGCACCTTAACCCAATATCGTTACTCAAGCGCATCGAACACTGCTCTTCCAGCCGTTGGACCCTACCTCTAGCTGAGCCAGGTTGTGTAGGCTATTAAACAGAAAAGAGAACTCTTCTTGAGGTCCCTGGCAACATCTTTGGACTCACTAACGTTACTGTCAGCTGCCACATCCTGGTTTAGGAATTTTGACCCAATTCTCTTTTGAAGTATGTGTGCTGCACGCTATCATATAGACTTCCCCCGTCTCTTAGGATCAACTAACTCATGTGCAAGTATCATTCACATGGAACATTTCCTCTCTTCGGCCTTAAAAGTTCTCTTTTGAATATTTGCTACTTCTATCATACGGGCTTCCCAAGACGACCGGGTATAGGTTGCACACTTCAGCGCTCGGGCGGAGCGGCCATCAATGCAGATCTTGGTGGTAGTAGCAAATATTCAAATGAGAACTTTGAAGGCCGAAGAGGGGAAATGTTCTATGTAAATGGTACTTGCACATGAATTAGTCGATCCTAAGAGACGGGGGAAACTCATACTTCAAAAGGGAATCGGGTCAAAATTTCTAAATCGGGACGTGGCAACTAACAGTAACTTTAGTGAGTCTGGCGACGTCTGCAGGAGCCTCGAAAAAAGTTCTCTTTTCTGTTTAACAGCTTGCACACCCTGGCTTAGCCGGAGGTAGGGTCCAGCAGTTGGAAGAGCAGTGTTCGATGCGCCCGAGTAACGGTCATTGGGTTAAGGTGCAATTTTGCCTTGGAAGTTTCAAATTTGGAGCAAATTTGCCCCTACTAACGATCAACTAACCCCAACTAACGATCAACAAACGGTCAACTAACATAAGGGCAAAATTGTTCCAAATTTGAAACTTCCGGGGCAAATTGGCCCTCGAAAAAGTTCCAGGTCAAAATTGGCCAAAACCGAATACTTTCAGGGCAAAAGTGGCCTTTAACCCAAAATTGCTTAGGTTTAACTAATATTTTCAAAATAGGAAAAAGTTCCCCCACATAATCATTAGACTTCTTGGGAATGCTAATAAAAAGACATCATTTGACTTTTTTAAATACCGAGATTGGTCATGAAAATAATAAAAAATTATAGAAATTTGAATTCAAATCCTTTTTCTTTTCCACCATTGCAATGATAAGGAGTAAGAAGTAAATTTTAAGTCAAATTAATCACTTTGACTTACCATTTTTACTTCCATGATCTTTGGATTAGACTCATCTTTGTCATATTAATTTTCTATTATCTTATTTCTTTAATTATTATTAAAGTGTGAGAGGAATCACTACAAAAAAATTGACTTTTGGTAACCACTTTTAGCGGACTTTTGGTGGTGAGTCTAGTTTGTCTCCACTGAAAGTCAAGTTTCGGCAACAACTTTTGTTGTCACCACAAAAGTTTGGCTTTTAGTTGAAGTATCCCTTTCAATGGTTACTTTTCAATGTCGTCGATAAAAGTCTGACTTTTAGTGGTGACTTTTATTATGATCACCGAAAGTGTCACTTTTTGTGGCTAACTTTTTTATCACTAAAATGTAATTTTTTTATTTTTTGTTTAAATTCAATATTTAATATCTCAAAATATTAAATGTGTTTCTTTTATCAGGAAGACATGAAATAGGGAAAATTACAACCATATCCCAATAAACAAAATTAGTTATAATCAAGTTCCCTGAAATCACCAAATTGCTGTGAAGTCCCAGGGGATCTGGGTGCTGTTAATTCCTAACGTGAAAGTACAATTTTGCCCAAGGGACAAATTTATAGCATTCAGTGACAAATTTAGAGCATTCAATGACAAGTTTAGAGCAACCAATGATGAGTAACATGGAAACCAATGACGAGTAACATGGAAACCAATGATAAGTTACATGGCAACCAATGATAAGTTTAGAGTAACCAGTGACAAGTTACATGGCATCAACATAAGTTTCATAAATAAATAGCATAGACATGTAAATATTGTTAATTGTATGCTGTCTTTATGATTTATGCTATTGTTTCATTAAGTGTATGTCTTTATGATATGATTTATGCTATTGTTTCATTAAGTGTAAGGGATAGTTTGCATTTCTGCTTTGGTCCTGTGGAGAATGTGCTATGTTTTTGTGTTGTTAAATAAGGATGAATGGTTTTATGTGTTTATAACACCTGTTATGTGATTTTAAAATATGTTAGCAATTAGTGCTGTAAAGTTGTTAATGTTGCTCATGTAGTTGCCAATAACAACTTTTTTCCGTAGGGTGACAAAAAAGATGACGAGTGCATTTGGAAAGCATATATTATATTTCTTGCATATAGGGGGACAATTTCTAAATGGAGAAGAAGGTGATTATCAAGATGGGGAATATCATTAAAACAAAAACTATGAAAGAAAACACTACATATTGTTTGACCAAAATTTGGTTGGTTAGGATCTTACGTATAGGGTCACTGACAATGTAGAGATTTAATATATAAAACTATGAAAAACAGGCAACTAGAAGTAAAGAGTAGCTTTATTACGAGTATTAGTCTAATACCAAGTAGTGAGTGAGGACATAAATGATGGAGAATAAATGATAAGCTGATTAAATAGTAAAGTATAGAGCAATAAGATAGAAGTAGAATTTTATATGAAAGAATCATCTCCTTAAGGTGTGATTCTATCCTCCTTGTTAAAACATGCCCAAGCATAGGTTTGTAAGTAGGTATGTACGCGTATCTTTATGGCCCAACTTGTGTTTTGCCATGGGACACCCCTAAATTTGGTTACCAATGTTTAGAAGTGTCGGAGTAGAGTGGTCATAGATCATAATCTTTTGTGTTTCATTCTACTTAGTAGGTCATTTTGATGTACCAAGCATAGGTTTGTAAGTAGGCAGTCACAGGTCAAAGAAGACAATAATTGTAAAAGTAAGTCAAGTGTTAAACAAAGAATGACTTTTATAAATAGGATATCCCATAATATAGAAACTAACATGCTATATAGTTTTATTAGGAGGTTACAATGTCATAGTAGGCGTGTTGCAAGAGAATCTCATCTAACCAACAACATTTAGATTGTACGTCATCAAAAAGTGATGTTTTCAATATGAGGGAATCATGTGATGAAATAAAGGAAACAGATTGTGGAACTTTCATTATTAAAGTACTGAACATGACTAGACTATATAGCTTAGAGCGTCGGTCATAAGTTATGGTCATATTTATGGTATGTATCGTTATCTTTTTGGCCACAAGTTAGTTAGTGCTAAAATCCAAAAAGTAATTGATAAGATAACATTTTAGAAATCTTACATTATTGGATATATCGAGTTCTAACTTTGTTTAATAGGTTTCCCATTTCCGTTGCTTAATTGATATGCCCTTTGACCGATTGCCCTATTTACTTGGTAAGGACCTTTATATGTCAGACCTAGCTATCAGAGTAATGAATATGACCAGAACACATAGCTTAAAGCATTGGTCGTATGTTATGGTTGCATGTATGGTATGGATTATCATGTTTTCATGCCTTGCCAATGAGTTTAGTAAGCATGATAACATAGTAGGAAAGTTGGAAGAATGGAAGCTCAAAAATCATATGTTTTGAGGTGTATGGTGTTCTAGCTTCATTGGATGGGTTTTTCTATTTTGTAGCTTCAATGGTAAGCACCTTGTCCTAGTATCTTAGTCAGTCAGTAGGGACCTTCATACATTGGACCTAACTTACCATCGCTTGTCTCTTTAGTGTTCTAGAAGACTCTCCATAGAACGCAATCCCCTACTTTAAACTGTCTAGTGTGTACCTTCCTATCATAGTACCGAGCTATCTTCTATTGGTGCATCGTGAGTCTAATCAAGGCTTGTTCTCGATGATTATCAGGCTAATTGATTATGGCTTGTCTGTTAGACTCTTCATCTATCCAACTATACCGTAAAGAGGGTATTCCAACCTCTATTGGAATCATTGCTTTGGATCCATATACTAAGGAGAAAGGTGTCTCCCCTGTTGATATATGAGGTTGGTTTGATATGCCCATAAGATGAAGGTAGCTCTTTGACCCGTCTACCCTTTACCTTGTTGAGCTTTTTCTTTAGTGAGTTGATAATTATCTTGTTGCTTGACTTTTCTTTTTGTTGGACTTCAGATTATCTGGGGTAGAGAAGTGAAGCTTTATTCTCCATTTTTGGCAAAAGTTTTTGAACTTGGTCCTATAAATTCGGATTCATTGTCACATTATCTGTTTAGGTAGTCTAAACTTGCAAATATTGTTCTTCCAGAAAAAGTCAATAACATCATATTCCTTTACTTGAGCATATGACTTTGCCTCGATCTACTTGGTGAAATATTCTATTAGTACTAATATGTATATGACCTTCCCTGGAGCCATGGGTAGTTTCCTAACTATATCCATTCCCTGCTTTATGAATGGCCAGGCTGGTGTGATGGTATGTAATGTTTCAAGAGGTTAGTAAGTCAAGTTAGTGAACCTTTGACATCTATAATACTTCTTGACTAAGGTAACAATATCTTCTTGAAGGGTGGGCCAATAATACCTAGATCTGAGTGTTTTACGTACCAAGCTTCTACTCCCTGTATGGTCTCCACACTCCCATTCGTGAATTTTTCTTATTACGTAACTAGCCTCTTGTAGTCTAACACAACTTGTGGGTGGTCCTGCATATGATCTTTTGTATAATTTATCACCTAAAATACAAAATCAGGCAGTTCGGAGGTTTACCTTATGAGCTTTGTTCCTATCTTCTAGGAGTATGCCATCTTGCAAGTATCATAAAATAAGGGACCTGCAGTCCTACATAAGATTGTTTGTGTGGATCTCTAGGAATCATAGATGAACCACCAGTACTGACGTTGTTTGGTCAGTTTGAATAGAGGATCCTAAATTGGCTAGTGCGTTAGCTTTTCGGTGTCATTCCCACCAACCTAGGTTATTTGGAACTCCTAGCAAATTTTAGCCAAGGGAGGTCGCTAGCTTGTGATAGGTTTGCATGCGCAGGTCTTTCATTTGGTACGTACCATCCAACTACTTTGCAACCAATTTCCAGTTACACCTAGCCTCCAATCTTTTGACCCTTATTTCCTTCACAAGCTACAAACCTATAATAAAAGCTTAGACTTTGTATAAAGGTGTTACTTGCCTTCCTTGTCTCTAACCAGAATAGACTAATAGCTCTGGCCAATATGGCCAAGCAAACATATAGTGTCACATATTTCTTTGGTTTTGACAGCAATGGTGGTTTGGTTAGATATTGTTTCAATTATTGGAAAGTATTTTCTTATTCTTCGCTCCATTTGAAGCTATTTCTCTTTCTTAGGTGTCAAAGAACAAGTAGCATTCTCGGATGATCGTGAAATGAACTTATTAAGGGTTGCTACCCTTTCGATCAGGTTCTAGGTGTTCTTGACGCACTTGGGTGATTGTATGATCAACACAGCTTTAATCTGACTTGGATTTACCTTGATCCCCCTATGCGATACCAGATATCGCAAGAACTTCCCTGAGGTAACGCCAAGAAACATTGCTCTAGGTTTAATGTCATATTGTACTTATGGGGTAAATTGAAGGTTTGTTCAAGGTGTGCTACTTGTGGTCTGTATGAATGGGCTTCACGAGCATGTAATCAATGTATTTGCCTATTGTTTTTCCTTTCCTCTTCTTAAATTAATATTAACCAAGTAAATATATTTATTCCCCTTTATTTCCCCACTTAATCAAAATTATAGAGAGAAAAGGGAAAAATAATTTACTTCTCTTTTTGTGGGCAAATTACCATTTTGCCACTACATTTTTTTATAACAATTCCTATATATCACAATTCACCATTTTACTCCATCAAATGTACCAATTGCATATGGTGAATATTGGTGACTAAAAATGGAATGTTACACTTATGACGTTTCTGTTTGATTTGTTTATACATCGGGTCAACATTTAGTTGGTATGTGATCACCTCTGGGTTTATGCATGTCATGTTTGTGTGGAACCAAGCGAAGCAATCAATGTTGTTAGTTAAAAATGTAATCAACGTACCTTGTATGTCAAGTGGTAAGTTTGCCATTACGTAAACCTTCCTTTATGGATGGTCAGTATCAATGTGCACTTTTCGAGTTCTTCTATCCTTGGTTGGTTTTGTGTTTCCCTAGGGGGCATGTCCTGAAATTGTTATGCAGATTGCTTGTATGTTGGTTTCATAGTTGTCTGGTAACATTCTTTGTTTATCCTTTAATGGAGGGTAGACAGTACAGCCTTCATCTTATGGATCCACAGCCTTCCCAACAATGCGTTGACTACAAAAAAAAGAGACAATTCGTAGCTATTTTAAGTAGAACCGCTACAAATTTACAATAATATGACTCATGTCAAATGGCACATGGGTTTAAGAACATAGTTTGTAGTGGTTTACTTGACATAACCATTACAAATTATGGCACGAAATTGGCGTAAAAGTTGTAGCGGTTCATTTGTAGCAGTTTTTGCATAGGAACTGCCACAAATGGGGCTCCAGCTTGGCGCAACTATTTTGGTAGTTATTTTGTAGCAGTTGTTATGACATGAACTGCTACAGAATGCAAAGGGCCTCTTTTTGTAGCGATTATGTAGAACTACTACAAAGTTTATTGCTTATTTGTAGCGGTTTTAATGTATAACTGCTATAGAATATAAGGATCTGTAGTTTTGTATAACCGATAAAAATTTTTACTTTACTTAAGGTAGGATTCCTGGCTTTGTAGTAGTTGATGTCGCAATTTTTGCTAAAACTGCAACAAAATCCAATGCTATAAAAGCGCCTTGAACCCTCATTTTACCATTTTTGCCAATTTTATTTCTCACCTGCCCTCTAAAATTTTGCTTATGATATGAGGTTCTGCTAAAGTATTTTACAGAGTTTGGTTAGTAAAGTTAAATCCTTTATTTCATTTTTTGCCTATTATTCTATATAATTTTGATATAAATGTTGCTAATTTTTTTTGCAGTTATATATTATGACTTCTAAGAGAGACAAAGAGAAGGGGAAGGATGCTAAGGTTCCCCTAGTCCTGTTCTATGGGGGAGCAGAAGTAGAGGCACCAGTGGGAAGGACAACAAAGGGCAGCGCAGAGGCAGGCATGTCCTCATGCCATCGCAAGAGCAATCGTGCCACCACATCCATAGTATACAGCCCCACAACATACGCCTCTCCAGCAGACGGCCCCATAAGAAGTGATTGCAACAGAGCTGCTTGTTTAGCCCGAGGGAGTGACCTCAGTATCATGATTATGATTAGAATGAGGAATTTGACTTCAATATTCCCATTCTTAGTGACATGGAGCGGTTCCTGGATGAGGAGGAGGCCCAAGCCTAGAGTAACCTACAACAGTCATCTTTGTGGTTGATGGGGTTTGAGGTGTAAGTCTAAGGTAAATTTAATTAGTTTTGTAATAAATTTAATATTGAAATTCCATAAATTAAATGTGGATTTAAATTTAATTAATGTATGTGGTAAATTGTGCAGATTAGTAGGGGAACATTTCTACCAGGAGGCTGGATATGGCCGATCTTAATGGCTTAGACCGACATTACATGTGATAGTTTCATGGAACAAGGCCACGGACCGGCCAATTGAGAACAGTGGTCACCTGTTCAATTGCTATATGAATAAGCTGGGCTTGAATTGGATGCAGTTCCCCATCCACTTGTTGCCCCAATCCCTAGGTTTGTTGTCCAGTGGCCTCTTCCTATCGATGATAATGGTGCAGTTGACTTTTCTCATCCCCATGATCCTACCCCCTTGAGAGAAGACTTGATTATCAGGCTTCGGATAGTTAGTTCTAGATCTTAGTTAGCTTTATTCATAATTTAGGACAATTATTTTTTGATTTGTAACAATTGTAAAAAATTTTCAAATTTGTATTTTTCATTTATGTAATTTCTCGTTTTGATTAGGCGTTGTCAACAAATTTGAAAAAAAAATACACAGCTGAACTTTATAGTGATTTTTATTTGGAAACCACTACAAAGTATGAATATGAAACTTTCTAGCAGTTTTACCAAGATAACCACTACAAAGGGCATCAAATTTCAAATTTGAATATCTGACATGTCGCCAATGGTCATCAACATTTATAGCAATTACTTCTAATTAACCACTACAAAGTGCATTACATTTGAAATTTGAATATTTGATATCCTACCAACAATCGTGGACATTTGTAGTGGTTCCTTCAAGGTAAACACTATAAAGTGCATCACATTTGAAATTTGAATATTTGACATCTTGCCAATGGTAATGAACATTTATAGCGGTTACTTTAAGGTAACCGCTACAAAGTTCATTGAACATTTGTAGAAGTTCCTTTAAAGTAACCACTATAAAGTGCATCACATTGGACATTTGAATATTTGACATCTCGCCAATGGTCATAAAACTTTGTAACGGTTTCTTCAATGTAAGCTTTACAAAGTAGAAACTTTATAGTAGTGTTTGCGATGAAAATAGCTACAAACTTAAACTTAGTAGTGGTCATGGTAGTGGTTTTCTAACCGCTACAAATTGTTGGATGTTGGTGAATTTGAATTTATGCTTCCAGGCACACATCATTCTCTCTTCACTTATTTTCTTTGCTAAATTTTTTCACTAGCAATAGATAAGTCATGGATCAAGTTGCCACATAATTCTCCAGCATATTTATATGAATTAAAAAATTTCTTGGATTTCACATACTCTTACGCCAGTTAAGATCGTATGTCTGTGTTAGAGATGCAAGTTCAAGAAGTGGCATACACAACAAGTTGTTATTGAACATTTGCTTGTGAAGCCTTTCCTGAAAGACTATAGATTATGCGGAGTTCATGGTGAGAAGGCCGGTATAAGATATGATGATACTTTTCCTCAAAGTTCGCAAATAGGAGTTCAAGTAGATCAAGATGATCATGTTAATGATGCTGTGCGTATTACGTTTAGTTTTCAAGATAACAACTTCAACAGATAATTGCAGGGTTTAGACCCTATGTTCTTGAGGAATAAAGCAGCTTAAGATCTTTTCAGCCTAATGGATGAAGCAGATCGTCCTTTATATGAGGGTTGTAAAAATACTTGAAATTGTCTTGCTTGATCAAATTGCATCATATCAAGTGCTAGTGCAGGGTCATAGATAAAAGAATGTCGATATTGCTGGAATTATTACAAGATGCGTTCCCCAAAGTAGAGATTCTGATATTGTTCTACGAGGTTAAGAAGATTATTAACAGATTGAGGTTGAACTACCAAAAAATTATGGATGCCCCAATAATTGTATGATGTATTAGGGAGATGATGCTAGCGGGGAAACTTCTAAGCAATGTCACATATCGAGGTACAAGACAATTCAAAAAGGAAAAAATAGAAGAAGAAACCTATAAAGATTCTCAGGTAATTTCCTTTAAAGCCGTAGTTACAAAGATTGTTTATGTAGTTTAAAATAGCTGAGCATATGGTGGCATGAAGTCGATAAGAATGAAGATGGTAAATTAAGCCTGAAAAGTGTTCAACTTAAACTTTCCATCTTTCGCGATTGACCCTAGAAATGTTCGGCTTGCTTTGGTGGCCAACATTTTTAATCCATTTGGCAATCTTAGCAGAAGTTATAGTATTTGGCCGGTAGTCTTAGTTCCCCGCAACGTGCCCTCCTAGATGTATATGAAACAAGGCTCCTTCATTTTGTCTATGATCATTCGAGGAAAAAATGCACTAGGTAATAACAAGGATGTGTATCTCCAACTGCTTATTACCGAATTACTAGACTTGTGAAATGTTGGCATCGAGACATATGGCGCGTATGAGAAGACACTGTTCAACTTGCGTGCAGCTTTGATGTGGATGATAAGTGACTTTCCTAGGCTTGGAACATTATCCGGGTAGAATGTGCATATTGGAACAACATGTCCAGCATGCAATTTTGACTTTGACTTAGTGCACCTTCCCGACAGTCAAAAGTATTGCTTCATAGGTTATCGAATGTCCCTCGATGGTAAGCACAAGTTTAGATTACAATAGAATTATTTCAATGGGAAACCATAAAAAAGAGAGCCTCTTCAGACTTTATCCGGTGTATATATCTTACATCAAGTTTAAGATATTGAATTCGAGTTTGGAAAAAGTGACAATGCAGCATTAGCAGGGTGAAAAACTAACAGGACTTCTGCTTCTATGCTTTATTAATGGCAAAGATAAGCATTTTCTTCACTCTTCCATATTGGAAATCTAATTTTTTTTGACATAGTCTTGATGTCATGCATATTGAAAAAATGTATGTAACAATGTGCTATACAGGCTGCTTAATAAACCTGGTAAGTCAAAATATCATCTTCAAGTGAGGAAGGATTTATGGGCCATGGGGAGTTTGTGAAGATGTGTGGCTAGATGATCATGACAAATTTCAACTAGCAAAATTTACCCTCACAAAATCCAACAAGGAAGTCTTCCTCATAACATTGAAGAAAATAAAAATTTTTGATGGGTATTCAAGCAACATTTCACGATGTATTGACATGTAGAATCAAAAAGTTGCTTGGTTGAAGAGTCATGACTCACATGTTCTTATACAATAGTTACTTCCGTTGGCTCTAAAGAATGTACTGCCTCCCGATGTTTCCATCATTTTAGTGGAGCTATGTTCTTTCTTTCGAAAGTTGTGTTTTAAGGTCTTGATCATTGAGGAGCTCGATCAGCTACAGTTCAAAATCATTCTTACTCTTTGTCATTTGGAGATGATCTTTCCTCTGTCCTTTTTTACTATGATAGTTCATCTAACAGTCTACCTTGTTCATGAAACAAAGCTTGCTGGCCCAATTCAATATCGATAGATGTATCCTATTGAGAGGTGCTCATTTTACATATGTGCATTAGCAGTACTTTCTAAATTTGGTAGTCTCTCATTTCTACATTTACTTTCATTTTTCCTTCTTTACTTTATAGGTTTCTTAGGAAATTGCAATGATACGTAAGGAATAAGGATGACTAGAAGGCTTTATAGTTGAAGATTATATAGGGGATGAGGTCCTGTATTTTTGCTCAAGGTACTTTATGACATTGAGATGACTTTCAACTGACTACCTTATATAGATGATTATTATGAACCTGAGCCATCATCAAGAAAGTTGTTAAGCCCTAATGTTGTATTATCCCAAATTTTGGGCTTAGAGGCTTGAGGTTAAGCTTATATTAAGTAGACTATTAAGCCCAGTTTGGGAAGAGCCCCAAGAATGCCCAAGAGATAGAATGACTCTTAGGGACTATGTGATTTGGCCCTACCAGGTAGAGGACTCAGTATGTATAAGTAGTAGGATTATTGTGTCAGTGCGGACATGCACAGGACACATATATGGCACCATTTGTTAGGCTACCTGAGTGTATGAACTATAGTTTCCCAAAATTTAGCATGGGGTCACATGCCCTAAAAAGAAAGTATAATAGAAATAGATATTACTTTGGGAATTAAGAGAATTAGTACCAACTAATTGAAGGAAAGTGCCCAGATCCTTTATTTGATGTTAGAAATGATATAAAACCGAACTTGATAAAAAAGAAGAGGAAAAGGAAGTGAAAGAAAAGAACTAATGACAACTTAATTAATATTGCCATAATCAAGGGCAAAAGAGACATTTGCTATTTGATCTTGTGGTTAGAATTAGAAACCAAACTGAAGGGCTAAGATTTGTCCATGAAAAGCAAGAGTAGTCATGAAGTTGGAAAAGCAAATTAACTCCCTCCCCTCATGATATTAAAAGGGTCCAAGAGGGTAAAATAGGAAGAAAGGAAGCATTGGTCAAAGTGTCAACCCAATTTTAAAAAGACTTTGGTCAAATGGTTAACACATTTTTCTCCCTTTTTCCCTTAGGCATTTCGATCAAGAGAAAGAAAGAGGGAAAAGGAAAGATTATTTTTAATTAACCAAACAAATCTTAGGATAATTAGCCACTTGCTTTTTCAAGGAACCATAAGAACTTGACACTTAGCACATTGTGGACTAAGCATTTGGTTTAAGTGAGGATAAATATTAAACATTCCCTCCCTCCTCTGAAAATTCGTCTAGCACCTAGCAAATAAGAGGAAAAAATTTGGAAAAATAAAGAGGAGATAAGGAGTGAAAACCTAAGGGTTCTTGAGAATTTCTGAAGATTTCGACCCTAAATCTTGGTTGCTGACTGTTAGAGCGTTCACAAACATTACTTTACTTGACAAGAGCTTCATTTCTATGATTTCGGATTCTTGATCAGAAGTGTTTGGATCCATCTACCTAGGGGAAGTATTGCCAAATCAAGAACTGGTTGTAGAATTGAGTAAAAGTATATATGAGCTTCGATTTGAACTGAATAACTTAAGGCTAGAAGCTATCAATCTGTATTTTCTAGGAGAGAGTCTGTTTGTGACAAAATTTTGAATGGCCAAATTATGTCCAATGATTGCGATATTTTCCATATTGGTAGAAGACATCTTGAGCTATAAAATAATATATAGAATACGCTGATTGGAAGTCTAGGGAGTAAGTTATGAATTTTTAAATTCTCGGTATTGTATCTGGAATAATTTAGGTGGCAGCGAGGATTGTTTGAGGTTTCTGGTACTTTATGACTGTAAGTGGAACTAAGTGATATTTTTCCTTTAAAGAGAACTTAAATAGATTTTGATATGAATTTGAATCATCTCATTTTGAATTTTGTATATTAAGTTATGATTTTTGGATTTTAAGCCAAGAAACAGGGAAAATCTAGAAATCCAGATTTTGGATGCGGCCAAGCCTTTTGGCTGTGGCCAGGCACCTAATGTAACATCCCAAATTTGGGGACTAAATGCTAGACAATAAGCCTAAATAAGGTTGACTGCTAAACCCAGTTCAGGAAGAGTCATAAGAATGATGGGCGATAGAAAGACTCTTAGAGACTATGTGATTTGTCCATACTGGGTAGACATCTTGGTATTTGCTGGAAGTATGATTAAGTGTCAGTGTAGATGTGCACAGGACACATATATGGTGCCATCTGGTTGGTTGAAAGATGCTACCCAGCTATGTCATGATTATGGCATTGATTGGTCGAGCGAAATATACCAGTGTAGGTGTGCACATGACATGTACCAGTGTGGACGTTAGTTTGTGGTGCCATGTGGGCCTCATACATATACACTCTGACCTATAATCATTTGGCGAGCCTCGGTATACATAAAGCAACCCCGAGTAAGTCATAAGTGGAATCCTGAGTGAGCATCGATAAAGTAACTTTATTAAAGTAGCTTCAATAAAACAAGTCATGATGAGTAATGATAACTCAACTTTTGTGTTGGACAAATAAGAAAGTGACACTTGTCTATTCATCATAATAAAGTGCAAATCAACTTTTGTACTCATGAGGTGCCACATGTCACTTGAGCTGAGGAAATCTACCGGTCTCCAGTCCGATTTGACTAACTTTCTTGAACATCGAGCCCGAAAGTTGGGGAAAATCATTAGACGCCTCACTATCCCTGACAAATTGAATAGCTAAAGGCCCGAGAAAAGTGGTGGGAGCCGTTTTATTAAAGCAAGTGACATGTGTCACCGGATCACTGGATCAAATGGTACTTCATGGTTTTTGACACATGGCGGATAGTTCTAAGACTGCTTAAGGACCATTAATTTCTTCCAAGCTCATCCAGAAGAAGGGAAAAATCTGAAAAATCATGTCAAATTGAAAAAGTAAAGAGAAAGTGTGAATAGTAACCATTCTTGAGTTCAATCCCTTGAAACTTAACCTAATCGGTGTTTTCGTCTGAAATACCCTTCATAAACCTTCTTCTACTCATCCCAAGCTTTATTTCTACAATTTCAAATTTTCATTTGGAGGGGTTTGGTGCTGTCTCGTTAGCTAGAATATTGCCATATTTTCAAACTGATTGCGGAACCGATTTCTACGATTTCAGATTTTTGAACTTATTGGTTTGTTGTTAGTTTTCATCGGGTTGGGGTACTGCTCATGTTTTGGCCAAGGGCTATCTTAAGGTTAATCATGTGTTTATGGTTAAATGATGATTTATGATGATTTTGTAAGTTGTGTTCAAGTCTGCCTTAATTCATTTTCTGGAGGCAGAGAATGTGTAAGATGTTTTTGATTAGACAAACTTACTCCAAATTCTAAGAAATTTTACAAGATTAAAGTAGACATCCTGGGCTTTAATTCAATAGTTAATATGAGCCATTTGGTCTAATAGATTGAAAGTTATGATTTTTCAAAGTTCGACCTTGATTCTGGAATAAAAATTTATGGCAGTTTGTGTTTGATGAATTTTTGGAAAATGTGTGGCTGTAATAAATGCTCTATGATATTTGTCACTAAAATATGACTTAAAGATAACTTTTATAGCACCTAGAACTAAGCCATTTGGGTTTTTTATAATTAATTATGAATTTTCAAAATTTGGTCTAGAAAATTGTCAAATTTTAGGGGCAGTGATCAATTAAGTAAGATACTGTATTGATCTATCTCCAGAAGTGTAATGGATATATTTTTCCATGAAACTAGATTGATTAGGCGTCACATAGCCTTTGGAATCATCACAATTGGACATCTATACAATTAGTTATGAATTTTCAAAGATTATTGAAAATTATAGCAGATTTTGGTAATTAGGCAAAACTAAGAAAGTAAAGGTAATTGGTAATTAATTTGAACTTTAATGGTTAAGTAAGTTCCATAAAGTTACTATGAGTCCATTAAATACCCATTGGGCATAATGTGTTAACTTTAAGGTTAACCAACCAAGATCTCTTGGGTTATTAAAATTTGGAACAAGTGTGGGCCTAAAGAATAAAGACAAGTCCTAGAGGCTAAAGTAGCCCTTTGGACATTTATTTGTCATGGCTCTAATATTATAACCATTTGTCTATGGTCATGAGAAGTCAAGGAAGAAGAAAAGTGAAAGAATTTCTAAGAAACTTCAATGGTTGGAAGAAAAGGTACAAGGAGAGAACTTGAAGATAAAAGGTAGGGAACTTTCCTAAGTTGTATAACTTGATATGTGTGCTTGTGTATTGATGTGTTAATTGCTTTGATGAATTGTATGAAGCATATGTGAATGAGTGAAGCTCTGTTTAACTTATAATATGGCCATTAGTGTAATGTGTTAAACATTAAGCACTCATATATGTCATTATATTGGCATGAATTTATGTAAGCAAGCATGTCATACATAAAGCATTTCTTGTATGCATTTGTTAGTACTGTTCGCTACTAGGTTCTCTTGAATCTTACTCTGCCTCACCAACCATATAGGCATCAGAGCATTGAAGGGAAGTCTAAGACGCTGTGCCAGGAGAAGAAGTTGCAACAAAGGAGAAAAATTATTTACATGCTGAACTGCTGTGTAATAAACATTGAGTGGTTAATTGTATGTCATTGCAAGACAGATAAGTCAAATTTCCTAAGCAAAGTAATTGAATTAGACATGGGTAATCACACGGTATGAGCCTATTAGTCAAGAAACCTTCCACACATAAAAATAAGCAAATAATCACTCTGATTAAGATAATAAGGAGAATTAAGAAATGATGATTTACGAAGAAGTTACAAACCACTTTATGATAGTTTTTGAAAAGAACTTGAAATTTTCTGAAAAACCCACTCAACTATAGGTTTGAATCTTGTCTTGAGGTTGGGAATTTAAAGAACTTTATAAATGAATATCACTTTATGGTTCCAATTTAAAGACCACCCCTATCCGTAAACTAGCGTGTAGAAGGAAGGAGTAGAATTATCTGCTCCTAAGTGATGGTATCAACGATATCAGAGAGCAGTGGAATCAGTGCATGTAGGGTTGATACTAATATATATTCGGTGGTATCGGTGGTACTAATGCACGCAGTAATGATACCAGCACTCGTAATAGTGGTATCAGGATGATATTAATAATATGAAAGAGTAGTGGTATTAGTACACGCAGAGGGGTGCCAGTACCTAGTTGTTGGTATCAGTGGTACCAGTGTACTTGATAGTGGTATAGATGGACGTAATAGTAGTACCAGGGCACTAATGGTATCGGTTCTGACAATGGTATACGAATTGATATTGTGAACGATGAGCAAGGACAAGGGTAAGTAAATGTATGAAATGAGCCTATATGTTATGATAGTGAGTTAGAATGTGATTTAGATCCCTACCTTATGTTACAGGAATATATAGGGGAGTTGTACCCATAAGCTGGTACTGTTTATACAAAATTTGTATATATGTATCTATAAAAAAACATAGAGATGTAGAAACTGAAAATAGTACATAGTAGTGGTAGTGAAAGTAGTACACATAGTAGTAGTATGAGCATGCATAGTAGGGGTAGCCGTAGTATACCATGCTTAAATAACAAAACGGGAAAGGGCATTTGCATGATTCGACCCCCTAACTTAACAAGTGGTAGACTTTGGTAAGAGCAGAGTTGTACTATGATAACATCAAATTATGGTTAAAGGATTGATGAGCTATCATGAAGAGTTTGAATACTGATTAACCGTTTCTAAAAGTTTTAAATTTTTGAAAAAAGCCCATTCATTTATAGGTTCAAACCTTATATTTGGGCTAAGTTTTTAACTATTTGCAAAAGTGTTTTTATACTAGGACCAAATGTGGCTTAGTGGTTCAAATTCATTATGTATATAACTTATTTGAATAGTGATGGAAATAAGGGTGTCACATATTGCTTGTCTAAATGGTAGCTATCATGTTATAGGAGTATAGCCTTGTATAATGTGAAAACGTCGAACATAATTAAAAGTAAAGTATGTATATTGCATCCAAAAACTCAAAACATTACATGGGAACTCATTTTTATATTTTTATGTTCTTGATGATTGCTTTCTTGGCCTTGGAGGCAGGGGGACATATCAAACAATAACACATCCCCATTATCAACCAATGAAGTGTTATATCATGTAATACCCTAGTTTTTATTCCTAGAATTTAAATAATTTTAGAAAGAAATTAATTCATGATGAACAGAATCTTACCGTGTAATTAATTAAAAAAGGAAAATTATCCAAAGTATAATTTATGAGAGAAAAAGAATAGAAATTAAAAAAAAAAGAGAAGAAGAAGAGGATTATTATTATTATTATTATTATTATTACTGGTGAGGAAAAGAAAAAGAGAAAGAAAGAAAATGAATTAAATAGGCGCAAGTTTAAAATTATTTTAAAAAAACATGCAATATGCAAAAGGGGCCATGGCCCTTCAGTATATTGCAGCTTGTGGGGAGTTGAATTTAATCCCCCTCCACACATCACATTTCAGTTAAGTAAGCGAGATTGAGAGGGTTAGAATCAGAGGGAGCTGTGGCTATCCGCCATTTTTATTCTAGCTTAGGGTTGAAGTCTTTGGGTTCATTTTGGTAAGTAAAATCACTTCTATTCACTAAAGTCTCTTCATAAACATTATTCTACTCAACTTGCTCTTTCTAATGTTACATTTCTGAGTTGATTAAAGAACATTTTTATATTAGAGTTTGGAGCAAGTGTTGGGCTTTAATAATATATGACCATAGGATTGTAGAGCTATTTTAATAGTCAAGTTCTACAAGGTTATATTTATTTATTGGTTGGCTCGAGCATCTAAAAATTTAATTTGAATTTAAAATTTTTGGATTTTTGATATATTTGATATTTTTATTGATAAAATTTAAATCAAATGACTGATTTGAGTTTGTTGGAGGTAATATTGAATTTTTTATGGTTTAGTTTTGAGATTTAAGCTTGAGTTTAAAGGTTGGAATTCCAATGAAACTTTTAATTTGAGGATTTTGGGATTTTTTTTGTTAAAATAGGCTATTTTGGGAGTTTTTAAGGATTTAATGAGTGATTTAAAAGTTTAGAGAAAATAGAAATTTTTGTTAAAATTAGTAGTTATGGTTTATGGGAGATTTGAGAATATTTCTTGGAAAGTACAAACTTTAACTATATATATGGTTAAGTTGTTAGAGTTAATGGAAACTTCAAGTCATATTGGGGTGTTTAATTGTGGCCTAGAGTAGAATTGGAAACTCTAGATGGGACCATCAAGTCCTTAAGTTGTTATTTCTACCACCCAATTAGTTGATAAACTAATGTGTAGTGATGTTAAATTATGTAGATTGATTTATGATTGTTGATGTTGAGCATGAGGCTTCGATTGTCGCAATATTTCATTTCTTGGCAAGAGGTAACCACTTTTTACTTGTCATAGATTCTAATGTCCTACTTTTAAGAGATTTTGGTATTATTATATTATAAAATGAGATATGGACTTTCTATTGGGATGGCATACACTCTTCATTTGAGAAAATTGTCTTGAGGGATTATGATTTTAAAGTGAAAATGTAAAGTATGGTAAACGAGGCTTTCCTTGATTATTGTTTTTGCAAGAGCATGACCATGAGTAATCATGAGATATATTGCATGAGTTGTTGTTGTGATGTTAATTAGTTATTATTGATAGAGAATAGTTGGAGAAGATACTATCACGTGAGAAGACCTCCCTATTGTACATTGGGTTGGTAATTCATCCTTATTAGGATAAGCCTTCGTGGCTTATTTATCCTAGAGAGAAGGGTAGTCTTTTGTAGCTCTTTTCGTTCCTAAGAGAAAGAAAAAGACCATTATGGCTTGTGTGTGAGAAACAATACTATCACGTGATAAGACCTTTTATTGGTACACATTAAGTTGGTTATTCATCCCTATTGGGATAGGCCAATGTGGCTTATTCGACCATGAGAAAGGGATAAGCTCTCTTTTCGTTCCTAAGAGAAAGTAATAGGCCTTTGTGGTTTGCGTGTATGTCTCCATAGTGATGGGTAACACCATTATTTTAAAGCATTGAAAATAGTTCAAAACATGTAATGAAGTCAATCCAGAGACCAGAAACAGTTTCAACTCATTTGGGATCCCGACTTCAATACAGGGTTCGGTCCTGTGCTTAAGTGGGTTTTCAAAACATTTTCAAAAACATGTTTGATGTGGTCTTATTTTCACTTTTCAAAACTGTTTGACTCATTTGATTTTGTTTTCATTTGTTAATATCACAGTACTTATCAAAATTCTCGATGGACATTCGGATTAAGTGCGCTAACTAAAGGGTCTATGGTGCATGATCACCCTATTTTACTTCGTTTATCGGCATTACGTAATGATATTCGAATATATATTTGGCACGTTTACAATTACTAAATGTCCTAAATTATGTTTAAGGGCTCACGACTCCAAAAGTGAATGTAATTAATGTTAGCCAAACACTTTCGGAGAATGCAATGTGAATTATGACCCGAATTAGAGGTAGAAAGTGCCCAAACCCTATATTTTAGCTTAATTATGGTGATAAAGTTTATATTAGGCTAAAATACATGGGGAGGGAACATGTCATGAGATAAAGGAGTTAAATGATGTGTTACCCAGCAATCCAATAGAAATTACCGAAGTTAAGGGCAAATTGAGAAGAAAGAAATTTATCGGCCAATTAGTCTGCTTCTGAAGAGGAAATTCACCACCAATTAAAGGAGTAAGAGGTGTGACTAATTGGCTAATGGAATTAGTTAGAATAACTACATGGTTACATGCATTCATTGGGGTAACAAGATTTTGACATTTGGCACTATAGGATTGAGGTCAAAGTTTCAAACACTCTTTCTCTTTCCTCTCTTTTCTTTAAGGTCGGCTAAGGGCATGGAGGGAGTTGAAAAAACTGATCATTCATCATCTCATACTCTCTCTTCTCTTTAGCACTTATAGACATCCAATAAGAAGGAGGAAAGATAAAGAAGAATCAAGGTGAATATAAGATTTCTACTTGAGATTTGACCTTGTAGATGACCTATGTTGTTCAAAACCTCTTCTGTAACCTTGTTCCTCTTGATGAGATCTTCATTTGTATGGTTTTAGATTTTCTAGAGAAGGTGTTTTGTGTGCTCAAGAAAAACTAGTATTTAGAGAATCAAAGAACATGCTAGAGAAAGACGTAAAGGTGAGCAAAAGTAATAATGCACATGCCAAGCTTTATTGGGTGCCATTCTGATTTGTGTACTGGAAGTTATGTATTTCCAAATTTTGAGGTTGAAACTGAAATCTATTATGGAACGGTATACAAATTCATGAAATTATGTATTTTTGTGGTTGTACATGGCAATGGTTCATATTTTTCCTGTATATAGGACTTAAAAAGCTTCAAGTAGGACTTGAAATCACTCAATTTCTATTTTTATGGATTTAGTTATGAGTTTTGGAAGTTCAGTTAAGAAATAGGAATTTTCTTAGCCGTGGCCCAAAAGTTTCTAACCTATTTTTGGTTGGGGCCAAAGGTTCTTGGCCGCAGCCAAAAATTTCCTAACTATTTCTTGCCCACGGCCAACCCCCATTTTCAGCATTTTGAACTTTTGAAAAGTGGTTTCTGATCCAACTCTCCCCAACCCTTTAGACTTTTGTTTAAGCTTCTCATAGCCACCTAAAGGACCCAAATGATAACCAACCCTAAGTGTTTTGTAGTTATTTAAGAATTGGAATAGGGAATAACTCATCGTCCTTAATTTCGATTTATAGAATTTGACATTTTCCCTGAACGTGAAAGACCTGTGCCTGAGCATGAACGGAAAGAACAAGGTAGTGACTCTTTCTCTTATATCATGTATAATACTTGTATGTTTGTGCTTATCATTGAATTATGAAGAATGTGTATACAGCTGTGAAAATTGTCTTGAATGTGATGAATGTAACCCCCTGCCTAAATTAGCGTAATTATAATTTGATATCACTTAATTAAATTGGTTTAGAGACCGTCGGATAGTTCAAAACTCATTTAAAACTCCCTTTTATAGTAGGGACTTTACAAAATTTTCAAAACTTCTTTCCTATTCCGGTCTCAAGTTCAATTATCGAATATAATCACCTATGCAGTTAATTTACATTCATTTATATCAGAATATCTAATAGCAATCCCGGAAACACCCAGGTTCCATTCATTCACTAGAAGGTTTACAATTCCCATATAGGGGATTACACAACTATATTCCACTAATATTTATAACCCAAAAATAATTTACAGAACCCTGTCCAAGATGAATAACCAACATATCTAAAACAAACATCCCTACAGGATTCTATCCGCTCCTAGTAGTCCGCTTCTCCCTAGAGCCACTTGCCCTGTCTGAAATGTTAGTCAAAGGAAAGAATGAGATTCAAGAGAATCCCAGTAGTAACAATATATTCATACCACACATAAGCACACAGCATGTAAGCAATCATCATACATCGGCAGCACGAATAACACTCCACCCTCATTCCCTTTTACCGCCGGGAAGGCACAACGTCCTAACCCGAACCGTTGTTAGCGACTCAGGGACTGTTGGTGTGGCAGTGCATACACATAGCCTTATAGCTCATACAACTATCCGGCTTTCACAATTGGCCCGTTGGCCTTCACAAATAGCCTTTCGGCTTTTCACATAATCACACATATCACGCCCCAACCTCATCCCCTTTTACCGCTGGGAAGGCACACCGTCCTAACCCGAACCGTTGTTAGCGACTCAGGGACTCTCGGTATGGTGGTGCTTACAAAAATCCATAAATGTTGCAGCATATGATTCATAAAAAATCAATGATATAACACACATACAATGCATCATATATGATATAAAAGAAAAAGTCACTACCTTGTTCCTTCCTGACGTTCGCTGGCACAGTTGGCTCACGAGGGCGGCAAATATCAAAGCCTATAAACAAAATAAAAAATGGTGGATTAATTTCCTACCCCTAATTCCTACTTTCAAACACTTAGAATAGGTTCCATATGAGTCCCCTAAATGGTTATAACAAGCTCAAAGAGAACTTAAAAGGATTGGAAAGTACTAGGTTGGAAATTGCTTTGCAAACTCAAAGGCTAAAAATTGAGTTCTGGCTGCAGCCAAGAATTCTCTGGCTGCAGCCAAAAATGGCTAAAAACGTCATAGAAACATTTTGGCTGCAGCCAAGAATTTTCTGGCTGCGGCCAGGTCACGCACGGAAAGTTTTGCGCTACAGCCAAAATTTTGGCTGCAGCCAGGGAAACTTAAAAAATTCATAACTCGCTCTAGAAAACTTGAAATAAGGTGATTCCAAAGCCCATTGAAAGATATTCAAGTCCCCTTTATGGGGAAAATATGTAAAATTATCAAGAATCATCACAAAAGTCCAGATTTACCAAAACCCTAACATTGTGCCAAAACAGGGTCCAGTTTTGATGCCAAACTTTGGACAGTTCAAACTCCCAGCTCACAAAGTGAAATGACACAAAATTTATATCCATTTTGAAGCCTGGAATGTGAAATTTAAATCTGGAAAGTTTCAGAATTTTTAGACACCATCTGCCTATTCAAAACATCCAGACAATCTGACTGCCCAGAATAAACTTTCAATGGACAACGTTTCCATTTTTGCACCAATGCTTCCAATGGTTCCCAAATTCATATCAAATACCATTCCCACATAAATTTGCCCAAGGAAACCATTGGAGCCATGAAAACAATCAAATTCCATCCATATTGACATGTTCCACCAAAATCTTTACATGTCAACACAATATACACACAATCCACCACAATGCAATTCCTTTCATTCCAAAAATTCCAAACCAACTCCCATGGCATAAAGACACAATTTAACACCACATTCTACACAACACCCTAACCAATTCAAGCATTCAAATTAGACCAAAAATCAGGGCAAAAAATTCAAAATTCTCAAAACCAAACCAATGACCACGACAATTATACCAAAAGGTATCAAATACTCATTACAACTTCTTTCCAAAGCTATTTCTACGATTCTCCTACTCTCAAATCCCCACAAGTTCTCAAACTTCACTAATCAAAAATATGAAACCATAGGAATAAAGCCCTCAACCCCTTGAACAATATTAATGAAGGTGATTTGAGCATACAAGAACAAATCCTCACCTAACTTGAGCCTTCTTCTTTCTCTTTGCTTCAAGCTTTGAACGAAAATGGAGATGAGAGGAGAGATGAGATGATGATGATGATGATGAAGGGAAAATAATCAGATTTTTGGTCTCTACTTTAGCCTATTTGCCGACCTAAGTGGAGGAGAGAGGGAGAAAAAGAGGTTGAAACATTGACTTGATCAAAGGCTCACAAATGGACACTTGGCAACATCTTGGCCCTCCTTTCCTAACCTCACATAACACATGCACACACACAACTCCTCTCATACTCATGAATCCTAACCATTGATCTCGAGTTACCTATGAGTTTCCTTTTCGGTAACTGACCAATCGGTCTAGAATTTACCATTTTTCCCCTGATTATCACAATGCTTACAAAACTATCACCAAGCACATTTTACATTACAATTCACATAATATACTTCAAAAGTGCTTAATTATCATTAACTACATCACTTTGAAGTTATTAATCCTTGATTACAATCTAGGATATTACAATGAATGTGTATACAGCTGTGAAAGCTATTGTAAATGTTATGAAAGTCACGAATGTGAATATAGCTATGGAAGCTGTCGTGAATGTCAATGATTGTGATGAATGTCACAAATGTGGATGCTACTTTGTTTGCTGCTGTGAATGTTGTTGTTATTGCTCGTTTGTGATAATTGCTTACAAGCTTCATTATTATATATCATATGAGTGAAACGTTTCTACTGAGATTTAAATGAATCTCACTCTTTCCAATGACTAACCTTTGGCCAGGACAAGTGGGTTAAAGGAGAAGCAGGTAACGAAAGGCGGCTAGTGCTCCCAGTTAGGAGACTAGACTTTTGTGTTGGTTATTAGTTTTTGGAATGAATGTATATGTTGTAAACTTGTGAAGTTGTATGTAATTCCTGGTACAGGAACTAAAACGAGCAAACATGCCCTGTAGACCCTTTTAGTGAATGAATGAATCCTGAAAATCGGTCAAGAAATTTTGTTATGTACTTTAACATTATGAATGGAATAGAACCGAGCAGGCCAAATAGATTCAAAAAGTAGAAGTGAGACCATATTGAATAAGTTTTGAAAAGTTTTTGAAAACCCACTTTATCACAGTATTAAATCTTATCTTGAAGTCAGAACCTTTAATAAGTTTTAAATTATCTTTTGGTCTCCCGTTTATTTTTGATCATGTTTTGAACCATATTAATGACTTTTAAGGAAGGGGATTACATTTTTGGTATTAGAGCCAAAGTTCCTGGTAAGGGTAGGTTTTGCTAGGATAGTTGCAATAGTTCTTTGTCTTAGTGATGGTAGTTAACCCATGATTGTTTGTTGCATACTCATAAATATTCCTGTTATTAGCTGGTATGAGAGTTTTAAGGAAGATGTGTATACATTTAATGTGATATTGATGAGGTGAATCATTTGTAGAGAAAAAAGAAGAAATGGTTAGCCCAAAGAGTCGATGTGTGGAACCAGAGGTGGAAGAGATAAATCATAATCCACCTGATCCTATATGACAAATTATGGGTATATTAATGGAGCAGCATGATATGATTCATGAATTAAGGGATGAACTCTAAGAGGGGAATACAAAATAGAAAGAAGACAGAGTCGAATCAACACATGGAGGGAAAAATCATGAAGAAACGGTGAAAGGGTCAACTCGACTCCAGAGTCACCACCACATACAGAACCAAATCAGGAATTACATGAGGTGCCAGCCTAAAATGAGAGAGATTTATAGTTTTGGATCTCCAATTCTATAAGCATATGCCTTCAGCGTTCAGGGGAAGATTTGATTCCCAAGCAGCTAAAGACTGTGTAGTCTGATTAGAGAAGATCTTTAAAGTGCTAGAATGTCCGACCAAGGTGAGGGTTAGATTGGCCATCTACAAGCTTGAGGGAGATGCTAACAGGTGGTGGCGAAATATTGCCATGATGTTGCACACCCGGAATGTGCCATTGACCTGGGAGATATTCCAAGAAAAATTTAATGATAAGTACTTTCCTAAGTTAGTAAGGCTCAAGAAGGAATCAGAGTTCCTATTGATAAAGCAGGGTGGTAAAGAGACTTTTGATGATTACATGTCTCGATTCATCCGAATGGCACAATATTCCTCCTATCTGTGACACATGGATGATGAGGAGTGGAGCTCTAACATGTTGATTTGAGGCTTGAGGCACGAGTTGAGGAAAAGGTTAGCCTCCCAATAGTTCACTGAATTTAATAAAGCTGTGGAGGAGAGTTGAATCAAAGAGAACAATCTAAGGGATTTGTACACAGCTAAGGGTGGTAGCAGCCGTGGTGAGGCTAGTGAGGGAAATTCTTCAATGGCTAAAGCTGAGAAATGCTTGGAGAAGGGGTGCCAAGGGTATATTTTATTCTTTCCTATACAGGGAGAGATAGAAGAAACTCTGGAAAGTATACTCGTTGTAAGAGAGTTTCCTGAAGTGGTTTTAGACGATCTTAGCGGATTACCTCAAGAAAGGGAAGTGAAATTTCCGATTGAAATTATGCCTGGAGCTGGTTTTATATCAAAGGCCCATATAGAATGGCCCCAAATGAGATAGCTGAGCTAAAGAAACAGATTAAAGAGTTACATGAAAAAGGGTTCATTTAACCCAGTGTTTCGCTATAGGGAGCTCCAGTATTATTTGTCAGGAAGAAAGACCGGAGTCTGAGGCTATGTGTATATTACAGAGAACTAAACAAGATAATTGTCAAGAACAAGTATCCATTTTTGAGAAGCAATGACCTTCTAGATCAACTGTCTGGTTCTCGCATATTTTTGGAGATTGATTTAAGGTCGGGTTATCATCAACTGCAAGTGAAAGCAGGAGAAGTACCGAAAACTGCTTTTAGCACTAGGTATGGGCACTAAGTTTTTGGTAATGCCCTTCAGATTGACTAATGCACCTACTGTATTCATGGACTATATGAATCGTATCTTGTGACAACACCTAGATCAATTCATGATGGTTTTCATCAACGACATCCTGATCTATTCCAAGAGTAACAAAGAGCACGAGCAACATTTGAGAGGGGGTTTCCGTAGATCTGAATAAATTTGAAGTAGTACTGGACTGGAAAAGGCCAGAAACTGTTGCTGAGATATGTAGGTTTCTGGGTCTTACTGGTTGCTACCGGAGATTCATTCAGAATTTCTCCCATATCACCTTGCGATGACCATGTTCACGCAAAAGGATCAACCACTTAAGTTGGATGAATGATGTGAAAAGAGCTTCACTGAGTTGAAGGAGAGGTTGACAACAGTACCGGTGTTATTATACCTAACCCCAGCTTGACTTATATTATGTACAGTAATGCAAGTAAGTAGGGATTAGGGTGTGTCTCTATGAGCCAGGGCAGAGTGGTGCCTATGCCTACGAATAGCTTAAACCTCATGAAATGAACTATCCCATCCATGATCTAGAGCTTACAGTGATTGTGTTTGCACTAAAGATATGGTGACATTAACTGTACAGTGTGACAGTAGAACTATAGTACGACCACAAGAGTTTCAAGTATTTGTATGATTAGAAAGAATTGAATATGAGACAGCGCAGATGGATGGAGTTACTGAAAGACCATAACCTAGAGATCAAATATCATCTAGGTAAAGCCAATGTCATCATGGATGCGCTTAGTTGGAAGGTGCTGCAAGTTGCATCAATGATGATACAAAAAGGAAAATTGATAGAAGATTTTTAGGATTAGAACTTATCGAACAAGATCTTATGCTAATTATAATATTTTGTTAGGGGAAAGTGATTTGAGGTCTAAGATTGAAGAGGCTCAAAGGCAAGATGATCGAGTATAGTCTATTCAAACTATGATCAAATGAGGAGAAACTTGAGATTAAGATTTGTTGCCAAGTGGATTAGTTCATTACAAAAAGATAATTTGTGTTCCACTAAAGGTTGACTTGTAACAAAGATCCTGGATGAGGCACACAAGAGTCGATATTATAAGATATGAGTAGTTTTGATGATGTTAAATATAAATGCTAAATATTAAGAGCAAAAAGTTTACATAATATATTTATTTTATACTTTGACTAACTATAATGTGTAATGTGAAATATATTACAGATTAGTCAATGGAAGAAGATATCAAGTTAATTTGTTGAGAATGATTAAGAGGAAGAAGAAGAAAGAAAGTGAATGAGAGAGTCAAGAAAAAGAAGAAGATATGTAGTTGGGTTATGAAGAATGATCATCAAGAGGAAAATTGAGAAGCAAGAGATTGAAGAAAGAAGAACTTGTAAGATCTAATAGGAATATTAAGATTCAAGCTCTTATATTTGATATTGGAAGTCTCCATGATCAAATGGAAGTTGGGATGATTGAATTCGAAGTTAAAATACTTAATCTGGAAGCTTTTCCACGTTCACTTACAAATCAGTTGGAGCGATTGCGAATTACTTGGAGTGATCCTCAAAATCACTTGGAGTGAATATTAAAATTATTTGTTCACTTGCAGTGAAGTCGCACTGTACTTGAAGTGAATTCTTAGTGCACTCGAGTGAATATCAGAATCACTTGAAGTGATTTCCAAAAATGTCAAATAACTTCTAGTTAATGCACTCGAGTGAACATCAGAATCACTTGAAGTGATTTCCAAAAGAGCATATCACTTCCAATGAATATCAGAATTACTTGAAGTGATTACCAAAATTGACAAATCACATCTAATGAATTCTCAACACACTCGAGTGATATAGGAAGTTGACAGATCACTTCCAGTGAAATCCCATTGCACTTGGAGTGATAGTGAAAAGTGACAATACTTTATTTTTCTTCAACATGAGCGAGGTTAAGTAATTTGATCATATCTCCCAAACTATAATTTGGAATGAGGTAAAAGTAGTGGCATATGAAACTAGACTCCCAATGCGTCATTTGGACACCAAGATCAAGTAAAAAGGAGCTCAGATGAAAGATATATAAATTTTACAAAATGACACTCATATTACCATCATATTCCAAAACATGTTTGGTATTTTGTATGTAACTCTCAAAATACATTTTATATTGCGGTAAAACTAGTGGCATATGAAACTAGACTTAAATACCTTTCATTTGATAGGTCATAGGTTATATTTAGAGTTATATTCAAAGAGTTATGACCACTAGAAGTTGACCTTTGTGCAAACGTTTGAGAAGGTTTGCTCAACGGAGTGAAAGAGAAATTTAGTTGCAGTGATCTGATAGATCACTTGAGTGATATATGACTAGAAGCAGATCACTTGAGTGATCAAATAAAATTCACTCAAGTGATACATAATAAATGCCAGATCACTCGAGTGAAAGGCTAAACCACTCGAGTGATGTATAACTCCAAAAAATAGAGCCCGCATCGTAACTCTGAAAATCATTGGAATAATTGTGTAAGTCATTTCTCTAACTTCTAATCACTCTAATAATACATTAAATTAGTGTTTAAATTATTTCTCTTGGAAAACAATGAGAAGATTATACGAAGAGAAGAAAAGGCACCTTATGGGAATGGAAAGTCCACTAAACGTAACGGCTAGTTTTTCAAAGACGAAGAAAGGTCAAACGAAGCAACAGACTATAATAGACAAGTTGAAATACTCATAATGGTCATATCCTACTCTACTATAAATACAAGAGATTCAAGAAGAGTGTAATAACAACGAGAGCTCAACAATACCAACAAGCTTATATCATGAGTAATCCACTCCGACCCAACCACTCTCTGTTCTTATCTATTTTCTATATCATTTATATTTGAGAGAGTTATTTGTATTGTACTTTAGTATTTATCATATTTACTTTTGAGAGAGAAGATTGATTATAATCATTTATCATCAAAGTTGTATCCTTACGGTGGTGTGTAAGGGGGAGTATCATAGTGAGAAATTTGTAAAAGGCTTCATAAGTGCCCGGCTAAACTTGTGGGTTTGTAAAGGCTTTTCTTGTGCCCGGATTAAACAAGAAGAAAGTGGATTTGAAAATCTCAGGTGGAGTCTGGAGACTGGACGTAGGCCATCACGGATTGAGCTGAATCTAGATAAATCACAGTTTGCATATTCTCTTCCCTAAGCTCTTATATTTCCAAGTATATATTGTTTAATCTAACTGTTGATTTATAATTCATTATTTTCATACTTATTGTTTTCACTAATATTTGAAAAGATAATCAAAGTTCTTAAGTTTTTTTATTACACCCAATTGACCCCCCTCTTGGGTGTCATCCGATTCTAACAGGTATACTCTTTACACAGGATTGACCAAAATGTATCATGATTTGAAGCTTATGTATGATGGCCGGGATTGAAGAGCGATGTTACTAAATATGTGGCATGATGCCTTACTTGGTAGAAAGTAAAGATTGAACACTAAAGGCCATGGGACTACTACAGAGCCCTGAGATTCCAAAATAGAAGTGGGAAAGTGTAACCATAGATCTCGTTGTGGGATTTCCCAGGATTAGAAACAATGCTGTGATCTAGGAGATTATTGACTGATTTACTAAGTTGGCACATTATATACCAATCAACGCTAGCTACTCTCCTGACAAACTGGAAAAAATTTATATTCGGGAGATAGTAAGACTCCATGGTACATTGAAGAGAATTATTTCAGGCAGAGATCCCCATTTCACTTCAAGGTTATGGAGGGCTCTACATGATGCTCTGGGTACGAAATTGAGGTTTAGTACGGCCTATCATCCACAGACAAACGAACAGTCTGAAAGGACTATACAGACATTGGAAGATATGTTAAGAGCTTGTGTCTTAGACTTTAAAGAGAATTGGGATTACTTTCTTCTACTTGATGAGTTCACGTACAATAATAGTTATCATGCAAGCATTCAGATGGCTCTGTATGAAGCACTATATAGGAGGAAGTACCAATCACCTTTGTACTGGATAGAACTATCTGAGAGAAGATTGTATAGGCCAGATCTTGTTGATCAAACCATTGAGTAGATTAAAATTATGAGAAAGAGGCTCCTTGTAGTGTAAAGTTGACAAAAAAGTTATGCTGATAAAAGGAGAAGTCTTCTAGATTTTGAAGTTGGAGATTACATGTTCTTGAGAGTGTCTTCGTTCACGGGAATCGGTAGAGCAATCAAGCGAAAGAAGTTGAGCCTATAGTACATTAGTCCATTTGAGATTCTTGTGAGAATCGGACCTGTAGCATACCACATGACCTTACCCCCAAACTTGAGCAGGCTATATGATGTGTTTCATGTCTCACAATTGAAGAAGTAATAACCAGATCCTACATGTATCTTTGAGTATAAAGATGTCGATATGCAAGGCAACTTTATTGATGCAGTGGATCCAAAACAAATTATTGTTCGACAAGAAAGACGGCTCAGACACCAAAGAATACCCTTTGTGAATGTGGTCATGAAGGGACTATCTTAGAGGGAAGAAACCTGGGAAGCTGAAACAGACATGCAACGGCATCATCCAGAGTTTATGTCTCAAATTGTGTAACAAATTTTGGGGATGAAATTTATTGTACGGGGGGGGGGGGAATTTTAATGCTCCAAAATATGTTTAAGGGCTTATGACTCCAAAAGTGAATGTAATTATTGTTAGCCAAACATTTTCGAAGAATGCAATGTGAATTATGACCCAAATTAGCAGCAAAAAGTGTCTAAACCTTGTATTTAAGATTAATTATGGTGATAAAGACCATATTAGGCTAAAAGACATGGGGAGGGTGCATGGCATAAGATAAAGGGATCAAATGATGTGTTAAATAGCAATCCAATAGAAATTGCCAATGTCAGGGGCAAATAGGGAAGAAAGAAATTTATCGGCCAATTAGTCTGCTACCGAAGAGGAAATTCACTGCCAATTAAAAGAGTAAGAGGTATGACTGAATGGCTAATGAAATTAGTTAGAATAACATGGTTACATGCATTCATTGGGGTCACAAGATTTTGACACTTGGCACCATAGGATTGAGGTCAAAGTTTCAAACACTCTTTCTCTTCCCTATCTCTTATTTGAGGTCGGCTAAGGGCATGGAGGGAGTTGAAAAAACTGATAATTCATCATCTTATACTCTCTCTCTTTAGCGTTCATAGACGTCCAAGATGGAGGAGGAAAGAGAAAGAAGAATCAAGGTAAAGGTGAGATTTCTACTTGAGATTTGACCTTGTAGATGACCTCTGTTGCTCAAAATCTCTTGCTTAACCTTGTTCCTCATGATTAGAGCTTCATTTGTATGGTTTTAGATTTTCAAGAGGAGGTGTTTAGTGTGCTCAAGAAAAACTAGTGGTTGGAGAATCAAGGAACAAGTTAGAGAAAGAGGTAAAGGTGAGCAAAAGTAACCTTTTGACATGTATATTGTGATCATTGGTTGAGTATTTTAGCTTGTAATAATTGCCCTAATTTTTATGTATATTGGGGTTTAGAGAGTTTGGAATGTCTTGATTATTTCAATGGTGTCTTGTGTTGTGGTTTGGATAATGGAATTGATTTGGGACTTGAATAGAAAGTTTGAAAATTTTTGCAATTAGTGTTTAATTCTGCCCAAAATAGAAATTGTTAAAGGAATAGGAATTTTATTATTTTGATATTTCTATAATATTCTATGCAAAAAATTGTGTGGGGAGAAGTCTTGGTTGTAAATTTTGAATAATTGGAAACTTAGGTTGGAATATTGGAAGTTTTGACAACAAAAACTCTATGCAAGTTATCTAGTTTGCATGACAGTTTTGAATGAGTAAATTGTGTCTAAAAGGTTTGAAACTTTTTAGTCTAATATTGAAGATGCCAACCTTTAAAATGAAATAAAATGGGTGTCATTATGATTTGTGTGCTGGAAGTTATGTATTTGCAAATTTTGATGTTGAAACTGGAGTCTATTCTAGAACAGTATGCAAATTCATGGAATTCTGTATTTGTGTGGTTGTACATGGTAGTGGTTCATATTTTTCTTGTATATAGGACTGAAAAAGCTTCAAGTAGGACTTGTAATCACTCCATTTTGATTTTTATGAATTAGTTATGATTTTTGGAAGTTTAGCCAAGAAAGAGAAATTTTCTTGGCTGCGGCTAAAAGGTTCTTGGCCACGGCCCAAAAGCTTCTGACCTATTTTTAGCCATGGCCAAAGGTTCTCGGCTATAGGTGAAAAGTTCTTGACCATTTCTTGGCCATGGTTAGGGGATAGTTGGTCATGACCAACCCCCAATTTTCGCACTTTGAACTTTTAAAAGGTGGTTTCTGATCTAGCTCTCCCAACCCTTTAGGCTTTTGTTTGAGCTTTTCATAGCCACCTAAAGGACCCAAATGATAACCAACCCTAAGTGTTTTATAGTTATTTAAGAATTGGAATAAGGAATAACTAGTCATCCTTAATTTTGATTTATAGAATTTGACATCTGCCCTGAGCGTGAAAGACCTGTGCCTGAGCACGAACGGAAAGAACAAGATAGTGACTCTTTGTTTCATATCATGTATAATGCTTGTATACTTATGCTTATCATTAAATTGTGATGAATGTGTATATAGTTGTGAAAGCTATAGTGAATATGATGAATGTCACGAATGTGTATACAGCTGTGAAAGCTGTCGTGATTATGGTGAAAGTCATGCATGTGAATACAACTATGGAAGTTGTTGTGAATGTCACTGATTGTGATGAATGTCGTAAATGTGGATGTTGCTGTGAATGCTACTATGGTTGTTGGTTTGTGATAATTGCTTATATACTTCGTTGTTATATATCATGAGTGAAATGTCACTATTGAGATTCAAACGAATCTCACTCTTTCCAATGACTAACCTTCAGTAAGGGAAATAGGTCGAAGGAGAAGCAGGTAATGAAGGGAGGCTAGTGCTCCCAACTAGGAGACTAGAGTTTTGTATTGGTTATTTGTTTTTAGGATGAATGTATATATTGTATATGACCTAAACTTGTGAAGTTGTATGTAATTCCCGATATGGGAACTGAAATGGGTGAACATGCCCTGTAGACCCTTTTAGTGAATGAATAAAACCTGAAAATTCGTTAGGAAATTTTGTTATGCACTCTGATATTATGAATGGAATAGAACCGAACAGGCCAAATAGATTCGAAAAGTGGTAGTGAGACTGTATTGAACAGGTTTTGAAAAGTTTTTGAAAACCCACTTTATCATAGGATATAATCCTGTCTTGAAGTAAGAACTTTTAATAAGTTTTAAATTATCTTTTAGTCTCCCATTTATTTCTTATCACGTTTTTGAACTATATTAATGGCTTTCAAGGAAGGGGGTTACATGTAGCACCTCCTTTGAGTAGACAAAATCAAATATCTCTGATTGAAAATCTAAAACCATAGAAATGTGACTCTCCATAAGAGGAATAATGTTAGAGAAGAGTCTGGAAGTTGGAAACGCCGAATCAGAGGTGAAATCGGATCCGGAGCTCAAGAGGTTTTACTATTCACTCTCTTTCTCTCTTCTTTCTATTTCTTATTTTTTTTCTCATTTTCCCTCTCTTTTAGGGAAACTGGATGAAATTTAGAGGAGAGAGGAAGTGTTGGATAATTATCTCATTTAAACAAAATACTTAGCCCACAATGTGCAAACTGTCAAGAATTTATGATTCCTTCAAAAAGTAAGTAACCAATTAGTTACAATAATTGGTTTGGCTAACCATTTTAGTCTCCCTAATTCAACCAACATTTATCCCAATTAAAGGGAAAAATAAATGGCTACTTGCTTTATTGGTCAAATGACCATTTTGCCCTTACATTTATTTCTATTTTCGCTTTTGCTAGAAAACTAGGCAGAATTTTCATCAAACTTTGAATATTCATAAATATTTATACAAATGTCCAATTGGTATGGTTCCAAAGGCTATGTGACCCTTATTAAGTCTATTTTCAAGAAAAAATATAGTCTTTAGCCAACTAGAAGCTCATAATTCCTAGAATTATTGTTTTTGAACGCTGCCACTGAAAATTGCCGGTTTTACTGGGCTACGTTAAAAATACATTACTCTTTGTGTACTGCTCCAAATGACCTATATGACTTATCAAATTAAAGCTTGATAAGTTTACTTTCAGACTAGTAAGTATCATAGGCATTGGATATCGTTTGCCTCTTTAAAAATGTCATAGAACTAGACTGTCAAGATGGAAAAATACAATGGGAGCAAATCCTCATTCCTGGGTCTCTTGCTAAACAAGGGCTTAGTAGTTCACTTTATTCAGGCTTATTCTCAAGCCTTTAGTCCCAAAATTTGGGATATTACATTTCTTCTTTGCCCCTTGTGGACCAAAAATTAACCCTTGTATAAGGAGGGTTAGTTTGCTTTATAATCTCATAATTACTTCTTGTTTTTGAGGAGCAAATCTTGGCCCTTCATTTGGTCTTCCAATTTAAACCGTAAGATCAAGTGGCAATTGACTCTTTTACCCTTGATCATGGAAAAATTAATTAGTGTGCCATTAAGTCTTTTATTTCTCTCTGTTTCCACCTTAACGGTGCCACTTTCACTTCTTATTGTGTTCAAATTGGGTTTTCGGTCATTTCTGACTTTAGGTGGAAAAACAGGGTAATTACTGATAGCTAATCGGGACTATAGTCATTGTAAAATTTCCAGGGTCAATTCTATCATTAATTTCACTATCTATTCAGTACATTTAGCCCTTAAGTACATTTTGGGATATTACAGATAAAACTAGATTTGGCTCTAATTTAAAGGGACTGTCATAAATAGAACTAGAAGAAATTTGCACAGGAAGAATCAGTATGGTTGTGAACATAAAGAGGAACATAATCTAAGTCAATTTTATAAATTATTTACAAAGTCACACTATTATAAATAATTATATAATATCATAATTATATAGTTTCTATAATTTACACTATTATAAATAATTACATATAACATTATCTAAATTAGTTTTATAAATTATTTACGAAATGAGTAAGTTAGCATTAACCCTAAATTCAAGTTCAACCATTCACACACAAGTTCAACAACTTCATTCACCAGTTGGTCACTCCTACCTTTCCTCTCTTCATTTACCTCAAGATGACAATGCTAGCTCATTCCCTATCCCTTAATTTATGCCATTCATAGAACAATAATAATGACTACAAGTTTATTTTAGTGATAGCCAATTGAAATATTATAATTCCAAACGGAAGAATTTGTTCCTATTTTTATGGGAAAACCAAGAAGTAAAATCTAGTTTATGTACTTTTTTGTTGTATTTTAGTATTTTAATCTATTTAATTGTAATGGGTTAAACTTTAATTAACTAAGGAACCCATTTGATTTTTTAGTTGTCCCTTGTTCAGATTGCCTTGTAAGGTACGTAATGCCTATTAATTAGTAATAGTCTTTGGTCTTGCGTGTGTCATTAATCAATATATAGTGATGGAATTTGGATTTTCTTTTAAGAGTCAGCTCATTTAGTGTAACTCAATTGCATACCTACAATGATAATCATGATTGCATTACTAAGAGGGGATTGTTTGATTAGTTTTTAGTCTACAAATAGGTTTTACTGTGGTAATGATTATTACTAAAAATTTGGTATACCTCATTAACACCTTCCCCCTAGAAATATTTATTACCATATTGCATATTTCAAAAAGTTTAATTTTACCTGTAGTCTCATTTGTCTGTTTCAATTGTCTTATTCCACCGACCACTTGTCGGCACTCCCCTTGTTGTTGCCACCACCATCAACACTACCCCTGGAAGAGACAATAAATCTAGGAAGTAATGAGTTTTTCTCTTTCTTTCTTTTTTTTATATTGAGGGGTATTATAGACTTTTCATTGTTAATTTTATTTTATTAAATAAAAAACTAATTTTCTTGCTTAATCATTTCAATAACATGCTAGCATGATTATGGTAATAAACATCACAATACATTGCATTGCATTACTATCACTAAAGATGCAGGAAGAATTATTACATTTAGATAAGAAGGGGATGTACACACAATAGCAAACCCTTTGAATAAAATATGTCTTTCACTGCTACAGAAATCACAATATATGATAGTTATTAATTGCCATACACATAGGTTATGAACTATCATATATACATGTGCTACAAAAGCTTGACACAGATACATTACAGTTCCAAACCAGTATTTATTCTAAACCTATTATAACAGTTATAATATATCACCCGTTATGTATTGAGGCTTGGTGAGGCCATGATCTGCCCATTGCTGTGATAATAATTAACAGGCACACGTAAAGAAATGTTATAATATATGGTAATGTTTGGATGATATACAACAGTCTCATTTTACAACAGTTATTTATTCAGTAACATACATAATGGTTTGTATGTAAGAATCATGACCTTTAATAAAAATAAGAACTGTAAACTTTTACAATAAATGATGGATTTAATTTAATAACCATGATGAATTGATATATAAGACTATTCAAGTAGGAGTTTCTGAGCTAGCTGAACTCCTCTATATATATAATAGAATAGCAGTACCTACTACATCGAGTTGCTATGCAATTTGGGTTTGATCAAGACATTCCAAGCTTTGTGGGGAGAATCAATGACAACTGTTGATGTATATAAGTGATAATGTAATTATTGACTTATATATAAATGTGTCTCTTCATAGGAATTAACCCTGGAAAGCAAAGGACTTTGGGGAAAAACATATACCCCTATAAAACAGGGTGAAGGGGATATGCAAATACTTGAGTTCAACGGTTTGCATAACCCCTGCTCCCTTTCCAATAGGGGTATTTGTTTTTAACCCCATCTTCCTTTGTTTTTTAGGTTTAATTGCTCAAGAGACACAAGGAATATGTGAACACTTATTTTATTATATATATATATAGATAGATCAGGAATGCGATTGATTCTAGCAAAAAAGCTCATAAAATCTTGATCTATCCAAATTACATTGCTACTTTATGTAGGAAGTACTACTCTATTTTATATATAGAGATGGGACCAAGTAGTTCAGAAATTCTCACATTGAAGAGTTTAGGATTGATCACAATTTTGAATTTCATAGTGTTTAATTTGGTGTCAGCTGTGATGTCCAAAAAAAATAACTTCGCAACATTAAATTCAATATGTCATATGAACTAGTTTATTCATAGAGCATGTTTAAGGATGACTCTTGGTACATCTAAACTAGTTTATTCATAGGGCTTGTTCATGTATGACTCTCATCATTATACATGAACTAGTTTATTCATCATACCTATTGAACTTTTTGAAGTAGCTTCCGAAGATATGGATACTTCTAAAAAAGGAGATGTAGTTGCTTAGGGATCATATCTCCAGAAGTTAGTTCAAAAAAGATAAATAAAGTAGGAACTTTTAGTCAAAACAATGAGTTGAAAACTTCCTGTAATAGGAAATGAACCTTCAATCAATGTAATAATAGGTTTACCACAAAAATATAACTTCACAAGAGCAAGTTAATATCACATTGAATGCTTTATTGCATCGTGACTTCACAAAAGCACCTTAATCGAATAAGGAGAAGAGAGCACTAAAGGAAAGTGACCTAGCTAGGGCTTAGAAATGATGCAAATGCGAGTTAGGGCAAGCGAAACCAACTCTCTCAGCAGTCACTAAGATAAGTGTGAAAGTATTGACTAGCGTGGCTATTGCTAAGAATTAAAATGAGGGCTTTTTATGGTAGGGCTTGGCTAAAAATGACTCTTGAAGGCCTGAAAAGACAATAGGAGTACTAGGGTTACGATGGTAGAGGGTTTCATTCAAATAGACTATGTGTCATGTGTGTTCTAATTCAGACACTAAAATAGAAAAGGAAGGGTAAGGTTTTTTGGGTTGTCATGCCAAAGACCTTACAAAATGGTTGTATCGATAAAATTGTTATTTATTTGTTTATATTTATTACGGTTCTTTCTTAATAATCATGAGTTATATTATTGTTTTATTATACATATATTATGGTTTATTAGTTAATAATTGTAAGGTATGTTATTATATTTTAATTTTTTGGGTTGCCAGTGCCCATATAATTACATTTTTATATTTTATAAAAATAAAACAAAAAAAATATCACCCTCTGGTGACTAGTTTCCTAATAGATGATCTTAGGTCTACTGTGAATTTAGAAAATTTTGTTTCCTTCAATTTGAATAATTCAAAAGTTTCTTAAATTCATAGCCAACCAGACATCATTATGTTACTCGTCACCGAATGAGTGGCCTCAATCTTCTAGGAGTATGTCAGGATCATGGTAGCCAATCCCATAATCATTAAGAATGAGATTAGTCATCCTGTTCTTACTGAATAAATATCTAGCCAGCCTCCTTATTGTATAGTTAATGTGTTTGTTCACCGTTTAGCTTTCACAAGTGTACGGGTCGCAAGTAATAAATTAGTGAGAAATGAGTGTTGATTTACAAGGACTATGAAAAAAGTGAGTTAACTAATTTAACCATGTTCTTAATTAGGTCGAATGGAATCATTTGAATTTGATCAATTTTTATAAAGACTTTTGATAAAAGTAAACAAAGAAAAACAATGGAAATTGGGAAATTGGGTTTAACTTCAAGAGGTATTAACTTAGGATTACTTCTTCCCATTGTATTTCATGAAAATATGCAAATATCCACTTATGTTAATGAAATGAGTCTTATATACTAGTCAAAGGTTCTAAAATCATCAATCAAGTTCTCAAGTCAAGATTGATTTCTACTCCTCATTAAAAATATTCAACCTCTTGTTTACAATTAATGAGAATCATCTTTCCAAAGCCAACACTACTACAAAAAATGTTTTTAACGTCCCTTTTTTAGGCCTTTTAATGTTTGAAAACATGGGGACATCTATGTGAGTGATGTAGTAAAAAATGACAATAACGTCCGTAGATAAAAGGACGCCTAAGGTCTAGATCTTAGACATTCTTATTTTAAAAAGGGACGTCTAAAGTGCTACACTGACACTTTAGACGTCCCCATTTTCAAATGGGGACGTCTAAAGTGTCAGTGTAGCACTTTAGACGTCCCCATTCTAAATTAGGGAAGTCTAAAGTGGGACTTTAGACTTCCCCAATTTAAAATGGAGACGTCTAAATTGCTTTTTTTTTTTAAAAAAAAATATTTATATTATAGATCTGGACTAAACAATATTTAAAACTAGAAATTACAGATCATCGTCAATAAAATTATAGATCTAGTATCTAAAATCCAAATCCAAAATCTACACAATAATAACTCTAAAGCTGAAATCTCATAGGCAGAAGATGAAAACACTAAGAGGAATTAGTTGCAAAAACTTATCTCCTTCTATTATTGAAATTCATTTTCTCATAATAATGAATAGAGAAGAGTGATAGTGAGAGATGAACCTCATTTTCTCAGCTGTAACATGGCCATGAAGCATGTTTCAGAGTCTTGATCTACAAGCCATAACAACACAAATTAGAAGATAAAATAGAAGGGAAACCCAAAGAAAAAAGAGAATGAAGATAAAATAATAAAAAATGGTAAGAAAACATAACAGATCTAGAGGTAAAAAAAGAGAGAGAAAGGAAGAAGCAAGAGTAAAAAGAGCATATAAAGAAGATGAAGAAAGAGTTAAAAGGCATGGTGGTAGCGGCTCTTCTTGTGTTTGCGGCGATGGGAAGAGAAACATGAGTATAAGAGTAGTATAAGACTGACAAATAAATACTATCAATATAAATTTGAATTGTTTTTGGCATCCCAAATTTAATTTAGGGACGCCTAAAGTTGTCCATTTTTTATACACTTTAGACGTCCCTATTTGAATTGGGGACGTCTAAAGCCAATTTTTTTAATGGGGGACCCCCTTTGGCATCCGTTATATATATAGGGACGCCAAAGGGCATCTCTGATATATCATAAGGGATATATGAGGGACGCCAAAGGGTGTCCCTTATTTAAATTTTTTTTTTAAAACTTTAGACGTCCCCAAGTCAAATAGGGACGTCTAAAGTCTGTAAAGTCACACTTTAGACTTCCCTATTTAAATTGAGGACGTCTAAAGCTATTTAGTTCTCACCCATAATTACAAAAATGACACCGCCTTCATTTTTTACTTCCCTTTTTAAAAAGGGATGTCCTTTAGGGACGTAAAATTTGTATTTTGTAGTAGTGAAGCCTTTACTTGACTATACTAGTTTGTTAGATATATCTCTATTCTAACAACAAACCATCCATTTAATCCTTAAAATTCAAGTATAGGATGATTTTTCTTAAGTTCTACAATCAAAATAGCTCTCTCAAGCATCTTCCATTTGAACAACTCTAATCATGTAGTGATCAAGCACAAGATAGCATTAAGCTCAAAGAAAAATCAACATGTATACTCACGCTACTACAAAAAGGTCAAAAGGTGGCGCAAATTTTGTGGCCCTTCTTTAAGAAGTGCCTTTCACTTTTGGTCCCCAATCCAGTTGGTCCCAACTGCTCAAATTTCCTCCTCCTCCTCACTCAAGATTACGTCACCAACAAGCAATGTGGTCCCCCACTCCACTGCACTAATCAATTAAGCTTATAAGTTCAATGTGCTTCTTTTTCTTCTTTTTTTAATTGGCATATAATTTCTATATTTTTTTATTTCAAATTGATATCTATGTTCTAACCGTAATACATAATGAATTTAAAAGTAAAGTTACATTATAAGAAAAAAAAGTAAAGTTATCTCATTATAAGCTAACAAAATGGCCTGCCATATTTGAAAATGGATTAGGTTTGTGAATATTAAATAAATGAATAGAGTTACTAACCAAACTGTGGTGTACGTTCAGTGACATGGACTGGATTTTATTCTCCAAGTTGAGCTGAAAGAGTTGGGAAAGACAGTCTAATTGTGTGTAATAATATACTAAATATAAACTAATTTCATAAATGAATGAGTTGGGCTATTTACTATGTCATCAAGTTGATAAATATAATATATATATATATATATATATATAAATCTATGTTGCAATTGAGCACTAAAATATAAATTATGGTTTTTTATATATCAACAATATATTTATTCGACTTCTCTTATACAAACAAACAATACTTGACTAGAAAATGCTTGTATTATTAAGCTGATATTATGTTTTTATATAGGTTGACGCTAATGATCCATGGTGATAGAAATTAATTAGTTTTCTTTGTTTTTATACATTATGATTTTTTATGGAAGCGCCACAGCATTTATATTTTTTTTAAAAAAAATTATCCTCCTATGGCGCTTGTTGGAGGAAGTGCCACAGGAGGGGGGGTCTCCTGTGGCGCTTGATGACACAAGCGCCACAAGAGGTGGGTTTCCTATCATGCAAGCACCACAAAAGACCCCCTCCTGTGGCACTTCCTCCAACAAGCGCCATAGGAGGGTATTTTTTTAAAAAAAATTTAAATGCTATGGCGCTTCCAAGTGCCACAGCTTCTTTAAGTGGCATCCAGATATGTGGCACTTCTCTAGCACCACAGCTAATGTAATTATAAGCGCCATATCTTTGCTTTTTTGTAGTAGTGTCATTAACCAATAAAAGCAAGATAATCTAATAGTTTCAATCCATACAGTAGGTAAAAGTAATCCTAATTAGAAGTTTTAGCTACTCATGACCAAACAAACCAACAACTAAGCTCAAAAATCATTACCAGATCAGTAAAATGGGAAGAAAAGAGGGAAAAACCAGAAAACAGAAAGAAAACCCTTGAAATTCTTCACAAATCTCCTCTTAAAACTCCAAAACCACCAAGAGCTCTCTCCCAAGTAGCCTCCTTGTGTTCTTGACCTTTTCCCTGTGCAGATTGAGTGATTTTTGGCACCTCTCTTAAGTTAAAATAGCATTAGCAGTATCACATTTTTCAAAATGCATAGTATTAGTTTCGCGCGTTCATCATGGGATTGCTATGGCGAATGCCATAGCGAATTGTCTTCCAGATGAAGTAAGGCTTTTTTAGGTGGTTTCGCTATGACATTGGCTACAGCAGATTTCATGGCCAAAAAACAGACAGAAGGGTTATCTTCTGAGGCAATTGTGCATTAGCTTGGCTACAACATTTCCATAGCTAATACAAGCTTCGCCTTCATAATGTCCTTTTCATCTTCCTCTTGAATTCTTTCCTTCCTTTCACACCTTTCCATAATCTTTGTGAGCTTTTACAACTTGTCATCTTCCACCTATAAGGAGGAAGACTTCATGAGCTCTTCAACTTTCATAATTAATCATAACTAATTGCATTTAACTCATGATTTTGACAAATGTTTAATTTTTCTTATGTCCTATCACATTTTCTTCTATAATCTCTTTATATGCACAATTTGAACCCAAAAATAAGTGAAAAGAGAAGAAAATATGCTAGAATATTCCTGATTTCTATGAGTTAACAGTGTTCTATATGTTGCATCATTGCCTCCACTTAAGGTGGAGGCAGAGTCGAAGGTTGTGGAGGAGGAAAAAAGGGAGAAGGAGGTGGTGTAGTTGTGGAGGAAGGGGAGGAGGTGGAGGACGCCATAGATTTTCTCGTAAGTCTTTAGCATAGCGTTTCATCTTGGCTATTAAAAGAATAGAGGAAGATGATAAACATAAGGAATTTGAGAGTTTATATAGATTAGAAGTGATAGGTTTAAACCATCATTGCACACATTGGAAGTTGAAGAGAAGCTATTGCACACAGTGGTGGGTAATGAAAGGGTATTTGGTTCTCATACTGATCATCAAAGAATGAAGAAGCATGGAGTATTCTCATCTTAAATGTGGATAAGAGGAAAGGTTTGGACCATTTAGTTAACAAGTATTTAAGAGAAAACATTATATTGTTTTTTTGATATGAAGTTGGAAGACAAATCATTTGTTTATTCATCGAACATGTTATGATGATTTTACCATAAGAAACGTCATTCTTCTGAGACAATATATAACGGTTATGAAGTACAACCGTTATGTATTTACATGGTATTCTAATAGGTAACTATTGTTACTTAATAACCATAATGTATATACCTCTTTTTTTTAATTTTGGTGGTTGATTATGCAACCACTATTTTACAAAAAAAGAAAGACAAGGTACATAAACAAACTAAAAATAAAAAGTTATAGAGATGTTTTAAGAATAGGATGTATAATCAAATCCTTCATTCTTCAGTAACTTGTCCACCTTCTTGTTCAAGAGGTTAATTATTTTAAGGACTATTCCATACATCCCTGCTCTTGCAAGTAAACTTGGACCATATGATGGAGCTTGTAGGTTGTATGGATGAGACCTTCAATGCTTGTTGGTGGAAGGAGTTAATCTTTTAGATTTTTGCTAGATGATGAATCAGAAGCTCTCTTGCATTTGTCCATAATATTTTGTTGAATCAGAAGTTGGCATTGAGAAGTTGAAGTAGAAGTATAGAGTGGAGTTTATTTTCAGATGTTTATATAGAGAGGGTTTCATGGATTATCGAGTCGTTGTGTCTTTTAGTATTAAAGATCATTGTATTTTAAAAGTGGAGATGATGAATTCTTAATATCCGTTAAGTATTGACAATTTTTTCTTAATTTATTGGTGTATACTATTAATTGTATAATCAACCATGAAATTAACGTAGAATTGTTAAGTATGCTGGCAAAAATACTTTGCGGTTCTTAATTAATAACTATGAACTATTAATTTTTAACTTCAACTCCCTCCTCCTATGATGAGAATGAAGATAAGGATGAGGATGAGGAGGATGAACAGGACAACAGTGGTGGTGACTGCCATCCTTATCATCTTGTTCATCCTCTTCTTCCTCGTTCTCTTCCTCATCCGTATCCACATTCTTATCATTAGAGGAGGGAGATTAAGGCTAGGTCAAAGTATTATCATCAGCATTAGGAAGGGGAAAGGTTTCAAACCATCACGACATTTGTTGTTTCATAATGTGTTTTGCTTAACAACCATCATTCTTTTGAGACAAAATATGATGGTTAATAATTACTACGGTTATTTATTTGATTGGACTTCTATTAAGTGACAGGTTTTACTTAATAACTATTATGTATTTCAAGTACTGAGGATCTTAGCCACGTTGCCCCCTCCACCATAGCTAGTGCCTTCGACCTCTCCGCCAATCCATCTATTGCACCTAATGATAAGATGGCACAAGAGAAAGAGAACTAGGGAGGGGTTTTGTTGTCATGAAGGAGGTCCAAAGAAAATTACTAGAAAGGGGAAGAAACTTATTGTGAGGTAGAACAGGAATGATGAAATTTTGAAAACTGGCCAGTTTTCACAATTTGTCCTTTCTTGTTCCATCTACAGTAATTTTCCTCCCCTATCTCTTAATTTGTTTTCTTCCATGACAATAAGATCCACCCCTAGTGCTCTTTTCTCTTGTGCCATTTCATCATTTGACGTAATAAATGGATTGGCGAAGGGGCTGGGGGTGCTAGCTACATCAGAGAGGGTGATTTGGTTAGGATCCTTAGCACTCAAGTCATTTGTTTCCACCAATAAACCTTGAGGGGGAGGAGGGGCCAGCAGTGGCGGAGGAGTTCCATGGGATCTTAATATGATGAAGGATGGAATGAAGAGGCTGATAAAGAAAAGTAGTAAGAATCACAAGGAATAGTTGAGTTTAAAAAGAGGTCCAATAGATTGCAAAGGTTTATAAGTTATGACTTACAAAGGACTAATGGGATTACGAAGAGTTATAATGAATAATGACATTGAAGGTCCGAATGTTATGAAGAATTATAAAAGAGTTAGGTGACGGTTCTTTTTGAAGATCATTTTGTTTTGTCTTCACTAATATAAATGTTTGAAAGATGAATCATTTGAAAGTGGTACATTATGGTTGTTTCTTAAGGATCGACATTTTTATCACTAAATAAATGACTGTTATTACACTACTACAAAAAGTATTATTTACGACACTAATTAACCACTGTTTTAAAATATCAGTAGTAGAAAATCATGGTAGGGCAGTGACAAATGTTTTAATGAATGTTATTGAAAAGATAGTCATTGAAATATAAGATTCAATTATTGTTATTTGTAACAGTCGTTGAAAGCAAGCATTTCAATGACTGTTAATGAAAACGGTCGTTGAAAGTGATGTTTCAATGTCTGTTAATGAAAATAGTCATTGAATCTTGCTTTCAACGACTGTTTTCATTAACAGTCATAGAAACAACCCAAAAAAAGCACCCAGCGCATGCTTCTGGTTCCCACTTTCCCTTTCCCGCCCCCTGTCCGACATTACAACGCTATGTAACTCCCTTCCAGCTGACTCGCATCTACTAAATTTCTATTAGGTCTCTCACATGTCCTTTGTCCTCTATCCCTCTCTGACAATGGAGGTCCACAGGCTCGCAGTCCCTCCATTCCCTCTCGGTTACAGGTCTTTGCTTTCCTTCCCTCTTCTCAGTTTGAGCAAGCAACGTAACTAGGTAAGCTCAGGCCCTGTTTTTTTCCTCTAGTTTATTTAGAAAGCTCGCTCCTGTAGTTCATACTAGGCTCTGCTATGAAGAAGACAATGTTGGATCTGTGTTTGTTGCGGTTTGTGTGTAAGTTCCCCTTTTCTCTTTCAAGTTGATTTATTCATTTGGATGTGAATTTCTGCTATTCTGGGAAAAAAATTGGCATTTTGCACTTCGTTTGTGACTGAATCTAGGCTTAATTAGAATGTCTTCCCTTAGAATCTCAATAGACCTAAAGACTTGGGTCTTGATTTTGCTTGTTAAAGAACGGCTTCCCTTCGAATCTCAATGGACCTAAAGTTACCTTCAGGACATTCTTCATGCAGAATCATCAGTTTCTTAGCTACCTACAAAATCATCAACAAGACGATGATGATAGGATAAAAGAAAAAATAATAGCTATTGCATACCACCAGTGCGTGTGGAGTCAGTTAAAAATTTATTGACAAAAACCATATCAGTAGTTAGTATAGCTTAGAAAAAAAATGTAATCTGTATTCTTAGCCAATTTCCCTGTTCATTTCAGTGTATTGCGTCTAATTTGTGAGTATATATATCTGATGGCACAAGATGATGACCATGTAAAAAAACTATTCCTCTTCTTCAAATTAAATTCAATTTCAATTTATAAATGCACTAAAATTAGATTTCTTTTCTTTTTTCAATTCTGCTTTAATGGATTAAGCTCACTTATCATGTTTCTCCAATTTAATTAGAGAAACCAGTATAGGGTGAGTGCAACTTAATTACACTGAGTGATAAAGATTAATATAATCACTCTGAAATAGTATGTTTTCCTTTCAATGATATCCAACGTGTACCTATCATCCCTTGCTTCATTTGCAAGCATGATTGAGAACACACATCTATCATTACTAAAATTAAAGTTTCTATCTGTTTGGGGGGAAAATAATAATAAAGCCTTCAAAAATGAGACTTTTTAAGCCATTGAGAAAAAACTGCTTTAGATAAGTGTTGATTGTTAGGGGTTTGATTTTGTATTAGGAATGGCCTAAGCTAGAGTTTTGATTTTATTTTTTTTATTAAAAATCATAATTTTAATGCAAGAAATTAATTACAGGGAAAATTGATTAAAAATCTCCCATTACAAAATTAATTATTTATCAGAACTTGTTATCAATGTGTATACTTTCTTTTTCTATCTCGTATCATTTGAATTATAATTAAAAGTGTTATTTGCAGGTAAACGTGTGAATTAAAAAGTGCAAGATTAGTGGCGTACATTTTCTAATTTCCAGACAATCAACACGGTCAGTTCAACAATGCCTTTGAGTTCATAAAAGATGTAGTAGTTTAAAGTTAATATTATAATGTTTTGGGTAATAACTCTCTCATAAACCTGCAGGTATCACTAGTGCCATCATTGTCCCTACTTGGTTGCTGGCCTACTACATCCTTGCCTCAGTAGAATCTTCTTCAAATTCCTCAATCACAAACATAGTGTCTTTGGAAGCTAAAGATTAGCTGGTAAGTTCTATTATTGCTTGTTGATTAAAGTTTTTCAAACCTGAGGATATCATGGTACTGTTATTTGTTGTAAGTATGATAAATTTGAATTACTGAACTTTGAAATTGGTAGTTGAATAGTTAGTTTTTATAGTGTGTCATGAGTATTTCATATCGCTGTTCTAAACTTGAGTGTCTATGAAAATGGATTAGGTGGTAATAAAATGGATCACCATTGGATGAATGCTTTGATGATTAGTGAAGAATATGAGAATAGGGTGGAAAAGTTTATTGAATTTGCTAAAATGAATACGTCTAGTAAAAATAGGAAGTATTTTTATCCATGTATCAACTGTTTAAATGAGAGTCTACGGGATGTTGATGATATAAGAGATCACTTATTCTGTGATGGAATAAATCTTCGGTACACAAGGTGGATATGACATGGTGAGGAAGTAACTGCTTTTGCGTCACATGAGAAGGAAGTTTTAGAGGTCAGAGATGACGATAGAATGGAGAACATGATTCAAAATGTTAAGGTAGAATATTTTGCTTAATCGCCTGTATATGATAGTGTGCGGAGTGATGCAAAGACTCCTTTGTACCCGGGGTGTACTAAGTACAAACGCTTGTCAGGCATTTTGCACTTGGTGAAATTAAAGGAAGCTTATGGGTGGACCAATAGTAGTTTCATATTACTACTTGAATTGTTGTATGATATGTTTCTAGAGGATAATGTAATTCCAAATCATATGTATGAGGCCAAGAAAATATTATCTACGATGGGTATGGAGTATAAAAAGATACATGCTTACCCTAATGACTACGTATTGTATAGAAATGAGTATGAAGGCTTAAGTGAGTGTCCGAAATGTAAAACTTCTAGATACAAAGTGAAGAAAGATAATAGGTGTGGTGATGAGACAATTAAAAAGCAACCTTTAAAGGTTTTGTGGTATTTCTAATCATACTGCTGTTCAAGTGAATGTTTGCTAATGCGAAAGAAGCAAAGAAGATGAGATGGCATTATGATGACAGAGTTTGTGATGGAAAATTCCTTCGGCACCCCGCTGACTCTCCACAATAGAAGAAAGTAGATGAAATGTATCCCGAATTTGGCAGTGAGCCTAGAAACCTTCGGCTTGGGCTTTGCACAGACGAGATCAATCCCTATGGAACTTTTAGTAGTACACATAGTGCATGGCCTATTCTGCTGGTGATTTACAACTTACCCCCTGGTTATGTATGAAATACAAGTATATGATGCTTTCTTTGATGATTTTGGGACCAAAACAGCCAGGGAACGATATCGATGTCTACTTGGCACCTTTTATTTAGGACTTAAAGAATTAATGGGAGGATGGTATAGATGTGTATAATGCATATAAGCAATAGTCATTTAAGCTGCGTGTAATGATTTTCACCACGATTAACGACTTCCCTGCATACAGGAACTTGTCAGGTTATAGTGTCAGGGGTCATAAAGCGTGTCCGATAAGTGAAGCGAGCACACAATTCCATCAATCAAGCACGATAGAAAAACGGTCTGTTAGGATCGGCAGGCACGACAGAAGAATTTTAAAAATTTTCACCGATCCTAATCGAGGATCTATCAATGGCGTTTAAACCATATTGGAAGGATCCATACCTTTTGATGATTCAGGGTTTTCACGATCTCTAGGAGCCCACATGTCAGGTCTGCTCCCTCTACCGGTATCCACATGAATGCTCTCCAACCAAGACTACGTGCTAGTGCCTCTAAGGTCTCCTAGGGTTTCACTTGCGGCTCTCAATTCTAATGTGTATCTTAGTATATCTGCTCTATCAAGTTTATAACCTATGAGGGCTATTTTCAAATTTCAAAATTAATCATCATTAATTTTAAAATTAATTAACTATTAATTATCTTGATGAGCTAATTAAATAAATTCAGTTAAAATTAAAGCTGTCCAACAGTTTTAATTTAACCTATTTATTTAATCCAAATAAAGAGCCATTAGATTTAAGTTATCTTCATAAATTAAATCTGAGATAACATATCTCTATCATATTAGTTATTATATTTAATTTATCTCAATAAATTAAATTGAAAAATAACACAATATAATAATATCATATAATATATAAATATATATATATATACATATATATATATATAATATGTATTTCGAAAATACATATCTATATAATATTATTAACGAATTTTTTTATATTACATATATACATATATATATATAAATATAAAATTCGTCCACCCTAATTAAACATTATCTCGTGTTGGGTCATTCTTATGTGCGACCCTGTAGACCTATATGAAGTTGGCAGTGGGCCAATAACCATATTAACCTACAAGTCGCAAGCAGCCTGTAGCAAGACATCATGACTGCCCAATTCATATGAAGATCGTTAACACGATGCAACATGTCATACAACCATGTCACGTCCCTTTTGTCACACGATATATCGGTCAAGGATGAGGCATGGATAATGTCATCCTCTTATTCCTGACTATTACTTTCTCGATTCCTGAGTAGTCTGACAATAGAAATGGAAAATCCTTTCCATTGTAGTATGGCCATACATTTCTCAGACTTATTCATCGAGGGACCCAGTAATATCTCTCTACTAATGTGAGGGACGAATTCCATCTTGATCATGCATATTCCTCTGCATGAAAAACCACTAAGCCTGATTGTAGCCTTTATCATCACTCGGTCAAAGGTGACTTTTGACTAGTTCAAAGCTTAGCAACTCTCATATAGGAATTCATGATGACCTCAGGTCAAAGGGCATTGTAACGTGGTTATACATGAGAAAAGCTTATGACTTGATCCATGTAGCTTTCTCATAGTGAGTCGGTCCAACACCTTGTACTCTTACAAGTGCCTAAGACTTTGATTCGTATCTCCATATCTTATCAAAGTCATACTGATCTTGTTTCATCTCTACTCCAGCATAGATGACTGACCAGGGACATTTTAGGACAATTTTTATGAATTATCCAAGGATACAATTATCACAGTTAACATGCAAATAATATGATAACAGAATGGAGAAATTTAAATAAATTAATAATGTTCAAAGTACAATGATTGGCCGTTTGGGCACAATTTCCAACATCCTCCCACTTGCCCTAGGTACAATAATTAATTTGCCTAATTCCCATTGTCCTAACATGACGCTCATGCTTTGCCTGTGTAAGCGGCTTAGTAAGAGGATTAGCAACATTATCATCTGCTGCTACTTTGCACATCTTTATATCACCTCTATCATTAATTTATCTAATAAGATGAAATCGCCTGATTATATGCTTGGTCCTTTAATGTGACCTAGGCTCTTTGGCCTATGCAATAGCATCGCTATTGTCACAGAACAAATCTATTGGATTTGAGATGGTAGGCACCACCCCTAGTTCAGTAATGAACTTTCTGATCTAAACGGCTTCTTTAGTTGCATCCAATGCTGCTATATACTAAGCTTCTGTTGTAGAATCTGCTACAGTGCTCTGCTTAAAGCTCTTCCAGGTTACTGTTCCACTATTCATGAGGAATATGCATCCATGTATCCAGATTGCGATTTAAGGTCATCTTGGTCAGTCTGGAAACTTGCATTTGTGTAAACGATTATGCAGAGCTCATCATCCAATCCACCATAGACAAAAAATAAGTCCTTAGTCCTTCTTAAGTACTTTAGGATATTCTTGACGGCAGTCCAATGACCTTTACCAGGATCTTGTTGTTATCTGCTGGTCATACTTAAGGCAAATAAGACATCCAGTCGAGTACATAACATGGAATACATGATTGATCCAATGGCCGAGGCATATGGAACCTTACTTATGCGATCTCATTGATCAGGTGTACTAGGCCACAGATCCTTGCTAAGATAGATGCCATGAGACATGGGCATGTAACCCCTTTTTGAATCCTGCATACTGAACCTATGCAGTATCTTGTCTATGTATGTGCTTTGACTTAGACCTATTAGTCTTTGGAATCTATCCCTATAGATCCTAATCCTTAGGATATAAGTGGCTTCACCTAAGTCTTTTATTGAAAAGGACTTTCTTAACCAAGACTTGACACTCTGCAAGGTAGGAATATCATTCCCAATGAGTAGGATGTCATATACATAAAGCACTGGAAATACAACTCTGCTCCCACTAACCTTCTTGTAAACACAAGGTTCATCGATGTTTTGAATGAATCCAAACTCTTTGACTACTTTATCAAAACGATGATTACAACTCCGAGATGCTTGCTGTAATCCATAAATGGATCTTTGAAGCTTGCAAATTTTACCAGAGTCCTCTGGACACACAAAACCTTCAGGTTGTGTCATGTACACATCCTCAAGCAGCTTTCCATTAAGGAAGGCTGTTTTGACATCTATCTGCCATATTTCATAGTCATAATATACTGCAATGGCAAGAAGGATTCTGCTTGATTTGGCCATTGCAACTGGGGAAAAGGTTTCATCATAGTCTACACCATGAGTTTGAGTGAATCCTTTTGCAACCAGTCGTGCCTTGAAGACATTTACATTGCCATCCATGTCAGTTTTCTCCTTGAAAACCCATTTGCACCTGATGGTTTTTACACCTTCAAGTGGATCGACTAAGGACCATACCTGATTGTCATACATGGATTGCATTTCAAACTTCATGGCATTTAGCCATTTCTTGGAGTTTGGTCCCACTGTGGCTTCTCGATAAGTGGTGGGCTCATTTTTCTCAATGAGCAACACATCACGGCCTTCAGTAATCAGAAATCCATATCTCTGAGGCTGATGCCATGTCCTATCAGATCTTTGTGGACCTTGTGTTATTTGAGGAGTCTCAGCAACTTGTTGTGAGTCTTCTCTAATTTCCATCTGTGGTTCTGTACTATCTTGTGACTCTCAAATTTCTTTGAGATGTACCTCCCTCCCACTGGTTGTTTTAGAGACAAACTCTCTTTCTAGAAACTTACCATTTCGAATAACAAACACTTTGTTGTCGGTGGGATTGTAGACATAGTATCCTTTTGTTTCTTTAGGATACTCCACGAAAAGGCACTTTGTGGATCTGGGCGCTAATTTATCAGAGGTTTGTTGCTTAACATATACCTCACATCCCTAGATCTTGAGAAAGGATAAACTTGGTTTCTTTCCAGTCCATATCTCTTATGGTGTCTTTTCAATTGCCTTATATAGAACAAGATTTATTGTAGATGCAGCTGTCTCTATGGTATGTCCCTAAAAGAACGGTGGAAGATCTGTTTGACTCATCATAGATCAAACCATATCTAATAGTGTTCGATTCCTCTGTTCAGAAACTCCATTCCATTGTGGTGTTCCTGGAGGAGTCAATTGTGAGATTATCCCACAATTCCTAAGATGGTCAATGAATTCTTGGCTTAAATATTCACCACCTTGATCAGATCGAAGTGCTTTAATTGTTTTACCAAGTTGGTTTTGTACTTTATTTTGGAATATTTTGAACATTTCAAAAGATTCAGATTTATTTTTCATTAGATAGATATAGCCATATCTACTAAAGTCATCTATAAATGTAATGAAGTAGACATAACCTCCTCTGGCAGCTATATTTAATGGTCCACATACATCTGTATGTATGAGGCCCAATAATTCAGTGGCCCTCTCACTGTGCCCAGTGAAAGGTGCCTTCGTCATCTTTCCTAATAAGCAAGATTTGCATGTATCATATGATTCAAAATCAAATGAGTTTAGAAATCCATCTTGATAGAGTTTACAAATGCGTTTCTCATTTATATGGCCTAGACGACAATGCCATAGGGAGGTCATATTCAAATCATTTGATTTTATCCTCTTAGTAGTTATGTTATAGATATTCCATTATTAGGATGTTCCAAATTTAATATATAATGACCAATATGCAAATCACCATCAGCATAGAAAATGTCATTATGATAAATAGAACATTTACCATTCCTAGTAATGGAAGTATAACCTTCCTTATCCAAATAAGAAAGAGAAACAATGTTACTACTCAAAGTAGGAACATAATAGCAATTGTTCAAAACTAACAAAAGCCCACTTGGCAGAACTAATTCATAAGTGCCTACGGCTAAAGCAGTAACTTTTGCTCTGTTTCCAACTCGTAGGTCCACCTCGCCCTTCTTTAGTTGTCCACTCTCCTTTAGACCCTGCGCATTTGTACAAATGTGAGAACCACATGCAGTATCTAATACCCATGTAGAGGAAGTAGAAAATTGATTGTCTATAACATAAATACCTGAAGCGATAGCCTTATTATCCTTCTTGTTATTTTTCAGATCTTCCAGGTAGAGTTTGCAATTCTTCTTCCAATGACTGGGTTCATTGTAGAAGTAGTAGACTCCTTCCTTAGGAGGCTTTGCCTTCTTGGGTGCAAGCTTGGTTTCGGGCTAGTTTGACTCTTTGGTCTTACCACCTGAGCCATTACCCTTCCATTTGCCCTTCCCTTTCTTTTTCATACCCTTTCCTTTCTGAACCATTAAAACTGTACTGGGCTTTTTGTTAATGCTTTGCTCAGTAGTTTTGAGCATCCTATGCAGCTCAGAAATTGATTTCTCCATGTTGTTCATGTTGTAGTTCATAACAAACTGGTTATAACTCTCCGGGAGTGAGTTGAGGATCAAATATGTAGCTAACTCCTGGCTCATGGGAAATCCAAGCCTCTCAAGGTGATCAATATAGCCTTTCATCTTTAACACATGAGTACTAACTGATGCACCTTCAGCCATCTTGCAGGAATGTAAGGCCTTTGTGGTCTTATACCTTTGTTGCCTTGCCTATTGCTGGAACATTTCCTTAAGATGGACAATCACATACATGTTTCAAGATATACATGTTCTGAATTGATTTCATGCTTGTTCCAAAATGAGAATCACATACATGTTTCAAAACCGAAAATGAAGCAATTTCAAGATTCAATATAAACAAAAATGAAAATCAGCGGAATTACAAGATCACATCTTTCTAAATAATTTTGTTTCATATTAACCAAATCACATGCATATTCGAATGTTTCGTATAAACATACATTCACATCCCATATATATCACATGTATTAGAAAACTCAATTTAAACGCACAATTGACCTGGCTCTGATGCCACTGTTAGGATCGGCAGGAACAGCGGAAGAATTTTAAAAAATTTCACCGATCCTAATCGTGGATCTATCAACGGCGTTTAAACCAAGTTGGAAGGATTCATAACTTTTGATGATTCAGGGTTTTCATGATCTCTAGGAGCCAACACGTTAGGTCTGCTCTCTCTACCGGTATCCACACGAATGCTCTCCAACCGAGATTGCGTGCTAGCGCCTCTAATGTCTTATAGGGTTTCACTTGCGGCTCTCAATTCTAATATGTATCTCAGTATATCTGCTCTATCAAGTTTATAACTTATGAGGGCTATTTTCAAATTTCAAAATTAATCATCATTAATTTCAAAATTAATTAACTATTAATTATCTTGATGAGCTAATTAAATAAATTCAGTTTAAATTAAATCTGTCCAACAGTTTTAATTTAACCTATTTATTTAATCCAAATAAAGAGCCATTAGATTTAAGTTATCTTCATAAATTAAATCTGAGATACCATATCTCTATCATGTTAGTTATTAGATGTAATTTATCTCAATAAATTAAATTTAAAACTAACACAATATAATAATATCATATAATATATATACATATATATATATAATATGTATTTCGAAAATACATATCTATATAATATTATTAACAAATTTTTTTATATTACATATATACATATATACATATATATATAAAATTTGTCCACCCTAATTAAACATTATCTCGTGTTGGGTCATTCTTGTGTGCGACCCTGTAGGCCGATATGAGGTTGGCAGTGGGCCAATAACTGTATTAACCCACAAGTCGCAAGCGGCCTCTAGTAAGACATCACGACTACCTAATTCATATGAGGATTGCTAACACGATGCAACCTGTCATAGAACCATGTCACGTCCCTTTTGTCACACGATATATTGGTCAAGGATGAGGCATGGATAATGTCATCCTCTTATTCCTGACTATTACTTTCTCAATTCCTGAGTAGTCTGACAATAGAAATGGAAACTCCTTTCCATTGTAGTATGGCCATACATTTCTCAGACTTACTCATCGAGGGGCCCAGTAATATCTCTCTACTAATGTGAGGGACAAATTCTATCTTGATCATTCATATTCCTCTGAATGAAAAACCACCAAGCCCGATTATAGCCTTTATCATCACCCGGTCAAAGGTGACTTTTGACTAGTTCAAAGCTTAGCAACTCTCATGTAGGAATTCATGATGACCTCAGGTCAAAGGGCATTGTGACGTGATTATACATGAGAAAAGCTTATGACTTGATCCATGTAGCTTTCTCATAGTGGGTAGGTCCAGCACCTTGTACTCTTACAAGTGCCTAAGACTTTGATTCGTATCTCTATATCTTATCAAAGTCATACTGATCTTGTTTCATCTCTGCTCCCGTATAGATCACTGACCAGGGACATTTTAGGAAAATCTTGATGAATTATCCAAGGATACAATTATCACAGTTAACATGTAAATAATATGATAACAGAATGGAGAAATTTCATTAAATTAATAATGTTCAAAGTACAATGATTGGCCATTTGATCATAATTTCCAACATGGTCTACCTTGGTCATAGACGATTTCTTCCTTGGTTCTACCCGTACCATAGGTTAAAGAAGGGTTTGAACGGTTTGCTAAAGAATGAAATAGCTGCAAAGCAATTAACTGGAGATGAGGTTTTCAGTTGGGGGAAAATAATCAATGTCACTTTTGGTAAAAATCAAAAGATTACGGGTGAGAAGAACATATGGAAGAAGAGGTCAATTTTCTTTAATCTTTCATATTGGTGTAGTCTTGATGTAAGACATAGTATTGATGTGATGCATGTGGAAAAAAATGTATGTGATAGCCTTGTTGGTATGCTTTTGCACATACCAGGGAACACTAAAGATGGAATTAGTGTAAGGCTAGACTGGTTGAAATGGGAATAAGATAATGACTGCATCCACAATTAAGAGATGATGGTAAGAGAGAGTATATGGAGCCAGCAGCGCATACATTGTCAAAAGCTGAGAGAAGAAGTTTGTGTGGGTGTTTGCACAGCATTAAGGTGCCACAAGGGTATTCTTCTACTATGAGCTTGCTTGTGTCAGTGGAAGATTTTGAAGTTAGTTGGAATGAAGTCTCATGATTGTCATTTCTTGATTAAACAACTATTACTAGTAGCTGTTAAAGGCATTATGAAAGATGATGAGCGAAGCATGATAACAAGGTTGTGCAGTTTCTTTAATGCTATTTGTAGCAAAGTTGTTGACATTGCAAGGTTAGACAAATTGGAAAATGAGGGTTATACTATTCTATCCCAACTAGAGATGCATTTTTCTCCTGCATTCTTTGATATAATGGTGCATTTAATAGTTCATCTGGTAAGGGAGGTAAGAATATGCGGCCCAGTTTATCTAAGGTAGATGTAGCCTTTTGAGCGATACATGAAGAACTTAAAAGGGTATTCTAAAAATCCTTATCGACCTGAAGCCTCAATTGTGGAAAGATATGTCATTGAAGAGGCAATGAAATTTTACAAAGAATATGTATCAAGGTCTAAGGCCCAATCTCGTCATGAAAAGGGTACAAGTAAGGGAACACAAGGGCTCAAAGTGAAGAGCATGCATCATGAAGAGGTGTTGCAAGCACACCTGTATATTTTGAACAATACGGAAGAAGTTCAGCTGTACTTAGCCAAACATAGAAAGAGTTTAAAGGAGATATATCCAAGGAAAAATGACATGCAGATAGCTAATGAGCAAAACAAGACTTTCATAGAGTGGTTCAAGGATAAGATAGCGCACGAGACCAATGTGTCTGAGACAATCAAATGGTTAGCTTGGGAGCCTTCTTTTGAGGTCATAACTTGGAGTGGCTTCGATATAAATGTGTATTCTTTCTATACAAATGCCTAGGATAACAGAAGTAGTATGCAAAATAGTGGGGTGATGGTGGTAGCCGAATCAATGCACTTTTCTAGTTCAAAAGACAAAAACCCCATTTTGGCATCCATGGTCTATTATGGAGTTATTGAAGACATATGGGAGATAAGCTACACTAAGTTGATAGTTCTTTTATTCAAATGCAAGTGGGTTAACAATAATGTTGTTGAAATAGATCAATTTGGATTTACCTCAGTTGATCTTGAAAGAGTCGATTATAAAGATGAGCCATTTATTCTAGCAAGTCAGGCAAAACAAGTGTTTTATATCATTAATCCAGCAAATGAAAAATTGTCTATTGTACTCCAAAGTAAACAAAAGAAGGATGGTGATCCGAGTTTGAATCTTGACGACACGCCTCCTTTCACTATAAATCCGCCTATGCTATCTGAAGTGGAATTAGTAGATGATGATGAATATGTAGCTAGAGTTGATCATTGTGAAGGACTTTGGGAAAACACTTAAAGTAAGATTTTGAATTGTTTAAAGTATGTATGTAATTTCAATTTACATATCATAGGTCATATTTATTTCTTAGTAAGATTTTGAATTGTTTAAAGTGTGCATGTAATTTCACTTTACTTATCATGTCACATTTATTTCTTAGTAGGATCATGGCAAGTTCAAATTCGGGTGACTCTGTTGGCTCATCGGTTAAGAAAAAGGTTAGAGGAAGCACGAAGCTACGGTCGTTGGTGGCACGTCATGAGGAACAATAGGCAAGCAAGGTTCACATGGAATTTGATGATGATTTGAAGCCACTCGGCTCATACGGAGACAAGTTCATTAGCTATATTGGCTTTTTGGGTCAGAGCAAAGTTAGCGTTCTAATTTCTACCTGGAGGGAAGTTTTAAAGGACACAAAGGCTATGATTTGGGAACAACTTTTGGTATGTAAAGTTGTATTGTTATCTCTATCTCTATTTCTTTGTGAGCAGTGGAAAGATATCAAGTCCACGCTCATAACCAAGTACGTTCGAGGGCCAAGGAGTCATGAGGATCCTTATAAAGAGTATTCGTTTCTTTCTCTAAATTACTGGAGGTCCTTTATGGCATTACGGCAGGATCCCAATTTCCTATACATTTTGTTCATCTTAGTGTTAAACATTTTAATTGAACTTACTTGTCATCGCTAACTCAGTTATCATTATTCTTTGTTTATATAGAAATTGAGTCAAGTAAATAAAGAGAGGCGAGCGAAAAACAATTATCCTCATTACATGTCACGTAGGGGTTATTAGAAGCTCGAGAAGAAGATGATGTAGGATGAATTGCAAAAATTGGAGGAAGCAGCCCAAGCAGATCCTAGTATTGTCGTGTAGGTGCCACCTCCTCCCCTACGTCACAAAAAATGGAAAGCAGGGAGGATAAAGGGAGAAAAGTATATAAATCCAGTCATTGCTAATGTCGCTAAAAGGATTGTGAGTATTTAATAACAAGTATATTTAAGTGTGTTTCATTTTCCTAATAAGATTGCATGTACTTACTTTCTATTTATCCATTGTATGCTGTAGGATGAACTTGAAGAGCAAAGCAGCTAGGGTTCCTTCACTTAAACTGGAAGGATGGACATCTTAGCAACGACACTTGGGAATCTAGATCACCCTGGTCAAGTTAGAGGGGAGTTAGTCTCTCTAAATACTTTGGACGAGGTTCACAAGCTTATGGATGAGGTGAAATGAGTCAGGAGTTTGTGGACAATGTTCGAGGGGAAATTCGAGGAAAGCTAGCAGTGCAAATATGTCAATTACTTCGAGACGAGCTTAAAGAAGAGTTGTTGAGTGAGCTACGTGGTGAGATGAGTACGATGGTGTTGTCTCACATGCAAGGGGGATGTGTAACGTGGCGCCTAGATCTGAGGTTTGTAACTAATTTCATTTAACATTACATTGTGTTTTTCCTTACTTTATTTTAATTAATTCTTTCATTTCTCTTACTCAGGAATCCTTGGGCTTTCCCAGCACCAAAGACAGTTACAATCTGCCTGAGGTTAGACATGGCGACCCTGGTCCTTCACTAAACCTTGGAGAACCCTGCACTCTATATTTGGAAGTCCCGTACCTACATGCTGTTGTTGACGCTGTTGTATACAGCCATGCCACCACCCACCATAATAACCAAATCCGGGACGATCAACGTAAGGTCAATGTGACAAGTGTTTGACTGGGGGAGGAAGGTGTAGATGTCCCGTTCCCCGATGGTGAGGTTGCCAAACTAGGTCAGGCAACAGGATCTTTCATCTTGTAGCCTAGACATCTTGTTCAGACTGTGCCAATCCCTCTAATGGTAGAAAACACCTTACTGTTACTTGATCATTGACATTCTACTTATAATCTTTATTTTGTGTCTTACTAGGAAAAATATGATGCGACAAAATTTCCCTTTTTAGCACGACTGCAAAATATTCATCAAGACATAAACAAGGTCGACTTGTAGATGCCTTTTGAGATTGTGGGTCACAGAATCTTGTATAATTATGGACTTGATAACCAAGATATTATAGAGTTCCTATCTTTGGAGGAGATAGATATAGGGATAGGTCACATTTGCAATCATGTGAGTTTAGTTATAATTTTTAATTGTAATTAATACACTGATATTTAGGAGTTTTAAGTTTCTACATTTACTGAGTCATTTCTCATTTCATTTATGTGGTAGCTGCTTCCACAAACTGTATGCCAAACGAGGGCTCGCCACTACATATGGCCTCTTATATCCTGGCAATATGTCAGGGTGTAATAGCTAGAGGTTGGAAGATCGGATGAGCTATGTAGGCTATACAATAGGTGAGACAAAACTACTTTGTTATCTAGCACCAATTATTGAAGGGCAAGTAACTTAATTTCATATATTTATACACATTTACTTTGCTAGGCAGTATCATGTTATCGAACCTTATTTTAATCTATATATGCGTGTGATTATAGTTATCATTGGAGTCTCTGTGTTCCTTGTCCCTCGATCAACATCATCTTTTGGTTTGACTCAATGGGTCGCAAGCCAGACGGAGATATCAAAAACATTTTCAACATATAAGTAAATTTGTTTGTCAGTCATTGATTTTTGATTATAATCAATTGTTTTAATGTCTTCCGTTTATCATTTTAATTATTACAGTGCACTGAAGACATATTATATAATGGGTGGGAAGCGTGAAGGTAAAAGTGGTTCGACAAAGTGGTTCCAGCCAAAGGTAAGTTCTTTACATTCAAGTTCTTTGATTGACTATTGCTTTACATAGGCCTTTATTCTTTTTTACTGTTTGCTTTTGATGTATAGTGTCCTCAGCAAGGAGGGACAACTGAGTGTGGCTTCTATGTTATACTATATATGTATAACATCATTTTCAGTGGCCTTACTACAAATTTTGAATAGGTTATCATTTCTTGATTCTCAACTGAATTTCATTTCCTTTCATGTGATTGAATTGTTAGTTATTTCATTCAATTTATTGATTTATGTTAACATATTCTCCATTTTGCGCAAAGATTTTTGGAAATCAGGACCCCTACACTATTGAAGACATTAATTTGATTTGAGACCTTTTGTCAGGACATCTTCTACAGCACATAGAGGGGTGATGATTTGTAGAGGATTTTTAACATATTGTAGTGGTTTTGTACAGTGCTATATAAGTTTGCATATTCGATTACTTTTCCTACTTTCTTATTGGAGTACTTTGAATTTGTTAAGGCATTATGCTTTATAGAGAACACTTTAGAAAATGATGATGAAGCATAGGGATTTCATGGAAATATGACATCTCTTTGGCCATATTCATGTCATGATTTACATTGAAAGTTGAAGTTTGCACATTGAAATGATGTTACGATGATATATGCGCTATATGTCATGATAGAAAAATTAACATGTGATTTTCACTTCCATGAGTAATAGGGGAAGCTAGAGAGTTAATCATGAGAGAATGGTTCGTGGATCTGGTTTTTTCTTTTACAGATAGCAATGTACAGGTTAGAGAACTCGTTAGGATAGGTTCATCTACTAGTATGGAGGCAACGAAGATGGAGCATGTGGGAGGGGAGACTTGTAGTAGTATGGAGGCTGTGGTGAAGGGGATGGAGGAGGTGGGGACTTGTAGACATATGGTGGAGGAGTAGGGGATGGTGTAGGAGATGCAGGTGGGGGAGACTTATGATAATATGCAGCTAACACATCAATTTTCTGGGTTGTAAGGAGTAAAACATAGAAAAAACCAAAAAAACAAAAAAAGAAAGATACAACGACTGTTTTAGAGAAAACAGCCGTTGTATCTCTTGAGATACAATGACTGTTTTCTCTACAACAGTTGTCTTTTCTCTGATTTTCAACGACACTAACATAGACATCCCCCTAAAAACAGTCGTCTAAAGGGCAAAAAATAGTCGTTAAAAGTCCCTTCTGTAGTAGTGTTAGCTACAACGGTTACTTTTGTGTTTTCGTGAATTCAGTCTCGCAATACATGACAGTGCGTATAATTAACCATTATGTTTAAGCATTATATATCCTTGCACAACCTCCGCCTCGACATACATGGAATTATTAGTTGTAACCGTTCTGTATTAGGCATATAAATGCCCAAATTTGTAGTAGTGTTTGGAAAGTTTTGTACTTGTTTCTTTAATTCTAAGTTCCTTCTTCATATTATGCTTTATTTAAAAGGTTAATGGAAATTGTTTTATTGAGGCAGTATGGCAAAACACAAAAAATGAGAAGACACATTTTTTTAAAGTCAAGAAGGGCTTTTTATACGGGTTTGGATCCTCTCAGAATTCTTATTCTCATTTTCTTCTCAGAATCTCATATCCACTATCAAATATAAAAAAAAAATAGATGGGTTAGATTTAATATTTTATAAAACTATTATTTTGAATATAAATAAATAAACATAAACTTTCAAAATATGATTTACACAATTCATAACTGTAATACAAACAAAATTAATAACAAAATTAATTTATAAAACACTATAATAATAGTTTTAGAAAATATTATATCAGAATCATTCATTTTTTCATCTAATGGTGGAGATGGATTCTGAGAAGAAAAGGAGAAAAAAGATTCTAAGAATATCTGCTGCCCTTCTTATACATGACTTGAAACATTTTTCAGGTGGGATTCATTGGATGTACTGAGTTTGAATCCTATTTATTTTTAAAAACTTTGAATCACCAACGTCATACAATTAAATAATATTAAAAGGAAAAAATAGTGCGATATATACTATATTGTTGGTAACACCTTGAATTTCGGGGACAAAATTGTCTTGTCGTGACAATTTTTTAACTTAACAGTTACTTTGTTGGTGAGAAAAGGTTTTATAACCGTGAATAAAAAAGCTACACATAGTTAATGGTTACAAAAAACAGATATCCTTTTAAAAGAACACCATAAACTTCGGATGTAAAAACAGAATAAAGTCTCAAAATTGTATTTCTGAAGCAAAAATTATTCTATCGTAACAACCTTTTATGGAGTGCCTATTTTTCCAATGATCCTTTTTCTATTCTAATCCAATGCCATGCCTTTATAAGCATCCTTCTTCTACCAAGGTCCATTCACCCTAAAGAAAAATTCACCATGGACGAGAAAATGAGTATTATTACCAGGTGTGCCTTTTTCTTACTTCTGGCTTCCTCTGTTACAGCACAACGAAAGATCTTTAATATCGGAACTTATGGTGGAAGACCTAATGGAGATATAACCCAGGTAATGCCATTAAATTCGTGGCTATTTGTTGTTAAGTGGTTTTGAGAAAATACCATCGAGTCCTCATGCATATTTATTGAATTAATTTGTCCTTGAAGGCTCTCACAAATGCATGGAAAGATGCATGTGCCTCGATTGTTCCCAGCCTGATTGTAGTTCCTAAGGCAAATTACAAGATGGGCGTAGTCGAATTGAAAGGGCCTTGCAAGGCTCCTTCAATTGAGCTACACGTTGAGGGCGTAATTCGAGCACCATCTAACATTGCTCAAATGAAAGGAGCTTCTCAATGGGTTCAAGTTGCATATGTAAATGCCTTCACATTATCTGGTAACGGGGTTTTTGATGGACAAGGTCCAGCTGCTTGGAAACAAAATGATTGCACACATAATAAGAACTGCAAATGGCCTACCATGGTAAGAAGCTCACTAATATAAAAAGACATTTTCTTAACGATTAAAAAGAACTTCTACATTTTCCTAATATAATGAGTTATTTGCTGTGAAATGAACAGAATTTTGGTTTCAGTTTCATCAACAATTCTTATATTAAGGGTGTAACATCGAAAGATAGCAAAAACTTCCACGTCAACGTTCTTTCTTGCAACAACATCAACTTTGATGGCTTCAAAATCAGTGCACCTGAAGATAGCCCTAACACCGATGGAATCCATATTGGAAGGTCAAATGGAGTGAGCGTGAAAAACACTAGAATTGGTACTGGAGATGATTGTGTGTCATTGGGCGATGGCAACCAAAACATAACAGTGGAAGGAGTGACTTGTGGACCTGGCCATGGCATTAGTGTGGGAAGCTTAGGAAGATATGATAATGAAGCTCCTGTTGTTGGCGTCATAGTAAGGAACTGCACAATAACAAACACAATGAATGGTGTGAGGATCAAGACATGGCCTGGTACTCCAGGAGCTATTCAAGTCTCCAATCTTCACTTTGAGGATATTGTAATGCATAATGTCTCCAACCCCGTGATCATAGACCAAGAGTACTGCCCTTGGAATCAATGCAACAAAAAGGTATTTTCATTTTGACTAACTTCATTTTTCTTCATCCTTGTATACTAATTACTGGGGTCATTTCTTACTATTGTTTCTTTTGATCGTTTAGAGCCCTTCAAGGATAAGGATAAGCAATGTGTCTTTCAAGAATATTAGGGGCACTTCTGGAACAGCAGAAGGAATATCTCTAATATGCAGTGCTGGTGTACCATGTCAGAATGTGGAGCTAAGTAACATTAATCTCACATTCAAGGGAGCTAAAGTAACTGCTAAATGTTCTAATATAAGGCCCACAATTACAGCAAATGCGCCTGCTTGTTCGGTTTAAGACCCCAACATTTTTTTGAAAAGTCTTTCCATGAGATCCCTCTCCCTCTCTCAGTTTCATCTTACGAAAGCATTCTATTCTGAGAAAGTGTTAGATCATTTATTGGTATCTGTGATAGCTAGAGTGACGAAATAATCATGGTCTAACCCACGAATCTTTTATTGTAAATTCATAAATCAATATATCAAATTTTTTTACAACTTGTTATTTTTGAGCTTGACTATTTGATTTAAGAAAAGGTTGGTATTTTTATTGATTTGCTTCCCTTTAGTTTTTTTTTTTATTTTAAAGAAAAAACAGGCATTGTTGGCAGTTCTTTGTTTGGCTATTTAAATATAATGGGCACAAGATAAAAATCATGTTCAAATTTACATGCGTAAAATTGATGATAACCCATGCTAAATGTCACATCGATCATTTTGATACCTTTATGGCGCATACGGAAGCACTATGATTCAAGCGAATTGATAATTAAAGCCCATAATATGTCATTTGTAGCGGTTTATAACGAAACCGCTATAAATTTGCAACTATATGACGCAAGCCAACTGGCGCATTGGTTATGGAACGAACGACATTTGTAGTGGTTTATACAACCAAACCACTACAAAATGTGGCACCAAATTTGTAGTGTTTCCAATATCTGAACCACCACAAATGAGGGCCAACTTGGTGCAAAGCTGGTGCGACATTTGTGGCAGTTTCTTTGTAGTAGTTTATATTACAACAACCACTTCATAGTTCAAAGGGACGTTTATTTATAGCATTTCTATAGAGCCACTACAAACTTTCTACAGAGCCCCTTTATTTTCCTTAATTAATTGAAATTAACTTCAATTAATTGGAAAATAATTAATTTAGCACTTGTTTGGCAAAATTACAAGTTTGCCATCACATTTTTCTCTATTTTCAGATTTTCTGGCAGATTTTCTGTCCAAACTTTAAAAAATCATAACGAAATCTGAAGACATCATATTGGAGTGATTTTAAAGGCTATAGAACCCATATTGAGTCTAGTTGCAAGGAAAAATATAGCATTTATCCAAATGAAAGCACACAATTCCCAATATTTCAATCTTTGCATGCTGTTCCAGAAAATAATCAATTTTTAGTGGGTAAACATCACAAAATCCATAACTTTTTGTATATAGCTCTAATTGAGTCATATGACCTATCAAATTAAACTTTAAGATGTCTACTTTGCCCCTATAAAATTTCATCATTTTTTGAACATCATTTGTTCAATGAAATGTATTGCGCAACAACACTGCCTCACTGGAAGCAATGGAACGGAATGCACTTGCAACTCTAACAAATTCCATTGTTGTATACAAATTTTCCATACTCTTTAATTTACCATTTTATTCCATTTAATACCTCAAAGATATAAAAAATATTAAGGAATAGGTTTGAGACACCTGCTAAACCGGGGCTTAGCAGTCAGCTTAATTTAGGCTTATTTCTAAGCTTCCAATCCCAAAATTCGGAATATTATAGTGGTCAGCTCTTCAACAACTATCTAAACAAGTTGGGCACTAATTGGATACAGTTCCCTATCTACTTCAAGGCATGGAAGAATATAGCGTGGGACAAGGCTGTGAAGGTTATTATTGTATTTAATTATATTGTAAATGTAAATAGTTATAATCTATTTCATTTGTAATTAAATAATTAATTATATTTAATTATTATTTATTCAATTGTGTTACATGATAGGTTTGTAGTCTGAGACAATAGGAAGAGGTACATGATGATGAAGATGGGGGATGGTTGGAAGAATAAGAGGAATCGTCTCTTCCACATCATGAATAAGAATGGGATGATACCTCTAGAGCAGTTGATCAAGAACGAGCCTAGTAGCATCCCACCTAATGACTGGGCGGGTTTTGTCCAGCACAGAAGGCACCAGGAAAGATAGGTAATTTTTTTAATAATTTTTATTTTTAATATATTTGAATATTTTTTTCAATAATTTTAATGTTTTTTTATTTATGCAGGATCTTTCTCAGAGAAACACCAGGAGCTGAGGACAACAGAGGATCCATCACACGGTGGGATTGAAGACATTTGCTGTCACTTACAGCAAACTAGTAATTTTTTACAATGTCAATTAATTTTAGCTTTATATTATAAATTATTTTTTTTATTTTTTATAATACTAACTTATTATTTTAATTCTTTTAGGAGAGGAAGGCTCAGCAGGAGAACCACCGGAGGAACTATGGGGATTTATTCATCGTCACCCATAAACAATGAGACGGGACTGTGACTGCTTAGCAGCCAGAGGAGGCCATTGTAAGATAATTTATTGTTTTATAATAATTATTTATTATTTATTAATTATAATAATAATAATAATTTATTATTTCATAAAATAGCAGGAGAAGATTCATCAATCATAGGCTGAGCTGCGAGAAACCCTAACCCAAGAGTCATAGGGGTCTATGGATCCCACTGTGCCATTGAAAGCTAGTTTGGACCTAGTTGAGCTCCCTAAACGCTATAGGGGTATAGGGTTAGGCACCAGACCTAGTATGGTCTATGGTAGGAGTGGCGCCTCTGAGGCTGGAACCTCTCAAGCATAGACATTTGGCTTCAGAAGATTGAGGGAAGAGTCTGTTTAGGACATTTGTGAGGAGGTTGCCTAGCTGCTTCAGGTGCAGGCCGACTTCTTCTATGCTCAGTAGACCTAATGGCAGGATATCACGAACTACATGTTGCCTAGGTTATGGAGTCGGTTGTTTCCTGACAAGGAGCATCCAAAGGCCTTTCCAATCCCTAAGTTCATTGTTTAGCCACCTCCTCCTGTTGATGATGATGTTGTTAACTCTGGTCAGCCATGTGATCCTACCCCCTGAAAAGAAGCCGTGATGATCCGCCTCTAGATAGTTAGTTAGATCTTAGTTAGCTTTATTTATGATATATGACAATTCTATTTTTATTTAGACATTTGTATTTTTATTTATGTAATTTCTTGTTCAGAGTGGAAAGGGAAAGACATAATGAGGATCGGGGTTAGTCCATATAGGAGGAAACCCAGGAGGAGACTTAAATGAGGAAACTGTTGAGGGGTCCAATCGCTCACGGGAATCCCCACCTCACACTGCCCCGAACCAAGAATCATAAGGGGTACCGGTTAGAGAGGAAAGGGACCTTCAGTACTAGGTCTCAAAGTTTATAAACACCTACCTCTGGTGTTCAGAGGGAGGTTTGATCCCCAAGCAGTCGAAGACTGGTTGAACTGACTGGAAAAGATCTTTGAAGTCCTTGTGTACCTGATTGAGGTGAAGGAACGGTTGGCTGTATACAAATTAGAGGGAGATATTGATGTTGGTGGCTGAATATCACCCTAACATTATGGAATCGAAATATGCCACTGACTTAGGAGTTGTTCCTGCAACAATTCAATGAGAAATACTTCTCCAAGTCAGTGCGGCTGAAGAAGGAAACTAAATTCTTATCCATTAAACAGGGTGACACGGAGACTTTCAATGACTATTTGTCTCATTTTATTCAGTTGTCCAAGTATTCTTCTTATTTGAGATGTATGGATGATGAGGAATGGAGTTCAGATATATTGATTTATGGGTTGGGGTGTGTATTGAGAAAGAGATTAGCTACCCACTAATTTACTGAGTTCAACAAATCAGTGGAGGAATGTAGAATCACTGAGAATAATTTGAGAGATCTGTATCCCACTAAGGGTACCAGTAGCTGCAGTGATCCCAGCAAGGGAACTTCTTCCCAGAAGCGTAAAGGGCAAGAATCCTCATCCAAGGTCGGTGATAAGAAACCCCACCAACCTAAAAATCCTGGGAGTCGGAGACTATCAGCAACTTAGATATGACCCAGTTGTGGTAAAGCGCATAGTGGCAAAACGTGTTCAGGGAAAATAATCTGCTTTAGTTGCAGGCAGACAGGACACATTGCCAGTGAATGCCTAAAACAATCGGTAGAGAAAACGCCTAAGAATTAGAGCAAGGTGTTTGCTATGACATATAAGGAAGAGCGGAAGTCCCCTAATCCAATTCAAGGTATGGATTCTCTTACTGTGAGTTTCATTCAATTTGGGTATTAGTCATTGTTTATGACTTTGAGAAATGTTTGAAATTATGTGAGGATAAACTTCTAGATGATGTGGTTGTGTCGACACCAATGGATGTCGAGCTTATGATTTTTAGTATTTGTGTAAATTGCATGATAACCATTGAAAGTATTAAGGCCCATGATTAATTTGTGTTGATTACTGTTTTCCCAATTAGAAGTTATATTGAATTTTAATTAGTTAGTGACGAGTCATGGGTTACTGGATAGCAGAAATAAGAGAACAGTACTGGAAATCTTTTATAAAGGGAAAAGCAATTTTATGTCGAATTGTGTAAATGTGAGTTTGGCTTTTGGAAGTGAAAATTTCTAAGCCATGTTATATCATGAGAAGGGATTTGGTGGATCCCAATATAATAGCAGCAATGCTAGTTCGAAAGAAGACAAAAGTTGTTGTTAAGATACACAGTCTTCCGAATCTTGATGTTATTACCTAAAAATTCTTTGTGTTGCCAATAACCAAGCCTATGCGAAATGATCAACTGTGAGTGTGATGAATGATGGGAATGATGTGCATGTTGTGAGGACGGCTCATGGAGCTGAAGGTGAAATAGAATGTACTAATATTGAATTTATCTGATCCCAACTTGATTTCGTGTGTATTGTAATGTGATGTGAATAAGTAAATGTTTGGGTATGTCCTACCCAGCTTGACTAATGTCGTGTATCGTGATGTGAATAGGCTGGGATTGAGGTATGACCATGTGTAGTAGAGCAGAGCTAGTTTAATTGATGGAGAATTTGACTACATGATCGGGGGTTCTCACTTGTGAGGGAACTTACCCTAGCATGGTTAACATGGCAAGCTACTAGACACTACTACAGAACATAGATACAACTACTCTAAAGGACGTCCCTTTTTAAAAAAGGGACGTCCAAAATATGGTCAGGTTCAAATTATGCAGATTGGCGCGTCTGTAAGACCTTTAAAAGTAAAAGAAAAAGCCTTTAGACGTCCCCAGCTCAGGTGGGGACGTCTAAAGATACCTTTAGACGTCCCCAGCTGTCTAAATGTTATCTTTAGACGTCCCCAGCTCAGCTGGGGGCGTCTAAAGGCTTTCCTTAGACGTCCCCACCTGAGCTGGGGACGTTTAAAGCCTATCTTTAGACGTCCCCACCTGAGCTGGGGACGTCTAAAGCCTATATTTAGACGTCCCTAGCTGAGCTGGGGACGTCTAAAGGTATGTTTAGACGTCCCCAGTATAGCTGGGGATGTTGAAGACACTCACATGCACCAGAATTGACTTGACCGGTGCATGTGAGGATGTCAAACCCAGAGCTACTCCCCTGCCATCTATCTCTCCTCCTTCCACTTTACTCAATCACTCATTTACTCCCATCTCCGTCCCCATCTGCACTCATTTTTTTCCTTCTTTCTCCATCCCCATTCACTCTCCCCTGCTGCACCTCCTCCCAAATTCATCACTCCATCCCCATTGATCGGTCTCCTCTCCCTTTCTTGGTTTTTTAATTTCTTTCTCCAACAAAGCTTCACCACTTTCGTCACCAGGCCACCTTCTTTGCTCTGGGTTTGCAGAGTGTTTTTCCCATTGGATCTCCTCTCCACCACCGTCGGCCTCCTCCAAAGCTTCACCATTTTTCAGGTGAGCATTTTCTGTTTGATTATTCTTTACTTTTTGGCTGATATTTGTTTGATTTATTCATAAAAAGCAATCTTTCTGGGATATTCAATATATTCTATAGTTCCTTACCGTGTCAATTTCCAATGCTTGGTCATTGAGATTCATGGGCAATACAGATTAATATTTAAAGATATATATTACCTCCCCCTTTCTCCTCATAAACAAATAAAAATGGTTGAAGATTCATGGGCACTCTGTTTATTAAAACGCCCTGTGATCTTATTCTTTTTTATTATTCTTTTTATTATTCTTTTCATGGGAACTCTCCTCATAAACATTTTATTATTCTTTTTATTATTTGTTTTTTTATTATTGAATAAGAGTTCTTTTTTTTACATTTTTAGTATAGTATAATTTTAGTATTAGTTAGAGGTTTATTTTATTACTCTGTTTATGCTTTTTGATTAGGTTGATGATGGTAACTATTAGGTTTATTATGTGGAGGTTTATTAGGTGGATAGTTATCAGGATAGTATTGGATTTGTTTATTAATTTTATAATTTTAGTTATATATATCATTATAGTCTATGATGAAAAGAATTTGGCACATGAAAATGCTTTTAATTAGTAGGGAAAGGAAAAGAAATGAGAAAAGAATAAAGAATAAAAAGAAACTAAAAAAATAAAAATAAAATAATCTTGTAGACACACACATTAATTTTTTTTTTTGCCATAAGACACACACATTAATATATATATTTAGTGCTAGAATTAGGCAATCTTGTTGTAACTCAGTGTACGTAGACATTAATATAAGAAATTCGCGTACTTGCATTTTTTTTTTACAATTTTTCATTAAATAGATTTTAAATAGATTGAATAGAAAAAAAAAATTAACACGACATGTGCTATTCCAAAATGTATAGGACTGCAATAAAAGAAGAAACATCTATAATCTTAATGTAACTTAGTGCTAGAATTTGGTAGAAATTAATCTAGACATTAAAATATATACTTAGTGTAGACACACACATAAATAATCATGTTGTAACTTAGTGCTAGAATTTGGTAGAAATTAATCTAGACATTAAAATATATACTTAGTGTAGACACACACATAAATAATCATGTTGTAACTTAGTGCTAGAATTTGCTTGATATCATTGACTCCTGGAGTGTGAATTAATTGTTCGAGTTCCACTTTATTTTGTTATTTTGATTTTGGGATGTCTCAATTTTAAGGGGAAATGCTGTCAAAATTTTGAAAAACAAAATAGTAAATGGCATTTCTAGTGTTGACAATTATTCTTAACTTGAGTGTAAATGGGAATGACGTAGGTGGTAATAAAATGGATCATAGTGGGATAAATGCTTTGAGAACAAGTGAAAAATATGAGAATGGGGTTGAAGAGTTTATTGAATATGCTAGAAGGAATGCTCCAACAAAAAATGGCATGTATTTTTGTCCTTGTGTCAATTGTTTAAATGAGAGAAGACAGGATGTTGAAGTTATAAGGGATCACCTACTTTGTGATGGAATAAATCTTTGATATACAAGGTGGATATGGCATGGTGAGGAAGTAACTGATTGTCCGTCGCACAAGAAGGAAGCTGTGGATGTCATAGATGAAGATACAATGGAGAGAATGATTCATGATGTTGAGGTAGAATTCTTTCCGTAGTCGCATGAATATGACAGCCTACGGAGTGATGCAGAGATACCGTTGTACCCAGGGAGTAAATACACACGGCTGACAGGAACATTACATTTGGTGAACTTAAAAGCAACTTGTGGGTAGACCGATAGTAGTTTCACATTGCTGCTTGAACTGTTGTGTGATATGTTTCCAGACGATAATGTGCTTCCAAATCGTATGTGTAAGGCAAAAAAAATCCTATCTATGATGGGTATGGAGTACAAAAAGCTTCACGCTTGCCCTAATGACTGTGTACTGTACAGAAATGAGTATGAAGGTCTGAGTGAGTGCCCTAAGTGTCAAACTGCACGATACAAAGTGAGGAAAAATGGTGGTTGTGGTGATGCGACAACTAAAAGGCAACCTGTAAAGGTTCTATGGTATCTTCCAATAATACCGCGATTTAAGCGTTTGTTTGGGACTGCAAAAAAAGCGAAGAAGTTGAGATGGCATTCGGATGATAGAATGTCCGACAGAAAATATCTTCGGCACCCGGCTGACTCTCCACAGTGGAAGAAAATAGATGAAATGTTCCCTGAATTTGGCAGTGAGCCAGAAACCTTCGGCTTGGGCTTTGTACAGATGGCATCAATCCGTATGGAACTCTTAATAGCACACACAGTGCATGGCCAGTACTCCTTGTAATATACAACTTGCCTCCCTGGCTTTGTATGAAACGCAAGTATGTGATGCTTTCTATGATGATTTCTGGACCAAAATAGCCAGGAAATGATATCGATGTCTACTTGGCGCCTTTGATTGAGGACTTGAAGAAGTTGTAGGTGGAAGGCGTAGATGTGTTTGATGCATATAAGAATGAGTCCTTCAAGCTACGTGCAATGATTTTCACCATGATAAATGACTTCCTTGCGTACGGGAACCTCTCAGGGTACAGTGTGAAGGGGCATAAAGCATGTCCGATCTGTGAAGCAGACACTCACTTCTACCAACTTAAACAAAGAAGAAAAATGGTCTACCTTTGTCACAGGAGGTTCCTTCCTAGGTTCCACCCGTATCATAGGTTAAGAAAGAGTTTTAACAGCTTGCCGGAGCATGGAATGGATCCAAAGGCATTAGCCGGAGAGGAAGTTTACAGTCGGGTTGAACGTATCAATGTCTTACTCGGTAAGAATCAGAAGACTTCGGGTGAGAAGAACATATGGAAGAAGAGATCAATTTTCTTTAATCTTCCATATTGGCAAAGTCTTGACGTGAGACACAGTATTGATGTAATGTACGTGGAGAAAAACGTTTGTGATAGCCTTGTCAGTACGCTTTTGCACATTCCAGGGAAGACCAAGGATGGGATTAGTGCGAGACTAGACCTTGTTGATATGGGAATAAGAGAATGGTTACATCCACAGCTAAGAGATGATGGTAGGAGGGCATATATGGAGCCAGCAGCGCATACACTATCAAAAGCGGAGAAACAAAGTTTGTGTGGGTGTTTGCATGAAATTAAGGTACCACAAGGATATTCTTCAAATGTGAGAAGGTGTGTGTCAATGGACGATTTGAAGTTAGTGGGAATGAAGTCCCATGATTATCATGTGTTGATGCAACAACTGTTACCAGTAGCTATTAGAGGTATTATGAAAGATGAAGTTCGAAGCACTGTAACAAGATTGTGTGTTTTCTTTAATGCTATCTGTAACAAAGTTATTGATACTGAAAAGCTGGATGAACTGGAAGCTGAGGGTTATATCATATTATCCCAATTAGAGATGCACTTCCCTCCTTCATTTTTTGATATAATGGTGCATTTGATAGTTCATTTGGTAAGGGAGGTAAGGCTTTGCGGTCTAGTTTACCTGAGGTGGATGTACCCTTTTGAGCGATACATGAAGATCTTAAAAGGGTACTCTAAAAATCCCTATCGACCAAAAGCCTCAATAGTTGAAAGGTATGTTGTTGAAGAGGCTATGGACTTCTGCAGCGATTATCTATCAGGGAAGAAGGAGCAATCTCGACATGAAGAGGGGAGGAGCAAGGGAACACGAGGACTGAAAGTGAAGACTATGCCTCGTGAAGAGGTGTTGCAAGCACACCTTTATATCCTGAATAACTTGGCAGAAGTTCAACCGTACATAGACGAACACAGAAAGAGATTGAAGAAGTTGAATCCGAGGAAAAATGACATGCAGATTACTATTGAGCAAAACAAGACATTCATTCAGTGGTTTGAGGAAAAGGTTTTGCATGAGACCGGTGTGTCTGGGACAATAGAGTGGCTAGCCTGGGGGCCTTCGTTTCAGATCATTACTTGGAGCGGTTATGATATAAACGGGTATTCTTTCTACACAAAAGACCAAGATGACCGAATTACCATGCAAAATAGTGGGGTGATGGTAGAAGCTGAAGCCATGCACTTTTCTAGTTCGAAAGACAAAAACCCCATATTAGCATCCATGGCCTATTATGGAGTGATAGAAGAAATATGGAAAATCACTTACATCAAGTTCAAAGTAGATTTATTCAAATGTAAGTGGGTTACCAATAATGCTGTGGTAATAGATCAACAATTTGGATTTGTCTCAGTTGATCTTGAAAGAGTAGGTTATAGGGATGAGCCCTTCATTCTAGCAAGCCAGGTGAAACAAGTGTTTTATGTCACAGATCCCGCAAATAAAAAAATTTCCATTGTACTTCAAAGTAAAAAACAGAAGCATGGTGATCCGACCTTCAACCTTGATGACACACCACCTTTAACAATTAATCCACCTACAACAAGTGAAGTAGATTTGGTAGATAATGAAGAATATGCTGTAAGAAATGATCATGGTGAAGGAATATGGGAAACAATCTAGAGTAAGAGCTTAACTTAGAAAATAGTAATGTGTGGTGTTTGTTTTATAACTATTTAGTTTATTCATTTACTTACAATTTATTCACCTATCTGACAATGATTTTTATGCTGACAGGAATATAGACAATTCTGGTGACTCACAAAGTGATAGGGACAATGAAATGAATAGGCGTGAACCTGATGCGGTCCCTAAACCAGTTGCGAGAAGAAGGGTTAGAGGCAGTACAAAAATGCCTGCATTGGTAGCACGTCATCACCATCAACAAGAGAGGTTGCATATTGACTTTGATCAAAATATGAAACCAATTGGTCCGGAGGAAGACCATTTCATTAGCTACGTAGGTTTTTTAGCTCAAAGCAAAGTTCACATTACCTATGATAATTGGAAGTTGGTTCCACCAAAAACCAAAGACTTGATTTGACAACAACTTTTGGTATATAAGTTTCAATACATCTGCATTATATCTTTATTCCTATCGCTTCAAATATAATTAACGTATGTTTTTAACTTACAGCAAACCTATGATGTCCCTGACACCATGGAGATGTACAAGGAGTGGATGACGGAGGTTCATTTATGATGGAAAGATTTCAAGAACAGGCTCACACGAGATTACATTCGAGGGGACATGAGGGGTCAGGATCCATGTCATGAGTATCCATTTTTGTCTCAAAAGGACTAGAGGTTGTTTATGGCATCACGAGAAGATCCAAACTTTTTGGTAAGATTTCTGTAATCATAGTGTTTTATTTGAATATAGTTGACATTATTGATTCGGTGTTCGTTGTTTTCCTTTAAAAGGCATTAAGTGAAGCAAATGCAGAGAGGCAAGTAGCTAATAACAATCAACATTGCATGTCTCGTGGTGGTTATCGGAAGCTTGAGTGAAAGATGATGGCAGAAGAGTTGGAGAAATTGAAGGAAGCAGCCATATCAGATCCTACCGTTGTGGTCCAGCCCCTGCCACCTCCACCACATCACAAACAATAGAAAACAGGGAGGCTTAAGGGTGGGAAGTACGTAAATCCGACTGTTGTTGAGGTTGCCGCAAGAATTGTAAGTAGTTAGAGCATAAGTACAAACTTATTTTTTCATATTGGGAGTGCTTATGATAACTTTTATGCTGCAGGATGAACTAAAAGATCATAGTAGCCAAGCTTCGTTCACTCCAAGTGGACGGATGGACATCTTGTCAACGGCGATTGGGAAGCCAGATCACCTTAGTCATGTTCGAGGGGAGGCAGTGGGAGTTCGTGTCACGAAGTATTTTGGCCGAGCCTCAAATCCTTATTCGTCACAAGTTAAACCCAGTAGGGAGCTTGTGGCCAAGATTCGTCAGGAAGTCTCACAAGAGCTCGAGGCCAACCTTCACGACAAGCTCCGACAAGAGCTGTTGCCAGAGCTACGTCTTGAGCTGATGCCTGAGCTACGAGCTGAAATGCAGAAGATGTTTGAATCGCAGATGGCAACTATCGAGCGTAGAACCTATTCATCCTCGGCCTTCCACAGCACCAAAGGAAGTTACAACCCGGTGGAGGAACCACTTGGCGACCCTTCTCCTACTCCAGCGCAAGGAGAACCTGCCATCCTCTTTTTGGATGCCCCAGTGCTGCGTGTAGTTGTAGATGCTCTCATTCACACAGAAGCTACTACCCACCATCATCAGCAAATTCCACAGCATTTGCGTAGGGTGACTGTGACGTGTGTTCGAGCGGGGGAAGAAGGTACAACCATCCCTATTCCTGATGACGAGGTTGCCACGATAGCTCAGGCGAGAGGATCTTTCATCCTTTGGCCTGTACATCTTATTGGCTTGTTACCACCAACACCTCCAATGGTATGGAACTACCTCACTTTTACTTGAGATGTGTTGACATCCTACTAACAGTATGTGTTTTTATGTTCTAAAAGAACGAGCAGGAAGCAGAGAAATGGCCCTTCTTAGCACGACTGCAGCATATCTATAAAGGCATTCACCAGATTGATTTGCATATGCCTACAGGGATTGTGGGCCAGGAAACAGAGTATCACTTCATAATTTATAAACAAGATCTTAAACAGTTCATGAAGTTCGAGGAGCTAGATGTTGGATGGGGCAAATTTGCAATCCTGTAAGTTTTTTATTTCCCATTTTTTGATTCATTTAGTTAAGTTGATTTTAACTAGCTAATACATTCATCATTTTAATTCTATTATAGCTCTTTCCGTCGTATATGCGTTGACTCTTAGAAAGTTGATTTATATGGATTCTTGTCTCCTGCACATACGACAAGGGTTGGGAATACATTGAAAAGAAGGACGAACTATGTGGGCTTCACATTGGCAAATGACGACTATCATTGTTATCTAGCACCGATTGTTCAAGGGTACGTATTTTAATTTGGTGTATTTAAGATTTTTAATAAATAATTGCCTTGCCATCTAACTTCTTTTAAATCTGTATATGTTGTGATAGTTATCACTGGAGTTTGTGTGTTGTTTGTCCTCGGTCCTACATTGTTTACTGGTTTGATTCCTTAAATAGAAGACCAGACAAAGAAACTAAAAGCGTCTTCAACACGTAAGTTATTTTTTTGTATTTCATTGGTTCTTGATTCCTGACTTAATGAATTATTCTAATTTATGTTTATTTTCATTTTAATGATAGGGCATGCACGACGTATCGAGCGCTTGGCGGGCCACGCGAACGTAGAGGTGGCAAAGATCCGAGATGGTTGTGTCCAAAGGTATGTAGTTTCAAATCAAGTTCTTTTGATTGACGGTCGTTTTAGATATGCCTTTATTGATTTTAACCATTTGCTTTTGATTTATAGTGCCCTCGACAACCTGGCGGCTGGAAATGTGGATATTATGTCTTGCTTTATATGTTTAACATCATTCAGAGTGGCATTACGATAGATTTTGAACAAGTAATCGCTTCTTCATTCTCAGAGGATAATATTCTTGGTGTTGTGATTCAATGGCAATTCCTTCACTTCATTCATTATTTCATCTAAGCTTATTTTCTAATTTACAGAATTTTGACAATGAAGATGCCTACTCATATGAAGACTTAAATATGATCAGAGACTTTTTGGCTGGACATCTTCTTCAACGTATACCAGAAGAGTAAAGTCTTTAGTAGTTTGTGTAGGACATACTTTTGTGGTAGTACATATAATTAGCGTTATTGTTGTTGGATATGGATTGGATTTAGTCTTGGTTATTGTACAAACCAGGGACTTGGATATAGATTACTGTGTAGTTTGTATGGTTTGAAAGTTTGTGTGGCATGTAGAAGCCTTGGGTTGATCACTGTGTTTGTTGTTGTTTCCATTCTGCTGAACTACTGTTGTTGGAATCCTATTTCTGCAGTTTACATTTCCAGACAGTGCAATATATATAAAAAGTCCATTTAAAAAAAAACTTTGAACGTCCTTAATAAAAAAAGGGACATGGATAGTACTGCTGGTGACACTTTAGACGTCCCCAGTTCCAACTGGGGACGTCTAAAGTGGGACCATAGACGTCCCCAGAAGAATTGGGGACGTCTAAGGTCCAACGTTAGACGTCCCCAACTCTTCTGGGGACGTCTAAGGTCCAACGTTAGACGTCCCCAGTTGAAACTGGGGACGTCTAAAGTCTGCCTTCCACGTCCCCTGTTTTACGGACGTTAATGACGTTTTTTTCTACGACCCTCACATAGACGTCCCTCTGTTTTCAGAAGTTAAAAGGCCAAAAAAAGGGACGTTGAAACCCTTTTTTCTAGTAGTGAGACTAGTTGTACTAGTGTTGACCCCAGGCCGTAAGGCGGTGCATGAAACTTGAGCCTGTTTGGAGTCTATTGTGAATTTGTTACTTTTAATTGTTTTCAGAAGGGGAGGTTGAGACTCCTAATCGGCTGCCAGGATAAAAGAGACTGAGACTCTAGGTAGGTCGTTATAGTAGGGGGCTTCAGATAGAAGAGATTGAGATTCCGAAGTGGCCTAATGTTGTTGTTAATTCCCAAAAGTCCCGATTATCACTAGAGGAGTCACTAGTAGGTATACGGGTGAGGGTAATGTTGTGAAAGTGCAAACAGTAAAAGCTGAGGTATACGTGAATATAGCAGAAGCTATCATTTATGTGTAGTAAACTTATGGTACTTTGAGTTACTCTTGGAAAGTGAGTGGCTAGAGTAAGCTCAGTAGTGGCCTATGCCTTCCAACTACTTGCGGCGATTGTGTTTGTGTGATAATGGTGTTTTGTGGCAATCGTACGTTGTGGCGATTGCATTTGTTTGGAAATTGTGTTGTGTTAGCATTAGTGCCAAAAATGTGACACTATTACCTATATGATGTGACAGTAGAATAGTATGGTGACCATTAGTATCCCAAGATCTTGGAGATTAAGTATCATCCAGATAAAGTGGATGTTGTCATGGAAATGGTTAGTCGGAAAATGATTCGAATTGTGGCAGTAATGATGGAGGATTTTTGGGATTTAAATTTCCTAAATTCAATTGTATGCATTAAGTATAGTGTTGCCCAAGGGGGACGTGATTGATGATTATGATTGAAGGGGCTCAAAGCCGGGCTGAATGAGTATAGTCTGTTTGAATTATGATCGACGGAGATGGAAACCTCTAGAGTTGAAAACAGAGATCACATGCCCGTAGGAATGTCTCTGAGTATGGGAATTAGTAGAGCAATCAAGCAAAAGGCACTGAGCCATGACACATTGGTCTGTTGAGATTCTTATGAGAATCAGACCTATAACGTACCACTTATGTGGGTAATGGACCATCACAATGAGAAGTAATTCGTGAAACGGAGGCCATCATAAAGAGGCGTCCAGAGTTTATGGCTTAAGTTGAGTAACAAATTTGAAGGATGAAATTTATTTTATAGGAGGAGAAATGTAATATCCCAAAAAAAAGTGATTAAGGGTTAATGACTTCAAAAGTGAATGTAATTATTGATAAATAAACACTTTTGGATAATACGATGTGAATTGTAATTTGAATGTGTTATGAGCAGTGCTTAAACCCTGTATTTAAATTCAATTATGGATTAACATCTAAATTGAATTGGAATAGAGGGAGGGTGCATATTATGGTGAAATGGAAAGTTGGACAATTTAGTGGTTTGAGCTGCATTGTGGTTCAAAATTGAATATGTGTGAATGTGATGAGAATTTGGTTGTTTTAGTGATTCCAGTGGCTTTCTTGTGAAAATTTGTGTGGGGAGAGTGTTTGTTGTGAAATTCTAAACATTGTGAACAATTGTCCAAAAGTTGGAAATTATGTCTGTTGAAACTCTGTACAGGGCAGTTGGTTTGTATGGATGTTTTGAATGGCAAAATGGTGTCCAAAAATTCTGAAACTTTCCAGTCTTAAAGGTCAAATGCCAAGCTTCAAAATGGACAAATAACTTGTGTCATTTCAATCTGTGAGCTATGAGTTATGATTTTCCAAAATTTGGGATTGAAATTGGAATATGTTTTGGAGCTGTATGGACTTTTTTGCAATTATGTATTTTTGTGGTTATGAACTACATTGATGTATATTTTTCTAGTACAGAGGACTTAAATAGCTTTCCATTGCCTTTGGGATTACCCCATTTCGATTTTTCTAAAATTAGTTATGATTTTAACCCTAAACCTACTTAGGCAGAAAATCTGCCAAAAATTCCAAATAATCCGAAAGTGGAACAAAAAGTGGTTGCAATATTGTAATTATAAGATAAATTGTGATCAGCTTATTTTGGACTGATGAAAGGCCTATAGGCGTGATGTCATGGACCAAGAAGAGGGAGGGAATTAGTTGCATTTGAATTGGGCTTTATGTACATAAAAAGTCAACATTTATGAATTTTGGGAAATTAGAAAATTATGACATAAGCCTAATGAAAAGTGACATAAGATAATGTTATTTAAAAGCATTTCCTTCTCCTTTCTTCAGCCATAACCGACGCAAACAATAGCCATAAGAGGGAGAAAAGGGTTGAGAGAGTTTAGAGAGAGACGGAGAAGAAAACTCGCAAGCACTACTACAGAATTAGGATATAACCACCCCAAAGGATGTTCCAAATTTAAAATTGGGTGATTAAAAAGGCAGGTGGTAGCAATTTTGTAATTATATGTATGTAGGGAAACCTTTAGGCGTCGAAATTTGAATTTGAGACGCCTAAAGTTCTTCCAGGCGCGAAATATAAATTTTGTAAATTTTTTTTAGCGCCAGGAGCTGGGTTTAGACGTCCCAAAATAATTTTGGGACATCTAAACCCAGACTTTAGGTGTCCCAAATCCATTTGAGATGCCTAAAGTTTGACTTTAGGCGTCCCAGTTTGGGACGCCTAAAGGAGTCCCTGTGCATGTCAGACAAGTGTCTGACATGCGTCTTCTCCATCTTCACTCCCATTCCCTCCTTTTTTGACCAAAGTGCTTTACTCTTCTTCCTCCCTCCTTGCTTGTCTGTCAGCTACACTCTTTCTTTCTTCAACTCCTCCCTTCTGCAACTTCACCTCCTCCACCTGAAATCCATTGAAGGACGTACACACCAGGCCACCCTTCTGCAACTTAACCTCCTCCACAATGTAGGTTTTTGCTCTCCTCCACCTCCTTCCTTCCATTGTCATCCACACCTCCACACCACCATGGTTCTTTGCTTTCTCCACCCTCCGGTGTACCTCCCCACCGTGCATACACCTCTGATCTCCAACGTCTTCTTACTACCTCTCCATCATACATAGTAGTCGGCGCCCCCTTCATCAAGTTAGTTTATTTTCTTTTTTTTTTGTAACAGAATGGTTTATTTTCTTTTTGAAATATAAATTTACTTGAATAAATTAAAGTAAAACTTGCAATGTGAAAAGCCTAGGCAATAGGAAATATCACATTAATTGTGCTTATATATTGCTTATATTGAGATGGTTGAGATTGGTGTGTTTGGTGTGCTTATATATTGCTTAAATTGTATTGAGGAACTCCACTGCAATGGTTTATTTTCTTTTTGAAATATAAATTTACTTGAATAAATTAAAGTAAAACTTGCAATGTGAAAAGCCTAGGCAATAGGAAATATCACGTTAATTGTGCTTATATATTGCTTATATTGAGATGGTTGAGATTGGTGTGTTTGGTATGCTTATATATTGCCTAAATTGTATTGGGGAACTCCACTGCAATACTTTTTACTTTTTTTTAATAATGCTTCTACTAATTTAAATTTTCAAGTCTTTCTTATTCACAAAAGTTAACATGATATTTTTCTTGGTGTACTGCAAACGGAACATTTTTAGATAAATCAATAGTGTGGCTTTTTATAAACTTTATAATAGTGTGATATATTAATGATTATTGTCTCATGACTTAACATGACCTAAATAAAATGAGTAGGGGTTATTTTAATTTTAATCAAATCACCCTTTTTTTGAGGATTTTATAACAAAACTGAAACTACATATATGTATATGTTCATCTTCATGTCTTCGTTTGTCATCTTTGGGAAAAAAAATATTCTGTTTTATATAGAAAATTATTATATGGACTCATGTTGTGCATAAAACTTAAAATAAGCTACTATTCATGGTTTTAATTATTTTTTTTCATACACAGCCATTCCATGTAATTTAAAGGCAATGTATATATAGTATTATAAATAAATGGAGCTTTTGAATGATTTTGACAAAATTAACAACAATTAAACAAATTGGTAAGATTACTAATGTAGTTTCCTTAATATAATAATATAGTAAGTAGTATGATTATTATTCGTGTAGTGGAGAAATAGGGTTGCTTGAAATTTTGGGATGTCTTACTTTTAAGGGGAAATGCCATGCTGTCGAAATTTTTGTTGAAAAATGTTAAAAAAGGCAATCCCATCATATGTCATTGACAATTGTACTAAACGTGTGAATGTTATTGGGAATGCCTTAGGTGGTAACAAAATGGATCATAGTTGGATGAATGCTTTGAAAACTAGTGAAGAATATGAGAAAGGGGTGGAAGAATTTATTGAATTTGCTAAAAAGAATGCTCCTACAAAAAATGGGAAGGAATTTTGTCCTTGTGTTAGTTGTTTGAATGAGAGTCGACGGGATGTTGATGTCATAAAGGATTACCTACTTTGTGATAGAATAAATCTGTGATACACAAGGTAGATATGGCATGGTGAGGAAGTAACGGATTATCCGTTGCACAAGAAGGAAGATGTGGATATCATAAATGAAGATAGAATGGAGAAAATGATTCACGATGTTGAGGTAGAATCCTTTGCACAGTCGCAAGAGTATGACAGCCTGCGGAGTGATGCAGAGACACCATTGTACCGTGGGAGTAAGTACACGCGGCTAACGGGAACATTACATTTGATTAACTTAAAGGCAACTTGTGGGTGGACCGATAGTAGTTTCACATTGCTACTTGAACTATTGTGTGATATGTTTTCAGAGGATAATGTACTTCCAAATCGTATGTATGAGGCCAAGAAAATCCTGTCTACGATGGGTATGGAGTTTAAAAAGATACATGATTGCCCTAATGATTGCGTACTGTACAGAAATGAGTATGGAGGTCTTAGTGAGTGTCCTAAGTGTAAAACTACACGATACAAAGTGAAAAAAAATGGTGGTTGTGGCGATGTGACAAGTAAAAGGCAACCTTTAAAGGTTATGCGGTATCTTCCAATAATACCTCATTGTAAATGTTTGTTTTCGATTGCAACAAAAGCGAAGAAGTTGAGATGGCACTCTGATAAGAGAATATCTGATGGGAAATATCTTCGGCACCCAGCTGACTCTCTACAATGGCAAACAATAGATGAAATGTTCCCTCAATTTGGCAGCAAGCCGGGAAACCTTCGGCTTGGGCTTTGTACAGACGGCATCAATCTGTATGGAACTCTTACTAGCACACATAGTGCGTGGCGGGCTCTCCTTGTAATATACAACTTGCTTCCCTGGCTATGTATGAAACATAAGTATATGATGCTATCTATGATGATTTCTGGACCAAAACAGCTAGGGAACGATATTGATGTCTATTTGGCGCCTTTGATTGAGGACTTGAAGAAGTTGTGGGAGGAAGACGTAGATGTGTTTGATGCTTATAAGGAGTCTTTCAAGCTACGTACAATAATTTTCACAACGATAAACGACTTCCCTGTGTACAGAAACTTGTCAAGGTACAGCGTGAAGGGTTATAAAGCATGCCCAATATGTGAAGCAAAGACACACTTCCAACAACTAACGCATGGAAGAAAAACTATCTACCTTGGCCACAGGAGGTTTCTTCATTTGTTCTACCCTTATCGTAGGCTAAGAAAGCGTTTTAACGACTTACCGGAGCATGGAATGGCTTCAAAGTCATTAATCGGAGAGGAAGTTTATAGTCGAGTAGAATGAATCAATGTCACTTTTGGTAAGAATCAGAGGATTGCGGGTGAGAAGAACATATGGAAGAAGAGATCCATTTTCTTTGATCTTCCATATTGGCGTTCGCTTGACATGAGACACAGTATTGATGTGATGCATGTGGAGAAGAATGTTTGTTATAGCCTTATCAGTATGATTTAACACATACCAGGGAAGACTAAGGATGGGATTAGTACGAGATTAGACCTTGTTGATATGGGAATAAGAGAACGGTTACATCCACAACTAAGAGATGATGGTAGGAGGGCATACATGGAGCCAGCAACGCATACACTATCAAAAGTAGAGAAAAGAAGTTTGTGTGGGTGTTTGTATAAAATTAAGGTGCCACATAGGTATTCCTTGAATGTGAGAAGATGTGTCTCAATGGACGATTTGAAGTAAGTGGGAATGAAGTCCTATGATTATCATGTGTTGATGCAACAAGTATTACCGATAGATATTAGAGGCATAATAAAAGATGAAGTACGAACCACTGTAACAAGATTGTGCGTTTTCTTTAATGCTATCTGTAACAAAGTCATTGACACTGAAAAGTTGGATGAACTAGAAAATGAGGGTTACATTATTTTGTCACAACTAGAGATGCATTTTCCTCCTTCATTTTTTGATATAATGGTGCATTTGGTAGTTTATTTGGTAAGGGAGGTAAGGCTCTGCGGTCCAGTTTACCTGAGATGGATGTACACTTTCGAGCGATACATGAAGATCTTAAAAGGGTATTCTAAAAATCCTTATAGACCAGAAGCCTCAATAGTAGAAAGATATGTAGTTGAGGAGACTATGGAGTTTTGCAAAGATTATATGTTAGGGAAGAAGGAACAATCTCGGCATGAAGAGGGGAGAAGTAAGGGAACACGAGGACTGAAAGTGAAGAATATTCCTCGTGAAGAGGTGTTGCAAGCCTACTTGTATATCCTGAATAATATGGAAGAAGTTCAACCTTACATAGATGAACACATAAAGACTTTGAAGGACAAGAATCCAAGGAAGAATAACATGCAGATTGCTATTGAGCAAAACAAGACATTCATGCAGTGGTTCGAGGAAAAGGTTTTGCACGAGACTAGTGTGTCTAAGACCATCGAGTGGCTAGCTTGGGAGCCTTCATTTCAGGTCATTACTTAGACCGGTTATGATATAAATGGCTATTCTTTCTATATGAAAGAGCAAGATGACAGAAGTACTACGCAAAATAGTGGGGTCATGGTAGAAGCTGAAGCTATGCACTTTTCCAGTTCAAGAGACAAAAACCCCATATTAGCGTCTATGGCCTATTATGGAGTTATAGAAGAAAATGGGAGATGACATAAAACAAGTTCAGAGTTGCTTTATTCAAATGTAAGTGGGTTAGCAATAATGCTGTGGTAATAGATAAACAATTTGGATTTGTCTCAGTTGATCTTCGAAGGCTTGGCTATAGAGATGAGCCCTTCATTTTAGCAAGCTAGGCGAAACAAGTGTTTTATGTCACCAATCTTGCGAGCAAAAACATGTCCATTGTCCTTAAAAGTAAAAAACATAAGTATGGTGATCCAACCTTTAACCTTGATGACACACCACCTTTCACAACAACTCCACCTCGAACAAATGAAGTAGAATTGGTAGATGATGACGAATATGCTGTAAGAAATGACCATGGTGAAGGACTATGGGAAACAATATAGAGTAAGACCTTAATTTATAAACGACAACTGTGTGTTTTTTCTGTTTTACTTCCCGCTTAGTTTATTTCATTTTTATTGCAATTTATTTACGATTCTGACAATGCTTTTTGTGTTAACAGAAATATGGACAACTCTAGTGATGATGAAAGGCATAGAGATGACGAAAGCCCTAGAAATGACGAAAGGCCTAAAGATGAACCCGTTGCAAGAAGGAGGGTTAGAGGCTGTACAAAGATGGGAGCATTGGTTGCACGTCATGAACATCAACAGGAGAGGCTGCATATAGACTTCGATGACAATCTGAATCCAGTTGGTCCTGAGGAAGACTACTTCATTAGCTACGTAGGGTTTTTGGGTGGAAGCAAAGTGCGCATTACCTACGATAATTAGAGATAGGTTCCCCCAAAAATGAAAGACATGATTTGGCAACAACTTTTGGTATATAAGTTTTGATGCATCTATGGTAATGCAGCTTTATTCTTATTGTTTCAAATATAATAATCTTATGTTTTACCTTGCAGCAAACATACGATGTCCCAGACACCAGGGAGATATATAGGCACTGGATGGATGAGGTTCATGTACGATGGAAAGGTTTCAATAACAAGCTAACAGCACGGTGCATTCGAGGGGCCCTTAGGGGTCAGGATCCATGTACACATTATTTGTATTTGTCTCCAGAGGAGTAGAGGTTGTTTGCGGCATCACGTGCAGATCCTGAGTTTTTGGTAAGATTTCTGTTATCATGATATAGAGCTTTTAATTTTCATATACTTGATATCATTGATTTATTTTTTGTTGTTTTTCATTTATAGAAATTAAGTGCAGCAAATGCACAGAGGCAATCAGAAAATAAATATCAGCATTACATGTCTCATGGTAGATATTGAAAGCTTAAGCGGAAAATGATGCAAGAAGAGTTAGAGAAAATGAAGGAAGCAACGGAATCTGATCCTAGCATTGTTATCCACCCACCGGCACCTCCTCCACATCACAAAAAATGGAAAGTAGGGAGGATTAAAGCTGGGAAGTACATAAATCCGGCTGTCGCTGAAGTTGCTGCGAGGATTGTAAGTAGTTATACCATAAGTACCTAATTTTTTGCGTATCGCGAGTGGTTTCGATACATTTACGATAAACTGTATGCTACAGGATAAACTGGAAGATCAGAGTAACCAAGGTTCATTCAATCCAAGTAGACGGATAGACATCTTGTCAATGGCTATTGGGAAGGCAGATGACCTTGGTCGTGTTCGAGGAGAGACACGGGGAGTTAGTACCGCGAGGTATTTTGGACGAGACTCACGTTATTCGTCACAAGCTGGACCTCGTAAGGACCTTGTGGCCAAGATTCAAGAGGACACAAACGCGAGCTCGAGGCCAACCTTCGCGACAAGCTCCGACAAGAGCTATTGCCAGAGCTTCAACTTGAAATGGCAAAGATGTTTGAAGCGTAAAGGGCAAGGGACGAGCATAGAACTCAGGAATCCCCGGCCTTTAATAGCACTAGAGGAAGTTACAACCCTCTAGAGGAACCACTTGGCGACCCTTCTCCCACTCCAGTGTCAAGAGACCCTTCCACCCTCTATTTGGATGATCCACTGTTGTGTGTTGTTGCTGATGCTCTCGTTCACACACGTGCTACCACCCACCATCATGAGCAAATTCCGTAGGATTTTCGTAGGGTGAATGTGATGAGTGTTAGAAAGGGGGAAGAAGGTACAGCCATCTCTGTTCCTGATCTAGAGGTTCACACGTTAGGTCAAGCGATAGGATCTTTCATCCTTTGGCCTCACAATCTTATTGGTTCAGACGTAACACCTCCAATGGTAGGAATTACCTTACTATTACTGAAAATCTGTTGGCATCCTAATAACAATTTGTTTTCTGATGTTCTAAATGGATGACGAAGATGCGAGGAAATGGCCTTACTTAGAACGGCTGCAACAGATCTACAAGGGCATTAAATAGATTGACCTGAAGATGCCTCCAAGGATTGTGGGCCTTACATTGGAGTATCCCTACACGATTGACAATACAGATCTCAAGCAGTTTATCAGGTTGGAGGAGATAGATGCAGGCTAGGTGAAATTTGCAGTCCGGTAGGTTTTTTTTCAATTTCCTATAGAATTAATTTAGTGGTTTTTTTATTTCATACATTCAATAATTCATTCCTTATTTTAATTCTATTATAGCACCTTCCATGGTCTCTGCACAAACATGGAAAGACGTGATTGGTATGGATTCTTATGTCCTGCGAATACGACAGGGGATACTTGTATTGTGGCACATAGGACTCACTATGTCGGCTACGCAATGAGAGAGACCAAACTTCGTTGGTATCTAGCACCCATTGTTCAATGGTTCGTATTTTCATTTTGTCAATTTAAGAAGTTTAATAAATAATTGTCTTGTCATCTAACTTCATTTTAATGTGTACATGTTGTTAAAGTTACCACTGGAGTTTGTGTGTTATATGTCCTCGCCGCAACATAGTCTATTGGTTTGATCCCTTGAGTAAAAAGCCAGATAAAGAAACAAAATCCGTCTTCGACATGTAAGTTATTCTGTTTGTATTTCATTGACTCTTAAAAAAAATGAATAGTTCTAATTTCTGTTCATTTTGATTTTCATGATAGTGCTTGTCAAACATATAGAGTCCTAATCGGGTCACGCGAGGGTACAGTTGTTAAAAAGCCAAAGTGGTTTTATCCGATAGTAAGTAGTTTCGATCCTAATTTTTTCATTAACGGTCCCTTTAGATATACCTTTATTGATTTTAACAACCAATTGCACACCTTTGATTTAAAGTGCCCTTGGCAACCTGGCAACACTGAATGCAGATATTATGTTATACTTTATATGTATAACATCACTCAAAGTGGAATTACTAGCGATTTTGAAAAGGTAATCACTTCTTCATTCTCAAATGATAATATTTTTGGTGTTCTAATCGAAATGCTAATTAATTCATTTGCTTGAGATTCATTTCATCAAAGCTTACTTTCTAATTTTCATATTTTTGATAATGAAGATGCCTACCTACGTGAAGACCTTGATTTGATCAGAGATCTTTTAGCTGGACATCTTCTTCAACATATAGAGCAGTAAACTTTTTATTTATATCAGTTTGTAGTTGTGTGATGACAGCGTTTTGACACTTTCTAGTTGTTATTGTTGATATATATAGTAGTAGGTTGTATGAGTTTTTATTGTATGTATATATAGTAAAGATTGTAGTGCTGGATGTCCTTACCATTTTGTAACGGACATTGTAGTTTATGAATCCATCTTCTATTCTGTTTCTGCAGTTTGAATTCGCTGGGTAATACAGAATGTAAATGATGGTATAAAAAAAACCTAACCTTTAGATGTCCCAAATTAAGAATTGGGACGTCTTTTCTTACAACATACTACGCCCCCAACATATACGTCCCCCCGTTTTTGGACGTTAAAGGTGCCAAATTTGGGACGTTATAACCCCTTTTTGTAGTAGTGAAGGTAAGCCGATTCTTCTGACGATTTAGCTCCTAGCGTGTATACTCTTTCCTCTAAGCTTCACTTTCATGGGACTTAAGGTATTTGAATCACAAATTTTTGTGTGAAGAAGTTAGGGTTTTCAGCCATAAGAAGGATAAGCCAGAAAGAGCTTAAGGTAACCTCCAAAATTTCAATCTTTGATTGTTTTGGCTACTTTGAGTAGTTTAATTTCAAATTTGTTATAGGAGTTGACCTAAGCGTTATGCTGCCAAAATTGAGACTAAATGGTAATTATAACATAATTAAATAGTAAATAAAGTAGTTAGGAGTAGAAAGGAACACGTCTACAGAGTCGGATTTCAAAAACCTCAATTTTCCCAGAGTTCCTATAAGTTTTAGCCAGCTCTAGAAATGAGCCTTGGAGTTGGATTTTCAATGATTTGATTGCTTCATTGGGTTCAGGAGGAAAACTTAGGTGGGGTTACAGTTGGTCACGTTTTCTAAAAAGTCTGAAAATGTATAATTATGAAAACGCCCTTAAAACCATGAAATAAGGACTATCAAGGGTATTTTTGTAATTTGACAATGAATTTGATAATTCCAAGTCCAGAAATGGATTCCTTAGGTGAAAATATATAAGAATAGCTTATGTCAAAAATTCGGGAACAGTATAGTCGGACCGGGTATGGTGGGGTGGGGCCGAGTCTGGGTCCCCGGGGCATTTTGGTAAATTTTTATGATAAACTCATATAACCACCAGAAACACTATGGAAGTGTCTAAATGGTGCGTTTGAAATTGTAGCATTTGATATTTGCCCCAAACGTGAGCAACCTGTGTCGGAGCACACTTGGAAAGAACAATGTAATGACGCTTTCCCTTATACTTTATGTGATACATTGTATGTTTGATTTATCATTGTTTTGTGATAATTTTGGATGCTTTGAAGCTGTGTATATGTGAATGCTAGAAAGGCAATGTGTGTTTGTAAATGTGAATGACAGGAAGGCAATGTGTGAATGTGCTGTTTGATGATTTACTTGCATGCTATGTGATTACATGTTGTATGAGTGATTTGTTACTATTGAAATTCTTTTGAATCTCATTCTTTCCATTAACTAACTAATAAACAGGGCAAGCGGCTCAAAGGAGAAGCAGGCAACTAAGGGCGGATAGTTCTTTATTTTAGTTGTTAATTGGTTATCATATTTGGGTTTGGATTACTGCACATTTGTAAATGTTATTTGGATATGGATATGTAATCCCCTGAATGGGAAATTGTAAGGGGTAAATATACCTGTAAACCCTTTAGTTTACAATGTGAAACTCGGGGATTGTCTGGAATTTTGCTTTACACTCTAATATATATGAATGAGATTTAGCTGCGCAAGGTAATGTCATTCAAAATGTAAATATGAGACCAGAAAAATTAGATTTTGAAAGTCATTCGAGAAAACCTTATCTCAAGGATGAGATTGTAGAATGAGTTTTGATTATCTGTTGGTCTTTAATCCATTTTAATTACGTATTTTGAATCATAATTACGGAGGGGGTTACAAGAGCTTCTTGCCATAAAGGATTTCGAGGGAAGGGCACTGGAGGGTAAGGAAAATGTTTTTGAGTTGGATTTTAAAAAATTAGAGAAGTGATTGACAAAAATTTTATTATACATTAAATTTTACACTTTATTTGATGAATTTGTCATGGTTATTGGGCTTAAAATGCATTTATTGTGATTAATTGGGATTAAGATCAATGTATAAAATTAGAGCTAAAAATTTATAATTGTCACATTTTATTATTTTTCCAGAGTGTTTGATTTTTGGAATGAATGATATTACGTTATCTTATAATTTTTTTTTTGTAGGTCACTTGTAAGGAATCTGATATTAAAAGCTGATAAGGAGAAATGACTACTAAGTACAAAGAAAATTCGGGAAAAAAAAAGACTAGACAAAATGGCACTTAAGGACCTAGCAAAACCATGCGTTTTGGGCAGCAGCAAAATCAGAGTAGGGATCTACTTTGAAGGATATATTAGGTCTGAACATTCATAATCAAGAGCCACGCCACCGTTATTTCATATCCTCACCACCAAAATCCTTCATCTTCATCCCTTCTAGTATCCATTCCATCTATACGCCATTATTCCTTCGTCCTTCCACTGTTCGACCATGGCTGACGCTTTGAATCTGTTTAAAACTCTGCAGATGTCTAGATGTGGCTAAACTTTTAATCCTCTGTGTAATACTCCGAATTTTGAGACTCGAGGCTAGAGAATAAGCCTGAGATTAGTGGATTGCTAAGCCCCGGTTTAGCAAGATCCCAAATTGTGATTAGGAGTTAATGGCTACAAAAGTGGACGTGGTTAGTGATTAATGAACCTTTTTAGAGAATATAAAGTGGATTGTAGTCGCTTGTGTTATGAGCAACGCCAAAACCCTATATTTGAGTTCAATTGTGGATTAACATTCAAATTGACTTAGAATAGAGGGAATAATTGAATGGGGTATTGTGATGGAAATGGTGTCATGTTGTGGTATTTAATCATTGGAATTGATTTAAATTGGATTGGACACATTGGTTGCAAAACTAGAAATGTTGTCCAGTGTGAATTCTGTCTGGGCAGTCTTCTTGTGTGGACGTTTTTAATAGGCAAATGATGTCAGACAATTATGAAACTTTCCAGTCTTAAATTTCACATCCAAAGCTTCAAAATGGACATATAATTTGTGCCATTTCATGTTGGGAACTAGGAGATATGACTGTCCAAAGTTTGAGGTCGAAAATGGACTCTGTTTTGGAGCAGTGATGACATTTGTGTAATTCTGGAATTTTGTGGTGATTGCTAGTATCGGTAAATATTTTTCCTATAAAGAGCACTTAAATACCTTTCATTTGGCTTTGGAATCACCTCATTTCGATGTTTCTAGAATTAGTTATGATTTTTCAAAGTTTGGGCAGAAAATCTGCCAGAAAATCCGAAAATGGTAATTATGACATCATCTCAATAAAAGATGACATCATCATAAGATATGTTATTAAACGGTTTTTTCCCTTCTTCCTCCTCGTTTCTGACGCTGAGAACAGCTGAAATAGAGAGAGAGCATATGGGATCTTTAGAGAGAGAAAGAGGAAAAAATCTCGTAAGGTAAGCCGATTTCTCCGACGATCTAGCTCCTAACGCGTATAACTCCGATCCTAAGCTACTCCTTTATGTTCTTTAAGGCTTGGAAGCTCCTCTTTTGGTGTTTTGAAGTTAGGGTTTTCAGCCACAAGAAGGAAAAGCTAGTGGGAGCTTGAGGTAACTTCCAAACTCTTGTGTATTGACTATTCTGGCTGCTGTGGACCATTTAATCGGTGAAATTTCGCCGGATTGTCTTTGGTTCTAAAAATGGAAAATGGGTTTGTGGGGCTGTTATGCTGCCCAAATTGATACAAAATGGTAGTGCTAACCTAATGGAATAGTCAATAAAGTGGTTAGGAGTAGAAAGGAACGCGTTTACGGAGCCGAAACCGAAAAACCCCAATTTTCCCTGGAGTACTTGTATATTTCGGTTATGGCTATAAATGGGTCTTAGAGTTGGATTTTCAATGATTTGATGGTTCCATTGAGTTCAGGATTGAAAATTAGGTGGGGTTACAGTTGCTCACTTTTTCGGAACAGGCCGAAAAAGCATAATTACGAAAACGCCCCTGAAACCCTTAAAGTGGGGCTGTCAAGGGTAATTTTGTAATTGACATTGAATTTGATAATTCCAAGTCCGGAAATGGATTCCTTGGGCAAAAATATGTTAGAATAGCCCATGTCAAAATTTCAGGAAAAGTACAGTCGGACCGGGTATGGTGGGGCCGGACCGGGTCCCCGGGGGCATTTTAGCAAAGTTTCAATATAGCTTCATATGACCCTCAGAAACACTATGGAAGTATCTAAATAGTACATTTGACATTGTAGGATCGAATGTGAAGCCCCGAGTTGTTGGCACGTAAATCGAGGAGAAAAGACTGGAGGTAGGGAACTTATCTCTCCTGCATGCTCTGATAACTGTATTAATGTGTTGATGCATGTTATTGCTTTGCTTGATTATGTGGAACATGTATGAATGATTTGAAGCTATGTTTCAATATATGCTATGGCCATATGTGTATCGTTCGAAGCATTGAGCTTATAGATTTGTCATTGTATGTGTGCATGAGTTATGTGATGCAAGCATGTCATGCATTGAACACTTATCTTGCCTGCATATTGATAATGTTTCTCTACTGAGATTCTCTCGAATCTCACCCTCCCTTACCAACAATTTAGACAGGGCAAATAGCTCGTGGAGGGAGCGGCAGGACTCATTCGAGATGAGATTGTGTAATCCCCATTTGAAGAACTGTAATGGGCAATTGGGCCCTGTGTATCTTTAGCGAAGGTATGTACCCGGGATTACCGGGATGATTATGTTGTGCACTCTGATATTTATATGAATGTGATTTATCTTCGCGTAGTAATTGTATTCGAAATGTGAATATGAGACCATGTTTATAAATTATTTCAAAAAGTATTTGTGAAAACCCCGTCTTGTGATGGGTTAGTAAATATTGTTTGTTTATTATTGGTCTCTATTTCATTTTAATCGCGTATTTCGGATATAATTACGGAGGGGGTTACACTCTGCGGCAATAAGTGATGGCCGAAGCTTGGAGCTTGAAAGGGGAGTTTAACGCTTCTAATCTTCTATTTCCTCATTATATATTTGATTCCTAGCTCTTAGATAGGATAAATTTTATATTGTTGGACTGAGTTGTATTAATGTATTTTGGAGATAAGTTGTAGCACTTGAACCTTTATTGTGCATTTTGACACTGAGCTTTATCAACTTTAATTTCTATGCAATTTTTTAGGTCAATGATATAGTGAAATTATTCTTAATATATGTGTGATTCTGTAGTAATGGCTCCACACCCACTTTTATGAGTAATGATTTATCTTGGCATATTCCCGCACAATTTCTTCTTCTAAGCTTATTGGCAGCTTTATTTCAATTAATTCCAACTCTTATTAAAATAGTGGCTTTCCAAAATAGCATAAGATAAAAAGTCCACGAAATTCAATTTGCTTCCAACATCACAGTGTCCTCTAGATGCTTTATATGTGACTTAGTAATTTAAGACACTTATTCCACATTACATAGCCTCAAAACAGTGGGAATTCTTATCCTTACTGTCACAAAATCTTAGTTAAACAAACATCCATCATTATCCATATAGGGCCCGTTTGATACGCCGGAATTTATTTTAATGGAAATGAATGTGGATATGGATGTGGATATGGAAATGGAAATGAGATCTAAAAGTATATTTGTTATGTCATGGAAATGAGATCTAATTTTTGTATAAAAATACCAAAATGTCCTTCAATTTTTTTTAAAAAAAAATCACGCAAAGCCAGAACTTCATCCCTTTCCTGAAAAATTGCACAATTCCATTTTTTCAGCAAAATTTCTGATCTTTGAAGGTAGATAAACCACCATCGATCTTTGAAGGTAAAGCAAAATTTCGATCTGGATCTGGCAAAGGAGATGGTGGGGGCTTGCTGGCAGCGATGTATATATAAAGCATGAGAGGGAGAAGTTGGTTGGTCAAGGACGAAGGATTCATGCCAATGGTGGAGCATGGAGCTTGCCGGTCGATGACGAAGGATTCGTGCCGGCAGTGGAGGGACTAGAAGCTCGTGATAAGTATGAAGGGTCAAAGACGAAATCGACCACTATGTCACTGGATTATTGAGCACAAGCCTTATCAGTTGTGAGGAAACAAAGGAGAGGGAGTGAAGAAGGGACGGTGGTGGTTTCTCAGTGAAGAAGAAAATGGTGGAGAGAAAGAGAAGGTTGCCGGTGCTGTGAAAAAGAGGCTACCGGAATCTAGAGCAGAGGTCGCCATCATCCTTGCCAAGGAGGTTGAAGGTAATAGAGGAGGGTAATAGATGGAAATGATTAGATGGAATTGTAAATCTTTGGTATTTTGATAGAATTGATTTAGGTGGAATTAAGCCTATTTGGCTTCCGCGTAGAATTGAAAAATTTTTCAATTCCATCATACCAAACAAACATCATAATGGAATTAACCCCCAATTCTATTTCCATCACCCCTAATTCCATCATACCAAATAGGGCCATAAAGAACTCTCACACTACACAACTTCTACGCCATTTGAGCACTCAATTCGCTTTTTATGTGATGCACTCCGCAAGTATACGGGTTATGCCAAGTAATAAAGTGATAAATTGAATATCGTCTCACGAGGAATCAATCAATTAATTTTTAGGTATTAAAATCTCAATTTTTTTTAAGTTAAACAAATGTAGTTATGAGTAAATTCAAAAGAAATTAAATAACGAAAACTATCAATACCAAACACAACTTAGAGTCACTAATCCCTCACTAGCTCCTCAGATCTTATATCCATTTAATTAGTTAATCTAAAATGTTAAGCTTGTTAATCTTGAGTATAAATAGTTATAAGTGTTTGTCGGTCCACTCACAACCCTCTCTTAAGTATAACTGTTATGTCTAACCTAATTACTCAAGAGGTAAGATAACTCAAACACACTCTTCAACAATTATATGGGGCCATTAGATATATGTCTATCCTAATCGCAAATTAAATCGTAATCTAATTCCATATTACTTAATCTTAGAGCCTAATCAAAATTCTCTTCATCAGATAAATCCTGATACTCAAATTCACATCTAATGATAGCCAATTATCAAAAGGACATAACAAAGCAAGATTAAGTAAAAGAAATTAGCATAAATCATAACTAATAAATTATGAAAATAAATTTAGTTCAAAAGTAAGTTCATAGTTTTTATAGGTCTAAAAAGAAAATTAGCCACACATGACTATAATAAAATCCATAAAAAAAAGATAAAATTTCAAGTTCAATAGCAAAAAAAGAGAAACAAAGAAAACAAATATGTCGAAAGCTCCCTTCTTCCAGGGTCAATCCTCTATGCTGTCACAGTAGTAAGTCACCGGAAAATCCAAGAGGTGTTGCCTCTGTCTTGCCGCCGTCGAGTTGTTGTGAGTCGCTCCACTCTACTCCTTTCTGTGCGCATTGCTTCCTCTAAGTAGATACAAGTTCACGTTGTTTTACTTGCGTCTCGGGTTGGGTGCGTCACTTGGTTTATCTTCTGACCCAACTATTATCCTTTCCTCTTTCATCTTAATATAAAATAATATATTATATTATCTTTTCAAAACAATCAGCCATGCTTTCTTTCTTTGCTTCAAATGGGGTCCACGTCTATAACTATCTAATCCAAATTCTCTTTCCTTTAAATATATATCATATTAGTCTTGTAGATATACACATATTTTTATATTTGATGCCAACTCACGCCTCTTGCTCCCATGAGATTTACTTCTTATTTTTTCTATCTTTATCTACCCATATTTTGTGCTGATTTATGTCCATGCACCATCTCTTTTGGTTGACATATTCTTGTAGCTTATAATCTCCTACAAAATAAAAAAGGATATAAGTAGATTTTATAGTGAAATATACTTTGATCCTATTATTAATTAAAGGACTGAAAAATATATAGAAGATAATTAAGTAAGTATTAAATATTAATAAATTTAATCAAATATATCTCAGCAATTATACTTATTTAATTATAAAATATATACTTATCATTATGTTATGTGCAGTAGTTACCTTTAAATTCTTAAATCTCCAGCTTTATAAATTCCTCTTTCAATTTAATTGAGGAGTTTGGATTCAACAAAACTTAATTCTCCCCATTTAAAATTACTTTGGCTGAACAAAGGAGGAAGAATTAAGCTTGGTTTCATCATCTTACTTCACCCAATCATCATATTGAAGCCTCTAACATGTAGTATATCTTAGCTCTCACTTGAATATAACTTAAACACGAAAATTAACAACAAAACAAAGGGTAGTTACTGCTTTGAACATCAAATTCAGACATCATGATGCGTCCAAACATCATATCAAATTAAACACTAACACTTATTTTACACATTTGCCTTAACTTATGATCACCCTAGCCTTAAAAAAAATTCGTACATCTTTCCTGTTTAATCTGATTTTTTTCAGATTTGTAATTTTACTTCCAGTAATTTGAATCTCAACATACAATAGCATTTACCCACATGCAACAACATTCAAATGTACTAAATCACCAATTGCAAGCTCGATCGAAGTATATATGTGTTTTCTTATGCTTCTCTTTCTTTTTATTAAACTTTCTGTCTCAAGACTAAAACTTTCAAGAATGCTCCATGTAGAATAATTAATGAGATGAGAAAACACAAGTAGGATAGTGATTTAAGCACTTGAAATTACCTATGGAAGCACTTGCATGTAAGTTTCGGCCCTCATCCTCCAACTTATCCTTTCTCACTCTATTTTTAGGATGGTGTTTGAATCTGAAGTGAAATGAGGGAGAGTATGGTGTTTTAGTGGGTGGAAAAGCATTATTTAATCCATTATTGGGCCCACAACCAATAGACTTAACTTTTAATCTTCCTTCTTCCCGTTTCTTAAACCTAGTGGACCAACAATTCCTCCCAAAACTTCGATGGTAACCTTTGGTCATCACTCTCACAAAGTGGGCTTGGATTCAGCCCAATTTCATTTTGAGTTTATAGTAGGGAATTTACCATTTTACCCCTTTTTCTATCGGTGCTTAATTACTAAATAAATTCTAGAAATTAATTCTTAATACTTGATATCATAGAGTGGAAAACAGAGACAATTCATTCACAAAACTTGACAATGGATCAGTACACCATGTATATTCTCTCTGCCTAGCCACATCATCATTACTATTCTCTCTCTTCTAACTAACTCTCAGGCTTGATATGTCTTTTCCCCATTATTATTTACGATAAAGCCCTTATTAGCTAATAACAAGTATATCAATTACTCCCCCTAAGAAGAATCCTTATCCATAAGGATTTCATTGGTAGGTAGTGCAGTAGTGGAAAAGTGAGGAAATTGCTGTTGAATAACAGAGAGGTCTTCCCATGTACCATCTTCAGGTTGAGTAAACTTCCATTGAAACAATACTTGGGTAATTGGAAGGTTATGATGCTTAATAATCTTGCAGGTCGGAATTGCTTCAGGTTCAATGAAAAGTATCCCTAATCATCAACTGGTGGTAAGGACTGATTTATAGTAGATGAAGATCCTACATGCTGTTTTGGAAGAGAGACATTGAAGACCGGATGCAATCTTGTTTCTGGAGGTAATTCAAGCTCATAAGCCATAGCCCTAATCTTCTTCAATACATAGAAGAGCTCAAAATATTTGGTAGCAAGCTTAAGGTAAACCAAGTTACCAACATTAAGGTGACATTCAGAATGGTTCTTGTTTGCTTGCTGGACCATACGGTGTTGAGCTTTGAGGAGATGCTCTTTCAAATACTGCAAAACCAGCTCTCAGGAAAGACAAGTACGATCAACTAGATGATTTGAAGAATCTCCTACAATATATGGAAGATGAATAGGTGGAGCAACACCATAAACAGCCTCAAATGGGGTCATGCTAATAGCATAATAGTAGGAAGTATTGTACCATAATTCAGCCAAGGATAACCATTTAACTCATTGTTTTGGAAAATCACCGGTCAAGCAACTGAGGTAATACTCTAAACACCTATTAAGAACTTTGCTTTGCCCATCTGTTTGAGGATGATAGGTTGAAGAATAATGAAGCTTAACTCAATATAAGCAAAACATCTCCTTCCAGAATTTCACACAAAAGATAGGGTCTTAATCTGTAACTATGGCTTTTGGAAAACTGTGCAACTTAACCACATTATCGATGAACACTTGAGCCACATCCATGCTGTGAAAGGATGTTTGATAGCCATAAAGTGAGCAGCTTTCGATAGACGATTAACCACAACTAAAATTGTAGTTTTGGAGTAAGATTTTGGAAGACCACTAATGAAATCCATGGATAACTCAGTCCATACATGATCTGGAATTAGTAAAGGTTGAAGAAGCCCTAAGGAGGCAACCAATTCAAGTTTGAAATGTTGACATGTAGTGCATTCCAAGACAAAATTACGAACATCTTTTTCCTTCCCTTTCCAAAAGAAAAAAGAGCCCAAATGCTTGAAAATAGAGTGGATACCAGAATGGCCCCCCAATACTATCCGTATGGAAAAAAGTAAGTAAATCATGATGAAGAACACGATCAGCTGCCTTTACTAACTTAACATTGTGTTTAAGCAATTGGTGCTGCCAAGTAAACTTAGAATGAGAGCTGGGATCAAGTTCTAAGCCTTTAATAAGAGTTTGTAGTGTATCATCAGTGACCCAAGAGTCACAGACCCATTTATAAAGAGGAGAAACAGGAACAGACAAAGCCAAACAAGAGCTGTCAGGACATCAAGAAAGGGCATCAACCACCATATTGTCATTACCTTTGCAATAAACAATCTCATAATAGAGACTTCATAGCTTATGCAACCATTTAAATTACTCTTGAGTAAGATATCACTGCTCCAAAATATGTTTGAGGGTTAAATAGTCAGTCTTAATAAGAAATTTCTGACCCCATAATAAGAATGCCACTGCTTAACAGCGAAAAAAATAGCAAGGACTTCCCTCTTATAGGTGGATAAAAATTTCTTGGTGGGAGCAAGTGACTTACTAGTATAGGCTAATGGATAACCATTTTGTGATAAAGCAACACCTAAACCAGATCTAGAGGCATCAGTTTCAATGACAAAAGTGTTGTTGAAATTAGGCAAAACAAGTACTGGAGGAGACATCATAATCTCTTTGAGAGTATGAAAACCCGTGGCAGCTCTAGGGGTCTAAGTAAATAGCTAATTTTTCTTCAACAACTCAGTCAAGGGATGAGTAATGGATCCATAATTCTTAACAAATCGACAATAGTAACCAGTGAGACCAAGGAACCCATGTAATTCCTTAAGAGAGGAGGGAACTGGCTAAGAAGCAATAGCTGCAAGTTTCCTTGGATCAGCTTGGACTCCCTTGTTTGAATTAAATGACCTAAGTATTCAAGTTTGGTAGCAGCAAACACACATTTAGAAAATTTAGCAAAGAGATGATGTTGTCGTAGAATAAAGAGAGTGCTTTCCAAGTGATGTAAATGTGAGGACTAATCTTTGCTATAAACCAATATATCATCTAAGAACACCAAGAAAACTTACATAAAAAATGTTTAAAGATAGAATTCATGCGGCCTTGAAAAGTTACTAGTGTGTTAGTCAAGCAAAAAGGAATAACTAAGAATTCATAGAGTCCTTCATGAGTTCAAAAAGCTATTTTGGGAACATCAGCTTTCATATGAATCTGATGGTAACCAGCCCTTAAATCGAGCTTGGAGAAGAAGGTAGCCCCTTGAAGCTCATCTCAGAGTTCCTTAATCACAGGAATAAGAAACTTATTTTTGATAGTGGCTTCGTTCAGCTTGAGATAATCGACACAGAATCTCCATGTACCCTCTTTCTTTTGAACTAACACTACAGGGGTTGCAAAATCACTAGATCTTTCATGAATAATGCCATTATAAAGCATTTATTGGATCTGATTTTCAATTTCAGTTTTCTGAGCTAGGGCATAATGATAGGGTCTATAATTGATTGGTTTATCATCCTTAAGAGGAATAAAGTGGTCAAAAGTTCTATAGGGAGGCAACTCAGTCGGTTCTGTAAAGACATCCATAAAGTTTTCCAAGAGCTGGTGTAATGAAAGTTGGTGGTCTTGAGAAAGATGAAAATTAGATTTAAGTTCAACTTGCAGTAGAGAAGGCACATGAATAAGATATAACTCATTAGCAACTACAAAGTCACATAGGGTTATAATTTCTTCAGAATGTAGCATTTTACCAGAATTTAAACCCTTCAATTCAATTGGCTGACCACGGACAGTGAGTTCAAAAAGTTGTTGATCCATGTCCATAGTAAAATGCCCTAATTTTTTAAGCCATTCAATACCGAGAATAGCATCATAACCGCCAATGCGCATGACCAGAAAATCAGAAGAAAAAATAGAGCCACCTATTTCCTAGCACAATTCAGGGTAGTATTTAGAAATACATACCTGGTGCCAATCAGCCAGTGCTAATCGAATAGGATCCCGTTAATGAATCTTCAGCTTAAGCTATTTGGCTACAGAGGCATCAATAATGTTATGAGTGCTTCCAATGTCAACAAGAATAATGACTTGTTGATTCTTAACTCGGGAGACCAATTTCAGCATTGAATTATAAGCCCAGCTTTCGTTAGGGTAATAGTGCCAATAGTAGCCCCTTATGTTTCACCAACAGCATCTTCGAAATGAACCTCCTCCTTATCAATAATCAAGGTATACAGATGATAATCCTTGTATCGGTGGTTAGAGGAGTACTTTTCTGGACACCAATAGAACAAGCCCTTCCAGCGTCGCTCATCCATTTCTTTCTTCGATAGTTGACACGTAGGTTTGGGAATAGACGTAGAAGATGTTGAAGTGGAGAATGAAGAATTGGACCCAGAGAAGGAAGCAAATGGTTTCAGTGTTTAGGTTAGGGTGGGTATCGGATTGTAGCCCAGTACTATAAATGCTTTGGACCCAAGCCTGATAGAAGAACTAGAGGACCCTATCGTTGGAGAAAATGATTTCCGGTCGTGAATAGGGGTGTGCTCGTGAAGCGTGCGAATGGTTGCTTCCTTCAACCTGACAGAATAGGTTGCACAAGCCAATATTATAGGAGAAACATTTAAGCCAAACTGCTGAATATCACCTCGGAGACCATTGATAAACAAGTTTACAATGACAGTTTTAGGAATGTCAACCTCTGAGAGTAGTTCGTCAAAACTTTTTTCATAATCCGTAATAAGGTCGTCGCCTTGCTGAAGCTTCTTAAGAGCAATCAGTAGGTTCTGCTCCCTGACATCAGTAAACTTAGCTTCTATTTGCTTGAAATACTCATCCCAGCGCACCTCAGAGAACGATCGATGGTGCATAAAGGTTGGTGCCATCATAGGGCATGACCTTCCAAGTGAATACTCAAAAGACGGAGATGATGTTCCGATAGAGTTAAGCCAACATCAAAGAACCAGCGGCAACGATACATGCAGCCATGGAAATCAGAACCATCAAACCTCAGGAATTCCACATAACTCTATTTTGTGGGAATTAAGTAGGGAGGTACATTTGGTTACAACTCTGAGAAGGATCTGAAAGGCTGAATGCGAGGAGAAGTCATTGAGCTAGAACTACCGTCTTGCACAAAACTCCTACTAATCGGCTGTTTCCTTTTGTTAATACACAAAGAAGACAGATAAGCGTCCATCGTCTTCCTGTAATCCTTCATTAGCTTGTCAAGGCAAGTAGCTGTGTGTTTCACCTCAAGAACATCCTGAGAAGCTTGGTCCAAGTGAGAGTGCATAGTAGTTTGCAGCATCTACATTCGGTACTCTAAATCACTGATACAGTCCTGAGATTGTGTGTAGGGCGGCGACGCCATTCAGTAGGCAAAGGCTCTGATACCTTTATGATATCACAGAGAAGAAGACAGAGACAATTCATTCACGAAAATTGATAATGGATCAGTACACCATGTATATGCTCTCTGCTTAGCCACATCATCATTACTACTCTTTCTCTTCTAACTAACTCGTAGGCCTGATATGCCTTTTCCCTATGATTATTTACTATAAAGCCCTTACTAGCTAATAACAAGTATATCAATACCTTATAAGGATTTTCTTCCTCAATTGGCGTATCTAGTTCATAAAATATATTTCCTAAAGTTTTTGGGTTAAACATCATTCTCTAACTAGTTTTCTTAAATATTTTGAGAAAATAAGCCCTTAATTCCCATTTTTAAAATTATTCAAGTCACTTTTTGAGAAATTGAATCTCTTCTTTTTAAAAAAATAACCAAAATAATATTTCATAATTTTTTCTCAAATTTTCTAGGCTATTAACTAATTTTAATAATTAGAGAAAATTAAAATAAAGGACCTAGAGGAAATAATATTTATTATAAAGGACCATAAAAATTGTAATTATTCAGAAGGACCAAACAATATAATATAAATTTTAAATTACTAAATTGTCCCTAACTAGTATACTAAATTCTAAATTCTAAATAATTATAATTTTTATGGTCCTTATCCATAATTATCTTTTTCTCTAGGTCCTTTATTCTAATTTTCCCTAATAATTATCTTAAACCTTTTTCTTATGACATACTTAAGACATTTAGCTCAACTGGGCCCAATAGCCTACTTAATTTAGGCTTATTCTTAAACTTCTCTAGGCCTAAAATTTAGGATATTGCAATATTGATTTATTAAAAAGTCATAAAATACCCCATATTTGGGTTTGTGTCCTTTCATGTTTCATTTTAAATGTTGATGTTTGTGATCTTTCACATTCTTTTAAAAATATTGTTGGGATGTATATCTCTAGATAATGGTTGTGTGATTTTTATTTGTGGTTGCATGAAAGAAAACTTTCCATTCCATTCATCAATAACTTTAACTCTAAAATTATTCCAATGTGATGAACATTCAATACAACCTTTTTAGCCACATTGATGGTCACAAGGAAGTTTGTTCCTTGTAAGAAAACTACACCTTATGCTTCCTGGAAGTTTGGCTTGATTCAAATTAATGAGTAGGTATGTCAACCATGAAGTTGCCTTGTATATAAAGCATTTCACCATCATTAATCGTGAGAACATATGAAATATATGCAGGAACCAGGGTTAAGGATTTTGTAACGTAGAGGAGAATGTTGAAATGTTACATGAAAGAGATCAAGGAGGGTGAAGTTTACCATTTTAAAAATTTTAAGGTACTTGATAATAATGATTAAAATCAAATAACGACACAACACTCTTGGGAGCTCATTTTCCTCAACTCAACACATTTTCATGAGCCAAATTCCGTAGATACTAAAGAAGTATACAACTTTGTAACCATGAAAAAATTGCAGATTACATAGCAAATAGTGAAGAACTAATTGGTCAGCATTCGATTATTTAAATTGTTGTAGTTTCTTTATTGTACTATATATTAGAATAGTGGTGCTTTTGGAAACAATGTGGATTCACAGTTAGGAATAATGCCCTCAAATATCCCTTTTCTCCTTGCCTCTACTTGTCTATTTCGTCTTATGATGGGCATTAACATATAGTAGATATATGGTGGTTTTTATATTTGGTGGAAGCGCTGTTAGAAATTTTTGTTCAAATTAATTCTTAATTTCTTGGGTATTATATTGATTCTTATTTCTAAATTCTTAATCATATTTTTTAATTCTTGTTAAGTATTGATTAGTAATTATTAATTTTTAAAATTTCAAATTACTTTAGGCAAGGATACACTACTACATATAGTAAATTTAACGTCAGTAATTAATGTTCGTTTTTAAGAAAATAGAAGTCAAAAGGCATGGGGAGGAGTTTGGCTAACCTTTCAGTGACCGTTTTCATCAAAACGGTCATTAAAGGCCTTGTTTCAATGACCATTATTGGAAATGGTTGTTAGAAGCAAGATTACAATGACCATTTCCAATAACAGTCATTGTATCTAACATACAATGATTGTTCTCTAAAACGGTTATTGTAACTCAGCTCTACAACGACCATTTTTGGGAGAACGGACATTGTAACTTAGCCTAAAATCCCCTATGTGCCCTCTGTTCCTCATTTTTTCCTTTTGCTCTTCAATTCACGCCTCCTTCTCTCGCCTAATCTCCGATTACCCCCCTCACTTTTCCTCACAGCTTGTTCCTCGCAAGTGGCAAGTCGTAAGTTCTAAGTTTTAAGTGGTGGCTAGTTGTTCTGTCTCTCTGGTGCATCCTTCTCCCTCCCCCTCTCACGCCGCTACAGTCGTTGTCCTTCTCCATTGGTGTGGGTTCTGTAGCTGCCCTGTTTTCCCTTTTTGGTTCAGGTGTGTTGTCTCCTCTTCTCAGTCTTCTATTCATCTTGGTTTTGCAGCTTCCCTCTCTTACCTCATCAGTTCAGGTTAGCCACATTGCATTTATTTTACTTTCCTTTTCTTTTTGCTGCACACAACATGCATTTGTGGTTAGGTTAATTGCTTGTTTTGTCAAATTGCTTGCATTCTTAGGTTTAGGGGTGCTGTACTCTTCTCAATCCTCCATTCATCTTAGTTCTGCAGCTCCCCTCTCTTACCTTTTTGGTTCAGGTTAGCCACATTGCATTTATTTTAATTTCCTTTTGTTTTTGCTGCACACATTGTGAATTTGTGCATAGGTTAATTGCTTGGTTTATCAATTTCATGGTTAGGTATGTACTAGACTTTAGAAACTTGGTTTTAAATAGATGCTTGTCTTTTAATTCCCTTTTATTACTCCTAACATGTTGCAATTTATTAACTTACACATGGCTTCTTATGTCATGGAAATTTGTCAAGACGTAATAACCAGAGGTTGGAAGATCGGATGAGCTATGTAGGCTATACAATAGGCCAAACTCAGCTACCTTGTTATCTAGCACCAATTGTTGAAAGGCAAGTAACTTAATTTGATATATTTATACACATTCACTTTGCTAAGAAGTATCATGTTACCTAACCTCATTTTAATCTATATATGTGATTATAGTTATCATTGGAGTTTTTGTGTTCCTTGTCCCTTGATCAATGTCATCTTTTGGTTTACATATGCCTTTATTCTTTTTTACCATTTGCTTTTGATGTATAGTGTCCTCGGCAATCAAGGAAAACTGAGTAAGGCTTTTATATTATACTATATATGTATAACATCATTTTCAGTGGCCTTACTACTAATTTTAAACAGGTGATCATTTATTGATTCTCAACTGAATTTCTTTTCTTTTCTTGTAATTGAATTGTTAGTTATTTCATTCAATTTATTGATTTATGTTAACATATTCTCCATTTTGCGCACAAATTTTTGGTAATCAGGACCCCTACACAATTGAAGACATTAATTTGATCAAAGACCTCTTGTTAGGACATCTTCTACAACACATAGAGGGGTGATGATGTGTAGAGGTTTTTTTACATAGTGCAATGGTTTTGTACAGTGCTATATAAGTTTACATATTCGAATACTTTTCCTCCTGTTACTTTCATAGTTTCTTGTTTATGAGTACTTTGAGTTTGTTAAGGCATTATGCTTTATAGAGAACACTTTGGAAAATGATGATGAAGAATAGGGATTTCATGGAAGCATGTCATCTCTTTAGTCATATGATTGTCATGATTTACATTGAAAGTTGAAGTTTGAACATTAAAATGATGTTATGATGATATATGCACTATATGTTATGATAAAACTTTGAAGATTCAAAATATAATTGTCTGGGTTGGTAGTTTTCCAATGGCATTGGTGGTTGTAAGGAGTAAAACATAAATATATTAAAAAAACATATAGTTACAATGACTATTTTAATAAAAACAGTCGTTGTAATTGTTGTATGTTTGATATACAATGACTGTTTTGCTAAAACACTGGTTATGATGAAGTTTGTTTCTTATAAGAAGATCCACTATATATTTCTTGGACACTACAAAAAAAACTGAATTTTTGAAGGAATTTGCCATGGAATTAAGAATTTCCTACGGCTGATGGATTTGCAACGGAAATGTATTTTTGACGGAATGGATTTCGTCGTTGATAATAGTGTGACAAACTAATTTCCAATGGAATCTAACTTACTTTTTATTTTTCCTGCCACCTTATCACCGGTGCCCAGATCCGTCATGTGGTGCATGACCTCGTCCATACATGTGCGATGCTTTTCTAGATGAGCTCGACTGCTTGGGCGTTTTATTATTACACAATTATATATATATATATATATAATCTTATTATATATAATCAATTATTTATAAATATATATTTGTTTCTTCTATATAAATGTAATAATAATATAAAATAATTTTATATATTCTTATAATTTTTAATATAAATTAATTTTGAAATTAAAAAAATTTACATCTTAAATAAATTTCATATAACTATATTTTTGTCTAATTTCTAAAACTAATTTTTTTATTGACATTAATTAACAAATAATAAATAATTACTAACTAATAATTTTTTATTAACATTAATTAATAACTAATAATTTTTATTCTTTATAAATAAATTTTTATAAGACCATTTTGCCCCTACAGGGACCAAAATCTATGATTGGGAGCTTGAAGAGTCAAAACCAAAATAAGGAAAAGCATGAGGGATGAAATGGTATTAACCCTAATTTTTAAACATTTATATGGCTAATAATATCATAATTTTAATTTTTATAAAGATATTTTTTAAAAAATTTAATTAAAAAATAACAATATTTTAATTTTTCAGATGGATCTGTAGCTAATTCCGTGGCAAAGATGGAATAATTCCATGGCATAATTATTTGCCACGGAATATTTTCTGAAACAAATTTCGTAGCAAATTTTGTCAGAAATTTAATTTTGTTTGGTGGGAAGGCTAGCATGATTCTGATGGATGGGCATGTATGTCAATAATAGTTTCCTTACATACGTAGTGCTTTTCCATCATTATTTATAATGACTTGGGAAATACATGCCTAAAACTAAGATCAAGGGCTTTGAAATGTAGAGGAGAGTGTGGGAACGTTACATGAATAATTCCAAGGAGGGTGAACTTTATCATTTTCAAATTTATGAGTATGTAAAACGTGACCAAACATTCTTGAAAGCTGAAATTCCACAATAAAACATATATATTTCCAAGATTCAAAATGCCCATCCAAGTTCTAGGGAAGCACTAAACTTTGGTCCTATAAAACACATTGTAGATTACATAGCAAACAATGAAAAACTAGTTGGTTAGAAACATTCAATATTTTTATTTTTGATAGTTTGCTTATTCTAAATTTTCATTGGAAAACAATGAAATTTAAAGACAACATTCAATAGGCAATAACCAATTACATCTTTAGAATACAAAGAGATTAATCATTTTTTAAAGAAATAAAATATATATGATGCATAATGGTTTTGGAAAAGACCTATAAAAAATTGGTAGAAACCCCGAAAAATTCATTTTGAAAAATAGCCAGTTGAATGTGAATAGTTAATGTGATTATCAACCAACCATACACCTTTCATATGCCTTTGTAAATATTGTTGTTTTGACAACTTACTCCACAACTTATTATCACTGAATTAACAATAATAAATAGTTAATTAAAATTAATTTAATTAATATGTCTTGACAATAGAAACACTTATTAGCAAACCGGATAAGCAATCACTAGTACAAAATTTCATTTTTAGACCGCCATATTTAGACCGGTTATAGCGGATAAGGTCTACAAAATTTGACCGGTGACAATTTTGTAATTATATAGAACTTCTAAGACCGGTTCTCAAGAAAACCGGTCTTAAAAAATATATTTAGAATGGTTATAAATAAAATCGGTCTAAAAATATCAAAATATTTAAAAATTTAAAAATTTTAAACTTTTAAGACCGGTTATTAATAATAACCGGTCTTAAATATCAAACATTTAAGACCGGTTTTAATAAAAATCGGTCTTAAAAATGAAAATTTTAAAAATTATTTTTTTCACCCTTTTAAGACCGGTTTTATATATACCCCGTCTAAAATAGCCTACAATGCAACCCAAATTTATATAGCATCATATATTCTAAGAAAATCAACCTAATTAATAGCAATTGAAATATTTATGGAAATATTACCCTTTTAAGCTCTATTTTCACATAATCATAACTAATTCAAATTAATCTAGTAGACACAATTTCGGCCAAATTTAATTGAAACAAATCCCCAAATAGAGAATTAAATATCAAGGCAAAATAAGGATATATCAAATGAGAAATTCTTGTGTGATCATGGTTTGCCATGTCAATGGCCTAACCAATTAAAATACAACAACCCATGAGCTGATTTGGCATACATCCTAAATATTAGCTGGCATTTTAATGAAATTAAAGGATTTCACAAGATTTACATTTTCATTTCTTGTGAAATCTTAATTAAGGGATTTAATTTTTTTAAGAAAAATAAAAATGTGAATCACATGACCAATCAACAAGGATTAATAGTAGTTGAGTTGTTGTATTTTAATTGGTTAGATCACAAATGATGTGACAAATTAGGTTCACACACAAATTTCTCATATTTAATTCCCTCACACTTGTGTCAACACTTGTTTCCATTTCAATATTCAAAGAGTAATAGAGACCAAGTTCGATAGGCATTAAGAAAAAGTACAAATATACTAATAAAAGTATTTGTTTACAGATCAAAATCTAGCATGCAGGATTTGATAATATATATAAATATGTACAGAATATCCAAAAATATTCCCAATACACTCTATATATAACCACAATCTTTATCTCAGGCAACGTGCCTATCAGGTTCTCGTATCTACATCCTTGCCTTTCGAGCACTGGCACCTGCTGAGATATTTTTATTTAGAAAAAGGGGTGAGATTCCAAAGAATTCCAATAATTGCATACTATCATTCATATAAAATGCGTAAAGTAGATATGCTATGCACCATGTATGCACCTATTAATGAACAATATAAAACATCATCATCATGCTACCCCACTAATCATACATCAGTTGGATTCTTACCCAATCCTCAGGTGTAAGTGCACTTTCGGCACTAACTGCCTCTTTTAGGCAAACTATGTTAATTAATAAAAGCACAAACAATGGCAACCACATAATCATATGAACTATGGCATGATGAATGAAGGATAATGTCCCTACCTCAAGTTATTTTCACAACGTTTTACGTGCCTCAAAAAGCGTGTCAAGCTCAGTTTTCCAACTCAGTCCTAAAATATAAAATGTACAATAATTAGGTTAAAACCTATTTATGTAACATTTTAGACACTTCCATAGTATTTCTAGTTGTTATATTAGCCTATAGTGAAAATTTACCAAAATGCCCCTGGTGACCCAACCTGGCCCGCCGTACCCGGTCGAACCGTACTTTTCATGAAATTTTGAGTGGCACTATTCTAACATATTTTCACCCAATGAATCCATTTTTGGACTCAAAATTATCAAATTCAATGCCAAAAAATAGATATTCGCTTGGAAACTCCGCGTCCCGGATTTCTGGGATGTTTTCATACTTATGCTTTTTTGTGCTTTTCCAAAAAAGTGACCAACTGTAACCCCACATAATTTTTCCCCTTGAACTCAATGGAATCCTTAGAACATCAAAAATCCAACTCTAACCCATTGGTTCAACACTAGCCAAAATGTTCAATTCCCCAAGAAAAATTAGGGTTTTTCAATTCTGACACCGCAGTCGTGTTCCTTTCTACTCCTAATAACTTTGTTAACTCTTTTGTTATGTTATAACTACCGTTTAGACCCAATTTTGGTAGCATAAACATTTCCAACAAGCCATTTCCGAAATTCAAAATCAAAGACAATCTGGCGAAATGAGCCCAAGAGGAAGAGGATGATGATACATTATTATATCCTATATTTTACTTTAATATCTAATTTCCAAAAATATCAATTTTTGACTTTTTGTACATAAATTCCTAACTTTATGTAACTTGACACCTTGAGTCCAATTAACATGCAACTAATATTTCCCTCTTTTTGTTACATGTAATGGCACCCTAAGGATCCTTCTTCCATGTCCAAATTGGCTTCACAACTTGTTCAAGTTACTTATACACGAAAAGTCACAATTTTGGTCAAATTTGCACTTTTGCACAATTTTCCATAAATTCAAATTTATTTGACTAAAATACTCCGAATATTTTTTTTCCTTTTATTTTCCTTAATTAATTGAAATAAAATTTAATTAATCGGAAAATGATTAATTTTGTGCTAAATTGGCAAAATTATGATTTTGTCATTATCTTTTTTAATTTAATTTCTCTTCTCCTTTCTATTTGGTCAATTTCCATATATTTTTGGACCAAATATTTTCTCTATTATTTCTCCATTTTTGGGCCTTAATATTGGGCTTTTTAATTTACCCAAATTACTTCTATAATTATTCTTGCTCAATTTATCATGAAAATGAACATTTATAAAATCCATAAATTCCAAATTCATGAATATTCACCATTTTTTTGAATTTTGCAAATAATTACAATATATTTGGTGAATATAAATTTTGAGGAGTTACAGTTCTCTCCCACTTACATAAAGTTTGTCCCCGAAATTTGCTATACCTATACAACCATAAATTCCAGGTAACGTTTCTTTATACTTTCTTCCGTTTCCCATGTAGCCTCTTTGGGCGATAACCCTTTCCAAACAATCTTGGCGAATGCAATGCTTTTATTCCTAAGCTGCTTCTCCTACCGGTCAATGATCCAGTCAGGTGTGACTTCATAAGTCAAATCGTCTTGCATTTCAACGTCTTCATACTCTATTACATGTTTTGGATAAGGTTAATACTTTTTCAACTGAGAGACATGGAAAACATCATGTATCTTGCTTAGATTCAGTGGCAAAGCGATGTGATCCATTACTAGCTCAATCTTTGCCAAGATCTTGAATGGACCAATGTACCTTGGATGTAGCTTCCATACTTTCAATGCTCTGCCAATACCCGTAACCGGTGATACTTTCGTAAACATGTGGTTGCTGACTTCAAATTCTAGAGGTTTTTGCCTCTTGTTCGCATAACTCTTCTGTCTGCTCTGAGCATTTGAAAACCTCTGCTTAATCAATTTTATTTTCTCTATTGTTTGATCAACAAGATCTGGTACCAGTAAATGCCTCTCAGACAACTCTATCCAGCATAAGGACAATTGATACTTCATCCTATATAGTGCCTCATATGGAACCATCTAAATGCTCGAATGGTAACTGTTGTTGTAGGTAAACTTAGCCAATAGAAGGAATTTGTCCCAACTACCTTTGAAATCAAGTGCGCATGCCCTCAGCATATCCTTAAGTATCTGTATGGTCTATTCCGTTTGCCTATCTATATGAGGATGATATGCCATGCTGAATTAGAGTTTAGTGCCCAAAGCTTCATAAACTGCCTTCCAAAACTTGGAAGTGAACCATGGATCTCTATCTGAGATGATGTTCTTTGGAGTACCATGTAACCTCATAATCTCCTTAGTATAGATTTCTGCTAGTTTGTTATGAGAATAGTGAAAACTAATAGGTAGGAAGTGGGCTGTCTTTATGAATCTGTCAATTATCACCCATATAGCATTTTGGTTTCTTACTTTAGGTAAACTTATCGTGAAATCCATAGTAATGCTTTCCCACTTCCACTCATGAATCTCAGGGTTTTACAGAAGCCCTAATGGTCGTTGATGTTCAACTTTCACTTTCTGAATTATTAGACAATGAACGACGAACTTAGTCACCTTTCTTTTCATCCTGGCCACCAGTATTAGGCCTTCAAGCCATAGTACATCTAATTGATATGGAACATAAATAACTTCTTGTACCTGATAGTTCGCTGGGTGGTAAGTCGTATTCCTGAGTTTCATCTCGAGCAATCATATCCCTTATAGAAAAAGTTCGTTTATCTGTCAGTTGTTCTTCTTTGATTGTTGCCTTTAGATCATTGTATACTTCACTGACACCATTGCTCATCAAAATTTGATTTGGCAGATTGCAATCTCAAAAATCCTTGTTAGTTTTTGCTCATGGATTATCATGGTTGCCACCTGCAGTGATTTCAGCTTAATGCATCAGCAATAATATTAGCCTTTCCTGGATGTAATCTTTCAGCAACTCTATCCACCTGTGCTGTCTCATGTTAAGCTCTTTCTAATCACACAAGTACTTCAAGCTCTTGCGGTCTCACTACAACTCTACAGTCTCACCATAGAGATAATGTCTCTAGATTTTCAAAGCAAAGACAATTGCCACAAACTCAAGATCATGAGTAGGATAGTTGAATGCATTAGGTTTTAGCTCATGAGATGCGTATGCCACCACCCAGCCATGCTGCATCAACACATATCCCAATCCGTGCCTATTGATATCAATATACACAACATAGGTAAACTGGGGATTTGGGATCATCAACACTTGTGCTATAGTTAACCTCTGCTTCAACTCCATGAAGCTTTTCTCACAATTCTCATCCCACACAAAATGTTGAGCTTTTCGTGTCAATTTTCGTCAAAGGCAAATCAATTCTAAAGAAGTTCTGTATGAATCTTCTGTAATAGTCCACTGCACACTTCAAATACAGTCTCTGGTCTCTTCCAGCTTAGTACTACTTCCACCTTCTAGGATCAATGGAGACCCCTCATTGCGAGACAATATGACCCAAAAACTTTACCTCTGAAAGCCAAAATTCACACTTGCTCAGCTTGGCATAGAGTTGCCTATCCTGTAATACGTTCAACACAATTCTCAGATACTGCTTGTGTTCAGCCTTACTTCGTGGATACACTAGTATATCATCGATAAAGACTACTACGAATTAGTCCAAGTACAAACAAAAGATTTGATTAATGTAGTTTATGAACACAATAGGTGCATTGGTTAGCCCAAATGGCATCACAAGGAACTTATAATGGCTATATCAGGTCCTAAAAGCAATCTTTGATACATCTTCTACTTTTACCTTTAACTAGTGGTATCCCGCACATAGATCAATCTTAAAAAATGCACAGGAACCCAATAACTGATCGAGTATATCATCAATTATAGGGAATGTATACTTGTTCTTAATTGTCACCTTATTCAGCTCTCGATGGTCAATATAGAGATGCAGGCTTCTGTTTTTCTTTTTGACAAAGAGCACTGAGCACCCTAGGGTGAAACACTAGGTCGTATAAATCCTTTCTCAAGTAGCTCTTCAATCTACTTTTTTAGTTCTGCTATTTCACTCAGAGCCATACGATATGGGGTTTTGGAGATTGGACCTGCTCAAACCCTTAGATCAATAGAGAACTCCACTTTCTTATCTGGAGGTAATCCACTGACATCCTCCAGAAACACATCAGGGAAATCATTCTACAGGGATACTTTTGAAGGCTACGCCAGCCTCTAACTTCAGAGAGCAAAACACTATGTACCCCTGACACCCTTTATGCAAACACCTCTAAACCTTAGCAACTGAGAAAAGATTAAGAGTAATTTCTGTGTTAACTCATGGTTTTGGGTTTAGATATATAACTCTCTTCTGTTCCCAATCCAACAACACACTATTTGCTATCAACTAGTCATTCCTTAGAATCACCTCCAACCGTTGCAGTGGCAAATAGATTAGATCTACATCCGATTCATGTCCATAAGTGTTTACTATACAATTCAGACAAACGTCGGCCATTACAATTTGTGTGCCAGTGGGCATAGATACAACTAAATCATATGGGGATTTATGTGCATGTAAATCCAATCATCTTATGTAGTCGTATGCAATAAATGAATGGCTAGTACCTTAATCATACAAGATATGCACTAGATTGCCATTGAGGAAAATCATACCTTGAATCAGCTCTGGAGATTTTCGAGCTTCTTTCAGTGTCAGTCTGTTGACTCGGCCTAGAACGCTGGTCCTATCCTCCTCTGGTTGCTGCTTTTATGGACAATCCCTAGCCATATGTCCTGGCTTATTGCAATTGTAGCAAGTGAATGGCTTATTTGGGTATGATCTAAATGAAATTCTGTCGTAAGATCTACCAGGGTGAAGTGGCTTTTAGTAGCGCCAACAATTTTTGCTTCTAGAGGAACCCCGGCCTCCTCGATCCCCAGATTGATTTGGTGTTTTAGTATCTCCCCTGGAAGGCCCACCCCATTCTTTACGCTTCTATGATAAACTACCACTTTCAAAATCACCGTTATTGCTAGTTTGAACAGCCAACTTGACATGCATTTCTTAATGTACTGGCATTCTTCCATTGCTTTACTGAACTAGGTAAAATGCTGTTAAATCAATTTCTCTTTCAACTCCGACCTCAAGCCCTCAATCATCATAATAGAACTCTACTCCTTATTGTCATGAAGTTTGGATATGCTGAATACCAAGATAGTCAAATGTATTGGGCCAAATAGTTGTCGAAGCTCTCCCGGTCTTGCTATTTGATTCTCAGAAACTCTTTTTCTTTTTCTCTTCTGATAAACGGGGGAAAATATTTCTTATTGAATTTCTCCTGGAATAATTCCTAGGTAATAGGAATATTCGTCCCTCTCAAGATGAGCTCTGTATTCTTCTACCAATGGTCCGTATCACCTTCTAGCTTATAGATGGTTAGCAAAGCTTTTACCTCATTTAGGCATTGCAACATGTTGAAGATCTTGTCCAGACATGACAACCAATCCTCAGTTAGTTGTGGGCCAAACTTCCACTGAAAAATATGATGCTGTTTGTAACCCCCTCAGTAATTATATCTGAAATACACGATTAAAATGAAATAGAGACCAATAATAATCAAATAACATTTACTAACCCATCACATGATAGGGTTTTCAAAAATACCTTTCGAAATCATTTATAAACTTGGTCTCATATTCACATTTCGAATACAATTACAACGCGAAGATAAATCACATTCATATAAATATCAGAGTGCACAACATAATCATCCCGGCAATCTCGGGTACATACCTTCGCTAAAGATATACAGGGCACAATTGCCCGTTACAATTCTTCAAATGGGGATTACACAATCTCATCTCAAATGAGTCCTGCCGCTCCCTCCACGAGCCACTTGCCCTGTCTAAATTGTTGGTAAGGGAGGGTGAGATTCGAGAGAATCTCAGTAGGGAAACATTATCAATATGCAGGCAAGATAAGTGTTTAATGCATGACATGCTTGCATCACATAACTCATGCACACATACAATGACAAATCTATAAGCTCAATGCTTCGAACGATACACATATGGCCATAGCATATATTGAAACATAGCTTCAAATCATTCATACATGTTCCACATAATCAAGCAAAGCAATAACATGCATCAACACATTAATACAGTTATCAGAGCATGCAGGAGAGATAAGTTCCCTACCTCCAGTCTTTTCTCCTCGATTTGCGTGCCAGCAACTCGGGGCTTCACATTCGATCCTACAATGTCAAATATACTATTTAGACACTTCCATAGTGTTTCTGGGGGTTATATGAAGCTATATGGAAAAATTACTAAAATACCCCCGGGGACCCGGCCCGGCCCCGCCGTACCCGGTCTAGCTGTACTTTTCCTGAAATTTTGACATGGGCTATTCTAACATATTTTTGCCCAAGGAATCCATTTCCGGACTTGGAATTATCAAATTCAATGTCAATTACAAAATTACCCTTGACAGCCCCACTTTAAGGGTTTCAGGGGCGTTTTCGTAATTATGCTTTTTCGGCCTGTTCCGAAAAAGTGACCAACTGTAACCCCACCTAATTTTCGCTCCTGAACTCAATGGAACCATCAAATCATTGAAAATCCAACTCTAAGACCCATTTATAGCCATAACCGAAATATACAAGTACTCCGGGGAAAATTGGGGTTTTTCGGTTTCGGCTCCGTAAACGCGTTCCTTTCTACTCCTAACCACTTTATTGACTATTCCATTAGGTTAGCACTACCATTTTGTATCAATTTGGGCAGCATAACAGCCCCACAAACCCATTCTCCATTTTTAGAACCAAAGACAATCCGGCGAAATTTCACCGATTAAATGGTCCACAGCAGCCAGAATAGTCAATACACAAGAGTTTGGAAGTTACCTCAAGCTCCCACTAGCTTTTCCTTCTTGTGGCTGAAAAACCTAACTTCAAAACACCAAAAGAGGAGCTTCCAAACCTTAAAGAACATAAAGGAGTAGCTTAGGATCGGAGTTATACGCGTTAGGAGCGAAATCGTCGGAGAAATCGGCTTACCTTGTGATTTTTCTTCTCTTTCTCTCTCTAAACTCTCTCAACTTTCTCACACTATGTTCAGGTGCTGTGCGTGAATGAGCAGCTGAAGATGATGAGAAGATGTTTTAATTCCATGCTTATGTCATCTTGCCTTTTGATGATGTCATAATTCCCAAAATTGGCATTTTCGGATTTTCTGGCAGATTTTCTGCCCAATCTTTGAAAAATCATAACTAATTCTAGAAAAATCTAAATGAGGTGATTACAAAGCCAAATGAAAGATATTTAAGTCCTCTTCATAGGAAAAATATTGACCATTACTAAAAATCACCACACAATTCCAGAATTACATAAAACTCATCACTGCCCCAAAACAGAGTTCAGTTTCCATCCCAAACTTTGGACAGTCATATCTCCTAGTTCACAAAACGAAATGGCACAAATTATATGTCCATTTTGAAGCTTGAGATGTGAAATATAAGACTGGAAAGTTTCATAATTTTATGACATCATTTGCCTAGTAAAAACGTCCACACGAGAAGACTACCCAGACAGAATTCACACTGGACAGCATTTCCAGTTTTGCAACCAATGTGACCAATCCAATTTAAATCAATTCCAATGATTAAATACCACAACATGACACCATTTCCATCACAATATCCCATTCAATTCCTCCCTCTATTCTAAGTCAATTTGGATGTTAATCCACAATTGAACTCAAATACAGGGTTTTGGGCGTTGCTCGTAACACAAGCGACTACAATCCATTTTATATTCTCTAAAAGAGTTCATTAATCACTAACCACGTCCACTTTTGTAGTCATTAACCCCTAATCACAATTTGGGATCTTGCTAAACCGGGGCTTAGTAATCCACTAATCTCAGGCTTATTCTCTAGCCTCGAGTCTCAAAATTCGGGGTATTACACTGTTACTTGCCGAACCTGCTCAGCCAAGTTAGGATGTCTGCTTTGGGCTTTGGTAAGATATCCTCTGGTGGAGGTTCTTCCTCACCATTTCCTCTAACCACTTCCTCTAAGTGATCATCTAGCTGATCTTTCCTTTGTTGTACCTCTCGAAGTTTATTCCTTATTTCATTCATAACATTTTGCTGTTGCACTAGCATATCTAGTATTTGTTGTTGTATAGGGTCAGGCCTTGGATCTTCCTTATTCTTACCATCCTAACCTCCGGTTCTACCTCGTCCTCGGCCTTTACCTCGTGGCCTACCGCTCATCATCTCTATATTTCAACTACATGAAAATAGAGAAGCATTACATTTCATATAAGAGCAAGGGCATTTTCATCATTACATAAAATTCAGGGTACACAGATATGTCATACATAGCATACAACAACTACTTACAGTAGTTACAGAGAAATAGAAATATCAAATAACCTATAAACACTGTACATATTAATCCTTTTTACATTACATTTTTCTAAATTCATGTGACTTCCCAAGGGGTTACACATCCTAGGATTTTTCTGGGTTGAGCACAACTTTTTTTGTGTCCTCCCAAAATACTGACTCTGGCTAAATCTTCTTTTATCCGTCGGTTCCACCTGACTGTCCTTGTCTCAAAATACATGCCGGTCATCTCCGATCACCAAAATATGCCGCCTAGGTCCCATATTAGTCATCGAACATAAATCTGTGAACCAGGTCATCCATATGATCCAGAAACTTGTAAATGTTCCCATTTGGGCCCACTCGACATCGTTATTCTTCTGTCAATTCTAGAAAGAAGAGTCTGGGAAAAAGTCAAATGTGGTATGAATCCAGAAAGTAGCTGGCACCCCGACTTTTAACTGCTACCAAATAGCATACAAGGACTGGACTCCGATTAGGAATGCAAGGTATTGTCCCACAAGTATGACTTGAGCTCGTTGGGCTCTGCGATATCTGCTGAAGACATAGTGCCACAGCTCAAGATCTAGTTGTAGGTCATATCCCACCTCTACTGTGCCAACCTGAGACTCATGGTCACTAGGCTCATCCTCAAGGTACTCCTCCGGATCCTCGTCGGGGTCCCCCACTAGATCCTCCTTGGGGTCCTCCTCTAAATAATCTCTTGTCTCCCTAACCTGTGACTGCCCCAGTAATGCTGACCTCGGTTTTGGTCCATATACTGGCAGCAACGACACACTCTTCTGTGCCATCTTTCTCATGCGTACACCACTAAGCCTATAATACTGTATAAACATCTACCCATTTGGGATACGCTGTTCCAACGGACGCTGGTTCATTGATGATTCTCCTTCCTATGCCTCAATCAAACTGCTCATGACCCTATCATCATGCAAACAAAACTAAATCAGTATACTATCCTGATAATGCTAGAATTGCTTATTAGCTCTGATACCAAAAATGTCAACATCTATTTCCATTTCGATATTTACAGAGTAATAGAGACCAAGTTCCACAGGCAAAGAAAAAAAGTCAATATACTGATAAAAGTATTTGTTTACAGACCGGAATCAACCATGCAGAATTTGATAAAATTTACAAATATAGACAAAATATCCAAAAATATTACCAATACAGTCTATATATAACCACGATCTTTATCTCAAGAAATGTGTCCATTAGTTTCTCATATCTACATCCTTGCCTTTAGAGCCACTAGCAACCGCTGAGATATGTTTGTTTAGAAAAAGGGGTGAGATTCCACAGAATCCCAGTAGTGGCATATTATCATTCATATAAAATGTGTAAAGTAGATATGATATGCACCTTGTATATACCTATTAATGAAAAAAAATAAAATATCATCATGCATACATGAGTAGGGCTCTTGCCCTACTAATCGTACACTGGTTGGATTCTTACCCAACCCCCAGGTGTAAGTGCACTTCTAGCACTGACTGTCTCTTCTAGGCAAGCTATATTGATTAATAAAAGCACAAACAATGGCAACCACACAATCATATGAACTATGACATGATGTATGAAGGATAATGTCCCTATATCAAGTCTCTTTCACCCCGTTTTGCATGCCTCGAAAAGCATGTCAAGCTCAATCTCCCAACTCAGTCCTAAAATATCAAATGTACAAGAATTAGGTTAAAACCCATTCATGTGCCATTTTAAACACTTCCATAGTTTTCTAGTAGTTATATTAGCCTATAGTGAAAATTTACTAAAATGCCCTTGGGAACCCGGCCTGGCCCCACCGTACCCGATCCAACCGTACTTTTTTCTAAAATTTTGATTGGAGCTATCCTGATATATTTGTGCCCAAGGAATCTATTTCTGGACTCAAAATTATCAAATTCACTGCCAGAAGATAGATATGCCCTTAGCAGCTCCATTCTGGGTTTTAAGGGCGTTTTCATAATTATGCTTTTTCAAGACTGTAACACCACCTAATTTTTCTTCTTAAACTCAATGGAATCCTCAGAATATTGAAAATCCAACTCTAACCCCCTAGTTCAACCCTGGACACGATGTTAAATTCCTGAGGAAAAATTGGGTTTTTCAATTCCAACTCCACAGTCGTGTTCCTTTCTACTCCTAATATTTAATTACGTTATAACTACCATTTAGACCCAATTTTGGCAGCATAACATTTCCAACAACCTATTTTTGAAATTCAAAATCAAAGACAATCTAGTGAAATTTCACCGATTAAACTACTCATGGCAGTCAAAACAATCAATATTCGAAGGTCGGGATGTTACCTTTTCGCTTCCTCTGGCTCTCCTTTAAGGTAGCCAAAAACCCTAGCTTCCCAATACCAAAATTTGAGTTTACCAAAACTTGATTAACATAGAAGAGTAGCTTAGGAGTTTCCTTCCTCCTTCTCTCTCTAGAATCTCATAACTCTCTCTCTCTCTACATATGGCTGAAGATGGCATCAGAAATGAGCCCTAGAGGAGGAGGATGATGATATATTAGTATATCCTACATTTTGCTTTAATTATCCAATTTCCAAAAATACCAATTTTTGACTTTTTGTACATAAATTTCTAACTTCATGTGACTTGACATCTTGAGTCCAATTAACATGTAACTAATATTTCCCTCTTTTTTGTTACATGTAGTGGCACCGCAAGGGTCCTCCTTCCATGTCCAAATTGGCTTCACAACTTGTTCAAGTTACGTTTACACGTAAAGTCACAATTTTGGTCAAATTTGCACTTTTGCTCAAATTTTCCATAAATTCATATTTATTTGACCAAAATACTCCAAATATACCATTTATTTTCCTTAATTAATTGAAATTAACTTCAATTAATAGGAAAATAATTAATTTTGTGCTAAATTGGCAAAATTACGATTTTGCCATTACCTTTTTAAATTTAATTGCTCTTCTCCTTTATATTTAGCCAATTTCCATTTATTTTTGGACCAAATATTTTCTTTATCATTTCTCCATTTTTGGGCCTTAATATTCGGCTTTTTAATTTACCCAAATTACTTCCATAATTATTCTTTCCCAATTTCTCATGAAAATGAATATTTAAAAAATCCATAAATTCCAAATTCATGAATATTCAACATTTTTTTGAATTTCGCAAATAATTACAATGTATTTGGTGAATATAAATTTCGGGGTGTTACAACTTGGACCTTTGCACTCATAGGCAATGATAATCAGTTCAAAACCATCCATGATGAACATTAACATAGCTTAAGGATGAGCAATCTCATAGTGTAAAAGCATGTGATCAACTAATTTTGCTCCACAGCTAGTATAAGTCATAGTGCAAAGCAATGTAAAGGGATTAATCAACTACACAATCAAATATGATTGAAATAAGCACAAGAAAGCTCTCCAGGACATTAGTATTTCACTCAACTCTCTTCATTGAGGTTATTTCACTCAAGCTCACTTAACTAATACCTTACTATAGGCTTGTAACAACTATTACAACTCTACCACTAACAATAATAATGTAATACATTAAGAGGACTTTTATGGGTTGTAATGATGGAGAAGGTTACATGGAATGAATGTGAAAGAAGCATAGTTCATGTATATAAACTAGTAACAAATCAAACTTAACCTCCAATATATCAGTTGAAGTACACCAAGACTATATATAGTGCGGTTTATATAAATTTCTTAGAAATGCCTTATTTATATAATTTTTTTTATTTTTCTTTTGTTTTTTTTTTGGATTTCCTTCTCTCTTTTTTTGCTTTTGTTTCTTTCACCATTTTCCTCTTCTCTTTTTTTTTCCCCTTTTTTTAGGAATATGTAAATACATGGCATTTCAATATTTAGAAGAACTTGGGATAATGCCACTTTAACTATAACAAATTAGGATGCAAAGATTATTTAAATGATATACACATGTATAACAACTTAAGGAATAGCTCAAAGGGGTGAACAATAGATGATGATAATGTTGTGGCTTATGTTTGGGATATAAGGTTTTAGAATATGAATGCCTCTATCATTTTCATCACACTAATGTAAATGTAGCTTTGACACAAAGTTGAAACAAGTTCTAGAAGATAAAAAATTAAGGAAGCATGCACACTTAGAAAAGAAAGAACTTAGTCTCAAATAACCTTTCAACAAGGGTTTTCCTCAAATGCTTACCAAAACATTTAATTGCATAAACAAGCTAACTACAAAGCATTTACTCAACTATTTACAATGCTAACATTAAGAACAACAACTAATCAAAACATTGCAATTACCTATAATCAAGCACAACTCTCAAATGCATCAATGACCTTAGACAAACTTCCATTTTCCAAAACATACAAGTACCAAAAATCAAGAATTAAAAAAATTGACTCAATAATCCGATTAAGCTCAAAATCAGTCAAAAATTTGAAAAATTTTTCATAAAACAACATTTTTACAATGAAGCTCATATGACACAAACACAATCAATTTCAAACAAATCCCTCCCAACACTTAAACTATGCATTGTCCTCAATGGATGATATATCCATAAAGTACAAGTGAAGAGTAGGTAAGGCATATATGACAAGAGATTGGGTACATAAAGGGTTTTATTGAATTAAGATATTAATCTAAACTACAATCCTATGTGATTACTGGGAATGCCTCTCCCCTATACTTATTTTCTTTATTAAATCAATAAGTATCAATATAATGTAAGAAGAAAATAACATAGAGCTAAATCTCCATAAGCTCTTATAGGAGAAGTTCTCATCCTGAATGAGAAACATGCATTTCTTCAATGTGCTCTCTTATCCTTCATTGATTTTTCTTGATAGTTATGGTTCTGGATCAATTGGAAGAGGTTTAAGAATGTAATGTGGAGGTTGGCTCCTCTGCGGACATTTCTAATTATGTGCCTCTAAAGAAGACAACAAGCCAGTAGCAGTATTCCATCCAAAAATAGAAACATAGAGAGATTTCAAGTGAAGTAAAGACATTTTAAGAACTAAAATCTCCAAGTAATTATCACAACCAAGGAAACTAATGGAACTTCAATCATTAGGAGTTAGAAAATCGATTAATTTTTGAAAATCCTATTGTTTTTTTGAAGTAGAAGGTACATAATCCAACTTAGTGTTGGGGCACCCCGTATCATCTTTGTAATCATAAGAGGTGGAAGCCAAAAGAGTGGAAGAAAGAAGATAATTTGTCAAATTATTACCACCTGAATATTCTAAAGAGTTAAAACAATCATCTTTCTTTTCTAAACCATGTAGCAAATCACAAGATAAAACCATATGGAAAGATTTATTTTCATTTCCAAATTTTCAATCAAAAGATGTGAATCTTCCCTTATGAAACTATCATGTAATTCATTGGCATTAATTGAAAAATGTTTGTTTAGCCTATTGTCATTCCCACTCACACCAAAATCAAGAGTGAATGGAAAGAAAAGAGGAGAAGTGATCCTTATATGCATTAAATGGATCATCAACATCACAAGCACTATCACCTACGTCCATCGTTCATTACCACTGGTGAGCAGGGAACAAGAAGTAGATGATCAATTTAATGCATATGAGGATTACTTCACCATTGTCCACCAACGTCAGTCTTCCCATGTTCTTATCATTAAGATTCGCTGATCTTTCCTGCAAAATTTAAGCTTCCTTTATTGTCATCTCTTCACTGTTAGATCAAGCTAACTCGAGCTTACTTAGTATGGGAGATTCACCTAACTTGAGCTAGCTCAAAAGGTCTTTTAAGCACTTTTGTCGAACTAGCACACTCCCATTATCTTCTAAAGACGGGAAAAATAGATAAAATTCATTATTCTAGGAAGTTTTACCATACTTTTCTAAACCAATTTCCATTCCATTTCACTTGCATTCCAAAAATCCAAAAATATTAATTTTTAAAGCATTTTAGTTTAATTGCATTCTAGTTGTTAGATAAAAAGCTCAAAACCTCTTTTTAACTTGTTTTATGCCAATTATCACATTTAATTGTGAGGTAATTAATAAAAAACTCCTTAAGAGACGATTCAAGATTGCGCCGTTTTAAATCATTGGTTTAATCTTGAAGAAGTTACTAAGAAATAAGTTGCCGGGGAGCCAAGTAATTCGTTCCCCAATAACTAAGTGTTAATCTTGGATCGATTGGTATCTTGAGTCTTTAGGTTGCATTTTAGGTAGTTTTACATGTTTTTCATAGTGTTTTATAGCATTTTGCATAAGAAAACTTTGAAGCAATACAAACAAATATGCTGATTTTCTTTTGTTTTTGCATTTGCATTCTCACATTTCTTTTACTTGACTTTTGATTACCTTGTGCTTGGTTGATGTAAAGTGGTTTCAATGCATTTTAATTGCTTGCGTGATTGAACCATACTTTTGTATAAATTTTCATGATTAAATTGGGATTTTTAATGCCTTTTCTGGGATAATATTGCATGATTAAGCACTAAATTGGATTAAGGACATTTGTATTGGATTAATTGCACTTAGGGGTAAAATGGTAAAAAATTTGTTAACTATTCATACAAATGATTTTTGGGACAGTTGATGCTACCTTGTGCTTAATCTTGCATTGGAAATGTTTTAGAAGAAAATTGGAAATTTTGGAGGTCAGAATAAATATTTAGATGACTAGAGAAAATTACATAAAGGAGCCCAACAATTTCTAAAAATTACAACAAATGTGAAGAAAAGGTGTAGATAAAATCACATAAAAGTTTCCATGAGTTTTGATAATTTATGTTCTACCCTACAAAAGTTTCAAACATTTTCACTTCAGTCCCTTCTCGAAACCTTTTTTGTTTTCCAATAGGTCCTTGGTCAAAACTTGTGTTTTGACCAGGACCTAGGTTACTGTGCAGGGCTTCTTTATAATAGAGATAAAAAAACAGAGATGGAAGAGAGCGCAAAAACAGAGGTATGGGGGTGCCACAGCTTGGTCTGAATCTCATCACCCGCATTACTCTAATCTTACCAACGACCTTCACTCCCTTTCCTCCATTCTTTCTGTCATCGGTGAGGTTTAGATTTGGAGAACCATAAATAGATAGGAGAGACAGACCACGAGAGAGGAGTAGCACCACACAAGAGGATCTTCTTCCTTCCTTCCTTCCTTCTTCAACCTCTCCGGTGGCTTCCTCTTCCACCACAGTCGCCGGTTAGCGATGTTTATCCACCACCACCTTCTTCCGTCCCTTCATTTAATAGACCTAACATGGAGAGCTGAGAAGAAACAGAGTCACGAGCTCAGAATTGGGGGCTGCAGGGGAGACTTGAACCAACGAGAGAGAGAGTTAGAGGCAACAAGACGGAATCTTACCACCACCATCGATGACTTTCCACAATCACCATCAACGTCTCCTTTGCTCCACTATCACCTTCCACCAATATGACCATTGTTTCACCTTCATCATAGTGCCATTTGGCCATTATCGTAAACCACCTTGACTCTCACTTTCCAACATCGGTTGCCCTTTTCCACTACCACTGTTGTCACTTATCTTCTCCATTAGATTCATTACAACATCTCTATTCTCAGTCCTTTTCTTCTATGGTTGGCAGTAGATTTGGATGAGTTTGTTTCTGCAATTAAATTCATGGGTAGCTAATTCCTTTGTTTCTTGATGATGATGATTTGTGCTTTAGCTTAATGGACTATAAAGGGGAGTTATCTAGTTCAATTTCTTTTCTCATTTGTATATTTTGATTACTTATCTTTATATACTATTGAGACTTGATTATTGTTTGGATAGTCTTGTGGATTGAACCTATGTGATTGGAATGGATTTTATATATATGCATTTTCCTTATTGATTCAAAGATATTGTGCTTTCTATGTATTATTATTAGATTGTATAATTCAATTGGACCAATTGAGTGATGTGTTATCGCATTCATATTAAGAGGAAACAAGTTATAGTTACCCATTTCAATTGCATATTAAGTGGTTTTTTAACAATTTCTCAAGAGGTAGTAGTTAGCTATATTTGTAGGAGCTACTATTAATTGGGAATATTGGTCTCAAGTATTATCTTGAAGTTTTTCATAAGACTTAATGAATTTTTAACTCCTATAATCTTTTTGAGCAAGGATAGGCATTTTTCTTTATTACCAAGGGCATTCTTCATTCATATTTTCGAAACAAATTCCATTCACTCCTTGACCATTTTTATAGAAAAGACCAAAAATAGTAGTTTAGCTTTTAATTTAATTGCATTAGTCCTTAGTTTATTAATTTGAAAACCCTAAAATCCATTTCCCCTTGTTTTTATTGCATTTGCATGACATTTAGGCTACTTAGGATGCAATAAAAGGCTCCTCGAGAAGAGAGAACGATCATAGGTTTGCCTATATGCAATCTTTGGTTAATTTTTTATTGTGGATCTCAAGGCTAACATACGAGAGAAAAAGTCCACAAATTATTGTGGATAACTTGTTTTTTATGCTATTTGGTTGCATGATTCCAATTTATAAGTCACAATTTTGGAGATATAGTTTTTCATGTGAATAATGAGCATTTTTGAAAATTCAATTGCCAATTTTCTTAATTTCTCCATTTCTCTTTGTTCATACACATACCATACACATCATACATACTCACACACACTTGCACTCATTTCATTTCATGCATTTTTACTTGAATTTGTGTGCAAGACAGTTTTGGTACTTTAATGTTCCATTGTTTGCTTGATATCCAACCAATTTGATATGACATTCAATCATTCCACTACTCTTGATTTTATCATTTACTTAAGCCGTTGTCTTATCCACGGTGCAACTATGGACGGTGATGGTAATGGTCAATGAAGGAGAAGAATCATAAGAGATGTAACATGATCCGACATGACTAATAATCATTTCAATGTCACGTGCCCTAACTTTAAGGTCAATTTGGAGATTAAAGGTCGTTTGATTAATTCACTACTTAACTTCCATGGACTTGAAAAGGAAGACCCTTACAACCATCTAAATACTTTACACATAGCTTGCTCAAGCATGAAATTTGTTGGTGCTCGCTTAGATGATGTGCAACTAAAGCTATTCCATCTCACCTTATGTAATATCGTAGATTTTGGGACTAGAAGTTTGAGATTAAGACTAAATCAAGTAGACTATTAAGCCCTAGTTTTGTAAGAGTCCCAAGAATGTCTAAGAGCCATAATGGCTTTAGAGAATAATTTTGAATAAAGTATGGGATTTAGCTTCTATTAGTTGAAGAAAGGTACCAAATTCCTTTATCTAAAGTCAAATAGGACTAAAGCCTAACATGGATCTACAAAGAAGAAGAAATGGCATCTTGCAATAAGAAATAAAGAGAAATAAAAGAAGTAATGGCAATACAATTAATAATGTCAAAAACAAGGGCAAAAGAGATAATTGCCACTTGATCTTGAGGTTAAAATTGGAAGACAAAATAAAGGGCTAGGATATTCTTATGAAAAGCAAGAGTAATCATGAGTTCCAAAAAGAAAATTAGCCCTCCTCACACATGGTTAAAATTGTTCAAAGAGGGCAAAGAAGGAAGAGGAAAGTTTGGTCAAAGTGTCAGCCCATTTGTAAAAAATACTTTAATCAAACTTGTAGCTATACATATAAGATTAATTAGTTAAAACATTTCCTCTTCCATTAGGCTCTTAAATTTGGGTCAAGACCAAGAAAAGAGAAAGAGAATATGCAATTGAAGAGATTTAAATTCATTTACCAAGTCAAAAGAAAAGAAAGAAGAAAAGAAAGAAAAGTTAAAGTGTCTTCACATTTCAACAACTTGGAAAGTTTGACCCAAAAAGCAAGATGCTAAGAGTATAATGGTCAAAATTTCTCCTTTCCCCTTTGAATGTAATTGACATCCAAGTAGAGAGAGTTAAGGAAAGAGAGAGCTTTACAAATAACCAAAGCCATCTTGAGCTATAATTAATTAAACTCTCTTTCAAGAAACCACCAAGTTGTGACACATGGACTCTTCTATCATTCATAGACTAAATTGTAGCCAGGTGATTTGAAGAAGGCGAGATGGATATTTAAACATTGCATTCTCTCTCTCACATACCTAAAAGTCATCCAAAGTGAGAAAATAGAGAGAAAAAGAGAAGAAAAAAGAAAGAGCACTATTGAAGTTCAAGAACAAAGGTGAGACTTCTACCTTGATTTTCACCATGATAATCACCTTTCTAGTTCAAATTCTCTTCTTTAACATTGTTCTTCTCTCTAAGTGCTTCAATTCTATTGTTTTTCTTTTCAAGAGGAGGTGCTTTAAGTTGTCAAAGAAGAGCCAAAGTTAGAGAACCAAATAACTTGCTTAGGAAAGTGATAGAGGTGAGTTAGAGCTTCAATTTAAGCTATATATTGTGTTGATTGGTTTAGTATTACGGAATTTGTTTGGCTACCCTAAAATTTGATCGATATGAGAATTTAGGGTTCCATGTTGTTTTGATCATATACATGATGTTATATGATGTTTAAAGAGCATATGAAACTTGTCTGATGATTAAATTGGAAACTTGGTGATTGTTGGACTGTGTTGCCATTTCTGGTCAAAATAGGGTATGTAGAAGGAGTAGGAATTTGAAAAATTTGCTATCACAACTGGATTCGAGACAAAAAAATATGTAGGAATAATTTCTAGCTATAAATTCTGGATCACTGGAATAAAACACTGAAAACTGGAATTGAATACTATGTTGCTAGTGTAGGTTTCCTATGAGGAAGTGAGAATGTGACATATTTTTGAATAATAAAATGTTGTCCAATGAATGTGATATTTTCCAAAGCAAAAGTATACATGTCAAGCTTTAATTTGATATGTCATTTGTTCCATTTGGATCTGTACATTAGGAGTTATGAATTTTTGAAAGTAGGCATTAAAAACTGGAATGATTATGTGGCAGGGTGAATTGAATTGTGGTTCTGGAATTCTATGTGTAATTGGCTGAGGGAGATATATTTCCCTAAGAATAGACTTAATTGGTGTCATATAGAAATTTGAACCACCTAAATGAGATATTTCTAGAAAAATATATGAATTTTCAAATTTTGTTGAAAATTTTACTAGCTTTTGGAGAACAACGAATTTAAGAAATTAAGGGCTAAGTGTAATAAAGTTGAATTTCAAGGCTAGAGATAAGCACTTGAGGCTTGAATAGCCACCTTGGATATTCAATTATCATGACTCTAATGATGTGATTATATATCTAAGGTTATGAGATCACAAGGAAGAGGAAGTAGAAGGATTCTTGAGCAACTCTAATGGTTGGAACAAAAGGTACGAGAGGAGGACATGAAGACAAGAGGTAGTTAAACTTTCCTGACTTATATGTATTTGATATGTGTATATTTGTGAATTGGTGTTTGTTATTGCTTTGATGAATTGGGTGGAATATACATGAATGATTGAAACTTTATTTTTACTTATGTTGCGGCTATAGTTATAATGTGTAAAACATTGAGCATGCATATGTTATTATGTTGGCATAAATTTATATAAACAAGTATGTCATACACTAAGCATTATCTTACATGCATAGTTAGCATTGTTTATTACTGAGATTCGCTCGAATCTCACTTCTCCCTCACCAACCATATAGGTATATTAAGCATAGAAGTGGAATGTATTGGAGTCATGTAGTGGAAGATGTGATGTAAAACTAAAGAATGTTATTTCATGGCATGTTATGTATTAATTACCATTCTTTGAGAATGATTGCATAATCATGCATATGCATTTAAATGGATAATTGCCCTAGTACAATAATGAACTAAGAATGGGTAGAGGAATAATTTGGCTAAATAAATGAGTAGCGAATTGCTCTAATTGAATTAAAAGAGAAGATAGGAATCGATGAGTAAAAATGAAGTTGTAAACCACTGAAGGACGCTTCCTCAAAATTTTGAAATTTTTAGAAAAACTCATTCAACTACATGTTTGAATCCTATCTTGAGGTTGGGAATAAAAAATGTTTTGTAAAAGAATATTGCTTAGTGGTTTGAATTTGTTGCATAAAACTCATTTGATTGATTGCAAAAATAAGGTGTTACACCTTAGGGGGAAGGCTAAAGAGTAGTACCTGATGCTACCAAGGCATGTTGGCAATGCTCTTTATTTATGGGTTAATTTGAAGAAAGTTTTCTTGGATAAGTACTTCAGGGATTGCAGAACTTAAGAAGGAGAACTATTCTTTCAAACAAGATCATTTGGAGACATTTTATGAATATTGGGGCCAGTTTCAAGAGCCTCTAGCTAAGTGCACTCACTATCAAATAAGTGATAAGCAATTAATTCAATACTTTTATGATGGTCTTTATAACCCCCTACCATAATTATTTCCAAAATATATGATTAAAGTGAAATAGAGACTAATAATTATCAAATATTATTTATAATCCCATCTATCAGACGGGATTTTCACAAATACTTTTAAAAACGCAAATAACCTGGTCTCACATTCACATTCCGAATACAATTACTACACGAAGATACATCACACTTAAATATATCATAGTATGCAAAATAAGTCCCGGCCAATCCCGAGTTCCATATATTAATCAAAGCCTTACAGGGCATATATGCCCATATACAATTACCCATTTAGGGGATCACGATCTCAAATAAATATCCAAATACTCCCAACTAGGATAACTAACAACTAGAATGACAACCCGAAGGAGTCCTCATCGCCCTTGGCTGCTTCCTCCATCCTCGATCAACTACCTTGTCTGAAAGGTTAGTAAGGGAGGGTGAGATTTGAGAGAATCTCAGTAGGTAAACAATACCAATATGCATGTACGATAAATATTTAATGCATGACATGTATGCATCACATAACTCATGCTCACACAATGACAAATTTGTAAGCTCAATGCTTCAAACCACATATTGATGGCCATAACATAAATTAAAACATAGCTTCAAATTACACATAACCATGCAAAGTAAAGACATGCGCCAATACACTAACACAAATATCAACTACATGCAGGAGAGATATGTTCCCTACACTGGTCCTTCCACGTAAGCTCTAGCTTTGGCTGTTCACGATCAGGGCGAACACCAATTCCTATAACCAAAACAAGGATATATGGTTAATCCCTTTTCCAATTCCTTAACTTTTAAACACTTAAGTTGGTTATCATTTAAGACCTTTAGGTGGCTACTCAAAGCTTAAACACAAGCCTAAAAGGTTGGGAAAAACTTAACTAAAGATCTCTTTTAAAACCTCACAATCTCTTTTTTAGCTTCATCACTTGAGTGATAGATGGCGCACTCGAGTGATGGATGACTCGTACCCGAGTGAGGACAGCTCACTCACACGAGTGCTTGACCGAAGGCACAACAAGAAATAGAAAATACCCATAGTACTCGAGCATCCAACATAACACTCTAGTGATGGCCTCATACTCACCCGAATTCCACCAGTGAAGCTTAAGAAGTGACCACCCAAGAGCAATAGAAAACCCAGAGCCAAAAGAGCACTCAAGCACTAGCTCTGGAACTCAAGTGATGGCACAACACTTACGAGTGTTAGCTCACACTGTTGGCAAACCAACTACGAGTAACAACCCAAGAAGCGGCTCTTAGTGCAGAAGCACATGATCACTCGAGTGAAACCACCTTCATTCGAGTGAAAACCCATATCACTCGTAGGTGAGGAAGTGCACTCTTACTTCTTCCATATGCAAGTGCAACCAAAACCGAAGGGAAAAGGGAAAAAATAATGCTGCACTCGAGTGAGACACCTGTTCACTCGAGTGAGGCTCTATCAGAAACCAAAACACAACAGATATACGAATTTTCCCTAACTTAACCAATATGTTTCCAATGGCTCCAAAACTTTAACACAAGGCTATTCCCACATAATTTCACACAAGGAACCCATTAAAAACCTCAAAATAACCAAAATCATATGGCAATGATCCCCACATTGGTCACACCCTTCACACACATTACCCAATTCCACCACTTTTACTTCCAATTGTCTAAACCAATCCTAATGGCATTAAATCACACTATAACACCATTTTAACCACAATACTCATTCAAATCATTCATTTCACAGTTATACCAAAATCAGGGCAAATTCCATAATTCACAAGGCTCAACAAAAAATCACAAAACTTAGATCAAAAGGGTACAAATACTCACCTCTTCCTCTTTCTTAAGCCAAATCCTTGATTCTTCATCTTTCAACTTTCCTCAAGCTCTCAAAACATCTTCTTTCTCAACTCTAAAACCATAGCAATAAAGCTCTCATCACTATGAAAAACTTTATAGAAGAGTGTTTGAGCTAAAGATGACATTAAGCTAACCAAATCTTGCCTTTCCCATTTCTCTTTCCTTCCTCCAAGCATGGCGTCCATGGAGATGAGAAGAGAGAGGAAAGGAATCAGATTTGGCTCCCCCAAGGCTCATGACTAACCTAAGAGAAGAGAGGAGAGAGGGAAAAGCTTGAAAGGTTGACTATGATCCAATGGTCCATATTGTGCCAAGTGTCATGATCTCACATGAGCTCACATAGGCACGCACCCACATGATTCCACCCTTTGATCTCTTACACAAATCAATCACAACCATTGATCTTTAAGTTACCAATGAGTTTTCTCTTCGGCAACCGACCAATTAGTTAATAACTTTACCATTTTGCCTCTGATTGTAGTATCTGCTCTAAAATCACCACCAAACACATTTTCTCATTCTTTTAGCCACAATATGCGCCCTCCCTATATTTAAAGTCAATTTAAATGTTAATTTATAGTTGAGCTTATATACAGGATTTCGGCGCTACTCATAACATACAAATCTTAAATCACATCATAATCTTCAAAAGGGTTATTTGTCACTAATCACATCCACTGTTAGAGTTATTAAACCCTTAATCGACATTTAGGATCCTGCTAAACCAGGGCTTAGTAGTCCACTTATTTCATGCTTATTCTCTAGCCTCATGTCTCAAAATTCAGGGTATTACAGTCTTCTACCAAAGGAAAGAGTATTGTTGATGCTTCAGCTAAAGGTTCTTTAGAAGATTGTACTACTGAAGAGGCATGGGCTCAAATTCAAAAAAGAGCTAGAAACACTCAACAATACAATGTGAGAGAGATAAGAGGAACCTATGATATAGGTTCTAATAAGAGGATGGACTCACTTAAGTCTAAAATGAATACATTCACTTCAAAACTTTCCTTTATCACATCTGAGCTCCTCAATCTTAGTATCCAACAAGCAACTCCTCCTCCTTATTCGAAAGCTCTTGTGGCACCTAGTTGTTGTAGTTGTGGCTTGGTAATGCACATTATAAGTTTATGCCATAACCATCATGAGGAAGTTAATGTTATGTATCAAGAGAAACTAAACTCTAAGTGGGATCTTAATTCCAACACCTACAATGAAGGTTAGAAAGCTTAACAAAAATTCTGGTGGTGTAATGATGAACTTACTCACTATATGGCTTCTACTTCTCAAGCTTTACGACCTCATAACTATGTTCCAAGTGATGATAAACGAATCTCACAACTTCTCAAGAGTGTCAAATCTATACATGATGATATGAACAAGAAAGATGCTAGAACTGAAGAAAAGTTTACAAGTTTGGAATGTAAGATGGAGCAATAGGAGATTAATACCACTAACTTGAATTCCTTTATCACTCGATTTTTAGATAGCATCAATGACAAGAAAGCTAAGTCTGGTGGTGCTATGCCTTATAATACCATCATTAATCATAAATCCCTTAATGCTTTGACCTTGAGAAATGGGAAGATGGTTGGGTTCAAGGATGATAATGATATTGATGAGGAAGTGGATAAGGAGATCATAGTGGATCCTCCTCTAAGAAGTGATATGGTTGCTCAACCCTCCCTATTGTAGATTATGCATCTTCTCACATCTCTAAAGAGCAAGTTCCTTATTCTGAGAGCAAAGAAGAGAAGAAACTCCTTGAAAAGACTTCCAAGAAGCAAGATCAAAGTTAACAAGGAGTAGGTTTGCACAAGAAGATGAATGAGCCAAGAAATCATCCATCCATAAGCTTCCACTCAAAGGTAATAAGGTTAACATTCATGACTTACCTTTTCCTCATTCCTATTTAGCTAGCAAGAAGGTTGTTAATGATAAGTTTAATGAAGAAATGTTTGAAATGTTTAGTAAAGTTGAAGTGAATTTGCCTTTGCTTGAGTTAATTAGGAAAATGCCAAAGCCTGTCAATTTTTTGAAAGATATTTGTATAAACAAAAGGAAGTATAAGTATAGAGAAAGAATCCAATTAGGGTCTAGTGTGAGTGCTTTATTTAACCATCAATTGCCAATTAAGTGTAAAGACTTGAGTTCTTGTACTATTCCTTTAACACTACCATTTCATATGCTTTGCTTGATTTGGGTGCTGCTATTAATGTCATACCATCTTCTATTTATAAGTCCCTTAGTATCAAGTTGTGAAAGACACAAGTATAGTTCTTCAGTTCACTGATATAATGATTAGATACCCTAAGGGCATTTTAGAACACATTTTAGTGCATGTGAAAGGCTTAGTATTTCCTGCTGATTTCTATGTGCTTGATATGTCAAATGAAATCAATAGTAATGGTACTTTGATCTTAGGAAGGCCTTTCCTAAGGACAATTTAGACTTTTATCAACATGAAGCATGGTACCATTACTATGGGGATTGGAGACCTAGAGGTGAAATTTAATATCTATGAGGCCATGAATTAGCCTTTGTTTGATTGTTCTTATTTAGGCCTTAACATGATTGATTGCCTAGATGATGACTTGCGTTACTTGATTGAAGATACTTGGCATGAGTTTGTTACGTATGATGATAATGCATCTACTTCTTTTTCCTCCCTCTATTCTTCTTCTTTTTGTATGTGTGAAATAATGTATCCAGTTCAATTTATAATGAGAATGATAGCTGGATTTCCAACTCACGTGGTTTTTATACTTAATCTTCTTTTCCTCATGATAGTCCTACGCAGTTTTCACTTAATGGCTATAAGAAAGGAATTTGTTACAATGTCTTAGATATTGATGATTCCCCAAGAGCTATGATAGAAGCTAATAATAATGCTTCTTCATTAAAGGGTGATTGCTCCGATAAGGAACTTCTTCCTTAGAGGGTGCTTGCTCTAATAAGGAAAGTGGAAAACTTAAAGCATGTGGAGATATAATAATACCTCCTTCTCTAAGAACTATGGACACCATTCTTTCACTTGTAGCATTCAAGACTGCGGAGATCATTCCCTCCTTTATTAAGCCCCCAACTTTAGATCTTAAACCCTTACCCTCTAATCTTAAATATGCTTTCCTTGCTAATAATGCTAAACTACCTATGATTATGTCTATGCTTTGAGTGGTAGTGAGGAATCCAGGCAAGTGTCTATTTTGAAAAAGTATAAAGGGGCTATTGGGTAGTCACTTGCTGATATACCAAGGATCAATCCCTCAGTTTACATACACAAAATCTTGTTGCATGGAGGGTTTAAGCCAATTAGGCAACCATATATGAGTCTGAATCCTTAGATTCTAGATGTGGTTAAGAAGGAGGTATCTAAGTTGTTAAATGAAGGGATTATTTTTCCCATTTTTAATAGTGAGTAGGTATCTCTTGTTCAGGTGGTGCCAAAGAAAATTAGTATCACTATTGTGAAAAGTGACAATGATAAGCTTATTCCTACAAGGATTTAGAATTCTTGGATAGTATGTATTGACTTTAGAAAGTTGAAAACTACTGCTCAAAAAGATCACTTCCCCTATCCTAACAATCTGAAAGAAGTGAGATCTTTACTTAGGCATGCTGGATTTTATAGGCGTTTCATTAAAGATTTTAGTAAAACTACCCTTCTCCTTTCCATGTTGCTTTGAAAGAAACTTATTTCCATTTTGATCACAAGTGTAAACATGCCTTTAACACTTTCAAATCAATGCTAGTGGCACCTCCTATATTAATTACACCTAATTTGAAGCTCTTGTGATGCTTCTAACAATGTTGTAAGGGCTATGCTTGGTCAGAGAGAGGATAAGTTATCTGGAGTAATAACTTTACATCCAAGACACTTGACTCAGCTCAAGTAAACTATACCACTATAGAGAAGGAGTTGTTTTCTATTGTGTATGCGTTAGACAAATTTAGGCAATATTTGATTAATTGTCATGTAATTGTATTTATTGTTCATGTAGTTGTTCGTTTTCTATTAAAAAAGCACAAGTCTAAAGCTATACTACTGAGATGGGCTCTATTGCTACAAGAGTTTAGTATTGAGTTTAGAGATCGAGCTGATGCCAAGAATCATTCAGCAAATCATTTGAGTCACCTACCTCTTGATACACCAGAAGTTGACCTTTCTAATCTCATTATTGACTCTTTTCCTGATTCTACTTTGTTTACTCTAGTTGTACAAGAGTCATGGTACTCTAATATTATAAATTATCTTGTTTTCATGTATTTTCTCATTTTGTCTCTAGGTTTTAGGTGAACAAGTAGAAGAGGGAGGCTGATTACTATGTTTGGGATCCACCTATTCTTTAGAGACAATGTAGTGACCAAATCATCTGCCATTATGTTGCAAACAAAAAGATTCACTCTATCTTATTTTTCTATAGGGGATATTTTAGAGGAAATAGGACTACTAGAAGGGTGTTAGAGTGTGGATTTTATTGGCCTACTTTATTTCATAATTCATATGTTTATTCTAAATCTTGTGCTACTTGTAAAAGGTTTAGGAGTTGGGGTAAAAGGCAAGAGATGCTTATGGTGTCCATTCACTTTTTTGAGATATTTGATGTATAGGTTATAGACTTTAACGACCCTTTCCCCCTTCCTTTGGTTTTACATATATCCTCCTTGCAGTAGATTATGTTTCTAGGTGTGTAGAGGCAATTGCCACTAAGAAAGATGATTCGTTTATTATTGCTAAGTTCTTACAATCTAAAATATTCTGTAGGTATGGAGTACCAAGAGCAATCATTAGTGATCAAGGGACCCACTTCTGTAACCAAACCATGAAGGCCTTTCTTGCTAAGTATGGGGTTATTCACAATATTTCAAAACCATAACATCCCAAAACTAAAGTGTTAGTTGAGTTGTCAAATAGAGAGGTGAAGCACATCCTTGAGAAGATTGTCAAACCATCCTGAAAGGATTGGAGCACAAAATTGGGAAACACTCTTTAGGCCTATAAGACTATCTTCAAAACACCGATTGGCATGTCCCCTTGCTGCCTTGTCTATAGCGAAATGTGCCATCTTCCCATTGAGCTAGAGCACAAGTCACATTAGGCTATCAAAGCTTGTAATGCTAACTTACAGTCTTCCTTGGAACCTCGCTTAATGCACCTCCAAGAACTTGAGGAGATAAGGCTTGAATCATATGAAAATGCAAGGATCTACGAAGATAAGTTGAACATGGTTCATGATAAGCACATCTTGAGAAAGGAGTTTCATGAAGGAGACAAAGTTTTGAAGTTTAAAGCTCACCTCATAATAATGCATAGGAAGTTCAAGACCAAGTGGGAAGGCTTTAAAACTATACCTACTTGTACTTTATCCTTAATATATTTTAAACTTCATTGTTAAAATGACTTCACTTGTGTCTTTCTTCTACCCCTCATGGTGATTGTTGAAGTTTTGTACTTTAATCTTGAATTGGACTTCACAACTTACCACTTCACTCAATAAACAAGTCAAGTTAGTTTTGTTAGTGTCAACAGTTTCACCTAAGAAAGGGGTGAATTAGGTGATATTAAAAAATTTAAAACATTACAAATAAAACACTTAATTAACAATAAGGTTTGGAGAAATATTACCGAAGTTTATGCTGTGGTTTATATTGGTTTAGTCTTAACCCCTTGATCTACGTCTAGTCCTCAGAGCGCCTCTAAGATTTTCACTATACTTCTAAGATTTGATGGGTTTTTGACACCATAGTACAAGTAACTCTTTCAACAAGACACTGACTCCCCCTTACACTTTTTAAGATGACACCCACAATCAAGGTCCCACTACCTTGAGATCCTCTTTACAAGAGTAATGAGTAAGGTTGTAAAATCTCTCTCAAAGAGTTTCACTTTTTGCTTTTCAAAGAATTTAATTATCTCATGAGGTTTATATTATCAACAAATCAAGGTTTATTATCATCAAAACATTATGAGAACTAACAATTTTCCCCTCTTTGATGAAGACAAAACTTGCATATTTGGCTTTAAAAAATTTTGATGAGGTGATTAAACTAAGTGAAAGAATTCAAACTTATAATCAATCAAGAATTAAATAAGGATTAGTTTAAAAGTTCATATCAGTAGACAGTCAATCTCATCATATTATATCGTTAGACATACAATTTAGTACAAGATAATTTATATCACATATAGAACACAAAAGATCAGAGTGAAACTAAAAATAGAAAATATATATCAGACATTAGACACTAAAGGATCTTTAGAACTCTTCTGCCCCTTTTTGTTACCAACAGGAAGGGATAAGGGGTTAGAAAAGTGATATCAAAGGATGATGGTGGATTAACATAGAGGGATGGAGGTGGTGGAATAGAATCATCATCTGAAGGAAAGGGAGAAAGCATGTAAGGTACTATGGAAGTCATAGGATCAAATGAGATGAGGTGTGATCATGGGAGGAGGAATGAGTTGGTGAATATGTAGTGGATGTAGGAAAGGAATGTAAGGTAGGCTCTGGCTCTATGGTAAGATTAGGATCAGATCCAGGAACCTTATAAATGGTTTCTAGATCAAGAATCACAATCTCTTCAGTGTGAGAACTGGAGTCAAATTGTTGAGATTGGCAGGTAGGGGTAAGATGGAGACTGAAAAATAGGATTGGCAAGTAGGGGTGAGATGGATACTGAAAAATAGGATCCTCATGAGGTAGGTCTCCAGCAGAAGGGAATCAGATATAAGTGTGGTGGGAGAAGGTTAGCAGGGGTATTAAGGACAATGGTGGTTGCATCAAGAAGGGTAGTGGTGGTATAAGGAAGTGTGGAGGTTGTAAAATTCAGAATTTTGATTACCAAAATTCCTTCTATTTAAGGGGATAAAATGGTGAATTGAATAGCACATGAAATGATAAAACAAGGCAATTAGTGGTTACATGCAACATGAGTATGTTTAGAACATAAATTGTAAACATTTGAATTTGCTGCTAGTGAGTTTCCCTGTGTAACGATCTTCTTGTTTTTGAATAGGCAAATAATGTCTAATGCTATGATATTTTCTAAAATGAAAGTAGAGTTATCAAGCTTTAATTTGACAGGTCATAATTTGGAGCTATATACAAAGAGTTATGAATTTTGAAGTTAGCCCATTGAAACTGGTCAACTTTTGTGATAGCGTTCAAAAGTGAGAATTCTGAGAATTATGAGCATCTAGTTGGCTAAGGCTATATTTTTCCTTGAAAATAGAATTAATAAGAGTCACATAGCATTTGAACTCACACCAAGTAGATCTCTATAAATAAATATATGAATTTTCAAAGTTTGATGAAAATTCTGCCCAGTTTTCTAGCAAGTGCAAAAATGGCAAAATAGTCATTGGGTTAAGTTTATTCCAAGGCCATTATGTTCCCTTTTCTTGGACTTGGGACGTCTAAAAAGAGGAGGGCAAGAGGAAATTAATGTTTGAGATATATTGCCACAAGTTAAGCAATTTGAGCCAAGTAAAAGTGGTGAAAAAGTCAAAAATTGTAGGCAAGTGTCTTATGGCCATTACAATATAACTAAGGATTTGGATAAAGCTAAGTCTAAAAGCTCCTTTATATCCTTCCTAGGCCATGTTTCATATGAGTTAAAGAGGGAAAGAAAAAGATGATGTTGAAAGTTAACAATTACAACTAAAGCAATATGTAAGTTGGAGATAAATTGTAATACATCAAGAAGCTCTTTTTGGCTCTTCAAGAAGCACACTTTCGGTCAACAATTGTAGACTGCACAAAGATGATGTCTTGCATGTCAAAGGGGCCATATTCTAGTATGACGTGAGGAAGGAAAGAGAAAGTGGATATTTGAACATAAATGGGTCTCTTGGAAGACATTAAAGTCAAGTTCAAAAAGAAAAAAGCAAAGTCAAATTTATCATGCTAATTGACAAGTTGATATTATTATTTGAGGAGGTGAAGTTGTGATATTTTAAATGGATAATTATCCTTCCAAAGCCTCAAATTATATCTAAAATGAGAAAAGAAGAGGGAAGGTAAAAGTCAACACAATTAAAGAAGAATTACCTAACATGGTAAATCTATTTGGCTTGTACAAGAAGAGTAAATGATAGCCATATGTTATTTCCTTTTCCATATTTCCTTAGGTCATTTTTGGCCAAGCCTTTAAGTGGCCCAAGAAGAGAAAAATCATATCAGCTCTCTCTCTTCCTCACACAATCAAGTTGGCCAAGCAAGGCTAAAAGAAAGAAAAGAGAAGGCAAGAGCAAAGGTAAGGTGTTCTACTTCAATTTTCACCTTCCAAATCACCTCTCTTGTTCTTGAGGTCGGTCTTCAGGAAAGTTGTTCCTCTTGATGAGAGCTTCATTTCTATGATTTTAAAATTTCAAGAGGAGGTGTTTTGAGACTTATAGCAAGAGGATCAAGAAAAGAACTCAAGAAAGAGGAAGAGGTGAGAAAGAGCTTCACTTTGACATATATATTGTGTTGGTAGGTGGTTGTTTTGATTGATTTTGTAATTTTAGGGATGCCAAAACCCTAAGAGGAGGTGTTGCACAAATATTGATTAATCATGTTTGAAAGGTGTTTAAGTGGTTAATCATGTGATTAGAAGTGTAAGGAAGATGTTTAATTACATGAAAAATGAAAATCACATTTTCCCTAAATTCTGGAATTTTTGGCTAGTAGCATTTTCATCCTGTTTGGACTAGAATTTGGTTGGTTTGAAGATTCCATTAGGTTTAGAATGAAAAATTGTGTGGGAGTACATGTGTTTATGATTTTTGGAAATTTGTATACAAATCTATAATTTTTTGAAGTTGCAAGTGCATGATATTTGATTACTTCTAGTGAGGTAGTATTGTTATGCTATGCATTCTATTGGTCAAACCTAGTCCAAATGTTAAGAAAATTTTTAAGACTAAAGTAGATATCATGGGCTTTAATTTGATAGGTATTATAATCAATTTGGACTAGTGGATTGAAAGTTATGGATTTTTGAAGTTGTGCCCTGTTTCTGGACTTAATTCTGGAATAGTGTGGGACTTTATAAAATTCTATCATTTTGTGGTTGTAGATGGTAGTGGTTCATATTTTTCCTGTATATAGGACTTAAAGAGCTTTCTATAGAACTTTGAACCATTTTATTGCAATTTTTGCAGATTTAGTTATGATTTTTGGAAGTTGAGCTAAGAACAGAGAATTTCTTTGGCCGCAGCCAACACTTAATTTCAGCATTTTGTATTTTTGAAAGGCGGTGACTGGTCTAGATGTCCATAACCCTAAAGGACTTAAACGATAACCAACCCAAGTACTTTAGAGCTATTAAAGAATTGAAATAGATAATAACTCGTCGTCCTTAATTCTAATTTATAGCATTTGATATCTGCCATGAAAGCAAGAAATCACTGCAAGAACAAGACCGAAAGATCAAGGTAATGACTCTTTCTCTTATATCATGTATAATGTTTTGTATGAATATGCATATCATCAATAGTTACGAATGTTATGAATGCCAAGCATGTCAAGAACTATTATGAATGTTGCCAATGTGAAGAATGTCAAGAAAGATTGATTGCGGTGAATGTTATTATGTGATGATTGCTTAGATGCTCTTTGAAATTGTATATCATATAAGTGAATTGTTGCTACTGAGACTCATATGAATCTCACTTATTCCAATAACTAACCTACAGTAAGGGCAAGCGGCTCAAAGGGCAACCTAGTAAACAAGGATGGCTAGAGCACGCAGATAAAGGCTTAGGTCTTTTGTTAGTTATCGAATTTTGAGGATTTGTAGCTGATGTACATAATGTATGTATAAGTACACTGTAAGACTAGTGCTCCTAGTAATCGTAGATGTGCTAACCGTAAACCCGAATATTAGTGCATCACCTTGGTAAAGGAACTAAGAATGAGTTGTGAATCACTCTAATTGAATTAAATAAAGATGAGGGTCGATGAGTAGTAATGCATATGCAAACCACTGAGTAACGCTTTAGCAAGGATTTTGAAAAAATTTAGAAAAACCTACTCAACTACATGTTTGAACCCTGTCTTGAAGTTGGAAATTTAAAATGATTTTATGAAAGTGGTTTAGACTTATTGTGCATAAGCTCATCCAACTGATTATGAGAATAAGCATCATAGAGGTGGTATCAGGGACACTGGTAATAACAGGAGCAGAGGTGGTGGCTTTGGATGTCTTAGGTAAAAAGGATGTTGAGATATGTCCATATAATATGTTCTATCCTCTATATCCAGATTGCCTGAGCTACCTAGAGGTCAAATAATTAGTTGAAGTTGTATTTGCAGCCTCTACTAAACCTCTAACTTGCTAGTCCCCAGCAATGGCACCATTAATTTGACAAAACCTTAGCTGCCTCGGGGTCAAATCACAATTTACCATGAATTAAATGCAATATAGTGCAAATAACTCGCGATTGTTCTCTTATCAAGGAGCCATTTATTTTGACTTCTCTAGGTAAAACTAAGTGCTATTAACATGGTTAGAAAAGGGTTTTGAAATTGGTTTTCTTTCAATCAAAATTCATGAAAATAAAACTATTTCTAATCTTTTTGGTATTTTTGAAAATAATGAGAAACGTTAAATTGAAAGTAAAGATATGAATAATGGATGCTCTTGGTGATGAAGAAAGTGGCAATCCTTTCTAAACAAATTATGAAAGTTAAAATTTCATTAAGTCTCAAGAACAACCTCAAGATAACACTTAAGTCTAATATTCTCAATTAATAGTAGCTCCTACAAATATAGCAAACTATACCTCTTGAGATATTGTTTAAACCCACTTAATGTGCAATTAAAATTGGAATGATGCAAACTGTGCTTCTCAATTTGAATGTCCTAACAAACCATCCAAGAGCCAAAATCAACTATGATTACCAATCATAAACATGAAAGCAAGCATAATCTCATCTAGGACATCAAAAGACATATATAAATGTGAACATCAAGATACATCATCCAACTAAAATCACAATGATCAATCCACATGGACAACATAACACAATCCAAGTCTCAAAACTACACAATGATAAACCTAAACAAGGAAATGAAATACATAGTCTAAGCATAAGGTTGAATCAAAGAACTCCCTTATTTAAGCACAATTGCTCAAGCTATAATTCCTTAACACCAAGAAGTAAAAAGATCAGCCTCTCATGGCTTAAAAAATCATTTGAATAAATTGCAATACTTAAATCTCTATGGAAGTTGATAAGAGGAAGAAGTGAGTCTCAGGTATGGTGAAGACAGAGGTGAAGAAGAAAATGAGAATGTGAAGGCAATGGCTATCGGTTCAGACACAAAAAGTGAATAAGCTTGAATTTGAAAATGGCAAAATGGAGACATGAATCAAACAAGAGACTGAGGTATTGGGACTTGAAGGACTGTCAGTTGTGGTGAATGATGGTGGTTGGTGGAATAGCTTCAGTGGTTATTAATTGGCAATGGAGGAAGGACGGTGGTGCTGTGAAAAACAAAGGTGGTGGTAAGAACTCATTGTGATCTCCGCCAGTGGAAGGGAAAGTAATGGTGAAAAGGAAGACGAAGATGGTATGGTATTGTGGTGATTGAGTGAGGAAAGGAGAGGGAGACAATAGTAAAGGATATAGCGGTAGTAGTTCAGATCCGCGGGCTCTCCCTTATTGCTAAGTTTGATGGATGGAGGTGGCAGTGTGAAGAGGACAGAAAGACAGTGGCCTTGCGCAGAAGGTTCGATTGTGGTGGTAGTATGCTTCCTCTCTCCGGTCTCCCCGCGGCGCTGAACACTCTGACAGTGGAGAGAACACCCAGGTTGCTGGTAATGGGAGGAGGAATGGTGGTGGAGAAATGGAGTTTCTTCCTCCTTGTCACACCTCCAATCTCTTCTCACCTCTAGCTCTCTCCTCTACTCTCCAAAATCTCCGCTGCCTTCTCTAATTCTCGCAGCTCTTCAATCTCTACTCCCAGCTCATGTTTCTCTCTGATCTCCGCCTCCCCACAACTCTCGGATCTCTATTGCTTTTCTTTTGGGTACTAACTCTTCCTTTTACCTAATGGACTTGGTCAAAACGCAAGTTTTGACCTGGAACCATTTTAAAGAGTTTAAAAGTTTTGAGGAGGGACTAAATTATAAATATTTGAAACTTGTTTGGGGCTCAAATAAAATTTTCTAAAAATCTGAGTTCTTTTATGTGATTTTTCTTAGGCCTTTTTCTTCACCACAAATGTGTAATTTTAGGAAATGGCGGGGCCTTTTTTGTAGTTTTCCCCAATCTTCCAAATAATTAATTCTAAACCTCCAAAAATCTCCAATTTCTTCCAAGGCACCTACAATGCAAAATTAAACACAATATAGCATCAAAAGTCTAAGAAACAATTGTACAAAATAATTAACAAATAATGATCATTTTGCCACTAATTGCAATTAATTCAATACAATTGTCTCTAAATAAAATTAATGCTTAATAATGCAATAATGTCTCAAGAAGTGCATTAAAATTCCCACTTTAATTATGAAAAATTATAATAAAATATGGTTCAATCAATTCCCCCACTCTTAGACCTTTGTACTCCTGAACAAAGGCAATTAAGTACAATGTTTTAAATTCAAATCACTAATGCATTTGGAAGATGAGTAATTTCATAATCAGAAGGCAATGGATCAATTAATCAAACTCCTCAAGTCAACACTAGTCATAGTCAAGCAATGTAAAGAAATTTGCTAACTACATAATCCAAAATATTAGAATGAAGCACAAGAAACTCTCAAAGTATTAATGTTTAACTCATCTCACCTCATTGGGACAATTTCACTCTAGCTCACTTAATTAACACCTTACCATAGACTTATAACAACTCTAATATCTCAACTACTAATAGCACTTATTGCAATGAATCAAGAGGACTTAAAGGGCTTGTAATGTTGAATAAAGGCTAGATGGAATGACTTAATTAGAAAAAGGAATTGTTGATACACGAGTCAAAGTTAATAAATAAGTTCATAGCATCTAAATAACTTGACACACTTTTGCCAATTCTTTTCCAAATTCATGAACAAATACCTTCTTTATATTTATTTCGCTGTTCTTTCTATCTACAAAACAATTTTCTATTTTTTTTCTTTTCTCATTTCATTTTTTTTCAAAACTTTTCTTCTCTTTCTCATATATTTTTTTTTCAAGCTATATGCATTTTTTTATTTTGACTTATTTTCTTTCTCTCTTCTCTATATACATGGCATTTCAATATATACATTGTTCAACTTTCTATTGGCAAATTACTTTGATTTTAGAATACCATGAACTCTATAATTAATTGACATTACATGCATACAACATAGAAATGCCTCAAAGGGGTAAGCAAAGGTGAATGAACGTAGGTTGTTTGGGTGAAAAGGTTTAAAATTGAATGCCAATTTCATTTCCATCACACTAATGTAAATGTTGTTTTAAAAAAGAGTGGAAATAAGTTCTAGAAGGTGAAAGACTAAGTGAACATGCTCACATGAAAAGAATTCAAGGCTCAATTAACCTTCCAACAAGGTTTTTTCTCTAATGCTTACTCCAACACAATCAATTGCATAGCAATCTAACCATAAAACATATTCTTAACTATTGCAAGTATTAACTTTACAAACATAATAAATTAAAACATTGTAATCAATTATAACAATGCTCAACTCTTAAAATCACTAATGATATGGAGATTTTCTTTTCTCAAAATAAGAAATATGTAAAAATCTAATTGTGGGTTTATTTCTCTTCCTATTCACTTGAAAAGAAAAATATGGTTCCAAAAAGTTGCCAAAACACAATATCACATGAAAGCTGAAAGAATTTCCCACAAATCACATTTCCAAAGTGGCAAATGTGACTCTTTCCTACTTAGGAAATGCGTTAAAGCAAGTTATTCTTGAAATATTTTCTAATTTAAGGCATTTTCTCATTTAAAAAAATCAATTAATGGGATTCATAATGTATTTCCTTCCCCCACATTTAATCAATACATTGTCCTCAATGTGTAAGCAACTCTATTATTCTAACTTGTTCCTTAGTGAAGTGGGAAGTTGTGAAGTCCAATTGCAATTGGAGCACAACACATCAACGTCACATAAAGAGGGAAAAGGAGAAACAAGTCATAATAACAGAGAAAATCAAGATGAAAAGGTGCAATGGTAATTAAGTATGGTAGTAGCCAAAAATACGAATCATACAAAGGGGGTTCTTATTCTAATTACTAAGCTACACTATTTCTACTTTTCTACTGGAATGCCTTTCCCCCACAATTATCTTAAACAATCAGTCAATCATACATAACCACCAATCCAGGAATACTGAAAGTTAAAAGACAACCTGGCCTCAAGGAAGCTTTGATGATGAATCACGGTAGAGCTTGAGGAGGTGGCCATTGACTTCGAACTCCTTTCCAGTAGTATCACCAAGCAACTCTACCATGCCAAATGAATGCACTTTGGTCATGGTAAAAGTCCTATACCATTTATCTTTAAACTTCCCATTCAAGAACTTGAAACGATCGCTATACAACAGCACACGATCACCCACCTTGAAGTCCTTTCTCAAGATCTTCTTATCATGAAGTAGCTTGGTCTTTTCTTTGTAAATGCGAGAGCTCTTATAAGCGTCCAATCACATTTTCTCAAGTTCTTGTAGTTGCAACTTCCTCTCCAAACCCGCTTCTTGCACATCCATATTGCAATTTCATCGCCCAATAAATTTTGTGCTCCAATTCCACTGGAATATGACATGCTTTCCTAAAGATAAGCTAGTAAGGAGACATCCCTATCGTTGTCTTGAAAGCAGTTTCTATAGGCCCATAGTGCTTCCTCCAACCTTGAGCTCCAATCCTTCTTTAAAGGCTTGACTATCTTTTCCAAAATGTGTTTGATCTCTCTGTTGGAGACTTCTGCTTGCCCCATTTGTTTGTAGATGATAAGGAGTGTACATTTTATGGGTTACCCCAAGCTTAACAAATAGGTTATCGATAACCCTATTGCAAAAGTGGGAACCTCTATCACTCACTATAGCCCTCGGTACTCCAAATTTACAAAAGATGTTAGACTTGAGAAACTCGGAAACTGTCCGGGCATCTTCTTTCCTAGTGGGAATGGCTTCTACCCACCTAAAGAGGTAATCTACGGTTAGCAAGATGTAGGTAAAGCCATATGATGGTGGAAAAAGATGAAATCTATACCCCAATGATGAACCCTTGTCGTTTGAGTTATCAAAATAAAACTAGGTTTGAAAATGTAGCATATTAGCTCAACCTAGGTCGTTCTTGTGAGGAGATTAATTTCCAAGTTCCTAAATAGTAAAGTGATACATATCTTAAAGTTGTGAGAAATCACTTTAAGAAATTTTTTTATAAAGCTAATGAAGTAATCTAATCTAATTCAATATTTATGTATTTTTTAGTTTTCAAGATAAAGAAACAAATAGAATCGAAATTGACAAGAACAACGAGTAAAATTCAATTAACTAGTATAATGATGAAATTGGATTTCCTTGAGTTGAGGTTTTAGTCTTTCTTGCATGCTAATAATATGAATTCCATAATATGAGTCAAGAGGATGGACCTAAGCTATCACTAAATCCATACTTGCAATGCTCATTTAACTCATTTAATCCATAATATGCTAAATGTTTATATATACATATATATATATATATATATATATATATAATCAAGTCAATTTTTATTTTAATTTTATATAAGTTTTAAAGCCTACTTAGGGCCTTTGAGGCCTAAAATACGAGGCTTATAGGACATGCATTTCAAGTTGGCCTTTAAAAAGGTTTTAGAATTTGTAAAGACTCATACCTAAGCCAAACAAAAAAAAAAAAATGCATTGAGGCTTAAATTCAGACTTAGGCTTTATATTCTCAATACAAGTTTAGGCTTATTTAGTCAAAGACTAATCTAGCCTAATCTATTTTCACCCTTGACCCTAAGGCGTAACTACACTATCAAATCACTTAGATGAGAAGCCTGGGAAAATAGTTTAACTTTCCAATGCCCTGTACGTTTCTCAATGGAGTTTGTCATCTAGTAAATAATGGATTTACTTTTACCACGGTCTATCCAAGTAGCTAGGCATTTTCCCAATGTAGAAAGTGAATCTCTGCATAATTGTTTTACTTTATTAGAATTTTATGAAATTCTTGGTTTTTTATTTCTATTAATGGGAAAATTCCGAAAAAATACAATTGAAAATGGGAAAACACAAATTGATGTTACGAATTTATAAAATCTCAGGTAAGAACTGAAGTAAAAGCCTGGGATTTCTAATTCTAACCAAATGACTAAATTACCCTTAGTTCAGTTGTAAAACATGAAAGTGAAGCCGTTAATGTAAAATCTGATAATATTAATGTAGATACAAACGTTGTTATTGATCCCTAAAACTTGTATCCTTAAAATTATCCCTAGTTTTGGGATTTGAAATTGTGAAAAATGAAAGTAAAGTCGTTAATGCAAAATACGATATTATTAATATAGATACAGATATTGTTATTAACCCTTGAAACTTATGCCCTCAAAATTATACCTGGTTTTTGAGATATAAAGTTGTGAAACATGAAAGTAAAGTTCTAAATGTAAAATCTGATGTTGTTAATATAGATACAGATGTTGTTATTGACCCTTGAAACTTGTGAAATGAACTAAGAGTATTTTGGTTATTTGGTCAAAATTAGAAATCTCAGATTCCTATTTCACTTCAAACTTAGAAGTGGATAAATTCACAACACCAATTTATCTTTTTTCATTTTTAATTGTATTTTTCTATAATTTTCCTTTTATTAATCCCCTTGTGGTCGTTGTCTTACTCACTACTTTTATCAAAAGTTAAAAAGTTTCTTGTGCATTTTAATGCAGGAGGATATTCAACTTCGCCCCCCTTTGCCCGGGAAACTTAAAAAAAACTAATTCTATATTAATTCTATATATAGTGAATGCATGGTGATAAATAAATAAATACAAACTAAACAATAGTGGATTAGTGACAGAATTCATCAAATAGATACTAATGAATTAGTGACGAAATTCCATGACTAAGTCAATTTAACAGTGGAATTCCGTCATTAAATTCTACACTAATTAACTAATTTTTGTAGTGATTAATTTTCTATATTAATAAAGCATAAAGAGTAACTAAGTAATAATAATAAATATTTTTTATTTTATGATATATTAATGACTGTTTAATCTACTTTTAAATTATTATGGATTTTGATAGAAATTTAGACAAAAAAAATTTAGCCACCTCTGAAAGTATATCTGAGGTTCAACGGGTCGGATAAAAATAGATTTGGCATTCAAAGGGAAGTCTTAAATAGAACCAGAAGTGATAACAAAATAGAAGCTCAACGAAAAATGTGGTCTCACATTTGTCATTTGCTTCCCGCTTATTCAGACCAAACGGATGGCTTTCGAACTTTGTTTACCATTATAAGATGGCTTAAGTCGTACTGGTTTCCATATAATATCTATACGTATCCTTGAAAGGTCACATGTAATAATAACAGAAAACAGAAGAAAATGAAGATAATCACATGTGCCTTGATTGTATTTCTGGCTTCCTCCATCGTAGTTACAGCTCAAAAAAAAGTGTACGACTTAGCAACTTACGGAGGACTCCCTAACGGAGATATAACTCAGGTACCACTAGCTAAAACAAATCAAGAAAAAAAGTGTTCAATATAATTGTGGTGCTAATTAGTAATCAATTAATAATTTGAGTTTTCAATATATTGAAGGCTTTGATCAAAGCATGGAAAGCAGCATGTACAGGCACATACCCAGGAAGGATTTTTATAAAGAAGGGAAAGTACAGGATGGGTGACGTGCAATTGAAAGGGCCATGCAAGGCTCCTTCCATGGAGATATACAGTGATGGCACAATCGAAGCACCTGGAGACATAGCTCTTATGCATGGAGCTCCGCAATGGATTCGGGTTGAATACGTTAATCACTTCACCTTAGCAGGTCACGGAATCTTCGATGGCCGAGGTCCTGCCGCCTATCATCATAATACATGTTCCAAAAACGTCAACTGCAAAATGCTTACTATGGTATGTAAAAAATTAACCCTCTGGTCTTCAATATATGAACTAGTTACAATGCGAGTTTGTTTTTGTCCTAAATGCAAAACCTTAATTCATTTTATCCCCCATTTGAGGGAGTTTCCATTAAGAGGCTGGGTAGTTCCCAATACAAATGACAAAAGGGGTATTATAAAAAAATTAAACCAACATATATTTCTTACAAATTGAATAACTAACTAAACTAATTTGAATTGCAGAATTTTGGATTCAATTTCCTGAACAATTCCATCATTAGGGATGTGACGTCGAAAGATAGCAAAAACTTTCATGTGAATGTTTTGGGATGCAATAACATTGAGTTTAATAACTTCAAAATCACCGCACCTGAAGACAGTCCCAATACGGATGGAATCCACATTGGAAGGTCCAATGGAGTGAGAATCCTAAACACTCAAATCGGGACCGGAGATGATTGTATCTCCTTGGGTGACGGCAGCATCAATGTACTTGTGGAGGGTGTCTCGTGTGGACCTGGCCATGGCATCAGTGTTGGAAGTGTTGGAAAATTTAAGCATGAAGAACCGATCCATGGTTTCACAGTCAAGAATTGCACAATCTCCAACACAATGAACGGTGTTAGGATCAAGACATGGCCTGCTGAACCAGGAACTATTACAATCACCAAAATGCACTTTGAGAATATTGTAATGAAAAATGTCTACAACCCCGTTATCATAGACCAAGAGTATTGTCCCTGGAACCAATGCAACAAAAAGGTATACATTCATTTCATTCAAACTTATGTTCAATTTTTTTAATCACGATATTGCAAAAAGGCCTTTTTACCACAATTAAAAAGGAATTTCCATACCAGTTCTATAACTGGTGTAGAATGCTTTTCACAATAGGGATTCTAATTGAGAGACGTCAGCCTCAAATTATAACCATTATTATTTCAATTTCTTACCTACATTTTGTTCTATTCTTTCAATGGCTTATTAGATCCCATCCAAGGTGAAGATAAGTGATGTGACTTTCAAGAACATTAGGGGAACTTCTGGAACGAAGGAAGGAGTAACACTAATATGTAGTGCTGGTGTACCGTGTCAGAACGTAAAACTCAGTAATGTGAAACTCACATACCAAGGAAAACAAGTAGTGGCCAAATGTGCTAACGCCAAGCCCATAGTTACAGGAATAGCGCCTGCTTGTCAAAAAGCAGGAAGAGGAGCAGCTACAGCTTAAATGTCCAATAATACCAATTTTTGGCTTTTCTTTCTTGGTTTTCTTTTGGTAATATGGTTACATAATCCATCCCCATATATGTATATAGGAGGATGCTTTTAAGTAGGAAAGGTTTAATTAACAAATGCATATTTTGCTAATGATCTTGTATCCTAATGATATAAAAGCTCTCTATAAGTAGGTAGGAGATCGCATTTCAATAGTGCCCATCCCTCTAATTCAAAGAAAAAATGTATATTTTCAAAATAATTACTTCTTCCCGTCTAACTCCATATTTATCTAGCTGTCGCCTCATGAAGTACTCCAATATCTCCCTCAATCTATAAAGATTCGTTTTTATTAATTCTTCTGTTTTGACAGAAAATGGAATGGTGATGGGAATTAGGTTAGAGAGTAACAGAAGCCTATAATTCTTTTGTGATGGGGGAACGCTATGTATGTATAACAGATCAGTTTTAATTGTATATGAAAATTAATTATAATTATTATTAACTTTTTGTATTTTAAAGACCCTGAATGATTTTGTTTTTCATTTTCAGAACTATATAAAAAATTTCCCTCATCACTATATATATATGTTATTCAATCAATTATTCATTCATTCATCTCCTATATATGTGATTTCTTTTTGTATTCTTGATTATATCTATAGCAAAGAAAACGCTTTCAACTGTCGCAGCTGTTGCCATTGGTAGGATCAAAGCTAAATTTAAAATATGACTAAAACGGGCTAACGGGTGGAGTATGGGATCTGGAATAATTATGGTTTAATCATATCAACTAGCATATTCAATAGGGATTTGAATAAGGATATTTATCTATTAGCATTATGATTTGTTACATTAATTGTCCTTTAATGATTTGCAATTAGCATTTATTGTCTTTGATTATGATTATAATTTCATTTAGGATTTTAGTATTATTTCATATTTATAGAAAATCTATAAAAAGGGATAGAGTTTTCGGTTACTCAGCTTTAATTGAATTAAATATACTTATATTTTCTGGCCTCCTCTTCACTTCTCTCTCCCTCTCCTTCCTGCTCTTATCTATATTCTGCATTAATTCGTATTAGAACAAATAAGCGAATCAACATGTGAGACTAATGCTAGGATAGATACACTGAAAGCTACAATTGAAGAGGTCCTAGCCTCCATTCACCTTTTAGGACAACTTGGGAAAAACCAAGAGAACAAACTTCCAAGTCCTCAAAAAGGTTTGCATCCGAACTCTAACGAAAATAGACAACCAACCCAACGAATCCCTATTCACTATCAAGGTAGGAAAACCATTACAAAAAAATCAACTTTCAACGATAATTTTCAAAGTGTTTGCAAAAAGTATGAATTTCAACGGCCATAATAGGAGTCGCTGCTGAAAGTTACACATTTCAGTGGCGACACCAAAAGTAGCCGATGAAGGTATAACCATCAGTGGCTACAATCATCATCACCACTGAAAGTTTTAGTTTTTAGTGGTGACCCTCTTTTGCTACCGCTACAAGTCCCTATTTTCAGTGGCAACATTTTTTGTCTTCGTAGAAGGTTAGTTTCAGCAGTGACTTTTTGTCGCCACAGAAAATGTTTTCAAAATTTTTAAATTTTTTATAAAATTTTTAATTATCATCTTATTTATTCTTATACTTTTTAGTAATTTGTTATGAAGAAACAAAGAACTTCTATGTGATGTTGAGTTAGGGAGATAATGTGTCACAAATATCACATAGTTTGTAAAGATTACACTACTACAAAAAACGTTTTTAACGTCCCTTTTTAAGGCCTTCTAACGTCTGAAAATAAGGAGACATCTATGTGAGCGACGTAGTAAAAAATGGCAATAACGTCCGTATTAAAAAGGGACGTCTAAAGTGCTACACTGACACTTTAGATGTCCGCATTTTAAAATGTAAAATGGGGACGTCTAAAGTGTCACTGTAGCACTTTCGACATCCCCAATTTAAAATGGTGACGTCTAAAGTGCTTTTTTTTAAAAAGAAAAAAGAAAATCATTTATATTACAGATCTGGACTAAACAGTATTTAAAACCAGAAATTACAGATCATCGTCAATAAAATTACAGATCTAGTATCTGAAATCCAAATCCAAAATCTACACAATAATAACTCCAAAGCTGAAATCTCATAGGCAGAAGATGAAAACAATAATAGGAATTAGTTGCAAAAAACTTATCTCCTTCTATTATTGAAATTCATTTTCTCATAATAATTAATAGAGAAGAACAACAAAGAGAGATGAATCTCGTTTTCTTAGCGGGAATGTAGCCATAAAGCATGTTTCAAAGTCCTGATCTACAAGTCATAACAACACGAGTTAGAAGATAAAATAGAAGGGAAACCCAAAGAAAAAAGAGAAAGAGGATAAAATAATAAAAAATGGTAAGCAAATATAGCAGATCTGGAGGTGAAAAAAAGAGAGAGAAAGGAAGAAGTAAGAGCAAAAAGAGCATATAAAGAAGAAGAAGCAAGAGTTAAAAGGCGTGGTGGTAGTTGTTAGATATGAATAGTTTTGATGATGTCAAATATAGATGTTAAATATGAGCAAAAAGTTTGTATGATATAATTATCTTCTACATTGACTAACTACTATATTTAATGTTGCATATTTTGTAGATTAGTCATAAACCCGATTGTGGGTTGATGTTATAATGCCTCATATGTGGAGAATGATCTCAAGAAGAAAATCAAGAGACAAGGGATTGAAGAAAGAAGGCATTGCAAGAACTAATAGGAATATCAAGCAAAGATTGAAGAAAATTGAAGATATTCAAGAAGATATCTAGTTGGTTTATGAAGAATGATCATCAATTCAAGAAGATATCTAGTTGAGTTATGAAGAATGATCATCAAGTGACAAAACAAGAAGAAAGAGATTGAAGAAAGAAGAAGAAAGAGATTAAAGAAAGAAAAACTTGCAAGTTCACATGAGAATATCAAGATCCAAGCTATTAGAAGTGATATCGGAGGTTTCTATGATCATACGGAAGTTAGAATGGGTCAATACGAAGCTAAAATGATGTATACGGAAGCCATGGTACCTTTGGGGATGATTACCCGAGTAATCACTCGAGTAATATGGCATTGTCTGATTTTGGAGGTGTTTACTCGAGGCCTTACTCGAGTAATCTGCCGGGTTATTTGATGAATCACTCGAGGCGGCACTTGAAGTAAATAGGACTCTGTTTTTCGCGCGGCAGAACAGAGGTTCGGTATTTTGATGATATCTCTCCAACCACATGTCTGATCGAACTGAAACCAATGGCATTGGAAACTAGACTTCCAACACGAACTTTTGACACCAAGATCACATTCAAAGGAGTTCAGATGAGGGAGATATGATCTGTTGAGGTTGACTCATGAATCACCGTCATATTCCAGGACACCTTCGGTATTTTGGACATAACTCTCAAAATACATATCGGATTGAGACGAAACCGGTGCCATATGAAAGAAGACTCAAAGAGCTTTCCATGGATATATAATTTGTCACATTTGAAGCTATATCCTAAGAGCTATGACTTCTGGAAGTTTCTGCTCGAGATTTCAGGATTGTCTAAGAACAGTAGATACTCTTTGGATCATAACTTTCTGTACACAACGAGTTTGGAGCTGATTTTTGTTGCATTGGAATGTAAATAATGAGGGCTTTCCAATGATATATAATTTGCCATGTTTCAAGTCAAAATCAAGAATTTACTTGAAGGCGCTACTCGAGTAACTGGTTGAAAACAAAAGACTTTACTCGAGTAGGTACTCGAGTAATCAGATAGAAAACTTCCAATTGCTCTCGGCCTGCCAACGTTACTCGAGTAAGTACTCGAGTAACCATGTAGGTCACTTACAGTTGCTCTCGGCATTTTGTACGACTGCTAATGTTACTCGAGGAGGTACTCGAGTAACCATGCGAAAACTTCAAGTCACTACTGGAGTAAAGCACGAAACTTCAAGTCACTACTGGAGTAAAGCACGAAAACTTCAAGTCACTACTGGAGTAAAGCACTGTTTAGACGAAAACTTCAAGTCATTACTAGAGTAAATCACTGTACATGAAGAATTATTGACGAAAACTTCAAGTCACTACTGGAGTAAAGTACTGTGCATGAAGAGAGAACTTCAAGTCACTACCCGAGTAAGCTATGCAGAAAATAGAAGGTCACTCGAGTAGCCACTCGAGTAACCTATGAAGAAACTTGATGTTTACTCGAGTAAGTACTCGAGTAATGCTTCCCAGAAAAATAGAACAGCGTCCCGAAGATTCTGGAAATCAATGGAATGATCATATAACTCATTCTTCTTGCTTCTAATCACTCTAATACTTCATTATATTAGTGATTGATGTATTTTTCCAGGAATACAATGAAGATATGATGTGAAGAGTCAAAAGGTGAATTTACGGAAGCTAAGCGTCAACGTTCACAACGGCTTTTCAAATTGAAGAAGCCACACTCCAACGGATATATTATGCTCAAACGGTCATCAACTATAAATAGAAGATCATCCATAACAGAAGGGACTAAGTGTGCATATATCATCGAAATGTCAACATCCTGACATCATTGCCCATCGCACATACTCTCTGTTTCTCTACTTTCTATATCATTTACATTTAAGAGAGAGAGTTTTTGTATTATACTTCAGTGTTCATCATATCCACTCTGTGAGAGAGTTTATAAACACTTTCAACTGTATTTCTGAATTGATCTCAAGGTAGAGGGACCTTGAGTGGGTTGATTTCCTTACGGGAAGCTGTAGAGAGAATCACTGGTAAGACTTTCTACTCGTAAGACTTACAAGGTGCAAGCAGTAGAGAACGTTGCTGCTCGTAAGACTTACAGTGGTGTAAGCAGAAGAGAACGTTGCTGCTCGTTAGACTTGCATAGGTAAGCTGGAGGGAAAGGTCTTCGGGATTGCTCTACTCGTAAGACTTGTTGTAAGGGGGAGTATCTTGGTGAGAACTTTGTAAAGGCTTTTCTTGTGCCTGGATTAAACAAGAAAATAGTGAATTTGAAAATCTCAGGAGGAGCCTGGGGACTGGACGTAGGTCATCGTGGATTGGGCCGAACCAGGATAAATCACAGTTTGCATATTCTCTTCCCTAAACTCTTATACTTCCAGCATATATCATTTAAATATCTAACTGTGATTTATGATTCATTACTTTCATATTTATTGCTTCCTCTAAGATACGAAAAGAATTTCAAAGTTCTTAAGTTTTTATCTTACACCCAATTCACCCCCCCTTTTGGGTGTCAGCCGGTTCTAACAGTAGTGACTCTTCTTGTGTTTGCGGCGATAGAAAGAGAGAGATGACTGTAAAAATAGTATAAAACTAACAAATAAAGACTATCAGTAAAAATTTGAATTGTTTTTGACGTCCCCAATTTAATTTAGGGACGCCTAAAGTTGTCCAATTTTATTTTTTTTACTTTAGACATCTCCAATTCAATTGAATTGGGGACGTCTAAAGTGATCAAATTCTTTTTTTAAATGAGGGACACCCTTTGGCGTCCCTTATATATATGGGGATGCCAAAGGGCATCCCTCATGATCCATCAAGGACCCCTTTGGCGTCCCTCATATATATTAGGGACGCCAAAGGATGTCCTTGATTTAAAAAAAAAATTAAAACAAACTTTAGACATCCCCAAGGTATATAGGGACGTCTAAAGTTTGTAAAGTCACATTTTTGACGTCCCTATTTAAATTGGGGATGTCTAAAGCTATTCAATTCTCACCCATAATTATAAAAATGTCACCGCCTTTATTTTTTACTTCCTTTTTTAAAAAGGGTCATCCTTTAGGGACGTAAAATTCATATTTTGTAGTAGTGTTGCCTAAATTTATATATAGTTTTTCCAATTGGAATATTTTGTAATTTTTTCTTCTAAAATGGTATATAATTTGAAATTTTATAACTTCATTCTCATAAGATGCGATTATTGTTTTACTGATTCAAAATATACTTGTATTCATTGTTGTCAAACTCTCGAGTCAACTCGTCGAGTTTGATACGGTTACGTTTTTAGCTAATGAAATTGAGTTAACTCATTTATAGAACTATTCTATACATAAACTTGGTCAAACTCAGTTTTGACTCAATCAAACTTATTGAACTCGCCATTCCAAAACCGAGTTCAAGGTAAGAGATATGGGTAGTAGAAGTCAGAGATCTAGAGTAACCAACTAAAAATCTTCAAAAAAAATTTAAAAACAAAAGCTAGTATATTGTTAACAAAGAAAAATACATAACACTTATACGACTTGCCCTATTTTAAACTTGTATACGTTGTGCCGTCTCCCCATTGTTTTTCTTTCCCAAGTTTGCAACTTTTGGTTTTTGTTCTTCAATTAACATTGTGCCTTTGCTTGTTCTTGCTGGTTTTTGAGAAGAAGGTAGAAAGAAGACAAAAAGAAGAAGGGAGAATGGAGGTAGGGGGGAGAGAGAGAGAGAGAAACTTATGCAAAACAATTGAAAAGTAAGTTTCAAATTTGAAATATGACAGATGCAAGGTGTAATTTGTTTCTCGTGATATGTGAGGAGTGTGTTGTATGCCTTTGTTGTTAGATATGGATAGTTTTGATGATGTCAAATATAGATGTTAAATATGAGCAAAAAGTTTGTATAATATAATTATCTTCTACATTGACTAACTACTATATTTAATGTTGCATATTTTGTAGATTAGTCATAAACCCGATTGTGGGTTGAAGTTATAATGCCTCATATGTGGAGAATGATCATCAAGAAGAAAATCAAGAGACAAGGGATTGAAGAAAGAAGGCATTGCAAGAACTAATAGGAATATTAATCAAAGATTGAAGAAGATTGAAGATATTCAATAAGATATCTAGTTGGGTTATGAAGAATGATCATCAAGAGGCAAAACAAGAAGAAAGAGATTGAAGAAAGAAGAAGAAAGAGATTAAAGAAAGAAGAACTTGCAAGATCACATGAGAATATCAAGATCCAAGCTATTAGAAGTGGTATCGGAGGTTTCTATGGTCAAACAGAAGTTGGAATGGGTCAATACGAAGCTAAAATGATGTATACGGAAGTTATGGTGCATCCGGGGATGATTACTCGAGTAATCACTCGAGTAATAGGGCACTGCCTCATTTTGGAGGAGATTACTCGAGTAGCTACTTGAGTAATCTGCCGGGTTACTTGATGAATCACTCGAGGCGGCACTTGAAGTAATGGGCACTCTGTTTTCGTGTGGCAGAACAGAGGCTTAGTATTTTGATCATATCTCTCCAACCACATGTCGGATCGAACAGAAACCAGTGGCATATGAAACTAGACTTCCAACATGAACTTTTGACACCAAGATCACATTCAAAGGAGTTCAGATGAGAGAGATATAAGCTTTGAAAGTTGACACATGAATCAGCGTCATATTCCTGGACAGCTTTGATATTTTGGACATAACTCTCCCAAACTACACATTGGATTGCAACGAAACCGGTGCCATATAAAAGTAGACTCAAAGATCTTTCCATGGATATATAATTTGTCATATTTGAAGCTATATCCTAAGAGCTATGATTTTTGGAAGTTGGTGCTCGTGATAGCTCGTGAGTTCAGAAATGGTCTAAGAATAGTAGATACTCTTTGGATCATAACTTTCAGTACACAACCTGTTTGGAGCTAACTCTTGTTGCATTCAAATGTAGATAATGAGGGCTTTCTGATGATATATAATTTGCCATGTTTCGAGTCAAAATCAAGAATTCACTTGAAGGCACCACTTGAGTAACTAGTTGATAATAAAAGACTTTACTCGAGTGAGTACTCGAGTAATCAGATTGAAAACTTCCTGTTGCTCTCGGCCTGCCAACGTTACTCGAGTAGGTACTCGAGTAGTCGAATAGAAACCTTCCAGTTGCTCTCGGCCTGCCAACGTTACTCAAGTCAGTACTCGAGTAAAGAGACAGAAACTTGAAGTAACCAGAGTCGACCTTCAAGGAACCTGCCAATGTTACTCCGGTAAGTACTCAAGTAACCAAGAGAAAGACTTGCAGTTGCTCTCGGCATTTCAATCCTGCCAATGTTACTGGAGGAGCTACTCGAGTAACTCACTATGGTAAGCAAAACTTGAAGGTAATACTCGAATAACTTGAAATACTATTATTACTTCACTCGAGGCACTGCCCGAGTATTCAGAGTTATTTAGAAGAGAACTTCAAGTTACTACCCGAGTATGCAAAGTTATTTAGAAGAGAACTTCAAGTTACTACTCGAGTATGCAGAGTTATTTAGAAGAGAACTTCAAGTTACTACCCGAGTAAGCTATGCAGAAAATGGAAGGCCACTCGAGTAGCTACTCGAGTAACCCGTGAAGAAACTTGATGTCCACTCGAGTGAGCACTCGAGTAATGCTTCCCAGGAAAACAAAACAACATCCCAGAGATTCTGGAAATCAATAGAATGATCATATAACTCATTCTTCTTGCTTCTAATCACTCTAACACTTCATTGTATTAGTGTTTAATGTATTTCTCCCGGAATACAATGAAGATATGATGTGAAGATTCAAAAGGTGAATTTACTGAAGCGGAACGTCAATGTTCTAACGGCTAGTTTTTCAAATGTGAAGAACGACCAAACGAAGCAATAGGACTCAATGGATAGGTTGAAATACTCACAACGGTCATATCCTACTCAACTATAAATACAAGAGATTCAAGCAGATGACAATAATATATAACATGATAAGATTATGAATCATCCACTTCTACCTGAATACTCTCTGTTCTTATCTATTTTCCACATCATGTATATTTAAGAGAGTTTTTGTAGTTTACTTCAATGTTTATCATATCAACTCTGTGAGAGAGTTTGTAAACACTTTCAATTGTATTTCTGAATTGATGTCAAGGAAGAGGGGCCTTGAGTGGGTTGATTTCCTTATGAGCTAGTGTAGAGAGAATTTTCGGTAAGACTTTCTGCTCGTAAGACTTATAAGGTGCAAGCAGTAGAGAACGTTGCTGCTCATAAGACTTATAAAGGTGTAAGCAGGAGAGAACGTTGCTGCTCGTAAGACTTGCATGGGTAAGCAGGAAGGAAAGATCTTCGGGATTGATCTGCTCGTAAGACTTGCTATAAGGGGGAGTATCTTAGTAAGAACTTTGTAAAGGCTTTTCTTATGCCTGCATTAAACAAGAAAATAGTGGATTTGAAAATCTTAGGAGGAGCCTGGGGACTGGACGTAGGCCATCACAGATTGGACCGAACCGGGATAAATCACAGTTTGCATACTCTCTTCCTTAAACTCTTATATTTCCAGCATATATTAACTGTTGATTTATGATTCATTATTTTCATATTTATTGCTTCCTCTAAGATGCAAAAAGATTTTCAAAGTTCTTAAGATTTTTATCTTACACCCAATTCACCCCTCCTCTTGGGTGTCAGCCGGTTCTAACATTTGTTTCTCGTGATATGTGAGGAGCATGCTATGTCATTGTGTGCCTTCATGTGATTGTACTTCTTAGTCTATAATCTCCCTTCTTTTCAATTTTTTTAATTAAAAATTGTTCTTGGTTAGGGTGAAGGTTTGACTTGTGAGGCTAAAGTGTCTGGACTCTTGACTCTTGAGTATTGTGAAGCAAAGGACCAGATCACTAGAGACACCACACATTAGGAGTAAGGTATAGTATTTCGTCCTTTCCTTCACCTTTTCATTGCTTTTAATTAATGAACATTTCATTATTATTATATTGTTTTCATTAAGATCACGAGGGAGTAGGATGCATATTAGGTGAATCTTTTCTTTTTGAAAGTGAAATATTAGAACCTTGTTTTATGATTGTTTAATGTGATCCATATAATAGGATTTTATTTATTAAACACTATCCTTATTAAATAAACTATGTCCTTGAGAACTGATAAACTAAAGTGAAGCTTACTTTTTACCTTTGGATATTAGATGTCTTCTTTGGTTACCTTTTTCTTTCTTAATTTGAGAATTTCTTCTTACTAATTATTAAGTAGGTAGTATATTAAATTGAAGATGTCTTCAAGTGCAAAAGAAAATACTGGGAATAAAGTTATTGCTGCAAGAAAAAATTATCCGAGTAATAGATCTTATATAGGATGGAAACACGGGATGGATGTTGATGGGAATGGCAAAAAAGTGAAGTGTAATTATTGTAGAAAATTTGTTAATAGGGGTATTTATAAATTCAAAAATCATCTAGCATGCACTAAAATAGATGTTGAGGCTTGTGGCAATGTTCCTGAAGAAGTAAAGACCACAATGCTATAGCTTGTTTATGATGCAAAATGTGCTTCATCTAAAAGGAAAAAAACAATGGGTTGATATCGGTGATAAAGATTATCAAGGTGCACAAGCACAAGTTGAGTACCAAAATTCAAAGAAAGGGATGATGAATTTCTTGAGACATACAAAAAATAAAAGCAAAGGGGTAGGCAATACACAATCAACCATTAATCATATGTTTAAGAAAGACTTGAGTGAAGAGGCTTGTCAACAAGTAGCTCAATTTTTTTATACAAGTGCTATACCTTTTAATTGTATAAAAAATCCTGAATTTACAAAGATGTGTGAAGTTATAGGAAGATTTGGTCAAGGAGTTAAGCCTCGTTCTTATCATGAGATCAGAGAAAAATATTTGAACGTAGAACTAAAAAACACAAAGTCCTTGCTTGAGAATTTTAAGAGTGAATGGACAATAATAGGTTGTTCCATAATGTCTGATGGGTAGACTGATAGCAAAGGTGTTCAATTTGCAATTTTCTAGTAAATAGTCCAAAAGGGACAGTATTTTTATATTCATTAGATACTTCTGAAATTTCTGAGATAGTTGATAAAGTATTTGAGATGCTTGATGAAGTTGTGGAAAAAGTGGCTGAAAAAAATGTGGTGCAAATAATAACCACAATGTTGTAAATTACAAAGCAGCTGGGCAAAAATTAATGGAGAAAAGAAAACATTTGTATTGGACTCCATGTGCTGCCCATTGTGTTGACTTAATGTTGGAGGACTTTGAAAAGAAAGTTATATTGCATAAAGAAATAATTAGCAGGGGTAGAAAAATCACAACATATAATTATACAAGATCAATGCTCATTAGCCTTTTGAGAAAATACATAAATGGAAATGATTTAATCAGGCCTACTGCAACTCGATTTGCTACTGCATATATGACTTTGTCATATCTTAATGAGCACAGAGTACCACTGGTAAATTTGTTTAATTCTCAAGATTAGAAGGATAGAAAATTTTCATCTACCAAAGTTGGAAAAGAAGTAGCAAAAAGTGCTATGGACAATAATTTGAGGAAGAATATTGTGATGTGCCTTAAAGCTGATGCTCTTCTTGTTAAAGTTTTTCATTTGGTGAATTCAAAAGAGAAGGCAGCTATGGTATTCATATATGAAGCCATGGAAAGTGCAAAGTAAAAGGTCAAACAAAATTTTAATAGTGTTAAACAAAAGGCAAGTATTAAATTAAAAATTTGTATGTAATGTTTGTTCGATATGATTAGTTTTGATGATGCCAAATATTAAGATCAAAAAGTTTGCATAATATACTTATCTCCTACATTGATTAACTATTATTTGATGTGAAATATCTTATAGATTAGTCAAGCAAAAGAAAGAGGGAGATTGAAGATAGTCAAGAAAATAAAAAAGCTATTTTGTTGGGTTATGGAGGATGATCATCAGGAAGAAAATCAAGAAATAGAGATTGAAGAAAGAATAAATTTCATGATCTATTGAGAATATCAAGATTCAAGCTCTTAGAAGTGATACTGGAGGTTTCTATAATCAAATGATGGTTGGAATGGGTTAATACCAAGCCAAGATAACTTATATGGAAGTTATGACACCTCCAAAGATGATGCACACAAATTTTAACATCCAAAATCGAGTTTTGTGTGAAGAGAACTCTAGTGCTGGTGCAGAACTCGAGTGTGAAAGCACTCTGTCATATTATGTTTTCGTTCAAAATGACAGAGGTTTGGTATTTTGGAATATCTCTAAAACCACATGTCCAATTGAGATAATTGACTGAACTGTATTTTATATATGATTTTTAATAATTAAATTGGGATTTTGATACATTTTTTGAGACATTATTGCATGATTAAGCACTAATTTTAGTTAGGGACAATTATTTTAAATTAATTGCAATTAGGGGCAAAATGGTCATAATTTATTACTTATTTTATGCAATTGTTTCTTGAACTTTTGATACTACATTGTGTTTAATATTGCCTTGCAGGGGTTTTGAAAGAAATTAAATATTTTTGGAGGGTGAGAATTAAATTTTGAGGAATGGGAAAAATTACAACAAGGGCCCTAAAATTTCTGAAAATTATAATTTGATGTAGAAAATGGTCCAAGAAGATTACAGAAAATTACCCAGACTCTTTGGAAATTATAGTATAGCCACATGTACATTTTGAAATCTTTAGTGAAGTCCCTCTAGGAACTTTCATAAGTTCTCACTTTAATCCCTGGCAAAACTTACTATTCTTGATCTTTGCACAAAGACGAGACAGGGGAGCTGGGAGAAAAATTTCGTACAGAGCTGTATGCCGCAAGTTCTTGGATCTCATCACCTTCATCACATCTACCTTCATCTTCCTCTCGCCGGAGGCTTCCTCTTTTGTTGTAGTCACCAGAGAGTGACCTTCCTGTACCACCACACTGCTTAGCCGTTTGGAGCTAGAACAAAGAGTGGCAGACCTAAGAGCTTGAGTGGGGAGACGGGAGAGAGCTTGAGAGGAGAGGGAAAGAGACGGAGAGAGTAACCACTATCAAGGACTTTGACTATCACTCGACCACCGCCATTTCTTCTTTGTGCCCCACCGTTGTGTCTCCTCATTGCCACCAAAAATTAGAACCCAATGCTGCAAAGGTTCTTCATTAAACCAGAGCTGGTTTAGAGCTTTACCACTGTCAACCTACTCTTGCCTTCAACTCACTGCTATCATTACCTAGCACTATCAGACCATCACCTCCTCTACTGTTCTCATCGGCACTCCTCTATTTCCTTTCTTCCTCCATTACGTCCTACCAAAATTTCTCAGCCGAAAAACCTTCCTCTATTCTATTCATTCAACCATCTCTTTCGTTTTCCTCAGCATCATTATCATAACATCTAGTAATACCAACGATTCTCTTTATCATTTTCATCTCATACCCTTCCAGACCATAAACATCATCATCAATCCCTTCTTCCTTTTCCTCCATAACCGATTTGTTATCAACCTTTTCTCCTCCTCCCATTGCAACGTCACAGCTTCTACCTTATCTATGACTGGTTTGGTTGTGAGCTTTGTGGTGACAGTACTTAGCTCCATGAGTGGCTAAGCTTTCAACTCTTAAGGATTGGGGATTTGGCTTGAGTTCTAAGAGCTTTAAAAGGGAGTTTTTCTTTGTTCCTTTATGAATTTCCTATTGTTATTGTAATTCCTAGCTATATTCTAAGATAGTTGCAGTAGGATTTTGTTATGAGCTATTTGGACTCCATATTATTGAACAAAGATTGCTTATTTTGTGTTTGGATTGGAATTATTGTAATTGGATATTTTTAGTTAATTATCTCCTATTAATTCAATGAGATTATGCTTGCAATGTGTTCACTAGTTTGTGTAATTGATTTGAGTTAATTTGAGTGGAACGTTTGTGCATTACTATTAGAGGAAACAATTGTATTAATTTAATCTATTTCACACTTCAAGTGGTTTTTAATAATTTATCCAACAGATACTATAATGTGATTGTAGGATTAGTCATTGATTAGATAAATTGGACTCAACGTGTTTACTTGAGGTTTTTTAATTAAGACTTGATGGATCTTAAACTCCCACATTATTTAGTGAATTAGGATAGCCATTAGACCAATTTCTCAAGAGAATTCACTTCATTCATTTCTTCATATATATCCGTTTTTATAAAGTACCAAAAATAATAGTTTAATATTTAAATAAATTGTATTTTCTTTTAGCTATTGATTATAAAACCCAAAACCAATTTCCCCTTGTTTTATTGCATTTGCATTGTATTTATATTACTTAGGATTCCATAAAAGGCTCCTCGAGAAGAGAGAACGATCCTTGGTATGCCTATACGCAATCCTTGGTTAATTTTTTATTATGCACCCCAAGGTTAAGTAAGAGACAAAAAGTCCGTTAATCAATAAAATCGGTGGCATATGAAACTATACTTTGAATGCGTCAAATACACAGCAACATAACATTCAAAGGAGTTCAGAAGAAAGAGATATGAGCTTTGGAAGATGACATGTAAATCACCATCATATTCCAAAGCAGGTTTGATATTTTGGACATAACTTTCAAAGTACATGTTGGATTGAGATGAAACTAGTGGCATAAGAAAGTAAACTTAAAGAGATTTCCATAGATAGGTCATTAGTTAAATTTGGAGTTATATTATAATCGTTATGCCTTCTAGAAGTTGACACTCAAAATTCAAGCTTCATACGGAAGTTGCTCCGAAACAGGAACTTAGTGAAGAACGCAAGTTTTGGAAAAAAAGTCTAGTTATGCTATTAAGAGAACTCGAGTCGGGCAAGTGAATCCTTACAAGTATGTTCCCAAGGGGAAACAAGAATTTGAACCTATGAGATGCACTCGAGTTCTGTAAGCTACAACACTTGAGTTTGGTTCTTCACTCTTGCAAGTTTGATGTAGAAACTAATGATAAAACTGGAATTTTACTGATGCACTCGAGTTTCAGAGGTGTACTTGAGTTCTATGTGCTAAAGAACTCGAGTCAATAAAGTGTGCCAATGGAAGTGTTTCACAGAGAGTCAAGGCAGAAACTAAAACTACCTAAAAAACTTGAGTTCTGATGCAACACTCAAGTTTTGGTCACAAGTGTACTCGAGTCCTACAAGTGTTGTCTAGAAGTGAAGTCTGAAGCTAAAACACTCTGATACACTTGAGTTTTAGAGGAGAATTCGAGTTCTGTATGTTGAAGCACTTGAGTTTGGCAAGTTGCACTTAAAAGTGAGTTACTGTACTTGAAAGTGATCATGCACTTCCAAGTTACACTTTTTGAACTTCCAGTGACACTGTTCAAAGAACTCGAGTTTTGGATGAAGAACTCAAGTTTTGGCTGAAGATTATCATGTTGCACTTAAATATAAGTAGCTGCACTTGAAAGTGATCATGCCCTTCCAAGTTGTACTTCTTATACTTCTAGTGTGCACTCGAGTTTTGGCAGAAAGTATTCACACACTTCCAGTGACACTTTTTTAAGAAATCAGAGCAACACTTCATAACTTCTAAAAATCATAGGAATAATTGTGTAATTCACTTTTCTTGCTTATAATCACTCTAACACTTCATCATTTTAGTGATTAAGCATTTTCCAGATGGTCAAACAAGGAATAACACACAACTTGGAAAAAGTGACATCACGAAGCATGTCACACCCATAATCCTATTACCCTACGACATACGGCCTTTGGCATGGTCCTCCCACGTACTCCCAGAGACACGTGGGCCACAATGTGTGACTCACAAAGCAATCTCCATACCTCATGTGGTTTTCTTTCACCTCCGCACACTTAGCTCAATGGTAGCATCTCTCACGAAGCGCATGTACTTACCCCCAGGTCGTGTGTTCGAGGGGTGTGGAGGTGAAAGAAATCCATAAGGGGTGTGGAGATTGCTTTGTGAGTCGTACGTTGTGGCCTACGTGTCTCTAGGAGCACGTGGGAGGACCACACCAAAGACTGTATGCCACAGGGTGGTGGGATTATAGGGTGTGACAATAAAAAGGCGCCTTTTGGCTAGGTCTGTTGAGTACCCTTGCTGACGGGTATGGACTCACTAGGAATATCGGCTATCCCCCACTCTAGCCTTTCTTTCACCTTCCCAGGTTTTAAACACTCGACTAAGGGGCCAAGTATGAGTGCCTTCAATGGTACTGTGTTTCACTTCGCACTCTTACTTGGCCCTTTGGTTAAGTGTTCAAAACCTAGGAAGGCGAAAGAAAGGATAGAGTAGGGGGTAGCCGATATTCCTATTAAGTCCATGCTCATCGGCAAGGGTACTCAGCGGACCTAGCCAAGAAGGTGAGGTATGACAAATTGTGCCCATCAGCTCTCTCATTCTTGGCCTAGATTTTGAGTTGAGTGTTTTGGGTGGACACATCCCTGTTATGGTATATTGGTGGTGGCATGGGAAGGGGCAATATTCTTAAGGTAGCTAACCTTTGGCTAGGTATACTAGCATCGATTGGCTATACCATGTTCAAAAGATATAAGGAGGAGCAAGATGGATGAGTGAGGATGATTCTAATTGTTGAACATATTATGTAAAGTTTAATTAGTGAGAATATTATTATGTTAGTTAAGCTGCTTCTCTGACTTACAATCCTTTCCTGTATAAATTGTAAATTGATTTTGGCTTTCACTTAGTCATTGTAAATAACTTTTCAGGCGAGACCTCTAATTCGGCTAGAGGCCAAGGGAAGAAACTAGAGGCATAGGTGTTGAGAACCTTGTAGGCCTCTTTTAGTATTGGTGTTGTATTAATTTCTATATTGCTATTATAGGGCATCTCATATTTTTGAGATATCATATTTGCTGTTTGGATAATTGTTTTGGGATAACTATTTAGCTTTTGTTAGGCTTGAGGCTTTATTTTCATGCTCTGACAATTTAGTGGACCAACAACCATATTTGTGTTCGAAATTGTTTTGTATGGATTCTTAATTGTAGGATTCAATGTTGTAAAACTCTTGAGCTGTGACTTATCCTGTTTGTTATGTGTGCCCAGAGGAATGAATTTATTTGTAGCGGGTTTATAGTCAGGTTTCGTGCCCTAAACTTTTATATGTCTTGAATAAGAAAATGTTTTTAATTATCATTGGTTAACCAGGTTTTGTAAAACCATTATGGATAATTTGTTTTTGTGAGAAAGGGTCTTTATACACTTGATGCTTCACATTATTTTTCTTAAATTTATTGAAGTTATAACTTTTTTATTAAAAAATTGTTTAATTAATTTTTTTAACTAGATGTGTATGGCTAGCCAAAAAAAAAAACACTAGATGTGTGTGGAAAACCATGCTCCCAAAACATTCGCATAATCTCTCCATCTATAAAGACTAAACTTACTTCCCCTCCAAAAATTTCAAAGATTCCCTCCATTCTCAAGGCAACTTTTTAGCTTCCAACTTTTCCTTCGTATCACTTTAATGTCTTAGGGTTCTCTCACTTGTAAGTTGTGTATACTCTTCCTCCACATACCACACTTAATCTGCCATTAAAGAGTAGATGTCCCCCTTCATCTCTGACATTCTTATCTCCGCTTGCATTCTCCAATCTCATCACACAAAATTACCAACAGATTCAATCCCTATTTTCAACGAAGGGATAGCTCTAATTCTCTCTCATTAGGACTTTCTCCATTTTGCAGTTGAGAACAAATATGGAGGCCTCCATTCTCACCAAAAGGCTGAAACACTTGGCAACAATATACTTCATGGTTCACCCAATCTACAGGTTATCTTCTCTTTTTATCGGAACACATAAAGCTACTTGGTTTGTATAATCAAAAGTAGAATCCTGGGATTTATGCCAATACTTACGTTTGTAAGATTTGGTAGATTCTATTCATAATTAAGCAATATGAAGAGATGGAATGTGTAGAATTTTATACACACAAATATTAGGTGTTGATTGTGGTTTGATACAGAGAGGAGCAATAACTTAGAAAATGTATCTTTTAATTTTTTGGATGTGGTATTCACTCTTGAATTAACTTCTGATTTTAATACATTTTGTTCCCTAAGGCCTCTGTATATTGATGACTTGGTAAACACACTATGTGAGGGTATAGACTATTATTTCTGCACAGCTTTTGAGGATGGCATTATCAAAGAGGTACATTTGTGTTGTAGTTGCTTTCAAATTCTCATATCAGTAATTATTTGTTGTCCTAAATCTGTTATCAATTTCAATATTGAGTTTTATGGCATTAAATAATTTTATGTCATTATGTTGGACTTTGGGTCTAGGTCCGCCTTTGATAGGCTGGACTATTTAATTATGAAACAAATAGCCTTATCAAATAGAAAACAAATTAGCATTGATTATGAATTGTGAAAGAAGTCAATATTGATTATAGATTTTTTAATTGAGAAGCAAGTTATTAAATATTAGGAAATTAATTGAGACTAAGCACTAATTTGGAAGGCAAGTAGAAGTGCACATAATGTCCTAATTAATGGTCACCCTATAAATCTTTATAAATAGGATGTGCCTCCCTCAGATATAATCCATCCATGCCATTAAACCTTCTGGTAATCTTTCTTCTCTCTTACCTTTTTGTTATGGTGCATTGCTGTGTCAACCCCATTAAGGCTCTAGAAGTCTAATATTTGTGTAAGCTTCTATTACCCGGATTCTACTCGACCTGGTACATATGTCTTCTCTATCCTCATATTTTTTCCTTCATTGGTATCAAAGTTTGCTTGATTTTGTAGTTGCATCTTATATGTATGTTCTGCTGTGACACTAATAAAAAACAAAAATAAATGAAAATCCTCTCATTAATGATGATTGGTGTCTAAATTGACAATCATCATTAAAAGGGAAAATTTAAAAAAAATAAAAAAGAAAAAGAAAAAAAGTCCTCTTATTGATGATGATTAGTGTCCTAATTGGTATCGTCATTCATTAAGAGAAAATGAAAAACTATAAAAAATATAAAAAAGATTGGACTAATGTTACAAAAGATTTTGATAATAAACAAAAAGGCTTGAGGGATCACTCGAGTAATGTGTGAGAAATTGTTCTAGAAGATCTCTGTCAAAAATTACATGTCATTACTTGAGGGATCACTTGAGTAATATGAATAGAAATTGATGCAGTACTCGAGGGATCACGCGAGTAATCAAAGAAGAAATGATGTAGTAACTCTCTGCCAAGAAATGAGTGACATTACTTGAAGGATCACTGGAGTAATTTTAAATAAAAAGATTGCATTACTCGAGGGATTACTTGAGTAATCAAATAGGCAAAGAGGCAGTTACTCTCAGCCAAGATTTGGATGACATTACTCAAGGGATCACTTGAGTAAGCAGAAAAGAATTGGAAGCATTACTCATGGGATCAATCAAGTAATCAGAGAAGAAAAGAAAGACTTACTCAAGGGATTACTCGAGTAATCAAGTCTTTCAAATTTTGTAAAATGAATTATGCAATGGATTACTTGAGTAATCTAGTCAGAAAACATTGGCTTACTCTCTGACTTATTTTGAAAGGGATTACTCATAGGGTTACTCGAGTAATCATATCCAGAATCATGTTTTTAATCTGTTGTTCATTAATTTGTTATCTATAAGACTACTATTTCATTGTATTAGTTTCATAAGTGCATTTGCAGAGAAACAATAAAGAGATCATGCATTGAGAGAAAAGTTAAACATATCATCTACAACGTCTTAAACGCTCACTTATTGTAACCCCCTGCCGTAATTAATATCCGGATTATGCAATTAACGTGAAATAGAGACCAATAAGACAAAACATCATTTATAAACCCATAGACCCAGACGGGATTTTCACAATTACATTTCGAAATCATTTACAACACGGTCTCATATTTTCACTCCGAATATAATTACTATGCGAAGATAAATTACATTTACACAATTATCAGAGTACGCAATATAAATTTCCGGCAATCCCGGAATCATATCTTCGCTCGATAATCATAGGGCACATTAGCCCATACAACTCATCGATTAGGGATTACACAAACTACTCATATACATAACCAAATATTTATCCAAATATACACATATATTATCCCAATTACTTCTTGATAACCAACACTAAGCTCTCACCCAGAAACGAGTCCTCTTCGTCCGTGGATGCTTGCTTCATCCTTAATCTTCCTTCCCTGTCTAAAATGTTGATAGGGGAGGGTGAGATTCTAGGGAATCTCAGTAGGAAACACATACCAATATGCATGCAAGATAAGTATTTAATGCACGACATGCTTGCATCACAATAACACATGTTCACATCATGATATATCCGCATGCTCAATGTTTCAACAACATACTCATGGCCATAGTATAATAGAAACAGAGCTACAATCATTCTCATATGTTTCACATAATTCACGCAAGGCAATAACATGCATCAATACACAAATACAATTATCAATACATGCAGGAGAGGTAAGTTCCCTACCTCCAGTCTTTTCTCCTCGATTTGCGTGCCAGCAACTCGGGGCTTCACATTCGATCCTACAATGTCAAATGTACTATTTAGACACTCCCAAAGTGTTTCTGGGGGTTATATGAGGCTATATGGAAAAATTACTAAAATACCCCCGGGGCCCGGCCCGGCCCCGCCGTACCCGGTCTAGCTGTACTTTTCCCGAAATTTTGACATGGGCTATTCTAACATATTTTCGCCCAAGGAATCCATTTTCGGACTCGGAATTATCAAATTCAATGTCAATTACGAAATTGCCCTTGGCAGCCCTACTTTTAGGGTTTTAGGGGCGTTTCCGTAATTATGCTTTCTCGGCCTTTTCCGAAAAAGTGCCCAACTGTAACCCCACCTAATTTTCGCTCCTGAACACAATGGAACCATCAAATCATTGAAAATCCAACTCTAAGACCCATTTCTAGAGCTGGCCGAAATTCTCAAGTATTCTGGGAAAAATTGGGGTTTTTCGGTTTCGGCTCCGTAAACGCGTTCCTTTCTACTCCTAACCACTTTATTGACTATTCCATTAGGTTACAACTACCATTTAGTATCAATTTGGGCAGCATAACAGCCCCTACAACCCATTTCCATAAATTAAAACCAACGGCAATCCGGCGAAATTTCACCGATTAAATTGCCCACAGCAGCCAGAATAGTCAATATACAAGAGTTTGGAAGTTACCTCAAGCTCCCACTAGCTTTTCCTTCTTGTGGCTGAAAACCCTAACTTCAAAACACCAAAAGAGGAGCTTCCAAACCTTAAAGAACATAAAGGAGTAGCTTAGGATCGGAGTTATACGCGTTAGGAGCTAGATCGTCGGAGAAATCGGCTTACCTTGCGAGATTTCTTCCTCTTTTTCTCTCTTTTCTCCAAGCTCTCTCCACGTTTTTTTTTCTTGCTTCAGCTGCTGTGTGCGACAGAAATGAGCTGAGGAAGATGATAACATATGTAATTCCATGCTGACATCATCTTTTAATGAGATGATGTCATAATTCCCATTTTCGGATTTTCTGGCAGATTTTCTGCCCAAACTTTGAAAAATCATAACTAATTCTAGAAAAATCGAAATGAGGTGATCCCAAAGCCAAATGAAAGATATTTAAGTCCTCTTCATAGGAAAAATATTGGCCATTACTAAAAATCACCACACAATTCCAGAATTACACAAATTTCATCACTGCCCCAAAACAGAGTCCATTTTTGACCTCAAACTTTGGACAGTCATATCTCCCAGTTCTCAAAACGAAATGGCACAAATTATATGTCCATTTTGAAGCTTGGGATGTGAACTTTAAGACTGGAAAGTTTCATAATTTTTAGACACCATTTGGTCATTCAAAACGTTTATACAAACGGACTGCCCAGACAGAATTTACACTGGACAACATTTTTAGTTTTACAACCAATGTGTCCAATCCAATTTAAATCAATTCCAATGATTAAATACCACAACATGACACCATTTCCATCACAATACCCCATTCAATTCTTCCCTCTATTCTAAGTCAATTTGGATGTTGATCCACAATTGAACTCAAATACAGGGTTTTGGCGTTGCTCATAACACAAGTGACTACAATCCACTTTATATTCTCTAAAAAGGTTCATTAATCACTAACCACGTCCACTTTTGTAGTCATTAACTCCTAATCACAATTTGGGATCTTGCTAAACCGGGGCTTAGCAATCCACTAATCTCAGGCTTATTCTCTAGCCTCGAGTCTCAAAATTCGGGGTGTTACATTTCTCCCCCCGTTCAATAAATTTCGTCCTCGAAATTTGTCATACCACTTAATCCAATTCTTGCAAGAATCTCAAACAATGAATGCAACTCAATTGCCCCAAATTGCAATCGGCCCATATCACGATTGCCACACAAACTCGATCACCATACATTTTGCCAAACAGATACAATTGCTTCCACATACGATTGCCACAACACCATCATCAAACGACGGCCTTAGCTGTATACACAAACTCTTCCGCTGTATTCCCATCCACAGCCTTTCCCTCACCCGTACACCCACTAGTGACTCCGCTAGTGGTAACCGAGACTTTTGGGTCTCACAACACAATATTACTTCACCGTATCAACTTTTACGGTGTCACCCTCACCCGTACACCCACTAGTGACTCCGCTAGTGGTAACCGGGACTTTTGGGTATCAACACAATGTCACATCATCTGGTCACTCCAGAATCTCAATTTCTTCTATCCTGGCGCCTTTTATTGTCACACCCCCTTAATCGGTGCCCACGCTTCCGCTGCGTGGCTGGCTCCCACATCACACCCGTCCGATGGATGCCCGTGGGTTACCGGACTCACGAGTTTATTGTCACACCCACCCCGGTTTTACCCCCTCTAGGGATGCCCCGTGCCGGTGGTGCCCGGGATTCTTTGGGTATTCACAACAATCACATTGTCGTATCAAGTTTCACGTCATTACCCTCACCTATCCAGGACTTTTGGGTATTACACAATGTCCACGGCAGATTCACATTGATGCGTGACGATTTCCATAAAACGACAGCACCCACGGCTAAATACACAATGATACGTAGCTTTCGCCACTTGCACACATATCACATTGCAAGAATGCCTCGGCTTCCGCCGCTTGCACAAATATGATAGCTTCTCATTGTCTCACAAATACAAATTGCCCTTCTGGCATTCACATCACAGTTCACATTTACAACAACACACATCGCAGATTCTAATTTTACGCACTGCCTTTCGGCCTGGGGTCAACACCGGTGCAACCAACGTGGTGGCTAGCCAGGTTGGCCATGTTGAGGTAATTGCCCTCACGACAAGAATCCTCGAACATGTAGTCGAATTAGCCATCAGCTGAATTAGCTCTGCTCTACTACACAACAATACCTCAGTCCCAGCTTATCCACAATGTTCATAGGTTCATCATCACACTCCACTCTCATCCCCTTTCTCCGCCGAGAAGACACACAGTCTTGACCCGAACCGTTGTTAGCTACTCAGGGACTATCGACGTGGCAGTGCACACACATAGCCATTCAGGCTCACAATAGTAGATCCACAATCACACCCTACCCTCATCCCCTTTTACCGCCGGAAAGACACACAGTCTAATCCGAACCGTTGCTAGCGACTCAGGGACTATTGGCGTAGCGGTGCTCACACATAGCCTTTCGGCTTCCACATCACACTCCACCCTCATCCCCTTTCTCCGCCGGGAAAACACACAGTCTTACCCGAACTGTTATTAGCTACTCAGGGACTATTGGCGTGGCAGTGCATACAAATAGCCTTATAGCTCATACAGCTAACCGGCTTTCACAAACGGCCCGTCGGCCTTCACAAATAGCCTGTCCCCCGTAAATTACCGCCCCGAAGGCACGGTCCTCCGCCATAGGAATCACCCTATGCGGCCGCAGGTAAGAGACTCACAAATAGCCGTCACACCCCACCGCCGTCTCACCCCACCGGGCCACAACGGTTAGTGCCCTCTCCCACCAATCGGGTGCGGAGAGGCTGGGTACACTACGTCGACCCAGGACTCACAATGCACAATTGTAACAAGCTGGAACCGGGCGTCTTAACCACTTCACCTTCAACATCTCAAATTCTTTTCACATACTGAGATCCTTCAAGACCTCTCTTTACAATACGACTTGACCCCGAAGTTTTTCCTCCCGAAGCCATAGTTATCATATCATTCTCACATCAACCTCGAGCCTCTGCTCAACACGATTCTCAAACCTATTACATTCCCACGCTTCCGCTGCACACTCTGAGGTCTATCTCCTCATCTGTGCTATAACAATGTCAAGTTGATGTAACAGGAGTCCCATAGGAATCTCCTACTACAACTGACAACATTCACAATCTGTACCAAATCTTGGCTCGATTCAACTCGAATCATTGAAAGCCATTATCAACACATCGTTGAGATCCCATACTCCCAACGTTCCCAGAGCTCTATTCTACGATTCAACGTCACGGCGATTGCTCTCCACGGTTCATTATCAAGGTGGTTGCACTCTAGGGTTCATCGTCACAGTGGCTCCACTCTAGGGTTCATCGTCATGGTGGCTCCACTCTACGCTACTGCACTCGGTGCTTCACTCAGTCCACTGACTGGTCAGCCCCTCCGGTCAGAGTTTTCCGTAGGTAGCCCTTTCCAATCGGATCTCACCGTAGGTAGCCCTTTCCGATCAGACCTCACCGTAGGTAGCCCTTTCCAATCAAAAGTCCCCGTAGATAGCGTTCTCCGATCCGAATCCTCCGTAGATAACTTTCTCCCTGTGTTGGATTAACAACCAACACTCTCAGAATAACTGATACACATTCGCTTCTAGTACCATACCCTGGTACCACAGACCATTGAGGTCAAATCCAATCCCTAAGAATCAACCCAGCTATTGAGTCTAATCCTTAGATCACAACCTATCTGTCCAAACCTCAACCTTAGTTGAACTGGGAAATCACTTCCCCCATTTCCATAGAGCACCATCTGCCCTAACACACAGTCAAATATCTCAGCCAGCCGAAGGCACACAAGTCCCCTAGGTCTTAAGGCTTTTACACATACAAGATCAGTATGACATCACTACATGTAACATCATACCACCTTGGGTTACATACCCGACATCTAGGTTAGTCCTGATACCTAGAACATCAATATCAAACGCCTCGGAAACCATTTTCCTCGGTTCTCAAATCAGATGAGGGGTTTGATTACCACCACCTGCAAGTCTATATCTCAAATCCTCAGGTGAATCATACTGACTCACCATATCCACAACACAAATAATGTATACACACATCCCTTAACCTCATATATCCACAAATAGCAGGGACCTTAATGTGCATACCACAACAAACAAAGTCATCTCCTATGACTTAAGGCAACAACTACTGCCATTATCCTAGCAAATTCCTTACTTGCCAGGAACTGCAGCTCTGATACCAAAATGTAACCCCCTGCCGTAATTAATATCCGGATTATGCAATTAACGTGAAATAGAGACCAATAAGACAAAACATCATTTATAAACCCATAGACCCAGACGGGATTTTCACAATTACATTTCGAAATCATTTACAACACGGTCTCATATTTTCACTCCGAATATAATTACTATGCGAAGATAAATTACATTTACACAATTATCAGAGTACGCAATATAAATTTCCGGCAATCCCGGAATCATATCTTCGCTCGATAATCATAGGGCACATTAGCCCATACAACTCATCGATTAGGGATTACACAAACTACTCATATACATAACCAAATATTTATCCAAATATACACATATATTATCCCAATTACTTCTTGATAACCAACACTAAGCTCTCACCCAGAAACGAGTCCTCTTCGTCCGTGGATGCTTGCTTCATCCTTAATCTTCCTTCCCTGTCTAAAATGTTGATAGGGGAGGGTGAGATTCTAGGGAATCTCAGTAGGAAACACATACCAATATGCATGCAAGATAAGTATTTAATGCACGACATGCTTGCATCACAATAACACATGTTCACATCATGATATATCCGCATGCTCAATGTTTCAACAACATACTCATGGCCATAGTATAATAGAAACAGAGCTACAATCATTCTCATATGTTTCACATAATTCACGCAAGGCAATAACATGCATCAATACACAAATACAATTATCAATACATGCAGGAGAGGTAAGTTCCCTACCTCCAGTCTTTTCTCCTCGATTTGCGTGCCAGCAACTCGGGGCTTCACATTCGATCCTACAATGTCAAATGTACTATTTAGACACTCCCAAAGTGTTTCTGGGGGTTATATGAGGCTATATGGAAAAATTACTAAAATACCCCCGGGGCCCGGCCCGGCCCCGCCGTACCCGGTCTAGCTGTACTTTTCCCGAAATTTTGACATGGGCTATTCTAACATATTTTCGCCCAAGGAATCCATTTTCGGACTCGGAATTATCAAATTCAATGTCAATTACGAAATTGCCCTTGGCAGCCCTACTTTTAGGGTTTTAGGGGCGTTTCCGTAATTATGCTTTCTCGGCCTTTTCCGAAAAAGTGCCCAACTGTAACCCCACCTAATTTTCGCTCCTGAACACAATGGAACCATCAAATCATTGAAAATCCAACTCTAAGACCCATTTCTAGAGCTGGCCGAAATTCTCAAGTATTCTGGGAAAAATTGGGGTTTTTCGGTTTCGGCTCCGTAAACGCGTTCCTTTCTACTCCTAACCACTTTATTGACTATTCCATTAGGTTACAACTACCATTTAGTATCAATTTGGGCAGCATAACAGCCCCTACAACCCATTTCCATAAATTAAAACCAACGGCAATCCGGCGAAATTTCACCGATTAAATTGCCCACAGCAGCCAGAATAGTCAATATACAAGAGTTTGGAAGTTACCTCAAGCTCCCACTAGCTTTTCCTTCTTGTGGCTGAAAACCCTAACTTCAAAACACCAAAAGAGGAGCTTCCAAACCTTAAAGAACATAAAGGAGTAGCTTAGGATCGGAGTTATACGCGTTAGGAGCTAGATCGTCGGAGAAATCGGCTTACCTTGCGAGATTTCTTCCTCTTTTTCTCTCTTTTCTCCAAGCTCTCTCCACGTTTTTTTTTCTTGCTTCAGCTGCTGTGTGCGACAGAAATGAGCTGAGGAAGATGATAACATATGTAATTCCATGCTGACATCATCTTTTAATGAGATGATGTCATAATTCCCATTTTCGGATTTTCTGGCAGATTTTCTGCCCAAACTTTGAAAAATCATAACTAATTCTAGAAAAATCGAAATGAGGTGATCCCAAAGCCAAATGAAAGATATTTAAGTCCTCTTCATAGGAAAAATATTGGCCATTACTAAAAATCACCACACAATTCCAGAATTACACAAATTTCATCACTGCCCCAAAACAGAGTCCATTTTTGACCTCAAACTTTGGACAGTCATATCTCCCAGTTCTCAAAACGAAATGGCACAAATTATATGTCCATTTTGAAGCTTGGGATGTGAAATTTAAGACTGGAAAGTTTCATAATTTTTAGACACCATTTGGTCATTCAAAACGTTTATACAAACGGACTGCCCAGACAGAATTTACACTGGACAACATTTTTAGTTTTACAACCAATGTGTCCAATCCAATTTAAATCAATTCCAATGATTAAATACCACAACATGACACCATTTCCATCACAATACCCCATTCAATTCTTCCCTCTATTCTAAGTCAATTTGGATGTTGATCCACAATTGAACTCAAATACAGGGTTTTGGCGTTGCTCATAACACAAGTGACTACAATCCACTTTATATTCTCTAAAAAGGTTCATTAATCACTAACCACGTCCACTTTTGTAGTCATTAACTCCTAATCACAATTTGGGATCTTGCTAAACCGGGGCTTAGCAATCCACTAATCTCAGGCTTATTCTCTAGCCTCGAGTCTCAAAATTCGGGGTGTTACACTTATCGCAAATGGCTAGTTTACAATTTTAAAGAATGGTCAAATGAAACTGCGTGAGTCTAATAGACATGTTGAAATGGTTCCAATGACTATTACAAATTCAACTATAAATATGGGAAAATTCAACGAAGAAAAGAAAACAAAAACTAAGAACTCATGAACACATATCGATCAATATATTCTTAGTGCTATATTTTTTTATATTCACTCTTTGTACTTCAGTGATTATATATTTGCTCTGTGAAAGAGATTTTCATTACAAACTCAATATTTATTATTGAGACAACTTAAGGTTATGGAACCTTGAGTTGGGGATTTGATTACAACGTGTAAGAGGGAGTAAGTGTCCAAGTAAAGGAACTTGTTGATACTGAGGTGCCAAGAGCCCACTAAATCTTGGATGATATAGTGAAATTCTCAGAGGAGCTCTGAGGACTGGACGTAGGTCAAAGTAGTTGTTGTAACCCTTGTCACGATTAAGGCCGGGATTAACATTTAATTACATTTCATGATCGAATAAGAGATCCAGAACAATTTCAAACTTTTTACAACACCTATACAAATAGATCTCCATTCATTTCGTTCATAAAAACAACCGACCTGTTCAGTCTGTTACATATACAATATCAGAGAATCAGCAAATTCCCGACGTTCACTCGGGATAATAACATTAATCCAAAACATTGTTCAGGGCATCACTGCCCATCTCAATATCCATACCAGGGATTACACAAAACTATAATGCTATAATCTTTTCAATATATATACATTTATCCAAAATGATAACCAGTTCAGTATAAAACCAAAATATCTAACTAAGACTACCGCCAGCAGTCCTAATCGCCCTTATCCACTTGCTTGTTCCTCGATCTGCTTGCCCTGTCTAGATATGTTATTTGGAAAGAATGAGATTCTAGAGAATCCCAGTAGCAACAATTTATGAATATGATGCATATATAAAAAACAAGTACACATATATCATAATGCAGTAATCAACATTCGAGGCTGGGCATACTGTCACGTCCCCTTCACTATATATAAGGTTGGGCTTTCGCCACGGCCCCTCACTATATTTGTATTCAAGGCTAAGCTTTCACCATGTCCTATCAACGGTATCTGTATTCGAGATCGGGCTTATGCCATATTCCCTTCACTGTATCTATATTCAAGGCCAGGCTTTCACCATGTCCCCTCACTATATTCAATGACTAATGCATATAAGCAATGCAATATACATGATATAGGATAAAGTGTTACTACCTTTATCTTTCCGTTCTTGAGCAGGCATAGGCCTTCTTTGCTCTAGGTAAATATCAAATCCTAAAGTCAAGATTAAGGACGATATGTTACCACTTAGTCCAATACTTAATATCTTCACAATACTTGAGTTGGTTATCATTACTGTCTCTTTAACACTCATATATGCTTCTAACAAAAGTCCTAAAGGGTTGGAAGAACTACCCCAGGGATCCCCTTCTGAAGCACAAATACTGATATTTTTCACTGTTTCACTTAAGTGAAGATGACCTCACTAAAGTGATGGGGCACTGACACTCGAGTGAAGACGGCCTCACTCGAGTGGTGGTATGGTCTGCACCAGGGTACCAAAGAGTGAAGGATAGCGAGTGAGCACCCGAGAGCACAAGAACTCTTTTAGAGACAGTGACACTCGAGCATACTAGACCTCACTCGAATGATAGCCAAATGCTTTACTCGAGCATTAGAGAGTGAAGTCTAGGAAGTAATAACCCGAGAGCAAATGGAATTTTAAAGAAAGAGGATCACTTGAGTACTGGCCTTTACACTCGAGTGATACTGATTGCTTGCAAGTGTGAAGACACACTCTTGCTCTTTTGCAGAAGTGAAGTGTCAAAACTGAAGGGAAAATGAAGAATTTCACTGAATCACTAGAGTGGAACCCAACCACACCCGTGTGATGTTCATCCCTCACTTGAGTGAACCCTAAATCACTCGAGTGACCTTATCAAAACCCAAAAAATGCAGACACAATGACAATTTTCCAGAATTTTTACCAAAAGCTACCAATTCACCCAACACCTCAACCAAAGCTACCCTTACACAAAAACACTCAAGGAATCCAATGAACATGTCAAAATCACCAAAATCCTATTCCACTATCATGCTTTGGTCTTGGGCAACATTAAACACTAAAATTCCAAAATCACTAAACTCAACCATTCAATTCCCAATCAATCCTATCTATCCATACACATTCCAAATATACCACTCATATACCAATAATATGCCAAATGTCCAATGATCATCATTTTTTGAAAATGGCCAATAAATCCCAGAAATTCAAAACTACTCTATTTGGCACAAAACTTAGATAGATAGGTTTGTTTCACTTACCTCTTCAACTTTTCTAAAAGGAATTCTTGATCCTTCAACTTTCATAATCTCTTGAAATCACAAGCCAACACCAATAGACAAGCTATAACCATCAAAATGAAGCTCATTACTCGAGGAATAACTTTAATTAATGGAATTTGAGCATTAGAGATCATTTTCCCTTACCTTTTCAAGCTTTTTTTCCTTCTTCTTTGAGCAATAATGCCTGAAGAGAGAGAGAGAGAGAGAGAGAGAGAGAAGAGAGAGAGAGAGAGAGAACAAGAGAGATGAGAGATGGAGTAAGAAATGAAGAAGAAATCATTTCCTCCCCCAAGCCCATGCCTAGCTCAGTGAAAAGGGAGGGAAAGAGAGAGAAAGAAATGAATAAAATATATCTTTTGACTTTTCTCTCTTCACACACACAAAACCTTGCCACATGTCTTACTCCCATTGGCTCTCACACAATAGGCACCCAATTAGCTTATCTAATCCCTTCTATTAGCTATTTAATTATACTTCTCATTTTCTCTTAGTTAGCAATTAATTTCTCCCTTAATCACTAACTTTTGGCCAATATTTCCATTCTATCAATTTTCCGTCAATTATGACATATTAGATAATATTGTTACAAATACACATTAATTCAAATTTAATCCATGATTACATTCTCAATAATTCTCATTAGCCCTTAATCAAAATTTGGGGTGTTACAGTTGTGGCCAAACCAGTATAACTCCTGATGTATACTTCGATGATATCTCTTCTTGCTCTTAACTATTTTAAATTTCTAGTTATATTTTTATATTCAAAATGATTTTTCAATATCACCTAATTTACTCCCTCTTGGGTGAAAAGCTTGCACTAACATTTGGTATCAGAGCGTAGGTCTTCTTGTTAAGGTATAACAACCTAAGAAGGATCTAATGGCAAGCATGGGTGAAGGAATCCTTCTCGATGGAGCCTCTACCACCAGACCACCGGGTTTCAGTGGCAAACACTTCTCTTTCTAGAAAGCCAAGTTTAGAGTATTCATAATGGCTACAAACTATGGGACGTGATTGAAAGTAGGAACTATCAACCTATGAAAATTATAGATTCATAGAAGGTTCTTAAGACGCCAGTAGAATATGATGATAATGACAAGAAACTTATCACTCTCAACAGCAAGGCAATTCTAATGACTCAAAGTTCCTTGAGTCAAAATGAGTACTTCAGGATTTGTACACTTTCAACGGCTAAGGAAATATGGGAAGCCCTAGAAATAGCTCATCAAGGAACTTCGAGAATAAAGGAAAACAGGATCAGCACTTTGATTATTGAATTTGATTTACTTCAAATAAAATCAGGTGAGTCAATAGCTAAATTTGAACTTAGAGATACTCACTTTGTTAATCAACTTGCAGTACTTGGGAAAGTCTATAATCAATATACCCAAGTACGGAAGATTCTTAATGTACTGTTTAAAGAGGGGGAGGCTAAAGTTACTGCGATTGAGGAAGCCAAAGGTGAATCAATACAATCAATTGCTTCTCTATTCGGAAGTCTCTTTGAATATGGAAGTAAGTTGAAATTAAAACAAGAATTAAAAGATATTGGTGACAAGAAAAAGAAAGGTCTTACTTTGAAAGAAAAAGAGGAATCTCAAGAAGATGATGAAGATCTGGACGATGATGAAATGGGCCTGAAAATAAAATCATTTAGAAAATTTTACAAGAAAGGCCAGGATTTCAAAAATTTCCAAAAAGGAGGAACAAGTAGTAAAGAACACATCATCTACTATGAATGTGGAAAGCCAGGACATATCAAGTCAGAATGTCCGGAACTAATTCAAAAGAGCAAAGAAAAAAGAAAGGGCAAGTTCTTCAATAAAAAGAAAGCCTTTGTATCTGCTATATGGGGAGACAGTTCCTTTGAAGAAGATAGTGATAAAGAAGAAGTAGCCAACATCTGCCTAGTCACTCAAGAAGAGACAGAAGAAGAAGAGGTAACTGATTCTGGTCCTATATATGATGAATTACTTACTGAATATAATGCTTTACATTATGAATTTATCAAGCTAGTTAAAGAATTAGTTGTTTTCAAAAAGAAGAACAAAAATCTTGAAGAAAAACTCAAAGCTATTTTAGAAAAAGATTGTGAAAACTATTCTTCCTTGAAAAAGAAAAACACTGATCTCACAAGAACTCTTGAAAAATTCACCAAAGGGAGTGAGATGTTAAATGTGATTTTAAAATCTCAATGATTTGTAAATGACCGTTCTGGTATTGGATATGATCCAAAAATAGATAAAAAGAAAGGAAGAAAGGAAGAAAGGAAGCAGGAGGTAAGACATATTTGAGTCATTTTCAACATTATGTTCATATATCAAATCCTTTTGCATTTTGTAATTATTACAACAAAAAAGGTCATTATAATTCATCATGTATTCATAAAAAGAGAAGAAAAATAGGAACCTATAAAAGGGTACCAAAAGGTTCATATATTCAGAAAATAATTTGTACTAACCTAAAAGGACTCAAAAAGATGTGGGTACCTAAGACTTAATCATATCTGAGTGCAGATATATCTTAAAGCATTTAAAAACAACAAATGGTACATAGATAGTGAATGCTCCAGACATATGGCCAATGATTTCAAAAGTTTTACCAAATTACAACCTAAGGAAGGTAGAAAGGTAAAATTTGGAGGAAATCAATCTAGAAAGATAGCAGGAATTGGAGAAATAAAAAACAATAAAGGTATGCAAGTTAAAGACGTATATTACGTTGAAGACTTGTATCACAACTTGCTAAACATAAGTGAAAATGCAAATAAAGATAACTGGGTAGTATTTGACTCAGGAGAATGTCTAATTGCAAATAAGAAAAACCTACAATTAGATAAGAATAATCTCAAGGCAAAAGTTAGAGCAAAAAGAATTGCTATACTCTTGATATCAGTAGAAATGATTCTAAAAACTATTTTCTAAGTATTGTCGATGAAAGTTGTTATGGCATAAGAGACTAGTTCATGTCAACATGCATCAACTAGGAAATCTACTCCAAAAGGATTTAGTACTTGGTTTACCCAAAGTAAGTTTCAAAAATGATTTAATCTATGACGCATGTCAAAAGGGTAAACAAACTAAATCATCTTTCAAATCAAAAAAATGAGATCACAACTAACAGACCACTTCAATTGCTACATATGGATTTGGTTGGTCCAGCAAGAGTTAAATGTCTTAGTGTCAACTTATATTCATTGATGATTTTTCTAGATTTACATGGACTATTTTCCTATCATCGAAGGACGAAAATTTCAGAGAATTTATTATTTTTGCCAAGAAAGTGCAAAATGAGAAAGGTATGTCTATTGCAGGTATTAGGACATACCACAATAGAGGATTTGAAAATCAAGCATTTGGAGACTATTAATCACAACTTTTCTGCTCTAAGAAGGCGTCAACAAAATAGAGTCATGGAATGAAAGAACAGAGTACTTATTGAAATAGCTAGAGCAATGCTGAATGAAAAAATGTGTCTCAAGTTTTCTGAGTGGATGCAATGAGCATGACATGTTACATTTCAAATGGAGCCTACATCAAAACAAAACTTGGAAGGACACCATATGATCTATACAAAGGATGAAAGCCTAATCTTGTTCATCTGCACGTCTTCGACTATAAATGTTTTATTCATAACAATGAAAAAGATAACCTAGGAAAATTCAATCCTAAATTAGATGAAGGAATATTCCTAGGCTATTCTAACCAAAGTACAATATATATATTTTTCAAGAAATGAATGTGTTAAAGAATCAATTCATGCTATATTCAATGAATTTGAAACCTTTGACAAGATTATTGACGATAAGCAAGAAAATGTCTTAAATCAAGATAATAAAAAATCTATGTCTACACCAAACCATCCAGAGAATGACCAATCCAAAGATGAAGAAAATTCATGAGGACAATCTAGAGCCTGAAAATATAACAAGAGTCATCCCCTAGAACAAGTCATAGGAGATGTGAATGTAGAAGTCAAAACTAGAAATAAAATCTTTAATGAAGTTAGCTTTTCTGCTTTTATTTTTGAGATTGAACCTTCTAACATTGACGAAGCTCTATCAGATAATGATTGGGTAATAGCAATATAAGAAGAACTAAACCAATTTGAAAGAAATCAAGTTTGGGATTTGGTACCCTAACTATCATTGGCACTAAATGGGTATTCAAGAACAAACTTTATGAATCTGCAATCATTGTTAGAAATAAGGCAAGATTGGTGACTAAAGCCTATAATAAGGAAGAAAGAATTGATTATGAGGAAACATATGCTCCAGTTGCAAGATTGGAAGCTATACGAGTACTCTTAGCCTTTGCATGCATCAAAGGATTTAAATTGTATCAAATGTATGTAAAAAAGTAAATTTTTTAATGGATATATCATGGAGGAAGTATATGTAGATCAACCTCCAGTTTTTGAAGATGTAACTAAGCTTGACCATGTTTTCAAACTAAGAAAAGCTTTATACGATTTAAAACAAGCCCTTAGAGCGTGGTATGAAAGACTTAGTAAATTTCTCTTCAATTAAGGTTTTGTACGAGGAAAAGTTAATACAACACTTTTCATAAAACGAAAACAAAATGATATTTTAATTGTACAAATATATGTTGATGATATAGTTTTTGGTGCTACTAATGAAACCTTGTGTAAAGAATTTTCTACGATAATGTAAGGGGAATTTGAGATGTTAATGATGGGAGAATTGAATTTCTTTCTCAGTTTGTAAATCAAACTAGAAAGAATGAAACTTTCATATCTCAAACAAAGTATTTGAAGGAGTTATTGAAGAAATATGGAATAGATAAAGCAAACAGAATGGACACGCCTATGAGCTCAACTATATTACTTGATACTGATGTCAAGGGAAAAGATTACAACATCACAAGATATAGAGGAATGATTGGATCGTTACTCTATCTTATTGCAAGTAGACCTGACATCCAAATCAGTGTTTGTATGTGTGCAAGATATGAATTAGCACCAAATAGATCATATGCTGAAACTGTCAAACGTATCTTCTGATATCTTGCTAACACTATAGAATTGGGCATCTAGTATCCTAAAGGAAGAAATGAGTACCTAGTTGCATACTCAGACTCTGATCATGGAGGATACAAAACTGATTGAAAGAATACCAGTGGACAATGCTAGTTTCTTAGAGGATCACTTGTGTCATGGTTCAATAAGAAACATGATACTGTATCCCTTTTATCAACCGAAGCTAAGTATGTTGCAGCATCAAGTTGTTGTGCACATGTGTTATGGCTAAAGCAATAACTACAAGATCTTGGTATTTATTTGATGGAGATACCTATATACTGTGAAATAACTAGCACGATAAGCTTGGCAAAAAATTCAGTTCAATACTCCAGAACTAAGCATATTGATGATATACAGCATTTCATCATAGATCATGTCTAAAAGAAAGATGTCAAAGTAATATTCATTCCAGTTCATCTTCAACTAGCTGATATCTTTACAAAAACTCTTGCAAAAGATCAATTCTTATATATTAGAAGGGATTTGGGAATTGTAAATCCCAATGAATTGTAAGTTATTTAGTGTTTTCAAAATATTAGATGATGTTATTTAGTGATATTTTGATGATTACTAACTTCAGTATCAGAGTTTCCAGTAATTTGTTTTGTGGAAATTTGAAACTCTGTTTTGGGGTATGAAAAACAGAGGTTAACAGAGCACCATGTCACTCAAGTAACAACCTCAAGTAACAAACACTACCCAAGTGATAAGTGGAAGTAATGGTAAGCTTCACTCGAGTAACCACTAGAATGATGACCTGGAAAATGTGGCAGTGAAGCATTAATTCAAAAGAAACCACATAATGGCTAGAAATGAACAGTCAAAAAATGAAGAGATAGATTACTCGAGGGAGCCATCAAGTAAACTATCAAAATTACTTGAGTAAGGCCTCGAGTAATCATGAGTACAGATAAAAAATCAATCCAATTTTCGTTCAAATCTGTCTTAAAGTGCCATCAAATGATCCAAGGAATATATATGGGTAATTACAATATTACTTATGACAGGTACGCATTTAAATTGCATTAATTTTCCAGAGATGATTACTCGAGGGAGCCCTCAAGTAATGTTGGGCAATAAGGATATAATACTGTGCATCTGTTATTTTCATAAAATTACTTAAAGTTATTCTCTGAGTAACCTTCTAAAAATTTTTTCACAAATATTTCTTCACTTCATTTATGTCAAAATCCACTGAAAATCTTTGTGAAAAACCTCTTCAAATCTCTCAAAATCCTTAGCCCTAACCACCGTTTATCACAACAAAATTTCCAGAAAAGCTTCTTCTCTCAACCAAATTGGTTAGAACCAAACTCCCTTTCCTGATACTCCTTCTGAGTCTTCTAATCCTCAGCAATCATCTTAATCTCCTCCATCTTCTCTTGCTAAAAGACAAAAACATTCTCCCAAACCAAAAGCTAAATCCAAGATGCAAGCCAAACCTAAAGTCAAGGGAGTTGTGATTAAGGAATCCGTTGCCACAAGGGCTCAAACAAAGTAGGCCATTCCTTCTGGCAAAGGCAAGGAAATCAAAGCATTATCTCCTCATTCTTTAGATTCATCTAACACTCCTTGGTCTGAGAAACCTTCTAAAGGAGCAAAGTATGACAGAAAACTTACCCAAGCAATGGCAAGTATACTAGATGAGGCTTCCAAGTCTAGAGAAGGGAAGCAAGGTCAAACTTCAAAAGAGCCAGAGGAAAAGGAAGAGGAGATCACTTTTCCTCCAAACGGTTTTAATATGAAGAAACTAGAGGAATCTCAGAAGTTCAAAGAGCATTTCTCTAGAAGGATAGTGCGTAAAATGCACTATATAGATCTTAACCTTCTTAAGGAGTTATTAAAATTTGATATCTCTCCTTACCTTGTATCATATATGCCCTAGTTGTCTATTAGGCTTGCTCATTGTTCTAAAATAGTAAAATACTTTTACTATAATATGGAATCTTTAGATGACGCCCTTAAAAACTTTGTTGAAGAGGAAATGGTCTCTAAGGTTAGGGAATAAGAAATCCTTTTGTCTCCTTCTAAAATCAACACTTGGTTAGGATTAGAAGATCCACCAGAAGACAACTATCCTGCCCTTGAACCAAACGAATTGTTTTCAATTCTGAGGCCTAGAAAGATGGTAGGATCTCTTAGTTTTAACCCAAGTGATATGTGTGATCTTTACAGAGTCATATGGTATATCTATTCTAGAGCTATAGTAAACAAAGAAAACAACTACACATATTTCATAGAAAGGGATTTCAGAAAATTTCCCTCTATCATTCTCAAGGAATAAAAAGATTTGAGAGAGTTTATTTTCACTGAGATAAAAGGTATAGATTTTCTGGAACCAAAACCACTCCCATGCCTTATCCTCAGCTTATATCATTGTTTTTGAAGAAAAACAAGTTTGCTAATTGGAGAAGGATGAGACTATTGAGAGGCAAACACCAGTGGGAAGAAATCAAATTGGGAAGTTGAATATTGAAATTCCCCTAAAGAAACCACTTGAAGTAAAAGAAGACTAAGACTGAGACAAGTCGAATGGATGATACACAATCTTCTACTCCTACATCTACCTCTCCTTCATTTCTTGCTACCACATTGCAAATATTTTTGGAGAATGTATTGAAGGGTTTTCATGTTGACATTGCTAATATTAATGCTGAATTGATAAGCTATATGAACATGAAGATGGAAGAATTGGTTGTGAGCATGAACAAGTAGTATGAGGAGATGAATGAGAAGTATAAGGAGATTATGGTAGAACAAAAGGCCTAAGGAGACCTTCTGAGATCATTACATGCAAGATTGGATACCTTGGCCTTCAGTTCATCCATACCTACCCCAGCCCCTACCTCTGACCATATGCCTTCAAAAAGGGGGAGAATGTTAGATCTATATGTTTTCAGGATAACAAAGATTAGACTAATGTTACAAAAGGTTTTGATAATAAATAAAAAGTTTTAAATAAAGTAACCAAGCTCTTAGTGGCAGGAAAAATCATTACTTGAGGGATCACTCAAGTAATTTGTGAGAAATTGTTCCAGAAGCTCTTGTCAAAAATTACATGGTTTTACTCAAGGGATCACTCGAGTAATTAGAGAAGAAATGATGTAGTAACTCTCGGCCAAGAAATGAGTAACATTACTCGAGGGTTCACTCGAGTTATTTGAAATATAAAGATTACATTACTCGAGGGACCACTTGAGTAACCAGATAAGCAAAGAAGCAGTTACTCTCAGCCAAGATTTAGATGACATTACTTGAGGGATTATTCGAGTAATCAAAAAAGAATTGGAAGCATTATTCAAAGGATCACTTGAGTAATTAGAGAAGAAAAGAAATACTTACTCGAGGGATCACTCGAGTAATCAAGTCTGTCAAGTTTTGTAAAAAGAATTACGCGATGGATTACTCGAGTAATCTGGTCAGAAAACATTGGCTTATTCTCTGACTTATTTAGAAAGGGATTTCTCGTGGGGTTACTCAAGTGATATACCTGGACGCCTCGAGTAACCACTCGAATAATCATGTCCAGAATCATGTTTTTGATATGTTGTTCATTAATTTGTTATTTATAAGACTAATATTTCATTCTATTGTTTCCTAAGTGCATTCGCAAAGAAACAATGAAAAGATCATGCATTGAGAGAAAAGTCAAACATATCATCCACAACATCTGAAACGCTCACCTACCGCAAACAGTTAATTTTCAAATTTGAAGAACGGTCAAATGAAGCTGCGTGTCTCTAACAAACATGTTGAAATGGTTCCAACGACTATTAAAAATTCAACTATAAATATGGGAACATTCAATGAAGAACAGAAAACAACAACTGACATCTCACGAACATACATCAATCAATAAATTCTTAGTGCTCTGTTTTCTTATATTTACTCTTTGTACTTCAGTGATTAAATTTCCAGATATATTTTTATATTCAAAACAATTTTTCAATATCACCTGATTCACCCCCTCTTGGGTGAAAAACTTGGATTAACAGGGAAAATATAAGAAAATAAATAAAAATGAAAATAAAAAAAAATCTCTCATTTATGTTGATAAGTGTAAATTAAGAAACTACTTGTGGGAAAAATTTAAAAAAAAATTAAAATTAAAAATAAAAAAAATCTCTCATTGATGGTGCTTAGGCAAGTTAAGAAGTTTTATTAATGGAAAATACAAAAAAAAAAGTTTCCATTAATGGCGATTGGATCAAGTTAGGAAGTTTTATTAATATAAAACTAGATTGTGCTCCCTCGTGCGTTGCACAGGATGCTTGTACTTTTAGACCAATTCGAACTTTCATTCCATCTCATTTGTTAACATAAATCTTTTTCTTCAGTTGATTGCATGTTCTGTAACATATGTTTGCAAAGTGAAGTTAACTTAATAGCATTCTTTGTAGTTCTATATTGACTAACATTTGGAGTAACTACAAAATTAGCAAACAAATAAGTTTGTCCTTCTTTGATGGAGTTTCTAAATTTTTCATGGAGTGCTTTGTTCAACACACTTGCTTGTATCCTTGATTCCTAAAATTTAATAATCACACAATCACTTGGTAAGTTAAGAGCTTAGGACAAATAATGAGACTAATAAAGTCAAAATGCAAGAAACACATAAGCATGTATACACCTCTTCATCAATTAAAACCATGGCAATGTAAAGCATATCTGAAGGGGTTGTCTTATGGTAAACATTCCATTTTCTGAAAACTCTAACAACTATGCCCTAGAATCAGTTCCATCATGCAATTTCTTAATTGAAGAATGTCAGCCCATGATACTGTCTAAAAAATAAAGGTTTTCATGTTAAATTCAATTAGGATGCTAAGAAGTAAATGTATAAAATCTGATAAGAAAGAAGAAAAGAATGTAATATAATAACATACTTGTGATGTGAGAATTTAGATCAGCTCGAGAATAGAAGGTGAAGAATCTAGTCGAACTAGAATGATTATATATGTGAGTGCAATCAACACAGGCAAAACACAACATAGGAAGGAGAAGGAAAAAATAGACGTATCATATGCAAAGAGTGTTAGAAGAAGATAAGTCAAACACAGGACTTTCTGCTTAGTTTATTGGTTAGATATGACTTTTCATTTAGTAAAAGACATTATTAATATAAACAAAGGTGAATTTTAAAATACTACCGATCCACAGTTGCCATTAACATGATAGCTGTATATTAGGGAACATACACAATATATGTAAGATCAAATGCAAGTTTCCAAAAAATAGAAATATGGCAAAAGATAGATTTAGTAACATTTTAACAACCTCTCTATCTTTAAAAATTTGACCTTATGAAGCTTCCTATTAAGATGGTAATAACTTACATATTATATCTATATAACGATGGTAATAACTTACGTATTATGTCTTATAACATTTGACTTTAAATATGCATAAAGAGAACATACCTGAAACAAAATAGTTTCATTTCTGATGAAAGCAGTGACCCAGAGTGTAATATCCTGGATTGTGACCAAGGATTTGCAACTTCAAAGTAATGTAATTAATATTAATTAAGCACTTTTGAAGTAGATATTGTGCATTGTGATAATCAGGGGCAAAATGGTAAATTTACCGACCGACTGATTAGATACCATTGAGAACACTCCTTAGTAATTAAGATTAATGGCTAAGATTGAAAGACTAAGAGGTGGAATCTTGTGCATGTGAAACTAAGTGAAATCATGGTAGGGAGAAGGAGATGGTGCCAAGTGTCAAATTATTGACCATAGATGAAGTCAAAGTTTTCAAACTCATTCTCTCTTCCTCCCAAGTCGGCTAAGTGTATAGAAAGAATGGAAATGAATCATCATCTTCAATATCTCATTTCTCTCTCATCCTCCTCTATTTTTTCGCTGCACAAGCTAAGGAAAGAGAAAGAGAAAAGCTTGAGTTGAGGTAAGTGAACATCTCCATATGCTCAAATGTTCTCTACTAATGTTGTTCATAAGGTTGAGGGCTATATTTCTATGGTTTCAGAATTTTGGTTGGTGAAGTTTGAGACCTTGTGGAAATTTAGAAGTTTGAGAAGTGAAGAATTGGCTTTAGGAAGAAGAAGAGGTAAGAATTAGAAGCATTTTGGTATAGTTGTTGTAATCATTGGTTGAGTATAGAGAACTTTGGAATTTGCCCTGATTTTTGGTAAATTTCGAAAAGCATGATTTGGTTAGTGTTTAGTGTGGAAATTAGTGTCATTGAGTGTCTTTGTGCATTTGGAATTTTGGGTTGGAATGGATTGCAATGTGTGTGTTGATTGGAGATGTTAAGGTGACATGTGGTGATTGTGGTAGAACATGCTCATGTATAAGGAATATGGTCATTTTGATGGCTCCAATGTGTTCCTTGAGCCAAATTGTGTGAAAATAGTATGTGATTTGAAATTAGGGACCATTGGAAACCAATTGGCAAAATTTGGAAAATCTGTCCAATGTAAGTCTGTTCTGGACAGTCAGATGGTGTGGACGTTTTGACTGGGCAAATGATGTTGAAAAATTATGAAACTTTCCAGTCTTAAATTTCACATCTTAAGCTTCAAAATGGACATAAATTTTGTGTCATTTCGCTTTTTGAGCTGGGATTTTGAACTGTCCAAAGTTTGGCATCAAAGCTGGACCCTGTTTTGGTACAATGTTAGGTTTTTGGTAAATCTGGACTTTTGTGGTGATTTTTAGTTGTGGCCAATATTTTTCCTTGAAATCGGACTTAAATAGCTTTCATTTGGCTTGGAATCACCTTATTTCGATTTTTCCTGAATTAGTTATGATTTTTGGAAGTTCAGCTAGAAACTGGATTTTCTTGGGCCGCGGCCCGTGGATTTTGGGCCGCAGCCCAAATGTTTTTAAGCGTCTCTGGACAGTTTTGGGCCATGGCCCATGGATTTTGGGCCGCAGCCCAAACGTTTCTGGGCAGTTTTGGGCCGCAGCCCATGGATTTTGGGCCGCGGCCCACCCCCAAAAATCTGTGTTTTGCACTTTTGAAAGGTGGTTTTGGTATAGTCTCTCCCAACCCTTTAGGCCTATGTTTAGACCTAGAATAGACACCTAAAGAGTTCAAATGATAACCAACATAAAGTATTATAGAGAAAAGAACTTGGGAAAGAGATTGACGGGTTGTCCCTAATTTGGTTTACAGGATTTGATATTTGCCGTCCTCGTGAGCCCGCAGTGCCAAGAAACGTCGGGAAAGGATCAGGTAGTGACTCTCTCTCTTATACTATGCATAATGCTCTGTATGTGTGTGTTATCACTGTTATGTGATGATTCTTCGATACTGCTACGATTACAGCTGGTAATAGTTGTCGTTTACAGCGCAAGTTGTCGTTTACAGCGTAAGCTGTCATTATTGTGATTACAGCGTAAGCTGTCGTGACTATTATTATTACAGCGAGAGCTGTCGTATTGTGCATACAGCCGTGAGTGCTGTCGTTTGTGGTGAAAACCATGTATCTTTGAGATTGATGCTGCTGTTGCTGGTTGTGATTTATATACATGCTTTGTGTTATGCATTGTGTGAGTAGTTTGTTACTACTGGGATTCGCTCAAATCTCATTCTTTCCTATGACTAACATTTCAGACAGGGCATGTGGCTCAAAGGAGAAACGGCCAACCCGAAGCACTTAGGATCTTTAGTGATACCAAGGATTTTTGAGATGTTGGTTATCTACTTTAAACTCGGGATTACTGTATATTTTGAATTAGGAATATTATACTCGATTTTGGTTGTGTAATCCTCTAGTGGATACTTATAAACCTCAGGTTATATGTATAGAACCCGGGAGTTGCCGGGGATTTGGTTATACACTCTGATATGATTGAATGTATATTAACTGCATAGGTAATTATATTCGAATATTGAAATTGAGACCAGGATGGGGAAAAGAGTTTTGAAAGTTTGGCAAAAATTTTACTGTGAGACTGAAAGTTTAAAACAAGGTTAAAGCATCCAATGGTCTCTAATCCAATTTAAATATGCATTATCGAATTATAATTACGTGTTTAAAAGCAGGGGGTTACACAGAGTAACTTTATTGTGCTGACAAGAACTGAGATGGTCTTACCATACTGGTTAAGCAATAGTAAGAATGCTTTTAGATATAATGCAATTGAATAGTTTCAATTTCCTTAATAAAAAGGCTATAAAATATATTGGCAAGTGCTTAGTGACTTGAACACATCATTCTTATCAATTTGAATTGAAACTCAGGTAGAAAAGGCAGATTTTACATTGGAGTTCTTTATTGTTGGTCAGAAACAAGGAAATAATAACATCTTATCTGTCATATTCATTAAACACCTTCTATTTGTTTATGATAATAGAACTATGGCAATGGGCAAAAGCTAGCAAAAATTAGTAGCAAATCCCAATTTCTATCAAGATGATAATAGTGACAAATGGGATGATTAAAAGGTTAAAAAAGTAAAGAAGCTAGATTTGATCTCCTAAGTAGCTCATACTTGAGAGTGGTAAAAAGCTAAATATGACCCCTACAACCAACCTCTCTTTCAAAGATTGAAATATTATACGTCTAAAGTATGTAATCAGTTTCTTTATCCATGAAAAAATGATAGGTATGCCTAAAGCTATTTCAAAGCAGGCTATAATAGTCCATGATAGGTATCCATGTAATCTCTTTCAAAGAATGAAATATTGTATGTGTAAAGCATGTAATCAGTTTCCTTATCCATGAAAAAAGCCAAATATGACCCTTACGACTAACCTCTCTTTCAAAGAATGAAATATTATATGTGTAAAGCATGTAATCAGTTTCCTTGTCTATAAGAAAATGATAGGTATGCCTAGAGCTATTTCAAAGAAGGCTATATTAGTCTAGCATAAATAAGTTAATAGCATTTATTTTAAGTATTCGAAAGATCCAAAAACTACAACACATAGCTCAATAAACAAAAGGCACCTTTGTATGCAGTGTATCAGAGGAAAATAGAGATAATCATGTAACATTTTTGAAAATTCAGTATTGCCTTTCATAACATTTGATGCTAATCTTCAAGCTCTAAAATATCTTCCTTGCAACAAAAAAAATCCACGTACATTTGTCAATGTATTCACCTTAATCGACTTAAGATAACCATATACATCCTGACATCAGAACATAGTATTGACGACAGACAATTGAAAAGGAACAATTTAAAAATCTTTGATGTAATGGGACATAAGAACAACACAATGTACTAACCTAGGAACTGCCATAGCCTCTGGTTTATAACTGCATAGTTATAGGCATATACATATCAAATGAATGATTCAGCATGATTACCTAAATCTCCTCTACAACACTGGATGTGCATAATTTCAGGTGTTATTGTGCATACAAGTCGAGCCGAGACCAGGAAAAGATCTCCCATACGTAGTCAAAGTTCATCTCAATCACCATGCGAGTAAGCTATGGAGGAAAACATTTATGACACAGAGAAATATAAATTCATATTCATAATTTATAGAATATGAACAACTACTTGTATGATTTTGAAGTAGAAGAAAATAGAAGCACCCACCAACTCATTGAACACAACGATCTGATACTGGCAGGAAATGTTTGTAGGAAGCTCATATTCAATTGTTTCACCAGGCTATTCAATGGAAATGATTCTATCATTGTTCACAACAAGTTAATCTTTTATGGATGTCGCTGCTCATGGAAGGAGGATTTTGGTGTGGTTAGATTACAATGACAATAGGTTGAAGAAGGGCTTATAGATGTAGATGCCAATTTTCTTGAGCCTGTCACTTTGCTCTGAGAAAAATCTCAAAAGGGATAATAGATGAGTTAGGTGAGAATATTTATTTAATAACAATGACAGCTGATAGATTCTGGATAACCCATTGAAAGAGGCAAGCTTTACCCAAGAGGGGGGTGAATTGGGTGATGTGATAAATTTTTCACTTGTTACGGTGATGTTGAAATAATCAAAGAGAGAGTAAAGATGAGAGAGTCAGAACACACAGATTTATACTGGTTTAGCCCAAAACTTGGGCCTATGTCCAGTCCTTAGAGATTAAGACCTACTGAGATTTTCAATGTTCTTCCAAGATTCAGTGGGCTCTCAGAACGCCACAAGACAATAGTCATCCTTACAAGGACTACGAGCAGAAATATTCTAACACCTAGAATTTTCTCTCCCCCTTACAGCAAGTCTTATGAATTGAACTTCTTACAAAAAATTCTCTACTGCTTCTCCTGTAAGGATTCTACCCTCTCAAGGTCCCTTTACCTTGAGTTTAGAAATACAAATAAAATGTGTTTTTAGACTCTCCTCACAGAGTAAAAATGATAAACATTGAAGTACAATATGAATACAGAGAAAATTAAGAATAACAGAGACTCGTGTAAATTGGCTTGTACTTTTTCTTGTTCATTGTTGTTGTATTTGAATAGTCTTTGAAGTTCTGTATTTATAGCCTGTTGATTTTTTTATGTTGAGTAATAACCATTGTGGAGCAAAGTGTAACATTGCAGAGTGGCATGCGTGTGTTTGAATTCTCTGGTCAAGATATCGTAGTAGGTTACTAACGTGTGTGAATAGCTGGTCCTCACTGACCATTATGAGTGAAATGATTATGTTCGCTGTTTTTGAATTTCTGTATATACATCTTTGACCCAAGCTTTCAAACTCCTATTTTAACACATGAAATATATGTTAAATAATTTTTAGTAATAATAACAAGTGAAAACATAATGAATGAATAACATTTAACTATGTTCGGATTGATTACAATGTGACTCTGCTTTGCTTTGGCTTTTATAAGAAAATTAGGTGATGTTATTCAAATAGTTAGTCCCTTATTCGAATAGCCTCTCATGTAAAATAGGTGACTCTATTCGAATACAATAACTTTTATTTGAATATTGCTTCTTTGATAATGAATATGTTTATTCGAATACTTTAGCCTCTATTTGAATAAACTTTTGATTCTAACAGCCATAACTCTTTATATAACTTCAAATTTGGCAACTGACCTATCTCTAGAAAGCTCTTTAAGTCTACTTTATACAACAACTAGAATCAATCACAAATTCTTTGTATTCCAACAGTTATGATCCAATGTGTATCGATTGGTTTGGAAGAGAGCTTGATTTTGAGTACCAAATTCCAGAACATACATATCTTTGAATATAACTCTAAATATGACTCATTACCTATCCACATAAAGGTTTTTAAGTCTATTTTCATATGGCACTAGTTTCGTCTCAATCCAATGTTCAGTTTGAGAGTTATGTCTAAAATACCAAACCTTGTCTGTAATATGAAGCTAATTTGAGTGTCATTTTGTAAAATTCATATCTCTTTCATTTTAGCTCCTTTAGACTTGATATTTTGTCACAATGACGCATTCGGAGTCTAGTTTCATATGCCACTTTTTCACCTCCATCCAAGTTATGGTTTGAGAGATATAACCAAATTAATGAACCTCGCCCATGATGAATGAAACAGAGGTTGCTGAAACATTGAACAATCCACCTATTATTCGAATGGTAATCATGTTATTCGTATACTTACCTGTTATTTGAATAGTATAGCCATTATTTGAATAGAAACACTATTTATTCAAATAAAACTGTTTTTATTCGAATACAATTTCTCCAATTCGAATAGAGCCTAATATTTTAAAAGATCGACACTTTTAGCTTCCGATTAAATCATTCAAACTTCCATTTGATCACAGACACATCCTAAAAGATTGACACTTTTAGCCTTGTGGAGAAGTAATTTTGAAAACAAGATTGAAACAATTTCAAAAGGTTTTCAAGAAAAACTTTCATTATCAAAGCAAATTGAAATCAATATATGCAGAGTATTATCAAGATATAAAGATATAAAGAGAGAGGGTTTAGAAATGTTCATTTGTATTTAGTAGATGATTGATCCATTAAGTCCATTACCTTCTTTTCTGTTTGTGTTAGATGATGTTGTGTTCACCATACTTTCTATATGAAGATCAGGTTTTGAACTATGGCTGGCTCTATAGTAGGTTGTGAAGTATGTTCAATGGAAGACCTAGGAATATCCTATGAGATTTGGATGGAAACTGAAGTACTAGTTTCTCAAGTAGTGTCTCAATTGAATGAACCAAATAAGTATGTTAAAAGAATTTTCTTCAAATAAAAGAGATAAGCTTTCAAGATATAAAACACAAGTGAATGTGAAGCTCCCCCTTAATTGATGCATGGTTTAAAAATTCATCATTTGAAAGAAAAAGATAATTACTCTCCTGGATTTGAAAGACCATTAGTAACTTTGTGTGGAAAAATGATATTGCGAGTGTGAAGATTTGGAGAGAAATCAAATTTTAAAAATTACGATGTTATTCAGGGATTTAAAGAGATATAACCCAATATCTTATGAGTAGTCACTGGAGTGAGCCTACTCGACGTCACTTGAATGTTTACTCAAGTGATGCAACTCAGAGAATGTTAATTAAGTAAGAATACAAGCTATGTGCTATGATCACATCACTAGACAGTGACTCACCAACGATGCATCAATAGACTATAGAAAATTATGACTTGAGTAATTATGATATTATTCAAGTGAGGTAGCTCCCTTATTTTGTCATCCAACATCTCAAATAGAACTTCGAAGTTCTGGTTCACTAAGTTATAGAATTGTCTAATCTTGCTACTTACAGAAAGTGATGAACTCAGCATAACAAGCTATGTGTGATTGTTAAAGTTCCTCTCCTAGATAGCTTAGACAAATGGACTCGAGTGACAAATATTGTACTCAAGTGAGTGTGCTTTGCACTTGAGGTGTGCACAGTGTACTTGAGGTGCAAAAGCTTTATTTCAAAATAATCCTGCTAAACAAATGTTTACATTCTTCTATGCTTAAGTTAGTAGGGTAATCATCAAAACACATATTAAACATAATAATTAACAAGAAAATCTTACAACTCATTGGGATTAACCATTCCCAATGCTTTCCATATGTATAAAAATTGTTCTTTAGCTATCGGCTTTGTGAATATATCAGTGAGTTGAAGATGTGTCAGAATGAATTCTACTTTAACATCCTTCTTTTAAACATGATCTCAAATGAAGTGATGTCGGATATTTATGTGCTTGGTTCTTGAATGCTGTATAAGATTCTTGGCCAAGCTAATAGTATTGGTGTTGTCACAGTAAATAGGTATCTCCTTCAAGTATATCCCTAAGTCCTGAAGTTGTTGCTTTAACTACAATACTTGAGAACAACAACTTGTTGTAGCTATATATTTAGCTTTGGTGGAAGATAATGAAACTGTATTCTTCTTTTTGCTAAACCAAGATCCAGATAAACTCTAAGAAATTGACATTATCCATTGGTAGTTTTTCTGTCAGTGTTGTATTCTCCTTGATTTGAATATGAATAGGCCATCAAATATTTGTTTCCTTTTTTCGGGTACCATAGGCTAAGTTCTGCATTGTCTCCTAGGTACTTGAAGATTCTCTTCACATTTTATGCATGTGATACCTTGAACACATCCTAATATTGAATTGTATATATGGCCTTTTTGTTGTTAGATAATGTAATGATCCAATCATTCCTCTATATTTAGTAATGTTCAAATTAGGGCCTTTCACATTAGCATCCAGTAGTGTAGTAGAGCTCATTGGAGTGTTAGCTCTATTGGCTTTTTCCATTCCGCATTTTTTTAGTAGCTCCTTCACATATTTGGTTTGAGATATGAATATCCCATTCCTTCATTGCTTCATTTAAAGTCCAAGAAAGAAGCTTAACACTCCCATCATGGACATTTCAAATTCTCCCTGCATAAGCTTAGAAGCTTTTTGACAAAGAGATTCGTTAGTAGCACCAAATATGATATCATCAACATATATTTGAACTATTAAAATATCATTTTTGTTATGTTTAATGAAAAGTGTCGTATCCACTTTTCCTCTGACAAAGTTTTGATTAAGAAGAAACTTGCTTAGTCTTTTATACTAATCTCTGGGCGCTTGTTTCAAACCATATAAAGCTTTATTGAGTTTGAAAACATGATCAGGCTTTGTATCATATTCAAAACAAGGAGGTTATTCTACATATACTTCCTCTATGATATAACCATTTAGAAATGCACTTTTGACATCCATTTGATAAAGTTTAAAACCTTTAATGCATGCAAAGGCTAAGATTACTCGTATGGCTTCCAATCTTGCCACTGGAGCATATGTTTCCTCATAATCAATACATTCTTCTTCATTATAGCATTTGACAACTAACCTTGCCTTGTTTCTCATAATGATTGCTGATTCATCAAGTTTGTTTTTAAAAACCCATTTAGTTCCTATGACGAGTGATCTTTTGGTCAAGGCACCAAATCCCAAACGTGATTTCTTTGGAATTGATTTAACTCTTCTTGCATAGCAATCACCCAAACATTGTCAGAAAGTGCTTCTCAATATTAGAAGGTTCAATCTCAAAAATAAATGCAGAAAATGTTACCTCATTTTTTATTCTACTTTTGGTTTTGACTCCTTCATTAACATCTCCTATTACTTGATCAATTGAATGATCTTTCATGTGTCTCCATGCTTATGGTTTATCATGATTATCAACAACTCTTGCTGAACCAATTAAATCCATATGAAGTAATTGTAAAGGTTCAGATGTTGAAATTTCATTCTTTATCTTGAAAAAGGATTTAGTTTGTTTTCCTTTTTGACAAGCACTACAAATCATGTTGTCTTTGAATTTAAGTTTAGGAAGACCAATAACTAAATCTTTTCTAATCAGTTTGTCAAGTTGATTTATACTGGCATAAGCCAATCGCTTGTGCCATAACGAACTCTCTTCTGATTTGCTAAGAAAACATTCTTCTAGAGCATTTGAATTTAAATTAATAGTATAACAATTACTGTCCCTTTGAGCTCGGATCTTTTCTTTGATAGAATCTTTGTTGAGTGGCAAATCATTTTTATTTACTATCAAACATGCTTCTGTGTCAAAGATTACCCAGTTATCTTTGTCTGTGCTTTGACTTACCCTTAGAAGGTTGTGGCATAATCCTTCAACATAGTATACATCATTGATTTGAAAACCATTAGATTTTCCAACTTTATCAATTTTGACAATGCGTCCAGATTGGTTTCCTCTAAAGTTTACTTTTCCTCCTTCTCTAGTTTCTAATATGGTGAACTTATCTCTGTCACCAGTCATGTGTCTCAAGTATCCACTACCAATGTACAATTTGTTTGCCCGTGATGCTTTGAGACATACCTAGAGTAATATCATCGATTTTTAGGTACCCACACTTTCTTAGGTCCTTCATGGTTAGTATGAAGTATATATGTTCCTTTCAAAACCCATCTGTATGTGCCAATAGTCTTCCCTTTTCTAAAATGACAAGATGAAGTATAATGTCCTTTTCTATTGCAGTAACCATATGATGCAAATGGATTTGAAGCATGTGTAGAATTTTTAAAATATTTCAGGCAAGTGTTACTACCTTTCTTCTTATTTTATCTATTTTTATCTTGAAAAGAATTATATCCAATTCCAGATTTATCATGTGTAACTCTTTGTGATTTCAAAATAACTTTGAGAGTTTCACTTCCTTTAGTAAATTTTTCTAAGGTTTTCATTAAGTTAGATATTTTCTCATCTTTTCCTTCATATAATGCACATGATGTAACAATTCTTTCTAACTCTTTTACTTTCTTCTTATAACTAACTATTTTCTTAGCTATTTTGATGAATTTAGTATGTAATGCATTATATTTAGATAATAATTCATCATAAGAAGGTTCAGAGTTACTAAGCTCATAATCAAATTCTTCTTCTTTGGCTACCAAGCATATGTTTGCAACTTTATTATCATCTTCTTCTTTATCAGATGAACTATCACCCCATATCAATGATATATATGCATTCTTTCTCTATTTCTTCTTATCTTTGTTCTTGAAGTATTCAGATTTGATATGTCTAGATTTTCCACATTTGTAGCATATGATTTGTTGCACTATGTTTTCTTTTTTGCTTGGTTCTCCTTGATAATTCTTGAAGTTCTTTTGGCCTCTTTTGTAGAACTTCTTGAATTTTCTTACAATCATTCCCATATCATCATCAGGCTCATCCTGATTTTTTGATAAATTGACTTCTTTTATGACTTTGAGGTTGACACCCTTTTTCTTTCTGTCATCAAACTCTTATAGTTCCTTCTTGAATTTCATCTTTCCTTCATATTCAGAAAGACTCATAAAAAGTGTAGCTACTGATCTCATTGACTCTCCTTTGGCCTCTTCGATAGCTCTTACCTTTGCTTCCCATTATTTGATAAGAATGTTAAGGATCTTCCTAACTTGAGAATTTTTATCAAAGGCTTTCCCAAGTGCTGATAGCTGGTTGAGAAGATAAGTATATCTGAGTTCAAATTCTAAGATGCTTTCACCAGGTTTCTTTCAAAATAGATCATACTCTGTAATTAGAGTGTTAACTCTATTTTTCTTGATTCCAAATGTACCTTTATGTGTAATCTCTAGTGCATCCCACATATCTTTAGCTGTTGGTAGTGTACAGATTTGAAAGTATTCCTTTTGACTAAGAGCACTTTATATTATTAGAATGGCTTTGCTATTCAATGTTACTAACCTCTTTTCTTTATTATCATATTCCGCTAAACTCTTTTTTCACGACTCTTGTAACACCCTGCCTTTAATCATGTAATTATAATTCGATATTAAATAATTAAAGTAGATTAGAGACCTTCAGATAACTTAAACTCGTTTCAATCTCCTACTTTGTGGTAGGGTTTTCACAAAATCATTCAAAATCTCTTTCCTGTTCCTGGTCTCCATTTCAAAATTCGAATATAATCACCTGTGCAGTTTATCTACATTCACGTATGACAGAGTGTAAAACCAATTCCCCGGCAACTCCCGGATTCTATACATATATAACCTGAGGTTTAAGTATCCACTAGGGGATTACATCCAAAATCGAATATACTATTCATATTTCAGATTGTACAGTAATCCCGAATTCAAAAGAAATAACCAACATTTCCAAAATCAACTATATACCCCCAAGGGTCCTAATTGCTTCGGGTTGGCCGCCTCTCCTTTGAGCCACACGCCCTGTCTGAAATGTTAGTCATAGGAAAGAATGAGATTCGAGAGAATCTCAGTAGTAACAAACCACTCATACAATGTATAAATACCAAGCATGTATATAAATCACAACCAGCAACAACAGCAACATCAATCTCAAAGATACATGGTTTTCACCACAAACGACAGCACTCACGGCTGTATACACAATACGACAGCTCTCGCTGTAATCTTCATCACGACAGCTTACGCTGTAATCACAATAACGACAGCTTGCGCTGTAGACGACAGCTTACGCTGTAAACGACAGCTATCACCAGCTGTAACCGCAGCAGCATTAAAGAAATCATCACAGAACCATGATAACACACACATACAGAGCATTACACATAGTATAAGAGAGAGAGTCACTACCTTGTCCTTTCCTGACGTCCTTCAGCGTAGTTGGCTCACGAGGGCGGAAAATATCGAATCCTACAATTCCAAATGCACCATTTAGACACTTCCATAGTGTTACTTGGGGTTATATGAGTCTATACTGAAAATTTACAAAAATACCCCCGGGGACCCGGCCCGGGCCCGCCGTACCCGGTCCGGCTGTACTTTTCTTGAAATTTTGACATGGGCTATCCTGACATATTTTCGCCCAAGGAATCCATTTCCGGACTCGGAATTATCAAATTCAATGTCAAATTATGAAATTGCCCTTGGCAGCCCTACTTTTAGGGTTTTAGGGGTGCTTCCGTAATTATGCTTTCTCGGCCTTTTTTGAAAAAGTGCCCAACTGTAACCCCACCTAATTTTTGCCCCTGAACTCAATGGAACCATCAAATCATTGAAAATTCAACTCTAAGACCCATTTCTAGAGCTGGCCGAAATTTATGAGTTCTCCGGGGAAAATCGGGGTTTTACGATTTCGGCTCCGTAAACGCGTTCCTTTCTACTCCTAACCACTTTATTAACCATTACATTAGGTTACAACAAACATTAAGACCCAATTTGGGCAGCATAACCCCTAGGCCATATCATTTCCAAACTTTAAAACCAATGGCAATCCGGTGAAATTTCACCGATTAAATTGCCCACAGCAACCAGAATAAGCAATATACGAAAGTTTGGAAGTTACCTCAAGCTCCCACAAGCTTTTCCCAAATATTGCTGAAAACCCTAAGTGATCAACAACAGATTTTGAGCTTCCAAACCTTGTGATTTTTCTTCTCCTTTCTCTCTCTACAAACCTCAACATTCTCACTCCTCATTCAGCTGCTGTGTGCGACAGAAATGATCTGAGGAAGATGATAACATATGTAATTCCATGCTGACATCATCTTTTAATGAGATGATGTCATAATTCCCATTTTCGGATTTTCTGGCAGATTTTCTGCCCAAACTTTGAAAAATCATAACTAATTCTAGAAAAATTGAAATGAGGTGATTCCAAAGCCAAATGAAAGGTATTTAAGTCCTCTTTATAGGAAAAATATGGAAAATTATTAGAAATCATCACAAAATTCCAGAATTACACAAATTTCATCACTGCCCCAGAACAGAGTCCATTTTCGACCTCAACCTTTGGACAGTCATATATCCCAGTTCCCAAAACGAAATGGCACAAATTATATGTCCATTTTGAAGCTTGGGATGTTATCTTTAAGACTGGAAAGTTTCATAATTTTATGACATCATTTGCTTAGTCAAAACATCCACACGAGAAGACTGCCCAGAATAGAATTTCACTGGACAGAATTTTAGATTTTGCATCTTTGCTTCCATTGGTTCCATTTTCATACCAAACATCATTCCCACATAAATTTTCACAAGGAATCCATTGGAATCATTAAAATATCCAAATTCCCATCACACATTCTTCAAAAGTGTTTATCCAACAATAATTACATCCACTTTTGAAGTCATTAGCCCTTAATCACTTTTTGGGATATTACAACTCTATCTTTAACTTTCTTCATTGGAACATAATCACCGTCTTGTATCACATTCCATAGACCATATTCGTTAGCCATAACGAACATCTTAAACTTAGCTTTCCAGAATGAAAAATGCTTTTCAGTGAAACTAGGAGGTCTAGTGATGGAAGCTCTATCTGGGAGGATCTTTTTACCCATTGTTGCCATTTACAGGATCCTTCTCAAGCTATTAAGCTCTTCGGAGAAGACCTTGCTCTGATACCAAATGAAAGAGGCAAGCTTTACCCAAAACGGGGGTAAATTGGGTGATATGATAAATTTTTTGCATGTACGGTGATATTGAAATAAGTAAAGATAGAGTAAAGATGAGAGAGTCAGGGCACACATATTTATACTGGTTCGGCCTAAAACTTAGGCCTGTGTCTAGTCTTCAAAGATCAAGACCTACTGAGATTTTCAATGTTCTTCCAAGTTTCAGTGGGCTCTCAGAACGCCACAAGACAATAGTCGTCCTTACAAGGACTATGAGTAGAAATATTCTAACACTTAGAATTTTCTCTCCCCCTTACAGCAAGCTTATGATATGAACTTCTTACAAAACTTCTCCACTGCTTTTTCTGTAAGGATTCTACCCTCTCAAGGTCCCTTTACCTTGAGATTGAAAATGCAAATGAAATGTGTTTTTAAACTCTCCTCACATAGTGAAATGATAAACACTGAAGTACAATATGAATACATAGAAAAGTATGAATAACAGAGACTCGTGTAAATTGGCTTGTATATTTTCTTGTTCTGTGTTGTTGTACTTGCATAGTCTCTGAAGCTCTGTATTTATAGCCTGTTGATTTTTTTTCGGTTAAGTGATAGTCGTTATGGAGCGGAGTTTAATATTGTAGAGCGGCATGTGTGTGTTTGAATTCTTTGGTCAAGATATCGTGGGAGGTTAGTAACGTGCATGAATAGCTAGTTGTCACTAAGAGTTACGAGTGGAATGATTATGTTCGCCGTTTTTGACTTTCTATATATGCATATATGACCCAAGCATTCAAACTCCTATTTCACACTTGAAATATATGTTGAATAATTTTTAGTAATAATAACAAGTAAAAACATAATGAATGAATAACATTTAACTACGTTTGGATTGATTGCGGTGTGACTCTGATTTGCTTTGGCTTCTGTTAGAAAATTAGGTGATGTTATTCTCATAGTTGGTCCCTTATTCGAATAGCCTTTCATGTAAAATAGGTGACTTTATCTGAATACAATAACTTGTATTCAAATATTGCTTCTTTGATAATGAATATGTTTATTCAAATACTTCAACCTCTATTTGAATAAACTTCTTATTCTAACAGGCATAACTCTTTATATAACTTCAAATTTGGAAAATGACCTATCCCTAGAAAACTCTTTATGTCTACTTTGAACAGCAACTAGAATCGATCACAAATTCTTTGTATTCCAAAAGTTATGATCCAATATGTATCAATTGATTTGGAAAATAGCTTGGTTTTTAGTACCAAATTATAGAAACCATATCTCTTAGAATATAGGTGATGTTTGGTACGAGATATTGATTTTGATGGATTAGGATTGGAACTTGTATTGGGATCGGGATAGGCATTGGGACTGAGGTGAAAGGTTTAAAATTTTGTTTGGTATGCGGTAATATTTAAATGGAATACTTGAATTGATTTTATTTTATAATACTTCATAAATTATGAAAAGACTAAAATATCCATATTATTAAAATTGATAGTGGGCATTTTTGTCCAAAATATATTATAAACGGGGATATTTTTGTCTTTAACATTTGCAATCCCGGGATTGAAAAAGCAATACCGGGGGGAGGTGGTTTTGCAATAATCCCACTTTTGTGGTACTCCAAATCCCAGATTATCTCCAGTCCCTCATACCAAACAATACAACTTGACCCAATCTCAATCCCTACCCCCCAATACCGCGTACCAAATAGGGCCATAACTCTAAATATGACTCATAACATATCCATAGAAATCTCTTTAAGTCATTTTTATATGTGATTCCTGTAATACCCCAAATTTTGAGACTTGAAGCTAGAGAATTAGCCTCAGATTAGTGGATTGGTAAGCCCCGATTTAGCAAGATCCCAAATTTTGATTAAGGGCTAATGACTCCAAAAGTAAATGTCATTAGTGATAAATGAACTCTTTTGGAGAATCCGATGTGATTTGAGATTCGGATGTGATTCGTATGTATTATGAGTAGTGCTGAAACCCTGTATTTAAGTTCAATTATGGATTAACATCTAAATTGACTTAAATAGAGGGATGGCGCATTGTGGAAGAAAAGGAATGATATGGTGTGTTTGGTGGTGATTCAAGAGGAATTGCCGTAATCAGGGGCAAAACGGTAAATTTACCAACCAATTGGTCAGTTACTGAAGAGGAAATTCATTGGTAACTTCAAGATCAATGGTTAGGATTGATTTGTGTAAGAGATCAAGGGGTGGAATCACATGTGTGTGAGCTTATGTGAGCTCATGTGAGGTTTGTCAAGATGGTGACACCTGGCACTTTGTGAGCCATTGGATGAGGTTAAAGTGTCAAACCTCATTTTTCCTCTCTCCTCTCCTTATTTGGTCGGTTTTGGCTCCCAAAAACTAAACACTTTCTTCATCATCTTCATCTTCATCTCTCTCTCTTGTTCTCCATTTTCGCCAAGCACAAGGGGAGGAAGGAGAAAGCTATAGGTGAGATTTTGGTTGGTTTATGGTCCTCTAATGCTCTAATGTCCTTCTATAATCTTATTCATAGTTATGAGAGCTTCATCTCTATGGTTTTATATTTTTGAAAGGAGGTATTTGATGGCTTGAGGAAAAGTGGAAAGATGGAGAATCAAGAAATTGGTTTGGGAAAGAGGAAGAGGTAAGCATTTGCTTCCTTTTGATCTAAGTTTTGTGACTTTTGGTTAAGTATTGTGAATTGAGAATTTTGCCCTGATTTTATGATATTTTTGTGTGGTATGTAATTAGATGAATTGGATGTTGTTTTATGTTAAAAATTTTGTCATGTTGTGGTATTTAATCATTGGAATTGATTTGAATTGAATTGGACACAACGTTTGCAAAACTGGAAATTCTGTCCAGTGAGAATTCTGTTTGGGCAGTCTGCTTGTGTTGCCGTTTTGAATGGGCAAATGATGTCAGAAAATTCTGAATATTTCCAGTCTTGAATTTCACATCCCAAGCTTCAAAATGGACATATAAATTGTTCCATTTAGTTTTTTGAACTAGGATTTATGTTTGCCCAAAGTTTCAGGTCGAAACTGGGTTTGATTATGGAGCAGTAGTGGATTTTGGGGAATTATGTATTTTTGTGGTGATTTCCAGTATTGGCTCATATTTTTCCTATAAAGAGGACTTAAATAGATTTCATTTGGCTTTAGAATCACCTTATTTCTATTTCTTTGGAATTAGTTATGAATTTCCTAAGTTGCCTTGGCTGCAGTTGAAAATCCTGGCTGCAGCGCAAAAGTTTCTATGCACGTTTTGGCTGTAGCCAAAAACCTTCTGTGAGTGTTTTGGCTGTAGCCAGAGGGTTCTTGGCTGCAACCAACCCCTATTTTCAATAGTTTGTGATTTTGAAAGGTGATTTTCAATCGAGTACGTCCCAATCCTTTAGGCTTTTGTTCAGCTTATTATAGCCACCTAAAGGGTGTGAATGATAACCAACCTTAAGTAATATGGAAGTAAGGATTTGGAATTTAGATTGACCCTATGTCCTTGATTTGGTTATAGGGTTGGATATTCGCCCTGATCGTGAGCAGCCGAAGCTGGAGCTTATGTGGAAAGAACAAGGGTAGGGAACTTACCTTTCTTGCATGCTTTGATATTTGTGTTTGTGTATTGATGCATGTATTGCTTTACTGGATTATGTGAAATATGTATGAATGATTGTAGCTATGTTTCTAGTTATGCTATGGCCATGAGTATGTTGTTGAAACATTGAGCACGCAGATATGTCATTGTGTGAACATGAGTTATGTATTGCAAGCATGTCATGCATTAAACACCTATCATACATGCATATAGGTATCTGTTTCCTACTGAGATTCTCTCGAATCTCACCCTCCCCTACCAACATTTTAGACAGGGTAGGTGGATCGAGTATGGAGCAAGCAATCAAGGGTGATGGGACTCGTTCGGGTTGTAATCTTGTGATATTTAGTTATCAATGCATGTTTGGGATTAAGTATAATTGGATATATAATTGTATAGGTTGGAATGTATATTCGAGTATGTATTTGATATGAGAATTTGTGTAATCCCTTATTTGGAAAATTGTAAAGGGCGAATATGCCCTGTAAGGCTTGAATTAATGTAAGGAACCCTGGATTGCCGGGATTATTACATTGCGTACTCTGATATATTTAAATGTGATTTATCTTCGTGTAGTAATTGTATTCGGAATGTGAATATGAGACCAAGTTAACCACATTTCAAAATTTATTTGTGAAAATCCCGTCTGGTAGATGGGTTTGAAATCGTTATTTGATTGTTATTGGTCTTTATTTCACTTTAATCCCGTATTTCGGATATAATTACGAAAGCGGGTTACATTTTGGTAATACCCCAAATTTTGAGACTTGAGGCTAGAGAATAAGCCTGAGATTAGTGGATTGCTAAGCCCCGGTTTAGCAAGATCCCAAATTGTGATTAAGGGCTAATGACTCCAAAAGTAAATGTCATTAGTGATAAATGAACTCTTTTGGAGAATCCGATGTGATTTGAGATTCGGATGTGATTCGTATGTATTATGCGCAGTGCTGAAACCCTATATTTAAGTTCAATTATGGATTAACATATTGACTTAAAATAGAGGGGAGGGCGCATTGTGGAAGAAAAGGAATGATATGGTGTGTTTGGTGGTGATTCAAGAGGAATTGCCATAATCAAGGGCAAAACGGTAAAGTGATCGACCGATTGGTCAGTTACCGAAGAGGAAACTCATTGGTAACTTCAAGATCAATGGTTGAGATCGATTTGTGCAATAGATCAAAGGGTGGAATCCCATGTGTTTGAGCTTATGTGAACTCATGGATGTATGATAGGATCTTGACTCTTGGCATCTTTTGAGCCATGGGATTGAGTCAACATGTCAAAGCTCTTTCCTCTCTCCTCTCCCTCTCTTTAGGTCGGTTTTGGAGGCCCAAAAACTGATCACTATCTTTATCATCTTCATCTCTCTCCAAAACCTCCATTTTCGCCAAGCAAGGAAGGAAAGAGAAAGGAGAAAGCTTATGGTAAGTGCTCTATATGGTCCTCTATTGCTAAAACACCCTTCTATAATGTTGTTCATAGTGATGAGAGCTTCATCTCTATGGTTTTAGATTTTTGATTGGTGGTGTTTGATAGCTTGAGGAAAATTGGAAGTATGAAGAATCAAGGAATTGATTTGGGAAAGAGGAAGAGGTGAGTATTTGAAGCCTTTTGATCTAAGTTTTGTGACTTTTGGTTAAGTATTGTGATTTGTGAATTTTTCCCTGATTTTGTGGTATTTTTGTATGGCAAGTAATTGAATGATTTGAGTGGTGAATTGTGGTTAAATTGATGCCATAATGTGTTTTGGTGTCATTGGAATTGGTTTGAGAACTTGGAATGAAAAGAATGACAATGTGGTGTTTGTGTTGTGATTTGTGATTACATGTTGTGATTGATGGTAAAACATATCAATATAATGTGAATTTGGTTTTTTTGATGTTTCCAATGGATTCCTTGTGAAATTTTGTATGAGAATGATGTTTGATATGAAAATTGGACCATTGGAAGCCAATTGTGCAAATTTGGAATTCTGTCTTTTGAAACTCTGTTCTGGACAGTCTTTTTGTGTTGCCGTTTTGAATAGGCAAATAATGTCAGAAAATTCTGAAACTTTCCAGTCTTGAATTTAACATCCCAAGCTTCAAAATGGACATATAATTTGTGTCATTTCGTTTTGTGAACTGGGATTTATGTTTTCCCAAAGTTTAAGGTCGAAACTGGGTTTGATTCTGGGTCAGTGATAAAATGTGTGTAATTCTGTATTTTTGTGGTGATTTCCAGTAATGATCCATATTTTTTCTATGAATAGGACTTGAATAGCTTTCATTTGGCTTTAGAATCACCTCATTTCGATTTTTCTGAAATTAGTTATGAATTTTTGAATTTGTCTTGGCTGCAGCAGAAAATCTTGGCTGCAGTGCAAAAGTTTCTGTGCACGTTTTGGCTGCAGCCAGAAATTCTTGGCTGTAGGCAAAAACCTTCTGTGCGTGTTCTGGCTGCAGCTAGAGGATTCTTGGCTACAGCCAACCCCCATTTTCAGCATTTTGAGATTTTGAAAGGTGATTTCCAACCTAGTACTTCCCAATCCTTTAAGCTTTCGTTGAGCTTATTATAGCCACCTAAAGGGTGTGAATGATAACCAACCTTAAGTAATATGGAAGTAAGGATTAGGAATTTAGATTGACCCTATGTCCTTGCTTTGATTATAGGGTTGATGTTCGCCCTAAACGTGGTTTGATATTCGTTTTGATTGTGAGTAAGCGAGGCTGGAGCATACGTGGAAAAAGTGTAGGGAACATATCTCTCCTGCATGTTTTTGATATCTATTTTAGTGTGTGTTGGTGCATGTCTTTGCTTTGCATAATTATGTATGATTTGAAGCTATGTTTCAATTTATGCTATGGTCATAGGTATATTGTTCGAAGCATTGAGCTTTCAAATTGTCATTGTGTTATCATGGGTTGTGTGATGCAAGCATGTCATGCATTAAACATTTATCATACGTGTATACTGATATTGTTATTCTACTGAGATTCTCTAGAATCTCACCCTCCCCTACTAACCTTTCAGATAGGGTAGTCGATCGAGGATGGAGCAAGCAGCCAAGGGCGATGAGGACTCTTTCGGGTTGTAATCTTGTGATAGTTGGTTATCAATGCATGTTTGGGATTAAGTATATTTGGATATATGATTGTATAGGTTGGAATGTATATTTGAGTATGTATTTAGTATGAGAATTTATGTAATCCCCTATTTGGAAAATTGTAAAGGGCGAATGTGCCTTGTAAGCTTGGATTAATGTAAGAAATCCGGGATTGCCGAAAATTTATATTGTGCACTCTAATAGTTATACGAATGTGATTTATCTTCACAGAGTAGTTATATTCGATATGTGAATATGAGACCAGTTCAATTAGATTTCAAAATGTATTTATGAAAACCTTATCGTGAAGATGGGATTTTAAAATGGTTTTGATTATCATTGGTCTCTATTTCATTTTAATCACGTATTTCGGATATAATTACCGAAGGGGGTTACAATTTCGTCTCAATCCGATGTATAGTTTGAGAGTTATGTCCAACATGAACCTTGTCTGTAATATGATGCTGATTTGAGTGTCATTTTGTAAAATTCATATCTCTTTTATCTGAGCTAGTTTGGACATGATATTTTGTCACAATGACGCATTCGGAGTCTAGTTTCATATGCCATTGGTTTTACCTCTATCCAAGTTGTGGTTTGAAAGATATTACCAAATTAATAAACCTCACCCATGCTGAACAAAACAGAGGCTGCTGAAATATTGAATAATCCACCTATTATTCGTATAGTAATCATGTTATTCGAATACTCACCTGCTATTCAAATAGTATAGCCATTATTTGAATAGAAACACTATTTATTCAAATAAAACTCCTTTTATTCGAATACAATTTCTTTGATTTGAATAAAGCCCAATATTTTAAAAGATCGGCACTTTTAGCTTCCGATTAGGTCATTCCAACTTCCATTTGATCACAGAGACATCCAGTATCACATCAAAGCTCTTGAATTTTTAAATTCCCATTAAATCTTACAAGTTATTCTTCAATCTCTTTCTTCTTGATATTGATCATTCTCCATAACCCAACTAGATAACTTCTTTATTTTCTCGACTCTCTTCAATCTTCCTCTCTCTTTGCTTGACTAATCTACAAGATATTTCACATTAAATATATAGTTAGTCAATGTATAAAATAAATACATTATATGAATCCCTTGCTCTTATCATTTCAAATCAATATTTGAAATCATCAAAACTAATCATATCTAACACACGTGACTTTGGACCATTTGAAATAAGGTATTGAATAAGATGGCTCGTTTGCAGCCAAAGTTCAGATTTTTTATATTTGGTAAAAACAGATGATGGCTTGTGAATAGTGAAATGAGTCTAGAGCCATGAGTAAGCCGTTGGATGGATCAGCTTGGGGGACTATATTTTTATAATGTATTGATATAAAAAAAATTGTAAAAATAGAAATTCATAAAAGAATGAGCATATATGAAGAAAACCCTACCTTTAGACTATAAATATGGGAGAAAGGGTTGAAGCAAGATACACAAAAAATTAGGAGAGTAAAGACACAAGAAAATAGGGGGAGAAAAGAGGTAAGGAATGGTTAAAGGTGTCTAAAAATAAGAGTGAATTTGATTGTGTTCATTTTTTATCTTCTTCTTCAAACCCAAGCAAAGCCTATGCTCTTATAGTTGTTGTAACATATGTGATGCTTCAACACCAATAGCTAAAGGAAGAAATCCAATATGATGAGGATTAATTCATTTTCGTATTTTTTTTCATTTTCCTTCTCTCTTCTATCTTCCTTTTCTTATCCTTTTTAAAAACCCAAGGAAAGCATATACTCTTATGATGATTATCACATATGCAAGCTTAAGTATCAATTGCTAGAGGGTGAATCCAATATGAAATTTGGATTAATTTGTTTTCATATTATTCTTCATTTTCACTCTCTTCTATTTTTATTGTTTCATCTTTATGCCCCCAGAAAGCATACGCTCTTGTGATTGTTGTCACCTTTGTGAGCTACAATACTAATTGTTAGGGGGTGCAATGCAATATGATTTGGATTATTTTATCTTATTTTTCTTTTCCCTTCTTTTTCTCCTTATATCTTTCCTCTCTATTCTTTTTTTTTCTTTTCATTATGGTTTCTATTTAATCTTTTTAGTCTCATGTGATTTTACCACTCATCCCTCTTTCTTTTCATTTCTTTCACTCCACCACCCCAACAATGTTTATGTTGCTCTCTTCTTGTTGATATTACGTGCGAGGATACGCCCAATGATATTTATGTGTTACTTGGACTATAAAGAAGGTATGCATCCTTCATTGATTGACTTGACATGTGATGATTTGCTTCCACTACTTATTTTCACTGCTTGGATATGTATTACCTATTTGTTATTTTCATATCTCCCTCCAACATAAGTTTTCATTATAAAAAGGAAAAAGAAAAAATGCTTGTGACCAATTTTTGTAAACGAAAATAATAAAAAAGAAAGCTTCTCTTTTATTAAAATAAATGAAATTGATTTTAAAAGGGATTTCTATCGGGTGAGATTTTTAGAGCCTCCTCAAGTAAAAATCGATTATTCTTCTGCATGGGATTATGGGAATCTCCTCAGGAAGTTTAGTCTAAGAGCTTTTCAAAAACCTTTCTTGTATTCATTAAAAAAATAGAAGAGTTGTTTTCATAAAATAAAAAATACCAAACAAATAAAAAATTATTTTCTCAAATAAATTAATGGAACTTTTTCCTTAAAAAATACAAACAAAGTGACACGTATTTCTACCCCGAACTGCGTGGGCTTTGATCCTCTAAAGGATACATAAGCTCTAGGTTCTATTCCTAGGTCAAGTCCAACTTTGTAAATAAAAAATGTTTGCTCTACTATTTTTTTTGAAAATATTTTCTTAATTTCTTTTCTTCTTTAGGTAATTATAACAAAATTGAAGGTCATATTCATTTTTAAATAACTAACTTAGGGTAACCATTCTTATGAACGGGTGATATGGGTTGCCTAACACCTTCTCCATGCACAATCAACTCCTGAACCCTATGTGGTTTTCTTTTTTCAAAAAAGGTTTTTCAAAATTATCCTTTTTTAAAATTTTAGTGGCGGCTCCATATTTTTCAAATTTCGGGCGCTACAACTTGGTGATTCTACTGGGGACGGTTTGAGACTCAAGCCCATTTAAGTAAAGCGTTTAAGAATAAAATGGCCTTAATTTTATTTTAATTACAAATTTTTTCTTTTTTTCATTACTTTTTTTATTTATTAAATTATTTAATCATTTATTTGCTTATTCTTTTTCTCTATCTATCTTGTGATCTTCTTAGCATATGAGGATTGGATAGAACTTAGGCCCATCGGTTGGTATGCTCTCCACACACACCGAACACATACACTATTCTCCTTACACACATTTTGGGCCCTATACATAGGTCTGTGAGTTCCTTAGGGGAGCGGAAGTTTCTAGCAATCTCCCTGTAGGGTCTTAAGAACCCCTGGGGTTACTGTGAAAGATTTCATACTAGTTGTTACTCATTTGGCTGGTTGATCCCTGTGGGATTTTCAAAACCTCCTGAAGGTCAATTTTGTCAGATGGGGTCTTTATCTTTACTAAGGGGCCATTAGAAGACCTTTATTTGTGAGAATTAGAATCACCTTGAAACTATGGCACATATTAGTAGAAATTATTGACCTGACCAATAAATTTGTACCTACCTTTCTCAGGGCAGATATCCCTTAACCTAGAGTTATTTGTCACCTATGCATAATCAAGGAAACCCCTAACAGAGTTAGGGGTGGAAATAGGCCAGGCCGCCTAACAGAGGCATACGACCTGGCTTATTAGAGGCCTATTCAGGCCTAGCTTGTTAGGCTAAAAGGCCAGGCCAAGGACTCTTTGAAAGCTTGTTTACCTTAACAGGCTAGGCCAAGGCCTACTGACACACCTGTGAGGCCGGCCTGAACCTGTTAAGGTTTTAAAAAAAATATGAAAGTAATGCAAAATTATAATTTTGCCATTGTTATCTTCCCTAATTCTCTAGCCTTAATTCCTAAATCCTCAAAAATCATTTAATTATTTTTGAAACTAAGACTCGTGACTCCCTCTGGCCCTCCCTTTGCCCAACACTGGACTTTCATTTCTCCACTGTGAGTGATCGGCTGACTACAAGTCCACAACCATTGCTCCTCTCTCCGTCTTCTCCCAGTTTGACCTTCCTCTCTTACCCTCAGTCCATCGATCGGTGGTCCTCTCTTTGTCATCTCTCACCCTTAGTTCACCATTGAAGACTTTCTTTGTCATTTCTCACCCTCAGTCCATCGTTGAGGATTTCTTCCTGCAACACTACTCTCTCCATCGTCGAAGATTCACTTGTAGTCCACTGAAGAACATTCATTGGGTTTCGGTTTAACCATTAGGTAAGTACTGGGTATTTTATTTTGTTTGTTTATTATTGAAATATGCTCTAATTCAAGGCTTGAAATCATTAAGCTTAAGCTGTGTACTGATTATCCTGTAGATATGAATATATGTATGTCCTGTGCTTTAGTTCGTCCCATGTTTTGATTATTTTGTTTGTTTTTGGCGTTATTAGTCTTCACTCTCATATGCTCTGCTCATGGGAAATTGGTCTTGCATTTCACTAGAGCTAATTTCAAGATCAGATTGAATGTTGGTACATTGAAATTGTAAAAAGAAAGAATGATAGCAATATAGCTGAAAATACTTATTGAAATTGTAAAATATGATCACTTTACTCTTGTTGCTTGTTTCACTATCTAGTTCATTTTTTTTGTGATATTGATTTATCTGTTGGTGGATGAGTATTTTTTATGTACAAAAATTATCAGGAGTATGATAGTTAATTGCACCATGCATTTGGTTACAATATGGGTCTATAGGCTTGTTTGAGTTTGTAGATGTGTTTGGATCTTATTATGGCTGGCACATGAATAAAGAAGAATATCTAATGTCTTTTGATGTGTATATATATATATATGAGAATAATGGTTTCTACTTTAATCAACCTCTTTTATGCTTTTCTTATTTTATTTTATTTTTTCCCTTTATACCTTGTAAGCAAAGTTGAAGTGTTTGAGTCCCCAAAGTAAAGTAGTCATAATTCTGTCTTTCATATGTAGACAGAGTCAGATTACCATATCCAATGAATCATAAGCTGCATAAGCTACATTTTTTTTTCTGTATCGCTGTTCGTTGTTGTGGTTCACCTCTGCATTCAACAATACTCCTAGTTAATTGGTCAGATATTGTTTTCTCTTATTCTTTCTTCTCTTTTGGCTCTGAATTATTTCCTCCCCTTCTGTTCCCTTATTAAAATTTGTTGAACAGCTGTCCTGTATTCATAATTGCTGGCTGATGTCTATTTGGTTAATTAAATTATGAAATTTTGGTTGTTTTATGTTTTAGTTCTTGTAAATTATGAAAAGAAGCAACTTGGTCCCTTGCTGTAATGACTTTCAGATGTTCATAAAACAAACTTCAAAGTGGGCATGACTCTAAGGTATGTTATCATTTACTATAATGGGCATGACTTATTCTATTTTCCTTTCCCATTCCTTTTGTGATGTAGGAGAGTGATTTGCATACAAAAAGAACCGGGCATAGCTAATTTGTTGATAGACATCTGAGACAGCCATTGCAATCACTACAACAACTATTGTTCTGCATTATTTGCTTTTGCTTTTGCTTCTGTTTTTCTTGTGTGACTTTTCTCATAAGAATTTTTTCCAATGAATCAATGCATTTTGTGGTTTGTAACATTTTAACCTTTCTCATATGGCCATTAGAACCCTTATAGGTGCTAGTGTTTTTTATATGAATGAGGGTTGAGCCTACGTACAAAGGTGCTAGTTTCTAGCATATCAGGTTTCTAGTATCTGATCCACAATGACTGATTTATGTGGATGCTAGTTTTGATTCATATAATGGCGTCCTCTATCCTAAAAAAAAGTTGTAACTAGGCCTGTTTTTGGCTTGTTTGTGTCAGCTTATTTAGGATGTCAGCCTGTTTGGCCTATTTGGGATCTTTTATGAATCCAGGCCTCCTTAACAGGCCACAGGCCAGGCTTAGGCCTAATAAAAAACCTCTAACAGGCCATAGGCCAGGCTCAAGCTGTCTTATTCTTTAATAGTCTTGGCCTGTTAAGGCATAAGGTTGGCCAGGCCTGGCCTGTTTCCACCTCTAACTTGAGTATATATCTAGTATCACTCCTTATATAAATACATCGCAAGGAAGGTGTATGCATTAGATAGCCAACCTTAGTCTAAGGGTTTATGACCCTAAAAGGCCATGAGCTCATTACATCTATCATGTTATGTAACCCCCTCATCGTAATTACATCCGGGTTATGAAATTTAAGTGAAATAGAGACCAATAAAATCAAATCAACAATTTATAATCCCTTAACTCGGGATGAGGTATTTCAAATTCAATTCAAAACGTATTAATTCCGGGTCTCACATTCACGTGCGGATATAACTACTTGAGAAATCAGAGTACATAATAAATATCAAAGTGCGGAAACCAAAATCCCGGCAAACCCCGGGTTACTTACATATCTAACTTGGGTTGAGGAGTTCCCAAAAGTGGGGATTATATAACCAAAATATTCATTTACATCTATATACATTTGGAAATCCCAAATCCAAAACTAAGATAACCAACATCCAAATATAAAATGTCCCTAAGCCCTAACCACTCCTGGTTGGTCGCTTCCCTTTCGAGCCACTCGCCCTGTCTGAAAAGGTTAGTCATATGGAAAGAGTGAGATTCTAAAGAATCCCAGTAGCAACAAGACACTCATACAATATATAAACATAGAGCATGCATGTTTATCATGTTCAGCAGCTTCACAATGATCTCTGGCTTGCGCCACATACGACAGCACTCACGGCTGTAATCACAATGCACTACGCCCACTTTCGTGGTGAACACTATGCCAGCTTTTGCTGTATTCACTATGCACAACGCTTGCTTTCGCGGTGATCACTATGTAGTAGCAACACGAAGCACAAAACACCACCAAGCATCTCAAAGCACAATGTATCACAAAAACTCCACAAGGTATCTCAATGCACAGGGTATCACAAAGCAGTAGCAGCAGCATCCATACAATGAATGACAAGCAAACATACAATACATTTACACAAAGTATAAGAGAGGAGTCGCTACCTGTATCTTTCCTGACAATCTTTGGCACAGTGGGCTCACGCGCTTGGCAGATATCAAATCCTATACCAAATTAGGGACAATTGATCAATCTCTTTTCCAATTACTTAATCCCATAATACACTAAGTTGGTTATCATTTAGGACTCCTAAGAGGCCACAAATGTCTCTAATGAAAGCCCTAAAAGGTTGGGAAACAATAGGTTGAAGGTCACTTTTCGAAAACACTAAGTGCTGGAACACAGGCTTGGGCCGCGGCCCACCCATCCTTGGGCTGCGGCCCAAATATTGTTAGAAGGTCTTGGGCTGCGGCCCACCACTCTTGGGCCGCGGCCCAAAACAGGTCATAAAGGCTTGGGCCGCGGCCAGCCACTCTTGGGCCGCGGCCCAGAAATTTCCTGACACTGGGCTGAACTTCGAAAAACCATAACTAATTCTAGAAAAATCGAAACGAAGTGATTCCAAAGCCAAATGAAAGGTATATGAGTCCTCTTTCAAGGAAAAATACAGCCCCTCACTGGAAATAACTACACAAATATAGAATTACCAAAAACTACACACTACTCCAAAACAGAGTTCTGTTTTCATCCCAAACTTTGGACAATCATATCTCACAGAATTCTTAACAAAATGACACAAAATATATGTCCATTTTGAAGCTTGGGATGTGAAATTTAAGACTGAAAAGTTTCACAAGTTTCCAATACCATTTGGTCACTCAAAACACTCGTGCAAACAGACTGCAAAATAGAGCTCAACTAGATAACTTTCCTACTTTTTCCCAAGTGATTTGAATGAACCCAAAATCAATAACCAAGCTCATTCCCACCCAAAATCACTCAAGGAACACAATGGTGACTTCAAAATGACCAAATTCACAACCCAATTTCATGACCTGTTTTTGCCCAATGCACAAAATCAATATAGAGTTCTCAAACTTCACCTCTAAGCTTCAATTCAATACCATTCATTCAAAACACTTAAGAAGGCACTAATTCCATGTCAACAACAATTCAAACACCACAAGACCCTAATTTTCGAAAATGGGTCCAAAATTCCAGAAATTCCAAGTTAAATCATTTGGCACAAAACTTATATAGAAAGGTTTCTTAAACTCACCTTAACAACTTTTTCAAAGGGAGTTCTTGATTCACCCAAGTCCAGAATTTCGTGTGGCCACAAACCACCACCAATGGACAAGCTACAACCATAGAAATGTTGCTCTTAACTCAAGGATCAACTTTAATGAAGGGAGTTTGAGCAATAGAGATCACTTACCTACTCAAAGATCAAGTTTTTCTTTTCCCTTTCCAAGCTTCAAGGTCGCCGGAAATGGAGGAGAAAGAGAGAGAAAATGAGAGGTATGAAGTGATGATGAAGATGGCTTCTTTCCTCTACACAAACACACACTCCACCGAATAGGAAAGAGGGAGAAGAGAAAAGTGATTTTTGTCTTCTAGTGCCCTATCCAATGGCCACCATCATGCCACTTGTCACCATCTACACAATTCCCTCTATGAGCTCACCAAGTCATAAAACATAGGATTCCGACCCATATGAAATGCATCTCAACCCTTGATCTTAAATACCACTTGTATTTATCCCAACATTTACATTACATTAATCATAATAATGCTTAATCAAGATAATTACAATAATTATCAGAGTCATTAGCCCTAAATACAAATCGGGATATTACAATTCTCCCCCCGTCAAATAAATTTCGGCCTCGAAATTTCTACACCCCTTGAGCCAAAAACTCTGGATATCGCCTTCGCAAATCTTCTTCTGCTTCCCAAGTTGCTTCCCGCTGGGTCATACCCTTCCAGATCACTTTCACATAAGGAATGCTCCGGTGTCTGAGCCGACGTTCCTCCCGTTCTGTTATCCACTCTGGCTCCACCGCATACGTGAAGTTATCTCGCAACTCCACATTCTCATACTCAACGACTTGAGATGGATCCGGTTGGTACTTCTTCAATTGGGAAACATGAAATACATCATGGAGTCTGCTCAAGCTCGGAGGTAGGGCTACACGATAAGCAACAGGCCCAATCCTATCAAGGATCTCAAAAGGACCTATATACCTTGGGCTTAACTTCTTTCTTTTTATAGCTCGCCCAATACCGGTGACAGGTGATATTCTCATAAATACATGTTCACCAACTTCAAACTCTAGAGGTCTTCTCCTCTTGTCTGCATAACTCTTTTGCCGACTCTGAGCTGCAAGAAGCCTCTTCCGAATGATTCGAATCTGGGCTGAGGTTTGATCAATAAGCTCCGGCCCATATAGCTTCCTCTCAGATAATTCATTCCAACACAATGGCGATTGGCATTTTCTTCCATACAATGCTTCATACGGCGCCATCTGAATGCTCGCATGATAGCTATTGTTGTAAGCAAATTCAGCAAGTGGAAGAAAACGATCCCAACTCCCTTTAAAGTCGAGAACACATGCCCGCAGCATATCCTCTAAGGTCTGAATAGTCCTCTCTGACTGTCCGTCGGTCTGAGGATGATAGGTAGTACTGAATCTCAACTGAGTACCCAGTGCCTCATGCAATGCTTTCCAAAATCTCGAAGTGAATCGGGGATCACGATCGGAAATGATATTCTTCGGTATGCCATGGAGTTTCACAATTTCACGAATATAAACCTCTGCTAGCTTGTCCGGAGAGTAATTAGCATTGATCGGTAGGAAGTGCGCTGACTTTGTCAACCGGTCCACAATGACCCAGATCGCATCATAATTCCTGATCTTGGGCAATCCCACAACAAGATCCATGGTCACACTTTCCCATTTCCATTCTGGAATCTCGGGACTCTGAAGTAAACCCGGTGGTCTCTGGTGCTCGATCTTCACTTTCTGACATGTGAGACACCTCGCCACATATTTTGTCACATCACTCTTCATACCTGGCCACCAATATACAGATTTCAAACCATGGTACATTTTGGTCATACCAGGATGAAGGGTATACCGGCTCTTATGCGCCTCATCTAAGATCTTCTGTCTCAACTCCGCCTTAAGTGGAACGCGCACTCTTTTCTGATAGAGAACTAATCCACGAGGTGACACATCATAGCCCTTAACTTCTCCCCGTTCGATTCGAGTCAAATTACGTTGTATCCAGTCATCTTGCCTCTGAGCTTCTTCAATCTCAGCTCTAAGATCACTTTCCTCTTGGGAAACCGTATAATTGGCACAGATGATCTGGTTCGACAGGTTCATATCACGAAAGTCAGCAATCAATTTCCCCTCGTGTATCATCATAGCTGCAACGAGCACGGTCTTTTGACTAAGAGCATCAGCGACTACATTCGCCTTACCTGGATGATATTTTATTTCCAGGTTGTAGTCCTTAAGCAACTCCATCCAACGACGTTGTCTCATATTCAGTTCTTTTTGATCATACAGGTATTTGAGACTCTTGTGGTCGCAGTACAGTTCTACAGTCACACCATACAGGTAATGACGCCAAATCTTTAAAGCAAACACAATGGCCGCAAGCTCCAGATCATGAGTGGGATAGTTCAATTCATGGGGTTTGAGCTGTCGAGAGGCATAGGCCACCACACGTCCCTGCTGTATAAGGACACACCCTAATCCCTGCCCACTGGCATCAGAATACACAACGTAAGTCAAACTGGGATCAGGTAAAATCAACACAGGTGCCGTAGTCAACCTCTGTTTCAGCTCCACAAAGCAATTATCACAATGTTCATCCCATACAAATGGCTGATCTTTTCTCGTGAGCTTGGTCATCGGCAACGCAATGCGGGAGAAATTCTGAATGAATCTCCGGTAATAACCAGCAAGACCCAGAAAACTGCGTACCTCAGCAACAGTTTCTGGCCTCTTCCAGTCCAGTACTGCTTCCACCTTACTAGGATCCACAGAGACCCCTTCCTGCGAGATAACATGGCCTAGGAATCTCACTTCCGATAGTCAAAACTCACACTTACTCAATTTAGCATATAGTTGCTTTTTCACACAATGTGTTCAACACAATTCTCAAATGATGCTCGTGCTCTTCTCTACTCTTAGAGTATATCAAGATATCATCGATGAATACCACAACAAACTGATCTAGGTATTGTCGAAAAATACAGTTCATATAGTCCATGAAAACCGCAGGCGCATTAGTTAGCCCAAACGGCATCACTAAGAATTCATAATGACCATACCTAGTCCGGAAAGCAGTCTTCGGAACATCTTCTGCTTTCACACGCAGCTGATGATACCCCGACCTCAGATCAATTTTCGAAAACACACATGCACCAGATAATTGATCTAAGAGATCATCGATTCTAGGGAGAGGGTACTTATTCTTGATGGTAACCTTATTCAACTCTCTATAGTCAATGCACAAACGAAGGCTCCCGTCTTTCTTTTTCATAAACAAAACTGGAGCACCCCAAGGCGACACACTGGGTCTAATAAACCCTTTCTTAAGCAAATCTTCAATCTGCTTCTTCAATTCCGCCATTTCATTTGGAGCCATACGATATGGAGCTTTGGATATCGAACCCGCTCCAGGCACAATGTCAATCGGAAATTGAACTTTCCTCTCAGGAGGTAATCCACTTAAGTCATCCGAAAAAACCTCAGGGAATTCATTCACTATGGGTATACTACTCAAAGACTCACTGGTTTCTCCTTGTACAGAAAAGAAAACCATATACCCCTGACAACCCTTTTGCAAATATTTCTCAGCCTTAGCTGTCGAAAGGAAATTCAAACCGGCATTTTTGCCCTCAATGCTCTGAGAAACAGGATACACTATCCTTTTATTCCCACAATCTAACAACACATTATTAGCTCTCAACCAATCAAAACCCAAAATGACTTCCAATTGGCAGAGCGGCAAACAAATTAAATCTACTACAGATTCATGACCCTCAACAGTTACAACACAGTTTAGACAAACTTCTGTAGTCACCGTCCTAACACCCATTGGTGTTGACACAATCAAATCGAATGGCAACTTATGCACATTCATTCCCAGACGCTTCACACAAGTATAAGCAATAAAGGAGTGACTTGCACCCAAATCAAATAACGCTTCTAACATAATGCCATGGATAAGGACTTTACCTTGTATCAGCTCTGGGGATTTTCGGGCCTCTTCATGAGTCATAGCAAATACTCGGCCCTGAGTCCTCTATTTTTGCTCTGGTCGTGGCTGTCCACGCTCAACAGATGTATGCCCCACTTGCTTACAATTGAAGCAAATCACCCGACCATCACAAGTCTTACCATGATATGGCTTGTTGCAACGAGGACATGTCCATACACTAGGAGCTCTCTGCTGATCACGACTCCCAGACTGATAAGGCTTCTTACTACCCCCTCTATATGAAGAGGATGATCCTGAGCCCTTCCGCTTCTGAGAAGCACCACCCTTATTAGGCTCACTATGACCACTACCAGCCTTAGCCGGATATAACTCTCTAATATTACTCTCAGTGATCCAACATTCTTCAACAGCCTTGTTGAACTTGGAAAACTGATGGGTGGCGAGTCTCTTTCTCATATCGCGCCTTAAACCCCGAATTAACATGTCTGAGCTCAACTCTTCATCATCCATTTTCTGAAGATAAGAGGAGTATCGGGATAGGCGGGTAAATCGGGACAAATATTCGTCAAAAGACTCTGTGTCCCCTTGCTTGATATTCAGAAACTCGGTTTCCTTCTCAAGCCTCACTGACTTAGGAAAGTATTTCTCTTTGAAGTGTTGTTGGAACACCTCCCAAGTCAATGGTTCATTCCTAATCCTCAAGGACAACGCAATGTTACGCCACCAACGGTCTGCATCACCCTCAAGCTTGTACACCGCCAACTTGGCTTTCACTTCGGAGGGACACACTAAGACTTCGAAAATCTTCTCAAGACGATGTAGCCAATCTTCAGCCGCCTGAGGATCAAACTTCCCCTTAAATGCTGGAGGTAGTTGCTTACAGAATTTGGAGACCCAATACTCAAGGTCTCGTTCCTCACTGACTGGCACTCCATGGGATTCTTGGTTCGGAATCACATGAGGAGGGGATTCAAGTGGTCGTGCTGACCCTTCAGCAGTCTCTTCCCGGGTTTCCTGTCGAGTTTCCTCATGAGTAGACTGACCCTGGCCCTCATTGTTCTTGGCCTTTTCAGCTCTGAGCTCTTCTCTAAGCTCCGCTATCATATCTCGTTGGTCCTTTATCAGGCCCATCAACTCTTGTATTGGGTCCGGTGGATTGTTATTAACAACTTCCACCTCAGGGTCTATTCGCTGTCCACTGGGACGACCCCTTGTCTTTTTCATTCTACAAATCATTCACTAAGTCAATTCCTCAGATAATGTATACACATTGTTCACAATTCTCATATATATCCTTAACACAGAGCACATATGTGTATACAACAATCATTCACAGATGATCTATTATCACTAAGACCACACTATGGGAGCTATCCTAGCAAACTCTACCCTTGCCAGGAACTACGGCTCCGATACAAAAAATGTAACCCCCTCATCGTAATTACATCCTGGTTATGAAATTTAAGTGAAATAGAGACCAATAAAATCAAATCAACAATTTATAATCCCTTAACTCGGGATGAGGTATTTCAAATTCAATTCAAAACGTATTAATTCCGGGTCTCACATTCACGTGCAGATATAACTACTTGAGAAATCAGAGTACAAAATAAATATCAAAGTGCGGAAACCAAAATCCCGGCAAACCCCGGGTTACTTACATATCTAACTTGGGTTGAGGAGTTCCCAACAGTGGGGATTACATAACCAAAATATTCATTTACATCTATATACATTTGGAAATCCCAAATCCAAAACTAAGATAACCAACATCCAAATATAAAATGTCCCTAAGCCCTAACCACTCCTGGTTGGTCGCTTCCCTTTCGAGCCACTCGCCCTGTCTGAAAAGGTTAGTCATATGGAAAGAGTGAGATTCTAAAGAATCCCAGTAGCAACAAGACACTCATACAATATATAAACATAGAGCATGCATGTTTATCATGTTCAGCAGCTTCACAATGATCTCTGGCTTGCGCCACATACGACAGCACTCACGGCTGTAATCACAATGCACTACGCCCACTTTCGTGGTGAACACTATGCCAGCTTTCGCTGTATTCACTATGCACAACGCCTGCTTTCGCGGTGATCACTATGTAGTAGCAACACGAAGCACAAAACACCACCAAGCATCTCAAAGCACAATGTATCACAAAAACTCCACAAGGTATCTCAATGCACAGGGTATCACAAAGCAGTAGCAGCAGCATCCACACAATGAATGACAAGCAAACATACAATACATTTACACAAAGTATAAGAGAGGAGTCGCTACCTGTATCTTTCCTGACAATCTTTGGCACAGTGGGCTCACGCGCTTGGCAGATATCAAATCCTATACCAAATTAGGGACAATTGATCAATCTCTTTTCCAATTACTTAATCCCATAATACACTAAGTTGGTTATCATTTAGGACTCCTAAGAGGCCACAAATGTCTCTAATGAAAGCCCTAAAAGGTTGGGAAACAATAGGTTGAAGGTCACTTTTCGAAAACACTAAGTGCTGGAACACAGGCTTGGGCCGCGGCC